>BSBM01000020.1:6197500-7580000 GCA_027924585.1 Larix kaempferi | reverse complement strand
AACCGCTGCACAACCAGCGCACCTAGGGGCTTCGCGGTTTGAGTTGGATACAATTAATAGGACATTGCAACGGAGTTATATGCTTCCTTGTTCAAAATTAATCCATTGAAGACTTTACTTGACACTTAATCATTCATCTACTACCTTAGATTAATTAGCCTTATAACGAATGCAAGTAGACGAAACATACACTACTGCACGTCGAAGGGTTATACAGTCTGATCATTACATACACATGTGATTATTCAATGAGCTGATACTTTCACAGACTTGGAATACTAAGCATTCAACATTCATTCATTCCAGCTTTCTCCTATGGGGAATACATATAAAATCATTAACACACCAACAGATAAATGAGAATCCAAGCATCCAATGTACGCAAATAAGTAAATGTAAACACACAAACAATCACACTACATAGTATTTAACATGGTTCACCCCCTGGACGGAGGATAAGTCCATAAGAACTCTTGTTATATTATTCTTTGGGAACAATACAATAGTTCTTTGTCTACGCACTCAACTGCAGACTCTCTTCTCTCTCAATTAGGTCTCTGCACACTTAGCTGTAGAGCCTTTACAATAGCTTCAATCTTAAGATTCAACAATATTCAATGCTTACAAAATGAAGAGTTAACAACCCAACAACCCTTTCCCATACAAAATGTGCCTTATTTATAGATTATGCCCGTAGGTCATGTCTTTACAATTCATAGGAAAAACCCTTAGGTTTACAAAATTGGCGTGGCTAACTACCATCCTGGTTGTCGCTGTCGACAACTTGCTCCACCTGCTCTAGACCATCATGCTGGGCCACTCGTGGCCCACACACTCTTCTAACAGCCTCAGTCGTCAAAAACAGTTACAACTGCATTATGGTCTGTCCCTTTCCACACCTTCCGCCTGCTTGTCCCCGTCAGCGTAGTGGCCTAGATTCTCAACTGCTTGCCGCCACTCTCCTTGACAGGTCACTTTCTTCTTCCTTCAACCTTTTCCTTGCTCAAAATAGGTCACTTCCTTGTCTGAACTTTACATATATTTATTACCAAAAATAGTTTTTGCGTGGGTCCTGCGCACTGGCATACTGTACAATCCTGCCTTACTCATTGTCGCTACGTGCCATGCACAATTTCTCAAAACTTCCCCCATACCATGTCGCAATGCTCAATGCACAATTTTCAATACTTGTGCATATTTTCCAACTTGGGCCCTACCCAACAGGACCCTAACACTCACCTGTGGCTCGTCCCAAGCCACTTCTAGTTGCGAATGATGGTGCCACATCTTCCGGTGTACCTAGCGTCGAAGTAGAGTTTTGCAGAGTAATTACTAACTTTGCAACCATGTCCTTGGCCTTTTTCTCAAATCCCTGAAGTGTCTCCAGAGTTTTCAGTGAGACTTCTTCCTTGTCCACCTATTCTTTCACGGTGCCTTCCGCGGCCTGAAGTTCTATGAACTTCTTGTCAAATTACTGCATCAATTCAAGGCCTTCTTGTTCAATGGTCTGCAACCTGTCAAATGTAGAAACCTCCTTCTCTCTAATCATGACCATCTCTTTTTGCAGATCCTTGACTTCATTGTACTTCTGGATTTTCTCCCTGGTCGATGCACTTCTTAACTCTGCGTTTGCAGTCTCTACCTATTGTTGTGTCCGCTGCAGATCCCCCTTTATCTTTTGAAGCGCGGGATCTTCATTCAAACCTTTCAATGCTGTAGTTACTCCTTAAAGTAACTCTTGACACTTCGTCACCTCTGCCAAAATGCTGTCCATGGCTGCTTTTATTTCCCCAGTTGGAGCCGCGCATTGACCTGGAGGGATAACTAGGTGGCTAGCCTCTAGCTCTGCAATCTTCCCTTTGTAGGAAGTCTCCATCTGTATCATTTCTGATGTGAGGGATTATACCTTGGCCCCAATTTTCTTTATTGTATCCTCTACATCCTCTTCTTATTTGCATTCCTCGATCTTTACGCAGGCTGCTGAAACTGTCTCTTTCAGCTTATAGTCTTTTTCTCTAGCTTTGCTTAACTCATGTATATTGCGAGCTGATTCCTGCTTCAGCTGATTGATGTATTCAGTTAAATTTGCGCTCTAATCATATGAGGCAAGGCCTCTCTCATGAATCTCCTTGACAACCTACATCTGTAATTCGGTCAAGTCCACCAATGACAGAGACCCAATGTAATGTAATGTCCCCAGTTTGACCCCATGGCCTTAAATTGTAAATGATGTAATATTGTTATAAAATCATGGTGAGGAGCTCAAGGCCAAGGACCTGCCATCTATTTAGTGATGCATATGGTTTACATGCTAGCTAAGCACACTGAAATTGTAAATATGCATTTTAATAAATACCCACAACTAGCTATGCAATGCAACAAGAGATGGGGGCATGATTTTACAAGGAATTGGGAGGGAAAACATTCAAATCCTTGAGCCACTCAAGTCAAGCCAAGTGTCAATGAGAGAACCCATCAAACCCTCAACTACCCATGTTGAATTTTGTACCCAATCATTTATTTCCCCCAAGAGTTGGTTGAGGTAGTTAATGCCTTGGGGAATGGGAGGTATGGCTGTCCAAATTCGGGTATGGGAAAGCCACCCTGCATGGAAAATTACGTTTTGCTTCTTGGAAAAGAAAAGAGTCATGAATTTCTCCCCAAGCCATTATCCATCAACCGGTTTTGACTCCCTCACAAGTGGCGAGCTACCTGGGCGTTTTTCCCCATGGATTTCCTGTGTTTTCCTTCATCTTTCTAGCTAGGAAGGCCGTTTTTGTTTTGGTTACCCATGGGGAAGAGAAAAGAGGGATTTGGGGTTTCAATGGGGAGGTTTTGGCCAATTGAAATGCTCATAACATGTGGGACAAATCAGGTTGCTATTGGAGGACGAATTTTCCTTCCCACAGTCCGTTTTAGTAAGCCACGATTTGGAAAAAAAAACCCATGGAGCCTGTTTTGTAAAATACCCTTGTTGTAAATGGGTATCCCTACTCAATGGTCGTTTTTGCTGTGTGTAGAAAGAGTATGTTGGGGTATGGGTAATGGGTATCTGTTGCTTTGGCTTGAGCTTGAGTGCAAGCATCCAAGGTTCAAATGTAGCCTGATAAACCCGGCTGTGGACTAGCTTGGCTCAGATGAAATGATTAATTGGCTGTGAGAGAGTGAATGTCCCCTTTTCCTTATAGGAAGCATGCCCAGCTCGAGGGTGGTAGTTGTGTTGAGATATTGATGAACACAACTAGCCTATGGTTGAGTGGAACGTTGCAACAACATAGCTAGTTGCTTGGGACAATTGCAAAATGGAGATAAGTGTTTTTCTATCTATGTATTTACTTCTACAATGTATTAATTTGATGACTGTTGATATGCTGTATGCATGAGTAATGTGTGTGGATAAGTTTAATTCCATTGTGCATACTTGATTAGTTTTACATCTGCACACAAATGATTTACTCATATCATTCTAATGAATGGGCTGATAGAATGTGAAAGCCCCACATATTGTTATCATATTCCCTCTCTTATTGGGTCAGTAGGTGGGTACATTACATTTTGGTATCAGATCCATAGGCTACAGCATTGGGCCTCTATGGGCCAAATCTGATTACAATTACAAGGGAAGATTCCTTCCTAATCACCATGGGTTACAGTATCAAGACTAAATGGGCTAAGTTTGATAATTGAAGAGGTAAGATCACCTTCTATTGAGCAGTGAGCATCCCTGAAAGAAAGAAAAAATATGAAATTGTTCTAAGTGTTTTTGAAAATTTTGTCTAAATCTGTATCGGAAGGAACTTGTGAGTTTTTTGCCGGAACAGTGGAAGAGTTGGCGAAATTTTTCCGCAACAGCGGAAGAGTTGGCGAAAGTTTTCTGCAACAACGGAAGAGTTGGCAAAAGATTTCCACAACAGCGGAAGAGTTGGCGAAAGTTTTCCGCAACAGCGAAAGAATTGTCGAAAGTTTTCCGCAATAGCGGAAGAGTTGGCGAAAGTTTTCCGCAACAGTGGAAGAGTTGGCGAAAGTTTTCTGGAACAGCAGAAGAGTTGGCGAAAGTTTTCCACAAGAATGGAAAGAGCTGCCAAGTTGCGCCGAAGCTGTCGGAAAGAAAAGATGAGTATCAATGGAGAAACTTAGCGAGTTCGTCTGCAATGGCAGAAGAACTCAGTGAATTGCTCCGAAACAGGGAATTTCAACTATTTTCCAGGGATATTTTTCAGGCGCCGAAAATTGAAAAATGGCTTGGAACTTATGCCTTGGAAATGGGAAGCGACAAGGGGGCAAGCCCCCTTGACCCCCGTCATCCCCCGGAAGATAGTCGTTGAAAGTGTGAAATGAATTCTCTATGCTTGGGAATGAGAAGCAGGAATTGCATTAAGAGTAGTTGGTTGTAATATGCCTTGAAGAAGAGCAATGGGAGAAGCAAGGCAATGTTGATAAAGGGATAATTCCTTAACTCCTCCATTTCTATTATATTTATATTTCCTGAGTTGTCTATACTAAAAATTATGGCATAGGGATGCTGGAAATGCAAGAGGATAGATAGATGAAGTGAATATGTACTAGATGGCATATTGCACAGTGCATGTGAAAATGTTTTTTTGCGTGTATATGATATTACATATTAGTAAAATAGTGAGGTTTTACATATGCAATGAGCCACTTAAGATAATTATTGTGGTTGCTAATAATTAGTCATGTTCACATTGGTTGTAGGACCAAAGACAACCGAAGCATGACTAACGATGTGGATGATGATTGTTGCATACGAACTTATGAAGAGAGGATGGTGCAACAAATCCGTGATCATGGTGTTGGAAAAAGGATGGAGTAGCCTTGGTAAGAGGCCAACTGATCGGGTAACATCAAGCGATGTTAATAACAACCATGTAGGTAAGAGTTAACTGCGCTTAATTGCATGAATGTTGAAAGAGGATTTGGTGAGATCCCTTCAACTATGTTCAAACTATGATTGGTTGGTTTGCATGTGGTATTGAGTGCCTCAATGTGAATGTCAACCCACCGAGTATGGTGAGGTGTGGGTAAGTAAAGGCAAGGAGCCTTACACCCTATAGTTTCTTAGAAACCTCAATGCATTCATATGAGAATTATATCATACCATTTGTGTATGTTGGTTGTGAGTTTAACAACCAAAGCAAGGGATGACTTATGGTCCTGTTGTAGTGTATGCCATACGAGATAGGCATGGTTAGGCCATAATGTGTTGGAATGCATAGTATTCATGAATTATTGCAAGGTTGTATTAAAAGATTATGTGAGTGATGTAAATGTTGTGATTATGCATTGTGTGAATGCATGGGTGTGACATATATATATGTTTCAATGCATTTAGATAATAGATGAAATGGTGAACCATTGTTAATACTGAGAGAATTTCATGAGCTGCTATGAATGCAGGAGAAAGATTGCATGAAGAAGGTAGACATGTTGATGGGATACCAAGAGTGCTATGTTGGAAGGACAGAATTGCATGAAATGTGAAGTAATGAGTATTTACTGTTTATCTAAATTGCATGGATAGTGTGACTATGTATTGCAATTTTTAATGCATATACAGAGATGTATATATATTTCATTGCATTTCAAATGTTAAACAGTTGAAGGTGTTTGAATTATTGAGTATTATAATTATGAGATCACTTCAGTGACTGTTATGGCAATGAATGATTATGTGCATAGATACTCACAACGTGTTTGGCTGATTGAAGTTTCAGGTAGAAAAGTCTTGCGTATGGCAATGAGGATAAGTCCATAGTAAAGACCGAGATATACCATGTGCAGAAGCCAAAGGTTATGAGAAGGTTCTCATGGTTGTAATTTATGCATGAAACAAATCGAAAAATTGTCTAGTTTATGTTTATGAGAATAGTCTCATAGTTGCAAATCTAATTTCTATAGGAAAACAGATTTACAAAGTTCAGATTTGAGAATTTGCTTATAATTGCTAATGACTGTTTGGCTTATATAGAATTGTGTCAGGAGGACATGTTATAGATGGATGTTCATGTATGGTAGCAAGGGTGAAACCATAATGGGCAGAGTGATACCACTTACAAGATCCAAACAATATGAGGAGAGACTCATTGCTAAGCAAATCAATTTCTGTAGGAGACAGAATTGTAAATTCATATTGAATTTAATTATTAATGCTATTGATTGGTTATGGAACAATCATATTTGAAGCTTATTGCTAAATGTTGCTAACTATTTGGATATTTGATAAAGTGTGCCAGGATGACACATTGCAGGAATACCATGTGTGATGGCCTGCAGAAGCCAAACTAGATGGGAAGGATCCCATGCTTTGGAAATGGGTTTCGGGTTAAACGCCATTGTAAATGTTGATAATGTCTTAGTCGAACTGCATGTTGGTAAAGCATGCGAGTGAGACAGTAAATTATGCCAAGAAGGCATGTGTGGGTTATGGCATGAGAAAAGATTGGGGTGGCAAACCGAAGGACTGTTGACTCATAAAAGGGAGCCCCCATTTTTCGCAAATGAAGAAAATATACATCTGTGAAACGAATGAATATTCGGTAACCCTAACTAAGGATATACATGTTTGGTTATTAGATTTAATATGCAGAGCATGTTTTATTATTTCATTATTGTTCCAGAATGCTTGAGTGTGACTAAGGCCTACATGGCTCACATCGGAAAGGGATACATACCTTTCGGGTGATGGGTTATGTAAGGGTTTCAATATTGACTACACCCTAAGGGAATGGACTCATTCCTGGTGTTTCAATACTTGATAGTGAATGATATGAAATATGATTACGGTTTTTTAGCAACAATATTGATGAGCCTACTTATCCTTCTTGTGCTAACAGCTTACACAAATGCAATTTGGTGTTGTACGTTAAGAGGAAAAGTGAAGCAAGGGTGCTGAAGAGGATTGTATGGGCAGTGGTAACCTTTCTACGCTCACACTGAAGGACACTATAAGAAATGGATAGGCCCAAGGAGTTATGTTGTAGAAAAGGGGTATCATCCTTGTGTATTGTGAGTGGGTATTGTGGGGCCATGCTGGCCTGCAGTCAAATGAGTCACCTATGGAGTTCCTGGAGGGAACCACTGGTTTGCATAAGAGAAGGAGCCACGTAATCATATTATGTTGTTCATATTGCCTAATAAACCCAGTCGATTTACTGTCTTGGCAATGGATGTTGTATGCCTGATAAACCCAGTCGGTGTACTGGCTTGGCATTGGTTATTTGGGTGTTGTGGCGAAAGGTTGCTGGATGCCCGATAAACCCAATCAGTGTACTGGCTTGGCATGTTGTTAAATTAATGCCTGACAAACCCAGTCGGTGTACTAGCTTGGCATTGGTTATTTGCACGTTGTGGAGGTATTGGTGAAGGGTGTTATTTCTTGACAAACCCATTCGGAGAACTGGCTTGGAAATGGTTATTGAAATGCTTGATAAACCTAGTTGGCATACTGGCTTAGCATATTGATTTTTGAAATGCTTGATAAACCCAGTCGGTGTACTGGCTTAGCATACCGATTTTTGAAATGCTTGATAAACCCATTCGGTGTACTAGCTTAGCATACCGATTTTTGGGATGCCTGATAAACCCAGTCGACGTACTGGCTTGGCATTGCCTATTCGGCTGATGTTGTGGAGCAGCATGTGTGCTGGCCAATCATCCACCCCACAGGTGATCCAAGGCTTGTAAAGAAGAGAAGGAAGCCTGTGGAGTAGCGAGGAAAATGCACAATACAGATAAGTATTCATTTTCATTTATTTCTTGTTTGGAATAATGAAGATTTCAGGTACAAGTCTTATGACAACCAAGCTAATACACTGTTGTTTATTTGTTGGAAACCTTGACCATTGCAGGAAGTAAGGACCCTGAAAGAACTCCAAACGCTTGGTAAAACCAGAGAGTAACTGGTTGGGCGCTATAAATTTCTTGGTAAAACCAGAGAGTAATTGGTTGGGAACTATAAATTTCTTGGTAGAACCAGAGAGTAACTGGTCGGGTGCGATAACATTCTTGGTAAATCCAGAGAGTAACTGATGATTGATAAATTCAAAGAATAGTTGGTGGGAACATTAACCACTTGATGTTGTGGAGCAGCCGGCGTGCTGGCCAAACATTCCTTAATTGATTGATAAAACTAGTCGGCGTACTGGCATGGCATAGCTATTCGAATGGTTGTGGAGTAACCTGCATGTTGGCCCAACATTCATTATTGTATCCACGGGAAATCCAATGCTTGGAAAGAAAAGAAGGATCCTATGGAATAAAGTAAAAACATCCGATACAGATAAGTATTTGGTTATCTTGCAACTTCTTGCTTATGAATATATGTGTGTATATGATTTGATCATGATTTATCAAACTCTTGTCTAGAGATAAACCCTATGAAAATACACTAAACATGTGGACATATGACTGTCCTAAAGAGCTCAGTATGAGCAGTAATGAAAGATGGTGCTAGTGGAACTGTGTGGGTCCTAGCAACCAAAGGTTCTGTAAGCAACAACAGGGAAGGGTTCCCTAGTTGAAAAGCATTAGATAGACCTTAGACACTAAAATGTCATAGCCAAGAAATGGCACACCAAGCATTCACATTGAAGTGAAAGAGGCTAAGGAGCATAGAACCACAAGTGATGGTGTGGCTTCGGATTGGAAAAAGACTAAGAGGGGGAAACTCGTACTCTTCTCTTTCCTTTTGATTGATGCATCTCAGAAACAAAAGACTGTTGAGTGCATGTCATAAATGAAATCAAATTGTGTTTTATTGCTTGAAATGAATTGTGAATGCTGAAATAGTTATATTCCTGTGGAAGGATGAACATGAGTGAGTTCATGTGTATGTTAGGAAAGCATGAAATATGTGGAAGTCTCATGAGTAAAGCATGGACGTTCCAAGTCAATTGGGAAAATAATTGACTAATTTTAATACTGTGTTATGCTTGTCCTAACAGGAATTGCCATGATGAGTCTCACAGGAGAGACATTGAAAGCTATTTGTTTTGGCTGGAAATCTTTCTCAATTAGTTACCAGTACAGCAAGGAAGATGAAATCCATGAAATTCCAGACTTGTAGATCAGCTGGAAGATAAACAAACGGAAGGGATTGCTGTGGAGCGATTCCCACATGCAGAACTGGAAGATCAAGCCAGCAAGAGAATCTTGTGGAAGCCAAAGGACTTGGTCCTGAAAGCTCAAAGTAAAGGGATGAAACGCAGGACACACCTGCCACCAATTGTGACTTCTGAGGCATGTGTAAAGTGGGTATTTATACCTAAGTGTTGGAACACCGAGGATGGTGTTATTCCAAGGGGAGGGGAATGTAATGTCCCCGGTTTGACCGCATGGCATTAAATTGTAAATGATGTAATATTGTTATAAAATCATGGTGAGGATCTCAAGGCCAAGGCCCCACCATCGATTTAGTGATGCATATGGTAGGTGCTAGCCAGGCACATTGAAATTGTAAATATGCATTTTAATAAATACCCACAACTAGCTATGAATTGCAACAAGAGATGGGGGCATGATTTTACAAGGATTTGGGAGGGAAAACATTCAAACCCTTGAGCCACTCAAGTCAATCCAAGTGTCAATGAGAGAACCCATCAAACCCTCAACTACCCATGTTGACTTTTGTACCCAATCATTGATTTTAGCCAAGAGTTGGTTGAGGTATTTAAGGCCTTGGGGAATGGGAGGTATGGCTGTCCAAATTCGAGTATGGGCAAGCCACCCTGCATGGAAAATCATGTTTTGCTTCTTGGGCAATAAAAGAGCCATGAATTGCTCCCCAAGACATTATCCATCAACTGGTTTTGACTCCCTCGCGAGTGGGGAGCTACCTAGGCGTTTTTCCCCATGGATTTCCTGTGTTTTCCTTCATCTTTCCAGCTGGGAAGGGAATTTTTGTTTTGGTTACCCATGGGGAAGAGAAAAGAGGGATTTGAGGTTTCAATGGGAAGGTTTTGGCCAATTGAAACGCTCATTACATGTGGGAGAAATCGGGTTTCTATTGGAGGACGAATTTTCCTTCCCATAGTCCATTTTAGTAAGCCACGATTTGGAAAAAAAAACCATGGAGCCTGTTTTGTAAAATACCCTTGTTGTAAATGGGTATCGCTGCCCAATGGTCATTTTTGCTGTGTGTAGAAAGAGTATGTTGGGGTATGGGTAATGGGTATCTGTTGCTTTGGCTTGAGCTTGAGTGCAAGCATCCAAGGTTCAAATGTAGCTTGATAAACCCAGATGTGGGCTGGCTTGGCTCAGATGAAATGATTGATTGGCTGTGAGAGAGTGAATGTCCCCTTTTCCTTGTAGGAAGCATGCCCAGGTCAGGGGTGGCAGTTGTGTTCAGAGATTGATGAACACAAGTGCCCTATGGTTGGGTGGAACGTTGCAGCAACATAGCTAGTTGTTTGGGACTATTGAAAAATGGAGATAAGTGTTTTTCTATCTATGTATTTACTTCTGCAATGTATTAATTTGATGACTATTGATATGTTGTATGCATGAGTAATGTGTGTGGATAAGTTTAATTCTGTTGTGCATACTTGATTAGTTTTACATATGCACACAAATGATTTACTCATATCATTCTAATGAATGGGCTGATAGAATGTGAAAGCCCCACATATTTGTATCATCTTCCCTCTCTTATTTGGTCAGCAGGTGGGTACATTACATGTTGAGGTCAAAATGTGCTAATTTTTTCGCTACTTCGCACACATTATCGTTTGGGAAGATAAAGTGAATTGGTTCTATATGCGCAACCCTGGGGTAGGGGCTTACTACATTAGGTGGCCGCTTCCGTGCACTCGTTCCTCCTATCCTCCCTTCAGATTCTGATGACTGATGGCCTAAGCTCAACTGGGTGTCCATAGTCTGCAATGTCTCCATTGTCTGAATGACGCAGAGTTGCATCTTCTCTTGCCTAGCCTCTTTTTCTCCTTGTTTCTCATCCCATGCTTCCTGCATTTTGGTCACGATTATCTCACAATCGTCTAGATGTAGCTGGGGTCCGAATTCTGGCTTCTTAGCCTTCCTCTTTTTATGTTGGCCTTTTGGTTCTATGGGGTTCTCAAGTGGCCTTCCTTTTTCTCTCTTCCATCTCTGTGGGATTACTTTCTGCAGCCTCCTTTTCCTCAACAATGGGAGCACTTGTAGGTAGCCCCCCCTTTTTCTTTCCCTTGTCCACTTTTGCTTCTTCCTGATCTTCCTCGGTGTTTTCATCACCTGTGTCTTTTACTTCAATTTTCTCCGAGATGGGTTCGAAATTTTGTTCATAATTAGATTCAACATCTAGTGATGAGGGAACTTTCTAGTCCGCATCCCATCCCTCTATCATCTCATCGATATTTTCTTGATTCAACCGATAAAACCATGGATACCACAATTATTCCTCTGTGTCATCCCTTGGTTGAATGTATGACCGATGCTTCCTCACCATAATGTTGATGTATATGTAACTTTGGAATGTATTTCACATATATGTATATTGTATTCCTATAGAGATGTTATTATTCCTCTATACGGAAGTGTCGTCATTTATATTGTAAGTGTCGTAACTTATACTTGATGGGTTATTAGACCACCTCGTTGGGGTCGGCCTTGTATAGGCCATGTGGGTCAAAGGGTTATTAGACCACCCTATTGGGGGTCTTCCATGGGGGTCAAAGGGTTATTAGACCACCCTATTGAATGTCATCCTATTCATCATTGTGTTATGTGGTTAAGTTGAGGCCGACCTAGTAAAGGTTATTAGGCAAGTCAAGTCAAGTATAAAAAGAGTGCAGGAGGCACTCTATTTCATCATTCTATTCTCACACACACTCTTTGGAGAGTGGCGCACTTGTGGAGGAGGAGAAGCTGCTGCTACGAGATGTCTATCTCTTATCTTTGTGTTGTATCATTGCTCTATCTATCTCTGAGGAAGTTATTGGGGCTTTTCAACTTTATGGTTTTCCCCAAGTAAACTCTATGTCTCTTGTGTGTCTGCATTATTGTGTCCATGATTGATATACTATAGATATCGTGTAGATGTTGTTCTCTTAGTTAAGATCCTACATCAAATTGAAGTAAATTCTGAAAAATTAACATGGTATCAGAGCTAGCCTAAAATAAGGCATGGTATGGCATGTATGACACTTGTTGCAATTGCGAATCCAGGGATTGATATAGAAAAAACTAGTCATCATAGCACTTTCGCTATAAATAAATTTTGGAGAGGTTTCAGGGTCTAACAATCATACAGGGCGAAGCTAAGATCCCCATGTACCTTGTGTCCAAAGGAAAACATCTAATTCATTGTACTTTGTGATTTATGATTTGTACAATATAGGGTTTCTGCCTCTTCCAGATCTCATTCATAAACATGTGACTTTGGAAAAAAAATCATAACGTGGGCTAGAAAGATCGAAATGAAAATTTGTAAACATTGACAAGTAGTGCATGGAATGTACTTTCTCAGATAATGTTTTTAGAGGATGAAACTGAACCTATGACATGTGGCACGCCGTACAAGTTCGCTCTCCCGTTTTATCCCATAAACATGTCACGTTGCGACACTTGGCATAATTGTCTCTCAGAGAAACCATTTGAGGTCAGACCTGTGGGGTTGGAAAGATGACAGGTCGGGATATCACACAAACATTTTCAGACCCTGTGGATCAAAAAGTTCAGAGTTATATCAGAATCATTTAGGTACATATTTCTGTCAAAACAGAATTATTTTTGAGCACCTTCATTCATGGCTTTGGGAATTTAGGGTTTTAGAGAAAGATGGATTTTTTGTAATCGGAGACCACGGCTGAATGATACTCATCAAAATAGAAATTTAGAGACCAAGATCAGAATTTTTGGTTGGGTAGATGGCCAGGCTTGATCAGACCCTAGTTCGAGACTTTGATCGGAAAAGTGGAAAATTAGGGCTTTTGCCAAAATGGGAATTTTTGAAATCTATGACCACGGCTGGAAGCTTCTCAGAAAAATAAAAGCTTAGAGATTTGGATCGAACCTTTTGATTGGGAAGAAGGGTGGGCTTTATGAAACCCTATTTTGGGGTCATGTCCAGTGAATCAGAAAGTTTCAAAGGCAAATTTGAGGGGTGAAACTTTGCAGTTTTCAAATTATGAGTATACTAGGTTGATCAGCGCATCAAGGCGCATCTTTCTATCCTTTGAGAAGTTGAAATTCAATGTTTCAATTTTTAGGGTTTCCCTGACAAACCCTAATCCAGCTCCAGATCTAGTTCCTGCAAATCAAGTGGATTGGGCTAATCCTAGAAGAGAATGGATTGGTCACCTGCATAAGTGAAGAAGTTCCTGTTTCAGAGGGAGATGAGGTTGAGGCCTTAAATAAGAAGATTACGAGCAATCTCGACAGGTATGACTCATACAGGTATGTTTTGAATTATGTTCATAATTAAGTTTATGATATGTTTGTCTTCATATTATTATGGTTAGTACAATATTTGTTAATTTTAGACTTGTCGTATCACCTTAATAAAATTATGAATGCATGATAGAATATATTCATTGATTAGGGTTTTTGACACTTATGATTGTACTAATGCATTGTGATGTTGTATGAGGTTGATGTTGTCCACTAACATGAAAGGTACATCAAGAAAGACAAATCATGTTCTAGTTCAAGAACATATGACCATGGTGACATGAAGACAAAGGTTCATCCATTGCCATGGATCACATAGAAGATCTACTTACGAGGTATGTATAACTTGGTTAACCTATGAGATATGCAGGTTACTAGCACAAGTTACTTAAGAGAACAAGAAGACATCATGTGGGTATGTTAGACAATAACCAGCTAACATAGTAATCCAGGTATGTTTTTCCTATATCAAGTTAGAATCTTACCTTGTGTTAGGATCCCTCATATAAGTATGCTTGGTATGATTGGTTATGATTATTCATAAAGTTAGAAATGTAAGTAATGAAGGGTTTATGCATATTATGTCTCTTATCTTGATTGATGATTTGACTAACCAGAAGAGTCCTATGATCAAATAAGAATATGCATGAGTAAAAGAACTCTTCCCTGAAACCTTGAACACTAATGTTTATTATCTGTGTTTGAAATAATCATGACTATACATGTTTAATATTATTGTATTTTGATAGTATTAAGATTATACTAATGAATGTGTGATTATGTATGAGATCTCGAGGATAACACAATGATGATACTAAGAAGCATGCATAGTGATTAAGGATGGATACAAGTTCAAGGACAAGTAATCCAGGAAGCAAAGATCAAGAGGGAGCACACTTCAGTAGTTTCTGCAAGGATGCAGATATTCAGAGGGAGTTGGCCACTTCTCACAATCCACATCAGAATGGAGTTACAGAAAGGAAGCAAAGTTTGACAGGGAGTCAACCCAACAAACAAACAAAGATAAGTATTTGAATTATCATTTCTTGCATATTTGATTGTTTAAATAATACTGTTCAATAATGTATATACTGATGTTCCTAGAATTAGGTTGTGCATATTAGAATAGTTGCATTGATGAACAATATACTACTAATATACATGGGTAAGTGGCCTATGGCATTGTACAACATTCCATTGCTACTTATCTAGAATGAAACCTCTTTGATGACATGTTGGGAGTTGTGCATACTCTTAACAATGTTCTAGTAGAGATTGGAAGGCATCTAGAAAGTTCGGGATATGGATAAATTTTGTATTGAAGCATTGGCTAAGATAATTGCATGACTGTATGATATATTTATTTATGTATAAGAATTTGTTCTGAAAACTATGATATGTTTTCTAATCATGCAATTTAAATTGTTTTGTAGGAAAGATCGTATACCATCACTTACAAAAGAAGGACTACAACATTTGTTTAACAACAAAGTTATCTATTGAAGATATTAAAAATATTTAAGTTCCCAGGATTCGGGAAGAATGCCATGATCGAGGAGTACCAGTCGATCATGAAGAATGATGGTTTGGATGCAGTCCCAAAACCAGAAGGGAAGTCTGTTGTTACTTCCAGGTGGATCTATAAAATCAAGCATGCTGCAGATGGTAGCATAGAAAAATACAAAGCAAGGTTTGTAGCTCATGGCTTCTCTTAGAAAGAGGGAATAGACTTTTGCTCCTGTAGCTAGGTACACTTCCATCAGATCAGTACTTTCCCTAGCTGCAGTGATGAAATGGAAGATACACCAGATGGATGTCAAGACAACTTTCTTGAATGGTGTAGTCAAGGAGGAAGTGTATGTGGAGCAGCCACTTGGTTTTGAGACACATGACAGGTAGTCATATGTGTGCAGGTTGAAGAAAGCCTTGTATGGCTTGAAGCAAGCTCCTAGGACTTGGTATGGTAGGATAGACAACTTTCTATCCAGTTTGGGATTTACCAACAGTAAAGCGGATTCCAACATTTACTACAAGGTTGAGGAAGGAAATCCAGTGATACTACTTCTGTATGTGGATAACCTGTTTGTTACAGGTGAGGATAGATTGATTGCCGACACGCAGCGAAAGCTTGCTGCTGAGTTCGAGATGAAGAACCTATGGATGATGCACTATTTTCTAGGCATGGAGGTGTGGAAAAGTGCAGATAGAATATTCCTTTGACAAGGGAAGTATGCAGTAGAGATCCTAAAGAGGTTCAGGATGATGGACTGAAAGGCCATGGCCACACCTATGGCATCGAACCTGAAGCTTCTGTGTGATGCTTCATCTGAGCCGGTTGTTGTCACTATGTATCGTCGGCTGATTGGGTTCTTGATGTACTTGATGAACACGAGAGTAGGTATTTGCTTTGCGGTGAACACATTGAGCCAGTTTCTTGCGGGTCCGAGGAGTGTTCACCTGGTTGCTGTAAATCATATTATGAGGTACCTGAAGGGTACAGTTGATTATGGGCTCAAGTATGATGCGAATCAAAAGTTTAACCTACAGGGTTATGTTGATTCAGATTGGGCAGGAAGTGCTACAGATAGGAAGAGCACTTCTGGGTGCTACTTCAGTATGGGATCAGGTGTGATCTCTTGGTTTAGCAGGAAGCAGTCATGCGTAGCACTGAGTACAGTTGAAGCATAGTATGTTGCAGCTTGTTCAGCTAGTTGTGAGGCAGTATGGCTTCGGAAGCTACTATCTGAGTTATTTGATCTCCCGCTAGAGGCTACTGGTATCTTTTGTGACAACCAGAGTTGTGTGAAGCTATTTAAGAATCCGATGTTCCATGACAAGTCGAAATACATTGAGATCAAATATCACTATATCAGGGATATGGTGCAGAGAGGAGCATTGATGCTCATGTATGTTGCGACAGATGAGTAGGTTGCAGATGTGCTAACGAAGCCACTTTCCATAGTGAAGTTCGAGTACTTCATATAGAGGCTTGGTGTTCTTCAGATTGATGACACTTCGAGGAAGAAGTGATGGGCACATTTGCAAGAGACATTCCAATAATGGTGAGAGAAGTATCCTTCCCATGGTTGTGGATGTAAGTGCTGGATGATGAGCATCAGGACAATGCTCCAGTTACTGCTCTATATATGCATTAGGTGGATGCTGGAGATGATCAGGTGGATCATGTATCTGTGTATGTATTAGGTAGATACATTATATGATCAGGTGGATCATGTATGATGATATGTATCAGGAAGATACTTGGTATGCATCAGGTGGAT
Organism: Larix kaempferi; assembly: GCA_027924585.1. NCBI lineage: Eukaryota > Viridiplantae > Streptophyta > Pinopsida > Pinales > Pinaceae > Larix > Larix kaempferi. The sequence continues at coordinate 7,563,318 of BSBM01000020.1, read as the reverse complement.
GCATTGTATGATCAGGATGATCATGGATGACGAGCTTCAGGATGTTGCTCCACATGACATGCATCAAGATGATGCAGTGACGATGATCAGGATGATCATGAGTGATGAGTATCAGGACAATACTCTAGATTATATGCATCAGGATGATGCTATGATGATGATCAGGATGATCATATGTATCAGGTGGATACATTGCATAATTAGTTGGATTATGTGTGATGAGTTCCGAAGACACAGATGCACATGAGATTTTCGGACATGGTTGTAGATGTGTTCTCCCATGGTCGCGATGTAATTGTTGGGATTTTCTGACATGGTGGAAGATGTGTTCTCCCATGTTCGTGATGTAATTTCCAGGGCCATTCGAGCATGGTTGTAGATGTGTTCTCCCAGGGATGCGATATAAGTGCCAGGGCCATTCGAGCATAGTTGTAGATGTGTTCTCCCATGGCTGCGATATAAGTGTTGGGGCCATTCGAGAATGGTTGTAGATGTGTTCTCCCATGGCTGTGATATAAGTGTTGGGGCCATTCGAGCATGGTTGTAGATGTGTTCTCCCATGTCTGCGATATAAGTGCTGGGCTAGTTGAGCATGGTTGTAGATGTGTTCTACCATGACTACAATATAAGTGCTATGCCATTATCGCATGGTTGTAGATGTGTTCTCCCATGGCGTAGATGTAAGTGTTGTGTGATGTGAATCTAGGTTGTGCTTCGTGAACGATGATCATTAGTATCAGGATGATACTCTGTGGTCGTCGACAGGTTGTGCAGTAGCATGTAAAAGGTCCTGGGAGATCTGATAGGTTGAGCTTTGTGCTCGTAATCAGTTCTGGGATGCTCTTTCGAGGTTTTGTTGACTCACGTAATAAGTTCTAATGATTCCACAGTATGGCCAGTGATGATGAAGACCTGCAGGTGGTGGGCCTACATCCAGTATGAAAAAGGACTGGCTCTATAGAACTTCTTATGACGAGTAGATTCAGAGATTGATTGAGATAGCAGCAATAGTGATGATGACGATGATCCAGAGAAGAAGACTTGTGCTAGAGGACCTGTGTCGAGAAATACCTTCCTATTTAAGAGGGAGTGTTGATGTATATGTAACTTCGTAATGTATTTCACATATATGTATATTGTATTCCTATAGAGATGTTATTACTCCTCTATACGGAAGTGTCGTCATTTATATTGTAAGTGTCGTAAATTATTCTTGATGGGTTATTAGACCACCTTGTTGGGGTCAGCCCTGTATAGGCCATGTGGGTCAAAGGGTTATTAGACCACCCTATTGGGTGTCGGCCGAGTTAGCATTGTGTTATGTGGTTAAGTTGAGGCCGACCTAGTAAAGGTTATTAGTCAAGTCAAGTCAAGTATAAATAGAGTGCGGAAGGCACTCTATTTCACCATTCTATTCTCACACACACTCTTTGGAGAGTGGCTCACTTGTGGAGGAGGAGAAGCTGCTGTTAGGCGATGTCTATCTCTTATGCTTGGGTTATATCATTGCTCTATCTATCTCTGAGGAAGTTATTGGGGTTTTTCACCCTTATGGTTTTCCCCAAGTAAACTCCGTGTCTCTTGTGTGCTTGCATTATTGTGTCCATGATTGATATGCTGTAGATATGTTGTACATGTTGTTCTCTTAGTTAAGATCCTAGATCAGATTGAAGTAAATTATGAAAAATTAACACATAAAAATCATGATGCATGTGTATGTGTTGGTTAGTGGTCTTGCGATTCGTGGCATTGAAAGAATCATGTCGCGCAACTGGTGATAGTAAATGTAAAATACTTTAGCTATCTAATGATGTCTGGATGCCTTTGGGCTCTCCCATAGGTTACTGAAGTGAGTTCTATGGCCCTGTCCTATTAAAGTTGGGACACCTTAATACCCATCCGGATCTTTCCAGCCTACAAAGGCTATCAATATTAGCAGCCAACCTTAATGTAATGGTGTTCCATTATCCTGGGTGTCATCAACGTCTACTAGAAACTCATTGAGTAGATACTTGCACCAACTATAAGGTGTTCCCCATAATGTTTTCAATGCTAGCTTGATCGCAACTGCGGGTACCTTAGGCGGCCGACACTTGCGCAGTAGCTTCTCTACGAGCAACTGGACAGTAAATTATGTAGCGCGTTCATTGATATCGTTGGTCGGGAATCCATGTCCCTTCCGTATGACACTGAATTCTTTCGCAACTTCGGCGGACAGAGCTCTATCCCGCACCTTCTTTACCATTAAATTAGCAGGGTCCTCACCTCACTTGTGCAGGTTCGTGATATGATGTATCATGTCTATACTGATGTCAATGCACTTATCCAACCATAAGAATCCTTCGTGCACGCAAGTCAATAACCCATGCACCACCGCAAAAAACTCAGCGCTTTTAGAAAAATATGGCATTTGCAATAGATTTAACAACCCTGATGGTTGGAGGGCCTTTATCCAATCTTGGAATTGCAGGCTTTCGACACCAGTCTGGGAATCCACTATCCAGTCGATGTAGCCATTGGGTCAAAACTGTGCATAATTATTTAGCTTGGCTAACGTGCTTTCCAGTAGGTCATGGTCCTCCAATTTGCAGTTCGGCACTTCACCCAGTAAGTTCTCAATAACCTTCACTCGAGTAGAAATAGTTGGGACTTAGATTTCATATACAACATTTTTGTCCAAATGCATCGGTGGTGCGTCGTCTTTTCATGGGGGGATATAGTATAGCACCAGGTAAATGGGTTGTTCACGAACTGTGGTCGGCTTCTCCATCATTGGTGTTTCTGACCCTCCCTGTCTGGAAACTGGCTTCTTCCCCTTGTTTTCCTCTATATCCTGCCTTGCTGAGGTTCTGGAAGAGCTTCCCTTTGCTGCCGTCATAGCTCTTGGAATCTCTGATTTATTAAATAACTTCACCACTTCCTGCAAGTTGACCTGTTTGCTCATACGTTGCTCAAGTCGCTCGGCTCTCTGGTAGCTCCAACATACACTCTCAAATGCTTTGTAATGCGGATAAGTGATCGAATGAGGTCTATTTATAGTCTCAGCGTTCTGCAATGTGGCTTTCGACAGTTGTCGAGGTACTTAATGCCACATTCATTGTCCATCTCTTGCCTATGATCTTGGTACTTCCATACGATCCTCATCCTCGTTCCAACTCTGTTTCCTTAAATTCCAAAAGGTACCAGGCAGGCCAAGGTGTTGATTCCATCAAGTCAGCGTTAATTGCTTAGCCTACCAGCCGGATTTTAGCGTTATGTTAGTCACTTACGCCTTTATGGAGCCCCAAAGTGTCACATCTGACCTAAATATTGAATTGAAATTTGCTAATGCCACCAATTTGGTTAACGGACCTCTAATTGGCCGATGATTTCCATGGTAAAGGTCTCCGTCATGACGTGCTGGCGGTTTTTCACAATGGTCACTTCCGGACGTGCATTATGCTTGCTCTTCTATGTGACTGTGGTTGTGCCTTACCTGCATGATTCATACTATGAAATGTGTTGGGCAGGTGCTCTCTTCTTCTTTTTTTTACGTGCAGCTTCAGCTGTGCTGCGCAATATATACATGTTCCTCCTCATACATTGTGTACAGACTCTTCCCTATTTCCAGTGCCCACTTCCAACTATACTTCGAACATAGAAATTTCCCTTTTACTGATCATCATAGGTTCTGCGAAGCAGGACTATCCCGATAGGGTTTTAGTCTGCTTCCATTGCTTAACCCGGGAAAGTTATATCCTGCTAATGTGGCTAACTGAACTGCACCACCATTAGTAACATGCACAACAGTATATGAACCAATCCAATGCATTTTTAACTTTCCAGGAAATTTCATGAATTTACTATCATATAGGAGGACTAGATCACCTACCTGGAAAGACTTGTTCTTGATGTGGCGATCATGCCATGCTTTTTCCCTTTCCTTCTGCACTTGTTGGTGAAATAATGCAATGAAGAAATACTCCTCTAGACCAACCAAGTGTAGAAGCCTTTCTTCTAGCACGTCGTGATCTTCCATTCCTATAAACGCAACTATTCTCAAGCTGGGAACAATGTACTCCATCGGCATAATGGATTCATGTCCATAGGCCAGCCTAAACAGTGTATGGTCTGTCAAATTCTTGCATGTGGTCCTATACACCCATAACACAGCGGGAATGCACAGGTCCCAGTCATCCCTATTCACATTGCATACCTTGGTCATCGCATTCTCCAGTACTTTATTAAATGCTTCAACTATTCCATTCACCTGTGGATGATAAGGTGTACTTCACTAATGATGAATGTAGAACTCCTCTTCCAATGCCTCAATGGTTCGGTTCAAAACACGAGTGCCTTGATAACTCATAAAAAAATTTGGGCATCCAAACCTCGTAAGGATGTCTTCGAATATGAACTGCACAGCAGTACCTATGCCACAGTCCTTTACTGGCTTCACTTCTTCCCATCTAGTTAGGTAATCAGTTGTAGTAATAATGTACCTCGCACTAGCTCTTTTTCCCGGTGGGTGTATAGGTCCCAAAAAATCAATTGCCCATTTCTCAAATGCCTGTAGTGTCAATTGTGGATTTAGTGGCATTTTATCTCTTTGTGATGGCCTTCCTGTCCTCTGACAGACATCACAGATTTGGCAATGTTCCTTTGAGTCCTTATGAATTGTAGGCTACCATAGCCCTGCGCGCAATATCTTATGTGCAGTGGACCTTCCTGCATAGTGACCTCCTGCTGCTCCTGAATATGCATCATCCAATATGAACGTCTTCTCATGCTCCAATACACATCTGCGCAGTACTTCATCTAGTCCCAATTTATATAACTGACCTGCGATAATGGTGAAGTCTATTGCTCTCACTACCAGTTGCTTCTTTTGCTATGTAGTGAACTCCATGGGTGCTAATCTAGTAGTCAGAAAGTCTATGATGTCTTTATATTAATCGTCATCTATCTGGATAGAAAACAACTGAGCATCAGGCATATTTTCTTCCAGGTTCGTAGGCTCTTCTCCTGACTCAATCCTTGATAGATGATCAGGTTCCAAGTTCAATCTGCCTGGATTAACAATGATCTCAAAATCATACTCTTGGAAGAGTAACAACCATTTGCAGAGTCACCCCCCTAACATTAGCTTATTGACCAGGTATTTCAAAGCATAATGGTCAGTAAACATAAATAAGTCCGCACCAAGCAAATAGTGCCTAAACTTCTGCAGTGCATAGACCATAGCAAGGCCTTCTCTCTCAGTAGTGGTGTAATTATTTTCTGCAAGTGAGAGCTTCTTACTCGAAAATGAAATGGGATGGTCAATACCTCCCTCTCCTTTTTTTTCTAAGACAACTCTCCATGTTATACATGACGCATCCACATGTACATGAAATGGCTTCCCCCAATCTGGAAACACTAGGATCGACGCAGTGACCATTTTTTCTTTCAAGGTGTCAAAACCTTGCTCAAACTCTACGTTCCAAATGAATGGTGCATCTTTCTTTAGTAGATTTTCCATGGCTACAGTTATCTGTGCATACCCCTTTATGAAATTCCTGTAATAACCGATATGCCCCAATGTAGTACGCAGCTGCTTAATTGAATTTGGCGATGGAAAGTTTATAATGACTACGATCTTTGTAGGATCAACCATCAGACCCTGTTTACAGATAATGTGTCCCAATAGAATCCCATAAGGAACACAGAAAACACACTTCTTTAAGTTCAAAGAGATATTGACTACACCCTAAGGGAATGGACGCATTCCTGGTGTTTCAATACTTGATAGTGAATGATATGAAATATGATTACGATTTTTGAGCAACAATACTGATGAGCCTACTTATCCTTCTTGTGCTAACAGCTTACACAAATGCAATTTGGTGTTGTACGTTAAGAGGCAAAGTGAAGAAAGGGTGCTGAAGAGGACTGTATGGGCAGTGGTAACCTTTCTACGCTCACACTGAAGGACACTATAAGAAATGGATAGGCCCAAGGAGCTATGTTGCAGAAAAGGGGTATCATCCTTGTGTATTGTGAGTGGGTATTGTGGGGCCATGCTGGCCTGCAGTCAAATGAGTCACCTATGGAGTTCCTGGAGGGAACCACTGGTTTGCATAAGAGAAGGAGCCACGTAATCATATTATGTTGTTCATATTGCCTGATAAACCCAGTCGATTTACTGTCTTGGCAATGGATGTTGTATGCCTGATAAACCCAGTCGGTGTACTGGCTTGGCATTGGTTATTTGGGTGTTGTGGTGAAAGGTTGTTGGATGCCCGATAAACCCAATCGGTGTACTGGCTTGGCATGTTGTTAAATTAATGCCTGACAAACCCAGTCGGTGTACTAGCTTGGCATTGGTTATTTGCACGTTGTGGAGGTATTGGTGAAGGGTGTTATTTCTTGACAAACCCAGTCGGAGAACTGGCTTGGAAATGGTTATTGAAATGCTTGATAAAGATAGTCGGCATACTGGCTTAGCATATTGATTTTTGAAATGCTTGATAAACCCAGTCGGTGTACTGGCTTAGCATACCGATTTTTGAAATGCTTGATAAACCCATTCGGTGTACTAGCTTAGCATACCGATTTTTGGGATGCCTGATAAACCCAGTCGACGTACTAGCTTGGCATTGCCTATTCGGATGATGTTGTGGAGCAGCATGTGTGCTGGCCAAGCATCCACCCCACAGGTGATCCAAGGCTTGTAAAGCAGAGAAGGAAGCCTGTGGAGTAGCGAGGAAAATTCACAATACAGATAAGTATTCATTTTCATTTATTTCTTGTTTGGAATAATGAAGATTTCAGGTACAAGTCTTATGACAACCAAGCTAATACACTGTTGTTTCTTTGTTGGAAACCTTGGCCATTGCAAGAAGTAAGGACCCTGAAAGAGCTCCAAACGCTTGGTAAAACCAGAGAGTAACTGGTTGGGCTCTATAAATTTCTTGGTAAAACCAGAGAGTAATTGGTTGGGCACTATAAATTTCTTGGTAGAACCAGAGAGTAACTGGTCGGGCGCAATAAAATTCTTGGTAAATCCAGAGAGTAACTGATGATTGATAAATTCAAAGAATAGTTGGTGGGAACATTAACCACTTTATGTTGTGGAGCAGCCGGCGTGCTGGCCAAACATTCCTTAATTGATTGATAAAACCAGTCGGCGTACTGGCATGGCATAGCTATTCGAATGGTTGTGGAGTAACCTGCGTGTTGGCCCAACATTCATTATTGTATCCACGGGAAATCCAATGCTTGGAAAGAAAAGAAGGATCCTATGGAATAAAGTGAAAACATCCGATACAGATAAGTATTTGGTTATCTTGCAACTTCTTGCTTATGAATATACGTGTGTATATGATTTGATCATGATTTCTCAAACTCTTGTCTAGAGATAAACCCTATGAAAATACACTAAACATGTGGACATATGACTATCCTAAAGAGCTCAGTATGAGCAAGAATGAAAGATGGTGCTAGTGGAACTGTGTGGGTCCTAGCAACCAAAGGTTCTGTAAGCAACAACAGGGAAGGGTTCACTAGTTGAAAAGCATTAGATAGACCTTAGACACTAAAATGTCATAGCCAAGAAATGGCACACCAAGCATTCACATTGAAGTGAAAGAGGCTAAGGAGCATAGAACCACAAGTGATGGTGTGGCTCCGGATTGGAACAAGACTAAGAGGGGGAAACTCGTACTCTTCTCTTTCCTATTGATTGATGCATCTCAGAAACAAAAGACTATTGAGTGCATGTCATAAATGAAATCAAATTGTGTTTTATTGCTTGAAATGAATTGTGAATGCTGAAATAGTTATATTCCTGTGGAAGGATGAACATGAGTGAGTTCATGTGTATGTTAGGAAAGCATGAAATATGTGGAAGTCTCATGAGTAAAGCATGGACGTTCCAAGTCAATTGGGAAAATAATTGACTAATTTTAATACTGTGTTATGCTTGTCCTAACAGGAATTGCCATGATGAGTCTCACAGGAGAGACATTGAAAGCTATTTGTTTTGGCTGGAAATCTTTCTCAATTACTTACCAGGACAGCAAGGAAGATGAAATCCATGAAATTTCAGACTTGTAGATCAGCTGGAAGATAAACAAACGGAAGGGATTGCTGTGGAGCGATTCCCACATGCAGACTGGAAGATCAAGCCAGCAAGAGAATCTTGTGGAAGCCAAAGGACTTGGTCCTGAAATCTCAAAGTAAAGGGATGAAACGCAGGACAAACCTGCCACCAATTGTGAATTCTGAGGCATCTGTAAAGTGGGTATTTATACCTAAGTGTTGGAACACCGAGGATGGTGTTATTCCAAGGGGAGGGGAATGTAATGTCCCGGGTTTGACCGCATGGCATTAAATTGTAAATGATGTAATATTGTTATAAAATCATGGTGAGGATCTCAAGGCCAAGGCCCCACCATCGATTTAGTGATTCATATGGTACATGCTAGCAAGGCACATTGAAATTGTAAATATGAATTTTAATAAATACCCACAACTAGCTATGCAATGCAACAAGAGATGGGGGCATGATTTTACAAGGATTTGGGAGGGAAAACATTCAAACCCTTGAGCCACTCAAGTCAATCCAAGTGTCAATGAGAGAACCCATCAAACCCTCAACTACCCATGTTGACTTTTGTACCCAATCATTGATTTTAGCCAAGAGTTGGTTGAGGTAGTTAAGGCCTTGCGGAATGGGAGGTATGGCTGTCCAAATTCGAGTATGGGAAAGCCACCCTGCATGGAAAATCATGTTTTGCTTCTTGGGCAAGAAAAGAGCCATGAATTGCTCCCCAAGCCATTATCCATCAACTGGTTTTGACTCCCTCACGAGTGGGGATCTACCTGGGTGTTTTTCCCCATGGATTTCCTGTGTTTTCCTTCATCTTTCCAGCTGGGAAGGAAATTTTTGTTTTGGTTACCCATGGGGAAGAGAAAAGAGGGATTTGAGGTTCCAATGGGGAGGTTTTGGCCAATTGAAACGCTCATTACATGTGGGAGAAATCGGGTTTCTATTGGAGGACAAATTTTCCTTCCCACAGTCCATTTTAGTAAGCCACGATTTGGAAAAAAAAAACCATGGAGCCTGGTTTGTAAAATACCCTTGTTGTAAATGGGTATCGCTGCCCAATGGTCATTTTTGCTGTGTGTAGAAAGAGTATGTTGGGGTATGGGTAATGGGTATCTGTTGCTTTGGCTTGAGCTTGAGTGCAAGCATCCAAGGTTCAAATGTAGCTTGATAAACCCAGCTGTGGGCTGGCTTGGCTCAGATGAAATGATTAATTGGCTGTGAGAGAGTGAATGTCCCCTTTTCCTTGTAGGAAGCATGCCCAGGTCAGGGGTGGCAGTTGTGTTGAGAGATTGATGAACACAAGTGCCCTATGGTTGGGTGGAACGTTGCAGCAACATAGCTAGTTGTTTGGGACAATTGCAAAATGGAGATAAGTGTTTTTCTATCTATGTATTTACTTCTGCAATGTATTAATTTGATGACTATTGATATGTTGTATGCATGAGTAATGTGTGTGGATAAGTTTAATTCTGTTGTGCATACTTGATTAGTTTTACATATGCACACAAATGATTTACTCATATCATTCTAATGAATGGGCTGATAGAATGTGAAAGCCCCACATATTTGTATCATCTTCCCTCTCTTATTTGGTCAGCAGGTGGGTACATTACATGTTGAGGTCAAAATGTGCTAATTTTTTCGCTAATTCGCACACATTATCGTATGGGAAGATAAAGTGAATTGGTTCTATATGCGCAACCCTGGGGTAGGGGCTTACTACATTAGGTGGCCGCTTCCGCGCACTCGTTCCTCCTATCCTCCCTTCAGATTCTGATGACTGATGGCCTAAGCTCAACTGGGTGTCCATAGTTTGCAATGTCTCCATTGTCTGAATGACGCAGAGTTGCATCTTCTCTTGCCTAGCCTCTTTTTTTGCTTGTTTCTCATCCCATGCTTCCTGCATTTTGGTCACGATTATCTCACAATCGTCTAGATGTAGCTGGGGGGCGAATTTTGGCTTCTCAGCCTTCCTCTTTTTACGTTGGCCTTTTGGTTCTATGGGGTTCTCAAGTGGCCTTCCTTTTTCTCTCTTCCATCTCTGTGGGATTACTTTCTGCAGCCTCCTTTTCCTCAACAATGGGAGTACTTGTAGGTAGCCCCCCCTTTTGCTTTCCCTTGTCCACTTTTGCTTCTTCCTGATCTTCCTCGGTGTTTTCATCTCTGTGTCTTTTACTTCAATTTTCTCCGAGATGGGTTCGACATTTTGTTCATAATTAGATTCAGCATCTAGTGATGAGGGAACTTTCTAGTCCGCATCCCATCCCTCTATCATCTCATCGATATTTTCTTGATTCAACCGATAAAACCCTGGATACCACAATTATTCCTCTGTGTCAGCCCTTGGTTGAATGTATGAGCGATGCCTCCTCACCATAATGTTGATGTATATGTAACTTTGGAATGTATTTCACATATATGTATATTGTATTCCTATAGAGATGTTATTATTCCTCTATACGGAAGTGTCGTCATTTATATTGTAAGTGTCGTAACTTATACTTGATGGGTTATTAGACCACCTCGTTGGGGTCGGCCTTGTATAGGCCATGTGGGTCAAAGGGTTATTAGACCACCCTATTGGGGGTCTTCCATGGGGGTCAAAGGGTTATTAGACCACCCTATTGAGTGTCAGCCTAGTCATCATTGTGTTATGTGGTTAATTTGAGGCCGACCTAGTAAAGGTTATTAGGCAAGTCAAGTCAAGTATAAATAGAGTGCAGGAGGCACTCTATTTCATCATTCTATTCTCACAAACACTCTTTGGAGAGTGGCGCACTTGTGGAGGAGGATAAGCTACTGCTACGAGATATCTATCTCTTATCTTTGTGTTGTATCATTGCTCTATCTATCTTTGAGGAAGTTATTGGGGCTTTTCAACTTTATGGTTTTCCCCAAGTAAACTCTATGTCTCTTGTGTGTCTGCATTATTGTGTCCATGATTGATATACTATAGATATGGTGTAGATGTTGTTCTCTTAGTTAAGATCCTAGATCAAATTGAAGTAAATTCTGAAAAATTAACATGGTATCAGAGCTAGCCTAAAAGAAGGCATGGTATGGCATGTATGACACTTGTTGCAATTGCGAATCCAGGGATTGATATAGAAAAAACTAGTCATCATAGCACTTTCGCTATAAATAAATTTTGGAGAGGTTTCAGGGTCTAACAATCATACAGGGCGAAGCTAAGATCCCCATGTACCTTGTGTCCAAAGGAAAACGTCTAATTCATTGTACTTTGTGATTTATGATTTGTACAATATAGGGTTTCTGCCTCTTCCAGTTCTCATTCATAAACATGTGACTTTGGAAAAAAGGTCATAACGTGGGCTAGAAAGATCGAAATGAAAATTTGTAAACATTGACAGGTAGTGCATGGAATGTACTTTCTCAAATAACGTTTTTAGAGGATGAAACTGAACCTATGACATGTGGCACGCCGTACAAGTTCGCTCTCCCGTTTTATCCCATAAACAGGTCACGTTGCGACACTTGGCATAATTTTCTCTCGGAGAAACCATTTGAGGTCAGACCTATGGGGTTGGAAAGATGACAGGTCGGGATATCACACAAACATTTTCAGACCCTGTGGATCAAAAAGTTCAGAGTTATACCAGAATCATTTAGGTACATATTTCTGTCAAAACAGAATTATTTTTGAGCACCTTCATTCATGGCTTTGGGAATTTAGGGTTTTAGGGAAAGATGGATTTTTTGTAATCGGAGACCATGGCTGAATGCTACTCATCAAAATAGAAATTTAGAGACCAAGATCAGAATTTTTGGTTGGGTAGATGGCCAGGCTTGATCAGACCCTAGTTCGAGACTTTGATCGGAAAAGTGGAAAATTAGGGCTTTTGCAAAAATGGGAATTTTTGAAATCTATGACCACGGCTGGAAGCTTCTCAGAAAAATAAAAGCTTAGAGATTTGGATCGAACCTTTTGATTGGGAAGAAGGGTGGGCTTTATGAAACCCTAGTTTGGGGTCATGTCCAGTGAATCAGAAAGTTTCAAAAGCAAATTTGAGGGGTGAAACTTTGCAGTTTTCAAATTATGAGTATACTAGGTTGATCAGCTCATCAAGGCGCATCTTTCTATCCTTTGAGAAGTTTGAAATTCAATGTTTGAATTTTTAGGGTTTCCCTGACAAACCCTAATCCAGCTCCAAATCTAGTTCCTGCAAATCAAGTGGATTGGGCTAATCCTAGAAGAGAATGGATTGGTCACCTGCATAAGTGAAGAAGTTCCTGTTTCAGAGGGAGATGAGGTTGAGGCCTTAAATAAGAAGATTACAAGCAATCTCGACAGGTATGACTCATACAGGTATGTTTTGAATTCTGTTCATAATTAATTTTATGATATCTTTGTCTTCATATTATTACGGTTAGTACAATATTTGTTAATTTTAGACTTGTCGTATCACCTTAATAAAATTATGAATGCATGATAGAATATATTCATTGATTAGGGTTTTTGACACTTATGATTGTACTAATGCATTGTGATGTTGTATGAGGTTGATGTTGTCCACTAACATGAAAGGTACATCAAGAAAGACAAATCATGTTCTAGTTCAAGAACATATGACCATGGTGACATGAAGACAAAGGTTCATCCATTGCCATGGATCACATAGAAGATCTACTTACGAGGTATGTATAACTTGGTTAACCTATGAGATATGCAGGTTACTAGCACAAGTTACTTAAGAGAACAAGAAGACATCATGTGGGTATGTTAGACAATAACCAGCTAACATAGTAATCCAGGTATGTTTTTCCTATATCAATTTAGAATCTTACCTTGTGTTAGGATCCCTCATATAAGTATACTTGGTATGATTGGTTATGATTATTCATAAAGTTAGAAATGTAAGTAATGAAGGGTTTATGCATATTACGTCTCTTATCTTGATTGATGATTTGACTAACCAGAAGAGTCCTATGATCAAATAAGAATATGCATGAGTAAAAGAACTCTTCCCTGAAACCTTGAATACTAATGTTTATTATCTGTGTTTGAAATAATCATGACTATACATGTTTAATATTATTGTATTTGGATAGTATTAAGATTATACTAATGAATGTGTGATTATGTATGAGATCTCGAGGATAACACAATGATGATACTAAGAAGCATGCATAGTGATTAAGGATGGATACAAGTTCAAGGACAAGTAATACAGGAAGCAAAGATCAAGAGGGAGCACACTTCAGTAGTTTCTGCAAGGATGCAGATATTCATAGGGAGTTGGCCACTTCTCACAATCCACATCAGAATGGAGTTACAGAAAGGAAGCAAAGTTTGACATGGAGTCAACCCAACAAACAAACAAAGATAAGTATTTGAATTATCATTTCTTGCATATTTGATTGTTTAAATAATACTGTTCAATAATGTATATACTGATGTTCCTAGAATTAGGTTGTGCATATTAGAATAGTTGCATTGATGAACAATATACTACTAATATACATGGGTAAGTGGCCTATGGCATTGTACAACATTCCATTGCTACTTATCTAGAATGAAACCTCTTTGATGACATGTTGGGAGTTGTGCACACTCTTAACAATGTTCTAGTAGAGATTGGAAGGCATCTAGAAAGTTCGGGATATGGATAAATTTTGTATTGAAGCATTGGCTAAGATAATTGCATGACTGTATGACATATTTATTTATGTATAAGAATTTGTTCTGAAAACTATGAGATGTTTTCTAATCATGCAATTTAAATTGTTTTGTAGGAAAGATCGTATACCATCACTTACAAAAGAAGGACTACAACATTTGTTTAACAACAAAGTTATCTATTGAAGATATTAAAAATATTTAAGTTCCCAGGATTCGGGAAGAATGCCATGATCGAGGAGTACCAGTCGATCATGAAGAATGATGGTTTGGATGCAGTCCCAAAACCAGAAGGGAAGTCTGTTGTTACTTCCAGGTGGATCTATAAAATCAAGCATGCTGCAGATGGTAGCATAGAAAAATACAAAGCAAGGTTTGTAGCTCATGGCTTCTCTTAGAAAGAGGGAATAGACTTTTTCTCCTGTAGCTAGGTACACTTCCATCAGATCAGTACTTTCCCTAGCTGCAATGATGAAATGGAAGATACACCAGATGGATGTCAAGACAGCTTTCTTGAATGGTGTAGTCAAGGAGGAAGTGTATGTGGAGCAGCCACTTGGTTTTGAGACACATGACAGGTAGTCATATGTGTGCAGGTTGAAGAAAGCCTTGTATGGCTTGAAGCAAGCTCCTAGGACTTGGTATGGTAGGATAGACAACTTTCTATCCAGTTTGGGATTTACCAAGAGTAAAGCGGATTCCAACATTTACTACAAGGTTGAGGAAGGAAATCCAGTGATACTACTTCTGTATGTGGATAACCTGTTTGTTATAGGTGAGGATAGATTGATTGCCGACACGCAGCGAAAGCTTGCTGCTGAGTTCGAGATGAAGAACCTATGGATGATGCACTATTTTCTAGGCATGGAGGTGTGGCAAAGTGCATATAGAATATTCCTTGGACAAGGGAAGTATGCACTAGAGATCCTAAAGAGGTTCAGGATGATGGACTGAAAGGCCATGGCCACACCTATGGCATCGAACCTGAAGCTTCTGTGTGATGCTTCATCTGAGCCGGTTGTTGTCACTATGTATCGTCAGATGATTGGGTTCTTGATGTACTTGACGAACACGAGACTAGGTATTTGCTTTGCGGTGAACACATTGAGCCAGTTTCTTGTGGGTCCTAGGAGTGTTCACCTGGTTGCTGTAAAGCATATTATGAGGTACCTGAAGGGTACAGTGGATTATGGGCTCAAGTATGATGCGAATCAAAAGTTTAACCTGCAGGGTTATGTTGATTCAGATTGGGCAGGAAGTGCTACAGATAGGAAGAGCACTTCTGGGTGCTACTTCAGTATGGGATCAGGTGTGATCTCTTGGTTTAGCAGGAAGCAGTCATGCATAGCACTGAGTACAGTTGAAGCATAGTATGTTGCAGCTTGTTCAGCTAGTTGTGAGGCAGTATGGCTTCGGAAGCTACTATCTGAGTTATTTGATCTCCCGCTAGAGGCTACTGGTATCTTTTATGACAACCAGAGTTGTGTGAAGCTGTTTAAGAATCCGATGTTCCATGACAAGTCGAAATACATTGAGATCAAATATCACTATATCATGGATATGGTGCAGAGAGGAGCATTGAAGCTCATGTATGTTGCGACAGATGAGTAGGTTGCAGATGTGCTATTGAAGCCACTTGCCAGAGTGAAGTTCGAGTACTTCAGATAGAGGCTTGGTGTTCTTCAGATTGATGACACTTCGAGGAAGAAGTGATGGGCACATTTGCAAGAGACATTCCAATAATGGTGAGAGAAGTATCCTTCCCATGGTTGTGGATGTAAGTGCTGGATGATGAGCATCAGGACAATGCTCCAGTTACTGCTCTATATATGCATTAGGTGGATGCTAGAGATGATCAAGTGGATCATGTATCTGTGTATGTATTAGGTAGATACATTATATGATCAGGTGGATCATGTATGATGATATGTATCAGGAAGATACTTGGTATGCATCAGGTGGATGCATTGTATGATCAGGATGATCATGGATGACGAGCTTCAGGATGTTGCTCCACATGACATGCATCAAGATGATGCAGTGACGATGATCAGTATGATCATGAGTGATGAGTATCAGGACAATACTCTAGATGATATGCATCATGATGATGCTATGATGATGATCAGGATGATCATATGTATCAGGTGGATACATTACATAATTAGTTGGATTATGTGTGATGAGTTCCGAAGACACAGATGCACATGAGATTTTCGGACATGGTTGTAGATGTGTTCTCCCATGGTCGCGATGTAATTGTTGGGATTTTCTGACATGGTTGAAGATGTGTTCTCCCATGGTCGTGATGTAATTGCCAGGGCCATTCGAGCATGGTTGTAGATGTGTTCTCCCAGGGCTGTGATATAAGTGCCAGGGCCATTCGAGCATAGTTGTAGATGTGTTCTCCCATGGCTGCGATATAAGTGTTGGGGCCATTCGAGCATGGTTGTAGATGTGTTCTCCCATGGCTGCGATATAAGTGTTGGGGCCATTCGAGCATGGTTGTAGATGTGTTCTCCCATGGCTGTGATATAAGTGTTGGGTCCATTCGAGCATGGTTGTAGATGTGTTCTCCCATGGCTGCGATATAAGTGCTGGGCCATTTGAGCATGGTTGTAGATGTGTTCTACCATGATTGCAATATAAGTGCTATGCCATTCTCGCATGGTTGTAGATGTGTTCTCCCATGGCGTAGATGTAAGTGTTGTGTGATGTGAATCTGGGATGTGCTTCATGAACGATGATCATTAGTATCAGGATGATACTCTGTGGTCGTCGACAGGTTGTGCAGTAGCATGTAAAAGGTCCTGGGAGATCCGATAGGTTGAGCTTTGTGCTCGTAATCAGTCCTGGGATGCTCTTTCGAGGTTTTGTTGACTCACGTAATAAGTTCTGACGATTCCAACGTATGGCCAGTGATGATGAAGACCTGCAGGTGGTGGGCCTACATCTAGTATGAAAAAGGACTGGCTCTATAGAACTTCTTATGACGAGTAGATTCAGAGATTGATTGAGATAGCAGCAACAGTGACGATGACGATGATCCAGAGAAGAAGACTTGTGCTAGAGGACCTGTGTCGAGAAATACCTTCCTATTTAAGAGGGAGTGTTGATGTATATGTAACTTCGGAATGTATTTCGCATATATGTATATTGTATTCCTATAGAGATGTTATTATTCCTCTATACGGAAGTGTCGTAATTTATATTGTAAGTGTCGTAAATTATACTTGATGGGTTATTAGACCACCTTGTTGGGGTCAGCCCTGTATAGGCCATGTGGGTCAAAGGGTTATTAGACCACCCTATTGGGTGTCGGCCCAATCAGCATTGTGTTATGTGGTTAAGTTGAGGCCGACCTAGTAAAGGTTATTAGTCAAGTCAAGTCAAGTATAAATAGAGTGCGGGAGGCACTCTATTTCATCATTCTATTCTCACACACACTCTTTGGAGAGTGGCTCACTTGTGGAGGAGGAGAAGCTGCTGTTAGGCGATGTCTATCTCTTATGCTTGGGTTATATCATTGCTCTATCTATCTCTGAGGAAGTTATTGGGGTTTTTCACCCTTATGGTTTTCCCCAAGTAAACTCCGTGTCTCCTGTGTGCTTGCATTATTTTGTCCATGATTGATATGCTGTAGATATGTTGTACATGTTTTTCTCTTAGTTAAGATCCTAGATCAGATTGAAGTAAATTATGAAAAATTAACACATAAAAATCATGATGCATGTGTATGTGTTGGTTAGTGGTCTTGCGATTCGTGGCATTGAAAGAATCATTTCGCGCAACTGGTGATAGTAAATGTAAAATACTTTAGCTATCTAATGATGTCTGGATGCCTTTGGGCTCTCCCATAGGTTACTGAAGTGAGTTCTATGGCCCTGTCCTATTAAGGTTGGGACACCTTAATACCCATCTGGATCTTTCGAGCCTACAAAGGCTATCAATATTAGTAGCCAACCTAAATGGAATGGTGTTCCATTATCCTGGGTGTCATCAACGTCTGCTAGAAACTCATTGAGTAGATACTTGCACCAACTATAAGGTGTTCCCCATAATGTTTTCAATGCTAGCTTGATCGCAACTGCGGGTACCTTAGGCGACCGACACTTGCACAGTAGCTTCTCTGCGAGCAACTGGACAGTAAATTATGTAGCGCGTTCATTGATATCGTTGGTCGGGAATCCATGTCCCTTCCGTATGACACTAAATTCTTTCGCAACTTCGGCGGACAGAGCTCTATCCCACACCCTCTTTACCATTAAATTAGCAGGGTCCTCACCTCACTTGTGCAGGTTCGTGATATGATGTATCATGTCTATACTGATGTCAACGCACTTATCCAACCATAGGAATCCTTCGTGCACGCAAGTCAATAACCCATGCACCACCGCAAAAAACTCAGCGCTTTTAGAAAAATGTGGCATTTGCAATAGATTTAACAACCCTGATGGTTGGAGGGCTTTATCCAATATTGGAATTGCAGGCTTTCGACACCAGTCTGGGAATCCACTATCCAGTCGATGTATCCATTGGGTCAAAACTATGCATAATTATTTAGCTTGGCTAACGTGCTTTCCAGTAGGTCATGGTCCTCCAATTTGCAGTTCGGCACTTCACCCAGTAAGTTCTCAATAACCTTCACTCGAGTAGAAATAGTTGGGACTTAGATTTCATATACAACATTTTTTTCCAAATGCATCGGTGGTGCGTCTTCTCTTCATGGGGGGATATAGTCTAGCACCAGGTAAATGGGTTGTTCATGAACTGTGGTCGGCTTCTCCATCATTGGTGCTTCTGACCCTCCCTGTCTGGAAACTGGCTTCTTCCCCTTGTTTTCCTCTATAGCCTGCCTTGTTGAGGTTCTGGAAGAGCTTCCCTTTGCTGCCGTCATAGCTCTTGGAATCTCTGATTTCTTAAATAACTTCACCACTTCCTACAAGTTGACCTGTTCGCTCATACGTTGCTCAAGTCGCTCGGCTCTCTGGTAGCTCCAACATACACTCTCAAATGCTTTGTAATGCGGATAAGTGATCGAATGAGGTCTATTTATAGTCTCAGCGTTCCGCAACGTGGCTTTCGGCAGTTGCCGAGGTACTTAATGCCACATTCATTTTCCATCTCTTGCCTATGATCTCGGTACTGCCATACGATCCTCATCCTCGTGCCAACTTTGTTTCCTTAAATGCCAAAAGGTACCAGGCAGGCCAAGGTGTTGATTCCATCAGGTCAGCGTTAATTGCATAGCCTACCAGCCGGATTTCAGTGCTATGTTAGTCACTTAGGCCTTTATGGAGCCCCAAAGTGTCACATCTGACCTAAATATTGATTTGAAGTTTGCTAATGCCACCAATTTGGTTAACGGACCACTAATTGGCCGATGATTTCCATGGTAAAGGTCTCCGTCATGACATGCTGGTGGTTTTTCACAATGGTCACTTCCGGACGTGCATTATGCTTGCTCTTCTGCATGACTATGGTTGCGCCTTACCTGCGTGATTCATACTATGAAATGTGTTGGGCAGGTGCTCTCTTCTTCTTTTTTTTACGTGCAGCTTCAGCTGTGCTGCGAAATATATACATGTTCCTCCTCATACATTGTGTACAGACTCTTCCCTATTTCCAGTGCCCACTTCCAACTATACTTCGAACATAGAAATTTCCCTTTTACTGATCATCATAGGTTCTGCGAAGCAGGACTATCCCAATAGGGTTTTAGTCTGCTTCCATTACTTAACCCGGGAAAGTTATATCCTGCTAATGTGGCTAACTGAACTGCACCACCATTAGTAACATGCACAACAGTATATGAACCAATCCAATGCATTTTTAACTTTCCAGGAAATTTCATGAATTTACTATCATACAGGAGGACTAGATCACCTACCTGGAAAGACTTGTTCTTGATGTGGCGATCATGCCATGCTTTTTCCCTTTCCTTCTGCACTTGTTGGTGAAATAATGCAATGAAGCAATACTCCTCTAGACCAACCAAGTGTAGAAGCCTTTCTTCTAGCACGTCATGATCTTCCATTCCTATAAACGCAACTATTATCAAGCTGGGAACAATGTACTCCATCGGCATAATGACTTCATGTCCATAGGCCAGCCTAAACAGTGTATGGTCTGTCAACTTCTTGCATGTGGTCCTATACACCCATAACACAGCGGGAATGCACAGGTCCCAGTCATCCCTATTCACATTGCATACCTTGGTCATCGCATTCTCCAGTACTTTATTAAATGCTTCAACTATTCCATTCACCTGTGGATGATAAGGTGTACTTCACTGATGATGAATGTAGAACTCCTCTGCCAATGCCTCAATGGTTCGGTTCAAAACACGAGTGCCTTGATAACTCATAAAAAAATTTGGGCATCCAAACCTCGTAAGGATGTCTTCGAATATGAACTGCACAGAAGTACCTATGCCACAGTCCTTTACTGGCTTCACTTCTTCCCATCTAGTTAGGTAATCAGTTGCAGTAATAATGTACCTCGCACTAGCTCTTTTTCCCGGTGGGTGTATAGGTCCCAAAAAATCAATTGCCCATTTCTCAAATGCCTGTAGTGTCAATTGTGGATTTAGTGGCATTTTATCTCTTTGCGATGGCCTTCCTGTCCTCTGACAGACATCACAGATTTGGCAATGTTCCTTTGAGTCCTTATGAATTGTAGGCCACCATAGCCCTGCGCGCAATATCTTATGTGCAGTGGACCTTCCTGCATAGTGACCTCCTGCTGCTCCTGAATGTGCATCATCCAATATGAACGTCTTCTCATGCTCCAATACACATCTGCGCAATACTTCATCTAGTCCCAATTTATATAACTGACCTGCGATAATGGTGAAGTCTGTTGCTCTCACTACCAGTTGCTTCTTTTGCTACGTAGTGAACTCCATGGGTGCTAATCTAGTAGTCAGAAAGTCTATGATGTCTTTATATTAATCGTCATCTATCTGGATAGCAAACAAATGAGCATCAGGAATATTTTCTTCTAGGTTCGTAGGCTCTTCTCCTGACTCAATCCTTGATAGATGATTAGGTTCCAAGTTCAATCTGCCTGGATTAACAATGATCTCAAAATCATACTCTTGGAAGAGTAACAACCATCTGCAGAGTCACCCCCCTAACATTGGCTTATGGACCAGGTATTTCAAAGCATAATGGTCAATAAACATAAATAAGTCCGCACCAAGCAAATAGTGCCTAAACTTCTGCAGTGCACAGACCATAGCAAGGCCTTCTCTCTCAGTAGTGGTGTAATTATTTTCTGCAGGTGAGAGCTTCTTACTCGAAAATGAAATGGGATGGTCAATACCTCCCTCTCCTTTTTTTTCTAAGACAACTCTCCATGTTATACATGACGCATCCACATGTACATGAAATGGCTTCCCCCAATCTGGAAACACTAGGATCGGCGCAGTGACCATTTTTTCTTTCAAGGTGTCAAAACCTTGCTCAAACTCTACGTTCCAAATGAATGGTGCATCTTTCTTTAGTAGCTTTTCCATGGCTACAGTTATCTGTGCATACCCCTTTATGAAATTCCTGTAATAACCGATATGCCCCAATGTAGTACGCAGCTGCTTAATTGAATTTGGTGATGGAAAGTTTATAATGACTACGATCTTTGTAGGATCAACCATCAGACCCTATTTACAGATAATGTGTCCCAATAGAATCCCATAAGGAACACAGAAAACACACTTCTTTAAGTTCAAAGAGATATGGTGTTGTCTACACTTTTCTAGCGTGAGTCTAAGGTTTGCACCATGGTTCTTCAGCAACCCGAATACTATCCAATCATCAAAATAGGATTCTAAAAACTTATGCATAAGATCTTTAAATGCTGCGACGACAACTCTGGAAAATATGGCAGGCACGTTCTTCAGACCGAATGGCATCACCATGTACTGGAACGACCCCCATTTTGTGGCAAAAGTGGTATTATGTCTATCTGCGGGATCAATCCTTATCTGGTGATATCCCGAAAAGCCATCAGTAAAGGAATAGGCCTTACTTCCTCCAACATTATCAAGCACCTCGTCCGTGAAAGGAGTAAAAAATGGGTCATGCATTGAAGCATCATTCAGCTTTCTGAGATTTACACAAATCTTGACCTCACCTTTTGTCTTCTTATCTTTGACAACCACAGGGCTTATCCATTCAAACTCTACAACCGGCTCAATGATCCCTGCATCGAGCATCTTATCCAGCTCTGCTCTCACTCTTTCTTTGTATCACGGGTTCAAGCAATATGGTCTTTGCTTAACAAGCTTCGCACCTGTCTTAAGAGGTATTTTCATAACTCCTAAGTCTCCCAAGATTCCCTTCATCTCGTTAAATTTTGTTGGTAATAACTCCTGATATTCCTGCAGTATATCCACGTTCTTCGTCACAGTATGATCATCCCAGTAGTCCCCAATCGACGCGAACTTTGGCTCTTCGCTCGTTCCAATATTTACTTTCTTTGTTTTCACAGGTCCTCTCATATCTGTAATTTCCAGCGGAGGTCCCTCTACCTCGCGCGCACCTTCAAACTCAGGTATCTTAATTTTGTGCGGGTCCTCCTCATCACTGTCTTATTTTTCTTTAGCCTCTTCAGCTAAGTTGTAACATTCCATAGCGTGTTCTACCTATTCCTTCCATTCTGTCTGTAGGCATTTAGGTATGCTGTCAGTTCCAAAGAATTCATCTAGGGTCATATTTATGTGTGGACATTCTGGCCTGAATATTATTTCTTTAATACTCTGCAGCGCATCGTTTATGGTAGGGCTCTCATATTCAAAACTAAAGCTCTTCTGGAAGCTCCTAGTCAGCATGTCCCAATCTGTGGTTCCTCTACGTAACTCCATGTCTAAGTACCATTTCTTTGGAATTTCTTCCTCCAGTGTGTGCACAAACAAATGCACCCATTCTGTCTTTGGTCTCTCCTACCATGCTTGTGAACAAACTTCAATGTGCTGACTTGGATCTGTCTGTCCATTGTATTTCTCAAAAGATAAGGTAACTTTATCAACAAACCTAATCTACATCTTAATTTTGCAGTGATCCCATGTGGTCAATGTCTGCTTATGCGCAACCCACCATCTTACAGGTGTCTTGCACAGTGCCATATTTAATGCTGGTAAACGATGCTCATTTGCAATTGTTGTAGTATAATATTTGATAAATGTATAAACATTAGATGAACCATCATACATAGGGATTGGGATTACCTCCTTTCCAATCCAACGCTGTGACTTTGTAACCTGCACGCATCTCCTCGCAGATACTTCATGCATGCGAATTTGCCAGTTCTCCAGTCCTGCATCAGAGTCTGAAATGCAAGAGCTGTCGCATCTCCATCCAAGTGTTCCATCCGTAGTGGATTAATGTAATCTTCCTAGTTCGTGGTCATCTTGTATAATATGTCCAAATCTTGAGCTATGGATTCCTCCTAAATCGGCTCGTTGTATCGGTCGCCATCCGCAGGGTCCAATGGGGAGATGACCCTGAGATGCTTTCCTTTGAAGATCATCTTCCTTGTGTAATACCCCAATTTTGACCCTTATGAAATATTGGCTTTTAATGTAAATATTGTGTACATGCGATGTATGTTTCCCTAGCGTGGAGCTTAAGGCCAAGGCCCCGCTAGTATATGTTCGTATTTTATTTTAAATGGACAAGCATTTGACATTTTGTTACCCATGTTCTATTAAGCCATGGGATATTGTAAATTGATGTAAATATTTAATATTGCAATAAAACACCAAAAAACTGGCTATGGGAGAAACGAATGAGAAGGGGCCATGTGTATCCACTAGGGAGTGGTAAGGGGGCTTTGGGGATGAACCATATGCTGCCAAATGTCATTGTGAGAACCCATTTAACTTTCCTTGATGACATTTATTTATGTTGTAAGGAAGTAGTTGAAGATTTCAGTCCATGGATTCAATGGAGCATGGGTAGCCCATAAATTTGTATGGCAGAGTATGGGCTCTATTTTCTTGTACCAAAAGTCACTCTACCTCATGGGAGTTGATTGTTCCTCATTCCCATTCCAGTGTGGAAGAACCCAACATCATTTTCCATCCAAAAATGAATTCCCAACAGTGAACAAACCAGAAATCGCAACTTTGAAGAACCCACGTTTTGAAGAGCCAAAAAATCTCCGATTTGGTATTTGACAGTGAAATCCAATGGGGGATCCATAGATATGAACCTTGGGGTGAATTTGAGAGTATTAGATACCCCGAAATCCATTGGAAAACCCAGTTTTTATAGCCCAGAAAACCAGTGACGGGATTGAGTTATTTGATGAACAGAATTGTGAAAACTCCAATTGTAAATGACTGAGCAGAGGTTGGGTTTGCTTGATAAGCCCAGTGAAGGCTAGAATCTCAAGAATTAGCAGCTGGACCCTTCTATACCCATCTTGAAGAGCACTAGAGGGAAGGGACACCTGAGGGACTATGCAACAAAGAAGGGGACCTTCCTTCTGTTTAGTGTGCTAGGTAATGTGGGTGCCTTGACTGTTGAATTCCTTTGAGATGCTTGTAGCCCTGTGGATGAGCTCACTGGCTTAGCATTTCCCTCCTTTGTCTATTATATTCTTGATAAACCCAACTGTGAGTTGGCTTAGCATAGCTGTTGAGTGAAACCATGGCTGTGAGTGAGCCTTTTTAGTTCCTCCTTAGTGGATACACAACCCAGCTCGAGGGCGATCTCTCAATTGAAAGAATACAAGCTGGACAGAGATCTATGGTTGGGTGGAATATTGCTCTCGCATAGCCAGTTGTTGGACATCTTCATCTTCAAGATAAGTGTTTTCTATGATTTACGTTATATGCATTATGAGTTTTGCAGTGTGTTAATTATGAATGTTAATTGCCCATGTTAATGAAACGAAATGATTGTCTTAATGAAATCGACATGAATTTTGTGCATGTCATGAGTACGAGATCGAATTCTCTACATGATGAACCACCATATGCATGTGTTAGATATGATGATGCATTACTGTTTGTTTTCTTCCAAATAAGTTTATTTCCGCTGTGTTTATATTGAGTATGAGTCTGCACACAGAAGATTTTAATTGTTATGATTTTATGAGTAATGTATGGGTAAGAGTTTGTCAAATAAGCCTAGTATGTTGGTCACGTTTCCTTCCTTGCATCAGATTGATGGAAGGGGACATTACAGCTTCTCTTCAAGTTTATGATGGCGAGGTTATCGATAGCCCAGTCAATTCCTAACAGTGCAGGAAAATGCTGATTATTGTCCACAATTTCAATAACCTCGAAGTCTACGTGACTCTGCACTCCATCAATGTCAACAATCACGTTGGATAACCGTCCAAAGGATATTAATTTCTCTTGATTGTCCATTCTCAACTGGATAGGTGACCATAACAGCTTTGGTCTCCCCATCTGTTACCATGTTTGTTTGGTTAAGACATTTACTTCTGATCCCAGATCAAGAATGATCTCATCCATTTCATAATCTCCTATCTATGCGTTGAGTCTCATTTCTCTTATTGTTCTCTTGTTTTTATTAATATGATGAACTGCGCTATTAGTAGTATCATTTTCGCTCCACGGTTCATACTGGTCTATCACCTTCTGCAACTCTGCTATCGCATTTGGACTCTTTAGCAACTTCATGCAGCTCCTCAGGAACTGCGCAAAAGAGGTGCATGTCTTTGTTACGGTGCTCAATCGGTCGTACACAGTCGACATATCCTCCATATGCGGTGTTTCACTACGCAACGAGATTCTTGGTGATTCAGGTGCTGATTCTTTGAAGATATCCCATGCTTCTTGAAAGACTTCTCTCTTTTTCTTCAAGTCGAAAGCAGGTTCTTTCCCAGTAGCTTTCCTTATCCATATTGTTTCAAGAGTAGTCTGCTTGGTATTAAAACCCCCAGAAGTTGACATGTTACTATGTTAATACTTTGATCCATAGGTCTCCTTTCTGCTGCGATCAAATGGATATTTGGGGCCAGCGCCTCCAGTCGTTTTCTCTTCTGCATTTCTACCTCCAACACTGGGCAGTCTTCGATAACATGGTCAAATGAATGACAATAACTGCATGCAGTGCATGGGTTGGTACAATCGGGAGACACATGGCCTACTTGGATGCAATTATAATAGATTACTTGGCCTCGGCCTTGTCCATGCGTCGGGCCATTATTCCTTCCCCTCCCATGGTATCCTTCGCGGCCTCTATATGATCCTTGATCCTGCAATGCATTTTCTTGTTTCTGTGGAGTCTCTGCTTGGGCTCTGTACATTCCTCCATACACATGCTCAATATCTTTCTTTCTTTCTAGCATGAGCGCCTCATATGCGCGGCATATGGATTCATCGTTCCCTACTGACTTACAAAAATTACAGTAGAGGTTTTTAGGTGTTCTCATGTATTTCTGTATCATATGGAAGTCTTATGGACGATGTCCTCTGGTTCTACAAATTTCACACCATGGCACTGGGTGAGGATTCAATGCGTTTGGTCCACCGATGTTAAGGAAATCCTGGAATAAAGGACAATGATCCTTATTGTGTCCTTCTCCCTTGCATCCAGTACACCAGACTTCCTTTCTCTCTTGCTTTCCTTGATTTATGTCTTGCAATTGTAGTGTTAAGGTAGCCAACTGGTTCTGAATCTTCAACATCCCAGTGCTAGTTTTTCCCATAGGAGAAGCTTCCAGATTTATCGCGATTTCCAATGCTTCTGGGTGTGAAGCCATTTTCTACTGCATCAACATCTATCTAATATGGGGAAACAACGCGGCTATAAATCACTCCTTATGCTGTTGTGGTGGAATATCAAAGATTACTTGGTTTAGTAGTGTCTTAAATTTCTGATCAAACTCCCAAATTGTTTCATTAGGTTTCTGTTTGATCTCTTTTAGCTTTGTGATACACTGTGACTCTGACTTCGGCTTCTTAAATTCTGCTAAGAGTGCAGCCTTGATTTTTGCCAGGGTTCTTTGGTGTCCCTGCGAATATTTCATGAACCAATGCAAGGCTCGGTCTCTAAATGTGGTGACGATATGCACTTGCTTCACAGCGTCATCCTGTACTTGATTTACACTCCATATGGCTTCACATAGAAACCAATACTGATCGGGGTCTTCTAGACCTGTTCCTTTGAATATCGACAGTTTGATATCATCAACCATCCTCCCTCAAGGTGGCGCAGTTCTCTAAGTGGTGCTAGGGATAATATTCCGAGGTTGGACGTTCTGAAGTGGTACAGCTTGAGACTAACTAGGTTGATTCGGAATAACCAGGGAAACCACTCATGTGGTGTTACCAGTACTAATGTTTTGCGGTGCGGGTTACATGGTGTTCACAACCGATGGGTTCTGGATGGATGGGTTATGAGATAATGGAGGTGCGGTATGTGCAACCGGTGGATTTTGCGGTGTATTAGGCTAACAAGTAGAAGATAGAGGTGTGTTTTGGCTATCAAGGTCAACTTCTGAATGTATGTCTACACGAAGTCCAGGTCCACTAGTGGTTTGCTCAGGGACAAACTTGTATCTCTTTCCACTTCTCAGTCTATGAATTTCTTCATAGGAACCACTATATGTACTGTCTACCATGATAGATGCGAGTATTTTACTGCATTCTAAAAACACCTTTCTTAGCTAGAATCATTTTAATATATAAACTGAGGTTGTTTAGATACTTACCTCTGATTCCCTTGAAAAATTCTCTTTCAACTGCCCTATAGGACTTTAGCATGTCCATAGCAAACTCTGTCACAAAACTTTTCAATGTACTGTCGACCCAGAAATTGACTGCTCGTATGAATGGACTGTCTCGTGCTTTGAGTTGTTTAATAAGCTCTGGTGTCCACTCGGTCAGTGCACTTCGCGGGATCATTTTATGTGTTCTACGAGCCTAGACAACCAGTCGTGTAGCTAGTATCCAAAAGACACCCAGAAAACTTCGTGCACGTCTTTCCACAGGTATTTAGTCAACCACTGAATGTCAGAGATATGTGGGTTTCTATTTTCTTTCCTTGCGAAGTTTCTCTCTGTCTTGTCACACCACGCCCATATTTCTTTCTTGTTTGGATACCAGAAGTCAATGTCCAGCTCAACTTGTTCTACTTTGCACATCACGACTTCAACTCATCACGGATTCTTAGCACGGAAACGGAACCATTTGTTGGATTAAGTACTGATCTAGAGATTTCCAATGTAGACCCACGTTCTTTAGTGGTTTCAAGGAACCAACAAAACCCCTTCTCACCGGCCCTTTCGGAAACAACCTGCGAACATGATGAGGTCTCACCCGAGGTGTAACTATGGGGCACTATGGAATCAGGTTTCCATAGTGATGTGATGAGTTGTTCGGACAAGACTACTCCGCATTGCACTATCATACCTGCGCTCAAACTGAGGACTGCGAGACGATAGACTGTGTCGCGGTCCGCACTTCTACAAACTAACCGCTGCGCAACCAATGCACCCAGGGGCTACGTGGTTCGACCTAGATACAATTAATAGGATAGCACAACGGATTTATACGCCTCCTCATTCAAACTTAATCCACTGAAGAATTTACTTGACACTTAATCATTCATCTACTACCTTAGATTAATTACCCTTATAATGAATACAAGTAGACGAAAAATGCATTTCTACGCATCGAAGGGTTATACAGTCTGATCGTTACATACACATGTGATTATTCAATGAAATGATACTTTCACATACTTGGAATACTGAGCATTCAACATTCATTCATTCCATGAATACTTAACATATCATTCCCACCTTTCTCCTAAGGAGAATACATATAAAAGCATTAACACACCAACTGATAAATGAGAATCCAAGCATCCAATGTTCGCAAATAAGTAAATGTAAACACACAAAAAATCACACTACACAGTATTTAACGTGGTTCACCCCCCGGATGGAGGCTACGTCCACAAGAACTGTTGTTTTATTAGTCTTTGGGAAGGGTACAACAGTTCTTTTTCTGTGCACTCAGCTATAGACTCTCTTCTCTTTCAATTAGGTCTCGGAGCACTTAGCTGCAAAGCCTTTACAATAGCTTCAAGCTTAAGATTCAACAATATTCAATGCTTACAAAATGAATAGTTAACAACCCAACAATCCTTTCCCATACAAAATGTGCCTTATTTATAGATCATGCTCGTAGGTCATGTATTTACAAATCATAGGAAAAACCCTTAGGTTTACAAAACTGGCATGGC
This sequence comes from Larix kaempferi, assembly GCA_027924585.1. Taxonomy (NCBI): domain Eukaryota; kingdom Viridiplantae; phylum Streptophyta; class Pinopsida; order Pinales; family Pinaceae; genus Larix; species Larix kaempferi. The sequence continues at coordinate 7,534,382 of BSBM01000020.1, read as the reverse complement.
TAACTGCTTGCCTGGCTATTGCTGTCGACATCTTGCTCTGCCTGCTCCAGGCCATCCTGCTTGGCCACTCATGGCTCACACGCTCTTCTGACAACCTCAGTCGTAAAAAATGGTTACAACTGCATCATGGCCTGTCCCTTTCTACACCTTTCGCCTACCTGTCATCGTCGGCGTAGTGTCCTAGCTTCTCAACTACTTTCCGCCACTCTCCTTGACAGGTCGCTTTCTTATTCCTTCAACATGTTCCTTACTCAAAATAGATCACTTCCTCGTCTAAAATTTATTTATATTTCTTACCAAAAATAGTTGTTGCGCGGGTCCTGTGCACTAGCATATTGTGAAATCCTTCCTTACTCATTGCCGCTGCACGCCATGCTCAATTTCTCAAAACTGCCCCCATACCATGTCGCAACGCGCAATGCACAATTTCCAATACTTGTGCATATTTTCCAACTTAGGCCCCGCCCAACAGTCTCTAAGGACTCATATTCCTTCCTACGTTCCAATCAGCAATTCCCTTTTGGTTGATGATTTTCAGATTTATATGGAGGAATCTCATTTAATGGTGGAACATGATGAGCCTGCTTATTTGAATGTGCTTGAGAGGGTTGAAATCAACCGAGAAGGTAACTAAGAACTTGCCTTGTTTCAAAGAGATTATGAGTTACCTCATGATGAGACATGCACAATTTTGGAGGAGACACATGGTCTCACATTTGAGGGATCGGACCATGATGATGAGATACATAGATCCACATGCTTGGTTGTAACATCCCGAATTTTCATAAAAAATTAAAATTTTTGATAACAGCATTAATTACGATAATTATAATTGCGGAAATAATATTTGTTCATTTCGATAGTATTAAATAAGAGGTTGTTAGTACTAAACGTGATTTAATTTCTATTTTAGCAGCAATGTGACAGTGACAGATTTAACACATATTTAGCAAACATGATTATGATTACAATTGAACTTAACAGGTTGGAAATATGATGCGACACTTTTCTTTTGCAATGATACTGACAGTTTGAATTTGCTGCATAAGGGTGTCCTACAAGGTACCCTGGAGCTTACTTAGCTGCAACACTAAAGTATATTGAATGTCCTATGTGCAGACGACAGGTAAGAAGTTTCATGGCTGCGTAGAAACAAAGTACGTGTATAGTTCAATTTCAATGTCGTAATTAAATAAAATGTTAGAATTCTGTTGCGGTCCACCATAAGTATGCAGGTATGGATTTCATAGTTGTAATTACTATTTTCAGATGTTGTCTTACAACTCTGCAATGTTTAAAACCAAATCATCTATGTATGTCATCATGCTTATAGTTTTGCTATTGAAAATCCTATCGTTGTCGTCGCTGGCTTTGTCGTCGTCTTAAGATAATTAATTATTTTCCCATTACTAATGTAATAAATGTATCGCAAAAATCATTTAAATGTTTGTAGTGAGAGAATACACCTAACATTTAGTTAGCTATTAGATAATCATTTATAAATGGATTTTTTGAAATGTCTACCATACAGACTATCTATAGTTGCGATAATAGAATTTATATGAATGCAATCAATGTTACCAAGATAGTGTTAAAGTCTCTCATGTATGGATTACACTAGTCATAAATCTATAATGTTGAAGTATATGTGATACTTATAAGCTTGTAAGGCTTATGTAAAGTATCGTTTAAAGTATGAATTTCCTATGATTTAAATCTATGTCAACTTTGTGACTAAAGTCATCCTAGAACTATTACATAAATCATAAATTTAATATTTAAAAACTAAAAGGCTTACCTTTGGAAATATATAAACCTGAATTGTTGTTCTATTTAATAACATGAGTCTAGCATGTGACTTAGACTTGGGACTATATGAATATATGTATCGTCGTTGGTCAGAACAACACAATAATATGTGTTATGAAGCATGACTTAGAACCCATATGAACTTAGGATTCGACTTACCATAACATACAATGTTATAATGTTATGTATTAATATTTGATATCATACGTTGGAAAAAGAGAGCGCTAACAAGCAATAAATTGTGATGGATAGGTTGATGGTTACAAGTGATACAAATCGGTGTTGGGATTGTATTACAGATCTGTAATAATGGCCATCCATTGTGTGCTATGTGATGAGGACCTTCAAGCTCCACGTGAATGTAATGAGTGCAAATGGTGAATGTGAACGTTGCCATGTAACACTCCTTGTTGATAGTCCTCCGAGCTGGCTGTATGATTATCCACTGTGTACATGAGTTGGTAAGGTGGTGCTACGATATTGAATGAGCAATAAATGGGATGGTTGTTTGCTCCAATGCAAAGAGAGTTGTCATGTTTACAACCGTTGATCATCTTTGATCCTGATCGTTGGATCTAACCCTAGCGTTGCATCGAGTGTTGGGTTGATAGAAGTTATCATGTACTATGTCATTGCTATTATTTCGGCCTATTAGGCTGACAGGCTGCCAAAATATTGGTTTATAAAGTTGTATAAGGTTTTGACCTCGAGACCTGCTGGTTTGAAAAGTTGCAGGTTCCTTCCGTTTGTAATGGCATCGTGCTAACAGCTTAGGTCTCTAGTTTGAAGTGTTAATGGTTTAATAGTTTTTGAGCTTTATGTTTTATAGTTTGAGTGAAAGACACACCCTGGTGCAAAATGACAGAGGGTTTCCTATCTCGTTTACAATGAGGAAATCATCGTTTAACTGGTGAAAGTGGAAAGCTTGGTTGCTTACAGCAAGGCAAACATTCTTGTAAAGAATAATGATTTTCTATGTTGCGTTTCGTCTTTCATATTGAAATGTATCAGTTGTCTAAATCCGAGCTATTGTTTTGTCAGTTTGCAGGTTGTGAAGAAAGATTTGAGCAAGGGTTTGGAAAGAAACGCGAGCTTCCATTCTGGTAAGCTCCGGGTCTTCCAAGAACCCTCGTAGGTGCTCTCCATTTGAGGTTGATTTGGTTTCAAAGGATGAGTAATAGATCCTTTCCATGGCACGTCGTTGTTGTTAGTTGAAGAACTTCGAAGCACATTTTATTATTCAAATGTTGTCTATGCTGTGACTCTCGTTTATTTATGTGATACTTGGTTTTAAACCTTGATGCTTATCTTCGTCGAACTAGGAAATGTAAAACTCGTCAATGCCGAGGGTTTAAGGACTTGTTTAAAAGTTTGAACTCTTGGGAATAAACCCTGTATGATTTTGTTTTGAAACATGTTGAAATTTTGTTTTCTGAGAAAATCGATTTCGTTTTCTTGTGAATGGAACTTGTACTGGTTAAAACCATTGAGCCACGACCTATTTGATTAAGTTATAAGAAACGATAAAAGGAGTCGAGGCTCATTTACAGTGGATACGATGCTCTCTTCTCAGCAATGAAAATGTATGAAATTTATTTATGTGTAAAAACATCTGTGTTATATGACTTAATTCTATTGGTTGACATCGTGATTTTCAATCTATACTAGGGTTTGTGAAACTTCTCTTAGATGATAACTCTGTAATGTGCGAGGTTTGAAATGAAAACGAACAAGCCATACCCTAGTTCGTGTTTTGTTGAATAGAAATTAAATGTTTTGAAAATGAATTTTCAAAAGAACTTTTGTTCGATCCGAAGCCTGGATTAATCTGTAGATTGAATTTGTTTATGTTGTAAACCAATAATAATGGAAATCGAAATCTAACCAGGTTTTGATATGAAACTTAGTTTGGAAAACGATACTTACAGTTTAGAATATCTATAGAATAAAATGATTGTTAGCAATAAAATGTTTATAATATCTGTGAATAGGGTGAAGGATAACGAAACAAGTTTTAACATGCTTTTTAAAAATTTGATAAGATAATAAACAATGAAATTGTTACAATAGGGAAAGGGAAACAAAGTGTATGTAAAAAGTTAAAGTGTGAAGACTGTGTGAAAAGACTGTTATTTACAGCTTTGATATAGTGAATACATTTATTCATTTACAGCTATCTTATTTATATTGCAGACATAATATACTGTGCAGGAATATGAATTCTACCTATGTCTTATGTACATAGTAAAAATAAGAAAATAAATACAAAATGTCTGTACAGGAAATAATCGATATTTGTTTTCTATAATTCATGAAGTACTATAATTTTTTTTAAATATTATACTGTACTTTCTACTGTTATTACCTTAGGACAGAAACTGATAAACATATCAATTACTATTTATCTATCGAATCAATGGAAATTTTCCCATCTTCTCATCTATTCTTAATTTGCGTATCTATACTAGAGTACGATGCATAAAATAGGATGTGGAAAAATATAGATACTGGTTTATCAATTCGAAATTATCATTAAACTTTAACATTCAGACTTTAAACAAATTTAGAAATAGATTCTTCTTCCAAACAAAAAACAAAGATTACTAACTTACTGAATAGAACTACTAGCTGAGATAAAGTAGAAAATTTGTAAAACCTGGATTAATCTGTAGGGTAACAAACAAACCAAGAAGACTGTTCCACCCAACCAATTACTGAAAGTAGTTAAGTACTTTCCTTAGGACCCCCGAGCCTATTCATTGAACCACCAGGAGGAAGAAACTTAGGAATTCAGGATCTCTTCTTGTAATAGCAAGTAACTTGTTGAACCTCCAAGAGTTAGCAGTCCAAGGGACTTGCTCCAGCACCTCTGGTTCTCCTTAGCAATAATTTGCAAACTTATGATTTGCACTCACCACCATCCTCCCTAATTCGAATCTCTTAGTGATCACCTGATGCACATGAGGAAAATATTTCTACAGAAAATATTGGGTAAGAGCTTCCTGCTCAATTCGAATTTGCCTTATGTAGGTTGCCTAGGCCTTTTTAGTTGTTATTGGGTCATTTAATGAGTTTCCTGCTCACTCCCTCCAACTGGGGGATAATGCCACATTTTTAGGGGTAGTTGTCCCATAACCAATAGCTAGTGGTGAAGTGAAATTGCTGCCATCTATCCCATACCTTCCAACAGCTTCCATTCCTCCTAGTGGGTCAGTGAACACTCATTTAACAGTCCCCTTGGGTGTTTGTCTCTTAAATAATTTATTTAAAGAATAATATCCAGTAATTACATTCATCCTTGATCAAAATTGATCATAATTACAAAAATTTGTAATTAAATTTAACATAAAGTATTTTGCAAATAAAATAATAATTTCCAGAAATTTGGGTAGGTGACATACACCCCCCCTTAAGTCTCAACATCATCCTCAATGTTGGTTAATCACTCCTTGAGTGTTCCTGAAATAGAGTTGGGTATGCTGCCTGCATACTACTCTCCAACTCCCAGGTTGCCTCTTCTGGGTGTTAACACCCAAAAAGTGTTCACTACCTCATCTACCACATTGTATGGCTCATTTGTCCATTTTCCTACCATATTTCCCTTAAAAACCCTAAAGATCCCACTAAAAAGCCTCCAAAAGGCCACAAAACCATCAAAATAGCCTCAAAAGGGCTAATAAACCCCCTTTTCCTCCAAAAATATCCAAAATTCCTCTAAAATAGCAAAAATCCCCTAAAAAGGGAATAAAAAATATAAAATAATGAGGAAACGGAGGAAAAAACCCTATACAGCTGCCCTAAACCATGTGGTTCCTAAAACCATGGGTCAGCACTCCACCACCAAAAAACTATAAATAGGTGATGGAGATCCCTTATTTCACATCCACAATCAAGTTTACCCTTACTCTGCCAAAATCTCTCTCGAAACCCTAGTTCACCATTGAACTACTTTCACCTTGAGAGCCTCTTTTGGCCCATCCCCACCATTGGAGAAAGAGAAGGAGCACATTGGAGCTTGGAGCAACCCTCTTGGACATTGCAAGGAGCTTCATCAACCTTCACATTGAAGGTAATATTAATACAAAACCCTTGTTTACAAATTGTTGTTTATTTTTCATGCACATGTTTTAGAGTAGTTTCTATTTCTGTTTTAGCTTAATAATTTACATTTACTGAACTGCTACTAAGGAGTCCATTCTCCTTAGTAGGTGCTCATTTGCACAAGCTAGGGGTAAAACCCTAGATACACAGGGCTAGGGTGCTTCCATTGCACCTTCACTTGCCCGATGGTGCGATTCGGGAGAATAGTTTTCCTCCTTCCGAGGATACAGTCCGGTTCCACCAAAAAATCTCCATCTTGTCCCAACTATACATCATTCCAGTTTACAACATGAGTAGTATTGTGCACATATTTCTTTAGAAATGATATATAAAAAACATTATGTATTTTTAAGTTAGGTGGCAAAGCCAGTTGGTATGCCACTGCTCCAACCTTAGACAATATTTCAAAAGGACCACAGTACCTGGGTGCCAACTTGGCACAGCTCCCCAATTTCAGTGAACTCTTTTTCGTTCTTACCTTGAGGAATACATTTTCACCAACCTGGAACTCTATATGAGTTCTTTTTTAATCTGCTTGACTCTTTTGCCTATCTTGGGCAGCTTTTAAATGTCCTTGCACCTGTTTCACAATTAGTTCTAACTCCTGCAATAATTCAAGTCCTAAAAAACCTCTATTTACTGGATTATTCTACGAAATAGGTGTATCACATTTCTTACCATAAAGAATTTCAAAAGGACTAAGTCTGGTCGATGCATGATAATGATTATTATAAGCAAATTATGCTAAGTGCAAGTAGTCTTCCCACTTACCAGGCTGATCCTTAACATACATTCTTAATAAATCTTCTAAAACTTGATTTACCCTTTCTCTCTGTCCATCCATTTGTGGATGAAATGTTGTACTGAAATTTAAAGTTGTATTCAACCCCTTAAACAGTGACCTCCAAAAGTTTCAGTTAAATTTAGAGTCACGATCTGAAATTACTACTTTCAGTATCCCATGTAGTCGAAAAATTTGTTTCATAAATATTTATGCAATGTCTGGTGCTTTATGTGTGGTCTTCACTGGTATAAAATGTGCTGCTTTGCTGAGTTTGTCCACCACCACCATGATAGAATCATGTTGTTTCTGATTTTTAGGTAATCCAATAATAAAATCTATGTTGATTACTTCCCATTTCTAACTTGGTATCGGTAACGGTTGCAAGATGTTGGTGTTCAACCTTCACCTTTTGACAATCCAAACATTTAGCTATGTACTCTGCTACTTCATCCTTCATTCTGGGCCAATAGTATTCTTTTCTTAGCATAGTAATGTTCTTTTGATAACCTGGATGACCAAAATAATGACTTTTATGCATCTCATTTAATATCAGAAATTTTATTTCTAGTATGTCTGGTACATACAATATGTTTTGATATAGTAATAAATTGTTTTCCTTCATGCTGTAATCTGCAATACAATTTTCAGAACTATTGTTTGATGTCCTTTCCTTCATTTTTCTATATTCTTCATCTGTTTCACTCTTTTCAAGAATCTGATTTTCCAAATCAGTTGAATAAGTACTGATTGCTGAAATAAAATTTAGTTTTTTCCTTATGACTCAAGACATCTACAACCTTGTTCTCCTTCCCTTTAATATTCTGAATTTCGAAATCATATTCACTTAAGAACGTCAACCAGCTAGCTTGTCTAGCATTCAGGTTTGTCTGATCTAATAAATATTTCAGACCCATGTTATCTGTCAATAATGTAAATTTTCTGCCAATAAGTTGGTGACGCCACATTTTCAAGGCATGAATAACTGCCAATAACTCTAAATCATAGGTAGAGTAATTATTTTCATGTACTTTCAGCTTTCTAGATTCATATTCCATCGCATGCCCTTCCTGTGTTAGGACTCCACCGAGTCCGTCATTGCATGCGTCTGTACAAACTACAAAATCCTTGTTGGGGTCTGCTATCCTCAAGATAGGTGTTGTCGTCAATAATTCCTTTAATTTCTTAAAACTGTCAGAACATTTCTGATCCCACACACATTTCTTCCCTTTCTTTTGCAAGGAAGTTATGGGTTTGGCAATTTTTGAAAAATTTTCTATAAAATTTCTGTAATACCCAATAATGCCCATAAATGATCTTACATCTGACACATATTTAGGAACCGGCCAGTCATTAATGGCCCTTATCTTGTCGAGTTCAACCAAGATTCCTTCTGCCGAAATTATGTGTCCTAGGTATTGAATTTTTTCTTTGTGGAAGTCACACTTACTACACTTGGCGTATAGTTGATGATCTCTTAGAACTTGTAAGATAATCCGTAAATGTTCATCATGCTCTTCTTTACTTTTTGAATACACTAAAATGTTGTCTATAAACACAACAGCAAACTTGTCTAAGTATTTATGTAGAATATTATTCATCAAACGCATAAATACAACCAGGGCATTAGTTAATCCAAACGGCATGACTACGAACTCGTAATGTCCATACCGAGTTCGGAAAGCTGTCTTGAAAATATCTTCGTCCTTAACCCGTACTTGATGGTATCCTGATCTTAGATCAATCTTTGAAAATATAGTTGCTCCATGCAGCTGATCAAATAGATCGTCTATGTGGGGCAACGAATATCTATTCTTGATTGTCATCTTATTAAGCTTGCGATAATCTATGCATAGTCTTAAGGTTCCATCTTTCTTCTTAACAAATATGAGAGGTGCTCCCCAAGGAGACACGCTGGGTCTTATATAATTCTTATCAATCAGTTCCTTCAACTATGATTTTAATTCGTTTAACTTCAATATGTTCATTCTGTATGGAACTTTAGAATTTGGTACTGCTCCTGGTATTAACTCTATGGTAAAATCTAAGTCTCTTTTAGGAGGTAATACTGGAATCTCCTCAGGAAATACATCCTTAAAATATTTTAGGACAGGTACGTCAGCTAATTTCAGTTTGTCCTCTTTACCCATAAACTCATCATTCACTACATTTACTGCAAACAACTGGCATCCTTCTCTAACTGCCCTCTTAACTTGCATGGTTGAAATCTGTCTAACGGTTACTTTCCTTGGGATGCCTTTTATTTCTACAGTTTTCCCTTCGTCATTCAAACATGTAAAACTTTTTCCATAATAGTCCAGAATGACATGATGGGCTTCTAACCAGTCCATTCCAACTATAATATCATAAGATCCTAAAGGTAGAATATTCAACCTGATTTGTGTTTGTAAATTATTCATGGATAAAACACAATTTTCTATAAAATATGATACCTTTCGCTTTGTTCCAGTTGCTAGTCTAACTAGCCAATATTTACTAAACTTTTCAGTTTTCAATTTAAGACTTTCCACAATGTCTGGTGATATATAACTTAAGCTAGCACCTGGTTCAATTAAAATAGCAACAGTATGATTTTGTATCATACCTTCAATCTCTACCATATAGATTTGATGATCTACTTGTCTGTTGTCGAGTGTTGCATTAATTATGGGCATTTCCCTCGCCACGTCTCCAACAGTAGGTTCAGTCTGAATAGAGTTGATATTATTTTCCTTCCGCTTCGTCAAGGGACATTCTGATGCGTAATGGGGGCCTTGACATTCAAAACATTTGATAGGTGTCTTTGGGTCACTAGTTATGGTATTATTAGGTGCATTTCTGGGTGCTGGAGAATCTGCCGTGAACTGTTTCTGGAATAATTCCCTTGGAAATTCCGATTCTGAAAATTCTTCCTTTGGAATCCAGAATTTCCACTGAATCTGAAATTCTTCTTTATAATGTTATGTATTAATATTTGAAATCATGCGTTGGAAAAAGAGAGCGCTGACAAGCAATAAACTGTGATGGACAGGTTGAAGGTTACAAGTGATACGAATCGGCATTGGGATTGTATTACAGATCTGTAATAATGGACATCCGACGTGTGCTATGTGACGAGGAACTTCAAGCTCCACGTGAATGTAACGAGTGCAAATGGTGAATGTGAACACTGCCATGTAACACTCCTCATTGATAGTCCTCCGAGCGGGCTGTATGATTATCCACCGTGTACACGAGTTGGTAAGGTCGTGCTACGATATTGATTGAGCAATAAATGGGATGGTTGTTCGCTCCAATGCAAAGAGTGTTGGCATGTTTACAACTGTTGATCATCTTTGATCCTAATCGTTGGATCTAACCCTAGCATTGCATCGAGTGTTGGGTTGATAGAAGTAATCGTGTACTATGTCATTGCTATTATTTCGGTTTGTTAGGGCCGACAGTCTGCCGAAATCTTGGTTTAGAAAGTTGTATGAGATTTCGACCTCGAGACCTGCTAGTTTGAAAAGTTGCAGGTTCCTTCCGTCTGTAATGGCATCGTGTTAACAACTTAGGTATCTAGTTTAAAGTGTCAATGGTTTTATAGTTTTTGAGCTTTACGTTTTATAGTTTGAGTGAAAGACACACCCTGGTGCGAAATGAAAGAGGGTTTCATATCTCGTTTACAATGGGGAAGTCATCGTTTAACTGGTGAAAGTGGAAAGCTTGGTCGCTTACAGCAAGGTAAACATTCTTGTAAATAATAGTGATTTTCTATGTTGTGTTTCATCTTTCATATTGAAATGTATCAGTTGTCTAAATCCGAGCTATTGTTTTGTCAGTTTGCAGGTTGTGAAGAAAGATTTGAGAAAGGGTTTGGAAAGAAAGTCGAGCTTCCATTTTGGTAAGCTCTGGGTCTTCCAAGAACCCTTGTAGGTGCTCTCCATTTGAGGTTGATTTGGTTTCAAAGGATGAATAACAGATCCTTTCCATGGCTCGTCATTGTTGTTAGTTGAAGAACTTCGAAGCACATTTTATTATTCAAATGTTGTCTATTCAGTGTCGTGACTCTCGTTTATTTATGTGATACTTGGTTTTAAACCTTGATGCTTATCTTCGTCGAACTGGGAAATGTAAAAATCGTCAATTCCGAAGGTTTAAGGACTCATTTCAAAGTTTGAACTCTTGGGAATAAACCCTGTATGATTTTGTTTTGAAACATGTTGAAATTTTGTTTTCTGAGAACATCGATTTCGTTTTCTTGTGAATGGAACTTGTACTAGTTAAAACCATTGAGCCACGACCTGTTTGTTTAAGTTATAAGAAACGATAAAAGGAGCCGAGGCTCGTTTACAGTGGATACGATGCTCTCTTCTCGGCAATGAAAATGTATGCTATTTATTTCTGTGTAAAAATGTCTGTGTTATATGACTTAATGTTGTAGGTTGACATTGTGATTTTCAATCTATACTAGGGTTTGTGAAACTTGTCTTAGATGATAACTCTGTAATGTGTGAGGTTTGAAATGGAAACGAACAAGCCATAACCTAGTTCATGTTTTGTTGAATAGAAATTAAATGTTTTGAAAATGAATTTTCAAAAGAACTGTGGTTCGATCCAAAGCCTGGATTAATCTGTAGATTGAATTTGTTTATGTTGTAAAACGATAATAATGGAAATCAAAATCTAACCAGGTTTTGATATGAAACTCAGTTTGGAAAACAATACTTACAGTTTAGATTATCTATAGAATAAAATGACTGTTAGCAATAAAATGTTTATAATATCCGTGAATAGGGTGAAGGATAACGAAACAAGCTTTAACATGTTTTTTTAAAATTTGATAGGATAATAAACAATGCAATTGTTACAATAGCGAAAGGGAAACAAAGTGTGTGCAAAAAGTTAAAGTGTGAAGACTGTGTGAAAAGACTGTTATTTACAGCTTTGATATAGTGAATACATTTATTCATTTACAGCTATCTTATTTATATTGCAGACATAATATAATGTGTAGGAATTTAAATTCTACCTATTTCTTATGTACATAGTAAAAATAAGAAAATAAATACAAAATGTCTGTACAGGAAATAATCGACATTTGTTTTCTATAATTCATGAAGTACTATAAAACATTTTAAATATTATACTGTACTTTCTATTGTTATTACCTTAGGACAGAAACTGATAAACATATCAATTACTATTTATCTATCGAATCAATGGCAATTTGCCCATCTTCTCATCTATTCTTATTTTGCGTATCTATACTAGAGTACGATGCATAAAACAGCATGTGAAAAAATATAGATACTGGTTTATCAATTCGAAATCGTCATTAAACTTTAACATTCATACTTTAAACAAATTTAGAAATAGATTCTTCTTCCAAACAAAAAACAAAGATTACTAACTTACTGAACATAACTACTAGCTGAGATTAAGTAGAAAATTTGTAAAACCTAGATTAATCTGTAGGGTAACAAATAGCCCAAGAAGATTGTTCCACCCAATCAATTCCCGAAAGTAGTTAATTACTTGCCTTAGGACCCCCGAGCTTGTTCATTGAACCACCAAGAGGAAGAAACTTAGGAATTCAGGATCTCTTCTTGTAGTAGCAAGTAACTTTTTGAACCTCCAAGAGTTAGCAGTCCAAGGGACTTGCTCCAGCACCTCTGGTTCTCCTTAGCAATAATTTACAGACTTATGATGTGCACTCACCACTAGCCTCCCTAATTCGAATCTCTCAGTGATCACCTGATGGACATTAGGAAAATATTTCTGCAGAAAATATTGGGTAAGATTTTCCTGCTCAATTTGAATTTGCCTTATGTAGGATGCCTAGGCCTTTTCAGTTGTTACTAGGTCATTTAATGAGTTTCCTGCTCACTCCCTCCACCTGGGGGATAATGCCACATTTTTAGCGGTAGTTGTCCCATAACCAACAACTAGTGGTGAAGTGAAATTGCTGCCATCTGTCCCATACCTTCCAACAGCTTCCGTTCCTCGTAGTGGGTCAGTGAACACTCATTTAACAGTTCCCTTGGGTGTTTGTCTCCTAATTAATTTGTTTAAATAATAATATTCAGTAATTACATTCATCCTTTATCAAAATTGATCATAATTACAAAACTTTGTAAGTAAATTTAACATAAAGTATTTTGCAAATAAAATAATAATTTTCAAAAATTTGGGTAGGTGACATTGGTGGATAATTGTTACATAAATTTGATTCATTCTCTTTCACCCCACACTTCTTTTTCAATCACATCACTTGAAGATGGGAATTGGGTGAAAGTATTTTTCATGATAAGGCCCCAAGAGGAGAAGGAAGATCCCACAGTCATTCTAGATGACTTGATGGTAAATACATGGGGTTTGGAAAAGGCTCATATTCTCCCCAGCAGCCATGATCTTGTTTTCATAACCTTGGAATCAAGTAGCAGAGAGTTCTTTCCATCTATGGATAGATGCACCACCAAGTTGAATACTCTAGGAGGTAATTTTTTTATGTGTAAAATTTTTAATCCCTATGGCATTGATATGTTTTGTGATCAGCAATATAGGTAGATATTGCTGCCATTAGATACCATTCATCCACACGTGGATTGGGTGGAATATTACATGTCACACATGGAGTCCCTAGCAGAAATATGTTTGCTCATTGTAGGTGGAAGAGAGCTAAGAAAGCAAGATTACAAAAGAATTTGTTAATCCATTGGAGATATGCACTTGGAGAAGCCACAAGCTTCTTACTTGGACCTGATTTGATAAGTGATTGTTCATCCAATGATAGGATGAGTACATACTTGATGGAGGTATGCAACACATGTTCTTTACACTTGAGTGGAACCAGTGGTAGAGAGTTGAGCCATTGGGATAGTACATGTTTGTCTTTTGGATTCGGTGGCAGAGAGTTGAGCCACGAGATTACTTCCTTGGAGATATATGCCCTTAAGGGTATTGGTTCTACTTGCACTTATGGTTTTTCATTGTATTCATCATATTTTACTTGTGAGCATTTAACAATGCATTTTTGCTTATATGATTCCTATCTTTCTCATGATTCGATAAGGGACTTCCACCCTTGTCATTTGAGCTACAGTGATGACGTTTTTTATTCTTATGTGCATTCGGCATATGAGAACCTTCTTGATGGAGTGGAAAGAATTGATGAGGCTCAGCCTCACTCTTGGGAGGCATATTTGGTGATGCATAGTATGTCCTTGATTGGTTCCTACCGTGGAGAGTTTCATATCTTGATTGAGGGGCCCTCAAAGATTCAGGGTTGCATTGGAAAGGATGATTTTCCAATATGTTGGTATGATGTTTTCATCTTTCCCAACATTTCAAAGATTCAGGGTTGCATTGGAAAGGATGATATTCCAATATGGTGGTATGATGTTTTCATCTTTCCCAACATTTCATATGATGCTGATTTTTTCTTGTTACTAATGTTTGGGGAGATGCAACATGAATAGTGGGATCCGGGCACTCTTTTGCTTAAAATATTTTATTGGGTGGTATTCCGATCCATGGGGGTTCCATACAAGCAATGGGATCCTGGCATTGTTTTTCCTTGGAGTAGTTGTTTACATGTTGGCACGATGGAGTAAGCCAACCCTCTTTTGCACCAGTTCATCTATGTTGCACTTGGTTTCAATTTCCCCCATAGGGAATACCTCTTTCGATGGACTTATAGTTTACATAGTAGTGGTATATTTTCATTTTTGATATTCTTATGGGATCTTGGCACACTTTCCATTTTCTTCACTTGGAGAGATGATTATGATCATAGAACTGCAGCAAAAGCATGATGGACCTCTTCGGATATTTTGCTTGAGCACAAGCAATCTTGGGAGGGGAGGACTATCATGTTCCCATTTTGTCAGCACCATGAAGAATACTGAACCCAATGGATCCTAGTGACATATTGAATTAATTAATTAATGAGGGGATAATATGAGGAAATTAATTAATTAGGAGTGTGCATTTAATTTTATCCATATCTTTCTATCCACTTGGAATAAATATTTATGGTGCATTTAATATTTTATTATTATGCTGAATAAATGGAGAAAATGATCCATTAGGGTGCATCAGTGGATAAGGTTGGAGGAGTGACTTGAGGAAGAAGTCATGTAAAGCACATGAGTCCAAAAATGATGCCAAAAATGAGAAAAGAGGAATATTTCAGGAAAAGTAGCATAAATCCATAAAGCAAGATAAAACAGGAAAAGCAGGAAAGTATGAAAAGAAGGAAAATTCATAAAAGAAGGAAATTCAAAGCAAAGCAAAGCAAGGAAGGAAAATAAGCTTTCATCATCCACTCAAGGAAGGCGCATTCCTCAAGGATACTTTCTTACCAAGTCACCTGTTGATGTATTTGTAGCTTCGGAAGATATTCACTTGTATATTGTATGTATTACATTTGTACTTTATTGTATCCCCAATGGAGATGTATTATTCCTCTGATTGGAAGTGTTGTCATTTGTATTTCCAAGTGTCGCAAGTTACATTGTAAGTGTTGTAACTTATATTTGATGGGTTATTAGACCACCTTGGTGGGGTCCGCCCTGTATGAGTCATGTGGAAGGGTGATTAGGCTTCCTTAGGAAGTCAGCCCATTTAGGGTTAAATGTAGGTCAAGTTAAAGTATAAATAGAGAGTGTGACTCTCTCATTCTACTCATTCACTCACTCATCCAACTCACATAGTTGAGAGAGAGGAGTGTGCACAAGTGGAGGAGGAGTAGTTGTTGAAGACATCTATCTTTTGGGTTTTGATCTTTGTGATCTTTGTATTGGTGCTCATTCTGTCTCTGAGGAAGTTGGGGGGTTTTTCACCTTCTTGGTTTTCCCCGAGGAAATTTTGTGTTTCTTGTGTCTATGATTGTTATGCTGTGCATGTTATTCTCTTAGTAGGATCCTAGATAATATTTTGAATGAAATTATCAGAATTCTAACATCGTATCAGAGCGGGACTCAGAAGAAGACACTATGCAGCTGCGGAAGCTAGGGATTCTTAAATTTTGGGTTTCTCTCCATAGATCATCAAAGGCAGGAGGCTAGGATGACTCTCCTAAGGAAGGAACCTCTTTTTGTCGAAACAAAATTCAATTCTGAGCACTTTCATTTTTGCACTGTCACTACTGCGGAAAATTAAGGTTTCTGCAAAAGTTGGAATTTTTGGAATCTGAGACCACGGCTGGATGCTCCTTAGAAAAATTGAAGTTTAGAGACCAAGATCGAAATTTCTGGTTGGGAAGAACCCCGAGCTCTATCAAACCCTAGTTCGGGATTTTGACCAGAAAACCAAAAAACCATATTTTGACAGAAATTGCAAATCCAAATTTCACAGGTCAATTTTTGGAGTTTTCAAAATCTGAGCACACCAGATTGATCTCCTCAGTCAATTGCATCTCCCTATCCAGACATAATTTTGAAATTCCAAGTTTGTATTTTTAGGGTTTCTCTAACAAACCCTAGCTAGCTCCAAATCCAGATTCAGCAATTCAAGGGGTAAGACCTAAATATTTTGTTTCCATTTGAGTTTCTCATTAAGATGTCTCACCACACCAAGCTTGAGGGTAAGCTTGAAGGGGTTGATAAATTCCGAGCATGGAAGTATAGGATTGGGTTAATCCTAGAAGAGAATGAATTGGACACCTACATAAGTGAAGACGTTCCAGTTCTAGAGGGAGATGATGCTAAGGCCTTACATAAGAAGAACTTGGTCAAGGACAAGAGAATCATTGCAAATTCCATCAAATACCATCTCATAGCACATGTGTATTCTCTAAATAAAGCCAAGGAGATGTTTGATTCCTTGACCAAGCTGTTTGAAGAAAAGAATATAAATCGGAAGATGACATTGCGGAACCAATGGAAGAGTGTAAAGATCTAGAATGGAGAGACCATCCAATCCTACTTTACTAAGGAATCTCAAATAAAAGAACAACTTGAAGCTGTGGATGAAGCAGTGGAGAATGAAGAAATTGTGATGACCACCTTGAATGGCCTACCTAGGTCATGGGACTCCTTCATCCAAGGAATCTATGCAAGAAGGAAACTGATTTCCATTAGTAGAGTGTGGGATGAATGCTCACAAGAAGAAGCTAGACTTGTGGCTTGAGAAGAAAAGATGGGAAGTGAAGATCCATCCCTCACAGCACAGACCAAGAGAAGTAAGTTCAAGAGGGAGAACTCACATTACAAAAGGTCTTCTCACCATCATTAAAGGGAGAACATGAAGAAAGATCTCTCTCACATTAGATGCTACACATGTGATGATAAGGGACACTGTGCCTCATATTGTCCCGGGAACAGAAAAGACTCCAACAACAAAAACAAAAAGAACAACAAGAAGAGATATCATGCTCATGATATTGAGGATGATGAACCTCCCAGGAAGAAGACTAAGGTAGAAAGTGAAGACTCTTCAAGTGACGAAGAATATGTTCTAATCTCTTCTCTCACAGGTACTATTACACATGGGTGTAGTGATTGGCTTATTGATAGTGGGGCTTCCAAACATATGACAGGATTTAAAGAATCTATTATGGACCTATATCAACATGAGTCACCTCATAAGGTGAAACTTGGGTATGACTATCAATACCCAATAAAAGGAAGTGGTGAAGCCTCCTACAAGTTAGACCTTGGGAAGTCTTTAAAAATGCAAGATGTTCTATATGTACCTGGACTAAAGAAGAATCTTCTCTCCATATCATCTTTGGATGCAAAAGGGATGAGAGCTGCATTTGTGGATGCCCGAGTACTTATGTGGCCAAAAGTTAAGACCATAGATGATGCAGTAGTGATTGCAGAGGAAGTGGGAGGATTATACTAATTGAAGGGACAACCTGAACAAGCCATGGTACATGAATCCATGGATCCAAGTGAACTTTGGAATAGAAGGCTTGCACATGTGCACTATAGAGCAGTACCAATTGCAAGCAAAGAAGTAAAAACTAGTCAAAGCATGAAGGTGTTTGCAAAGGATATGCAAAAGGAAAGAACACAAAGAAGGAATTTCCAAGCAGTGAAAGCAAGGCAAAAGGAATCTTGGAAATTATCCACTCTGATGTATGCAGTCTGATGTCATCCAATTCTCTGAGTGGGTATGTATATTATGTTTCTTTCATTGATGATTTCTCTAGGAAGACTTGGATTTATTTCTTGAAGAACAAAGATGAAGTATTCAGCAAATTCAAGGAATTCAAAGCCTTAATAGAAAACCACATTGGAAAGAAGATCAAGACCTTTAGATCCGAAAATGGTGGAGAATTCACTTCAAGAGACTTCAAGAAGTTATGCAGTGATTCATGGATTAAGAGGGAGTTTAATACTCCTTACAATCCACAATAGAAAGGAGTAGAAGAAGCAACTGCAGAGTCAGACTCTAGTAGCTCCTGCAAGGAAGCAAAGATTGAGAGGGATTCCACCCAACAACCAAACAAAGCTAAGTATTTGAATTGTCATTTATTATATATATTATTACTTAAATGATGTTGTTCAGTCATGTACATACTTATGTTCCTATATTTAGGATGTATATTATGCATTTTAGAAAAGTTGCATTAATGAACAAGATACTACTAATATGAAAATAATGGGTAAGTGGCCTATAATACTGTACAACATTCCATTGCTACTTATCTAGAATGAAACCTCTTTGCTGACATGTTGGGAGTAGTGCACACTCTTAACAATGTTCTAGTAGAGATGGAAGGCATCTAGAAGGTTACCGTATGAATACAAGATATGGATGAATGTTGTATTGAAGCATTGGCTAAGATAATTGCATGACTGTATGACATATGTACTTATGTGTAATATTTTGTTCTGAAAACTATGAGAAGTTTATAATCATGCAATTGAATTTGACTTGTAGGAAAGATCGTGTACAATCACCTACAAAAGAAGGACAACGAATTTTGTTCTAGCGACGAATTTCAAGAAAAATACCTATTGAAGATATTGAATAATATGAAGTTACTAGGATCAGGGATGCAGTAATGGAAGGATACCATGATCGAGGAATACTAGTCGATCAGGAAGAATGATGTCTGGGATGTGGTCCTGAGACAAATAGGGAAGTATGTTATGACTTCCAAGTGGATCTACAAGATCAAGCATTATCCAGATGGTAGCATAGAGAAATACAAGGAAAGGTTTGTGGCTCATGGCTTCTCCCAGAAAGAAGGGATAGATTATGAAGATACTTTTGCACCTATAGCCAGATACACTTCCATCAGAATACTACTTGCTCTGGCTGCAGTGATGAAGTGGAAGATACACCAAATGAATGTCAAGACAACTTTTTTGAATGGCGTAGTCGAAGAGGAAGTGTATGTGGAGCAGCCACTCAGATTTGAGACACATGACAGGAGTGACATATGTGCAAATTAAAGAAAGCCTTGTATGGTTTGAAACAAGCACCCAAGACATGGTACGAAATGATTGACAGCTTCCTAACTAGTTTGGGATTTACCAAGAGTAGAGCTACTTCAGAATGTATTTCACATATGTATATTGTATTCCTATAGAGATGTTATTATTCCTCTATACGGAAGTGTCGTCATTTATATTGTAAGTGTCGTAACTTATAGTTGATGGGTTATTAGACCACCTTGATTGGGTCAGCCCTGTATAAGTCATGTGGGTTAAAGGGTTATTAGACCACCCTATTGAGGGTCAGCCCTGTCAGCATTATTTTATGTGGTTAAGTTGAGGCCGACCTAGTAAGGTTATTAGGAAAGTCAAGTCAAGTATAAATAGAGTGCAGCAGGCACTCCATTTGATCATTCATTTTCTCGATTATACACTCATTGGATAGTGGCGCACTAGTGGAGGAGGAGAAGCTTCTGCTAGGAGACTATCTCTTATGCTTGGGTTTTGTATCATTGCTCTATCTATCTCTGAGGAAGTTATGGTTTTCCCCATGGAAACTTTGTGTGTCTATTGTCTCTTTTGATTGCTTGATATGCTTGATATGTTGTACATGTTATTCTATTAGTAAAGATCCTAGAGTATGTTGAATTAATGCTCAAAAATTAACATGGTATCATAACTAACCTGAGAAGAAGACACTATGCAGTTGCAGAAGCTAGGGCTTCTTGTTTATTGGGTTTCTCTCCATGTATATTGAAAGGAAGTAGGGTAGATTGACTCTCCTCACCAAGGCACATTTTTCTATCCAATTATAATTCAATTCTGAGCACTTTCATTTTTGGCCCTAAACATTAGGGTTTCCACAAAAATAGGAATTTCTGAAATCTAAGACCATGGCTGGAAGCTCCTTGGAAAAATCAAAGTTTAGAGCTTTGGATCGAACTTTTTGGTTTGGTGAAGCTCCAGGAAAATCAAACCCTAGTTTGGGGTCCTATCGAGTGAAGCCAAAAATTTTAGTTTCTGCAAAAGTTGGAATTTCTGAAATCGGAGACCATGGCTAGAAGCTCCTCTAAAAAATCTAAGTTTAGAGACCAAGATCGAACTTTTTCAATGGGTGAAGCTCTGGGAAAATCAATCCCTAATTCAGGGTCCTCCCGAGTGAATCTAGAAGTTTGAAAAGAAAATTTGAGGGGTGAAACTTTGTAGTTTTCAAATTCTGAGTATACCAGCTTGATCATGTCATCAAGGCGCATATTTCTATCATTTCAGAAGTTTGAAATTCAAAGTTTTAATTTTTAGGGTTTCTCTGACAAACCCTAATCTAGCTCCAAATCCAAAGTTCTGCAAATCAAGTGGTAAGACCTAAATCTTTTCTATTTAATTTGAAGTACTCTTTAATATGTCTCACCACACCAAGATTGAGGATAAGCTTGAAGGGGCCAATAAATTCCGAGAATGGAAGTATAGAATTGGGTTAATTCTAGAAAAGAGTGAGTTGGACACCTACACAAGTGAAGGGGTTCCTATCCTAGAGGAAGATGAGACTAAGGCCTTACACAAGATCATGTTTGATTCCTTGACCAAGCTATTTGAAGGGAAGAACATAAATCGGAAGATGACCTTGAGGAATCAACTGAAGAATATCAAGATCCAGAATGTGGAGACCATGCAGTATTATTTCTCAAGGGTCTCCCATATAAAAGAACAACTTGAAGTTGTGGGAGAAGATATAGAGAATGGAGAAGTGGTAATGACCACTCTTAATGGCCTTCCTAGATCCTTCATCCAAGGAATTTGTTCTAGGAAGAAACTTATCTCATTCAGTAGGCTATCAGAAGAATGATCTTAGGAAGAAGCTAAGATTGTAGCTCGAGAAGAGAAGATGGGGAATGAAGATCAAGCTCTCACAACAGATACCAAGAAGAGGAAACTTTTCCTCAAATTGTCCTAAGAACAAAAGGAACAACAACAACAACTACTACAAGCAATCTGACAAGTATGACTTACATGTATGTTTTGAAATATGTTCATGATTAAGTTTATAATATGATTGTCCTCATGTTATTGAGTTTAGTAACAATCTTGTTTAACTTTATACTTGTCTTATCACCCTAGTAAAAGTATGAATGCATGATAGAAGACATTCATTGATTAGGGCTATGACACTTATGATTGTATTATGTTTGTACTAATGCACTGTGGTGCTATATGAGGAGAATGTTATCCGCTAACATGAAAGGTACAAATCAAGCTCTAGATCAAGACCATGATGACATGAAGACAAATACTCA
The DNA here is from genome assembly GCA_027924585.1 of Larix kaempferi. Taxonomy (NCBI): domain Eukaryota; kingdom Viridiplantae; phylum Streptophyta; class Pinopsida; order Pinales; family Pinaceae; genus Larix; species Larix kaempferi. The sequence goes on along the minus strand of BSBM01000020.1, from coordinate 7,513,026 downwards.
TCCATAGTCATGGATCACATAGAGGTATGTATAATTTGGTTCTACAGTGGTTAAATTATGAGTTATGCAAGTCATTGAAGAGAACAAGAAAACATTGCTAGACATAACTAGCAAATATAATGACCAGGTATGTTTTTCCTATATCAAGTTAGAATCCTACCCTATGTAAGGATCTTATACTTTTGTATGCTTGATAATGATTAATCATGAAGTTACAAGTTTGAGTAATCTAGGGTTTATGCATATTATGTCTCTTACCTTGATTGATGATATGACTAACTAGAAGAGTCCTATGGTCAAATAAGAATATGCATAAGTAAAAGAAGTACTCCCTGAAACTTTGAATGCTAATGCTTATTATCTATGTTTGAAATGATCATGACTATACATGTTTAAGATTATTGTGTTTTGATAGTATTAATATTGTACTAATGAATGTATGATTATGTATGAGATCTCAAGGATAACACAATGATGATACTAGTAAGCATGCATAGTGATCAAGGATGGATATAATCCAAGGACAGGTAATCCAAGAAGCAAAGATTGAGAGGGAGTCCAAACGACAAACAAACAAAGATAAGTATTTGAATTGTCATTTCTTGTATATATGATTGTTTAAATAATATTGTTCAATGATGTATATACTTATGTTCCTAGACTTAGGTTGTGTATCATGCATATTAGAATAATTGCATTAATGAATAGTATACCACTAATATGCATGTAATGGGTAAGAGGCCTATGGCACTGTACAACATTCCATTGATACTTATCTAGAATGAAACCTCTTTGATGACATGTTGGGAGTTGTGCACACTCTTAACAATGTTCTGGTAGAGATTGGAAGGCATCTAGAAAGTTACCATGTGAATACGGGATATGGATAAATGTTGTATTGAAGCATTGGATAAGATAAGTGCATGATTGTACGACATATTTATTTACGTGTAAGAATTTGTTCTGAAAACTATGAGAAGTTTCTAATCATGCAATTTAACTTATCTTGTAGAAAAGATCGTGTACCATCACCTACAAAAGAAGGACTACACCATTTAATCCAGCAACAAAGCTATCTATTGAAGAATCTGAAGTTCCCAGGATCCGGGATGAAGTAATGATCAAAGAGTACCAGTCAATCATGAAGAATGATGTTTGGGATGTGGTCCCAAGACCTGAAGGGAAGTCTGTGGTGACTTCCAAGTGGATCTATAAGATCAAGCATGCTGCAGATGGTAGCATAGAGAAATAAAAAGCAAGGTTTGTAGCTCGTGGCTTCTCCCAGAAAGAAGGGATTTATTATGAAGAGACCTTTGCACCTGTGGCTAGGTACACTTCGATCAAAATAGTACTTGCTTTGGCTGCAATGATTAAATGGAAGATACACTAGATGGATGCCAAGACAACTTTCTTGAATGGTGTAGTCGAGGAGAAAGTGTATGTGGAGCAGCCACTCGGTTTTGAAACACATGACAGGGGGTCATATGTGTGCAGGTTGAAGAAATCCTTGGATGGCTTGAATAAAGCTCCTAAGACTTGGTATGGTAGGACAGATAGCCTTCTATCTAGTTTGGGCTTTACCAAGAGTAAAGCAGATTCCAACCTTTACTATAAGGTTGAGGAAGGAAATCCAGTGATAGCATTGTTGTATGTAGATGACCTGTTTGTTACAAGTGAGGATAGATTGCTTGCCGACACAAAGAGGAAGCTTGCTTATGAGTTTGAGATGAAGGACTTGGGGATGGTGCACTATTTCCTAGGCATGGAGGTGTGGCAGAGTGAAGATGAAATATTCTTTGGACAAGGGAAGTATGCAGTAGAGATCTTGAAGAGGTTTAGGATGATGGACTACAAGGCCATGGACACACCTATGGCATTGAACCTGAAGTTTTTGTATGATGCTTCATCTGAGTCGGTTGATGTCACGATGTATCATCAGATGATTGGGTCCTTGATGTACCTGACGAACACGAGACCAGATATTTGCTTTGTAGTTAACACATTGAGCCAGTTCCTGACGGATCCCAGATGTGTTCACCTAGTTGCTGTAAAGCATATTTCGAGGTACCTGAAGGGTACAATTGATTATGGGCTCAAGTATGATGCAAATAAAAAGGTTAACCTAGAGGGTTATTTTGATTCGGATTGGGAAGGCAGTGCTGCAGATAGGAAGAGCACTTCTGGGTGTTTCTTCAGTATGGGATCAGGTGTGATCTCTTGGTTTAGCATGAAGCAGTCCTGCATAGCACTGAGTACAGTCGAAGTAGAGTATGTTGCAGCTTGTTCAGCTAGTTGTGAGGCAGTATGGATGAGGAAGATATTGTCTGAGCTATTTGATCTCCCATTGGATGCTACTGGTATCTTTTGTGACAACCAGAGTTGTGTGAAGCTGTCTCAGAACTCGGTGTTCCATGAAAGGTCGAAGCACATTGAGATTAAAAATCACTATATCATGGATATGGTGCAAAGCGGAGTAGTGAAGCTCCTATATGTTGCAACAAATGAGCAGGTTGCAGATGTGTTGACGAAACCACTAGCCAGAGTGAAGTTTTAGTACTTCAAATAGAGGCTTGGTGTTCTTCAGATAGAAGAAACTTTAAGGAAGAAGTGATGGGACACATCTGCAGGAGCCATTCCAAGCATGATGAGAGGAGGATCCTTCCCATGGTTGTGGATGTAAGCGTTGTGTAGTGAGCATTAGGACAATGCTCCGGTTACTTCTTGGTATGATCAGTTGGATCATGTATATGTATATGCATCGGTTGGATGCATGGTATGATCAGTTGGATCATGTATATGTATATTCATCAGTTGGATGCTTGGTATGATCAATTGGATCGTGTATATGTATATGCATAAGGATGATGCAGTGATGATGATCAGGAGGATCATGTGAGATGAGTATAAAGATGATATGCATCAAGATGATGCTATGATGATGATCTGGATGATCATATGTGATGATATGTATCAGATGGATAGATTGCATAATTAGTTGGATTATGTGTGATAAGTTCCAAAGACACAGATGCACATGAGCCATTCTCACATGGTGGTAGGTGTGTCCTCCCATGGTGCCGATATAAGGGTTGGGGAAAATCCGACATGGTTGAAGTGTGTCTTCCCATGGTTTTTTATGTAAGAGTTGTTCCATTTGAGCATGGTTGAAGTGCGTCTTCCCATGGCTGCAATATAAGTGTTGTGCCATTCGAGCATGGTTGAAGTGTGTCTTCCCATGGCTGTGATATAAGTGCTATGCCATTCCTAGCATGGTTGAATTGTGTCTTCCCATGGCTATGGATGTATGTACGATGCCATTCTCGCATGGTGGAAGTGTGTTTTCCCATGGCGTAGATATAAGTGTTGAGCCTTTCACGGATGGTTGAAGTGTGTATTCCCATGCCGATGAATGTAAGTGCAGTGTGGTGTGCATCTGGGTTGTGGTTCGTGAATGATGTTATGATCAGTATGATCATGAATATCAGGATGATACTTTGTGGTCATGGACAGGTTGTGCAGTGGCATGTAAAAGGTCCTGGGAGATCCGATAGGTTGAGCTGTGTGCTCGTAATCAATCCTGGGATGCTCTTGTGAGGTATTGTTGACACACGTAATAAGTCCTGAGGATTCCACAGTATGGCCAGTGATGATGAATACCTACAGGTGGTGGGCCTACATCCAGCATGAAAAAGGGTTGGCTCTGTAGAACTTCCTATGATGAGTAGATTTGAGATTGATTGATATAGCAACAGCAGTGACAATGACGATGATTTGATGATGATGATCCAGTGACGATGATCTAGAGAAGAAGACTTGTGCTAGCATATATGTGTCAAGAAATACCTTCCTAGTTAAGAGGGAGTGTTAATGTATATGTAACTTTGGAATGTATTTCACATATGTATATTGTATTCCTATAGAGATGCTATTATTCCTCTATACAAAAGTGTCATCATTTATATTGTAAGTGTCGTAACTTATACTTGATGGGTTATTAGACCACCTTGATGGGGTCGGCCCTGTATAATTCATGTGGGTTAAAGGGTTATTAAACCACCCTATTGGGGGTCGGCCCTGTCAGCATTATGTTATGTGGTTAAGTTGAGGCCAACCTAGTAAGGTTATTAGGCAAGTTAAGTCATGTATAAATAGAGTGCGGGAGGCACTCTATTTGATCATTAGCTTTCTCACTTATACACTCATTGGAGAGTGGCACACTAGTGGAGGAGGAGAAGCTGCTGCTAGGAGACTATCTCTTATGCTTGGGTTTTTTATCATTGCTCTATCTATCTCTGAGGAAGTTATGGGGTTTTTCACCTTTATGGTTTTCCCCATGAAACTATGTGTGTCTATTGTCTCTTGTGATTGCTTGATATGCTTGATATGTTGTACATGTTATTCTCTTAATAAAGATCCTAGAGTATGTTGAATTAATGCTAAAAAATTAACAAGGTTGAGGAAGGCAATCCAGTGATACTCCTATTGTATGTAGATGACCTGTCTATGACAGGTGAGATTGGGTTGATTGCTGATACAAAGAGGAATCTTGCTACCGCATTCGAGATGAAGGACTTGGGTATGATGCAATACTTTCTAGGTATGGAGGTGTGGCAAAGTACAGATGGAATATTCCTTGGACAAGGGAAGTATGCAGTAGATATCCTGAATTGGTTCAGGATGATGGACTGCAAGGCCATGGCCACACCTATGGAATTGAACCTAAAGCTATTGAGTGATGCTTCATCAGAGTCCGTTGATGCCATGATGTATCGTTACATGATTGGGTCCTTGATGTACCCGATGAACACGAGACCAGATAATTGCTTTGTTGTGAACACTTTGAACCAGTTCCTGACAGATCCTAGACATGTTCACTTGATTTCTTTAAAGCATATTTTGAGGTACCTGAAGGGTACGGTTGATTATGGGCTCAAGTATGATGCGAATCAAAATTTTAACCTGGAGGCTTATGTTGATTCAGATTGGGAAGGAAGTGTTGTAGATAGGAAGAGCACTTCAGGGTGTTGCTTCAGTATCGGATCAGGTGTGATCTCTTGGTTTAGCAGGAAGAAATCTTGCATAGCATTGAGTACAGCCGAAGCAGAGTATGTCGCAGCTTGTTCGGCTAGTTGTGAGGCAGTATGGATAAGGAAGCTATTGTCTGATTTATTTGATCTCCATTTGGATGCTACTTGTATCTTCTGTGACAACCAGAGCTGTGTGAAGTTGTCTGAGAACCCGGTGTTGCATGACAATTTGAAGCACGTCGAGATCAAGTATCAATATATCAGGGATATGGTGAAGAGAGGAGCAGTGAAGCTCATGTATGTTGTGACAGATGAGCAGATAGCAGATGTGTTGACCAAACCACTAGCCAAGGTGAAGTTCAAGTACTTCAGAGAGAGGCTTGGTGTTCTTCAGATTGAAGATACTTCCAGGAGGAAGTGATGGGACACAGATGCAGGAGCCCTTCCAAGCATGGTGGAAGGAGGATATTTCCCATGGCTGTGGATGTAAGTGTTGTGTGATGAGCATCATGATGATGCTATGTATGATGATGATCAGGATGATCATGTGATGATAATATGCATCAGGATAATGCACTGTATGATGATGATCAGTATGATCATGAGCATTAGGATGATGCTCCGTGCGAAGATGATTAGTGTGATCATGAGTATTAGGATGATACTCCGTTGCCATGGACAAGTTGTGTAGTGGCATATAATAGGTCCCTGGACTATATTGCAGGTTGTACTTGGCATATAGTAGGTCCCTAGGAGATCCTATAGGTTGAGTAGTAAGCTTGTAATCAGTCCTGGGATTCTCTTTAGAGGTTGTTCCTGATAGCACGTAATCAGTCTTGGGATTCTCTTTCGAGGTTTTTCCAGATAGCATGTAATGTGTCCCTGGGAGATCCTATGGGTTGAGAAGTAAGTTCGTAATCAGTCCTGGGATGATCTTTTGAGGTTTTTCTTGTTCACATATAATGTTTCCCTGGGAGATCCTATAGGTTGAGTAGTAAGCTCGTAATCAGTCCTGGGATGCTCTTTTGAGGTTTTGTGAAGTTTGCATATAATGTGTCCCTGGTAGATCCTATAGGTTGAGAAGTAAGCTCGTAATCAGTCTCGGGATTCTCTTTCAAGGTTTTGTAGATGCACATAATCAGCCATGAGATTCCATAGGATGGTCGCTCACAGAGATGATGAAGACCTACAGGAGGCTAGGCCTACATCCAGCATGAAAAAGGGTTGGCTTTGTAGAAATTCCTATGAAGAGAAGAATTGAGAGATAGCACCAGTGATCGAGATGACGAGTATAGAAGCAGTCACAATGATGCTCTAGTGATCCAATGATGATGATCCAACTCCAGTATTGAAGACTTGTGCCTATATGTATTGATGACTTGTGTCAAGAGAATACCTTCCTAGTTAAGAGGGAGTGTTGATGTATTTGTAACTTTGGAAGATATTCACTTGTATATTGTATGTATTACATTTGTACTTTATTGTATCCCCAATGGAGATGTATTATTCCTCTGATTGGAAGTGTCGTCATTTGTATTTGAAAGTGTTGCAAGTTACATTGTAAGTGTCGTAACTTATATTTGATGGGTTATTAGAGCACCTTGGTGCACGGGGGGTTCACTAGCGGGGCAATATCATATCACGTCCATTCATATTGGGGGTTTGAATAATCTTAAAAACCTCAAAAATATATTGCTTTGTATTAAGGAGTCAACGGGAGTTTTTGATTTGACATAGTAATATAAATATTGGGGGTTATTTTATTTGGGTGGGATGAGGAATAACCTCCAAATCATGGGCTCAATTCATACCCACCTAAAACTTATGGAGCCTCCATTTTTATTTGATATTGCTTATAATGATCCTAAGTTTTGCATAAATCTGATAATAATGTACCAATGATAATATCGATGGAAGTCTCTTTGGAGTACTAGCATTGATAAATCCTCATTTAATAGCTTATTTAGGATTGGTTTGAATTGATGTTATATTGTTTTTCATCTTTAAGTTAAGATATGTAGCTAATTGGGAGTCCCATACTTGAACAATTGTATTATATTTTTCGTATGCATTCGAGTAAAAGATCTAAATCTTCATTTTTTAGGTTTGGGTTTAGGTGTGCATTAAGATTCAATTAAACCTTGCTCCACAACAACCAAGAAAAGTGATATCAATATTTCTTGACTCACTAGAACCAAGATGTTTGTTTTGATAGGAAGGTAGGGGAGTCCATCCATGAAAGGGTCTCAATTTTGCATTTTTATGGAGTTTAATTTATTAAGCTTATAGAAAACATGAGCTCTATATGGCTATAATTGTATTTACATAATCTAAAATTGGTAGATTGGAAAGCTATGTTATGAAACATTTGAAATTCTCATATTTCCTAAGCATTGCACTAACTAGTGGACTATTAGTCTTTTACATTATTTGTTATGTTGATATCTTCAATGGGTTTCCTTTTACACATTTACCTTCCCCAATACTATTTCATTGGGTCTTCCACTATCCAATGCTACAGATTGATCAGTTGCCCCTACAATCCTGGTGGGATAATTATTAGCATTATCATATTATTTTATTTAGCATATTGTTTGCTTATACTAATATGTGTTAGGTCTCTTGTTTGTTACAACTTGATAATATGATATAAAGGGGGTATTAAAAATGGGTTGATAAAAATGGATACCTACGATATTTGGTGAAACTAGGGGTTTTCTTAACTGGAAAGGCATATTGGGAGGGGGGTTCAGCAATACAATTTTAGGAGGCATTTTCTAATATTTAGTGAAAATAAGGATATTCTTTAATATCGTGTGAACGATCATGCTATGTAACAAGTTCACTGAGTGAACCCCCCGTGCCTTGGTGGGGTCGGCCCTGTATGAGTCATGTGGAAGGGTTATTAGGATTCTTTAGGAATTCGTCCCAGTTAGGTTTAAAGGAAGGTCAAGTTAAAGTATAAATAGAGAGTGTGACTCTCTCATTCTATTCATTCACTCACTCATATAACTCGCCTAGTTGAGAGAGAGGAGTGTGCACAAATGGAGGAGGAGTAGCTCCTAAAGACATCTATATTTTGGGGTTTGATATTTTTGATATTTGTATTGGTGCTCATTCTATCTCTGAGGAAGTTGCGGGGTTTTTCACCTTCTTGGTTTTCCCCGAGGAAACTCTATGTCGCTTATGTCTATGATTGTTATGATGTGCATGTTATTCTCTTAGTAGGATCCTAGATAATATTTTGAAGGAAATTATCAGAATTCTAACATAATCCAAGTCTATAAATAATTCCAAGAGCACCACATTCACATATTTTGTTAGTATGAAAAATTTTATGAATGAATTTTTGCATCTGAGAATTGGGAGATGTGCCCCTAGTCAAGCATGGGAGATGTGCCCTATATTTTCGTGAGAGGATGATGGAATTCAACCATTTTCACTAAGTGTATTTTCAGGTACTAAAGCTGATCTGGTCAAATTGGAATTTCAGAATCATGATCACCAAGTTCAGAGATCGAATCTTCAAGCCTTCTTGAGTTTATGCAGCTAGTTTTTTATGTACAAGAAGAGAGATCTTTCCATCACTTTTTGAGAGGCATATTATCCTATTTCTGATGTAATAATAGATTATGTAATTTTATTATATCATTATATTCAATACAAACTACATAACTCTTATTTCTTCTCCAAATTTTATACCCCTTATAGATTTAGCTAGACTTTGACTAGCTTTTAGTGTATGATTTATAATTCAATGAGTATAAGTCCAAATCAATTCATTATTGTTTATAAATTTAGATAACATGTCATATTTCATGATACATCTCCTTTTTCATAAATTAGTTGTCCTTTGATCACTATTTGGGAATCCAGAATTCAAACTAGTTGAGCTGTCTCGAAATGCAATTTTACTAGTTTTATTGTAAGACTTGTCCAGATCTGCATATAAATTTATGAGATGAAATTTTATGATTCAATGAATTTAAATGAATTTTAATGAACCTATCTAATGTCTGCAAGAACCTTCTCCATCCTTCAGTCAAGTTTCCTACGCATACTAGTCTACATATGCTGAGAACCCCAAGAGCATTGGAGTAGAGTTCATCTGGGATGTTCTTGAAACATAAATGGTCCCAGTACATTTTTCATAGGTATAATTCCACACCATAGTTTCCTATACATCCCAATCCTTTGATATAATCCATTCTCAATCCATTTAGCTTCCACAATCATTGTTTTAGTCAATTTTGAGAAGTCTAGAGTTTTTGTGCCACAATCCTAAGTTGGTAAATTACACCAACGGTGTTTAAGGATGCACATGCCTTTTATAGAAAGTGTGAATCTTGTCAAATGAGTGCTAGTAAAGTAAAAAATTCAGCCTTCCCTCTTCAACCTGTCACTGTCCAGTTACCCTTTCAACAGTATGACTTAGATTTTGTCAGTCCTATAACCCCTACTTCTTCATTGCGGCACCGATATATCCTGACTGCAACTGATTAATTTACTAGATGGGTAGAAGCAGTTCCCCTTAGGGTTGCAAATACAAATGAAGTGATATATTTTCTTGAAATTAACATTGTCACTAGGTTTGGGGTTCCTGAATTTTTAGTGTTTAATCAATCATCATATTTCTCATCCATTGATATTACTCAATATGCCTTGGAGAAATGAATCAAACTCAAATTTGGCCACTCATCATAAAAATTGGCATACTCAACTCTATAATTCTCACTGGGAATATTGGTAATTCCCCTTGCTGTTTGGTTTATGGTAAGGAAGTTATTTTACCTTTGAATCTCTTACTTCCTTCATTGCAGTTATCCCAATCATTACAATAGGATGACTCTCCTCCTCTTCAGAACCAAATTGACTCATTGCTTAAATTGGAAGAGGAGAGGGAGAAGTCCAAAAACAAACTATGCCAACATCAACAATTAGTTAAAATATGGTTTGATGAGAAATCATCAACATAAAGATATTTTCAAGTAGGAGATTTGGTATTAAAATGGGACAAACACCACAAAGATAAAAAAATATTACACTAAGTTTCAACGCTTGTGGCTAGGGCCATTTCTTATTGCAGAAAAGCTTGGCCCTGTTACTGTCAGATTACATACACTGGAAGGTTTTCCTGAGACTTGTCCAATAAACATTAATATTTTGAATAAATATTTTGTTTGAGGTAAGCATTTTCTTTTCTGTACATAAGATTGCTTTTGTTTTCTTTTATTTCTTTTGATTTTCTTTTTAAATTTTTCCTTTCAAGATGTGCCAATAATGAAACATTTTGGCTAGAGTTGATTGATCAATTCATCTCAGATCAATTGAATTGGAAAAATTTAGGATGGCCATGAAATACTGCACTTTACTTGGTCTATATTTGAAGGTGTTCTCCCTATAAAATTTAGCAAATAATTGATGCAGATTGTAAATTTGTCCTTTCTCTGTTGAACCACCATTTTAATAATATCTCATTTGATGAATTAGTCATGGGAGTAACTTGTTTTTCTGCCATATGTTCCATTAGTGGTTGGCAATAAATTCTTATAATATAGTGTTTCTTTTCACTATTTTGATTCCCATATTAATCATCTTGGAATTCAATAAAATTCACCTAAATAATTGTGAATTACAAGATAGGGGGTCTTATTACAAGACATCCTATCATGATCATATATATTTGGTGGAATGACATCTCCATATCTAGTCACCAAGCTAGGCATATGACTTTCATCTATTTGTTGGAAGTTGGAAGATCGTGTCAAAGGTCGATCCATTCATGATCTACAGGTGTCAGTGAATGGTGCTACTAGAATTTGGTTACCAAGCCAAGGTAGTGTCTTGCAATTTACAATCTAATAAATTTTTGTTTTCTTTTGTAAATATATTTGTTGACTCAAGGAAAGGGGTTCTTATCACAAGCCATCCTAACCATGATTATGGATCCTATTTTGGACAGAAATTACTATTGTGTGGTCACCAAGACATAGTAATTGGTTTTGGTGAAAGCCTAAAAGACAAGGGGTATCTTCACAGAAACATCTTGTTCAGTTTCTGGAAAGGATTTGTGAATGGCATTTCTAGAACCTGATTACCAAGTCATGGAAAAGGTCTTATTTCAACAAAGTTAGTTTTTATTTTCTTATAATAATCTCTTAAAAATAATAATAATAATAATAGAGAGAGAGAGAGAGACAAAGAGAGAGATAAATAAATAAATTTGACAATTATGGAAATAAATTAATAATAATGCAAGATGACTGGTGATTTGGTGAATTGAAAATAGTGGAAAGGTTCTTCTAAGGTTTATCTTAAAATTTGCCCCTCATGCTTGCATATTAGTGTAGAAAACACCATTTCCCCTAGGCTATTTTTCAATTGAATATTCTAACATTTGGTTTTGATTAAGGAAGGGTAAATTTTGTTATAAATTCACTCTGTAGATTCTGTTATATTTTATAAAAGACATTTTCGAGCTACAGACTAAAATATCCTCTCATAATTTTATGGTTCTTCCTGATCTTTGAAGATTTTTTTACAGAGATAACTGCTTCTCCCAGCCAGTGGCCATTTGTTTCTCACACAACAGATCCCATTTCCTTTACAAAATGGGATCGTCATTTTAGTTTTGATTTAGGTAATTTAGATGCTTATTATATTTATTTTCATATTCTGATTTTTTCAATAAATCATTTTGGTCAATTATCATTTTCTTCTAACATTAATTATTTGACTGAAAACAATTGCTTTTTCCGCAAATTTTTGTTTATATTTTATTTGTGCAAATTGAGAAATATGGATTACGGAAACTTTGATTTTAATATTTGAATTTTTCTTTCCACATATTTGCATTGCGAATTGCATATTTCGGAAGTTGGAAAGCAATCAAATGAATTGATCGAATGTCACTATTCTGATTCCGCAAATGTTTTGCGGAATGCGAATTGCAGAAACTATGAACTATCTAAAATCATTCCCTCATTCCCGCATTTCCACATTTCCATACTTCCTTGTTTCCGACTTTTCAAATTGAAAATTGCAGATTGTAGATAGAACTTCTACATTTCCAACCTTCTAAAAATTATCTCTACATTCTCACATTTCCGCATTGCAAATTGCGGATTGTAGGAGGTTGATATTAGTTATTTTTGAAAATCATTTTTCGACTTTCCACTTCCGCATTTTTTCATAAATTTGTTTTAATCTTGAATGTTGATTTGTTTTAGATCTATGGTTGTGTTTTAATTTCATTAATGACATGAATTATTCCGGTTTAAATACTCTGACTTAGTTTTTCTTTTTACCATTTTACGCTTTGATTTTACCTTCTGCAAACAATTTTCATTGTCGCTTTTACCCTGCGGTCGATTCTCATTTGTCTTCATTATTTTACAGGTCAGTGTTTTTCTCGATTCTGCAAATCCCTTACGTGATAATTTGAACTTCAATAATGATTTTTATTGAAGTTTTCTTTCATCATTTTTCATAAAACATATTATCAGCTATGTCGAGGAATACTAGGTATGAGTTAGTCATGTATGAATTGAGGGTAAATGACCCTAACAGTGGAATCTTTTTTAATGCCGATGGGAGGGTTTATGATATTTTTTTCCTCGATTGGTCTAGGTTTTACTCCATATTTTAAAATGATGAATTTTTCGAAATCCAACATGACAAACTATCTTACATTAACATTAGAAAATCCAAAATCCATGCAATTCTGGCCAGGCCACCCCTAATGCCTTATACCGATACTGTCAAATGGATTGTGGACAATTCCAACCCTCTTGATCTTTCTTTAAACGATATCAACCATACTCTGTTGGCTTTGTTTAAACCTGAAGTCTTCACTAGGATTTATGTGCTCAAAACTCCCAAGAAAATTCTTTCAAAACAATTCTTAGAATCTTCCGCAAGCTATTTCAATTTCGATGAAATTGTGAAACTTGGATGGAAAACCATGGCATTTATGTCCCTAAACCTGACAGGCAGTATCTTGTTGCTTTGTTGAAAGAACCCTTTTCTTTTTGGCACCCATGTTATGAAGGTTATATGGGTTACCTAACTGTTTGTTCTTTAAGGAACAATGGGCACCTGTGGCACATCGCATTCTCACCACTTGTGAATCCTTCAATTGGGAACATATATTATCCATGGTTTTGAAAGAAGATATTGAAAAGTAGAATAAAACCCTTGCTTCTAAGAAGCCTTCATTTTACCTGTCTGGTTACGTTATGGATGTTTTTTTTTCAGCCTTTTCTTTTCCTACCCTGGGATGGAATTGGACCAGAGAAGGACCTCCTGTCCATATTTATTGTTCACTTTTGTGGGAAGACAATTTCATTCCTCTTATGTATGACCTCTGTGATCAATTATTTGGCTCCATTTATTTCATTATCTTCAAAGAGAATGCCCCCACTTTTTCTTAACAGGACAAGGCCTTGATTTCTACTATGGGATATTGGTATGTTGGTGAATATGTTTCCTACATCAGAATATGGGGAAGCAAAACAATTCACCTTTTTCCTAGAATTGTACCTAATAGGATGGTCATAGAAGATATTTCATTTGATACTGTAATTGAAGGTGTTTTCCCTCAGTTCATTGGAGCAAAGAGGAAAGGTTGGCCTAAATTTCCCCTTTCTCTTGGACATTTGGTCATTCAGAATTCAACACATGCAACCTTGCTTAGTAAAAGGGTTACAACTTTGAAGTTTGGGGAAGCTCCCAAAACGTTGCATGATCCCAAATATTTTATGGCAAATCATTTTTCTAAAGAACACATAAAGAGTAACTATATGCATGAGACAAATCCTAATGAATTCATTTATGAAGGTGGAAATTCATTTCAGGATGTTTTAAGCAGGGGCACCACCTCAGATGAAAAAGGATTCATCCTTCAGTATCAGCAAGAGCTTAAACAGAAGGTTTTGCAAGATATAAATCTCAAACTATCAGAGGAAGAAAGGAATCATAAAGAGATGGTTGAAAAAGAAGCACGGGAAGCTTAGAAAAATGGGTGAACACTCCTCTACTCTTAACTTATCAGCAGAAAGATAAGAAAGTAAAATTTCCAATTAAAGATTCTCCATAGCCTCAACTTGTAGAAAATATTAATGCTTTGATAAAATAAGATGAAGACGTGAAGAAAATCTTAACATTGATGAGCTCTTCTCTTGAAACCAAAGCTACTGTTACAAGACTTCCAACAAAGAAGTAGAAAACAAAATCATCAGTAGTAGGGACTAAATTACTGCAAGTTGATGACAACGACCTTGATGATGATTTATCTATGACCAAACTATCATTACCCCTACCTACTTATTTTGAACAACCATTGACCACCTCAATCACCCAAGTTATTTCTGACTCGGTTGAAAACCCACTGATAGAGGATTCTATCTCAGGGATTCCCCTTCCTTAGATTCTACCATCCTCACTACAACATGCCCTCCACTTGTTACCATTCCCACTATTTTACCATATGTACCATCATCAACTTATGTTATTCCTCTTATCTCTTCATATTCTCAACTCACTATTTCTATGCAAACATCCCTTAACTGAGAATAAATAAAAATTTCTTCTGCATCTACAGATCATGTCACTTCATACATAATATCCACTTCTCCTCTTTCAGACTCAACCAATTCAACAACTGATACCTACTCATATCAGTTGCGTATGCCTATCCCTACCCTTGTTGTCTCACAACTTATGCCTTTAGTCATTGTCTCAGAAGTATTTCCATCCACTTCTAAAGTGATGGCAGACTTTGGTGAAGATGTAGTAGTTTCTCTGGGTGAATACTTTTGGAGAAAATCAGAAAAGTAGTGAAGAAAGGTTCTAAAAGAGATAGAGAAGGAACATTAATCCAAGGTATTGTTCCCAACCAGATCATATGGAATAGAACCTCCATGGATGTTAAAAAGGAAGATTTGGGAACAGCTACTTCCATGGGAGCCTTTGTTGGTGTGAATTTTGATTATGTCACTACACTCAACAAAGAAATTGAAAAGAAAGAATATGAATTGCAAGGTCTTCAGAAGAAGCAGATCGAATTGGATCAACAATATCAATCTCAATTGCAGGAATTGAAGGACAAGTATGAATCTCAGATTCATAAACTATAGTCAAAAAATGAATATTTGAAAGAACAACGTCATGAATCCCAAGGACATAATACACAGTATGTTGAGAGGTTGACATATCTTGAGAAACAGCTAAAATTGTCCCAATCAAATTATATTGCTTCCTCATTTTCACCATTTTCCAAGGATGAATTTAAGGAATTTGTTTTTAGAGTAAATGATGATTATAAAAATCTCTTAGTTGAATTATTTGAAGGGTTGAGTGAAATTCAAGATGTTTTCAATTCCTTTGAACATTTCTCTGACATTATATGTGATCATAATCAATGAAAGAATGATGATACAAGGGCCTTTGAAGATGTTATTGATTGGCGGAAGTATCTCAAGGACAAGCCTAGAGGAGTTCCTATTTTAGAAAATATCAAGATAAGGAGAGTGAGAATCTCTCTGCAATCTTGGGAAACTTTTTTTGATATGGTTGAGACCACCATTGAAGAAGGACATAAAGCTTGCAGGAAATGGTGGTTTTCTTCTGATAATCTGTTAGGATTATTGGGTTTTCCTATTCTGGATCAGGTAGAAAGTGATCTTCCACCTAAGATTCTGGTCACACAAGTTAAAGAAAATAATTTGCAGTCTAAAGAACACATTGAACACCTTGAGCATGTTCATATAGGAGAAATCAAAGATTTAATTGAGTTACCAGTTTCTTCAGGGTTGAAGGTGAATCTGTTTTTACGAGAATGGTCAAAAGTTAAGAAGAAAGAGGTCAAATATTTCCTTTGCAAAGCTCAACTATAGCTCGAACATGCTCAATATCAAGATTTTGATGATCTTTTGGATATTTTTTCCAAGTGGAAATCTTCCCTTGGTAAATATTAGGAAAATATTATGTAATCCCTAATTTCATGGGAAGTTAGTTTCTCCTGTAACCTATTGTATCTATTTTTTATAGAGACTTAGATATCATGTAGAAGGGGGGGTCTGCAGAAAAGAACATAAGGCATAATGCTGGAGTCTATAATTTGTTACAGTATTTAATGAAATACAATCAGTCTTCTCTCATCTCTTCTTTCTAGTGATTTATTTATCAAGTGTTCTTGATAAATTTAGGTTTCCTTGCATTTGTTCAATGATTCACTTTTATCTAGTTACATAATCATAAGTATATGAATATGTATTTGATTTTTCATTTATGACTCATATGAAGATAACATAATAGGAAATTATTTTGTCTGTTTCATACAATCTTATTCAATATTTTTGTAACTGCAGAATTGTCTTTCTAAATGTTAATTTGTCAATTAACATATATTTCTCAGAAAGTTCATATGATATAAATATTTTAATGAGAACAAAAATTAGTTTTAATTGTTTTTATTTTATCAAAGAAAGTACAATTAGATCTTATTTAAATTTCCATTGATCAGAGTGATAAGTACTAAAATTCCTTTATCTGATTGCTCTTAGGATTCACAACCAAGTTT
Source organism: Larix kaempferi (assembly GCA_027924585.1). Classification (NCBI taxonomy): domain Eukaryota; kingdom Viridiplantae; phylum Streptophyta; class Pinopsida; order Pinales; family Pinaceae; genus Larix; species Larix kaempferi. The sequence continues at coordinate 7,496,418 of BSBM01000020.1, read as the reverse complement.
CTTTTCCAGTAATTAGATTTAAGTAGATTGTATTTTTACTTGTCTTATTTTTTATTTAATTAACTTGTAATTAAATTTTTAGGTCTTTCCTTAAGGAATAAATTTCCACTTGATTAATCTTAGAGTGCCAACGGAGGCCTAATATCCGTCATAGTTATCCATACCAAACAGTTTGAGGATAGGATAATACTTTCGTGGGATTATTTAAACCCTTTGGATTGGGATATCTCTTTTGCGTTGCTATCTGGGACATCTCTAGCATATCCTAGGTATCAACAGAGTGAAGAAAATAATATCTTTCTAATTGATTTGTGAATCAAATCAAGAAATCCTTCTATGTGCTATGTGATGAAGAAGAATGCTCCAACTGCAATAATTTCGGTCACAACTGCAAACTGTAGCTCAATACAAGTCATACAAGAAGAAGAAAAGAACGAAGGCATCTATGGGATAGCTCTTTATGATAAAAAATAATAAATCAAATGGTACACTGATAGTGGATGTACCAAGCATATGACGGGTGACAAAGAGAAATTCCTCAATCTAAGAAAAGAAAGAGGAGGTGATGTGGCTTTGGTGACAATGGTACAACAAAACGCCTTAGTAAGGAACAGTGGCTCTAAAAGGAAATGCTAAAGCTCAAGAGGTCATGTATGTTGATGGTTTAAAGCATGATCTACTAAGTGTAGGAAAAATTTGTGATGCTAATCATAATATTACCTTCTATTCTCATCATTGTGAAATTAGAATAAATGGTTATTAGAAAATAATTGGAAAAGGATCTCGATCTCTTGGGAATGTGTATGTCCTAGATGAAATAAAAGGAGAGAAATGCTACATCATCCAAAATGACAACGGCTGGTTGTGGCACAAAAGGATAGAATATTTGAATTTTGATAACTTAGTAAGAATGGATCGAACATAAGCAGTAAGAAGAATCCCAAAAATCTCCAAGCCTGCAAACATACTATGTGGATCATGTCTTCACAGTAAGCAATCCAAGGCTTGTTTTAATCCAAAGATTCATCAGTATACTTCACAACCTCTTGAATTGGTGCACACTGACTTATGTGGACCTGCAAGAGTTTAGACACTTCAAGGTGAGAGGTATTTCATGTTGTTCATTGATGATTATACAAGAATGATCTAGGTAACATTTCTTAAAACCAATTATGAATCCTTTGAGAAGTTCAAATTGTTTAAATATAAAGTGGAAAATGAGTGTGGTCACAAAATCAAGTGTCTCAGATCAGATAACGGTGGGGAATTCACCCTAACTGAATTAAAAAAAATTTGTGAATAAAATTGTATCAAAAGGAAATACTATACAACCAATACTCCTCAGCAGAATGGAATTACAGAGATAAGAAAATAGAACAATTCAAGAGGCTACAAGAACTATGTTGTTGGAAGAAAAACTGGGTGAAGCCTTCTGGAGAGAAGCAGTAGTATAGTATTTGCGTTGTACACCATCAATAGAGATCAATTGAGATTCAATAGTGAGAAGACACCATATGAGTTATGGACAGGAAGATCACGTTTAGTAGGACACTTCAAAATATTCAGAAGTAAGTGCTACATTAAAATAAATGATGATCATCTAGGAAAGTTTCAAACCAGAACAAATGAAGGGATATTTTTGGGCTACTCAATAGAAAGAAGAGCTTACAAATGTTGTAACAAACAAATGAAGAGAATTATTGAAAGTATGGATGTTAAATTGGATTAAGAATTGCTACAAAATATTCCAAATCATGAAGAAGAAGAAGTTGATAGTGAATCTTTAGATGAAGAACAAGACGAAAATGAAGCAGTAGAAAAGGAAGAAGAACAAGAAGAACAACATAAAAAAAGACAAGATACCTCTTCAAACTGTAAAAAATCACAATCTCACAAACCTTCTATTAAATCAGTAAGAAGAGATCATCCTGAAGATTTCATCATTGGAAATTTGGATGAAGCAATTCAATTAAGACAAATAGCAAGAAGAGATGTGGCTATGTTGTCAATAATTGAACCAAAGAATCTCAATGAATCCTTTGAAGACAAGAATTGGAACAAAGATATGCAAGAAGAAGTTGAACAGATTGAAAAAAGTGGCACTTGGATATTAATCTCACGCCCAAAGGATAGGAATTTCATAGGAACAAAATGGGTGTTTAGAAATAAACTGAAAGAAAACAGAGAAATAATAAGGAACAAAGCAAGACTTATTTGCAAAGGCTATAAATGGGTTGAAGGAATTGACTTTGATGACACCTCTGCTCCTATTTATCAAATGGAGGAGATCATAATGTTTCTTTCTTACTCATGCTTCAATAATTTTAAGGTATATAAGATGGATGTAAAATTTGCCTTCTTGAACGGAGATCTAAATGAATAAGTCTACATTGAATAACCTGATGGTTTCAAGATGCATGGAAAAGAGGACTATGTTTGGAAAATAAAAAAGGCTCTTTATCGGCTAAAGCAAGCCCCAAGGGCATGGTATTATCGGTTATACAAGTACCTCTCTCAACAATGCTTCAAAAGATGTAATGCAAACAACAATATATATTACAAAACAGAAAAGAATGGACTTCTAATTACAGTTGTCTATGTTGACGATATCATTTTTTGCTGCAATAATGATAAATTAAGTCATGAGTTTGTTTATTTGTCGGAAAGAGAATTTGAGATGCCCATGATTAGGGAGTTGTCATTATTTCTTAGACTACATATTTCTCAAACACCAAAAGGAATTTTTATATCTCAGTCCAAGTATCTGAAGGAAATAGTTAAAAGGTTTGGGATGGAAGATTGTGCTCCTGTAGCCACACCTATGGAAACTAACTACAAGATCAACAAAGATGATCAAGGCCCACAAGTTGATGCCACTTTTTATAGTTCAATGATTGGTAGTCTAATATATTTAACACCCTCTAGGACAGACATCCTACAAGTTGTTGGAATGGTGGAAATATTTCAATCTTGTCCAAAAGAATCTCACGTGATAGTTGTCAAAATAATCTTTAGGTATCTCAAAGGTACCTTGAATTTGGGATTTGGTATCCCAAGAACCAAAATTTTTATCTTTTAGCTTACACCAATGTAGACTGGGAAGGCATCTTAGATGATCGAAAAAGCACCAGTGGTAATTCTTTTTTCTTAGGTAATTTCTTGGTAGCATGGTTGAGAAGAAAGCAACCATCTATATCATTGTCCACCGCTGAGGCTGAATATATAGTTTTTGTTGATTGTTGCACTCCGATTTTGTGGATAAAGCAATTCTTGGAATAAATTCAAGTTGGAAACAATCAACCTACACCAATCTACTGTGACAACACCAATGCTATAAGTATATCAAAAAATTCATTTATGCACTCAAAGACTAAGAATATACCAATAAAGTACCACTTTCATAAAGAAAACATTAGTGAACAAAAGTGAAACTAGAATACGTGAGCACAAAGGAATAGGTGGTTGACTTTTTACCAAACCCTTGCCTAAAGATACATTGACTACCTTAGGAAGAAGCTGGGAGTTATCTCCCTCCAAAATTATTTTTTGTAGTGATTGGGTGTCATCTGAGATTGGCACATGTCCCAGCCATAGGATTAGTTGTGATGAGGAATCCAAATGTAGACAAATTATGGTTTCAGAGCTTCAAAGGATGAAATTGGAGAGATTGTGTGAAGAACTTGCAACAATTAATTAATGAAAATACACGAGATAGCAGAAATAACAGAACTCAGAATCACTTTATTGATCGTAGGCCACTTCAAGGGGGCAACCTCCTTTGAGCAAGCTCAGTACAACTAACTTCACGATACCTTCATTGGTCTCAACACAAAATTAGATACTAAGTCTAGGCGCCAATACCATGGTTCAATACCATGTGTCAATACAAACCATGGGCCAATACAAACTATGGATCAACATTTACTATGGGACGACTTACAAAGCATATGCATCCAACAACAATAAGACAAACTATGGATCAACAAATACTACAGGACAACTTACAAAGCATATGCGTCCAACAACAATATACTAACATAGTAAATAGAAGGGTTGACATGGGTTCCTAACATCCCCTCTCCCTTAGAAAAAGCTTTGTCCTCAAAGCTTTAGATGTGGAAATTGATGCAGAATATAAAGGAGTGGTTCCCCTGGAGCATCCTCGGGTTGCATTCCGGGCTACTGACGCCTTTTGCGTTTCAGGGAGGGTTGCTTGGAAGGCTGTAGACGAAGAAGAACCATATCAGCTGCATGAAAAGTGTGCTCAGAATGGTGTTGATCAGCTTGTTGTTTTAGTCGAATTCTTTCCATGTGAAGATTGTCCTACAGAATGAGAAGAATCTAATCGTGGTTTCGAAGAACCGAGTCAATTTCCTGAACTGGGGAGCTGCTGAGGGTGTATGGAAGAAGAACTGGTTGTGCCTGTCCATAGACTGCCTCATATGGTGTCCTTTTAGATGTGGTATTGTACCACTGGAGTGCTTCTAGCAAATCCATAGAAATAGTTGTCCAAATCTATGTAGGGATGGGCAAGGGTTCGAGCAGTCCTGAAAGGAGTGTCGTTTCACCCTTGTTGACCTAGAAAGTATCACAGTCAACCACCATCTGTTCAATTTTCATTTTCAGTCCCTGCCAAAAGAAGTTACATTGTTCTCGTTCATACATTTTGAGGAACCCAGAGTGCCCTGCTGATGAAGAAGCATGGAGTTCATATAAGAGAGATCCCTGTTGAACAGATTGCAACTAATTTGGAACAAGCATAGAAATAGATGTAAGAGAAATTGGCTCATCAAATGTGCAAGAAGGAGCATCTGCCACCATATTGTCCTTACCCTTCTTGTAAGTGATCGCATAGGCATAACCCATGAGTTGGATAACCCATTTCAGGTGTGTTGGGGAGGAGACCCATTGTTCCAGGAAATTTTCCAGACTCTAGAGATCAGTCTTGATGCAGAAATAATTCCCTAATAGGTATGGCTGCCACTTATGTACTGCATGCAAAATAGCCAGCATTTCCTACTGAGATGTAGATGCGGCTAAATTCTTACCGGAAAGGTCTCTTGAAGGAGACAAGCCCACTGGTTCAGCAAGGACAACTGCATATCTATACAAGGAAGTAGGGGAGACCGTTGATGGGTGCATCTGAATGGAATGGATTTAAGTGATGACACCATGTGATTCCTTCTTAAGGATATTTTCCAGGCGATGTGAACTGACGATGCGAAGAGACCCTTGTTGTAAGCCCTTAAATTTTTGTTGTTTCCCATTAACTGAAACTTGCATCCAAAGTTCAGCAAAATCCCATAAGATGGGGCAAAGAGTGCGTAACCATTGAATGCCCAAAACCACATCACATCTTCCTAGGGACAAGGCAAACATGTCAGAGTTCAAGTTATAATATTCCAGAGAGATACGCACATTGTGACACTTCCCCTTGCAAGGTAAGGTGCCCCCATTAGCAACCATGAATTCAAAGTTGGAGCAAGGATGGACAAAACAATAAACCTGTTTGGCGATCCGAGGGTCAATGAAGTTATGAGTGCTACCAGAATCAATGAGTATTGTAAGAGGAAGCTTCTTGAAGTAACCCCTGACTCGCATTGTTTGGGGGGTGGTGACACCAGATAAAGCATGGAGAGATATCTCTGGTTGTTCATCCTGAGATGGGGGGTCATTAAGAGGCTCCTGAATGTCGACCTGATCATCCATTGTATCTTGAGCTTCTTCACCAATTTTAGAGGGAGGTGGAGAATCCATATCCAAAAGATAGAGCTTTTGTTGAACACATCTATGTCCCCGAGTTATTTTCTCGTCACAATTATAAAAAATCCTTTTTTCTCTGCGTGCCTGCATCTCTGTTTTAGACAAATGCTTGATAGGAGTTGGTCGAGGAGCTGGCGGGATGGGAGGTCGTTGAGAACCCATATTTCGGAAGGGAACAAAAGTGGGTTTGGAGCGTTGTTGAGCTGCAATCTTGTCTTCTTCCAACTTAGCCAACCCTAGGACTTCCATCATTGTGTTGGGACAGAACATTTTAACCTATGACCGGATTTCATCCTTAAGACCACTGATAAAACAACTCCTGTAGAATTCATCAGACAATCCTTCTGTGTGATTGGCTAGTTTCTCAAATTATGTCTGATACTCTCTCACATTGCCAATTTGACGAAGTTTAGTGAGTGGTCCAGTGAAGTCATCAAAAGCACTAGGACCAAATCGTTGCAAAAGGAGTTGGAAAAAATCTGTCCATTTTGGCTCGTCGTGAGCCTTGATGTACCAACAGTACCATTGAAGGGATTCCTGTTCCAAATGAAAGGATGCCAATGGAACTTTTTGGACATCAAAAGTATTATGTAGACTAAAATATTGTTCTACACGATAGATCCATCCAATCGGATCAGTACCATTGAAGTGAGGAAATTCAAGCTTCGGACCATGGAAATTGCTGGAAGAAGAGAACCCATTTGCTGCAGAAGATTCTTGTTGTCGGTTATTGTTCATGGTTGAATGTTGAAGATGGAGGCTAAGACATTTTTCATCCAGATCTTGGAGTTTGGTTTGGACGAATGCAAGTGCTTCCTCCATGGTTTTTGCTCCTACGCAGGTGACAACCATAACCAAGAGTTTTCTTTTTTTTTTTGAATGGATAGAAAAACACAAACAAAAGCTTATTTAGTAAAGGGAAATTTGGATTTGGGAAAAACTTGGATGGGTAATTGGGGTTTGACGAGGTTTTGGACACTTTCTAATGGACAGGGAAGCAAAAAATGAGGATTTCGGAAGAGGGGTGAAAGAATGAGAAAATTTGTCAAAGAGGGACAAAGAAGCAAAAATAGGGAATGAACACGGTGGCAAAATTTGGAGGCGAGTGGGTGAAAATTGAAGAAGTTATGGCAAACCCTGAAAATAGACAAATGTGATATTTTTAGCTTTGGGAAGTAGAATTTGGGATAGGGTCCTATTGATGCCTCAGATGTGTAGGGTAAGTGCAAGGTGCTGGAATGGGTTCCAAGGCACACAACAAGGGATGAAAACCCATCTAAAGGCTTCGAAAGACCCTACACAAGGGAAATTCTATCCTCGATCTGTTTGGTGTGGTAATCACCCACGGATATTTGGCCTCCACTGGCACTCTATGAGTAAGTGATTTGATCAATAAGATCAGTTTCCCACTTCAGGGAAACAAAGGTATGGAAAATAGTGAACAATTCTAAATTAACCTATTTAGAAAAAGAACCTAATCTAAAGTCAGATCTATTCTAAAATGAAAAGCTTTGTGTTTATGCAGATCAACCATAAGGTGTAAGAGAACAAACAGTTTATCACCTTTAACAAAAATGCCTTTAGATGAGATATTTGCTGACTTAAATTATGACTTATTTAATGAAAATTAAACAATGATAATCCAAGCTTAAAGACCATCAAGATACAACCTGTTATCCTTTTGTTGATTGAAAAATCAACAATGATTGAATATATATATCTGATCAATTGCAGAAATTGATAAAGAAAGTATTTAATTAAAGAAATTTAATCAAATATTTTCATACACACATCAGTTATACAGAGAAACCAATACAACAGATCTATGTATTCATTATATATCTAACAAGATATCATATGTATATCGGATGACAATCTGGAACATAAAATTAGAAATCCTTAAAGAAATTTAAGTGATAATCAGAAGATGGATCCGAAGATAGCATTACTGTATTAAGATGTCTTGTACCAAAATTACAATGACTCTCGCCATGGAGTATCCTCGGTCTTATCTCTTGGTGAATTACAATTCCAAAAATTCCAACCCCTTCCTCCGAGGTATTCTTCCTTAAATATTAAATTACAACAATGTACAAAAATGAATCCTATAGAGTAGGGATTCCAAAATAAGTAATGAGTCCGTTCCAAACATTGATCCAAGAAACCTTGCCATTTATCGGACTACATGATTTCCTTCACCTTTCAAAGAGATTATTAAAGATATATTACTTAATTAAAAAGATCCTCACATCATAATCAAGAATTTCACCCCAACCTGCTCATTATCAACAACAGATGATTCGGCTTGTAGAGAATTCGTCGCAGGGACTTCTGGATGAGAGACTATGTTCTCAAAAACAGAGAAATCTGTTAAAGGGTCCACGTCAGAAGAAATTGGCGGAATATCATATTCTTCATTGATTATATAATCCCGTATAACAGTATCATCTTGATCAGTTGGCTCTTCAGAAACCTTCTTTTCCTTCTTCTCTAGGAATGGAATACAGGCAAACGGGACTTGAACATCCTCTTGTTCACTATCGCTGCTTGAATCAGGAATACTTGCATCAAAAGGCAGTGACAAAGGTTCTTGATACAATAAAGATCGAAGTTCTTCATTCTTGAAACACGCATGAAGGGATTCATTTCCTGTTTGCATATTGCTCATACCAAATACGTCAAGAAGAAAATTACAATATAAACATGCAAAATTTTCCTCTTATAGAATATAAAGGAAAAACTGAAGGATTTCATACTCGTCGCCAATTTAAGACCAAATGATAGAACGACAAATGATTGAGCAGAGCTGGTCACAATGGTCAAATTATTACGATTGGGACACTGCAATCATGCAAACTGTAATGAAACAAGTTATATCATGCGCTAACCGGATCTGGATCCATGCGGAAGTACAAATCCAATCGAAATTTGCATGAATTAAAAAGCACGTGAAAACTCATCATTACAAGTCTGTTCACATCAACAATCATAACCTTGGATTGGAAATAAAAAAAATATGAGTTGCGGTGAAAGAGATGACTGCGAAACGGCTAACACAAGAATTTGAGCACATAAAATGGTGGCCTAGTTTCACCTGTGAGATCAAATGCAGATTGTTGATTTAACAGAAAGATTAGAGCTACACTGCGAATATCAAAAAGGTGTAATCCTGCAAAGCCTGGGAGGAGCAAATTAAATAACAAAAATGGCCATTACAAAAGCCAAAATAACCAATCTTCTAAACATAATATGCAGCGATGGAAACAACTAGTCCTAGAAAAGCTGAAAAACCAGCAATAATGACCCTTAGCAACCAAATTTACAGTAAAATCAGCCTAGCAGAGTAACTCGGCGAGTAAAAATGATAAAGAAAAGTAAATAAAAACCTATATTTATGAATTTACCCAAACTAAATCATGACCGTAGGATTAAGAAAAATGGACGGCTAATATTGACCGATGCGAAGCGTGGGATCGGGTTCAAATCATAATAAAAATTTTAATTTACCACTCCCGAAAGCTGAAAACTAAAACTGGCAGGTTTCGAGTTTCAAAAGTATGACCAAATCAAAACAAAGTTTCCGAAAGCCACAACCCGAAAGTTGCGGGTTGCAGGTTTTGGAATGCAATTGAATGCAACGTTAAAAATGAATTCCTGAATCCTGAAACGCGACATCGTCGGGTTTCGGGTTTCAAGTTTCGGTAAAACAAACTTCAAAAGAAAAGAAATCCTGCACCCAAAAATTTTGGGTTTCGGTAAAACAAACTTGAAAAGAAAAGAAATCCCGCACCCAAAACTTTCGGGTTTCGGGTTTCAAAATCCCAAAATGAAAACAGCAATTTCCCGCGCCCGAAACTTTCGGGTTTCGAGTTTGCCAAGGGAAATGTCAAAATAGTCAAAATTTAAAGATTTTGCAAACCAAACACTTAAAGAAACCCAGATCAAGCAGGGAAAATGAAGCACGGGTACATGGGCAGTAATGTTTAAAGATATCTAAACCAAAAATCATATTTACAAAGAGAAGCTTACCCATATCCCTTCGAATTGATTAAAAATGGGGCCCCCGTGCTTTAGCTAAGCATGGGATCTTTTGTGGCCACAACAAATGGTGACTGGCTGGGAAGAACCAGTTATCTCTACAATCAAATCATGACTAAAGACAACATGTTAATCAACCAATTTCTTGGAACTCAATTCAGAGAAAATACTCAAAAGATAACAGTCAACAAACGATGAACATGAAAATGGATAGATCTCAAGCAGTGACCATTTTAAAGATAACACTCATTTGGTAAGGAGATTTAGAGAGTAATACCAAATCTTTACCATGATGTAGTCATTGAAAACTAGCTTGTGTTGAACCTGGGAATAGTCTTAGAAATTCTCATGGATATCCTAATTACAGATCACCTTGGTTTATTAGTTGCATGTATATTCAATGATCCTCTATGGACTATATATACTTCTTTATCTTTTCTTTTTCTTTTCTTTTTTTTTAAGATTTTTCAAACCTTGTTGATACAATACCACTGTACTGACTTGGTGATCAGATGAAACAGCGCCATTCACAGGCCTGATTTGGAAGTTGGTCAAGCTAGCTCGATAACGATACTCCTTGTCTTCTGGTTGTAAGACCAAAAGAAATTATCATGGCTTGGTGACCATATTGTGATAAATCCAATCCAAGATCAAACCCATGATCATAGCAGGGATGGCTTGTGATAAGACCCCCCTGCCCTTGTATACAAAAAAATCTCATAATGAAAGACAAAACAATTTATTTTGGCATAGGCTACAATGCATTACCATGGCTTGGTGGCCATATAGTGGTAATGTTACTCACTAGTGCTTTGCGGACATGAATGGACCGACCTTTAATAGGATCTTCCACCTTCCAGTAGAACTGAAAGTCATCTTCCAAGTGTGGTGGCTTGATGTGAAGATGTCATTCCACTTAAACACCTATGAACCTAATGGGCTGGCTTGATAATAAGACCACCCACCTTGTAACTTATAATTTTAAACAAAATTCATATTCAAAGTGATTGTAAAAGGATCCATGAACAATCGGAGCTGGTCAGGTTATTATGATATGTCGTTCAACCATGAAACACTAGACAGAGAAATGATGACCATCCTCCATACCTCAATTACACAAATAAATCATTGTGAAAGATAATGATCAAAGTGATAAGTATCCAAAGGTACTGCACTTATTGACTGTTTATTCTTCAGAGAAAATTCTCATCAAAAGCCAAAAAGTAAGATTGATAACAATGCTAAGACTTTAGAAGCAATTGTTGCTAAGAAAAGTGATCTTAAGCCATTACCACACGTGTGAAGCCTTATTAATGAAAACCAAAAAGAAACAAGAAGACTAACCAAAATGTGAATGCATGAAAACAAAATACTGAAAAACAAGCCACACCTATGTACAAGTACACCATATTGTTCAAACAAAATACTTTTTGAGGAGAGACACATTCACTGGGAAGGTGTCTACTACTCCCTCTAGTGTCTGTAATCGAACAGTGCTAGGACCAATCTTTTCTGTACTAATGAAATGTCCTATCCAAAGGCACTGAAACTTGGTATAGTGGTTCTTATCTTTGTGTTGCTTATCCCACCTTAGAACCAGGTCACCAACAGAAAATTCCCTGTCAGATGAAGATTTTTCATCAAACCATATTTTCACCATCTGCTGATGATGATACAATTTGTTCTTAGTTATTTCCCTGTCCTCCTCTAGCTTCAAGAGAGTGTCTATTCTATGTTGGAGAGGGGAAGAATCATCTTCTTGGACATACTGGGCCAAATGTAGTGAAGGGATGGTGAGATTAGTAGGAAGAATGGCTTCTTTTCCATAAACAAGACAGTAGGGGGAATTTGCAATAGCTTCCTTTGGGGTTATTCGATCTGCCCATAAAGCATTATATAACTGTGTGTACCAATCTCTGTGATGAGAAGCTACAGTCTTCTTGAGAATATTTATCAGATTTTTGTTTGACGATTCAGCCAAACCATTTCCTTGCGGGTAATAATTGGCGAAAAACTTAAGCTTAATCCCCTTTTCAAAGGCATATTCAGTTATATCGATTGAAGAGAAGTAGGATGCATTATCGAAAACTAAGTACTCGGGAGTGCCAAAGCGTGTGATGATCTGACTGTCAAGGAAGGAAATCACTTAACTGGCATTACATTGTTTAAGAGGGGATGCCTCCACCCATCTGGTGAAGTAGTCAGTTGCTGTAAGAATACACTTATGTTGGAGGGATGAAGCAGGGCTTATAGGCCCGACAAAATCCATTCCCCATTGTTGGAATGGAAACTGAATTGTGACTGGTTGAAGAGGAAATGCAGGTTTCTTAAACTTGCCTATGCATTTCTGGCATGGTTCACTCTTCCTTACATAAGCGTAAGCATCTTTAAACAACATGGACCAACAATATCCAGCCCTGAGAATCTTATGTGTTGTAGTCTCACCTGAAAAATGGCCTCCAACAGGTCCTGCATGAAATTGGAATAAGATATCATTGGTTTCATGTTTTTCCAAACACCTAAGAAATACTCCATCATAATTTTTCCTAGAAAGAACTTGATCAATAAATTGATAAGGAGCAGCTTTTAGTCTCAAAGCCCTTCTTTTCTTAAAATCGAGGGTTTCGGGAGCAAACAAATGGTTCAGGAAAAATCTGATATCATCATACCATTCAGATGTCGAAGCATCGATAATGTTAACAACACCTGAGGGAACTTCTTCCTCTTGATCCCATTCGGATTGCTACTGCGTAGGGTCATTAGATTGAGCGGTAAGAAGACAAAGACCTTGCCTTTGACAATTTTAGCTAGTCTGATCTCAAGATCATATTCTTGTAGGGCCGTCATCCAATGGACCCTTTTTTCCCCTAACTCTTTCTGGATGAGGACGCTTCTAATGGCAGAGTATGGAACAATGACTTTAGTTCCTGACTTCAGCAAGTAGGACCTGTAATGTTTGACAGACTTATAGACCGCATAGACTTGCTTATCAATCTGTGAGTAATTAAGCTTTGCACCCTTAAATGTTGAGCTCATGAAAGAGATCGAGAGCTCTGCATCATCGTCATGATTTTCTATCAGGACAACTGCATAAGAAAAGTTAGTGGCAAAAGTATAAAGAATGAAATCCTTATCAAAATCTGGGGACATGAAAGCAGGAGCTTCAATGATAGCCTTTCGAATTTGGATAAACGCATCTCTCTGTTCCTGAGACCAAGTAAACTGCACATCTTTTTTGACCAAAAGTTGTAATGGTTTAACAATCTGGTCAAAATTTGGTACAAATCTACGTACAAAATTAATCTTACCTAAGAAGGATTGCATTGCTTTGCGTGATCCTAGTAACCCAATCTTTGAAATAGCCTCTGTGCGTTCGGGATCAATAATCATACCTTCTTTCGAAACAATGAAGCCCAAAAATTTTCCTTCTGTTACTACGAAAATAGATTTCTTGGGGTTGAGAGAAATGCCGAATTTCCTGCAACGGTCGAAAACATGTTTCAGAGCAAACACATGTTCATGTCACCTTTTGGAGTAAATAGTGATATCATCAAGATAAACTACGATAGAATTATGCGTTAACCCTCGGAAAGCTATTTCCATAGCTCTCTAGAAAGTAGCTCCTACATTGATTAACTCGAAAGGCATCCGCCTATAGGCAAAAGTGCCCCAAGGGGTCCTCAAAGTTGTTTTTAATTGGTCGTTCAGGGAAACCATAACTTGGTTATATCCCGAGAAACCATCTAGGAGGGAAAACATCTCCAACCCGGCTACCTTCTGAAGAATCTATTCCATAGGTGGGATAGGATAGTTGTCTTTCTCAGAAGCCCGATTCAGGTTCCTGAAATCGACACACAGTCGAATTTCACCATTTTTCTTACGGACAGGCACTAGGTTAGCTATCCATTGAGTGTGCCTGATTGGAAAGATAATTCGAGTAGTGAAGAGCTTTTCCAACTCCTTTTTTACCGAGGGCTCTAAGCTAGGGTGCATTTTTCGCAGCGTTTTTTGAAATGGCTTAACTTCTGGTTTCATGGGTATATTATGAAACATGACACTAGTGTCAAATGTTTTCAATTCATCATAAGTCTAGGAAAAAACATCTTTATACTATTTACACAATGCAATGATGGCCCTTCGTTCTTCAGGGGTAAAATCAACTCCCAAATCGATGAAACGTGGTTCCTGCTCGATGCCTAAATTGACTCGCTCATAGTTCAGGGATGAGCTTTGAGTTTTACAATTAGTTTGAGATTTGAACTTGTCTTGCCAATCATAAAAAATTTCTAGGTTGATCACTGACTTTGGGATAACGTTTGAGAGATCAGCGAGTGACTTTTCATGTTCTGCTTCGGCAATGACCATATCTTGGATTGTATCCTGAGCCGTAAGGAAGTCAAGTATCTGTCGATCATCATCAAATGCTTTCCAATTGGTCACATTATCCAAAATAGAGGGTCTGTACATCAATTCAATGGAAAAAGTTTGAGTAGATAGACCTTCTAGCGAGATCAGTCTAGACATTGTATTTGCTAGCAAGTCTACATCAAAATTTTGTGATATGGGAACTGATTTAATATTGAATGCTAAAAATGAGTTGGTTAAATCCCTTACCATCTTCTGATAATTAGCCAAGCGTGGAGATAAGCAGTGTATCTTATTTTTGACTTGCTTAACTATAATTTCAGAATCTCCATAGCATTCAATCGCCTACACACCTAAATCAACAACCTTCTTGAGCCCCTGAACTAGAGCCTCATACTCAGCTACATTATTAGTGTTAAATTTTGAGCATTAATTCACAATACTCTAGGATCTTCACTGAGAGAATAACATGTACATTATATCAATGCATAACAATCACAATAAGCATCACAAGCATCACAAGAATCAAAAGCATGAGAGACAAGAGACACAGAGTTTCCGTGGGGAAAACCCTAAGGTGAAAAACCCCACAACTTCCTCAAAGGTAGAGAGAGCAATGGCTCAACCAACGTACAACCAAAATACACTGAGATAGTCTCCTAGTAGCAGATGATCCTTCTCCTCACTAGTGCACCACTTTCTGAGTGAGAGAGATATGACTTTCCGAATGATCTAAATAGAGATCACTTGATCTCTATTTATACTAACCTGTTTGCCCAGTGACCTTATGGGGCCGACTTGTCTATCTAGGTAGATCCACATTATAATATATATATTTCAGGGTTGACCCCACATATGGTGGTCTAATAACCCATCGGCAAGTACACACACTTGCGACACTTGTCAATCCACATGATGACACTTCCTTATAGAGGAATAACACATCTCTAATAATGGTACAATAAATATATATGAAATACATAGATGAAATACATTCCGAAGTTCCATATACATCAACACTCCCTCTTAACTAGGAAGGTATTTCTCGACACAGATCTGCTAGACAAGTCTTCTTCTCGGGATCATCGTCATTGATGCATCGTCATCGTCATCATCACTGATACTGTTATCTCAACCAATCTCTGACTCTACTCATCATAGGAAGTTCTACAGAGCCAATACTTTTTCATACTGGATGTAGGCCCACCACCTACAGGTCTTCATCATCACTGGCCATACTGTGGAATCCTCAAGACTTATTATGTGCGTCAAAAAACCTCGAAAGAGAATCCTAGGCTGTTACGAGCACACGGCTCTACCTATAGGATCTCCCAGGGCCATATTATATGTGACCTCACCACAAAACCTCGCAAGAGCATCCCAGGCTGTTAAGAGCACACAGCTATACCTATAGGATCTCCCAGGGACAGATTATATGTGGTCACCACAAAACCTCGCAAGAGCATCCCAGGTTGTTACGAGCACACAACTCTACCTATAGGATCTCCTAGGGACAGATTATATGTGTTCATGGCAAAACCTCACAAGAGCATGCCAGGACTTATTACGGGCACACAGCCCAACCTATAGGATCTCCCAGGGACATATTATATGCCATAGGACAAAACCTCGAAAGAGCATCTGCCAGATATCCCAGGGCCAGATTATATGCCATAGGAAAAACCTTGAAAGACTATCTGCAGATATCCCAGGGCCAAATTATATGTCCTCCCAGAGAAAAACCTCAAAAGAGCATTTCCCAGATATCCCAGGGCTAAATTATATGCCATAGGCAAAACCTCGAAAGACTATCTGCAAATATCCCAAGGCCAAATTATATGCTCATCTGCACAACTTGATCCACGGCCATAGAGTATCAACCTGATACTCACCATACATCATCCTGATGTACACATGATCATCCTGATCATCATCACTGCAACATCCTGCTACATGTCATCTGAAGCAACATCCTGAAGCTCATCATCCATGATCATCCTGATGATACAATGCATCTACCTGATGCATACCAAGTATCTACCTGATACATATCATCATACATGATCCACCTAATCATACAGTGTATCCACCTGATACATATCATCATACATGATCCACCTAATCATACAGTGTATCCACTTGATACAAATACAAATACATGATACATATCACCATACATGATCCACCTAATCATACAATGCAAATACCTGATACATATACAGATACATGGTCCAAGCATCCAACATAATGCATATACAAAATACATACAAATGATCCAACCAATCATATCCAGCATCCAACATGATGCGTACATACATATACATATAAATGATCCAACTGATCATATCCAACATCCAACATGATGCATATATAGAGCAGTAACTAGAGCATTGTCCTATGCTCATCATCCAATGCTTACATCCAAAGCCATGTGAAGGATCCTCCTTCCAACATGCTTGGAATGGCTTCTGCAAATGTGTCCATCACTTCTTCCTCGAAGTGTCATTAATCTAAAGAATACCAATCCTCTCCCTGAAGTACTTGAACTTCACCCTGGCTAGTGGCTTCGTCAGCACATCTGCAATCTGCTCCTTCGTCGCAATGTACAGGAGCTTCACAACTCCTCTCTGCACCATATCCCTGATATAGTGATATTTGATCTCTATGTGTTTCGACCTATCATGAAACACTAGGTTGTCGGACAGCTTCACACAACTCTGGTTATCACAAAGGATACTAGTAGCATCCAACATGAGATCAAATAACTCAGACCGTAGCTTCCATAGCCATACTGCCTCACAACTAGTTGAACAGGCTGCAACATACTCTGCCTCAACTATACTCAGTGCTACGCAGGATTGCTTCCTGCTGAACCAAGAGATCACACCTGATCCCATACTGAAGCAACACCCAGATGTGCTCTTCCTATCTACAGCACTGCCTGCCCAATCTGAATCAACATAACCCTGCAGGTTAAACTTTTGACTCGCTTCATACTTGAGCCCATAATCCACTATACCTTTCAGGTACCTCAGAATATGCTTTACAACAACCAGGTGAACACTCCTCGGATCTGTCAGGAACTGGCTCAATGTGTTCACCGCAAAGCAAATATCTGGTCTCTGTTCATCAGGTACATCGAGGACCCAATCATCTGACGATACATAGTGACATCAACTGGTTCAGATGAAGCATCACACAAAAGCTTCAAGTTCGATGCCATAGCCTCGCAGTCCATCATCCCGAACCTCTTTAGGATCTCTACTGCATACTTCCCTTGTCCAAGGAAAATTCCATCTGCACTCTGCCACACCTCCATACCTAGAAAGTGGTGCATCATACCCAAGTTCTGCACATATATGACTCCCTGTCATGTGTCTTGGAACCAAGTGGTTGCTCCACATACACTTCTTCTTCAACTACACCATTCAAGAAAGTTGTCTTGAAATCCATCTAGTGTATCTTCTATTTCATCATTTTTATATTTCTCTATGCTGCCATCTGCAGCATGCTTGATCTTGATAGATCCATATGAAAGTCATAACAAACTTCCCTTTAGGTCTTGGGAATACATCCCAAACATCATTCTTCATGATCGACGGATCATGGCATTCTTCCCATATCCTGGGAGCTTCAATATCTTCAATAGATAATTTTGTTGTTGAACAAATGTTGTAGTTATTCTTTTGTAGGTGATGGCATACGATCTTTCCTACACAACAAGTTAAATTACATGATTAGAAAACATCTCATAGTTTTCAGAACAAATTCTTACACATAAAGAAATATGTCATACATTCATGCAGTTATCTTAGCCAATGCTTCAATACAACATTTATCCATGTTCCACAACTTTCTAGATGCCTTCCAGTCTCTACCAGAACATTGTTAAGAGTTTTCACTACTCCCAACATGTCAGCAAAGAGGTTTCATTATAGATAAGTAGCACTGGAATGTTTTATAGTGCCATAGGCCACTTACCCATCACATGCATATTAGTAGTATCCTGTTCATTAATGCAATCATTCTAATATGCACAATATATCTCCTAAGCATAATATTATTTAATCAATAATAGGCAAGAAATGATAATTGAAATACTTATCTTTGTTTGTTTGTTGGGTGGACTCCCTCTGAGTCTTTGCTTCCTGGCAGGAGCTGCTGAAGTGGCTTCTTTTACACCTTTCTGTTGTGGAATGTAGGAAGATGGTCAACTCCCTCTGAAAATATGCATCCTTGCAAGAGCTGCTGGAGTGTGCTCCCTCTTGATCTTTGCTTCCTGGGTTACCTGTCCTTGAACTTATATTCATCCTTGATGACATCAATCTTCTTGAACCCTGGAAAGTATAATCTGTAAGCCTTCGAGCTTTCACTGTAACCCACAAAGATACCCTTCTTTCCTGAAGGATCTAGTTTGGTCCTCTTTTCCTTTGGGACATGAGTGTATACTGGACAACCAAATATTCTGAGATGGCTGACTTCAGGTTTCTTACCAGAAAAGACCTCTTCTGGTGTCTTGTTGTCCAATATCTTGTGGGGTGTTCTATTCTGCACATATATAGTTGCTCTAGCTGCTTCTGCCCATAGATGCATAGGTAGATCCTGGTCATGCAGCATTGCCCTTGTTTCTTCCATGATTGTTCTATTCTTCCTTTCTGCAACTCCATTCCGTTGAGTATTATAAGGAGCATTCAACTCCCTCTTAATCCCTGAATCACTACAAAGCTTCTTGAAGTCACCTGATGTGAATTCTCCACCATTGTCGGATTTGAATGTTTTGATCTTCTTGTCAGTTTGATTCTCCATCAAGGTTTTGAATTCCTTGAATTTATCAAACACCTTATCTTTGCTCTTCAAGAAGTATACCCAAGTCTTCCTAGAAAAGTCATCAATAAATGAGACATAGTAAACATACCCACTTAGAGAACTGGATGACATAGGACCACATACATCTGAGTGGATGATTTCCAGGATGTCTTTTGCCTTGCTTTCACTGCTTGGGAAAGCCTTCTTAATGTTCTTACCTTTTGCACATCCTTTGCAAACACCTTCATGTTTGGTCTTGATTTCAAGAAGGCCCTCTACAGCCTTGCTTGCAGTTGGAAGTGACATATAGTGCATATGAGCAAGTCTTCTATGCCAAAGTTAACTTGGCTCCATGGATTCATGTACCATGGCATGTTCAGGTTGTCCCTTCAATTTATACAATCCTCCCTCTTTCTCTCTAATCACTACTGCATCATCTATGGTCTTTCCCTTTGGCCACATTAGGACTTGGCCATCCACAAATGCAACCCTCATACCTTTTGCATCCAATGCAGAGATGGAGAGTAATTTCTTCTTGAGCCCAGGTACATAAAGGACTTCTTTCATCTTCAAATATTTTCCAGAATCTAGGTTGTAGGAGGATTCACCACTTCCTTTGATTGGGTATTAATAATCATCCCCAAGTTTCACCTTATGGGGTGATTCATGTTTAGACAGATTCACAAAAGATTCCTTAAATCGAGTCATGTGTTTGGAAGCCCCACTATCAATCAACCAATCATTACAACCATGGGAGATAGTACCTATGAGAGCAGAGATTAGAACATACTCTTCTTCACTTGATGAGTCATCATCACTTTCTTCCCTAGCCTTCTTCTTTGGAGGTTCATCATCCTCGGCAGCATGAGCATGGAACTTTCTTTTGCTGCCCTTCTTCTTCTTGCTGAAGTTGTTGTTATTATTCCTTTTGTTCTTGGGACAATCTGAAGCAAAGTGACCCTTCTCATTGCATGTGAAGCATCTTAGACCCTTCTTATTCTTTTGATAGGATCTTTTGTAGTGAGAGTGATCCTTCTTGGTCTTGCTTCTTTTGGTGTGAGTTGTGAGAGCTTGATCTTCACCTCCCATCTTTTCCTCACGAGCTACAAGCCTAGCTTCTTCTTGAGAGCATTCCTCCCATAGTTTACTGAAAGAGATCAATTTCTTTCTTGCACAGATTCCTTGAATAAAGGAATCCCGTGACCTAGGTAGGCCATTCAGAGTGGTCATAACAACTTCACCATTGTCCACTACTTCATCCACAGCTTCAAGTTGCTCCTTGATCTGAGAGACCTTGGAGAAGTAAGATTGAATGGTTTCTCCATTCAACATCTTGACCCCTTTCAATTGATTCCGCAGAGTCATCTTCCGATTTATGTTCTTCCCTTCAAATAGATTGGTCAAAGAGTTAAACATCTCCTTGGGTGTCTTTAGAGAAGACACATGGGGAATGAGATGGTCTTTGATAGAATCAACAATGATTCTCTTTGCCTTGACCAAGTTCCTCTGACGCAATACCTTGGCCTCTTCATCCTCTAGGATAGGGATGTCTTCTTTTATATATGAGTCCAACTCATTCTCTTCCAGGATTAACCCAATCCTATACTTCCATGCTCGGAAGTTATCAGCCCCTTCAAGCTTATCCTCAAGCTTGGTGTGGTGAGACATCTTAAAGAGTACTTCAAATGGAAATAGAAAAGATTTAGATCTTACCACTTGAAATGCTGAAAACTGGATCTGGTCCCGGATTAGGGTTTGTCGAAAAAACCCTAAAACTTCAAAATGTGAATTTCAATTTTCTGAAAGGATAGAAAGATGCGCTTTGATGAGTTGATCAGCTTGGTGTATTCAGAATTTGAGATCAGCAAAGTTTTACCCTTCAGATTTGCCTTTTTGTCCTCCCGGGTTCACTGGGGAGAGCCCTGAATTAGGGTTTGAGATTCCTGGAGATCTACCCAGCCAAAAACTTGATCCAAAGCTCTAAACTTCAATTTTTGCAAGGAGCTTCCAGCTATGTCTTCAGATTTCAGAAATTCCTATTTTTGTGGAAACCCTAATTTTTAGGGCCAAATCTGAAAATGCTTGGAATTGAACTCTGATTGGACAGATAGATGCGCCTTGATGAGTAGAGTCAATCTACTATACTGCTTTTCCAAAATCTGTGGAGAGAAACCCAATAAACAAGAAACTCAAGTTTCCATCACTGCAAAATGTCTTCTTCTCAGGTTAGCTCTGATACCATGTTAAATTTTGAGCATTAATTCACAATACTCTAGGATCTTCACTGAGAGAATAACATGTACAGTATATCAATGCATAACAATCACAATAAGCACGACAAGCATCACAAGAATCAAAAGCATGAGAGACAAGAGACACAGAGTTTCCGTGGGGAAAACCCTAAGGTGAAAAACCCCACAACGTCCTCAGAGATAGAGAGAGCAATGGCTCAACCAAAGTACAACCAAAATACATTAAGATAGTCTCCTAGTAGAATATGATCCTCCTCCTCACTAGTGCGCCACTTTCTGAGTGAGAGAGATATGACTTTTTGAATGATCTAAATAGAGATCACCTGATCTCTATTTATACTAACCTGTTTGCCCAGTGACCTTATGGGGCCGACTTGTCTAGATAGGTACATTCAGATTATAATATATATATTTTAGGGATGACCCCACACATGGTGGTCTAATAACCCATCGGCAAGGACACACACTTGCAACACTTATCAATCCACATGACGACACTTCCTTATCGAGGAATAACACATCTCCAATAAGGGTACAATAAATATATATGAAATACATAGATGAAATACATTCCGAAGTTACATATACATCAACAATTAGTGCAATCAAATTCTAACCTGCAAGCGATCATAATTTTCATTCCCTTCAACCTGCTCCATCTCCTTCCTTGGACTTGGAACCATCAAAAAATAAAGTCCATGAGACAGGGTCTAACCTAAAATTCGTAATTACATTGTATACATTATGTACAATTTCACCAAAGAAAGGTATAGAAGTAACATGAGTAATATGTGATTCATTTTGAATGATTTCTTTTGGTGAGGCATCAGTTGGGAATTCACCAAAAAAGGTATCGAAAGTAAATTGCTCTACACGAGAGGTGAGATAACCAGCAGGTTCTCTTGAATCATCAAGATCAGTGACTGTCTGTTTCATAAAAGGTTCTCTGTTGATATTAATTTTATTCGGTTGACCATTGTAGGGAAACCATAAGTGGGACCAATCGTTTGCAAAGTAACCCTTAAGTTTCTCTGACCATTCCCAACTTAACCACATCCCATAGGCCTCCAGGATATCAGCTATCACGATGTCATCTATCTGATAGATCCTGGGATCAGCTGACAGTGTAAGCAAAACATTTCTCAACTTACCTACCACTTTGACTTTGGATCTGTCAAGTTGCACGATCTGGGTTTGACAGGGCTCCCACGTTGCATTCAATTTCCTGCAAATAGAGAGGGGCATCACATTTGATGATGCTCCTGAATCTATCATGCGGTTGTGCACATTCCAATTGAAAATCTCAAAAGTGAGAAAGAAAGGAGGAGTCCTCTTACTTGCTGGTTTCTGATCATCATATTTAGTAACAAAGTCTAGATTGTTACTTTGTGACTCTCTTGGTTGTTTGACTATCATGCTTTTTTGTAAGGAATCCATCATAGTAGGGATCTTAAGTAGCTCAAACAGAGAGATGTTTGCTTTAACCCTTTTTAAATCTTCAACTAGATTGTACTCCATTTCAGGGAGCACTGTATCCTTTTGTGGGACAGTCTTGTTTTTTGTGGGAACCAGAGGAGAAGATGAAGGTTCTCGAGGTGGTTGTGGTTTTGACCTTGTGTTATAAGGATGTTGTGTGTTAAACACTGCCTCAGGTTCTTCTTCTTCTTCACACATAGGAAGTTCTGAAAAGCACCCCACAACATCGACCTGTGGATCACCTTCTTCTTCTTCTATAGGTAATTGTGGATCCGGGATGGTCTGATCATTGGAAGTGTCAGGGGTGACTTGAGCTTCTGCTGCCAATGCTCTAAAAATAGAATAGATTTCATCGTTTGTGAGTGCATCTGCCAGATTTGGTGGTGGTGGATTTTGCGGAGGCTGGTAAGGTCTCCTAAATGGTGGCCTTACAAAACCTCCTAAATGGTGGCCTTACAAAACCTCTGTTTTGATTATGATTATGATTAGTGTTGTTCTTTAAATCCACCATCTCATTTGACATCCTTTGCATGAACTTCTTCATGTCAGTCATATCAAATGGATCCTTGTTCTGAACAGCGGGTTTAGGGGCATTCTCAATTATTTTCCTCGAAGTGGAAGGTTGTTCTTCTAAAGTTTCAGGGTTGTCTTTCAGACAAAACATGTCCTTCTCAACTTGGATTGATTCATCAAATGCTTCCAGTAAAGTACCTTTCTGTGCCCTTTTGACCCACATTGCAATAGGGACAAGAAGACCCTTTTCATAATAAGCTACCAACAATTCTTCAGCAAGAAGAAGATTAGTAGGAATTCTGTTTTTGAGATATGAAAACCTTTGGTTAAAGTATTTTACCCTTTCTTTTCCTTTGATTTTCATGGAGGATAAATCTAAGACAATATCCTACGGTGTTTTGTCATCCCCGAATTTTTGGGTAAAATGTTTCTCGAATTCATCCCAGGAAGTTATAGATTGGGTCGGTAAGGCAAAATACCAAGTGGCTTCTTTACCCTCAAAAGTATAGGGAAAGAGTCTACATACTACATCCTCATGTACCACACTTCTAAGCCTGATTGCCTGCATGAAATTTTTTATGCAATCCAACGCAGGTATCTTATCATCAGGGTTGAATTTAGGCAGCCATTTCTCAGGATTCTTTGGTAATCTATGTTGATCTCCTAATATGAAAATTGCACCTTGGTTGAGCCAAGGTCTATTTTTCCCTTCTCCTATCGTCGGAGGTTCTCGCTCTTCTTCTTCCAAGGACGAGCTAGAAGAATTCTCACCATCCGAGAAAGATGATGAAGATGGAGGAGGAGATGGTGGTGGACCACCAGTTCCAAAATTTGGCTGACCTTGTGTTCCTATGAGAGTGGTCTCACGGTTATACTAAGGAGAATCTGGTTGATGAATCGACTCTTGGTTTTCAGGTTGTTGATCAACTATGTGTTGATCCTATGTATTTTGATCAGTGGTGTACTGAATCTGTGATTCACTAGTCTCTGCAATGGAAATTTGTTGATCTTCCCGACCACCAGTCTGTAGAATATTTTCTAAATTTAAGGCTGCTAGACCATGTCATCTTTGCTTGGCAAGTAATTGTTCTTCTCTTAAGACCCTATCGGCGGATGTTTTCAATATCTACTCTAACGAGATGGGTCCCCTTGTAGGTGATGTGAAAATGATTTCCCCTCTGTTCTCCTGTTGTATCACAAGTTTGACAGGTATAACTGTAGGTTGCGTAGATGTAACAAGGAGAACTGTAGGTCGTGAATCAGTTGGTTGTTCAAATGTTGAAGCCCTGGACTGGATTCAGTTTTGAACTGTTGAAGTATTTGCTGGAGGAGGTTTATTAGCAGTTTGCTTAGGCATGTTATACTAGTGGCCCTCCTTCTAGCGCCATTTGTTGATGCCTCTGGTGTGCAGGGTAAGTGCAAGGTGCTGGAATGGGTTCCAAGGCACACAATAGGGGATGAAAACCCAACCAAAGGCTTCAAAAGACCCTACGCAAGGGAAACTCTATCCTCGAGCTGTTTGGTGTGGTAATCACCCGTGGATATTCGGCCTTCGCTGGCACTCTATGAGTAAGTGATTTGATCAATAAGATCAGTTTCCCAATTCAAGGAAACAAAGGTATGGAAAACACTGAACAATTCTAACTTAACCTATTTAGAAAAAAACCCTAATCTAAAGTCATATCTATTCTAAAATGAAAATCTTGATGTTTATGTAGATCAACCTTGAGGTGAAAGAGAACAAGCAGTCTATCACCTTTAAAAAAAATGCCTTTAGATGAGATATTTGCTGACTTAAATTATGACTTATTTAATGAAAATTAAACAATGATAATCCAAGCTTAAAGACCATCAAGATACAACCTGTTATCCTTTTGTTGATTGAAACATCAACAATGATTGAATATATATATATGATCAATTGCAGAAATCGATAAAGAAAGTATTTAATTAAAGAAATTTAATCAAATATTTTCATACACACATCAGTTATACAGAGAAACCAATACAACAGATCTATGTATTCATTATATATCTAACAAGAGATCATATGTATAGCGGATGACATTCTGGAACATAAAATCAGAAATCCTTAAAGCAATTTAAGTGATAATCAGAAGATGGATCCGAAGATAACATTACTGTATTAAGATGTCTTGTACCAAAATTACAATGAATCTGGCCATAGAGTATCCTCAATCTTATCTCCTGCTGAATTAAAATTCCAAAAATTCCAACCCCTTCCTCCAAAATTTATTCTTCCTTAAATATTAAATTACAACAAAGTACAAAAATGAATCCTACATAGTAAGGATTCCAAAATCAGTAATGAGTCCGTTCCAAATATTGATCCAAGAAACCTTACCATTTCTCGGACTGCATGATTTCCTTCACCTTTCAAAGATATTCTTAAAGATATATTCCTTAATTAAAAAGATCCTCACATCATAATCAAGAATTCCGCCCCAACCTGCTCATTATCAGCAACAGATGATTTGGCTTGTAGAGAATTCGTCGCAGGGACTTCTGGATGAGAGACTATGTTTTCAAAAACAAAGAAATCTGTTAAAGGGTCCACGTCAGAAGAAATTGGCGGAATATCATATTCTTCATTGATTATATAATACCATATAACAGTATCATCTTGATAAGTTGGCTCTTCAGAAACCTTCTTTTCCTTCTTCTCTAGGAATGGCATACAGGCAGACGAGACTTGAACATCCTCTTGTTCGCTATCGCTGCTTGAATCAGGAATACTTGCATCAAAAGGTGGTGACAAACGTTCTTGATATAGCAAAGACCGAAGTTCTTCATTCTCGAAACACGCATGAAGGGATTCATTTCCTGCTTGCATATTGCTCATACCAAATACGTCAAGAAGAAACTTACAATATAAACATGCAAAATTTTCCTCTTATAGAATATAAAGGACAAACTGAAGGCTTTCATACTCGTCGCCAATTTAAGACCAAATGATAGAACGGAAAATGATTAAGCAGAGCGGGTCAAAATGATCAAATTATTACGATTGGGACATTGTAATCATGCAAACTGTAATGAAACGAGTTATATCATGCACTAAACGGATCTGGATCCATGCGGAAGTACAAATCCAATCAAAATTTACATGAATTAAAAAGCACATGAAAACTCATCATTACAAGTCTATTCACATCAACAATCATAGCCTTGGATTGGAAATTAAAAAAATGGGAGTTGTGGTGAAAGAGATGACTGCGAAACGGCTAAGACAAGAATTTGAGCACATAAAATGGCGGCCTGGTTTCACCTACTAGATCAAATACAGACTGCTGATTTAACAGAAAGATTAGAGCTACATTACGAGAATCGAAAATGTGTAATCCTGCAAAGCCTGGGAGGACCAAATTAAATAACAAAAATGGCCATTACAAAAGCCAAAATAACCAAACTTCTAAACATAATATGCAGCGATGGAAACAACTAATCCTAGAAAAGCTAAAAAACTAAATCACGGCCGTAGGATTAATTAAAATGGACGGCTAAGATTGATCGATGTGAAGCGCGGGATCGGGTTCAAATCATAATAAAAGTTTTATTTACCACTCCCGAAAGCCGAAAACCTAAACTGGCGGGTTATGGGTTTCAAAAATACGACCAAATAAAAACCAAGTTTCCGAAAGCCACAACCTAAAAGTTGTGGGTTGCAGGTTTCAGAATGCGATTGAATGCAATGTTAAAAATGAATTCTCGAATCTTGAAACGCGACATCGTCGGGTTTTGGATTTCGGGTTTTGGTAAAACAAACTTCAAAAGAAAAGAAATCCCGCAACCGAAACTTTCAGGTTTCGGGTTTCAAAATCCCAAAATGAAAACATCAATTTCCCGTGCCCAAAACTTTTGGGTTTCGGATTCTCCAAATGTCGGGTTTTAGGTTTGCCAAGGGAAATGTCAAAATAGTCAAAATTTAAAGATTTTGCAAACCAAACACTTAAAGAAACCTAGATCAAGCAGCGAAAATGAAGCACGGGTACATGGGCAGTAATGTTTAAATATATCTGAACCGAAAATCATATTTACAAAGAGAAACATATGCCTTCGAATTGATTAGAAATGGGGCTCCCGTGCTTTAGATAAGCATGGGATCTATTGTGGCCACAACAGGTCCTCAGGAATGAAATATGCAGAATGGGATTGCAGGGGTGTCCAGGAAGTTTAAATGAAAACGGAGTTAAAACAAGGGAGATATGGAGAAAAAACGGATCTAGATCTGCAACGACGTGGAAGGGATCAAAACAATTGGATTTGAAACAGCACGGAAGGGATCGACAACAGATGGATCTTAAATAGTGTTGAATGGATCGAAAATGGCTGGATCTGAAACAGATTTCAGAATAGATCTAAAATGGCTGGATCTGGAGCGGCTTGGAATGGATCTAAAACAGCGTGGAAGTGATCGACAACAGTTCAGCTGAAAATAGATATGGATCCCAGGTATGTTCGGCTTCCTAACAATTCAGGGGTTTCACTCGGCCACCAATGATGTCTAACGGCTTGCGTATTGGGTCAGTACCCCTCACTCCACAGCTCAGGTAAAACTGATAACCGCTTTGCCACAAACAACAGCTCCTGGTTTACCTCACGGGTGGGAACTAGTCAATCAGGTAGGGGTCATTGCCCTTTTTGCTGGTAGGTCCTCTCAATGGGCCAGCTACTTTTGGGTTCACGTGGTACTCCTCACAATGAATTTTAGGGCTTATGCCCAAGTACTTCCCACAGTTAAGCGGATAGAGATTATTCCCAGATCCGAACTTGCAACAGATGCAAAAAAAAAGTTTGGCAGAAATTCCACCAAATGAATCTAAGAAAGAGATTTGATACCAGATGTGAAGAACCTGCAACAATTAATTAATGAAAATACATGAGATAGCAGAAATAATAGAACTCATAATCACTTTATTGATTGCAGGCCACTTCGAGGGGGCAACCTCCTTTAAGAAAGCTCAATACAAATAACTTCAAGGTACCTTCATTGGTCTCAACACAAACTTATATACTAAGTCTAAGCGTCAATACCATGGGTCAATACCATGTGTCAATACAAACCATGGGACAATACAAACTATGGATCAACAATTACTCCGGGACGACTTACAAAGCATATGCGTCCAACAATAATAAGACAAATTTGGATCAAAAAATACTGCGAGACAACTTACAAAGCATATGCTTCCAACAAAAATATACTAACATAGTAAATAGAAGGGTTGACATGGGTTCCTAACAGATTGTTGGTTTCATTTTACTCCACTTCCTTTTCCGTTGATGTCAAAGGGGGAGGAAGTTAGTGGGAGAGCCCTCGAGGGGAGATATATATTGACATCAATGCCAAAGGGGGAGTTTGTTAGACAATTTGGCTGGCATTGATGTCAAATAATTAGTTGAAGAAGGAGTCATCTATGATTCCTAGTGAATCCAACTGTGTGTTCAAACCAGATCTATGGAAATGTTAATCAGACTATGAACTGTTGCAGAGGATTAGAGTAGCCCTAACCAAACTTGCACAGAAAATACGAGTCTAACTTCTACTGTCAAATTTGGTTGTGGATTATGCTAAAACAAGGGTAGTTGTTGAATGTTCATGAAGAAATCATAACATTAAAACCCATGTCAAATAATAATGCTAAAAATTGGAGCAGTCAATTGTGGTCAATGTGGATGCCCTAATCCATTGATACCTCAGCAAAATTTTAGTAGTCAACATTGTCAACTCTTATGGAAAATTTTCAACAGTCAATTTGGTCAACTCAGACACCCTAATTTTCTAATAGCTTAGCCGAAAATTTAGCATTCAACTATGGTCATCTCAGATGCTATGAATTTGCTGCTACCTGAGCCGAATTCCAAAAAATTCAACCTTGTCTCTATTCATGTTTGGTATCAATGGTTTATGAAGAAGCCCTTGTAGTCTTTATTCAAGCCCTAAACTGTGAAGCATAAGTCTTTAAGTCCATGCTTTTGATTACTTAATATGGGTGAAATTAGAAGTAGTAACATGGGAAGTCATCCCACTCGTGCCTTTGTCATAAAATGTTGAGGGTTATTACCCCTCTTTTTATGGAGATATAAAAATTTATAATTTAAATTTTTGAAGAATTATAATTGGCATTATTATGAGGTCGGCCTAATTGTTCCCCTAGTGGTTAAATTTTAAAGTTTAAATCCCCAATTTCCTTGTAAACAAAAGAAAATTAACCTTTGCAAATTCGGCCTCAGTATGGAAAATTTGTTGTATAAATAAGAGTGATGAATGGACATTGAGGTATACATTTCGATGTGAAGATAAGAGGCTAATTTGTTGATGCGAACTTGAATACCACTGAGGAGCACCGAACTTGAATACCACTGAGAAGAAGCGAACATGAAGACCATTGAGGAGCAACGAAC
Source organism: Larix kaempferi (assembly GCA_027924585.1). Lineage (NCBI taxonomy): Eukaryota > Viridiplantae > Streptophyta > Pinopsida > Pinales > Pinaceae > Larix > Larix kaempferi. The sequence continues at coordinate 7,466,779 of BSBM01000020.1, read as the reverse complement.
TTGAATACCAATGAGGAGAAGCGAACCTAAAAATCATTGAGGAGTAGCGAACCTAAGTCAAAATGAGCAAAATTACATAGTGATTTATGTTTTGTTATTTTTTTGGTCAAGACACAGAAATTGTGAATCTTTTATATGGAAAGAGTGGTCTAGCGCATCACTTATTTCTCAGAGTCAATTCAGGTATGCTATTATATTACAACTCATAAATTGAATTATGCACACTAATTGAGGAACAACTTCAAGCCCACATTTGATCATCTATTCTTTAAAAAGGGTGTAAGAGTTTAAGTTTTGTATAGGGTTCAACTGGGATGAATTGATTTACCAACAGGTTGCAACCTGAACCATTTAAATCAGTTGAGACTGAAAATTTTGTGTATATGTTGAAGCCTCTCACACCAGTTGCAGCTGGTGCATTTACTCTATGTTGAAGAACAGATATTGATAATAAAATTGTTATTTATACAGAAGTGAAGTGTTTGGTGTGATTCTTGTGCAAGTCACCACATATTTATTTTAATATGCCATTATCTTAAATGATTCAAGATTAACTCTGTATTGAAAAGTTAAATTTTAAACAATTAGAACACAACACTTATTCACCCCCGCCCCTCCCAGTGTAGTACGTGTGTTTTTCAATTGGTGTCAGAGAAGCTTCTTCACTCAGGTTTAACCAACTTGAAGGAGTTTATTGGTAAACACACTTTATGATGGGTGGAGTCAAGTTCAAATATGTTCCTAAGTTTGATGGAACAAATTATGTTTTTGGTGCAAACAAATGTCTGCTTATTTAATGTCTCTTGGATTCGATATCTAGACTAGTGTGCTTCATGGATACATCGCTCCTAAAGACAATCAACAACCATCCACTTCTGATGAAATTGAATCCTTTGAAAATAATTCCACGGCAATGAATGCAATTCTTGTTGGTCTAAATGAATCAGGGTTCTACAAGGTGATGAATTATACAAATGCCAAGGAAATATGGGATAAATTAGAAAGTGCGCATCATGGTGACTCCAAGGTTCAAAAAGAAAAGCTTCAAAGTTTCAGATGTCAATTTGAATGACTCAAGATGTTAGAATAATAAAACATTGCATGATCTCAAGAAAGGTACAATCTGGATGATCTCAAGTTAATCCAATTACATGGAATTTTATTGCTTATGAAATGAGGATTGATGACTCCAAGCAAAAGGAACCATCCTTCCAAGAAACTAAAGAAGGACAGTAGAAAAATGAAGAACAAGTTGCTTGTTCATCAGACCTAGATGTTTTAGATGAAGAGTTGGAAAATTTTGTCAACAAGCTACCAAGAGGAACGGGAAGGTAAAAAGGAAAGCTTCCATTGAATTGTTTCAACTGTGGAAAAATAGGACACTTTGCAGCAAAGTGTCCCTTAATGAAAAACAAGTCAAATATGAGAATAAATTTCTCAGAAAGGAATTTTGCAACCAAACAGACCTTATTTTCTCAAGTTGAAGATCGAGTTTCAGATTATGAAGAGGATGATGAATCTGATATTGAAGGTAGAAATGAAATATTTTCTTTGGCCATGGAAAATCCTCAAAATATTTCCAAGGACAATGAAGACGGAGTTGTTGATCTTGAAGCAGAACTATTGGCTACCTTAGAAGAGATAGAGAACTTGAGAAATATCAATAAAAAACAAGAAAAAGATTATATATAAGCCAGAAATCAACTGGAAAAGAAAATAAGAGAACATGTTCTAAAAAAGGATGTTGAGATTAATTCACTTCCGGAAGAGATAAAGAAGACAATCTCATTAAATCAAAAATTTGATAAAAGCTCTATAAATCTGAACAACGTGCTTCTCAAACAAGGAAATGTTAATGACAAACCTGGTATTGGATTCACACACAATATAGAGAACCAACAGGTTGAATGTTCTCTAAATCAGGAAGTCAATTGTATAAAGGAAATTCTCACCAGGCATAGATCAGACCTCAGTAAAATACATGAGCCATTGATTGAAGCCCATAAGAGAGAAAGAATGTGAGAAATTAGAAAAGGAAGTCTCAAATTTGAGAAAGGAAGAATGTTTCTCCAACTTTGATAGAAAAGAGGATTATGGGAAAAGAATAAGAGAGTCAATGCGACCTTCAAGTACAGGGAATGTTGGATGAATAAATTTTATATCTACTGATCCAAGAAGATCACATTTTCTTAGGTACCAAAATACATTTCTTGGAAACTATTACAATTGGTATAATTTTGGTCACAAAGTTGTTGAATGCAGGGCCCCCATGAGAAGATTTTTTGTTATAAATGAAAGAAAAGGATATTCGTCTAACCGATTTGTGAATCAAATCAAGAACTACTTCTATGTGCTATGTGATGAAGAAGAATGCTCCAACTGCAAAAATTTCGTTCACACAACTACAAACTATAGATCAAGACAAGACATACAAGAAGAAGAAAAGAACAAAGACATATGTGGTATATCTCTTTATGCCCAAAAGAAGAAATCAAATGGTACATTGAAAATGGATGTACTGAGCATATGATGGGTGACATAGAAATTCCTCAAACTAAGAAAAGAAAGAGGAGGTGATGTGGCTTTTGGTGACAATGGTACATCAAAAATTCTTGGTAAAGGAACAGTGGCTCTCAAAGGAAATGCTAAATATCAATAGGTATTGTATGTTGATGGTTTAAAGCATGATCTACTAAGTGTAGGAAACATTTGTGATGTTAATCATAATAGAACAGACTACAAACACGTTTCCTAGATCTACTTAAGGATCAAGTACTAGATGTATTACCTATTTGATTTCGCTATCCTTTCTCCTGAATGTTGCTCCATGTCCCGAGGTCATCAGATCCAAGCTACAAGACCTATTAAGACACAGAAAACAGAAACGAGTAAAGAGAATCTATACAATAAGAGATCTATGTAAACAGTTAATCAGGTAAACAACACAACATCATCACACATAAGAACAATATTTGTGGAAAGCATTTGTATTACTGCAAATAGAGGAGTACATGATAGAGATATAGAACTACAACCAATGACTTAACGTAGCAGCCCTTCTCCACACAAGCCAATTGCCAAGCCCTTCCAAGGAAGCATGAATTCTCCAAGAGGTGAATGAAGTTGTCTAAGAGAGATTTCACCAGCATGTAGATACCATAGTCTTCCTCCCTTTGGTATGGGAGTGAGCCTCGTATATATAGGACTAAGTGGATGAGATTATGGATAGGATAGGTTGAGAGATGATAGGAGAGAGATAGGGGATCTTCCCAATGATTTAGGGGTCGAGTACCAGCTCTCCAAGAGATCAGGGATAAGCCCCCAAATGGGAAAGCTTCGAGAAAGATCTCGAAATGGCTATTTTTTCCCATTAACAGACCTCGTTGCACCTTGCTATGGAGCAACTTGCGACGTCGCATGTTGCTAGTGTGCAACCTGCGATGACCTCTCAAAAGGTTGTACAAACTGAGTACAAATCCTCCCAAATGAGCACTTGGTCCAGGTGACTTTAGGGATGTATACACTAAATCATGATGATGGGTATACTTTAGGTGTAACAGAATGCCCCTCAAAGCATGAAGCTGTTAAGGATGTACAAGTGAAGTGATTTGATAGAAATAATGGCAAAATACTTGTCAGATGAAGGACACTGCTGCAGTACAACTGACTCTGAACTGATAATTTCATATGTAGTACAACATGGCTGCCGACCAATACATTGTAGATCCATGGGAGTGATGACCGATTGAACACAATCATGGCTACTGGACACAAGCATAGATCCATGATGAGATGATAACACAGCCACAACCAATACAAAAGTGGATCCGTGTAATATGACTCAATACAAACTCCATCGCAACCTGGGTAAAAACATGACTCCCCAGGGTCTTCAAGCTGAACCCGCAATGATACGAATCTATCCATGTGATTACAAATGTCTTGACATCGAACATGGTAGAAACCACTTGATTACCGGTCATTGACGTAAACCGTTAACAAGTGCAAGGGAGATCACCATTAATGTCAATGATTCCCAAGGTATCACAATACATATCATTAAGCGTGAATAAATGAGTTGATGTTGAATGCAAGATGAAATCTCTCAATCAAGAGTCAATGATGTAAACTCATGATGAAAGCGAGGTGACCTACCATTGAGGCATATAGGACCAAGGTACTTGACCGGTTTCTAGATTCAATCCTTGGATGATGAGCTGAAGTCAACAAGGATGAATCCGTCGAAGGAGCGCCATAATGAATCCCCCATCAATCAACACTAAACACGATAATAGATGTGTAGAGTGGATCAGATGGTACAATAACATGTGAGACTGACTCAAAGTAACAACGGCATGACAACGTGTGTATTGACTGAAAATGATGAGTTATGAATGTGTTCTTGAACATGGGCATGGCATAACTTGGCAGTATTGACATGAGAATGACACAAACTTCTAATGAAACTGATAGTGAAAGCTTTCTCCGAATGAATCAGAGGAGTAACAGGACTCAGAAAGTAAGTGGGGACTCATAGACAAACAAACGACCCAAGTATCGGTATGCAAATGTAGACGAGTGCCATGTTCAAGAACGACTATATATTGGCACTAAGGTATGTAACACAAACACTTTCCTTTTTCCCCATCATGAATGATGAGTGCCTCATGTGTTTTTTATGAGCTTGATGAAGGTAACCAGATGCTTGGTATAGCTCATATGATAGATGAGTCCAATCCCAAATATTTTATGAACCTAGGATAGGAAGGGTTTGTCCCATGGCGGGCCCTTCAATGTGAAAATTTAATGAGTCCATAGAAGGTAAACTCGATCGTCATTTCATATTTAGAGAGTCTGAAAAGAACTAAAGAAGACTCCAACCGTCCTTTTTCGTAAATTTAGCCTCATCGCCCTAAAAAGGGTAAAACAATGCGAGAGAGGACTCTTCCAGCCATGATTGGCTGGAGTATTCCTTTTTCGTAATTAGTGCCCCCTGGTCCGAAAAAGGGGTAAACTATCACCAGGAAGATGACCATTCAAATACTTTAACAAGCGTGAATGTGACAAGTTTGCTTGGCAATCTTTTCAATTTTAGGGAGTCTGAAAAGAGCTTAACTATGGACTCTGGGGGATGTCCTTTTCCGTGGAAGTTTAACGAGCTTGGCAAAGTGATAAATCGTAACTCGGTGTGTGTTCTCATGATTTGGTGAGTACGAGAACAAACGAAGAGTAAACTCATCCTCATGCAATAAATGCGACTAACTAAAAATAATAATGACAAAATGTTCAAAGGAGTGTTCATACCTATAATTACTGTTGGTAATGCGAGAAATGCTACAAAAGACCACTTTACGACTCCTGTACACTAGAGAAAGTGTCAAATAGACCCAAATATAACGACAAACGGTCGAAACTATAGTAAATGGTCCAACAGCATCAAAATATTTGAAAAGGAATATTCCATTCCATTCTATAAATAGAAATATGGGCCAAAAAATAGAAACATTATTCAAATTGCCAATTTGGGTGGAGAAGTACCAATTTGGAGCCAAAACTTCCTTTGCCGATTTAGGGAGCTACGATCCACCATTTCACCAGCCGTCCAGACCAGGTAGGCCTAAATCTTGTCTTGCAACTTTCCAGTGGTTTACTTTTTGCATTTTTGTTTATTTTTTGAGTTTTTTGATGATTTTGGGAGGGGCCATTGCGCCCTCGGCTCATCGCAAGTCGCCCTTTCGGGACTTGCGACAAGCCTGAGTTATTGCAAGCCTCCAAAATGGGACTTGCGATGACATCACCCTATACCTGAAGATGAGGTGCAACAGCGGAAACCCACAACTCAAACATAAAAAAATATTCCAAAAAATGAGCTTGTACAAGTTGGGAAAGGATCTAACATGTTTTAAATGCCCCTTTTGGCAGGTTCCTAGCAAGCAAAGATGGTATTAGAGTGGCGAGAAAGAGAACATGAAGTGGAAGATGAGCAAGCCGCAAATGATCCACAATGTGTGTTTGCTTTGCGAAACTGTGGGTTGCTCAAATTCTTCAAGATACAGGGGATGAGAGCCTAGATCCCGTTCTTGTCACACATGCTCCAGAGTTGGGATGCGACCCAACAATACTTTGCTATAGGTGAGCATATCCTCACAATTGACATTGAGGATATCTACTTTCTAACCGTTTTGTCCCGAAGAGGGGACGTTGTACAACTCACTGGGACACGAGCCAGTGATCGTACAGTGGAGGACATGGTGGCACAGCACAACATAGCTTCTTCTCGTCCTTCCAGCGGGAAGATACTCATCAGAGATGTGGTGAGTCATCCACTGAGGACCATACTGCTCACTATTACCAAGGTGGCAGGTAGCCAAGCTCCACATATGGCTACTCGGACTCAGATGTTGTATGCGAAAGACTATATGTCTCCCATGGTTTTCAACTGGTGCGAGGGTCTCCTCACCAACATCCGAGCTCAACTAACCAAGTGTTGGCATGGGGAGCTCAAGAAGTTTGGATACGAATTGATCATAGTGTCGTTCCTCTTGGAGCGGGTTCCTCTCTTGCGCCCGCAGGTGGTACTGGATGACAGGGATCTAAGAGATCCACACATGCTCAGGTGGGCAGAGTTGATGACCCGCCATGGTGGGGGTCCCATCATCAGCTTTTGGTCCCGAGCTCTTTAGCTGGCTGGAGGGCCAATTATTTATGGTTGAGGACTTCCCATACGGTGGCATGGACTTTCAAGAGGATCCCGACTTAGTGCTGCCAAAGGGTGCAGAATGGGGTGATATCGATAAGAACAAAACCCTTGTACTTTTTAGTTTTGTGAATTATATTATTTTTTTAATGTACTGCTGACAAGTACTTTATATGTGTGTGAAGATGTGGGTCCCGTGTGACCAGTAGGTCTCTCTCTTCTAGCGAGGAGAGACAGAGGTGGAGAGGCAGTGGTTCCTGCTGGTGCTCATCCCGCCATTGAGGAGATGGAGGAGGTGTACCGAAACCTATCCGGGATGACTGTGGAGGTACCAAAGCTAGCCATCGATGACCTACAGAGGCCCATGTAGAGGTATGGGGTTGGAGCATTCGTGGGCTTCAATTCCTTGCTCTGCAAGGTGGCTTGTACTGTAGAATGCTTTCTCACCCAACATCAAAGAGTTGTTAGAGGCAGGGGTGGTGTACGGGTCAGGTGTCCAGCCTAATTGCACTTTTAGACTTGTACTGAGAGCTTAGAGGCCTCATATTTTTGTACTTACTGAAAGCTATGATGCTTCAGACTTTTGTGCCAGCAATACTTTTGAGCGATTTATATATATATACATTATCGGTGATTTATACATTATGTGTCTTTGGAATGATTAGTGATGTGATCTTGTTTACATGTTTGCTTCTGTTCATTAGATTTACATGTTATGAATGCTTTTACATATTATGGATGTTATGTGTGTGCAATGTACCAATCCAAAATGAAATTGGCCATGAAGTCAGCAACTGTGTTTAACTCTCGTGGAATGTGCAGGTATTGAACAGATTCAAATGACCTTTCCAGGAGACGTACTCGTCTGAAGAGACGGAGTAAGATGGGATCAGGGATGGCGTATATCCGGTTCAGATGGGAAACCACTAATTGAGAATCCATGGGGATGACAACGTGGTTCATACCCATGGAAATGGCATTATCTATAGTTCCGATCACTGCATGATATTCCGCGGGATTGTTGGTCACAAACCCTAGGAAACTTCCTCCTAAGCTAATGAACTCACCTGTTGGGGAATATAGTACCCAAGCTGCAGAAGCAAGGTGAAGGGTATGCCAGATGGCACCTTCCGCGAATCCATATCATGTTTCCATCTACACACGCAGATAGAACATGGTATGAGAAGCGGAAACAAGATCAAAAGACACTCGAAAAGAGAAATGCGTCACACCACACAAAAACATGCCATGTATAGTACATACAAGCAAGTCTATGCATGAGCGATCAAGCGTAGTATCTCTTCAGGTAAAGCCCATTGTGGGGTTCACCTAAAGAGATACCATCATAATCTTCAAGCTCATAGGCACCTTTTTCCAACACACGTTTTACAACGTAGGGTCCATGCCACATGGACTCGAACTTCCGTGCTCCTAGTTTATCATGCTTCTGGTCATAAGTGAGGGCCAAATCACCCTCGTTAAAGATACGAGGTTCGACCGACTTATCGTACTGGGCCTTGATGCGTTTCTTATGTGCTTCATTAGCAAGAGCGGCATCACGACAAGACTCGTCAAGCTGGGATAGATGTAAGAGACGTTCTTCCTCAACAGTAGTGTTGGGAAGAATTTCGACTACGAGCTGTAAAGATGGGATTTCGCACTCTATCGGCAAAACATCCTCCAATCCGTAGACGAATTGGAAGGGAGTTAATCCTGTGGTGGTTTTAATGGTAGTTCAGTAGGCCCATAATACTGAAAAGAGCATATTATGCCAGTTGGACTTTTGTGTCCCTACCATCCTCTGGATCATAGTTTTCAAGACCTTGTTAATTGCCTCGACCTGTCCATTGGATTGCGGGTAGTAGGGTATCGATTTTTCATGGAGAAAACCCAACCTGTCGCTCAATTCATCAACCATATGGTTCTGAAAGTGAGAACCATGATTGGTAACTATGGCCCGTGGAACTCCAAACCGCACTATCACATGATTAAACATGAAGAGTGTGGCGGTTTTGCCATCGTTTTGGTATGTAGGCATAGCCTCGGCCCACTTTGTGAAGTAATCCATAGCTACGATGATGTAACTATGCCCCCCGGCCTAGGTAGGCTTACAGTGCATAAAATCGATGCCCCATTTCGCAAATGGGCCAATGGCAATAACTGGATGTAGTGGGGTAGGATGAGTGCGCTTCTTCGTGTGGAAGTGTTGGCAAGGAGGACATTTTTTAACGGCCTCAATACAATCTTTGAAGATAGTAGGCCAGTAATATCCTGCGTGCAAAATCTTCTGGGCTGTAGCCATCCCAGAGAGATGACCGCCACATGCCCCAGCGTGAAATTCATACAGAACGCATTCAGCCTCATCATGAGTGAGACAACGTCGAAGGATTGAATCGACGCCATGACGATACAAAGTATCATTGATGATTAAATAATACTTTGCATGGTGGCGAACCTTACGACGATCATCGTGAGAAAGTTGAGGATCGAAGCATTGGGTTTGAAGATACAACAGAATATCTCCATAACAGGGGTCAATCGTACTGATGAGAAACAATGATTGATCCAGAAATGAGTCATTGTGCTCAACTTCTACATTAGGACAGGGAAGGTCGCAATCTCGGAAAACACCAAATACTTTTTAGACTTAGCTTTCTCGAAAAGAGGATTGAATTCTTGCAGTATCACAATCCAGCGTGAATACTTGCCCCCAAGCATTTGACATGTTAGTACGTGGTACATGGGGTTCGAGTCAGCAATGATAGTGGTGGTGTGGACCAAGATGTAATGACGGAACTTCTGGATGGCAATGACTATCGTGAAAGCAAGTTTTTTGACATGTGAATATCTAGTTTCGGCATCAGCTAGACCCTTACTTGCATAGTATATCGCATGTTCCTGAGCGTTTTGATCCTCCTGTACCAAAACTATGGTGATAGTGGTAGCAGAAGCGGCGAGATATAAAATGTAATCTCGATAATAATTAGGCGGTTGGAGCACAAGGGCATGAGTGATGGCATGTTTGATACTGTCGAAGGATTTTTGAGCTTGATCATCTCAAATGAACGGGATGTCCTTCTTAAGTAGTCTCATATAGCCCTGAGGTTTCTCCACGAAATTGCACACAAAACGTCTTAGGTAAGTCACCTTCCCTTGGAAACTTTGAAGTTCTGTAACATCAGTCGAGGGTGATAGGTTGATGATGGCCTTGTTGAATATTGTAACTTCTAAGAATATTATATTTATACATTATTTATTCCGGAGATGTTCCATCCCTCCGAGGTGATTTTATTATGTATCCGGAGATGCTTATTCCTCCTAGAAGTTGTGGTAACTAGGGTTATTAGACCCACCATGTGGGGGTCGGCCCAGTCAGTTATAATAGGATATTTAACCTAATGGTTAAATACGAGCCTACATGTACTTGTGTAAAATATATGTCAGAGTAGTGTATAAATAGAGGAGGTGTGTTTCTCATTTGATACACACACTCACTTGAGAGAGGCGCACTTGTGGAGGAGAGGTCTGCTATGGTGGAGGAGGAGATCATGTCTTTGGTTTGCATCTTTGTATATTGCTGGTCATCTATATTGAGGAAGCTTTGCTGGGTTTTCTACCCCATGAGGGTTTCCCAAGATAAATCTGTGTCTCTTGTGTTTATGCTATGCTTGTTGTTTCTTCAGTGATCCTGTATATGCTATTATTGTGAAATGGAATATAATGCTTCTATTTTCTGTCTTAGCATATTGAATCTTAACATGGTATCAGAGCTAAACTGAAGGAAGGCAAGGTATGGCACTTACGACACTTGGTTTACTTATGACAATTTGAAGGTTAGGGTTTTATATATCAAAAACCAGTCATCGTGGAACTTTCACTATAAATCCATTTGGGCGAAGGTTCAGGATCTAAAACCTTTATAGGTCGTAGATAACATCTCCAGGTATCTTGTGTCCAAAGGGAATCCTCATATTCGTTGTACTTTGTAAGTTATGATCAGTACAAGTTAGGGTTTCTGCCTCTTCCAGATCTCAGTCAAAATCAGGTGACCTAGGAAAAAAGGTCATAACTTGGGCTAGGAAGCTCCAAATTAAATTTTGTAAAATGTGATAGGTAGTACACAGACTGTACTATCTCAATAAACTTTTTCAGAGGCCGAAACTGAACCAGTGACACGTGGCACACCGTACAAGTTCGCTCTCCTGTTTTATCCCATAAACAGGTCACGTTGCGACATTTGGAATAAATATCTCTTAGAAAATCTAATTGAGGTCAGACCTGTCAGGATGGAAAGATGACAGGTCAGGATACTCTAAAAAACGTTTTCAGACCCTGTGGAGCGAAAATTTCAGAGTTATAGCAGAAACAATTAGGTACATATTTCTGTCAAAATAGAATTATTTTTGGAGCACCTTTATTCATGGCTTCCGGAATTTAGGGTTTCGGAGAAAGTTAAAATTTTTGGAATCGGAATCCACGGCTGAATGCTACTCAGGAAAACCGAAATTTAGAGACCAAGATCAAATTTTTTGGTTGGGTAGAAGACCGGGCTTGATTAAACCCTAGCTCGGGATTTTTATCGGAAAGATGGAAAATTAGGGCTTCAACAAAAGTTGGAATTTTTGAAGTCTGTAACCACGGCTGGAAGATCCTCAGAAAAATAAGAGTTTAGAGCCTTGGATCAATCCTTTTTATTGATTAGAAGGGTGGGCTTCATCAAACCCTAGTTCGAGATCCTGTCCAGAAGATCTAGAAGTTTCAAAGGCAATTTTGAGGGGTCAAATTTTGGAGATTTCAAAATTGAAGTATGCTAGTTTGATCAGCTCAGCAAGACACATCCTTCCATTCATTCAGAAGTGTGAAAGTCAAAGATTGAATTTTTAGGATTTCTCTAGCAAACCCTAATCAAGCTCCAGATCAAGTTTCAAGGGGAGTTGAGGCTAAGGCCTTACATAAGAAGACTACAAGAAGTCTCGACAGGTATGACTCAAGGAGGTTCAGGTATGTCTTGAAATCTGATTCCTGATTAAATTCATAATGTGTTTGTCTTCATATTATTTGTTAGTACAATCTTGATTAATGTTAGACTTATCTTATCACCCTAGTAACAGTATGAATGCATGTGAATGATCGAAGACATTCATTGATTAGGGCTATATGATTGTACTAATGCATTATGATGTTGTGTGAGGTTGATGTTGTCTGCTAACAAGATTTAGGTACATCACGAAAGACAAATCAAGTTCCACATGAAGACAAAGACTCATCCATAATATTTGTTCTACTTACGAGGTATGTATGACTTTGATATATTATGCTTAACCTATGAGACATGCAGGTTCTAGCTCAGGATCTCTAAATCATTGAAGAGATTGTTTGGGTATGTTGTACATAACTAAGCAGGCATACTAATCCAGGTATGTTTTCCTATGTCATGTTAGAATCTTACCTTGTGTTAGGATCCCTTATATAAGTATACTTGGTATGATTGGTTATGCTTATTAATAAAGTTAATCAAGGGTTTATGCACATTATGTGTCTTATCTTGATTGATGATTTAACTAACCAGAAGAGTACTATGATCAAACAAGAATATGCATGAGTAAAAGAATACTTCCTTGAAACCCTAAATACTAATGATCATACATATTCAAGATTATTTAGAATTAGAATGTTTTGAGAATACACTAATGAATGTATGTTTGTGTATGAGATCATGAGGATGACACTAGTGCAAACTTGAGCATGCATAGTGGTACAGAATGAATAGAGGTTCAAAAGACATATAGAAGATCAAGCGGGAGGCAACCACACAAACATAAAAGATAAGTATTTGAGTTGTTATTAGAAATAGTAAATGATATTGCTTTTATGCATATTTGTATTCCTAGAATATATCATGCTACTAATATGCATATGATTGGTAAGTTGGACAAACATTCCATTGTTGCTTGTCAAGAATGAAACCTCTTTGTTGACATGCTAAGAGCTGTGCACACTCTCGATAGTATGTTCTGGTAGAGATGGAAGGCATCTAGATAGCCACTGTATGCATACAGGATATGGGAAAGTGTTGTGCCAAAGTATTGGTCAAAATACTTGCATAACTATGTAAATGATATCTGTATGCATAATAGGTTATCATGTCAATATGATTTGATGATTATGAAGTATTACTAATCATGTACTTAATTTTGATTTGTAGGAAAGATCATGATGAATGATGAACACTGAACAAGTGATGGATGTTCAACAAGAAGATTTACAAATCAAACAAAATATAGAAGGCTCATTGCAAGAAGATTCTCTTAGAAAGAGGAAGAGAATCATGACAGATGTTTGCTCCAAGTGGATAGATAAGACCATTCTCTTAATGGTGTAATTAAAGAAGAAATGTGAATCAGGTTTTGTATGGGTTCCCAGGATCGATAATCAATTGATGAGCTTAATGATCACCTTGGGTGATGTGGATCTCAACCTTTGCTACAAGGTTGAATATGGCTTCTATACACATATGACATGGATGCAAGAAGGAACTCATCACAGAGTTCGAATGATTTTGAGGCTCATATTAGTATAACCCATCTGATGAGAGATTGCACATATAGATATGCAGAAGATCACTCAATGCAGAGTGTGAATAATGGACAATTGACAGCTTCATGACAAAGCTTGGGCTTTAACAGAAGTAAAGCTGATCCTAACCTTTACCTTAGTGGATGACGAACCTATCATACCATTATTGTGTGATGATGATCTCTTTCTGACAAGGAATGAGAAACAGATCATGAAAATGGCTACATAAATTAAAATGAAAGATCTCAGATTAATGCACTACTTCTTAGGTCTAGAAGTATGGCAAGATCCAAAAGGAATCTTTTAAATCAAGGTAAGTATGCTGTGAAGTTTCTAAAAAGATTTGATATGTTGGAGTGTAAATCCATGGCCACTCCCATGGACTCCAACTTGAAGTTATTAGTTAATGACTCATCGGATTTAGTGGACCTAACCCTATATAGACAAATCATTGGGTCATTGATGTATTTAACAAATACTAGGCCAGATATATGCTTTGCTGTAAATACCCTAAGTCAGTATCTAGTAGAACCTAGAAAGGTTCACTTAATAGCTGCAAAGCATGTAGTGAGGTACCTAAAAGGTACATTAGATTTTGGTCTATATTATCTTCGAGGTCATGAACTCCGATTACATGGTTACTCAGATTCTGATTGGGTAGGAAGTGTCTCAGACAGAAAGAGTACATAAGGTGGATGTTATAGTCTTGAATCTACCATGATCTCATGGTTCAGCAAGAAATAATCTAGTGTGGCTCTCAGTACTACTGAAGCAGAATATAGAGCTGTCTGCTCTGCCAGCTGTAAAGTAGTGTGGATTCAGAAGCTATTATATGGAGTGTTTGACTTAGAAATGGATTCCACTGTGATTATGTGTGACAATCAAAGCTACATCAAGATGATAGAAAATCTTGTATTCCACGATAAGTCAAAACACATTGAGATCCGATACTTCTATATACGAGATATGGTGCAGAGAGGAGCTATCAAGCTCGAGTATATAAGCACCGAGGATCAAATTGCTGATATCCTGACCAAACCTCTATCTCGAGTAAAGTTTGAACACTTCCGAGACAAGCTTGGTGTAGTTCAAAAGGACCCTCCTCAAAAGGGGGAGTAGCACAGTATCTGATAACAAGTCCATCTCATCAATGATGAGGTTACCTATTTACCGAATTTAATTACCTAGAATTATTTAGATTTAGGACTCTTATATTTTGCTTTTGATACTATATATACATGCTTTTGATGTTATATATACATGCTTTTGATGATAGATGTATATATGTTTTGATGATGATGATACATGTTTTGGTTATACATGTTTTGATGATACATGTTTTGGTTATACATGTTTTGATGATGATGATACATGTTTTGGTTATACATGTTCTGATGATGAGGATACATGTTTTGGTTATACATGTTCTGATGATGAGGATACATGTTTTGGTTATACATGTTTTGATGATGAGGATACATGTTTTGTTATACATGTTTTGATGATTAGGATACATGTTTTCTTATACATGTTGTGAGGGGATTGGATCATCCCTGGACTTCAGTCCTAAAGAAAAGCCGTAGACATATGTCTTCGAGAATGAAGTTCTTGGTGAACATGTGAGGGGATTGGATCATCCCTGGAATTCAGTCCTAAATAAGAGCCATAGACGTATGTCTTCGAGAATGAAGTTCTTGGTGAACATGTGAGGGGATTGGATCATCCCTGGACTTCAGTCCTAAAGAAGAGCCGTAGACGTATGTATTCGAGAATGAAGTTCTTGGTGAACATGTGAGGGGATTGGATCATCCCTGGACTTCAGTCCTAAGAAGAGCCGTAGACGTATGTCTTCGAGAATGAAGTCCTTGGTGGATGGTTGAGGATTAAGTAATCCTTGGACATGGTCCTAAATGTACGGTGGAGGATTAAGTCATTCTTGGACGTGGTCCTAAATGTACGGTGGAGGATTAAGTCATCCTTGGAAGTGGTCCTAAATGTATGGTGGAGGATTAAGTCATCCTTGGACGTGGTCCTAAATGTACGGTTCAGGATTAAGTCATCGTTGGACATGGTCCTAAATGCATGGTTGAGGATTAAGTCATCCTTGGACACGGTCCTAAATGTACGGTAAGGATTGGATCATCGTTGGACTTTGGTCCTGTGAACTAAGCCGTAGACATGAGGTCTCCGAGAATTGATAGGACTGAATCATCCCTAGACTTCGGTTCAAAAGGTACATGATAGGACTGGATCGTCCCTAGACTTCGGTTCAAAAGGTACACGATAGGATTGGATCGTCCCTGGACTTCGGTTCAAAAGGTACATGATAGGACTGGATCGTCCCTGGACTTCGGTTCAAAAGGTACATGATAGGACTGGATCGTCCCTGGACTTCGGTTCAAAAGGTACATGACTGGATTGCATCATCCTTGGACATAGGTCCTAAAGAGAACTGGATTGATCGTGTGATGACGATGCTAATGATCGTGTGATGACGATGCTGCTGATCGTATGATGATGATGCTGATGACAATGCTGATGATTGTGTGATGACGATGCTGCTGATCGTATGATGATGATGATGTTGACAATGCCGATGATCGTGTGATGACGATGCTGCTGATCATATGATGACGATGCTGATTATGATCTTGATGATCATGTGATGACGATGCTGATGACGATGATGTTGATTGAGTACTATCAACTCTGATGATGTTGATGTTCCAGTAACTAGTCAAGTTATTGATGATGATGAATTGAAGAAAGCTTCCGATGATATATAGATGATGTAATGAATGACTCCTTGCTCCTGTAGATGTTGTTATAATATCCTTCTCGTTAAGGGGGAGTGTTGAATATTGTAACTTCTAAGAATATTATATTTATACATTATTTATTCTGGAGATGTTCCATCCCTTCGAGGTGATTTAATTATGTATCCGGAGATGTTTATTCCTCCTAGAAGTTGTGGTAACTAGGGTTATTAGACCCACCATGTGGGGGTCGTCCCAGTCAGTTATAATAGGGTATTTAACCTAATGGTTAAATACGAGCCTACATGTACTTGTGTAAAATATATGTCAGAGTAGTGTATAAATAGAGGAGGTGTGTTTCTCATTTGATACACACACTCACTTGAGAGAGGTGCACTTGTGGAGGAGAGGTCTGCTATGGTGGAGGAGGAGATCATGTCTTTGGTTTGTATCTTTGTATATTGCTGGTCATCTATATTGAGGAAGCTTTGCTAGGTTTTCTACCCCATGAGGGTTTCCCAGGATAAATCTGTGTCTCTTGTGTTTATGCTATGCTTGTTGTTTCTTCAGTGATCCTGTATATGCTATTATTGTGAAATGGAATATAATGCTTCTATTTTCTGTCTTAGCATATTGAATCTTAACAGGCCTCCACCTTTAAGGGATCAATGCGGATCCCATCCTTCGAAACGATAAATCCTAAGAGGCATCCGGACTCAACGCAAAAAATACGTTTGTGAGGATTCAGACGGATATTGTACCATCTGCATCTGAGGAAAATGGCCATCAGATGATCAATGTGGAACTAACGCTGCTTTGAATGAGCAGGGAGATCGTCCAAGTAGGGTTCCACAAAGTCCTTAATATCGTGGAAGGCATACGGCATGGCCCGCTGAAACGTGGTGGCATCATTTTTAAGACCAAATGGGAGCTTGCGATAAGCAAATGTACCCCATGGGCAGATGAAAGCCATCTTATTTTGGTCGGCTAGGTTGATCTCAATTTGGTTGTAATGAGAAAATCCATCCACGAATGAGAAGATGATGCTTCCAGCACAGTTGTCGATGATCTGGTCGATGAAGGGAGTTGGGTAGTTTTCTTTTGGACAAGCCCGATTAAGGTCCTGATAACCAACACAGACATGAATGCTGCCCTATTTTTTGTTCACAGGAACAACGTTTGAGACCCAATCCGTTAATGGGACAGAATAAATAAAGCCAGCCTTTAAGAGCTTTTCAATTTCTTCCTTTATGGCCACAGTCTTCCAGGGGTGTACCGGTCGCAACTTTTGACGTACAGGTTTGATGTCGAGATAGGTTTTTATTTCATGAGAAAAAATTGTGGGGTCTATCCCAGGCATCTCCTCATAGGACCAAGCAAACATGCCTTGAAATTGCTTGAACAAGGCCGTTCTAATAGCGATTTCTTCAGGGGAACACTTCTGGCCTATACGAATGTGTTCCACTATACCAGGTTTCACCGAGATGTCTACCGGGGTGGATGGCTCAATGTTGTCCAAGTTGCCCTCTGTGTCCGTAAGACATGTAAGGATGGGGGACTGAGGGGATGGGTAGATAGCTAGTGAAAAGAGGGTATGGATTTTGTTCTCTATGTATTCCAAAGGAGGAAGAAAAGTTGACCTATGATGGAGATCATCCCATAGACTGTCGTCAACATTCATTACTTCCATGATGGACTCGTCTGAATGAAAAGTATGAAGTAAGAGATCAGGTAGAGAGGACTGTTATGTGGAATTCTGCCCTACGGATAAGTCAGAAATCCCTTAGACTAAAGCAGACTTAAATTAACTCTAGGCTAAGAACAGACAAAACAAATGCAACCTTGAATCCCTAGATCTAACAAACATCTCAGAATTAAAATGCTGAAGAGAATAGAAGGAGTTTAACTGACCTTATGTCCAAACGCTTGTCTTTGATATTTGCTCCAAGCTCCAAGTCCTCACAAGTAAACCTGTTAACAATGGAACCAAAACACAAGCATGTACTATTCTCTAGCAATCTGAAAACATGAGTTAGAATCTAAATCTATGAGAGATACAAATCATATCATTAAAACAAGATTAACACAAATGATTTGGGAAAACAAGACAAGTTATTCCATTACAACTTGAAGATTACTTACAAAAGGTGCTTGATGCCCAAGCCAATCCTCCAACTCCAAGTGTCTTCTCCTCTAGCTATCTCCACAATGCTGCAAGACCATAATTTTGGTGCTCTCAAGAGTCCTCCCCCCTTTCCAATGGCATGCCTCTCTTTTATAGTAAATGGTGAGGCTAACCAACAAGAGAGATGAGTGGATCTAAGGAGGGATAAGTGGATCAGGGTTTCTAATCGAAGGAGATGAGTTGAGATCGAATCAAGGAACCCAATCTTCCATTATCTTCGAAAATCCAAGATCCCACAAGCCAAGGGCAAAAAACTATTAAAAGGGTGCCGCGCTTTGCAAAGTCTGCAGAACGCGGCACTGCCGCGCTTTGAGGCAAAAGTAGCACGCGGCAGTGTCTAGTGCCGCGTTTTGGCAAGCTGGCAAGGCGCGGTAGTGTGTAAAAATAAAGTCCAAGGTGGGTCAAAACTTGCCAGGGTGGATTTACCTTCAAGGTTGACTCATCATCTGTCTCTTCTGGATGGTTCAAAACAGTAGGGAAAGTGTCGTCAACTTGTTTTGTGATGGGGATGCGACACCGTGAAATATAGAGGTATAACAGATGCCCCCTAAAGTGTGAGGTCAGAAGGGACTGATGGCCGAAAGACTTTACGAATAAAATGTGCAGAGATAGCATCGAGGAGAGCGACACGGAGCTGAAATAGAAACAAAGTGTTAGATATACCACTGAGGCGGGCATTCCCATGCTCGGAAACAAATGACTCAAAGCATGGCTGCCGACCAATACATTGCAGATCCATGAGTACTGAGATAATGTAAACTATGGACAGATCATGGCTACTATGAACAATCGTAGATCCATGAGACAGTAACGACACAGCCACGACCAATACAATAAGTGGATCTGTGTGACAATACAAGAGACATCTCCATCGCAGCCTGGACGCAGTCAAGATACAGTGATGCACCCAGGGTCTTCTACCTGATCGCATAAAGATACGAATCTAACCATGTGATTACAATGTGTTGGAGTCGAACATGGAAGAAACCATTTGATTACCGGTCAATGATGTGGACCGTTAACAAATGCGAGGGAGATCACCAATAATGACAATGATTCCCAAGGTATCAATAGTACATCTCAACGAAATGCGAATGAATGAGTTGATGTCGAGCATCCGAGAGATTGCTTGATCAGAGGTCAATGAGGTGAACCTACTGTCAAACACGAGGAAACCTGCCATTGAGGCATGCAGGTACCAAGGTACTAATGGTTGATTTCTAAGTCTAATTCCTGGATAGTGATTTGGTGTCGACAGGAATAGACTCGTCGAAGGTGGGCCATGATGATTCCCACATCATCGACACGAAATCGGCACATATGATAGGATGATGAAGTAATGGAATATGTACTGACACAGCGGAGGCCTGACACAATGAATGACTCGATACAATGCAACCCTTTGAACATATAACGGCATGTAACAAGACTTGGCAGCAGGGATTATTGATGAATAGAGGATAGACACCGGATGAGTGGACTCGTGGCCAAGGAGACGACCCATGATGATGACTATGACCCAATGAAAGACGGATACCCAAATATAGACAAAAGATGGACACATGCCATGTTCAAAGGTAATGACTGACAAGCTGCCATAGATAAACTTGACTTGTTCCCCCATATTTCCCCGACATGATGGACGAGTACCTCTTTCTTGTTTTACGAGCTTGAAGAGGATAACAGATGCTCGGTGTAGCTCACCTTGTGGATGAGTCCAATCTCACATGTTTTACGAACCTGAGAAAGGAGGGGTTCGTCCCAAAGTGGGTCCTTCGATGTTAATATTTTAACGAGTCCAAGGAAGGAAAACTCGGCAGTTTTTCATATTTAGAGAGCCTAAAAAACTTAAAGGAAGCTCCATAATGTAATTTTTCGTAAAATTTAGTCCCTCGGTCCCGAAAAAGTGTAAAACAATTCCCGAGAGAACTCTCCCAGCCGAGATTGACTGAGGTATACCTTTCTCGTAAATAGTCTAGACGGGCCGAAAAAGGGGTAATCTATCACCGAATAGACGACCTTTCAAATACTTTTACAAGTGTGAAAGAGTCAAGATCACTTGGCAATCTTTTCAATTTTAAGGAGTCTGAAAAGAGCTTAACTATGGACTCCTATGGTCTTTTTCGTAAATTTTAAATTATTCTGGTCCGAAAAAAGAATAAAATACAACCAGGATAATACTTTCCTCATCGTTTAACGAGCATGAGTAAAGCTGACCGTACTCGACACCGTTTACTTGCGCTTGACAAGCACGACACAGGTGTGAAAGCGCTTGGAATCTTTTTCAAGTTTTAAATCCGGAGCACGAAAAAGATAAAGTGGGCTCAATATGAAGGTCAAACTACGAACAAGTACCAGTATGAATGCATCCCATTTCTACCGCAGATCCTGTCAATGAATGCTCAAAAATCGGGCATTAGTAATATGAATAAGGGTTTATTAATTTGAAAATAGTAATTAATTAATTAAAAAATATGAAAAAATGCTATATAAGGCATGGTAAAAATAGAAATTACTATTCATTTGTGATTTTTACCCAAAGGAGTCATTTTTACCCATTTTGGAGCAAAATTTCAAGGATCGATACCGAGAGTTCTGGGACACCATTTCGACCGCCGTCTGCGCCAGGTAAGAGTGCTTGAACCCCTCTTTCATTTCATGCAAGAAATTTTTACTTTCACCAGGGGAAAATCAATTTTTTGGGAAGCCCTTTTGGGCAAAAATCGCCTGCCGTACTGCCGCGCGGGGACCCTATCCAGGAACGCGGCACTGTTGAACAGTGCCGCGCTGTAACCTCAAAATGAGGCGCGGCACTGTGGACTGCCGCGCGGCAGGGTGCCCTCCAGGCGCGGCACGTGCGAAAATTGAGTTCAAAAAATCAATTTTTCCTCAAATTTTTGCTAGAAGCAAGTTGTTAAATAGTCACTAATTACTTTGTTTGCCTTTTTGCAGGGATTTGCAACTTGTTTGAGGCAAAATGGTGAGTTGGAAAGAGAGGGAGCATGAAACGGACGATTTTAGGGCCGAAAATGACTTACCAACCGTGACCGCATTGCGAGAATGTGGTTTGCTAAAGTTTTTCAAGACCAAAGGGATCCGCCAACAACCTAAGCTTCTTACTCACCTTATTCAATTGTGGGACCCTGATATCGAAGCTTTCCGAGTGGGAGAGCATGTGCTTGAAATCCAACTTGAAGACAACTACTTCCTCACGGGCCTCTCGAAAAGAGGGGCCCGGCCGAATCTTACCGGGTACAGTGCTTCAGACTCAAGCACGGATGATTTGATTGCTCGATATTGTCAGGCGGGTTCGAGTAAGAAGAGTGGGAAAGTGGCCATAAAAGAGGTCACAAATCTTCCTTTTAAAACCTTGCTATTCACTATTACACGTGCAGCAGGAAGCGTGATCCCACATCAGGCAACCCGCACACAGGTAAATCTCGCAGCAGAGTGCATGGGAGGGACAGTCTTCAACTGGTGTGAGGCAGTGTTGTCCCACATGAAGGAACAGGTGCACAAATGTAGAACCGGGAAAAACACCCAGTTTGGCTATGGGAGTATCTTGGTCACTTTCTTCCTGGCAAGGGTGCCATTACTGCGGCCACAGATATCTATGCATCCTCGTCCACCTACTGAGCCATGGATGGCTCGATGGAGCGACTACGCCGGGCGCCTTGGAGGACCTCAGCGGCTAGCCTTTGGAGAGGACTTTTTCTCTTGGCTAGAGGAGCAGATAGTCATGATCGACGACTATCCCTATTCAGGGGTAGATTTCCGTGAGGATATTGACTTGGCTTTTCCAGAAGATGATGACTGGGACAACTCTGGTATGACCTTCATGGATATGTATTTTTTGCTTTTAAATATTTAATTTTTAGTGCTTTTTTAGAATGTGTAAAAGACTTCTAATGTATATTCGTATGCATGTTGCAGATCGTGGACCACAGAGGCCAGCTGGATACTCTCCACTACGTCGTGGCGGTGTAGACCGCCAAGCTGATCCTGTCGAAGAAGAAGATGAAGACGAGGCGGGAGGTGTCCGGGACATTGAGAGGAACCTGCAGGGATTGACTCATGGTATCCCTGCTATGCGGATGGATGATGTCCCCTACCACCTCCAGAGGCATACTGTGGGTGTACCTGGACGTATTAGTCGACTTCTTCGCAAGGTGGTTCGAGCTGTGATGTGTTACCACCGTCAGCAGGAGGAGTCCGATGAGGGACATGATAGGTCCCCTAGATCTCCATAGGTGGTCTTTAGATCTTTTTGCGGCATGTACACGATATGTAGGCTTTGAGGGACAATTTTTTGTATATGGGATTTGATCCCCAATTTTGTCTTTGACACAAACTTTATGTATTTTTGGAAAAAACACTTTTATATATAGTGATATGGACCTATTTATGATCTAAATATTTACAATGACTTGTGCATTTATTTATCTTTTATGATGTGTTTATGTATGGGCAAGATGCCAGTCCAAAACGTAATTGGCCAATGAATCGGCAATATAATTGAATTCTCTCGGTATATGTTGATATGTGATAAAATCAAATGACCGTTCCAAGAGGCGTACTCTTCGAAATAATCGAAGTAATGTAGGATCGCGAACTGTGTAAACACGGTTTAGATGAGAAACCACGAGTTGGGAATCTAAAAAGACCAATAAGGAGTCAATCCCGAGTGAAGCAACCTCTGTCAAGAGACCAATGACTGCATGGTACTCTGCGATATTATTGGTTGCGGGACCTAAACAAATAGCTCCTGAAGAAAACAACTCGCCAGTGGGGGAATAGATCACCCATGCTGCGGAAGCGAGATTCCGGGTATGTCGGCTTGCACCGTCAGCGAATCCAAAGTAGGTAGACATCTGCGCATAAAAGCACGAGTCAAAGTAAGAGTAGATACATAAGATCCACGCGCACACTAAAAATAAAACAAAAAGCAAACTAAGTACATTATGTACAAGAAGTAACCCGCGCAGGGTAACCTCACGCGTAGAAACGCTTGAGGTATAGCCCGTTGCGGGGCCGTGCCAATGGCGTACCATCACAGTCGACTAGTTCATAGGCTCCTTTTTCTAAGACACGTTTTATGATGAAGGGGCCGTACCACATAGATTCAAGCTTACCTTTTCCAAGTTTATCATGCATCTGATCATATGTAAGTACGAGGTCACCCTCATTGAAGATCCGAGGTTGAACGGATTTGTCGTATTGAGCTTTGACGCGTTTTTTGTGAGCTTCATTAGCCAAAGCGGCGTCGCGGCGGGTTTCATCTAGCTTAGCTAGGTATAGAAACCGTTCTTCTTCGGAAGTAGTGTGTGGAAGTAGCTCTATGGCTATCTTGAGTGATGGGATTTCACATTCAATCGGGAGAATGGCTTCCAGGCCGTACACCAACTGAAATGGTGTAAACCCAGTAGCACTTTTCACTGAGGTTCGGTATGCCCACAGTGCTGAGAACAGAGCTGAGTGCCAATTGGATTTTTGGGTACCCACAATGCGCTGAATCATTCGTTTCAGGACCTTATTGATGGCTTCAACTTGGCCATTAGCTTGTGGGTAATACGGGGTTGAGTTTTCGTGGCGAAAACCCAATTTGGCACTTAGTTCTTCGATCA
Source organism: Larix kaempferi (assembly GCA_027924585.1). Lineage (NCBI taxonomy): Eukaryota > Viridiplantae > Streptophyta > Pinopsida > Pinales > Pinaceae > Larix > Larix kaempferi. The sequence continues at coordinate 7,442,941 of BSBM01000020.1, read as the reverse complement.
TATGATTCCTAAAATGGGAACCATGATCGGTCACAATAGACTGTGGGACACCGAATCTAGCTATGATATGATTGAATATGAACTGCGCTGCTGTTTTGCCGTCTTCAGCATACGTAGGCATCGCTTCAGCCTATTTTGTAAAATAGTCCACAGCTACTATGACATAGCTATGCCCCCCGGCTGAAGTGGGCTTACAGTGCATAAAATCAATGCCCCATTTGGAGAAGGGGCCGACGGCAATGACAGGATGGAGTGGAGCAGGATGCGAGCGTGCTTTGCTATGAAAGAATTGACATGGCGGACACTTCTTGACTGTTTCAATGCAGTCTTTGAAAATCGAGGGCCAGAAGTATCCTGCTCGCAGTATTTTCTGGGCCGTAGCCATCCCAGAGAGATGACCACCACATGCTCCAGCGTGGCAGTCATTGAGAACGCGTTCCGCCTCATCTAAGGTCAAACAGCGTCGAAGGACAGTGTCGACACCCCGCCGATACAAAGTATCGTTCACTATAAGGTAGTATTTTGCGTGATGTCTGATACGTCATCGTTCATCGCGGTTGAGGTTGGGACGGAAGCGTTGGGTTTGGAGATATAAGAGAATATCCCCATACCACGGATCAGACGTGCTAATGAGGAACAATGATTCGTCGGGAAGAGAATCAATGGGCTCGGATTGCTCAGTAGCACGGGGCAAGTGACAAATTAACTCAGCGAAGACCAGAGATTTCTTAGACTTGGATTTAACAAATTCCAAGTCAAACTCTTGAAGGATGACAATCCAACGGGAGTACTTGCCCCCAAGCACTTGTCGTGTGAGGATATAGTACATTGGATTGAAATCGGCGATAACGGTGGTCCGGCGGAGTAAGATGTAGTGACGGAATCTCTGTACAGCAAACACTGTTGCCAGAGCCATCTTTTCAACATGTGAGTAGCGAGTTTCAGAGTCGAGAAGACTCTTGCTGAGGTAGTACACCACATGTTCTATGCCGTTGTGATCTTCCTGGACTAACACCATACCAATGGTGGAAATCGAGGCTGCGAGATAAAGGATGTAGTCCTGTCTGTAATTGGGGGGTTGAATCACAGGATCTTTGGTTAAGGCTGCCTTTAAATTGTCAAAGGAGCGTTGGGCTTCATCATCCCATATGAAGGGAACATTCTTCTTGAGAAGCCGCATGTAGCCTTTTGTTATCTCAGACAGATTACAGATAAAACGGCGTAGAAAGTTTGCATGCCCTTGCAAACATTGAAGTTCTGGAATATTGGTAGGTGAAGGCAGGGCTATGATAGCTGCTACCTTTGCGGGATCTAGACGTATCCCGTCTTTGGAGACTATGAAGCCCAACAGTTTTTCGGCTTCTACACAGAAAACGCACTTATGCGGGTTCAAACGTATATTGTAGCGCCGGCACCTTTCGAAAATGGCACTCAAGTGATCTGGATGTTCTTCCCGAGTTCGAGAATGAGCGGGAAGGTCATCGAGATATGGCTCTACGATATGTTTGATGTCATGAAATGCGTAGGACATCGCCTGTTGGAAAGTTGCCCCGGCATTTTTGAGGCCAAAAGGTAACTTCCGATATGCAAAGATCCCCCAAGGGCAGATAAAGGCCGTTTTGTGCTGGTCGGCTGGGAGGATATCGATCTGATTATAGCCAGAAAAGCCATCCATAAATGAGAAAATAACACTTCCGGCACAGTTATCGATGATCTGGTCGATAAACAGAGTTGGGTAGTTGTCCTTGGGACAAGCTTTGTTCAAATCACGGTAATCAACACAGACTCTGATCGTTCCTTGTTTCTTGGCTACAGGAACGATGTTGGATACCCATTCTGTCAATGGGACAGGATAGATAAAACCAGCACGCAAAAGTTTTTCAACTTCTGCTTTAATGGCGGCTGCCTTACGAGGATGAACGGGTCGAAGCTTTTGCCGAACAGGTCGGGCGCCAGGAAAAGTTGGAATTTCGTGGACTACAATCGACGGGTCAATTCCTGGCATCTCTTCATAACTCCAGGCGAAAACATCGCGGAAAGTTTTAAAGTAGGCATCATAGAACTCTGTCTCGAGAGGAGTACATGTTTTGCCAATGTGTACATTTTCCACGATACCAGGCTTTACTGAAATGTCAATGGGAGTGGTTGCCATAAGATTGGCCAAGTTGCCTTCAGAAAATACTTCGTCGAGGGAAGTGGGGAACTTGGTTTGAACCATCCCAAGTGAAGCACTGGATTTGGTATCAGGCTCAAGTGACTGAATGATGGGGAATGAAGATCGATGATGAAAATCTCCCCATGGTGGCTCATTACCGCACATAACCTCTATGATTGATTCATCGGTGGGAAAAATCAAGTTGAGAGGATCAAACAATGGTGGGCGTGTATGAGTTTCAGTCGAGAGCTGTGCCACTGTGTGATCAGTAGAATAGTCGACCCAATCTGTGGCTGATTGGATCGCGTCATAAGCTGCAAGGTTTCTGTTCAAAGGCATGGAATTGCCATAGCCTTGGATCTGAGTAGGACTCGGGATCACCCATGAATCATCGGACGGGGTGACATGCGATGAAATCATGTTGACTGGTTGAAGATGGGTTCCCAGCTCTGGAAAAACTCCAATGAGGGATGAATCCTTCATGAGACCAACACCTATGTCTTGGAACCGGTACCGTGGTTGATCCAATAACGGAACGGTATTGGCGGAGTTCGGATGGGAGTCTGGGATACAGTAATCCAATTGATCAATAGTGACAATTTTCCCTTCATGAGGAAATTGTACAATCCGGAAGACTGTAGATGCTATGGCAGTCATGGCATAGAACCAGTTCCGACCAAGTAGGAGGTTGTAGTCCAAAGGTGCATCTACGACTTCGATGTGTACGGATACTGTTTTGCCCCCCAGTTCAACACCGATTGAGGGGATGAGTCCATATGGTTGAAAACCATGTCCATCAAACGCTCTAAGAGTAGTGGGAGAAGTTGTGACCTCAGGAGAGCCGAGGGCTCTCCAGCAGTTCAAAGACATAATCGACGTGGAAGCACCCTCATCTAACACTGTGCGGTGGATAACATTTCCACGGATTTTCGTATGCACCTGGAAGGCTAACTGGTGAGAAAGCCTAGGTTTAGCGTGCTCCAAGTTAAACATGATGGAGTTTGAAGTATCTGGGTCCAATGCCCCCAGTGCTGAAAGTAGGGTTCTACGCTGCGTGGGGCAGTGTTGGAGAACCTCGAGAGTTGACATAGCGCAAGGTGCTTGAGCCAAATCTTCAACAATGTTGTAGTTTTGGGCAGCTCGCGCATTCGGATTGAATGTCGCCTTTCGTATGGTGCCCTTGGGTGGGCGTAGCACTGTATCCATGAGTGGTCTCTCGATATGGAGATGACCATTAGGGGGGGGAATAGGAATCGGATCTTCAACAGGAGACTTGCCTTTGGCTGTCTCCGATTGTTTGGTTGAACTTGGAGGATTGTCATACGTCTTTGAACGAGTGGTGATATTAATCTCCTCATTACTTGTCATTAGGATTTCGCGGTTTGTGGACGTCTCTCCACGGGAAGGATTGGTCGGGTTGCCCCCTTGTGGGGATTCCTGGGCAACCATTTGCTGTTGCTGTTGGGGGAAAGGATCAGTTAGCACTGCCGGTCGAGAGGATCCTTTAACGAACTTATGGACCTCGTCCTTGTAGGGACAGTCACGCGTATAATGATCATCTTGACAAATCAAGCAGGGAAACTTAGCTTTCCGACGTGGTTTTTGGTCATTCTGGGTAGTTTGTGGTTTGGGGTTCTCCTGCTGGTTCTTCTTGGGTTTACCACGATTGTTTTTCTTCTTTCCTCCGGATGGTTGTGATGTAGATTGGACTGCATTCACTTCGGAGGAAATAGCAGGAGAAGTGGAAGCTTTTGAAGCGGCCTGGGTAAAAGCGGGGGAAGCAGGAGCTTGTTGCCCCGTCGAGTTGGTAGCAGGCTGAGCCTTAACTGAACCAACGATACCATCAATGGGTGGTTCAGTATTAGGCTTTGTAGGATCAGTGTGAATGCGGGAAGCATGTGGAAGAAGTTCATGTAAAGTACCGGATTGAGTATATACTAAATCCATGTATTGTGCTGCCGATATGGCTTGTTCTTCCGTAACAGGTCCGCGCATAGCAATATCTCTGGCTATGGGAGGCAAAAAGGATTTTGTAAACCAATCAGCAAGTAGCTGATCTAGAATAGGTGCCTTTATTAGCCTACGGCGTCTTCGCCACTCATGGATGTGATCCGAAATGTGTGTGGAAGTGGTTTGACGCAGTGAAGTTAGCAGTTCTGTTCCAGTCTCATATCGGATGGGAAGCTGGAAATGTGTCAAAAATTGCATAGCCAAAGTGTTGAAATCACGAAAAGAGTGTTGTGGCAGCTCGATATACCATTTTGCTGCCGTTCCGGTAAGCGTACGTTGGAAGAGCCGAAGTCGGATGGAATCATCCATTAAGGAGTTTGATGAACACCAAAGATGGAAGGTCATCACGTGGTTCTTGGGGTCTTCCCCGGGCTTGGCATCGAACTTGGGGATGTCCGATGGTAGTTTGGCTGGGATAGGTGGCCAGTGAGGTTCGTGCCATATAGGATCGTTGATAAGCCTCGACAAATCAGGTAGATCAAGTGTGGCCAAGAAGGGAAGTTGACGGTTGGTCTGCGGGTATGAGTAATAACCATGCTGTGCAGAGAACCCTGGAGGGCCCTGCATAGCATGCTGCTGTGTGTTATACCCATATGTGTTTCCCGCGGGATACTGCTGGAAGTTCTGTGGATGGTAAGCCATCTGGTTAACCGGTTGATTGTAAGCAGCCGGTTGGTAAGTGTTCTGCTGAGTGGGTATAGTACCCTGAGGCTGTTGATACCCAGGATTGGTTGCTATTCCTTGTTGGGAAAAAGTTCCTTGGAATTGTTGTGTTCCAGGGATGTTACCACCATACTGTGTAAGTGGAGGATTTCCCATAGCAGGGTTGGGGGGTGGCTGCGACGGTGGTGTCCATGGACAACTCGTTCCTGTTTGAGGAACGAGTGGAAATTGAAGTGATGGGTTCCATGGAGTTGTAGCAGTTGAAGGGTAAGGGAAGCCGGAATTTAGGTTGGGGGGAATCTGAGATTGCCCCCCAGCTTGGTTCCAGTTTCCAAAAAGTGAGTACCCCCCACTCTGTGGGATTTGATGATCCCAAGAAGGAAGCATACCTGACAGGGGTGGTTGAGAGTAAGGTCCGGTTGGAACACCGGAATAAGGTTGCCCACTGCCAGGTGGATTGTACATACCGAACTGAGTAGACACTGCTGGTTGGGAAACTTGTTGGAGCGAGCCATTAGGTTGTCCGCCAGCAGTTAGGTTGGATGGCCCTATGTGAGGAGGCTGTAGACTGGGAACTGGGTTCCCAGCAAAAGGTTGTCCTCCGACTGGTTGGGTTGATGGCCCACCAGTTGGAGGTTGTTGACTAACAATGGGGTTCCCAACAAAAGGTTGCCCCCTAGCTGGTTGGGTTGATGGCCCACCATGGAGGGTTTGTAAGTTGGAGTTAGGGACCATTGCAGTCGGTTGTCCACCTCCTGAAATAGTATAAATGGTGGCTGAAGGTGATCCTCCGGTCGAAACGGAAGATCCAGCAGTATGACTAGGTGTTCTTCCGCCGCTAGCCAAATATGATAGCATGGATTGGCCAACGGCGCCAAAAGTACCGATTTGCGGAGGAGGTCGTCCATATTGGACAGGTGAGGACGGAGAAAAAACTGGGTTATCCCTCATAGAATGTGCACCAAACATTGGTGATGACAGCAAATGTGGGGAATTTAGCCCAGGGGTATCGGCGTCGTCCATAACATGTTCAATGATAGGAGGACCAACGAGAACTGGGTCTGAGTTCATATCCTGAAAAAGATTTTGGGGATCCGGCAGGAACCTAGGTGTAGTAAAGTCCGAAGGTCCTGAGCCGTCTGCAAAGGAATGATGAAATTCTGTGCTAGACGGAACGTTGGGATCCCTATAGTCAGAAGGACGAGAAACAGGGGGGTATCTAGACGCTGTCGAAAGCATTTGCTCTGTGTTGCGTCTAAATTGTGCCGATGCTAACGGAGAATTCGCTAGGCTAACCATACTAGACTGGATGGAAGCCATGATTTCGTGTCCCGGTGGGATGTTGGGTAGATGTAAAGTGCGAGGTACGTTGGTAGAAGAACTTGTCTCCTGAGGTTGAACACTGGGTGACGTAGTAATGACAGGCGGAAATTCCGTCTGGGAGGTTATGAAGCCATAATCAGGTTCAAAAGGTGTGTCAGGTAGACGAGTATCTTCAACGATCTCAACGTATCCGCCTGGGACTGAAATTAAGCCGGGTATGTCCTGGTCAGACCCTTCTGTGGTGCCAACAGATCCGTCTATATCATCGTGGAAAGTGTCTGATGGACGGGAAGTGTTGGTATCCGGTAGAAGGATGACCTCTGGTCTAGTACTCTGAGTCGTGCTAGGTTCAGCTGCTGTAACTGGGCCCACTGTTACAGATAAATCTGGAATGACAGTGGGTGAGGTGACAGTGGAAGCCTCAGACATGCTAGTGGTCATAGAAGCTGCAATAGATTCTGAGACTGTGCTGTGTGTGGCAGTTACAGGTGTAACTGAAGATGTTGTACGTATCAGCGGTGGGATGTTGCCTCGACCAGCACCACGGCCAGGAGGAGCAGGAATGCGTGATGCAGGCGGACCAGAAGTCCGTGGCGGTGGTGGTGGTGGAGGGATTAGGCCCTGTTGTCTTCGTGATCTTCGTTGTTGATCTGACATGATGACAGGAAAATGAAAATCAGGGGCAGTACCGTAAACAAAGAACTCAAAAACTCTAATGCAGCCGAGTGTGCAAAAGAGGAGCTAGAAAAAAGCAAGGCTCACAGGCCAAAAAAGCAAGCTCTAAAAATCTATACTGAGACCGGTGTCTCAATAAGCGAGCTGATCAACAAAAATGGCCAGAATGCCAACAAGCAGTCCCTACAAAGAAAAAATGACCCTCTACAAAGATGAGACGCCAAGCAAACTCCTAACTAAAAGCTGGAGACCTCAACAGGCTGTATCCTTCGCAAGGTGATGAAATCCAAGTCGAACAATACAACATGAGAGACCGATATAAGAAGGATATCCCTCTACCGAAAGGGATCCTGGGTAAAAGAGCCCTAGTAGAATAGATACTAAGCCACCTCGTTCATGACACGTCGGAAAACGTTTTGGGCACTTCAGCCTTCCGAAGAAGACAGCGATCGATGTTGCCTTAGGGCTAAGTGGAGTGCGGTATTCCACAGAGTCCGTCCGGTTCTCAATCTCGCGGCCGTTTAACCCCTGAACAGTTGGAAACAGTCAGGAGGCCCCTCCACAAACTAGCTGCGACCGTGTCAATAAGTACTAGAGGATTTTAGTTCCCTAAAGACAACGACTATGTCTCAGATGAAAATGACAAGGGGGAATTATTTTGATGCCTATCCCCGGTGTCCTACCTAACTACCAAATTCTTTTGATTTCCTCAAGTGAGGTTAAAGTTGGTTTAATTAGGGTGATTAATTTTAGTGGCTGCCTTTACTCAATCGGGTAGTGGACGTGAGACTTGATGGTGTTATGACGACTCAAACCATGCAAATGAGAATGAATCATAAACAAGCCTTTGTCTTCGATGAAATCTAGCTAAGGTAAAGATAGAGGTTCTTCGATCCAATATGCATAACAACTTTCACAAGCAATCAAAGTAAAAGATTTTTCTTTTCTTTTCGATTTATAAACAAAGCCAAACTGAAGTAACTACTCTTTTCAATGTACTGATTTTACAATCTACAATGCTTCTATAATGAGAATTTCTATGGCAAAATTAATGGTTCATTTCTCTATGCAAAATACCACTAGACTTTTTCAATTTAAACAACAAATTTGCTCTCAACCAATGATCTTTTTAATTTACTGAAAATGATAATGCCAATATGACTGTAAAACTACAGCGTTCAGTAACAGGAGACAGTGGTGTTGAGTTGGTTGTGGGGAAAAAGTCAAGTCAAATGCAATCAAATTGAAAAATGACCAATATGTCAAAAGTGCCACTTAATTCAATCAATCAATCAAACTCACAAACTATGTGATAAGCAGACCAAACAGACTGGAAATTAACCAGGATGCTAACAGGCAACAGTAAAGACTATCTAAGGCAGGGAGAAACTCAGGAAACCAGGCAAAAACTAAAAAATTTACACACTTGCAGACACTACCGCGGGCTTTAGCCTGACTGAAGCGCGGCACTGTGTAACTGCCGCTCTGGTATTAAGGGCTAGGACGCGGCACTGTGTAACTGTCGCGCTGGAAGTGGTTATTAGGGCGCGGCACTGTGGCAAGAGATGAAAAAAACGCAACTGGAAAAGAAAAAATGAAGTTTTCAGGGTTGTTGCTAACCCAAGGGACTCAGTAATTGAACAGGGAGATAAATACTGTGAGGAGGGGTGAATAAGGGTCAAAAAAGACCAAAATTCAAGCTAGTTTGAAGTGCAACAAAAACTCACAATTCAATGATAAATGACTGTGAATTAAATCAATCAAGCAGTAATCAAAACCAGCGGAGTCGCCATTCTTGTTATGTGGAATTCTGCCCTACGGATAAGTCAGAAATCCCTTAGACTAAAGCAGACTTAAATTAACTCTAGGCTAAGAACAGACAAAACAAATGCAACCTTGAATCCCTAGATCTAACAAACATCTCAGAATTAAAATGCTGAAGAGAATAGAAGGAGTTTAACTGACCTTATGTCCAAACGCTTGTCTTTGATATTTGCTCCAAGCTCCAAGTCCTCACAAGTAAACCTGTTAACAATGGAACCAAAACACAAGCATGTACTATTCTCTAGCAATCTGAAAACATGAGTTAGAATCTAAATCTATGAGAGATACAAATCATATCATTAAAACAAGATTAACACAAATGATTTGGGAAAACAAGACAAGTTATTCCATTACAACTTGAAGATTACTTACAAAAGGTGCTTGATGCCCAAGCCAATCCTCCAACTCCAAGTGTCTTCTCCTCTAGCTATCTCCACAATGCTGCAAGACCATAAGTTTGGTGCTCTCAAGAGTCCTCCCCCCTTTCCAATGGCATGCCTCTCTTTTATAGTAAATGGTGAGGCTAACCAACAAGAGAGATGAGTGGATCTAAGGAGGGATAAGTGGATCAGGGTTTCTAATCGAAGGAGATGAGTTGAGATCGAATCAAGGAACCCAATCTTCCATTATCTTCGAAAATCCAAGATCCCACAAGCCAAGGGAAAAAAACTATTAAAAGGGTGCCGCGCTTTGCAAAGTCTGTAGAACGCGGAACTGCCGCGCTTTGAGGAAAAAGTAGCACGCGGCAGTGTCTAGTGCCGCGTTTTGGAAAGCTGGCAAGGCGCGGTAGTGTGTAAAAATAAAGTCCAAGGTGGGTCAAAACTTGCCAGGGTGGATTTACCTTCAAGGTTGACTCATCATCTGTCTCTTCTGGATGGTTCAAAACAGTAGGGAAAGTGTCGTCAACTTGTTTTGTGATGGGGATGCGACACCGTGAAATATAGAGGTATAACAAGGACGTCCAATGTACAGCACAAGATGGGGAGGCCATAGTTAAATGGTCATCAGAAGCTGATTGGATAGCCTCATAAATACGTTCAGCGGGTGAAAGATGCATCATATCTCCAAACAGGTGTGTTGTGGCTTCATTCGGTACAAGCCAAGCATCGTTTGAGTGAGATAAAATCTCAGTGGAGATCATGTTCATCGTGGAAACATGATTAGGGGGGTTTGCGGCTAGAAAAACGCCCATGAGAGATGAATCTTTCAATAGGACAACCCATACACTCTCATACTGTATTGATGTCTGTCCAATGGAAGGAACATGGTCACCAGGATGAGTAGAGGTGTCCGGTGTACAAAAATCTAACTGGTCGATAGTAACAATTCATCCTTGGTGGGGGAATTGTACTGTGTGGGAGACTGAAGAGGCTACCGCATGCATGGTATAAAACCAATTGTGACCGAGCAAGAGATTATAATCTAATGGGGCTGAGACCACTTCCACGTTAATCGTTACGGTCTTTCCGCCCAACTCAACTGCAAGAGCTTGTAAGATCCCATGAGCTTGAAAGCCACACCCGTGGAATGCTTTCAACGTGGTAGGAGAACGATTCAATTCAGGGGAGCCAATGGCTCTCCAACAAGCGATGGACATGACAGAAGTGGAGGCCCCTTGTCCAAAAGAGCGCGATGGACAATCTTCCTAGCAAGGTTCGCAGTAACTTGGAATGCAAGCTGGTGTGAGAGCCTCGGCTTAAGGTTGTCAAGCTGGAACATGATGGTGTTTAAGGAATCTGGGTCAACTACACCAATAGCTGCAAGGAGAGTTCTGCGTTGATTGGGACAATTCTGCAAAACTTCCAAGGTAGACATGGTGCAAGGAGCTTGTGCCAAGTCCTCTACGATATTGTTATTCTGTGCCGTGCGAGCATTAGGATTGAAAACAACGTTTCGAATCGTACTCTTGGGCGGACGCAATATCGAATCTAAGAAGAGTCTCTCTATGGTGAGAGAGGTTGATGGTACAGTGACATCAAGTAAAGAGTCGAAAGCTTTTTCAGTATTACTTTCAGCGCGTTCCTTCAAAGGGACCTGTTCGTAAGATCGCGAGTGAGTAGTTAAATTGATTGCCTCGTTACACAACATGCGAACATGTGCGGTATTGGATGGTTCCCCCTGGGCTGGGGGGGTTTGAGCAATCATTTGCTGGTTTTGAGCAGGAAATGGATCATTGAGGACCGCGGGAGTCGGTTTACCCCTAAGAAACTTTTGCACTTTGTCTCTATGGGGACACTCTTTGGAGAAATGGTCTTCTCCACATAGTAGACAAGGATACTTCAGTTTCCTTTTGTACTTAGTATCTTCAGGAGTGCTCTTTGTTTCCTGATGGAAATAAGACTTCTTGGGTTTCCTCTTGTTCTTCTTTTTGCCATTAAACTTCTGAGATGAAGTCGATTGAACAGAATTCACCTCTTCAGTTTCAGTAGGAGGAGTGGACTTGGCGGTGTTGTGGCCAGCCGGAGTTGGATTGGACGATCCAATAGTGCTAACAGTAGGCTAGGTGGTAAGGGAACCTATGATCCCATCAACTTGGGGTCCCTTATGTGGTTTCATGGGATAGTTCACGTCCCGGGGTGCGTCAGGAAAAATATTGAACAGAGTGTCGGACTAGGTATAGACCAGGTCTAACAGATGAGCACTCGCAATGGCTTGTTCTTCGGTGACAACACCTCGCATGGAAACATCGTTTGCTATGGTGGGAAGAAGCGATTTAGTAAACTAGTCTGCTAGGAGCTAATTTGGAATGGGAGCTTTAATGATACATTGTCTCCTTTGCCACTCGTGGATATGATCCAAAATGTGAGTGGTGGTATTCTGACGGAGCGAGGTTAAAAGCTCAGTACCAGTCTCATACCGTATAGGCAGCTGGAAATGCGTCAAAAAGTTCATAGCAAGAGAGCCAAAATCAGGGAAAGAGTGCGGTAGCAACTCAATGTACCACTTGGTAGCCAAACCGGTGAGAGTCCTTTGGAACAATCTAAGATGGATTGAATCGTCCATTAAGGAATTAGATGAACACCATAAATGGTATGTCATCACGTGGTTCTTGGGGTCTTCACCCGGCTTGCCGTCAAACTTGGGGATATCAGATGGAAGTTTCACCAAAATCGATGGCCAGTTAGATCCGTGGTAAATAGGATTGTTGGTTAAACGGGAGAGGTCAGGTAGGTCCAAAGTAGCTAGAAATGGTAGCTATGGATTAGGCTGGGCGTATTGATAATACGGATATGCATGTAAGGACTAAACTGACCGTAGGGGGGTGTGCCACCCGAACCGTAAGGAGGTTCGCCACCATAAGGTGGTCCATTCCAATAGGGTGGCGGTCCACCTCCACCTCTGGGAGGGGGTGGAGTTCCGTCGCCACCACTGGGGAGGTGCGGGTCCATAACCGTAATACGGTGGCCCACCACCGCCTCCGCCTAGAGGGGGTGGTGGACCAATTCCACTGCCAGATGGGTGGGATCCCCCACCACCTCCTCTGCCAAAAGGATGAGGGTTTCCACCACCACTACCACCACCATAGTAATTAGGTCCTCCACCACCTTCTCCTAGAGGGGGTGGTGGACCACCGCCGCCACCCAAAGGGAAATGTCTTCCACCACCATGATAAGGTGGTCTTCCACCGCCTCCGCCTGAAGGAGGTGTTGGACCATTCCTGCCACTTCCTGAGGGGTGAGGGGCATTGTAGGTAAAATGGGGTGGGCCTACGCCAACATTAGGTGGGGACCCGCTGCCTCCAACAAGAGGTGAGGGACGACCGATCGGGGGTGGTGGTACTTGAGGGATAGTCATTTGGGGTCCGTGTTGCAACATAAGTCATTTCCCCCATATAGTGTAAGGATTCCTGCGATAAGGTATCCCGTATGGTGCGTTTCTGGGATTAGGTTGGCCCGGTGCAAGGTTAACAGAACCTGGATACGCTTGAATCCATGAGGGTTGGGTTACATTTGACGGGCCTCCAACATGAGATAATCCCATGGTGGATGGTCTAGAGGGTTGGGTAGGTCCAACGGAAGGCCCGTTGGGGACTCCACCAATGTTCCGGTTAGGAAACGGGGGTTTCCCCCCATCCATAATAGGCTGACCACTATTCAAAGTTTGAACCAACGTGGGCTGTTGACTAGCTACCATGGTAATAACATTACCAATAAGATAATCCGTAGGAATGGAGTACCCTCCCCTCGAACTTTGAGGTGGGGGAGGAACTGGTAAAGTAACCGTGGTAGTGATAGGTGTATTGGACCATTGTCCTTCCACCGATTGGTTCACTTGAGGTGAAGGACTGGATTCCTGCAAGGGTTGACCAATCTCATTAGTGGTCACGTGGTGGGGTGCTTTAGGTGATCCGAAAGATATCGAATGAACTAGGATGTTTCCATCGTCAAGTATTATTTGGAAATGACTATTGTGGAACTCTTCATAGTGTCGCTCGAGACTTTGTCTTCGAAGCTCATCTCCTTTAACACATAACTGTTCCAAACGTTCGTGGACGGGGCCAAAAGTTTCGGCAAGGTCAGGCCTATAGTAAGGCCTAGTGAACTCTGGAGTAGTCAAGTTAGGTGGGGATGAGATGGAAAAATGAGCCACTGGATGGTCAGTAGAAGATGTCCAGTAAGTTGTTGAAGGACCAACAGCTGTTGTAGGGTCATCCTGGGGTTGGTTTATCCATTCTAATGATCCAGGTTCTCCCGAGATGATGGGAGAAAGGTCATGTGAAGTGGGGGTTTGTGCTCCTTCATCCCGCGTGGGATGAGAGGTAGGTGAATCTGGTGGAAACAAATGTCCGCCAATATTCAAAGTGGGGTTCCCTACTTCAGTAACTACGACTGTGTTACGCTAATCCATTCTTACCCTCGAAATAGCCTCCGGATTAAGGGGAAATTCGGGTGGCAAGTTCAAGATACTACGAGACCTTCTCCAGGGAAAATCCACCAGAGTATCAGGAAAATCATCCAAAAAAGGCTGAAACAACGTTTCTCCTAAAGGTATACTAAAAGAAAAGCAGTCCAAGAAAGCCTACTCAAACTAAGGCAACAAGAAAACTTGTGTGACAAAGTGGATTCAAAAGTCTGGAACCTCACGGTATTATCAAGGCATCGCAAACCGAAATATACTACAGGGTCCAACAATATGACATGAAAAGGAGGATTGGGACTGCACCCTTGCCTACATACCCGACTACCTGAACAGGACGTGCGTGCTAATCTCCTCGAGTGTTGTTCTCGGTGTATTGCTTTGCCAAGACGGCCAAATGGTTAACTCGGTTGGTTTCAGGAATCCTAATGGTGTCTCTTGATATACGCAAGGTACATGGGAGCTCAAATCCGTAGTGGTGATATATAATGCATAGTCGTTGGCATGAGACCTTCTGATATACGTGTCGAGTACGTGATACTCCCTTCGACATACGCCAAGTATGGATTATGGTACTTGGTGGGTACGTGAAGGAGCTCAATAAACCGATGTACGTGGAAGACTACAATACCCCTGGATTACAGTGCTGGCAAGTAACAACAGTTGCCATGCTTAATGACGCCGGAACATGTCTCTAACTTACACACGAGTTACTAAAATTTTTACCTAGTTCTACCGTTAATTTTATCTTGCACGGTTAGGTGAATGCATGAGGTGAGTGCATAATCGGAAATAGAATGCAAGTCCTAGCTACATGCATGAAATATTCTTTTCTTTCGATGAATTCTACCTATGGTAAGGAGAAAGCTTTTTCCAATGGTATTGCCAAACAAACTCAATGCAACACAATTCCCAATGCAAACAAATTTGACAATGAAAGTACTCTTTCCTTTTTCAATAAAACATACAAACGTACACAACACTACTATCCAAATCAAAGTATTCTTCTTTTATTTTCTTTTTCAAATCAAAACGACCCTAACTAATGAAATGAGAGGATTCTGAAACGGAAATGTAAGCTTTTCACTTTCTCTTTTCAATGATCTAAAGGCAACAAAAATAAAAAATGCACCTATCTTTCCCTAGCATGGAAACTACTTTTGAGAAAAACGAAATGTACTAGGGCTTTTAAAGAAGATTAATAATTCATAATTCAAGAAAAACACAATCAATCATATTTCCATTCATCTTTTCCAAAACATTCCAATGCACAATGATCTTTCTTCAATAACTTTTTTGAGAAATAATGGGAGAGAAGCACTTTTAATCTTTCAATGGATGTATCAAAGCAATAAACTTGAAGACAACTTTGCTTTCAGATCTAAATGACTAAAAAGAAAATGCTACGTGTGGCACTAATACACTCAGAAAACTCAAGAAAAGATAAGCACTCAACCAAGAAAAAAGACACACTTAACTCAAAATCAAGCAGCAGCAAGCAAACTAAGCAAGCAAAGCTCAAAACAAAAATAGATGAGGTCTGGAAGGTGATCCAATGTAATGATCAGATCAGGGATGGAAGGAAGGGAATGCAAGAGTGAATGGATGAAGGTGGGGGAGACAAAAGTATCCGCCACTACCGATTTCAAACTTGTCCAAAGCGGAACCCGAAGTCAATCCAAACAAACCAAACTCTCAACACACAAATCAAAAATGGGATCTCTGGCTGAATGTTGCAGCACAGAGGGATTTCATACATAAAAACAAGGCTCAGAGTGTCAAACAGGAGAATGGATTCCTGTAAGCTAAGCCTTGACAGATCGGCGCACTTTGGCTTTGCAGACAGTGCGACTTCGCAGTTTACCTGCACGAGAGATGCGACGATGTCACAGTCTACTAATACATAGGCCGCGATGAGCAAGAAACAGTCAAAGAACAAAGACTCAGAAAAACACATTGTTGCTCGGTTTTCACTGCCTAGGTGCGGCAGGCAAGTTCTAGATTCAAAAATGAATCAGATCTCTCAATAATGAACCACCAACAGGTTTGAAACTGAGTTGTACAAACTCAAAGGAAGAAGATCAGGATCTTCAACGTGAAGATCTGACAATGGAATCAATCCTAAGAAGGAAAATGGAAAAATAAATGACAACAAGGCTTGTGACAAGTAATCAACTGAAAATGACTTAGATTAATGATCACTAAACAAGAATACTCCCCAGTATGGTCGCCATATTTGTTACTAGACAATCCACTGGACCGGAGGCGAGCCGAATCTCACTAACTCAATGCGAGTCTAGAACAAATAAAATAGACTACAAACACATTTCCTAGATCTACTTAAGGATCAAGTAATAGATGTCTTACCTCTTTGATTTCGCTATCCTTTCTCCCAAATGTTGCTCCACGTACTGAGGTCATCAGATCCAAGCTGCAAGACCTGTTAAGACACAGAAAAGAGAAATGAGTAAAGAGCATCTATAGAATAAGAGATCTTTGTAAACAGTTAAGCAGGTAAACAACACAACATCATCACACATAAGAACGATATTGGTGGAAAGCATTTGTATTACTGCAAATAGAGGAGTACATGATAGAAATATAGAACTACAACCAATGACTTAACTTAGAAGCCCTTCTCCACACAAGCCAATTGCCAAGCCCTTCCAAGGAAGCATGAATTCTACAAGAGGTGAATGAAGGTGTCTAAGAGAGATTTCACTAGCATGTAGATACCATAGTCTTCCTCCCTTTGGTATGGGAGTGAGCCTCGTATATATAGGACTAAGTGGATGAGATTATGGATAGGATAGGTTGAGAGATGATAGGAGAGAGATAGGGGATCTTCCCAATGAGTTAGGGGTCGAGTACCAGCTCTCTAAGAGATCAGGGATAAGCCCCCAAATGGGAAAGCTTCGAGAAAGATCTCGAAATGGCTATTTTTTCCCATTAACAGACCTCGTTCCACCTTGCTATGGAGCAACTTGCGACGTCACATGTTGCTAGTGTGAAACCTGCGACGACCTCTCAAAAGGTTGTACAAACTCATTACAAATCCTCCCAAATGAACTTGGTCGAGGTGACTTCAGGGATGTATACACTAAATCATGATGATGGGTAGATTTTAGGTGTAAGAGATAGTGAATCTTCAGATGAAGAACAAGACGAAAATGAAGCAGCAGAAAAGGAAGAGGAACAAGAATAACAACAAAAAGAAAGACAAGATACCTTTTCAAAATATAAAAAATCATGATCTCACAAACCTTCTATTAAATCAGTAAGAAGAGATCATCTTGAATATTTCATCATTGGAAATTTGGATGAAGGAATGCAATTAAGAGAAACAACAAGAAGAGATGTGCCTCTTTTGTCAACAATTGAACCAAATAATTTCAATCAATCCTTTGAAGACAAGCATTGGAACAAATCTATGCAAGAAGAACTTGAAAAGATTGAAAAAGATGGCACTTGGATATTAGTCACACACCTAAAAGATAGGAATGTGATAGGAACAAAATGGGTGTTTAGAAATAAACTGAATGGAAACGAAGAAATAATAAGGAACAAAGAATGACTTGTTTGCAAAGGCTATGCACGGGTTGAAGGAATTGACTTTGATGAAACCTTTGCTCTTGTTGCTCGAATGGAGGTGATCAAATTGTTTCTTTCTTACTCGTGCTTCAAGGATTTTAAGGTATATCAGATGGATGTAAAATCCTCCTTCTTGAACGGAGATCTAAATGAAGAATTCTACATTGAACAACCTGATGGTTTCAAGCTACCTAGAAAAGAGGGTTGTGTTTGGAAATTGAAAAAGGCTCTTTGTGGGCTGAAGCAAGCCCCAAGGGAATGGTATCATCGGTTAGACAAGTACCTCTCTCAACAAGGCTTCAAAATATTTAATGCAAACAACAATATATATTTCAAAATAGAAAAGAATGGACTTCTAATTACAGTTGTCTATGTTGATGATATCATTTTTGGCTGTAATAATGATAAATTAAGTCATGAGTTTTATGATTTGATGGAAAGAGAATTTGAGATTTCCATGATTGGAAAGTTATCATTCTTTCTTGGACTACAGATTTCAAAATCACCAAAAGGAATTTTTATATCTCAGTCCAAGTATCTGAAGTAAATGCTTAAGATTTTTGGGATAGCAGATTGTGCTCCTGTAGGCACACCTATGACAACTAATTGCAAGCTCAGCAAATATGATCAGGACCCACAAGTTGATGCCACTTTTATAGGTCAGTGATTGGAATTCTGATGTATTTAACAACCTCTAGGTCGGACATCATGCAAGATGTTGGAATGGTGGAAATATTTCAATCTTGTCCAAAAGAATCTCATGTGAAAGCTACCAAAAGAATATTTAGGTACCTCTAAATTTGGGCTTTGGTATCCCAAGAACCAAAAATTTGATCTTTCAGCTTACACTGATGCAGAATGGGAAGGAAGCTTAGATGATCGAAAAATCACGAGTGGTAATGTTTTTTTCTTAAGTAATTTCTTGGTAGCATGGTCGAGCAGAAAGCAGCCATCTATATCATTGTCCACCATTGAGGCTGAATATATAGCTGTTTTTTAGTGTTGCACTCAAATTTTTTGGATAAAGAAATCCTTGGAAGAAATTCAAGTTGACAACAGTCATCCTACACCAATCTACTGTGACAACACCTTTGCTACAAGTATATCAAAAAATCCAGTTATGCACTCAAATACTAAGCATATACCAATCAAGAACCACTTTCTTAGAGAACAAGTTAGTGAACAAAAGGTGAAACTAGAATACGTTAGCACAAAGGAACAGGTGGCTGAAATTTTTACCAAGCCATTTCCTAAATATACATTTGAGTACCTTAGGGAGAATCTGGGAGTCCCTCCAAAATTATTTTTTGTAGTGATTGGGTATCATATAAGATTGGCACCTGTCCCATCCACAAGATCAATTGTGATGAGCAATCCATATGTAGACAAGTTATGGTTTCAGAGCTTAAAAGGATGAAATTGGAGAGAGTGTTGGTTGCATTTTACTCCAATTCCTTTTCCATTGATGTCAAAGGGGGAGGAATTTAGGGGGATATCCCTCAAGGGGAGCTATATATTGACATCAATGCTAAAGGGGGAGTTTGTTAGACAATTTGGTTGGCATTGATGTCAAATAATTAGTGCAAGAATCATTCATCTATGATTCCTAGTGAATCCAGCTATGTGATTAACCTAGATCTCTGGAAAAGTTAATCAGACCCTGAACTGTTGCAAGGGATTAGAATAGCCCTAACCAAACTTGCACAGAAAATATGATGCTAACTTATACTTTCAAAGTTGGTTGATAATTATGCTAAAACAAGGGCAGTTGTTGAATGTTTATGAATAAATCGCAACATTAAAACCCAGGTCAAATAATAATGCTAAAAATTAAAGTAGTCAATTGTGGTCAACGCAGATGCCCTAATCTGATGATATCTCAGCAAAATTTCAGTAGCCAACATGGTCAAATCTGATGGAAAAAGGAACAGGTGGATGGAATTTTTACCAAGCCCTTTCCTAAAGATACTTTTGAGTACCTCAGGGAGAATCTGGGAGTTATCTCCCTCCAAAATTATTTTTTGTAGTGATTGGGTATCATATAATATTGGCACCTGTCCCATCCATAGGATCAGTTGTGATGAGCAATCCATATGTAGACAAATTATGGTTTCAGAGATTAAAAGGATGGAATTGGAGAGAGTGTTGGTTGCATTTTATTCCAATTCCTTTTTCATTGATGTCAAAGGGGGAGGAAGTTAGGGGGATATCCCTTAAGGGGAGCTATATATTGACATCAATGCCAAAGGGGGATTTTTTTAGACAATTTGGTTGGCATTGATGTCAAATAATTAGTGCAAGAAGCAGTCATCTATGATTCCTAGTGAATCCAACTATGTGATCAACCTAGATCTATGGAAATGTTAATCAGACCCCGAACTCTTGTAGGGATTAGAATAGCCCTAACCAAACTTGCACAGAAAATATGATTCTAACTTATATTGTCAAAGTTGGTTGAGAATTATGCTAAAACAAGGGCAGTTGTTGAATGTTTATGAATAAATCGCAACATTAAAACCCAAGTCAAATAATAATGCTAAAAATTGGAGCAGTCAATTGTGGTCAACACAGATGCCCTAATCTGATGATATCTCAACAAAATTCAACAGTCAACATGGTCAACTCTGATGGAAAATTTTCAGCAATCAATGTGGTCAAGTCTAATACCCTAATCTACTAATAGATCAGCCAAAAATGTAGCAATCAACTGTGGCCAGGTCATATGCTATGAATCTGCTTCTACCTCAGCCGAATTCCAAAAAAAGCAGCCTTGTCTCTATTAGTGTTTGGTATCAATGGTTTATGAAGAATCCTGTGGAGTTTTTATTCGGTCCCTAACCTGTCAAGCATAAGGATTTAATCCCATGCTTTTGATGAATTAAGATGGGTGACATTAGAAGCACTAACATGGGAATTCATCCCACTCATGCATTTGTCATAAAATGTTGAGGGTTATTACCCCTCTTTTTATGGAGATATAAAAATTTATAATTTAAATTTTTGAAGAATTATAATTGGCATTATTATGAGTTCAGCCTTATTGGTGGCCCTAGTGGTTAACTTTTAAATTTTAAAGCCCCAATTTCCTTGTAAACAAAAGAAAAGTAACCTTTGCAAAGTCGGCCTCAATATGGAAAATTCGGTGTATAAATAAGAGTGATGAATGGACATTGAGGTATGCATTTCGATGTGAAGATAAGAGGATGATATGTTGATGTGAACTTGATGACCACTGAGAAGAAGCGAACTTAAATACCATTGAGGAGAAGCAAACCTAAAGACCACTTAGGAGCAATGAACTTGAATTCCACTGAGGAGCAGCGAACCTGAATATCACTGAGGAGTAGTGAACCTAAGTCAGGCTGAGAAAAAGTACACAATGATTTCTATTTTGTAATTTTTCTGGTCAAGACACAGAAATTATGAAGCTTTTGCATGGAAAGAGTGGTCTAGGGCATCACCTATTTCTCAGATTCAATTCAGGTATCTTATTAGATTACAACTCATAAGTTGAATTCAGCACACTATTTGAGGATCAACCTCAATCCCACATTTCATCATCTATTCTTTAAAAAGGGCAAGAGTTTAAGTTTTGTATAGGGTTAAGCTGGGATGAACTGATGTACCAACATGTTGCAACCTGAACCATTTATTTTAGTTGAAGTTGAATTGTTTTTTAAGAGGTTGAAACCTCTCACACCAGTTGCAGCTGGTGCATTTGCTTTGTGTTGAAACACAGATATTGATAGTAAAATTGTTATTTATACAGAAGTGAAGTGTTTGGTGTGATTCGTGTGCAAGTCACTGCATATTTATTTTTATATTTCATTATATTAAATGATTGAATATTAACTATGTATTGAAAATTTAAATGTTAAACAATTATCCCACATCATTGATTCACCCCTCGCCTCTTAGTGTAGTAAGTGTGTTTTTCAAAATGAACCCAATCTTCAACAGCTTTTCTAGCTCTTCCTTAATAGTCGCAGTTTTCCTAGGGTGCACGAGACAGATTTTTTGCCAGACAGGTTTTGCGTCAGGATATGTTTTAATATCAAGCATGACAATGGAAGGATAAATCCCGGGCATTTCCTCATAGATCCATGCAAACTCATCGCATATATGTTTAAACAAGGCCGTAAAAATGGTGACTTATTTTGGAGAACAAGTTTGTCCTATGTAAATGTGTTACATGACTCTAGGTTTTACCGAGATATTGATTGGAAAGGTAGGCATGATGTTTGACAGCTTTCCCTCAATTACCATACCATATGTGTTGGCACGAGGTTAGTTCATAGAATTTTTGGTACAAACAACGACAAGTAGACAACGACAAGGGTAAAGAGTGATAGCAGAGTGGAGCAAAGTGGTTAAATCAGAGTTAGGAGTTAGTTATACTTAGTGGTTAAGATATGTCCACTTTGCAAAGTGGACCAATTTCATAATGGCCACTCAGCCTATAAATAGAAGCCGCATTGTAATCCTTTCGAGGGCATCTTTGATCTATACTGGAATGGAAGCATCATCTTTGGGGCTTTGATCAATCTATCTTTCGCATTGACTAGCATCTTTGTATTGACTTTGATCTGAGGTGTTGAGATGGGTTTTGCAGATCTATATCACTGTCAGCTCTATGATTTGTAAGACGTATGGATGTATACTAAGAAGGAATTTTTTGTTCATGATTTTGTCTCTCATGTGTTTTATCACAGTATGATGTGTTGTGTCGTAGTATGATAGATCTGTTGTGTCGCAGTATGGATAGATCTGTTATTTCGCAGTTATGATATGTATCACAAATTTGTTAAGTAGGTTTCCATAGTATGTTACTGCGTAGATATGATTAGTATGTCTTCGTATGTGATGATGGTGTTATGATTAAAATGCTAACTATGTCGATTTCTGAGTTATATTGTGATTAACTGTTAATGATGCATGTCCTCTTATACCTGCAGAATCTTGGTTCCTATAGACCCCTTAGGTGTCTTGGGTGAGACCTCGCTCACTTTGCGAGTGTTGCTGGAAAGGATAAACCCTTTATGGGCTAGTATCTATGGGTGTTTGTGTCGAGCTTTGTTTACACGGTGCGAAGTGAACCCCTGTTGACAGATCTGTGTCAAAAAATGGTTCTGTTGCCGAGACCTTACTGCGAGAAGGAGAGGACATGTTGTGGCCTATGAAAAAATCCAAAGATCATGGAGTGGTTCAACAAAAAGATGCGAGAGTTTGATGAGGAAGAAAATAAGAACTCTAGATGGTCAACAGACCAATGGTTGCAGAAGTACATCTATACTAATATCCACAAGGTAGTTTTTTGTTAGTTTCCGATACTGTTGTATGAATGGTTAGCTAAACTAAATTATCAGAAGAAGAATTTCCAAGGAGGCGAGCCAGAGCATTGGACCCCGGAATAGATCCATCAATTAAGTCATGGTAACAATAAAGCTTCAAGGGTTGTTGATGTCTGGGTGGATAGCATTTTGGAAGGGTAGATTATTGAGTTTGATGTCGATATAGTTATAGCATATAGTGACACAGAAAGGAAGTGTTATCACCAAATCTGTCCCATAAAATATTTACTTTCCAGTAGTGCGCATGCAAAAAAGATGAGCTACTACAACCAATTGCCAATTAAGGAAACACTAATGGATTTCAAGACAAGTGCTCATAAGAGGGTGTCGTCACTATCTTAGTACTGAATGTATCTCCAAAGAATAAATTCCAAGCTCTCGAGCTTCCAGATGTCATGCTAAGCATCAAGGAGTAAACATTGAGTTTCAAGCATTAAACATCTATGGGCAGCGTCTATGGGTTGGAGGATGTGCACACGTGGATGAGTGCTTCAAACCCCTCAACATATTCATTTTAAGCAGAAACGTCATGAATTCATGCCAGTATCATGAAGATCATAAGATTTAGAATCAACTTACACCGATACAGGAATTTTATTGTGTAAATTGCTAATATTAAGCTACGAGCAGCCAGAATTCAGCATGATTATGGATTTTCTGATTCTGGTTGGCCAGCTCAATATTTGAGTTCGTTTTGGTGAAGAAGGGTTCTCCATGACCCCAAAGTATTCCATTTGGTACTGTAGAAGCTACACATACAACTCACGATTTGCATCTTGATTTCCAGAGAGGTTGGTATCCAATTAAGGAAAGTGGAGCTTGTCGAATTCATATTTCTTTAGTTGTCCAAATTGTAACACATCTTAGTAGGTCACATGATATTTCCTTGTTTCATTCTTCTCATCCTTGGTGGTAGAGTATTTTGCAAATGAAAATAGTTGGATGAATGCCTTAAACATGGCATGGGAATTGTATGATGGAAATGTGCAGGGAGTAATAAGTCTTCCAAGAATTCTAAATGCTACAGAAAATCCAAATGAAAATAGATCAAATGATGATAGAAAAATTTCCTCTAATCACAGAGCAAAGCATTGGAACACGTATTCATGTCCATATTCTTTGTCATATGGATATTTTGCTAAGTATCCATGATTATTGTGATTATTTTTATCCAATAGAAGCAGTGTTAATCAATGACATCATATTCGAGCCTTTGGCTGACCAAGTCAGGTATGAATCATTTTATAATCAAAGAGGATTGAAATCCTTCAATGTTTTAGTGATTACTAGCTCTAGATATTGCAAAGGAGAATCCATAATCAACAGCCCCAGATCCCAAATTTTGAGGACATAATTAGCAGAATACCCAGCAATTACAGATTTTGAGGGTGATTGGTGGTGAAATCAGTGGTCAAGAACTTATTCTTGATTTGAAGCATCGATTCAGCATTCTCAACATTCTGTTCCATATTTTTAGGAAACCAAATCACAAATGCAGTGGATTTTCAACATTCCTGATTTATGGCAGTTAGTTCTAGATTGTTTTTCTATTTTTAGATAGTTTTTATTTCTTCAAATTAGTGGTAGCTCATTGATTTAATTTTATATAGATGGTTTGTAATGAAGGAGTGGGGAGTTCCGTCCAAGAGGGATGAGAGTGTAATAGGAGATCAGACTGCTATTTTTTTTATTTTACAGGCATGTATTACATTTTCAATCTGTTTTAAGAATGCTTTGAAGTGATTGCTTTCGAGATAATCTTGTTTGATTAATTTGAAATGATAAAAAAAAAAATTACCCATGATTCTTTCCTATGTTTGGATTCTTATGGATGGTTGATATGTTTATTAATGATCTGAGCAAACTTGACCTCTCCTTTTGCAATTTCATACTCGTATTCTGTTAGGAACCCATGTCAACCCTTCTATTTACTTTGTTAGTATATTGTTGTTGGATGCATATGCTTTGTAAGTCGTCCCGTAGTATTTGTTGATCCATAGTTTGTATTATTGTTATTGGACGCATATGCTTTTTAATTCATCCCGTAGTAATTGTTGATCCATATTTTGTATTGGCCCATGGTTTTTATTCACACATGGTATTAAACCATGTTATTGGCGCCTAGACTTAGTATATAAGTTTGTGTTGAGACCAATGAAGGTACCGTGAAGTTACTTGTATTGATCTTGCTCAAAGGAGGTTTCCCCTCGAAGTGGCCTACGATCAATATAAAAGTGATTCTGAGTTCTGTTATTTCTGCTATATTGTGTGTTTTCATTAATTAATTATTGCAGGTTCTTCACATCTGGTATCAGAGCACTTTCTTGGGCTCGCTGGGTGAAATGTCTGCCAAAAACAAATTTTGCATCTGTTGTAGCTTCGGATCTGGGAATAGTCCCTATCCACTTAATTGTGGGAAGTACTTGGGAATAATCCCTAAAACTCATTGTGAGGAGTACCACAGGAACCCCAAAGTAGTTGGCCCATTGAGAGGACCTGCCATCGAAAATGGCAACGACCCCTACCTAATTGACTAGTTCCCGCCCGTGAGGTAAACCAAGAGCTGTCGTTTGTGGCAAAGCAGTTATCAGTTTTACCTAAGCTGTAGAGTGAGGGGTACTGCCCCAATACGCAAGCAGTCAAACAACATTGGTGGCCGAGTGAAACCCCTGAACTGTTAGGAAGCCGCACATACCTAGGGTCCATATCTATTTTCAGCTGAACTGTTGCCGATCATTGCCGCGCCATTTCAGATCCATTCTAAAAGTCGTTCCAGATCTAGTCATTTCAGATCCATTCGTTTTCGATCCAGTCGATGTCGTTTCAGATCCCTCTATTTCTGATCACTTCCGCATTGTTGTAGATTTATCTGTTTTAGATCCCTTCCACGCCGTTGCAGATCCATTCCTGAAAAATTCACTGACACCCCGGTAATCCCATTCAGCATATTTCATTCCTGAGGACCCTATCCCAAATTCTACTTCCCAAAGCCCGAAATCCCACATTTGTCTATTTTTAGGGTTTTCCATAACTTCTTCAGATTTCACCCAATCGCCTTCAAATTTTCCCACCGAGTTCCTTTCCTAATTCTGCTTCTTTGTCCCTCTCTGCCAAATTTTCTCATTCTTTCACCCTGCTTCTGAAATCCCCATTTTTTGCTTCCGTGTCCATCAGAAAGTGTCTAAAACCTAGTCAAACCCCAATTACCCATCCGAGTTTTTCCCAAATCCAAATTTCCCTTTACTAAATAAGCTTTTATTTGTGTTTTTCTATCCATTCCCAAAACAAAACAAAACAAAAACTCCTGGTTCTGGTTGTCACCCACACAGTAGGAACAACCATGGAGGAAGCACTTGCAGCCATCCAAACAAAACTCCAAGATCTAGATGAGAAATGTTTTAGCCTCCATCTTCAGCATTCAGCCATGAACAATAACCAACAGCACGAATCTTAGGCAGCCAATGGGTTCTCTTCTTCCAGCGATTTTCGTGGTCTGAAACTTGAATTTCCTTGCTTTAATGGTACTGATCCAACTGGATGGATCTATTGTGCATAAAAATATTTCAGTCTACATAATACTTTTGATGTCCAAAAATTTCCACTTGCATCCTTTCATTTGGAACAGGAAGCCCTTCAATGGTACCGTTGGTACATCAAGGCTCATGATGAGCCAAAATCGACATATTTTTTTCAACTCCTTTTGCAATGATTTGGTCCTAGTTCTTTTGATGACTTCACCGGAGCACTCACTAAACTTCATCAAAGTGGCACTGTGAGAGAGTATCAGACATAATTTGAGAAACTAGCTAATCACACAGAAGGATTGTCTGATGAATTCTACAGGAGTTGTTTTATCAGTGGTCTTAAGGATGAAATTCGGTTAAAGGTTAAAATGTTCTGTCCCAACACAATGATGGAAGTCCTAGGGTTGGCTAACTTGGAAGAAGACAAGATTGCAGCCCAATAGCGCTCCAAACCCACTTTTGTTCCCTTCCGAAATATGGGTTCTCAACGATCTCCCATCCCGCCAACTCCTCGACCAACTCCTATCAAGCATTTGTCGGAAACAGAGATGCAGGCACGTAGAGAAAAATGACTTTGTTATAATTGTGATGAGAAATTCACTTGGGGACATAGATGTGTTCAACAAAAGCTCTATATATTGAATATGGATTCTCCTCCTGCCTCTAGAATTGGTCAAGAAACTCCAGATACAATGGATTATTAGGTCAACATTCAGGAGCTGCCTATTGACCCCCCACCTCAGGATGAACAACCAGATATATCTCTCCATGCTTTA
This sequence comes from Larix kaempferi, assembly GCA_027924585.1. Taxonomy (NCBI): domain Eukaryota; kingdom Viridiplantae; phylum Streptophyta; class Pinopsida; order Pinales; family Pinaceae; genus Larix; species Larix kaempferi. Next base: position 7,416,192 of record BSBM01000020.1, on the reverse strand, counting down.
TTCAGCATCACCACCCCCCAAACAATACAGGTTAGGGGTTACTTCAAGAAGCTTCCTCTTACAATACTCATTGATTCTGGTAGCACTCATAACTTCATCGACCCTTAGATTTCCAAACATGCTGATTGTTTTGTCCATCCTTGCTCCAACTTTGAAGTCATGGTTGCTAATGGGGGCACCTTACCTTGCAAGGGGAAGTGTCACAATGTGCGTATCTCTCTAGAATACTATAACCTGCGCTCTGACATGTTTTCCTTGTCCCTAGGCAGATGTGATGTGGTTTTGGGAGTTCAATGGTTACGCACACTTGGCCCCCATCTTATGGGATTTTGCTAAACTTTTGATGCAGTTTTTAGTCAATGGGAAACACCACAAATTTAAGGGATTACAACAAGGGTCTCTCCGCATCATCAGTTCACATCGCCTAGAAAAGATCCTTAAGAAGAATTCGCATGGTGTCATGGCTCATCTCCATTCCATTCAGATGCACCCATCAACGGTCTTCCCTACTTCCTTGGATAGATATGCCAGTGTCCTTGTTGAACCAGTGAACTTGTCTCCTTCAAGAGACCTTTTCGGTACGAATTTAGCCGCATCTACATCTTAGCAGGAAATGATGGCTATTTTGCATGCAGTATAGAAGTGGCAGCCATAACTATTAGGGAATTATTTCTGCATCAAGACTAATCTCCAGAGTTTGGAAAATTTCCTGGAACAATGGGTATCCTCCCCAACACACCTGAAATGGGTTATCCAACTCATGGGTTATGCCTATGCGATCTCTTACAATAAGGGTAAGGACAATATGATGGCAGATGCTCCTTCTCGCACATTTGATGACCCAGTTTCTCTTACAATTATTTCTCTGCTTGTTCCAAATTGGTTGCAATCTATTCAACAAGGTTATCTCTTCTATGAACTCCATGCTTCTTCATCAGCAAGGCACTCTGGGTTCCTCAAAATGTATGACCGAGAACAAAGTAACTTCTTTTGGTAGGGACTTAAAATGACAATTCAACAGATGGTGGATGACTGTGATACTTGCAAGGTCAACAAGGATGAAACGAAACTCCTTTCGGGACTGCTCGAACCCTTTTCCATCCCTACACAGATGTGGACAGCTATTTCTATGGATTTCCTAGAAGCACTCCAGTGGTACAATACCACATCTAAAAGGATGCCATATGAAGTAGTTTATGGACATGCACCACCAGTTCTTCTTCCATACACGTTCAGCAGCTCCCCAGTTCAGGAAATTGACTTGGTTCTTTGAAACCATGATCAGATTCTTCTCATTCTACAGGACAATCTTCACATGGCAAGAATTCGATTGAAACAACAAGCCGATCAGCACCATTCTGAGCGCACTTTTCATGCAGCTGATATGGTCCTTCTTCATCTACAGCCTTCCAAACAATCCTCCCTAAAACTCAAAAGGAGTCAGTGGGCCGGAATGCAACTCGAGGATACTATAGGGAAACCACTCCTTCAGGTTCTACATCAATTTCTACATATAAAGCTTTGAGGACAAATATTTTTATAAGGGAGAGGAGATGTTAGGAACCCATGTCAACCCTTCTATTTACTTTGTTAGTATATTGTTGTTGGACGCATATTCTTTGTAAGTCGTCCCATAGTATTTGTTGATCCATAGTTTGTATTATTGTTGTTGGATGCATATGCTTTGTAAGTTGTCCCGTAGTAATTGTTGATCCATATTTTGTATTGGCCCATGGTTTGTATTGACACATGGTATTGAACCATGGTATTCGCACCTAGACTTACTATATAAGTTTGTGTTGAGACCAATGAAGGTACCGTGAAGTTATTTGTATTAAGCTTGCTCAAAGGAGGTTGCCCCCTCGAAGTGGCCTGCGATCAATATAAAAGTGATTTTGAGTTATGTTACTTCTGCTATATCGTGTGTTTTCATTAATTAATTATTGCAGGTTCTTCACATATTCTCTCATTCAAGTCGGTCATGTTCATACATCCACTGTTTAGTATTATCATTTGTTATCATGATCTCTGTTATATTCATCTGCTTTTCAACTTTAAAATCTAGCCATTTTTTCAATAATTTTAAAGATGTACTAGCCATGCTCCTGTTGATGTATATGTAACTTCGGAATGTATTTCATATATATATATATATATATATATTGTACTCATATATAGATGTATTATTCCTCTATACGGAAGTGTTTGTATTCCTATAGAGATGTTATTATTCCTCTATACGGAAGTGTCGTAACTTATACTTGATGGGTTATTAGACCACCTTGTTGGGGTCGGCCCTATATAATTCATGTGGGTCGAAGGGTTATTAGACCACCCTATTGGGGGTCGGCCATGTGGGTCAAAGGGTTATTAGACCACCCTATTGGGTGTCGTCCCAGTCAGCATTGTGTTATGTGGTTAAGTTGAGGCCGACCTAGTAAAGGTTATTAGGCAAGTCAAGTCAAGTATAAATAGAGTGCAGGAGGCACTCTATTTCATCATTCTATTCTCTCTCACACTCTTAGGAGAGTGGCGCACTTGTGGAGGAGGAGAAGCTGCTACTAGTAGATGCTATCTCTTATTCTTGGGTTGTATCATTTCTCTATCTATCTCTGAGAAAGTTATGGGGGTTTTTCACCTTTATGGTTTTCCCTAAGTAAACTGTGTGTCTCTTATGTGCTTGCATTATTGTGTCCATGATAGATATGCTATAGATATGCTGTACATGTTTTTCTCTTAGTTAAGATACTAGATCAAATTGAAGTAAATTCTAAAAACTAACATGGTATCAGATCTAACCTGAAAGAAGGCATGGTATGGCATGTATGACACTTGTTGCACTTGCGATGCTAGGGCTTGATATAGCGAAAACCAGTCATCGTAGCACTTTCGCTATAAATCCATTTTAGAAAACATTTTGGATCTAAAAATTTTACAAGTCGAAGATCCTATCCCCATGTACCTTGTTTCCAGAGGAAAACTTCTAATTCGTTGTACTTTGTGTTTTATGATCTGTACAATCTAGGGTTTCTGCCTCTTCCAGATCTGAGTCATAAATAGGTGACCTAGGAAAAAAGGTCATAACTTGGTCTAAGAAGCTCCAAATGAAATTTCGTAAAAGGTAATTGGTAGTGCACGGACTTTACTTTCTCAAGTAACTTTTTCAGAGGCCGAACCTAAACCAGTGACCCGTGGCACTTCGTACAATTTCGCTCTCCTGTTTTATCCCATAAACAGGTCACGTTGCGACACTTGGCATAACTCTCTCTCAGAGAATCCAATTAAGGTTAGACCTATGGGGTTGAAAATATGACAGGTCAAGATACCATAGGTAGAAGTTTTAGAGCCTATGGATTGGAAAGTTCGAAGTTACACCAGAAACAATTAGGTACATATTTCTGTCAAAATAGAATTATTTTTTAGCACCTTCATTCATGGCTTCAGGAATTTAGGGTTTCGGAGAAAGATGGATTTTTTGTAATCAAAGACCATGGCTGAATGCTACTCATAAAAATCAAAATTTAGAGACCAAGATCATAATTTTTGGTTGGGTAGAAGGTCGGGCTTGATCAGACCCTAGTTCGGGACTTTGATCAGAAAAGTGGAAAATTAGGGCTTCTACAAAAATGAGAATTTTTTAAATTTGTGACCACAGATGGAAGCTCCTCAGAAAAATAGAAGATTAGAGATTTGGATTGAACCTTTTGATTGGGTAGAAGGGTGGGCTTTATAAAACCTAGTTTGGGATCCTGTCCAAAAGATCCGGAAGTTTCAAAGGAAATTTTGAGGGGTGAAACTTTGCAGTTTTCAAATTATGAGTATACCGGCTTGATCAGCTCATCAACGCACATCTTTCTATCCTTTCAGTAGTTTGAAATTCAAAGCTTGAATTTTTAAGGGTTTTCCTGACAAACCCTAATCCAGCTCCAAATCCAGTTTCTGCAAATCAAGTGGATTGGGTTAATCCTAGAAGAGAATGGATTGGTCACCTGCATAAGTGAAGAAGTTCATGTTTCAAAGGGAGATGAGGCTAAGGCCTTACATAAAAAGATTACAAGCAATCTCGACAGGTATGAGTTATCCAGGTATGTTTCGAGATTTGTTCATTATTAATTTTATGGTATGTTTGTCTTCATATTATTATGATGAGTACAATCTTGATTAAATTTAGACTTGTCGTATCACCTTAATAAAATTATGAATGCATGATAGAAGATATTCATTGATTAGGGTGTTGACACTTATGATTGTACTAATGTATTATGGTTTTGTATGAGGTTTACGTTGTCCGCTAACATGAAAGGTACACCAAGAAAGACAAATCATGTTCTAGTTCAAGAACATATGATCATGGTGACATGAAGACAAAGATTCATCCATTGTCATGGATCACATAGAAGATCTATTTACAAGGTATGTATAACTTGGTTCTATAATGGTTAACTTATGAGATATGCAGGTTACTAGCACAAGTCATTGAAGAGAACAAGAAGACATCATCTGGGTATGTTAGACATAACTAGCTAACATACTAATCCAGGTATGTTTTTCCTATATCAAGTTAGAATCCTACCTTGTGATAGGATCTCTTATATAAGTATACATGCCATGATTGATAATGATTATTCATAGGTTTGAATAATCATGGGTGTATGCATATTATGTTTCTTACCTTAATTGATGATATGACTAACCAGAAGAGTCATGAAAGTATAGGTTTGAATAATCACAGGTTTATGCATATAATGTTTCTTACTTTAATTTATGATATGACTAACCATAAGAGTTATTGAATACTAATGCTTATTATTTCTATTTGAAATGATCATGACTATACATGCTTAAGATTATTGTGTTTTGATAGTATTGAGAATATACTAATAAATGTATGATTATGTATGAGATCTCGAGGATATCACAATAATGATACTTGTAAGCATGCATAGTGATCGAGGATGGATACAAGTTCAAGGACAAGTAATCCAGGAAGCAAAGATCAAGAGGGAGCACACCTCAGTAGTTTCTGCAAGGATGCAGATATTCAGAGGGAGTCGACCACTTCTCACAATCCACATCAGAATGGAGTTGCAAATATTTAGAGGGAGTCCACCCAACAACCAAACAAAGATAAGTATTTGAATTGTCATTTCTTACATATTTGTTTGTTTAAATAATGTTTTTCAATGATGTATATGCTTATGTTCCTAGACTTAGGTTGTGTATTATGCATATTAGAACAATTGCATTAATGAACAGTATACTACTAATATGCATGTGATGGGTAAGTGGCCTATGGCACTGTACAACATTCCATTACTAATTATCTAGAATGAAACCTCTTTGCTGACATGTTGGGAGTAGTACAAACTCTTAACAATGTTCTGGTAGAGATTGGAAGGCATCTAGAAAGTTACAGGATATGGATGAATGTTGTATTGAAGCATTGGCTAAAATAATTGCATGACATATTTCCTTATGTGTAAGAATTTGTTCTGAAAACTATGAGAAGTTTCTAATCATGCAATTTAACTTGTTTAGTAGGAAAGATCATATACAAGCACCTACAAAAGAAGGACTACAACATTTGTTTCAGCAACAAAGTTATTTATTGAAGATATTGAATATATTGAAGTTCCCAGGATTCGGGAAGAATGCCATGATCGAGGAGTACCCATTGATCATGAAGAATGATGTTTGGGATGTAGTCCCAAGACCTGAAGGGATGTCTGCTGTGACTTCCAAATGTATCTATAAGATCAAGCATGTTGCAGATGGTGGCATGGAGAAATACAAAGCGAGGTTTGTAGCTCGTGGCTTCTCCCAGAAAAAGGGATTGAGTATGAAGAGACTTCTACACCTATATCTAGGCACACTTCCATCAGATCAGTACTTGCTTTGGCTGCAGTGATGAAATGGAAGATACACTAGATGGATGTCAAGACAACTTTCTTGAATGGTGTAGTCGAAGAGGAAATATATGTGGAGCAGCCACTTGGTTTTGAGACACATGATGGGAAGTCATATATGTGCAGGACTTGGTATGGTAGGATAGATAGCTTTCTATCTAGTTTGGGCTTTACCAAGAGTAAAGTGGATTCCAACCTTTACTACAAGGTTGAGGAAGGAAATATAGTGATACTACTATTGTATGTGGATGACTTGTTTGTTACAAGTGAGGATAGATTTATTGCCGACACGCAGTGGAAGCTTGCTGCCGAGTTCAATATGAAGAACTTGGAGATGATGCACTATTTTCTAGGCATGGAGGTGTGGCAGAGTACAGATGGAATGTTCCTTGGACAAGGGAAGTATGCAGTGAAGATCCTGAAGAGGTTCAGGATGATGGACTGCAAGGCCATGGCCACACCTATGGCATCGAACCTGAAGCTTCTGTGTGATGCTTCATCTGATCCGGTTGATGTTATTGTGTATCGTCAGATGATTAGGTCCTTGATGTACCTGAAGAACACGAGGCCAGATATTTTCTTTGCGGTGAACACATTGAGCCAGTTCTTGATGGATCCCAGAGGTGTTCACCTTGTTGCTGTAAAGCATATTCTGAGGTACCTGAAGGGTACAGTTGATTATGGGCTCAAGTATGATGCAAATCAAAAGTTTAACCTGCAGGGTTATGTTGATTCAGATTGGGTAGGCAGTGTTGCAGATAGGAAGAGCACTTCTGGGTGATGCTTCAGTATGGTATCAGGTGTGATCTCTTGGCTTAGCAGGAATCAGTCCCACGTAGCATTGAGTACAGCCGAAGCAAAGTATGTTGCAGCTTGTTCGGCTAGTTGTGAGGCAGTATGGCTTAGGAAGCTACTATCTGAGTTATTTGATCTCCTGCTGGAGGATACTGGTATCTTTTGTGATAACCAGAGTTGTGTGAAGTTGTCTGAGAACCCGGTGTTCCACAACATGTTGAAACACATAGAGATCAAATATCACTATATCAGGCATATGGTGCAGAGAGGAGCAGTGAAGCTTCTGTATGTTGTGATGGATGAGCAGATTGCAGATGTGCTGACAAAGCCACTAGCCAAAGTAAAGTTCGAGTACTTCAAAGAGAGGATTGGTGTTCTTCATATTGATGACACTTCAAGGAAGAAGTGATGGAGACATTTGCTGAAGCCATTCCAAGCATGTTGGAAGGAGGATCCTTCACATGGATGTGGATGTAAGCGTTGTATGATGAGCATCAGGACGATGCTCTAGTTAATGCTCTGTATATGTATATGCATCATGTTGGATGTTGGATATGATCAGTTGGATCATGTGTATGTATTTGTATATGTATCAGGTGGATACATTGTATGATCAGGTAGATCATGTATGTTGATATGTATCAAGTATGATCAGGTGGATACATTGTATGATCAGGTAGATCATGTATAATGATATGTATCGGGCAGATACTGTGTATTCATCAAGTGGATGCATTTTATGATCAGGATGATCATGGATGACGAGCTTTAGGATGTTGCCCCAGATGACATGTGTCAGGACGATGCAGTGATGATGATCAGGATGATCATGTGTACATCAGGATGATGTATGGTGAGTATCAAGTTGATACTTTGTGGCTGTGGACAGGTTGTGCAGATAAGCATATAATAGCGCCCTAGGAGGTTTGTAGATTCTCTTGCTAGTTTTTGTCGTTGGCATATAATAGCTCCCTAGGATATCTGGAAAATGCTCTTTCAAGGATTTTCTTTGGGAGGACATATAATAATGCCCTGGGAGGTTTGCAGATTCTCTTGCTAGGTTTTGCCGCTGGCATATAATAGCTCCCTGAGATATCTAGCAAACGCTCTTCGAGGTTTTGTCCTAGGGCAGGTAAGTAGACCTGGGAGATCTGGACAAGATGAAAAAGGCCTCTGAAGCTCTTTCGAGGCATTGCCATGACCACATGTAATAAGTCCTGGAGATCTAGAAAGGATGAAAAAGGCCTCAGATGCTCTTTAGGGTTCTTGCTTGATAAGACACTCTTTTAAGGTTTTGTGGTGGGCGTCACATGTAATAAGTCATGGAGATATGGACAGGATGAAAAAGGTCTCAAATGCTCTTTAGGGTTCTTGATAGTCAAGAGACTCTTTTAAGGTTTTGTGACAGTCACATGTAATGTGCTCCTGTGAGATCCAATAGGTAGAGCTGTGTGCTCGTAACAGCCTGGGATGCTATAGCCAGGTTTTGTGACACATGTAATAAATCCTAAGGATTCCACATTATGGCCAGTGATGATGAAGACCTGCAGATGGTGGGCCTACATCGAGTATGAAAAAGGACTGGCTCTATAGAACTTCCTATGACGAGCAGATTCAGAGATTGATTGAGATAGCAGTGGCAGTGACGATGACGATTATCCAGTGACGATGATCCAGAGAAGAAGACTTGTGTCGAGAAATACCTTCCTAGTTAAGAGGGAGTGTTGATGTATATGTAACTTCGGAATGTATTTCATATATATATCTATTGTACTCCTATAGATATGTATTATTCCTCTATACATAAGTGTTTGTATTCCTATAGAGATGTTATTATTCCTCTATACGGAAGTGTCGTAACTTATACTTGATGGGTTATTAGACCACCTAGTTGGGGTCGGCCCTATATAAGTCATGTAGGTCGAAGGGTTATTAGACCACCCTATTGGGGGTCGGCCATGTGGGTCAAAGGGTTATTAGACCACCCTATTGGGTGTCGGCCCAGTCAGCATTGTGTTATGTGGTTAAGTTGAGGCCGACCTAGTAAAGGTTATTAGGCAAGTCAAGTCAAGTATAAATAGAGTGTGAGAGGCACTCTATTTCATCATTCTATTCTCTCTCACACTCTTGGGAGAGTGGCGCACTTGTGGAGGAGGAGAAGTTGCTACTAGGAGATGTCTATCTCTTATGCTTGGGTTGTATCATTGCTATATCTATCTCTGAGGAAGTTATTGGGGTTTTTCACCTTTATGGTTTTCCCCAAGTAAACTCTATGTCTCTTGTTTGCTTGCATTATTGTGTCCATGATTGATATGTTGTAGATATGTTGTACATGTTGTTCTCTCAGTTAAGATCCCAGATCAAATTGAAGTAAATTCTGAAAAACTAACAACTCCTTCTGCAGTCAAGGAGCATTTTTTAGTGATAACATCTTCTAGCTCCATTGTCGGGGAATGGAGGAGCAAATACATACTTCCATGGTTTGTATGATAATGAATATATCCATTCCTTGATGGTGAACAAGGGCTAGTGACATAGTGGTTACGATATTCACCCAATGACTTCACTGGTTTCAAAATGGCATATTTAGTTGTTGATCGAGTTGCTTCATGTACCAATACAACAAGGTTTGAGGAAGATCATGTTTCTCTTGAAGATTATCAAGAATGGATGAGTACGTTTTCTAATGATGAATGGGAACAAGTTTCTTCTTCAACTATTTCTTCTTATTTGGCTACTTTCAATATATTGTCATGAAGAAGATAAAATCAATTGTTTAAAGAAGCTTCTAAGAATACTTGAGAAAGAATATGAAAGTTTATTGGCTCGGAAAAGGCCCCAGATTTCTTCCATTAAGAGCAATTCTTTTGAATATTCATATGATTAACAACATGAAGAAATTTTCTATGATGATAAAACTGTACATTCATTTGTCATTGAATCACATGATTCTAACAGTTTTGCTCATGATGTAGTTTTTGTCCCAAATACTATTGAAAATCAACCTAAGTATGATGAGTATTCTGATGAAGAAGAGCAGCTTTCTCAATCAGCACCTATCGAACCCTTCATCTATGACAGTTTCTGCTATTGCTACTGCTGCAAAACTGTTGCAACTGCAAAAACTACTACAATTGCTACTGCACTCAAAAAATTCAAAGTAACCTACGAAAACCTCTCAAGAATGGAGGTAGACTACTACTGAGCACTTATTTAGGATAGTAAGCACTTTTATCTGGATCCTTCACACTTATCTAGACCTCATTGGATTTCTCCAATGAATTCAATGCAATGGCACTAGCATTTGTTGTGGAAATCCAGAGGCTTCTGGTGCGCTACTGAAAGCAGTTGCTCAACCTATTCACTCAATAGGATCTGATACCATGTGAAATTATATGTCACAGCAGATCTATGATCTGATGGATACCTCACGAAGAAAGATTGAGAAGAAAATTGAAGAGTGAAAACTGCAGTAAAAAGAGCAGAAGAATAATAATGTAGGAGAACTCAGATAGGAGAAGTATAATGTCACACTACTAAATTATTAGTATAATCAATAATTATAATACAATGGAGAGAATTTGAATCATGCAGCAGAATTCGAATCTCAGTTGGTCTATCATAGGGATTATCACCACTAGAGTGCTCCGGAAGACTCAAAGTCAACTCCTAAAACTAGTTAACTGAAGTCACAATCAGCTAACTAACTAAGAATGGTGCAACAGTGAGTCTGTCATGCACGCCAGTCGAAAAAGGATGCATGTGTTAGGAACCCGTGTCAACCCTTCTCTTTTTTATGTTAGTATATTGTTGTTGGACACATATGCTTTGTAAGTCGTCCTGTAGTATTTGTTGATCCATATTTTATATTAGCCCATAGTATTGGATGCATATGCTTTGTAATTCATCCCGTAGTATTATATGTCCCATGGTTTTGACTCATAGTATTGGGCATAGACTTAGTATATAAGTGTGTGTTAAGGTCATTGAAGGCACCGTGAAGTTAATTGTATTGAGCTTGCTCAAAGGAGGTTTCCCCCTCAAAGTGGCTCGTGATCAATATAAAATTGATTCTGAGTTCTATTATTTCTAATATCTCGTGTATTTGCATTAATTAATTATTGCAGGTTCCTCACATCTGGTATCAGAGCACTTTCTTGGGCTCGTTAGGTGGAATTTCTGCCAAATTTTTTTTCCGCGCTGTTGCAAGTTCAGATCTGGGGATAACCCCTATCTGCTTAACTGTGGGAAATACTTGGGCATAATCCCTAAAACTCATTGTGAGGAGTACCACAGGAACCCCAAAGTAGATGGCCCATTGAGAGGACCTGCCAGCAAAAAGGGCAACGACCCCTACCTGATTGACTAGTTCCCACCCATGAGGTAAACCAAGAGCTGTCGTTTGTGGTAAAGCGGTTATCAGTTTTACCTGAGCTGTGGAGTGAGGGGTACTACCCCAATACGCAAGCCGTCAGACAGCATTGGTGGTCGAGTGAATCCCCTGAACAGATAGGAAGCCGTACATACCTGGGGTCCATATCTATTTTCAGTTGAACTGTTGCCAATCACTTCTGCTCCTAATCTAGCCGTTTCAAATCTGTTATGAAATTCGTTCCAGATCTAGTCACCGTTTCATATATAGCCATTTTCGATCTCTTCCGCGTCGTTGCAGATCCATTTGTTGTGGATCCATTCTACGCCATTGTTGTCGATCCATTTCTAGAAGAAGAATTTTTTTTATGTTTTTCGGCTATATCTCCCTTGTTTCAACTCTGTTTTCCTTGAAACTTCACTGACATCCCTGCAATCCCATTCTTCATATTTCATTCCTGAAGACACTATCCCAAATTCCACTTCCCAAGACCAGAAATCCCACATTTGTTTATTTTTAGGGTTTTCCATAACTCCTTCAATTTTCACCCAAACGCCTTCAACTTTTGCCACCGTGTTCCTTTCCTAATTCTGCTTCTTTGTCCCTCTCTACCAAATTTTCTCATTCTTTCACCCCGTTTCTGAAATCCCCATTTTTAGCTTCCCTGTCCATCAGAAAGTGTCCAAAACCCAGTCAAACCCCAATTACCCATCCGAGTTTTTCCCAAATCCAAATCTTCCCTTGCTAAATAAGCTTTTGTTTGTGTTTTTCTATCCATTTCCAAAAAAAAAAAAAAACTCTTGGTTGTGGTTGTCACCCACGCAGGAGCAAAAACCATGGAGGAAGCACTTGCAGCCATCCAAACCAAACTCCAAGATCTGGATGAAAAATTTCTTAGCCTCCATCTTCAACATTCAGCCATGAACAATAACCGACAACCAGAATCTTTTGCAGCCATAGGGTTCTCTTCTTCCAGCAATTTTTGTGGGCCGAAGCTTGATTTTCCTCGCTTCAATGGTACTGATCCAACTGGATGGATATACCACGCAGAACAATATTTCATTCTGCATAACACTTTGTATGTCTAGAAAGTTCCACTTGCATCCTTTCATTTGGAACAGGAAGCCCTTTAATGGTATCGTTGGTACATCAAAGCTCATCCCAAGCCAAACTGGACAGATTTTTTCCAACTCCTTTTGCCACGATTTGGTCCTAGTGCTTTTGACAACTTCATAGGAGCACTCACTGAACTTCACCAAACTGGCACAGTGAGAGAGTATCAGACAGAATTTGAGAAACTTGCCAATCACACAGAAGGATTGTCTGATGAATTTTACAGGAGTTGTTTTATCAGTGGTCTTAAGGATGAAATCCGATTAGAGGTTAAAATGTTTTGTCCCAACACAATGATGGAAGTCCCAGGGTTCGCTAAGTTGGCAGAAGACAAGCTTGCAGCCCAACAACGCTCCAAACCCACTTTTGTTCCCTCTGAAATATGGGTTCTTAGCGACCTCCCATCCCGCCAACTCCTTGACCAACTCCTATCAAGCATTTTTCTGAAACCGAGATGCAGGCACGCCGAGAAAAATGGATTTGTTATAATTGTGATGAGAAATTCACTCGGGGACATAGATGTGTTCAACAAAAGCTCTATCTCTTGGATGTGGATTCTCTACCTGCCTCTGAACTTGGTGAAGAAGATCCAGATATAGTAGATGATCAGGTCGACATTCAGCACCAGCCTGTTGACACCCAATCTCAAGACGACCCACCCATGATCTCTCTCCATGCTGTAACTGGTGTCACAACCCCACAAACAATGCAGGTCAGGGGATACTTCAAAAATTTCCCTCTTACGATACTCATTGATTCTGGTAGCACTCATAACTTCATTGACCCTCGAATTGCCAAACAAGCTGATTGTTTTGTCCATCCTTGCTCCAACTTTGAAGTCATGGTTGCCAATGGGGCCACCCTACCTTGCAAGGGGAAGTGTCACAATGTGTGTCTCTCTATGGAAGATTATAACCTGCGCTCTGACATGTTTTCCTTGTCCTTAGGCGGATGTGATGTGGTTTTGGGCGTTCAATAGTTACGCACACTTGGCCCCATCTTATGGCATTTTGCTGGACTTTGGATGTAGTTTTCAGTCAATGGGGCACAACACAAATTAATGGGATTATAGACAGGGTCTCTCTGCATCATCAGTTCACATCGCCTGGAAAAAATCCTTAAGAATAATTCACATGGTGTCATCGCTTAGCTCCATTCCATTCATACGCACCCATCAACGGTATCCACTACTTCCTTGGATAGATATGTAGGTGTCTTTGCTGAACCAATGAGGTTGCTGCCTTCAAGAGACCTTTTCGGTAAGAATTTAGTCGCATCTACCTCTCAGCAGGAAATGATGGCTATTTTGCATGCAGTACAGAAGTGGCAGCCATACCTATTAGGGAATTATTTCTGCGTCAAGACTGATCTCTAGAGTCTGGAAACTTTTCTGGAACAATGGGTCTCCTCCCCAACACACCTGAAATGGGTTATCCAACTCATGGGTTATCCCTATGCGATCACTTACAAGAATGGTAAGGACAATATGGTGGCAGATGCTCCTTCTCGCACAATTGTTGACCCAGTTTCTCTTACATCTCTTTCTCTACTTGTTCCAAATTGGTTGCAATATGTTCAACAGGGCTATCTCTTCTATGAACTCCATGCTTCTTCATCAGCAGGGCACTCTGGGTTCTTCAAAATATATGATTGGGAACAATGTAACTTCTTTTGGCAGGGACTGAAAATGACAATTCAACAGATGGTGGCTGACTGTGATACTTTCCAGGTCAACAAGGGTGAAACGAAACTCCTTTCGGGATTGCTCAAACCCTTGCCCATCCCTACACAGCTTTGGAAAACTATTTCTATGGATTTCCTAGCAGCGGTCTGGTGGTACAATACCACATCTCAAAGGACACCATATGAAGCAGTCTATGGACAGACACCACCAGTTCTTCTTCCATACACCCTTAGCAACTCCCCAGTTTAGGAAATCGACTCTATTCTTCGAAACTGCGATCAGATTCTTCTCATTCTGCAGGACAATCTTCACATGGCCAGAATTCGCCTGAAACAACAATCCGATCAACACCGTTCTAAGCGCATTTTCCACGCAGCTGATAGGGTTCTTCTTCATCTACAGCCTTCCAAGAAATCCTCCCTGACACTCCAAAGGCGTCAGTGTCCCGAAATGCAACCCGAGGATGCTACCGAGGAACCACTCCTTCAGATTCTACAGCAATTTCTCCAACCAAAGCTTTGAGGACAAAGCTTTTTCTAAGGGAGAGGGGATGTTAGGAACCCGTGTCAACCCTTCTCTTTACTATGTTAGTATATTGTTGTTGGACGCATATGCTTTGCAAGTCGTCCCATAATATTTGTTGATCCATAGTTCATATTAGCCCATAGTATTGACCCGTAGTATTGGACGCATATGCTTTGTAAGTCGTCCCGTAGTATTATATGTCCCATGATTTTGAATCATAGTATTGGGCATAGACTTAGTATATAAGTTCGTGTTGAGGTCATTGAAGGAACCGTGAGGTTAATTGTATTGAGCTTGCTCAAAGTAGGTTTCCCCCTCGAAGTGGCCCGTGATCAATATAAAAGTGATTCTGAGTTCTATTATTTATGATATCTCGTGTCTTTGCATTAATTAATTATTGCAGGTTCCTCACAACATGAGGCCATAATCAGTGGCATTTGGAGCTCTAACCCCCCACAAGATTCAGGTAACTCAGGTGGACTGCACCATAACACTCAGTAGGTTCCTATAAAATAGGAACTGACTGAAGTGGTCCTAAAATGATGCATGCAGGGCTCAGAAGGTGGTAGATGGATCCTGGATGACATATGCATACCACTAGGGGTAAAATGATATCATCAACAACTAGAAAAAATAAATAATGCTAGGTAGGAAAAGGATGGAGTATTGGAATATCCTAACAGAAAGGTCGGTACTTTGAAATTGTTTCTAGAAATATGTTTAACATTAGAAAATGATCAAGAAGCACTAGCAAATATAGATAGCTTCTTGTATCGAAAGGAATAGGGGTGACAAGAAAGTACAATAAACCATATGCACATGAAGAAAACATGAAGGGATATGAGGATGAATTCCCAGATTGGTGCATATGATATGGATTCCATCATTCTAGATATAGGATCCGACGTGAATATCCTAACCAAGAAAACATGGGAAACGATGGGGAATCCACAGTTGATATGGTCCCCTGTGCAGCTCTGTTTAGCAAATCAGATCAAGGTTACACCAATTGGTCAATTGCCTCATATACCAATGGAGGTAGAAGGATTGAAAACATATGCATATTTTGACGTCATAGAGATAATCGATAACACCAGTACATATTTTGCGTTGTTGGGGATTCACTGGGCAATGGAAAATCAGGCAGTTGTCAATTTCAAGAAAAGGATGATGTCTTTTGAGAACTGACATGAGGTTCATTGCTCCACTTGATCCACTTGAAGGACATAGATATGTTGAACCAATGAGATACGAGCTCACCGTAGGATTGGACAACATTTATAATGTCTGAGAAGATTACATCAATCCCACCGACCATGGAGAATTGGGGTGGCAAAGTATCATTTAGGCGTCATCGGACTCCAACGAGGCTCTAGAGAATTGGAAACATCGGTTGCATGAGGTATCAGCAAGGAAGTGCGTTCGGATCACTCAATCACTAATATGGGTCGCGACAAAAGTATGTGATATTCCAACATACAAAAGACTACCTAACCTGGAAACCTTCATCAATGAGTTTGAAGTGTTAAATTTTCAGAATTTACTTCAATCTGATCTAGGATCTTAACTGAGAGAACAACATGTACATCATATCTACAGCATATCAATCATGGAGACAATAATGCAAACACACAAGAGACACAAAGATTTACTTGGGGAAAACCATAAAGGTGAAAAACCCCAATAACTTCCTCAGAGATAGATAGAGCAATGATACAACCAACCATGAGAGATATAACCTAGCAGCAGATC
Organism: Larix kaempferi; assembly: GCA_027924585.1. NCBI lineage: Eukaryota > Viridiplantae > Streptophyta > Pinopsida > Pinales > Pinaceae > Larix > Larix kaempferi. The sequence goes on along the minus strand of BSBM01000020.1, from coordinate 7,400,045 downwards.
CTCCTCCTCCATAAGTGCGCCACTCCTCCTTGAGTGCATGTGTGAGAAGTGAGTGAGTAAATAGAGTGCCTCCCGCACTCTATTTATACTTGACTTGACTTGCCTTTTTACCTAACTCATGTAGGCTCGAACTTAACCACATAACATAATGCTGACTGGGCCGACCCCCAATAGGGTGGTCTAATAACCCTTTGACCCGCATGGCCAACCCCCAATAGGGTGGTATAATAACCCTTTGACCCACATGACTTATACAGGGCCGACCCCAAACAAGGTGGTCTAATAACCCATCAAGTATAAGTTACGACACTTACAATATAAATGACGACACTTCCGTATAGAGGAATAATAACATCTCTATAGGAATACAATATACATATATGTGAAATGCATTCCGAAGTTACATATACATCAACACTCCCTCTTAACTAGGAAGGTATTTCTCAGCACAAGTCATCTTCTTTGGATCATCGCCACTGGATAATCATCATCGAGTCATCATCATCGTCACTGCTGCTGCTATCTCAATCAATCTCTGAATCTACTCGTCATAGGAAGCTCTACAGAGCCAGTCCTTTTTCATACTAGATGTAGGCCCACCACCTATAGGTCTTCATCATCACTGGCCATACTGTGGAATCCTCAGGACTTATTACGTGCGTCACAAAACCTCAAAAGAGCATCCCAGGATGTTACAGGTACACAAATCTGACTTGTAGGATCTCCCAGGGCGCTATTACATGTGACCCCACCACAAAACCTCGAAAGAGCATCCCAAGATGTTACGGGTACACAACTCCGACCTGTAGGATCTCCTAGGGCGCTATTATATGTGGTCATGGAAAAACCTCGCAAGAGCATCCTAGGACTAATTACGGGCACACAGCCCAACCTATCGGATCTCCCATGGCGCTATTACATGCCATAGGACAAAACCTCGAAAGAGCATCTGCCAGATATCCCAGGGCACTATTACATGCCATAGGAAAAACCTTGAAAGACTATCTGCAGATCTCCCAGGGCATCGAATTACATGTCCTCCCAGAGCAAAACCTCGAAAGAGCATTTTCCAGATGTCCCAGGGCACCGATATTACATGCCATAGGCAAAACCTCGAAAGACCATCTGCAAATCTCCCAGGGAACCGGATTACATGCTCATCTGCACAACCTGATCCACGGCCATAGAGTATCAACCTAATACTCACCATACATCATCCTGATGTATCCATGATCATCCTGATCATCATCACTGCAACGTCCTGCTGCATGTCATCTAGAGCAACATCCTGAAGCTCGTCATCCATGATCAATGCTGATCATCATTGCAACGTCCTGCTGCATGTCATCATACATGATCCACCTGATCATCAATGCATCTACCTAATGCATACCAAGTATCTACCTGATACATATCATCATACATGATCCTCCTGATCATACAATGTATCTACCTGATACAAATACAAATACATGATACATATCACCATACATGATCCACCTGATCATACAATGTATCCACCTGATACATATACAGATACATGATCCAAGCATCCAACATGATGCATATACAAAATACATACACATGATCCAACTGATCATATCCAGCATCAACATGATGCGTACATACATACAAAAAAAATGATCCATCTGATCATATCCAGCATCCAGCATGATGCGTACATACATACATAAAATGATCCAACTGATCATATCCAAGCATAAACCAGAACATCATCCTGATGCTCATCATCCAGCGCTTGCATCCACAGCCATGTGAAGGAACCCCCTTCCAACATGCTTGGAATGGCTTCAGCAAATGTGTCCATCACTTCTTCCTCGAAGTATCCTCGATCTGAAGCACGCCAAGCCTCTCTCTGAAGTACTCGAACTTCACCCTGGCTAGTGGCTTCGTCAGCACATCTGCAATCTGCTCGTCCGTCGCAACATATAGGAGCTTCACAGCTCCTCTCTGCACCATATCCCTGATATAGTGATATTTGATCTCTATGTGTTTCGACCTATCATGAAACACTGGGTCCTCGGACAGCTTCACAGAACTCTGGTTATCACAAAAGATACCAGTAGCCTCCAACGGGAGATCAAATAACTCAAACAGTAGCTTCCATAGCCATACTTCCTCACAACTAGCTGAGTAGGCTACAACATACTCTGCCTCAGCTGTACTCAGTGCTACGCAGGACTGCTTCCTGCTAAACCAAGAGATCACACCTGATCCCATACTGAAGCAACACCCAGATGTGCTCTTCCTATCTGCAGCACTGCCAGCCCAATCTGAATCAACATAACCCTGCAGGTTAAACTTTTGATTCGACTCATACCTGAGCCCATAATCCACTGTACCCTTCAGGTACCTCAGAACATGCTTTACAGCAACCAGGTGAACACTCCTCGGATCTGTCAGGAACTGGCTGAATGTGTTCACAGCAAAGCAAATGTCTGGTCTCGTGTTCGCCAAGTACATCAAGGACCCAATCATCTGGCGATACATAGAGACATCAATCGGCTCAGATGAAGCATCACATAGAAGCTTCAGATTTGATGCCATAGGTGTGGCCATGGCCTTGCAATCCATCATCACAAACCTTTTTGGGATCTTTACTGCATACTTCCCTTGTCCAAGGAAGATTTCATCTGCACTCTGCCACACCTCCATGCCAAAAACAAATAGTGCATCATCCCCAAGTTCTTCATCTCGAACTCGGTAGTAAGCTTCCGCTGCGTGTCGGCAATCAATCTATTTTCACCTGTAACAAACAGGTTATTTGCATACAAAAGTAGTGTCACTAGATTTCCTTCCTCAACCTTGTAGTAAGGGTTGGAATCCGCTTTACTCTTGGTAAAGCCCAAACTGGATAGAAAGCTGTCTATCCTACCATATCAAGTTCTGCACACATAAATGACTACACCATGCTGTCTTGAAATCCATCTGGTGCATCTTCTATTTCATCTCAATGCTGTCATCTGCAACATGCTTGATCTGATAGTTCCTTTTGGAAGTCATACCAAACTTCCCTTCACATCTTGGGACTACATCCCAAACATCATTCTTCATGATCGACGGATCATGGCATTCCATTTCTTTATCCCAAATCCTGGGAACTTAAATATCTTCAATAGATATCTTTGTTGTTGGAACAAATGTTGTAGTCCTTTTTGTAGGTGAAGATATACTGTCTTTCCTACAAAACAGGTCAAATTGCATGATTAGAAACATCTCATAATTTTCAGAACAAATTCTTACACATAAAGAAATATGTCATACAGTCATGCAATTATCTTAGCCAATGCTTCAATACAACATTTATCCATATTCTGTAACTTTCTAGATGCCTTCCAATCTCTACCAGAACATTGTTAAGAGTGTTCACAACTCCCAACATGTCAGCAAAGAGGTTTCATTCTAGATAAGTAGCAATGGAATGTTGTACAGTCCCATAGGCCACTTACCCATGCATATTAGGAGTATACTGTTCATCAATGCAATTATTCTAATATGCATAATACACAACCTAATTCTAGGAACATCAGTATATACATTATTGAACAGTATTATTTAAGAAATGGCAATTCAAATACTTATCTTTGTTTGTTCGTTGGGTGGACTCCCTCTTAGTCTTCGCTTCCTTGCAAGAGCTACTGGAGTCCTAATCTGAAGTAGCTTCTTCTACACCTTTTGATGTGGAATGTAGAGAGATGGTCAACTCCCTCTGAATATTTGCATCCTTGCATAAACCACTGGAGTGTACTCCCTCTTGATCCTTGCTTCCTGGATTACCTGTTCTTGAACTCATATTCATCCTTGGTCCCTATGCATGCTTATTAGTATTATGATTGTGTTATCCTTGTGATCTCATATAAAATCATACATTCATTAGTATACTATTAAAACACAATAATCTCAAGCATGTATAGTCATGATCATTTCAAACAGAAATAATAAGCATTAGCATTCAAGGTTTATGTAGGATTCTTATGGTTAGTCAAATCATAAGAAGCATAACATGTCTAAACCTATAATTACTCAAACCTATGACTCTTCGGGTTAGTTGAACCATCAATCAAGATAAGAGATATAATATGCATAAAACCTGTGATTATTCAAACCTATACCTTCATGATTCTTCTGGTTAGTCATATCATCAATTATGGTAAGAAATATAATATGCATACAGCCATGACTTATTCAAACCTACGACTTCATGAATAATCATTATCAAACAACACAACAATATAAGATCCTAACACAAGGTAGGATTCTATCTTGATAAAGGAAAAACATACCTGGATTAGCATGCTAGCTATTTATGTCTAACATACTCACATGATGTCTTCTTGTTCTTCTTCAATGACTTGTGCTAGTAACCTGTATATCTCATAGGTTAACTATTACAAAACCAAGTTATACATACCTCGTAAATGGATCTTCTATGAGATCCATGACAATGGATGAATCTTTGTCCTCATGTTATCATGATCATATGTTCTTGGACCAGAACATGATTTGTATTTCTTGGTGTACCTTTCATGTTAGTAGACAACATAAAACTCATACAACACCATAATGCATTAGTACAATCATAAGTGTCAACACCCTAACCAATGAATATCTTCTATCATGCATTCATAATTTTGTTAAGGTGATACGATAAGTCTAAAATCAAGATTGTACTAACCGTAATAACATGAAGGCAAACATACCATAAACTTAATCATGAACAAATCTCGAAACATACCTCAATGAGTCATACTTGTCGAGATCACTTGTAATCTTCTTATGTAAGGCCTTACCCTCATCTCCCTCTGAAACAGGAACTCCTTCACTTATGCAGGTGACCAATCCATCTTCTTCTAGGATTAACCCTATCCACTTGATTTGTAAGAAATGGACCTGGAGCTGAATATGGGTTTGTCAGGGAAACCCCAAAAATTCAAACTTTGAATTTCAAACTTCCGAAAGAATAGAAATATGTGCCTTGATGAGCTGATCAAACTGGTATATTCAGAATTTGAAAACTACAAAGTTTCACTCCTCAATTTTGCCTTTGAAACTTTCGGATTCACTGGACGTGACCCAAAACTGGGGTTTGATGAAGCCCACTCTTCTTCCCAATCAAAAATTTTGAACCAAATCTCTAAGCTTCTATTTTCTGAGGAGCTTCCAGCCGTGATCACAGATTTAAAAAATTCCCATTTTTACAGAAGCCCTAATTTTCCACTTTTCTGATCAAAGTCCTGAACTAGGGTTTGATCAAGCCCGGCCTTCTGCCCAGCCAAAAATTCTGATCTTGGTCTCTAAATTTTTATTTTGATGAGTAGCATTCAGCCGTGGTATCCGATTACAAAAATTCCAACTTTCTACAAAGCCCTAAATTCCAGAAGCCATGAATGAAGGTACTCAAAAATAATTCTGTTTTGACAGAAATATGTACCTGATTGTTTCTGGTGTAACTACAAACTTTTCAATCCACAGGATCTAAAAAAGTTTTATGAGATAGCCTGACCTGTTATCTTTCCATCCTGACAGGTCTGACCTCAATTCGATTCTCTGAGACAGAGTTATGCCAAATTTCGCAATGTGACCTATTTTGGGATAATTCAGGAGAGCGAACTTGTACGGTGTGCCACGTGTCACTGTTTTAACTTCGGCCTCTAAAAACGTTTCTTGAGATAGCTCGGCCTGTTATATTTCCATCCTGATAGGTCTGACCTCAATTGGACTCTCTGAGAGAGAGTTATGCCAAGTGTCGCAACGTGACCTATTTTTGGATAATTCAGGAGAGAGAACTTGTACGGAGTGCCACGTGTCACTGATTCAACTTCGGCCTCTGAAAAAGTTTTTTGAAAAAGTACATTCCGTTTACTACCTGTCACTTTTCACGAAATTTCATTTGGAGCTTCCTAGCTCAAGTTATGACCTTTTTCCCAAGGTCACCTGATTTTGACTCAGATCTGGAAGAGGCAGAAACCCTGTATTGTACAGATCATAAATCACAAAGTACAACGAATTAGAGGTTGTCCTTTGGAAAAAAGGTACATGTGGATCTTAGCTTCGTCCTGTAACAATTTCAGATCCGAAAACTTTTCCAAAACAGATTTATAGAGAAAGTTATATGATGACTGGTTTTTGCTATATCAAGCCCTAGCATCGTAAGTGCAACAAGTGTCATACATGCCATATCATGCCTTCTTTCAGGATAGCTCTGATACCATGTTAAATTTTCAGAATTTACTTCAATCTAATCTAGGATCTTAACTGAGAGAACAACATGTACAACATATCTACAGCATATCAATCATGGAGACAATAATGCAAGCACACAAGAGACACAAAGATTTACGTGGGGAAAACCATAAAGGTGAAAAACCCCAATAACTTCCTCAGAGATAGATAGAGCAATGATACAACCAACCATGATAGAAATAACCTAGCAGCAGATCCTCCTCCTCCATAAGTGTGCCACTCCTCCTTGAGTGCATGTGTGATAAGTGAGTGAGTAAATAGAGTGCCTCCCGCACTCTATTTATACTTGACTTGACTTGCCTTTTTACCTAACTCATGTAGGCTCGAACTTAACCACATAACATAATGCTGACTGGGCCGACCCCCAATAGGGTGGTCTAATAACCCTTTGACCCACATGGCCGACCTTAACTGAGAGAACAACATGTAAAGCATATCTACAGCATATCAATCATGGAGACAATAATGCAAGCACACAAGAGACACAAAGATTTACTTGGGGAAAACCATAAAGGTGAAAAACCCCAATAACTTCCTCAGAGATAGATAGAGCAATGATACAACCAACCATGAGAGATAGACATAACCTAGCAGCAGATCCTCCTCCTCCATAAGTGCGCCACTCCTCCTTTAGTGCATGAGTGATAAGTGAGTGAGCAAATAGAGTGCCTCCCGCACTCTATTTATACTTGACTTGACTTTCCTTTTTACCTAACTCATGTAGGCTCGAACTTAACCACATAACATAATGCTGACTGGGCCGACCCCCAATAGGGTGGTCTAATAACCCTTTGACCCACATGGCCGACCCCCAATAGGGTGGTCTAATAACCCTTTGACCCACATGACTTATACAGGGCCGACCCCAAACAAGGTGGTCTAATAACCCATCAAGTATAAGTTACGACACTTACAATATAAATGACGACACTTCCGTATAGAGGAATAATAACATCTCTATAGGAATACAATATACATATATGTGAAATAAATTCTGAAGTTACATATACATCAACATGAAGACAAAGTATCAGAACCATAGTGCCTGCTAGCATTAGATGAAGCATCCAATGCCACTCTAGCGAGGTGGTGGGATACACACAAGTCGTCAATAACAAATTGGAAACAATGTCAATGATTAATGGAAGTAATATTTGGGGAAAATGATTGCTACCAAGCAAATAACTATGATGGAAGGATTGATCCAATGGATCATCTGGGAAAATCTCAGACTACATGGGGAGTGAGGCCAAAGTAAGAATGGGTTCATGCATTCATCCACGCATTAGAAGAAGTGTCACAAAGATGGTATGTATCAGTAGAGATGAAACGAGTAACAACTACATGGGAGGATATAACCACTAGTTTCAGTCACACATTCATTTTTGCTGATGAGAATCCTCTAATTGACAGTGCGTTGCAGGCAATCCGTGAAAAGATATTTGATACAGTTTCGACCGAAAGACCAATGGGACCGCAATGGACTGGGACACCAAAGATGATGATGAAATGTTAAAATTTTTTAGGAGAACCTGATGATGACGAATATCTTAGAGCTGTCTATGTCTCGGAATCATAAGGAAGTCGCGACGTTGAAGCACCAGGTATGCCATTAGATAGATTCAAGCAACCATTGAAAATTAAGAAAGTGAATATTGGTTCAGTGGAGAATCCAAATTTTTCCAGTGTTGGAGACTATTGGGACGACACAACAATTGGAAAGGTCACCGACTTATTGCATGAATTTCAAGATTTGTTCTCGACGAATTTTTCTAAGATGAAGGGCATTTCCGAGGACTTGGGTGAGATGAATACCCCCTTACACCCAACGCTAATCCAGTGAAGCGGCAACCATATAGATTGAATCCTAGATACAAAGAGCGAGTGAAGGCTGAGATAGAGCGGATGTTGGACGCAAGGATCATTAATCCTATCGAAGAGTCAGAATGGATCAGCCCCATGGTCGTCCATGACAAGAATAATGGCGAAGTACGGATTTGCGTCGACTTAAGGAATTTGAATGATGCATGCCTTCATGATCCATTCCCCAAACCCTTTACCGATGAATTACTTGAAGGTGTTGGCGGACAGGAAGTATATTCATTCACATATGGGTTCTCAAGATATCACCAGATCAAGATTGCAAAAGAAGATTGACACAAAACCACCTTTGTAACAGAGTGGGGTTGCTATCAGTACACAGTAATGCCATTTGGTCTCAAGATTGGCCCTGCAATTTTCTCAAGGTTAGTTGTCGCTGCTTTCAAATAATTTATTTGCAAGTTCTTGGCAGTGTATATGGAAGAATGGATTGTGTATGGATTGGTTAAATACCATGTTGAGAGCCTCAAGATGATGCTTTAAAGATGTCAACAACATCATATCTCTTTGAATTTAAAGAAGTGTATCTTTTGTGCACCAATTGGTATATTGTTGGGACATATTGTCTGCAAGGAAGGTATGTTGGTCGACCCAGCCAAGATTACGATCATTGTCGACTTACCGGAACATATGACAGTAAAGCAGTTGAGGGCCACGTTGGGCCATATAGGATACTATAGAAAGTTCATAAAGGGGTATGCAACAATTACTGTTCCCATGGAGAATCTATTGAAGAAAGATGCGAAGTTTGAATGGAATGATGAGTGTCAGAAGAGCCTCAACATATTGAAGGAAAAGATGGTTGCAGCACCAATATTAGCCTTCCCTTACTGGAAGAAAGAATTCCATATCCACATATATTCTTCATCAGTCATGCTGGGGGTGATATTGGCCCAACCTAGAGAAGGGTCGATCGACCATCCTATCGTGTTTGCTAGATGAAAATTTTCAATCGCGGAGAAAATTTATATAACGATAAAAAGATAAGGCCTCGCGATGGAATATGCATTGCAAAAGTTATGATACTATCTTCTAGGAGGAAAATTCAAGATGTTTACTGACCACTCATCACTGAGGTACCTGTTCAGCAAGCTTGGGTTGGGGGGGAGATCTGTCGGTGGTTGTTTCTGTTTCAGGAATTTTACTTTGAAATCATCGTGAAGCCTGGACGATTGAACGCAGGACCAGACCATCTATCGAGGATCGAATCGGGAGAGGAACCAAGTAGCATCGACAAAGGTCTTCTCGATGCATAGTTATTTGGCATTGGAATGGTCGATAACCATTATGAACAGATTGTTCAGTTTTTGGCTACGGGAAGAGAACCTGAAGGGTTCACCACTAATCAGAAGAACCATTGATTCGTTAGAGTTGTTGATTTCCAATTGATTGCATGATAGTTATACAAGATGGGGCTAGATGAAATTATTCGTCAATGTGTCCTTCCACATGAGAAGGAAAGAGTGTTAGCTGAGGCTCACAGTGGGATTGCAGGAGGGCATTATCACTAGTACAAAATGAGAGATAAATGACCAAAACAACGACCAAAATCCACATATAAATGACCATTTTTGAGTTGGCGACCACTGGTAGAAAATATGTGGCCATATTTAGCTTGGTCTTTTATAGCATATATTGTGGTCATATATTTGGTCGTATATTTGGTCATAATTTATTCATATATTTGGTCATTAATTGTCACAATTAATGACCACATTTTTTGTCATGTGATAAATGATCGTTAATTTGCTACCAGCGATATCCAACTCAAAAGTGGTCATTTATATGCACATTTTGGTCTTTTTTTTGTCACTTATCTCTCATGTTGTATTGGTGGTTGTTTATATACAAATTTTGGTCATTTTTTTAGTCATTTATCTATTTTTAGTGGTTTCATAATATATATAGGGAACAGAGAAATCGAACCACCAACCTCCTTCCTATAAGGCAGGTGCTCTACCATTGAGCTAGCACCCTTAAGTAGAATTCCTTATGGATTGATATGAGAATAAAATTTCCAACTAAAGAAATGCCCGAAGCTATGATGAAAAATGACCACCAACATAAGGAAGCATGGTTTAGCTGAAACATATAATGAAGAGTTGCGTGTTGGGGCAGGTTTAGCTGAACCATATAATGAAGCATGGTGTGTTGTTGAATACTATGAAGCTAGTGGCACTATTCTTCGACTGTTGTTGGAGCACTTGTCCCCCAATAGTGAGCATCAGGGAAGAACACTAATTTTCCGAAACATGGGGGAAGTCAAGATACTTTTGGACGCTAGATCTAATGCTGATTTTTGTGTACGAATGAAGAATGGACATCAATTTTGCCCCCTACACATGGAAACTAGAATGGGTTGTCTTACTATTTTGAAGCAGATGATAGTGCATGGATGTGATTTGAATGCGATGACTGAGAGAGGAGAAACTATACTTATGTTGTCTGTAAAGGCTAATCACCAAGAATGCTTCAAGGAATTGTTATTTTCATGAGCTGAATATGGAAAAAGTAAACATGGATAGGAAAAATGTAGTCAACATAGCAGAAGTAAACAATTGTGTTTCTTCTATTCGTCAATTTATTTTAGATGCAATAAAATTAGGGAAAATAATTTACTCCAGTAGTCCCCAAGTGTTTTCTCCACTTCATTTTATGGCCATATTTGGTGATTCTCTGGTCCTTCAGAAACTTTTACAGCAGTCACGACTTAATTTGAATGAGCAGGATATGCATGGTTTTTCTGCTACAATGATAGCTGCAAAAGAGGGTCATGTTGAGGCTTTCAAAGTGCTTATATTCGCTGGAGATGATTTGAATTTGAAGAATAAGAAGGGTGAAACAGCAGTTAGTTTAGCTCAAGCCCATGGAAAAAGAGAACTTTTTGAAAATGTTATGTTGGATGCCACTCTAGTGTATGGCTTAAAAGGAGAGGAATTCAAAGCTCTGCATTATGCTTCATAGAAAGGGGATTTGGAGGCTATAGGGAAACGTCTGAAAAGAGGATATGCCGTCATTACCCTTGAAAAGGATGGTTACACTCCATTAATGCTTGTTGCAAAACAAGGTCAAGCAGATGTTGACTGTAGTCTTGTAAACCAGAAAGGTGAAACAACATTGTTGCTTTCCAGGAGAAATAGTTTATCAAAAATTGCAGTGGGTGCTATATTGGACCATCTTGAATAGAAGTTGGTTCTTGCTGGTGATCAGCTCTGCAAGCATACAAAACAGGGTAAAGGTGCTCCACATATTGGACCATCTTTTAAAATTAGCATGAGCTCTACAAAATTCAAATACACATAAAAGCATACCTTGATTGATGCTTTTGACTTTTCTGTAGCAGCATCAATGGGCAATTGATTCATGGCCCACCCATCCTTCACCTTCAAGTAGTTATACATTACCACACCATAAAGAGCTGCATCCAAACAACAGTTTTCCAGCATAAGGTACACATTCAGACAACATTACATTTTGAAATAGAATCATATACATTTGTACGACAGAAGCATGTATATTACCAATAGCATATCCAATTATGTTGAGGCCCGTGATTGCTGACTCTGGAAATACTACTGTTGAAAGCACAATCAATATCCAATCCTTTAGAACACTGGCCACTCTAACAGTGACTGCTCTAGTTCTCCCAATTACAAGAAAAATGGAGAAGTTTAGTGCCAATGCACAAAGAGCATTTGACAAAAAAATCCAAAAATTGAACTACAACTGCTGAACCTCCATTGCTGGTTGCTCCAACAAATACCAAGGGACAAAAAGAAATAGGAAACTGCAAAATACAAAGAAAAAGTTAACATCCATACCTTCTAGCACTTGATGTTCCCCCTACTCTTGCTTTGCATATGGTAATCCTTCAGAACGAACTAAAGATGGAGCAGGCTCTGGAGAAGATGATTGCAATGGAGAAGCTGGCGTTGGGGATGCAGGTGGAGGAGAAGGGAGCTGGAACAGTGTGTATTTCCATTTTTTTATGGGAACACTTGCAACAGCATCATCAAATCACCGAGTGGGAATAGTAACTCCAAGCTTTTCATAAAAAATAAAAATAAAAACCATCAGTAAATTGTTGAAAACTAAAGTTTGTTCTGCTATGAAGACTGTTATGTCTAAAGAACAAAGCAAAATGCACCTTTTCAGACTCAGAAATTGAAAACTCATCCTTTTGTGGATCCTGTACAGCTTTCCTGCCACTCTCTTCATTAAATGTTTTCAGAGGTTGGATCTCAGAGAGATCGGCTTTCCCCACTCCCCCATTGGTTAGGTCACTAGAAACTGGTTTTACTCCCTTCTTTTGAGTGGTATTAGTAGTGTTTCTTCTTAAGTTTGGGTTTAGCATGAGTAGCTCTGAAGTCCCTTCTTCTGGTGAGCCTATGGTGCCTCTACCACCACAGACCTTACATGAAGCTGGTGCCTGATTGCTCCCTGTCCTAAAAGCTTCTAGGGATGCAAAAACACAAGAGGGATGGGCAAGAACTAAACCTATGTTGCAGCTGCAAGGATGCATCTGCATCCATATTTGTGAACATTAGTAGCTAGCACTGATAAATCAAACCTAGAAATCACATGGAGCAAGGCCATGGTCTGTTACAAATTCTGGAAAGAAGGATTGCAACTTGTGAGACCTTATCACTAATTAAAAGACATTATCTCAACATTTTCGTTGTCCTCACATCCACAGACACTGCAAACAGACTCACTCACTGATAACCCTGCACTTTTATTATTTGTGCAGACATCTTCAACAGGAACGGCCTTGTATTCTCCCTACAAAATGTAAAGCTGTCATATAAATCCTTTTAACCTCCAAATGCACACTACAACCTAATTAGGTTTTTAATAGTGTTGCACCATGATCCCTAAAAGTTTGACCTTAAATTGGTAATGGCCATGGAGGCCATCGACTAGATGTAATACTTTAATCAATCAAATATCTATATTGAACTCAGTATAAGAAAATCCATTTAGATGATACCCACAGAAGGAACTGTTGAATGGAATGGATGCCTGTAACTAACCTACTCATTCATCCCGATAATAGTAATCTCATCCCTTTCTATCTGTTTACAGGAAAAACACATGTAATCTTCAGATATCTGCAAGCAAAAAGAAATATTGTAAACATGTAGCAATTGGTTGAATTTTCGAAAGCAATTCCAACAATGAAGATTCTTTTAATGGTTGAGCATTTCCCGTATTGTATCATATGCAAGCTAGTTACAGCAGAACATCTCAGCCCCAATTGATTACAACAGAGAGAAGCTTAACAGAAAACAAGCATTCAAGTGGTCTAACTTCCATTCAAACTCTTAAGAGCAAACAATAGACACCTAACCCCATTTACCCATTTGTTTCTTGCTCGTTTAGTGATAACTAGAATCATGATTACTAATTGAATGCAAAACAAAATGTGCCACAAGTATCATAATCAACAGAACTATTAAATGTCTTAACAAGCAAATGATAAAAACCTAACCAATACAGTCCATTTGCCACCTGCATACACTAATAACAATATATACGTCACTATTTTAAAAAACAAATAGAAATAACTTACGGAGATATTCACTCCAACTTATCATGAAATTGGAACTCTGAAAAGGAGTTCTTGGGGTCGGGAAAAATTCATAAGGAGCAGGCACATATGTCTTCCTTCCCATCGCATATTAGAGCCCTTGACCGGACATAAGCTTTAAGAAAAACTGATTTCCAAACCACTTTAATGTAGGTTAAAGCAACCTGACAGAGGCATGCTTTGATCATGGTGTTGTTGGCACGGTTTGCCACCTATGAAGTGTGTAGCCTATGAAACAAGGGCCGAAATTCTTTAGCATCTCAAGATAAGATAATTTTGTTAACGACCGGAAGCATAGGTCAATAGGATTAAAAGATGCATCCTGTGTGAATGCAAAGTGGGAGTGGCAAATTTACTCCTAGATAATTCCAAGAGAAAGCAAAAAATGCAGCATAGATAAGTGCCAAGAAGATATTTTAATCTAAACCTTCCCAAATCAGCAGTCTTATCCGCACATTTTATAAAAAACAAGAATATGGCATCTTGATAACCACAAAAACTATTGTATATTTAAACATATTGATTGCAATTTCAGTGTTTGTCTCCCTATTACAAAGGAAGATGATTTGTATGAAATTTATTAGAACACATCACAGGCTTCCAACTATGATTCCTAATTGCACAGTTAAGAAGTTGCGTAGAAACTTAAAAAACCTAGAAACCTAATGCAAGTAAGGAGCTTGACTGTAACCGATTTACAACATATGCATACATACCTGGAATGAATGCCATGACACTGCTTGAAATAATATTGCATATTCTAGGTTTCTAATTGGAAATACCACGCTAAGTGATATGCTTGTAACAAATAACCTGGAACATCATTTCTATGTGTATATTTCACGAGTTTATGAGATTTAGACATATTATTTGTAACTGCTAGAGGTGAAACAGATAAATTCTCTCCAAATGAATCATTTAACTCACTTTTTTTTTGCAGTTCCTCCATAGATTTAGCACTTGACCTTTTTTTTTTATGTTTGCTGAGTCAAGGAAATATTAATAATGATAATGATATATACCTTATTTTTTCTTAGTGATTAAGTTTTTAGATGGGCATTGTAAGAAACACAATTTCTGACATGCTAAAAAAAGATATGTGAAGGAAGCTTGGGGTCCAAGGGAAGCCTTTTTATGTAGAGCAATCTCAACAAATTTCATGGTAGTGTGCGTTTTTTCTGTAACTAAATGTTTTTTCTTGAAAACACACATACATAATAAAGAGAATTAAATGTTTGTGATGGAAGTACTCAATGCTGCAATAATAATACAACACCAAAACTATGATAGGTAAACATATACTTTACCAGGTGAACATTACATTGGATGGTGGAAGACCTAATAGTTGAACAGGATTTTTTTCAGAAGATGTAGCACAACATATATTATCAACTTCTTTATCAAGTTTAGGCTTTGAAGTTTGGAGCTATGTAAATAGCTTTTCTTCAAGACATTGTAAAGCCTAATCATCTTCCTCGAGGCTGCAGTTCAAACCAAAAGAACTTACGGACTTTTTCTCTTCAATAATTGGTAATAGAGTTTCATTTGACTTCTTAGAAAGTATTTTTCACAAAAAATAATTCTTCAAGTTTGAGAACCCTTGCAAAATATAATTGATAGAAAAATCTACATTAAAACAATAATATAACATCTTGAAAGTGCTTCCTTTTCACAAGCGATAATTATTTAGGATTGAGAACCCTCACAAAAGATAATTGATAAAGAAATCTACATTAAAACAATAATATAATGCAATAACAATAGCAAACAGAGTACAACAAAAACCCATTTAATAATTTGAAAGTGCTTCCTTTTCACAAGCGATAATTCTTTAGGATTGAGAACCCTCGCAGAAGATAGTTGATAAAGAAATCTACATTAAAATAGTAATATAATGCAATAACAATAGCAAACAAAGTACAACAAAAACCCATTTAATAATGGCAAAAAACTTAGAAAACACAACAAATATAACACAGCATAAAAATAGATGCAACAGTAATATATCTGCTTGACCTTCACTAGTGAAGAAGGCTATGTCCCATGCTAGAATTTCCAATAGTTACATTGGCCTACTCTTTTTTTCCTTTCAGGTTGAACTGCTTCTATACAAAGTTGTGGTTGTTCCCCCTCCATGGCCAAACTTGTACCATTGCTCTGTTTCTCTCCCCAATATTAAGACCATCATGTAACATTGAGTGCTTCTCATTTTCTATGCCACGCTCCGTTGACTTTGCCATTCCAAAGTTACTAACATTTCAACATCTCATGCTCAACACTATCACTAACATGAAGAATTTACATTGGATTCATGTTTCCATATATCTGAGGATTCTGCTATTCTAGAGCTAGAATGACTGGATCTAGAAAATTTTAGACTTCATAGCATTTGATTATACAAGCTAATGAGAGATACAAGTAAAGATGAAAATATGGAAAAAAATCCTACTCCGATTCCAGTCATTTTCTCTTTTCATAGAATTTGGAGAAAGTGTCACATAGAAAATGTTGTCACGATAAAATACAAATGGTGTAAAAAGTATAAATAAGGACAAAAATGGACAAACGTTACAAGATCTCCCTCATACTGGGTTGTAGAGCGCCTCTCGATGCAACAAGCTATGCAAATAGCCAAAAAAAGCATGGCAGTAGAGAATGGAGATATTGACAAGAATGGTCCAATGGCAGAGGAATGTGAAAATAATGAGAAAGCAGCTTAGCTTACACCAGCATCCACCTATCATTAGAAACTTAATAATTTAACATTTCCTATTGAAAAAACTGTGACTGATGGTTATTAGCAAACAATGCCAACTACTAAGTTTAACATGGAGATGATGCTAGAGTGCTCTATGGATAGCTTTAACAAATATTTTTCATTTTCTTACTTTTAACATGTTATTTCTCTCCATATTTTATAGAGATTCTAAATGTAGTAGGCCATAATGATGTTGGTGGAGATCTATTCTCCACATTTTTGGGCGAGAAAATTATCATTTATGAATTGACAGGATGTCAATTGATAAAATTTTGAAGAGTTATTTAGAACTATGTTGTCTAGGCTCTGATCCTGTATTATTTTAAGGACTTAGCACATCCTTATTTATTCAATGGCCTGTTGAAAAGGGGCATGTCGTTGTATGTGAGATTGAAAATGTAGTGACATCCAAATGCATGATGTGAGTGATTAAACTGGAGGGTCAGCAAGGCCCAACCCTATCCTTGATCTTCCTCCTGTTTGCATCTTCTCTTGGCTATAAACAAGTGTGCAAGCAATAGAGACAACCAGTGCCTCATTCTTCTTCCTCTACTTGTCTTCTTTTATTTTATTCTTTTGAGTGGAGCCACAAAATTGTTCTAGGGTTCGTCATAGGTCAACAAGATGTTGAGAATTGACATCTATCCACGTCCCCACCAATTCCTTAGGACAGTTAAGTCTTGTTTTGTACCAAAATTATGCACCATCATCTTTGACTAATGAAAAGCTCATATGTTTGATTTTTCAAGTTGTATTATTGTGAGAATTCATTCAAAAAGGAATGCTCTCTTAGCGTTTTGATTCAATTGACAAGTATTTTTAAGTTAGTACGATTCAATTGACAAGTGTTTTTAAGTTAGTAAGATTCAATTTATGATCGACAAGCTAGCTTTTTGTCTTTCAATTTTCTCCATGACCCATTGGTTTTGGCACCAATCACTCCTCTAGTTTTAAATTTTAGGCTCCAATTTCTCTTGGGATGACCCTCTTAGGCCAGCAAGCACTAGTTCGAAGCGAGAGGATTATGTGAGGTGACATTGGCACTTTCCCTAAATGTTACATTTGATCCCCTTGGGACTAAATTCTCCAAAGACAATTTTGAATGCTAACAAACCCAATAACGTTGAATGTAGTCAGGATTGACAATGAGATCATTCTTCAACAGAATGAAGTGCACATTAAAAAAAAAACATCTTGGTACCAAGACTATGAGAAGGGGCCAAGTGCTCTGAATGTTACTTCAGTAGATGTCGTCTCTAATCTCTGACTGCCATATTTATCTCCCCTTTTCGTGGGAACGACATGACCAGGGACATCCAAAAAGTAAATAGGAAGGAGACTTTCCATAGATATGTCAATACACTGTAGAAGAATCTTGTTGAAATGTGCTTGGAGAGTGTAAAGTCCAATTTTAATAGGAAAGGTTTCCAACATTCTTAATGATTGGACAAACACTCATCCAAGGCCCTTGGTCAATATCATTACTTATTCATCATGTGGTTCCACAATCATTTCTGCCAAGACTGTTCATTATAGCAGAAGAATGAATATTTTATCGCCAAAGGGTAGGTTATGCTGAGAGTCATAACCAATGTGCCTATTTGTAAAGTCGTAAAAATGATGGTCAAGAGCAAGTGCCCAGAAACTTTTTCCAATCCATGTCTGGTATATAGCTTGGACCTTGATCTTCAACATACTTACTCAAACAACATGGAATGTAATACTTGTTGAGGAGTGTAGGATGATAGTTAATTTCATCACAAACAACCAGAAGTCTACTATTTTCATGGATACACTAAATTAGAGTTATTGAAAATAGCAAAGACTAGATATCATACCTTTTACATTTGAATAAGAAATCTCATCGAGAATAAGCAAGCATTATTGAGAGAGGTTGTCAGTAAGAATTGGGTTGTTTGGATGAAATCAGAAACCAAGATCGCAGTCAAAAGCAAGAAAAACATGGTATGTGAATAAATGAAAGCATTATATGGATTAAAGAAAGCCCCCTGAGCATTCTATCAAAATATTAATCAATGTCTTAGATCAAATGGATTTAAAGAAGTAACTCAGAGCCAAAGCTTGATATTAAAGAAAAATGTAAAGCCAATGTGACTGTAGTTTATGTTGATGACCTGATAATGACAACTAATGGTGCTAGTTTAATTGATGAAGAAAAAGGTAACCTTTGCAAAGATTTTCAAAATAAATATTTTGCATTATTGCATTATTATTTGGGAATTAAAGCTTAATAGCAAAATGATAGGATACTTAGATCACAATCAAAATATGCATCAAAATTGGTTTAAAAATTCAAAATCTGATCCGATTCCAGGTTGCAATTGGAAGACAACATGAGAAATATAGGATTGATTATGTTATGAGTTGATATATTAATGAAATGAAGCAAATGACTGAAGTATGCATACAACAAATTAGACGTTAAAAGTTTTTTATTACTGTGTAAAATATTTGTACATTTCTCAATGAGAGAAAAAGCATGAAGGCATGAAAAGGAAAAAAGTTATGCTTACTATTTTATTCCATTTTCCAACGCTTGTTTCTAATGCAATAAGCACAAACCAGGTAATAGAGAAAATCAAGTTGATACAACCCACTATACATGATAAGGTTCTGAAGCTTAGAAGAGTACCACTTCTAAACCTCAACACTTGGCAAACACTAGTGTTGTCAGTCTTACACTTGACAACAGCAGTGGTTAGAAATACATTGGCATAAAACCCATTTCCTTTACTGTCCATGATGTAATGGCTTATTTCCTTTCTCGTTAACAGAGCACTAGAGTATCCATCGACCTTGAAGGCTTGAACCAACTAGTTAGTACAACATTGATTAATATTTTTGCAATCCTTGGCACTATTAAGTAGGTAGTGTTGTAGAATACTTCTTCAAATCTACCTCCTGTGCTGTTCTCCAAGTAGTTTTCCAGGGCATCAGAAGCCATGAATATGGCTCCTCTGTCTTCTTGGTCTTTAGACTTGAAAGATCTCATCAGCAGGTTTGTCCAGTCATTAGTGGATGGAGGATGCACTAGAATGCAAATGAAAATATAGTTTTCTTGGATGGGTGGATTAAATTCAAAATCAAGCACTTCACATACTACAAGGAATTCCAAGTTGGAGTCACCCTCCACATTCAACAGGTTCTGGTTGCACCCATGGCATCCATTTCTCTTGCACTATAGAGAAGGAAGTAGGCACAATGAATCTAACAGTTGTTTTAGTGTTGCATGCATCCTCCTAGCAAGTATGTCTATGATACCTTTTGTTGTCCAGAATATATATCAATTACAGTTGCATCCAGAGACGCTGCATTGATAAATCTCTGCAATGTCAGCTGCAGATTCTAATGGAATTTGCACTGATGCAGATCTTAAAGCATCTTTTAAAGGAATACATTGTAGCATGATGGAAGGCACATCATGGGAATTGTCTATATATTTCATGAATTGCTTAAGGGAAGAATTGGATGTATCCATTGACAACATTATAATAGAAGTTTGTCCGATTTCACGTGTCCTTGGTCCAAATCTCCTTATGTCCTTGATTTTGGGACCTGAGAGGATGGCCATGACATCCCTGGCACCCATCTCCAAGTAAAGTCTTCCTCTTACCAAGCTTGTAATAAAGAGTGCAATATTGCCTAAGCAAGCAATTCCCACATTGGTTAAATTCACTGCTCTTGCAACAACTTCACTTGATTCGAGCTAAGCTAAAGCAATACTAGATAACCATACCAACGAAGCAACCAACTCCATCATCAACAACTTCATTATCATGTATATGCTCCTCGGCCAATATTTGAATACACCCATTTCAAAAGACAAGACAATATAAGGGTAAGTTTTCTCAACTTACCTTTACGGAATATCCTATTGCTTCACCCAATTGAGACCGTGCTTGCAAGTTTCAAGAGAAAAGTTGATCAGCTGGGGATAAACAAAAATTTATCTCCCTGTACTCGGTTCAAATTTCGTATTGTGCCTCAAATTTATCTCACTGGTGCCTCTCAACTTTTATAGCAAAGTGGGACAGTTGAGATGATTTACTTCCCAGTAAATTTTCATGGCTCAAATCTTTTATAAGGCAAAGTGGGACAGGTAATATGGTTATATTATTCCCATTATAAAGTTCTTACTTGACATTTATTCCATTTTTTATCAGATTTTGCTGACAGAGCATCTGGTTTGATTTATGATGAATAACATCTATCAAGTGACCTACCATCGCCAAAGGACACCTTGTTTCACACTGACAACATAACAAACAAGACTAGAAAAAAGTATTTAGATGCCAAAAAAGAATGATTTTATCATCAAACAGGTGCTGAAATACTTCAGCAATCAGTATAAGCTTCTTAAGAAAATAGAATAGTTCATAATGGACCCTTTTAATTTCTTATAACATGAATTTAATCAACCAGAAAAAAATAAAAATAAAAAATAAAAAATAAAAATAAAATAAAATAAAATGAAGCACAACAGGGTAAAAATGACTCCTTTATAATATAACTCATTTGTATTCACAGTTTTGTCACAACCACTCATGAAGCACAACAGGGTAAAAACATTACAGAATAAAAATGAAAACCAATGCTAATTACTTTAAAAATTTATAGTAAAAGAATAAGGAGTTGCAAGTGTAATCAACTCAAACGAATATGAGAAATTGCCATTACAAACTCGTTTACATTGAAGTGTATCAGAAGTAAAATAAACATATACATCCTACACATTCTTGAGCCCAACAAACAAGTGATTTATGAGAAAAACTACTGTAGATATGCCCTCGATGAGGAGCATCTTTTCAAGAGATGTTTGAACCAGTTCACCTTCAACAATAAAGTCAAAAGGTTGAGGTTTTTCTGCCCAAAAAAAGAGAAATTTCAGGTTAGGAACAAAAAACTCAACTCCAACTTCCCATGAAAATATACAAACTGTATGTAACTTTGTACTACAAACAATTCTAAAATTTTGCACCATTGATCTCTCCTTAATTCTGGGTAGCCTTTCAAAGAATCAAATCTAAAAAATTACAGGACATCACAACTACACTAAACTATTGATTCACATGCTATCGTTTGTATCTCAATATAATTATGGATCTGAAGGATTATACTTTTCCTATATTTGATATTTTAAACCAAAATTTGACTAATATAACATGAAATTTTTTTTAATCGATGACTCTCCAGATGTAGCCACATCACGAATTTTTTCAAATTTGAATAGTTGTAATGCAAACCTAAATATACTAGTAGTATATAGGAGCTAACTATAATTATTTCTGCACAAATTCTCTCTGTTCTTGTACATGTACCTTAGAAAACCCAGTTGCTGTTGTAGCAGATGGAGCTCGACCTACATACTTTATCCCATGTTATGTGCCTTGATTTATTTCCCTCATTGCAGTTAGAATATGAGGAGTGATGTGATGATATCCTCTCATCTTCATGGGTTCCTCCTAGGGCAATGTAATTTCTGCATTTGGATATTGCTGGAGATATCTCTGAACTAGGTCATATGGGATTGGACAGCGTTGTTCCACACAACATATAGAAACATCCTTTAAATTAACTCTCTCCTTTCTTCAATACGATCAAAATAAGCTCAGAATATACCTTCCTGGAGTAAAGTATGAAACATTGAATGCCCTCCTCCTGATAAAAGTGATAATTCTGATCCTTAATTAGACATTCGAATTGAGTTCTCTATTTTTCAAACCCAGGATGGCCTTGTACATCATCAAATTCAAAAATACTTGACTTGTAAATGATGGCATTGCAACCCAAAAAGAGAGCTCCAACAAAATCTTACCAGCAATATTTGGAATCAATAAATTTCTCCTACAAATTCAAAAATCGACCCATTGTTCCCTAACATATATACTTGGGATCCATTCATTACCCATATTCAACAAAAAATACATAACAATACCTTACTGATTGGGAGCAAGCATCCCTCTGTTCCACGATTTTCGTCTAATTTCCCATCACATGCCAATCACACCCTCCTCCTCATGCATCCTTACAATCTTCTTCATATGGCCTCTCCACAGAGTAGTCGGCTCCTCCACTATGGCTCTTGGCTCTCCTCAGAATGACACGACTGTCTTCCAATGTGGCCATAGTAATGCCATAAATCAACTAGAAAAGATTTGGCCCTTAGAAATACCCCCGTGATCTCTCAATCCACAACTCCACAAGATAAGGGTTTAGGCCCTCCATGGACCTCGATTTTATCTGGATGCCCACAGCCCTACCACAAACCCTCAATGGAATTGGTTCAGTCCTTATCCCATGTCCACGGCTCTGTCAAATGATGAATAGTCCCTCTCCATGAAGCTCTGAGTGTGTTGCGCGCTAAGTTTAGAGTACTTGGGTGAAACCAATTTCTATCATTTTCGTATAGTAGTTTCAATGTCATTTTTTTATTTATCAGCTCTACAAAGTCCGTGAATGAATTTAAAGTAAGTTAAGGAGGAGTCACTTTCTCCTTTCATGAGATTGAAAGTATTTCAGGCATCAAAACTTAAGCCCTCATTTATATATCCTCTAATTAATGTGGTATATGTAACAATGGTTAGTTCATAGCCATTTTTGTTTTATTTTCTCAACAAACCATGTTGTATATGTAACAATTGTTGGTTCACCACTTTTTTTTTTAATTTTCTCAATAGACCATAAGGTTTGCTTTGATTTATTTTCCTTAAATAAATGAATATTCAATGCACTATAAATGCAGTATAAATATTAACACTTGGAAAATAGCTCACATCCCTAATATTCTTGAACATTTCTAAAGCCTTATTTACTTGACCAGCTCTCAACCAGCATAGATCCATCTTAAACTCGGATCTATTAAGCACAAACACAAAGAAGGATCCAATTTCTTGAAGTGTAATTTTTTTACACATCAAGAAAAAAATTACATCTCTAGAAATTGGATCCCTCTCAGTGTTTAATAGGTCTGGGTTTAAGATGGATCTATGTTGGTTTTAATTGGATCCATCTCGGTACAATAATCTGCAGTGCAATGATCCAGGGAGAAGGCTACCATAAACATATTGATAACACATCCCCAATTTTTTATTTCATACACAAAATCTAAGGCCTCTGACATTTTTCCAACCCTAGAGTAACCTTTTACGAGGATCATATGGATAAGTAGACTTTGGAAATACCCCCTTCTTTGTAAATCAGTAGCACATTTTCGAGAATCTATTAGTTTTCCTGTTGGCTGCTTTCTTGGGCAGACCCGGGTTTTAATGAAGCGCAGCAACAAAACCCCTTGGCGCACTGGCCCTCTCGGCAACGAGCTGCGCAGCAGCTCGAGGTCTCACCCGAAGTGGCTATGGGGGGGTTAAGGAATCAGGTTTCCTTAACCGTAGTGACGCGGAGATTGCTCTTCCTCTTCCGGTTCCTCAGATATCGGCGGTCGGACTTTCCCGCAGGCCGCTCGGCGCAACTGTGCGGATTCCTTCCTCGGCAGGCCCACTGCGCAGTTTCTCCTCTCTAGCGCAGAAGGCAACTATTCCTTGCGTCGACGCGTTAAGTACTTCCTCGCCCTGCGCATCCAGCGCAGTAACGCATTCCTCGCTCGCTGCAGCGACAGCGCTTTACTACTTCTTCGGTACTTAACACTTAAAGCTATCAAGGGACCTTTCCAACTCACTTAAACAGTCGCAAAGATAATACAAGAGTCTCGCATACACAGATAATGAACTTTAAACAGTTATCATTCACGCAAACATTATAACAAGAAGACATATGTGAAGCTCATCTCCTCGAGGAAAACCACGTCCACGGGAGTTTATATTAACCAGAAAACCATAGAGTTATACAATATGCTGCGCACACAGCTGCAGCCTTAGATCCTTACAGGAAACTCCACGCACACAGCTGGGAGCCCTTCTCTCTATCTAGTCTCTTCTCTCAGAGATTACAAAGGCACAGACATCTACTCAGACTGTCTGGCAACTCAGGGATTAGCTCCTCGGCTATCCGATTCTACTCTAGTTCTACACACTCGGTAGAAAACATAACAAAGGATAATCAACCCATGATCTATCCTCGAGACTGTCTATCTAACAGTCTAACCATCTAACTATCCCAAAAGTATCTAACTCTTACTCGCTAACTCTAACGTCTACCCATTACAATTATTCATATATATAGGTGGCCATGGCGGTCGCACCTTTACAAAACTGTGGGCCTTTCCCAACAGTGATTACCAAAAACCCTAACCATGCACATGGCTAGGTGTACTGTAGGCGCCGCTTGCAGTCACGTCGCCGCTTCCTGCAGGCTCCATGAATTCCGGCGCAGATTGTGGGTATGGGCGATCGTCCTTCGCCTTCAATGCTCTGGTCCGTTGCTCCTCCTTGATCCGAGCAACCATAACTTCTGTACTAAGCATTTAAATGAGGGTAGCTGAACCCTCTACTCCATCGCCTTATTTATTATGGTAGCTGAGCCACCTTCATTCTTCGATGACGTGCGCGCGAGCTCCGCGATTTCTAGTCCGTAATCTTCGTTGAGCTTGTCCATCTGGCACCGTACTGCGCACCGTCTCCTTCTTGCCCAAAACTTAGTGCTTGTCCCAAAATTAGCACTTTCCTTTCATACTTGTGTCTTTTCCCCAAAATTCGTAGCTTTACCGCAGCTACGACCTAGGCTCCAACAGGCCCCTAACACTCACTTGTGGCTCGCCCTCGAGCCACTCGCACTAGCGTGTGGTCGCTTGATTTGCGCATCTGCTTTTGATTGAGTCTCCGCGAATGTTTTCTTCCACTTCGCAATAGCGGAGTCCAATTCCTCAACACACTCGTCAGCTGTTTTCACCGTTTCTGCGGTTGCTTCGTCTTTAGTGATGGTATCAATGATCTCCTGAGATTCAGCAATCTCTTTGATTTTTGTCTCAACCTGGGCAACGATTTCAGCATACTCATCCATTAATGGCTGAATGCTATTGGTGAGCTTCTCATCTTCAGTTCTGAGCTTGAGCAGTTGCTGCTGCATTTTGCGCACTTCGCCCATTTTCTTCATTTTTGGTAAGCCTGTTAAGGCCTTAGCTTCTTCATTCAGAACAGTGAGAGATTGTTCTGCAGCTTGCACCTGTTCTGACAGTCCAACTTTAAAAGGGAGCTTCACAAGCTCCGTCCAAGCTTCCATAGCCTGGTTCATTAGGTTCTCGGCTTCCTGTACTCGATCTTTCATCTGTGTGGAAGCTCTGCTCAGTGCTTCAAATTGTACCTGCGCATCATCCGTAAGATGCGCAGCAACGCGAGCTTCTAGCTCAGCGATCTGGGTTCTATGGCCTTCTGCCATAGCAACTATTTCTTGCTCCAGGGTTTTCGCCCTTTCTCCAATAATTTGAACTTTTGCAACCAGAGGGAGGTCTGGTTGAATTTCGCAAGCCGGCAATAACTGGGCAATCTCATCCACTGCGTTTCTGATACCGATGTCTTGCGCCTCATAAAGTGCAAGCTTCTCAGAGGTATTCTGATGGATTGCCTTCAACTCTAACTCCTGCGATTGCAGTCGTTGATTTTCCTGAAATGTAGAGAGCTCTCTATCTCTCAACTCAAGAGAAACTTTCTCATGCACTAGCTGTAGAGTCTCTATAGGAATTAGAGACAAATTGATTTCAACGGGCCCAACGGCGCTTACCTGTAGTGCTGTTAGCGGATCTGGAAGTGTCATGCTGGTAGTCGGAATATGCACGACAGTATGCCTTTCAATGAGTTCTTCAACTCGCTCGGCACTTGGAATTTCTTGTGGCGTCTGCGAAGTAGATGCTGGCGCATGGGTCTGCGCAATCCTTCCTGCGAGACCTTTTATTTCCACAAACTGTAGGTCTAGAGCACTTCTGATGTGAGCGTGCGTGTTCCTCATCTCACGAAATTGCTCTTTCAGATACTGGTCGATCCCCGAGGGAATAGCCTCAGCGGGATGCGACACTTTTTGCTTATTGGCGGCCGGTTCTGTGGAGCCTTCGTCACTTCTTTGTTCCTGGGATTTTTTGCCCTTATCCTTCTCTTTCGCAGCGGTGGTTGGCAGCGCAGATGCGAGATCTGCGGCCTCCCTCCATTCATCCGACCAAGACTTGATGGTTTCTTCAACATCCTCGGTGGTCATTCTGTAAAGGCCTAGCGCCCATTCATCTGGAATGCCGCAAGGGCGGAGGTAAAGTTGATGTATGTCGGCTGTAAAAGCCAACTTTTCGTCATATAATGTGGCTGTCTCCTCGCTCAGCCTTGGCATTTCTTGAATGGTATCTCGGAGGAGATAGTAGTACTCACAAAAGACAGCGCGATTCATCTTGCGCTTCGCGGGATTAGGGGAATCCCAGAGGTTGATGTAGCGCATGCCGGAAACCTCTCCTGCGCGGCGCGGAAGGAACTGAGTATTCGGGGGCTCCTTCCACCCAACGAGAGCGCATAAAATTAGAATCCAAGAAAAATGGAATGATTGGGCTGCATTGTCCTGCACATTCAGGCAATCAGCCAAAAAAGAATTCAGCAGAAAGAGAGACCAGTTGTACTGCTCTCCCTCCGCAGCTGCGATGGCGAGCTCCATGACAGCTCCAGTAACTTCCTTCGGTCGGCACTTTGTGAGAAGTCTGCCTGCAAGCAGACTTCCTGTAAATCGAAGTGCCTCATCTTCTACTGCAGTGAGGTCATAAGCCCGACCTCCTCTTGTTAAGTTATACTTCTGCACCACCTGTGCAGTCAATTTTCTGTCCTTGTCCTTTCCCACAAAATGAATATTGGGATCCTTACCAGCCTTAGATAGACCAGTAATGCGGTGAATTAAATCAACATTTAGATCAATTGGCCTCCCGAGCCAAAGGTAACCTCCATGAACGTAGGATAGCAGTGTTTTAACGACTGCGTTCGCTTCATTGCTACGCCCAAAGTGCGGTAGATTCAACAAATTCAGGAGTCCAGGGCGCTCAAGATTTGCTGCAAATCCCTTCGGGATGAACTCGTCAACCTTTCTGGTGGGATTATGTACTATATTCAGATATCGGTCTAGCTGGAACTGAGGATATGTCTTATAGTCTCCGAGGTTGAAGTCAGAGAACTTGACCAGTGGAATGTTTCCCAATAGTTGTCCTTCTACCCGCACACTAGCCGGTAGTGGCGGTAACGGAATAGGATACTTTGCATTCTTCGGGATCTGTACTTCTGGTGCATCATCTGGACGCGGCGGAATATAGTTCACCATGGTCGCCAACGGCTCTGGAACAGGTTCTTCTGGCTGCGATGGCGACGCTCTTGTAGCCGGAGACTGTCTGGGATCCTGATAACCAGGATGTACATAAGTTGAAGCTGTGACTGGAGTAGTCATGCCGAAATCTAATCCTCGGCGCAGGAATTGACGAACAACTTCTTCAGTTGACAGGTTCTCCGTCGTGAATCGATGTGGGGAACAAAAACTTTGGACAGCAAATGGCGGACCTGCGTAGGATATGGACGCTGAAAACAAGGGAAAATACTCTGCACAACTCGGCTCTGAAAACAATAACTTGGATTCATAAACAAGATAGCAACTCGAGGAAAGTAACCCAAAAATTATACAAGTGTGAGGTATTTGTAGCCAGAGGTGAGTAAATGCGACCAAGTGGGGTAACTTAGCTGTAGGCAGCTATACATGAGTTGACAACACGCTATCCTCCTCGCCGCAGTGGTGTATTTATTGTGATTGACGGGCTCTGACAGCCTTCCGGGAAAAGCTAATGCTTTCGGCGCCTGAGTTAAATGCAAATCTATCGGAGATCAAGCCGAATCCGTCAGAGCGGCTAGACTTAAATAACGGACTTATCCTTCATTTATTCAGACGCGGCTACATAACTGCTGTAATTCAAAATTTTCCGGCGGGTCATTTCAACTTAGGAAACTGTGCCTCTAGGGGTCCACAAGGAGAACTCTTCAAGCGGTGAATTAACAAAGAGAGCTCCGCAAGAGCGATAGTTCAATAGTCCGGGGAGAAGCTTCACAAGAGCGCAACTATGTTCGCTCCAGCCAAAATTTAGACATGCGCGGATGTTTCTAGGAACTGCGCAGGAAGCCGGAGACTGAGTGTCTCGCAACTTCCGTGTAGAATGAATGCGGTGCCTCTTTCAACTACACTGGGCATCTGCATCATGTTAGCAATATATTAGGTCGACGGAGCGGGGTGGCCGTCGCGATAAAGCTTGAGCCGACTCCCGTTGATCATTGTGGGTAGTAATTCTCCATCCAGCTTTGCAAGCTGAACTGCGCCTCCTTCTGTTATTTTTATCACCTGAAAAGGGCCTAACCAATGTACACGACACTTGCCCGGAAACTTGATGAATTTACTATCATAAAGGAGTACCAAGTCTCCTTCTTCAAAGTGTTTATGCTTAATGTGCCTGTCATGCCAAGCTTTCTGTCTTGCCTTCTGTACCTGTTGATGGAATCCGGCCAAAAGTCGGTCTTCCTCTAAGGCAAGCAGTTGCGAAAGTCTTTCATTCATAGTATCAGGATCTGCCATTTCTGTGATTTGCGCAATTCTGAGGCTGGGAATAATGTATTCCATGGGCATAACTGCTTCTTGTCCATACACCAAGCTGAAAGGTGTGTGACCTGTTAGTTTCTTGCAAGTGGTTCTGTAAGCCCATAATACAGCTGTGACTCTAAGGTCCCAATCATCTCTTTGTTGATTACAGATCTTCGTCAGGGCATTCTCAAGGATCTTATTGAATGCTTCCACCGTACCATTAGCTTGAGGATGGTAGGGTGTACTCTTATGGTGATTAATTTGAAACTCTTCAGTAAGGGCCTCTATAGTCTCATTGAGGAAATGTGTACCCTGATCACTCATGAGGATCACTGGGCATCCAAATATAGTGATAATATTCTCGAAAATGAACTGCGCGGCTGTAGCAGCGTCGCAGTTCTTAACTGGCTTCGCCTCAGCCCATCTGGTGAGGTATTCAGTAGCTGTAATGATGTATCTTGCGCCAGTTCTTTTTCCTGGTGGGTTAATAGGTCCTACAAAGTCAATGGCCCATTTATCAAAAGCACGCAGTGTGATCTGGGGTCTTAGCGGCATTTCATCTCTTCTTGAGGGTTTTCCTGTTCGCTGGCATACATCGCAACATTTACAGAATTCCTTAGTATCCTTGTGCAATGTCGGCCACCAAAGACCTGCGGCTAATATCTTTTGCGCAGTCGGCTTTCCTGCGAAATGGCCTCCTGCGGTACCTGAATGCGCTTCTGCGATGATAGAGTTCTTTTCATGTGGTAAGATACATCTGCACAAAATTTCGTCAGGGCCCAACTTATAAAGCTGGCCTGCTATCAAAGTGAAGTCTGCGGCTCTGACAACAAGTTGCTTCTTCTGCTGGATTGTAAACTCAACCGGTGCTTGCCCGGTAGTGAGAAACTCAAGAATATCAGAATAATATTCGTCTGCTGCTTGAATAGAAAACAACTGTGCGTCAGGCAGATTATCCTCCAGACTTGTAGGTTCCTCTCCTGACTCTATCCTGGATAGATGGTCAGGCCCTGCATTCAATCTGCCTGGCTTTACAATAACCTCGAAATCATATTCTTGAAAGAGCAGTAGCCATCTGCAAATTCTTCCTCCTAACACTGGTTTATTGACCAAATATTTCAAAGCAGAATGGTCAGTATACATTTTAAAATGAGCGCCTAACAGGTAGTGTCTAAATTTCTGTAGGGCATACACCATAGCTAATCCTTCCCTTTCTGTAGTGGTGTAGTTCTTCTCAGCTGTAGATAGCTTTCTGCTGGAGTAAGCAATCGGGTGGTCAATACTTCCTTCTCCAGACTGTGTAAGCACAACCCCCAATGCTATGGAAGAAGCATCAACATGAACATGAAAAGGTTTTCTCCAGTCCGGGAAAACTAGAATAGGCGCTGTGATCATCTTTTCTTTAAGTGTGTCCAAGCTCTGTTGGCATTCCTCTGTCCATTGGAACTTCGAATCCTTTTTGAGCAATCTTTCCATAGGCGCTGTGATCTTTGCATAACCCTTGATGAATTTTCTGTAGTATCCTGTATGTCCCAATGTAGTGCGCAATTGTTTAACTGAGTTGGGCGCAGGTAAATTAGCAATGATGGCAACCTTCGCAGGATCCATCAGAAGTCCTTGTCTGCATACAATATGTCCCAACAAAATACCAAAGGGCGCACAGAATATACATTTTTTCAAGTTAAGGGAAATCTGATGCTGTCTACATTTTTCTAACATCATGCGCAGATTTGCAATATGGTTCTTTAATAGGCCAAATACAGTCCAGTCGTCAAAATAGACTTCTAAGAACTTGTGAATGAATTCTTTAAAAACAGCAACAACAACTCTAGAGAAGATAGCAGGTGCATTTTTAAGACCAAAGGGCATTACCGTATACTGGAATGAGCCCCATTCAGTTGCAAAAGTAGTCTTGTGGCGGTCGTCCGGATGGATTCTGATCTGATGATATCCCGAGAAACCATCAGTGAAAGAGTAAGCCTCTTGTCCTCCAACATTATCAAGTACTTCATCCGTGAAAGGAGTGGGAAATGCATCGTGCGCTGATGCATCATTGAGTTTGCGCAAGTCGACACAGATTCTTATTTCACCTTTCGTTTTCTTTTCTTGGACCACCATAGGACTAATCCAATCGCTTTCCTCTACTGGCTCAATAATACCTGCTGCGAGCATCTTATCAATTTCTTCTTTGACTTTTTCTTTATAGCGCGGGTTCAACCTGTATGGGCGCTGCTTTACTGGCTTGGCGTCTGCTTTCAGAGGTATGCGCATCACTCCTAAGTCTCCTAGGATGCCTTTCATTTCTGTGAACTTGGTGGGAAAGATATCCTGGTAGTCACGTAATAATTCTGAAACATGTCCAACAGTTTCATCATCCCAATAATCTTCTATAGACGCAAACTTTGGTTCAGCTTCTGTACCAATGTTAATCTTCTTGAGCTTGATGTGTTCTGTGATGGCAGGGATATCAAGCTCAGGACCTTTAATATTGCGCGTCCCTTCTGATTCTGGGATATTGATGTTGCGAGGATCGTCTTCCTCATCTTCAGCGGTGAAGTTATAGCATTCCAGGGCATGTTCTATCTGGACAGCCCAATCTGGTTGGGAATATTCTGTTACTAGACATGGTTCAAATACCTTCTTTTTAATACACTTCAGAGCCTGATCAATACTTGGATGCTCTGACTCAAAGCTGAAGGTAAGTTGAAAACTTTCCATCATAAGAGGCCAAGTGAGAGTGCCTCTGCGCAATTCTGTGTCAGTATACCAATTTCTTGGAACTGTATCCAATGTGTGGATGAATAGGTGAACCCATTCATCTTCCGGAATATCTGACCATTGCTGAATACATGCTTCAATGTGTGACCTGGGGTCACTCTGTCCCTCGTATTTGCGCGACACTTCTGCTGTAGTGTCCTGGAATCTGCGCAGTATCAATCTGCGACAGTCTTGCCATGTGTGAATATTCTCCTTATGCGCAGCCCACCATCTTGCGGGTGTAGCGCGCAATGCTATATCTAGTGCCTGTATGCGCTGCAGTTCTAGAAGATTTTGTTCATATTCCTGTATGAATTTAGTTACTTCAGTTAGACCATCAAAAATTGGAGTGTCAGTTAATTCTGTGCCAATCCATCGAATGGATTTAGTCATCATTGCGCAACGTCTTGCAGAAACCTCATGTAAACGATTCTGCCAGTTTTCCAATCCTGCATCTGAGTCTGATGTGCACGAGCTATCGCATCGCCAGCTGATATGGCCATCTGCTGTGGGGTTGACATAATCACTGTGGTTAGTGGTCATTTGGTACAAACTTTCCATGTGGCGCGCTTCCTCTTCTGCGCGAATGGGTTCTATATACCTTGGTCCTTGAATAGGATCAAGTGGTGCGATGACCCTAATCGGGTCATCCTCAAAGGTCATCTGTCTTTTCTTCAAATTAATGACAGACAAATTATCAAATGCCCAGTCTATTCCTAAAAGTGCTGGGTATGGTCTACTATCATCCATGATTTTGATTACTTCAAAATCTGCAGAGCTTCTTACTCCTTCAATATCAATAGGTACATTGGGTAATCTTCCCAATGGAGAGACTCGTTGCTGATTTGCGAGTCTTAGCTGGATAGGGGATCTTGTAAGCTGAGGGCTTCCCATCTGTTCCCATGTCTGCATAGTGAGGACATTGGCTTCTGAACCCAAATCTAACATGACTTCGTCCATTTCAAATGCTCCAATCTGCGCTGTAAGCCTCATCTCTTTTCCAGTTCTAATGTGACTCCTAATCTGGTGAACAACATACTGCGGTGTGTTTGTCGAAGCAGACTGTTGGCACTGATCCAACAGGTGTTGGAGTTCTAGAGTTTCCTTTTCATTGCGCAACAATTTTAAACAGTGTCGCAGGAACGCATGAACACTGCCTAGTGCATGCTCGTCGTCAGGCCTTCCAACTGTAGTGGCCTGTTCTTGTACCGGATTGTCTTGTCTTAGCACTTGCGGTCTACTATTGTTCTGCGGAATTGCGGCAGAACTTGAAGCTCTCGGATCTGAGAAATACTCTTGAGCTTGCTTAAATGCTTCTTTTTGCTTCTGCAGGTTAAGTGGGGCTGGTTTAATATTAGCGCGGCGCACCCATTGCATCGCTTGCTTTCCCATTCCCATCTCTTGCGCACCAGTGGTTGCTCCACTGCGTGTCACTATATTAACTGTAGGGTCTGGTTCTCTTTTTTCTGCTGCAATCAGCTGAATATTCTGATTGACCTGTGGGGTCTTTGCTTGCATCTTAGCCTGTAGCTGAGGGCATTCTTCAATGATATGGTCGGAAGATTTACAATACCTGCAAAGGGTTGTAGGATTTTGGCAATCCCTGGCAAAATGACCTTGTGCTCCGCAATTATAACAAGTGATCTGTCCTCTTCCGCGACCAAAATTTGTTGTGCGTCCGCGTCCCTTGTAATTTCCTGCTCGGGCGTCCCGAGTTTGGTCATAAGGTGGACCTGCTGTGGGTCCTTGTGTCTCTGCTTGTACCCTATAAACATCATGCTTTCTTTCTATCATAAGATCATATGCTCTACAATTGTTCTCATCATGACCTACTGATTTGCAGAAATTACAATATAGATTCTTTGGAGTTTGTACATATTTCTGAAGTAAGTGACATTCTTGTGGTCTATGACCTCTAGTTCTGCAGATTTCACACCAAGGCCCCTGTGCCTGTGGTAAAGGGTTAGGTGCTCCAGTTGCAATATAGTCTATGAAAACGGGACAATGGTCCTTTGAATGACCTTGGGCTTTACATTTTGTACACCAAATTTCTTCCTTAATCTCCTTGCCTTTCTTAATATCATGCACTTGCAAGGTTAAGTTTGCTAATTGGTTCTGCAACTGCGCAACATCGTTGCTTGTTCCTGCAATTGGCGAAGCTTCTAGTTTCATAGCCATCTCTAGAGCTTGTTCCTGAGTATTGAGATTCTGCTGCATAAGAGGAAGTCTAATGTGTGGGAGCAGCGCAGCAATGAACCATTCTTTATGCTGTTGTGGTGCAAACTCGAAGCTTACTTGATCTATCAAGGCTTTGAACTTCTGGTCAAAGTCCCATACTGATTCTGTAGGTAACTGTTTGATGTCTTTGAGCTCTGTTATACACTGTGATTCTGATTTAGGTTTCTTGAATTCTCTAATCATAGCATTTCTTACATCAGCAAGCGTTCTATTCTGTGTTGCTGAGTATTTCATGAACCAAGTCAAGGCTCTTTCTCTTAGTGTGGTTGCTAACTGAACCAGTTTAACAGCATCATCATTAATTTGCTTAATTGTCCAAATGGCTTCACATAAGAACCAGTGCTGCTCAGGGTCTTCTATCCCTGTTCCTCTAAAAGCTGGTAGCTTCATGTCATCACCCATCCTTCTTGTACTAGGTTGAGGTGAGGGTACTGTAGCAGTGCTTCTGGGCTGGTTAAATAAAGGTGGTACAGAGGTACTGGAAGTACCGTGTGGGCTACTAGAAGGTGTTACTGCGGGGTTATACTGAGCTTTGTCTAGCTTTTGCGGTGTAAAAGGGTAATAAGGGATATGAGCACTCTCTTGTCTTTCTATATGGCTTGGTCCAGGGACTTGACTGTCTTCTGGGCTCGACTCAAAAGAATGTTGGTCAAGGCCTACTTTATACCGTTTTCCACTACGAGTGCAACCAATAAGTTCAGGATCGCTATCAGAATCTACGGACATTACTTGTCTATGCTATTCATCAGAAGCAATACATAGTTTTCCTTTTTCATACAGAAGCATTTTAATCCATAAGTTCAAAGAATTTAAGAACTTACCTCTGTGTACTTGAAAGAAATTCCTCTCAGCTTCACTGAAACTCTTTCTTGTATCTACTGCAAACTCGGTGATGAAACCTTTCAGTAGACTATTCAACCAAAAGTCTACTGCGCGGGACACAGGATTGTCTATTCGCTTCACAATACTGACTAGCTCAGGCGTCCAAGCGACTGGTCGATCACTATGCACAGTAGGTCTAGAATCTGCTAACTTGGCTATCCAAGCGTGTAACTCCAGTGCAAAGGTAACAAAGAAAATTTCGTGAAGGTCAGTATAAATATACTTCTGTAACCAGTCTTCTGTTTGGAGCGTAGAACTTCTATTTTCTTGTTCAGCGAACTCTTTAGCCTTTAAATCAAACCAGTCTCCAATTTCTTTAGCTGTAGGGTTCCAGTAACACATTTGTCAACTGAGCAAGTCTCAGTGTAACAGAACCTTTTGCTGGCTTCAGCAACGATCTCAGACGGGGAAATAGTAAATTTCACAGCAGCAAGTCGCAAGACAAGGGAATCATTTGTTGGCTCAACAACAGGGTTCAAAGCAACGGAACCATTTGTTGGCTTAACAACCTTCTACGTCGCAAAAATAGCAAGTTTTAGTCACGCGGCAACGGAACCATTTGTTGGTTGAGCAACAAGGTTCAGAGCAACGGAAGTGACGTGATCAAAAAGTCATAAGGCGACGGAACCATTTTTCTCCTCGATCTCGCGCGTCTCTGAAATTACAAGTCTCACAACAGCAAGTCGCAAGGCAACGGAACCATTTGTTGGCTGCTTTCTTGGGCAGACCCGGGTTTTAATGAAGTGCAGCAACAAAACCCCTTGGCACACTGGCCCTCTCGGCAACGAGCTGCGCAGCAGCTCGAGGTCTCACCCGAAGTGGCTATGGGGGGGTTAAGGAATCAGGTTTCCTTAACCGTAGTGACGCGGAGATTGCTCTTCCTCTTCTGGTTCCTCAGATATCGGCGGTCGGACTTTCCCGCAGGATGCTCGGCGCAACTGTGCGGATTCCTTCCTCGGCAGGCCCACTGCGCAGTTTCTCCTCTCTAGCGCAGAAGGCAACTATTCCTTGCGTCGACGCGTTAAGTACTTCCTCGCCCTGCGCATCTAGCGCAGTAACGCATTCCTCGCTCGCTGCAGCGACAACGCTTTACTACTTCTTCGGTACTTAACACTTATAGCTATCAAGGGACCTTTCCAACTCACTTAAACAGTCGCAAAGATAATACAAGAGTCTCGCATACACAGATAATGAACTTTAAACAGTTATCATTCACGCAAACATTATAACAAGAAGACATATGTGAAGCTCATCTCCTCGAGGAAAACCACGTCCACGGGAGTTTATATTAACCAGAAAACTGTAGAGTTATACAATATGCTGCGCACACAGCTGCAGCCTTAGATCCTTACAGGAAACTCCACGCACACAGCTGGGAGCCCTTCTCTCTATCTAGTCTCTTCTCTCAGAGATTACAAAGGCACAGACATCTACTCAGACTGTCTGGCAACTCAGGGATTAGCTCCTCGG
The DNA here is from genome assembly GCA_027924585.1 of Larix kaempferi. NCBI lineage: Eukaryota > Viridiplantae > Streptophyta > Pinopsida > Pinales > Pinaceae > Larix > Larix kaempferi. The sequence continues at coordinate 7,363,659 of BSBM01000020.1, read as the reverse complement.
CTATCCGATTCTACTCTAGTTCTACACACTCGGTAGAAAACATAACAAAGGATAATCAACCCATGATCTATCCTCGAGACTGTCTATCTAACAGTCTAACCATCTAACTATCCCAAAAGTATCTAACTCTTACTCGCTAACTCTAATGTCTACCCATTACAATTATTCATATATATAGGTGGCCATGGCGGTCGCACCTTTACAAAACTGTGGGCCTTTCCCAACAGTGATTCCCAAAAACCCTAACCATGCACATGGCTAGGTGTACTGTAGGCGCCGCTTGCAGTCACGTCGCCGCTTCCTGCAGGCTCCATGAATTCCAGCGCAGATTGTGGGTATGGGCGATCGTCCTTCGCCTTCAATGCTCTGTTCCGTTGCTCCTCCTTGATCCGAGCAACCATAACTTCTGTACTAAGCCTTTAAATGAGGGTAGCTGAACCCTCTACTCCATCGCCTTATTTATTATGGTAGCTGAGCCACCTTCATTCTTCGATGACGTGCGCGCGAGCTCCGCGATTTCTAGTCTGTAATCTTCGCTGAGCTTGTCCATCTGGCACCGTACTGTGCACCGTCTCCTTCTTGCCCAAAACTTAGTGCTTGTCCCAAAATTAGCACTTTCCTTTCATACTTGTGTCTTTTCCCCAAAATTCGCAGCTTTACCGCAGCTACGACCTAGGCTCCAACATTTCCTTCTTCACACAAGCTTGTAAGAAAGACACCAGAAAGGACGTATAAGGTCATTAATGTAAGTAGTGCAAATCTGCGTCATGCATTAATGCTAAGTTGTGACACAAGAGGGGGTCTACAATTTACTAAATTTTAGCTCCAAATCCATCTGCGGTGCTAAAATTTAGTAAATTGTACAAATTCATTATCAAAATTATAATTTTCCACTATTGGACTAACACAACTAAAAATGACCACATAAATGACCAATTGTTATGTGGTCATTTTTAGTTTAGTTCTTATCTCGTGATCAAATTGGTCATTTTTTGTTAAGTTCTTATCCCGTGACCAAATTGGTCATTTATCTTTGTCATTTTTAGTCATTTCACTTAAAATTTCTCAATTTTGGTCATTTATCCCTTGAAAAAGCTGTGGTGACCAAATTTTTTGGTCACATGGTCACTTATCTCTCATTTTTTACTAGTGTATGGATGGCGTGCAACCACCAAAAATATACTTAGAGTTGTATTATGGTGGCCAACACTGCATGGCGACGCAACAGATTAGTCCAAGAGTTGGGACATGTGTCCGAGGACGAGGAAACCATAACGATGGGATAAGATGCCATTGGTGACCCAGTTGACATTACAACCCTTCGACAAATGGGAAGTAGACTTTGTGCGACCCATTAACCCACCAAGAAAGAGGATGGGTGCAAGGTACATAATTACTGCGACAGACTACCTAACAATATGGGCCGAAGCAACACTAGTCAAATATTACACAACTGCGATAGCAGCTAGATTTCTTTTCGACAATGTGGTCACCAGGTTTAGGTGTCCAAATACCTTGATGAGCGACCAAGGTATTAATTTTGTCAATCATACCATCAAAGTAATGATTGAGGAGTTTCAGATTCAGCATAGAAGAAGTACTCCATACCACCCATTGGTGAATGGAGCTATTGAGGCGCTGAAAAAAATTATGGATAACGTGCTCACTAAGGTGTGAAATACAAATCGCGACGACTGGGACTTGAAGATTCTACGGTATTATGGGCCTATAGAACAACATGCAAAATATTGACAGGCCAGACCCCCTTCAAGCTAGTATATGGAAAAGAAGTAGTAATGCCTATGAAGTACATTGTCCCTAGTCTGCGCATAGAAGCAGAGACAGGCATGAGCGACAATGGGGCTATTGAAGAAATATTGGCGCAGTTACTACAACTAGAAGAAGATTTCTTCATTGCGAAGTTCAACAGCAAGTAGAAAAATATCGATAGAAGGCATGGAATGATCGCCATGTAAAGAAGAATCTCTTTCAGCATGGAGACATGGTACTCCTATACGACCACAAGTTCGCAAAACACCCAGGTAAGCTCCAAATGCATTGGCTTGGTCCATATGTCATAAATTTCATTACTGATGGGGGCATAGCTCAATTGACAAGGTTGGATGGAACACTTTTGATGAGCCTAGTGAATGGGAGTCGGCTAAAGCCCTATTGGTATAGCTCGATGCACCTCCACTGAGGAAGATAGGAGGTTAAAAAAAATGAAGAAAGAGAAAGAAAAATAAAAAGAAAGAGAAAAAGAACAATGAAGCAGGTACACCGCGTAGTTCCGGAGTCTGTCAATGAAACGATGATGAGGTTTGAGTTCATACATTTGTCAATGGAACAACGAAAAGGTTTGATTTCATACATCTGTCGATGGAATAACGACGAGGTTTGGGCCCTGTCGATGTCCAAACCGGCGGAGCGCGATGACCATCAACTGGTCATATCAGGCAATAAATGAAGCAGTTAAGATGTGGTGGATGATGACAAAACTGGACAGAGATGCATTTAATGCTGCATTATTGCTCTAGATTGGGTAAATCGACCGTAATCATTGTCCAAATCGATTTGACGGGTGAAGAGATTGAATCCATAGTTATAAAGGAGTGCGCAAGTAAACATTATGATCCATTGCACATTGTGAAAGTGGTGAAGAAAACAAAGAGTGAAGCTAAGCGGATTGAAGTTAAAAAGTTGCTATGGCTAACGTAATATCCAGAACAAGCACACAATATCCACCCACTTCTTCGGCACCCATTTTCGAGGAGAAAGAATAGATTGCATCTGCACCGACCTGGATATTTTGAAAGAAGAGAGGATCCAATCGGTCGGTGGATACAAAGAGAAGAACAAAAACCACCCGCAACACGACGCGGGCTACACCTATAGGAGGGGAAGCAGGCACTTCAGGGGCCATAGGAGAAGAGGAAACAATGACTAGAGGAAGTTCCAAGCAGTAGCAAGGTCCAACTATGGCATACATTCTAGGATATGTTTCATCGAGGAGGGAAGGAGCTTTGTCGATAAGACTTGGAAAGAACACCAAGTATACAATAGTGGAACTAGTGACATTACCGGTGAAGTGTTGCAGCGGCTGCGTAAGCTGCAATACAACGACCATGACGTTTTAGCATATGCTGAGTGCACACAGAAGACGTTTATGGAGAAATTTTAGGAGGAAGGAGGCCCAATTACAAGGGAACCAATGCCATGGGTTTTGGGACTACAGTGATCGGAAATGATGTCGATCATTCACATGCCACATTTTGGGCGTTCGACGGAGGTCTATGCAAGCATTAAGCAATTGCTCGTTTGTCTCCACGGAGGCTACTTGTGGCTCAGAAGAAGGATCGTAATTAATGTAGATATTATTGCGAGGATTATCGGGTTACCCAAGATGGGGGTAGACTCGTCGCAGTATTTTCAAGGAAAAGACAACGACAAGAAGTTGGAAGTGAAGATGAAAGCCAAATACGGGGTAGTAAAAAACACTCGTGGTTACCTAGTTGACACAATTAACGATTGAGTTGTCAGGATCGCAGCAAAACTGTTGGAAATCAAGTTAGTTTGGAAAAACCGCCCCAACCAATGCATAGCAAGGGTGATTGCATCAGCAAAACAATGTGCGGTCGGGGTTCAGAATCTCAGATGAACTGGTCATTGTTCTTATTGAGAGAATTGATGGAGGATGCAGTTGTAGTGCAGGAAAAGGGTAATCCATTTACTTATTCATGGCTCTTGTTCTTAATTTCTTTGGTCGCATGGATGGACCCAACACCGTACCAAGTAATTGAGACGGAGTGTTCCAAACTGTGTCAAGGGGCACGGTACCATATTTTATGGGCGGTGAATGACAAGGACAGGCAGTGAGACAACAACATTCAGTTCTACATCTACCTGGAAGATCTGAATGCATAAGCAGTCAAGGTCCTGCAATTGAAAGAGGTCATGGAAAGAAAATATAGACGGATTGCGAGGCTCGTTGTGGGGCCTGAAGCAATTTTTATCCAAGCACGCATAGACCCAGTGAGGCAGTGGTTGACCATGCAATACAAACTGACTAAACAAGAGTTATACGCCATTGTAGCAGAATGGACAAGTGAATGTAAGACACTGATTGACGACATCCAACAATCGAATCTGGAGTATGGAAATCCAACGGATGTGCCAAAGACACAGAATGAGATGAAATACTCAAAGGATGAGGATGGAGGCGACGACGATCAATCATGCAGTGCAATTCATGATGGTTCAAGCGACACTCCGACAGATTCGGAGTTGGAAGCGCAACGACAAGAATCAAGAACAAAGAGGAAAATGGAGAAATGAGAAGGGAGTACCACAATTGGTCTCCCCAATGAGTAGATGAATATACTGCTTGAAAAAATGAAAACTGTGGAAGAATAAAACCAAGAAAAAGTGACCCAGCACACAACCGAGTATTTCCACCAAGTGTCGCAGTTGTTACAAACATTGAGTAATGATGTTATGAAGACCAGAGTGAAGCCAGGGCTTGTAGAGGCAATTCATTCAAAGGTACGATAGGAAGAGGTTGATATCGGTACTTAGCAGCACATCATGCAAGTTCTACCTGGTGTGATCACAAAAGGTAACGAAGATTTAAACTTCTCCCTACATGGGCTCGATACTGTAAGTATAGATCATAACATGTTACCTATGTTCATGCTTCATAGCAGCCACATGGGGACTAGTGAAGAAATCCACGAGCGAGAAGCATCGACACATGACCAAATGGTCACTTACAAGAGGCAGGTAATAAGTGTTGAGGCAGAGGTTGAACAACTCCGTGAGGAAAAAGAGAGAGCAATGAAGGAAACGGAGAAAGTGATGGATGACGGAAAGATGCTGGACCATGCGATCTCTATGGCATGCGAGGATACACCAGAAATATCCAAGGAGATGGTCGTGGAGGCCAAGGCATTGAATCTGGGCATAGTACTTACGGATCTCAGGAAATTCAATGAGGAGTTGAAAATGAGGGTGGCGTCAAGCACACCACCAGAACAAGTAGAAGCGTGGAAGACCAGTATCGAGGAGGCTGTGACAAAGATTGCAGATTTGGAAAAAGCAGCACAACAAATCGTAGAGGAAGTATCAAAATTTTGGGGAAGCCTCATATAAGACGAGTAGTTGAACTAGTTGAATGTGCAACTTGGGGAAGCATAAGCGTATCTAGAGACATTGAGGGGATTGCTAAAAGCAATGCCCCTACTTTTTCAAATAATTAAATCAACAAAGTTGAAGGACTTGCAGTAATAGGTCAACAAGGCACGGAAAAGACAACAGAGGAGGACAACACAGTTGGGTGAGCTACATTCTAAGGCGGAGCAGCTGGAAATCAAATCAATTCCAATATTGACACAAATCAAGGAAAATTTAGAGAAAGTGTTGTAGAAATAAAGTGAGCATCCAACAGAGCAAGAGGTCGGGAAATGCACAACGCTCAAAGCAGTAGTTAGGGAAGACATCGCCAGAATTAAAACAACGTACGAAGAGTTTAAGACACAATTGAACACACCAACAACATCTGGATGAAGTGGCTTGAGGACAAGCCACAAGTTTGTGTTGGGGGTCTCTTGGCACGGGGTTAGTTCATAGAATTTTTGGTACAAACAATGACAAGTGGACATCAACAAGGGTAAAGAGTGATCGCAAAGCGGAGAAAAGTGGTTAAAGCGGATTTAGAATTTAGTTAGACTTAGTGGCTAAGATATGTCCACTTTGCAAAGTGGACCAATTTTGTGATGGCCACTGAGCCTATAAATAGAAGTCACATTGTAAGCCTTTTAGTGGCATCTTTGATCTATCTTGGAATGGAAGCATCATCTTTGAGGCTTTGATAAATCTATCTTTCTCATTGACTAGCATCTTTGTATTGACATTGATCTGAGGTGTTGAGATGGGTTTTGCGGATTTGTATCCCTGTCAGCTCTATGATTTGTAAGACAAATTAATGTATAATGAGAAGGAATGTTTTGTTCATGATTTTGTCTCTCATGTGTTTTATCATAGTATGATGTGTTGTGTCGCAGTATGATATTTTTGTTGTGTCGCAGTATGGATAGATCTGTTATTTCACAGTTATGATAGGTATCGCAGATTTCTTAAGTAGGTTTCCATAGTATGTTACTGCATATATCTGATTAGTATGTATCTGTATGCGATGATGGTGTTACGATGCAAATGCTAACTATCTCAATTTCTGTGTTATGTTGCGATTAACTGTTAATGATGCATGTCCACTTATACCTGTGGAAGATTAGTTCCTGCAACCCCCTTAGATGCCTTGGGTGAGACCTCACTCGCTTTGCGAGCGTTGCTAGAAAGGATTAACCCTTTTCTGGGTCAGTATCTATGGGTGTTTTTGTCGATATTTCTTAACACTGCGCGAAGTGAACCCCTATCGACAGATCTACGTCAACAATATGTAAGAATAGGATATTGAGGGTAACGAAAGACATCCAATGAAACAATTGTTTTAATGGTGTTCTCTACCAAATATAATGGTGGAAGGAAGGATGATAGATGATGAAGGTCTTCCCATGGGGATTCATCCACATTCATAATATCGATGATTGAATCGTCAGAATGAAAATTCCTTACTAGAGGATCAGGTAGGGATGAGGTCTGCTGTAATGGCAGAGAACCTAAGGTATATGCCACTAAAGAGTGTAAATTTGGTATATCGGGTGTTGAATGGATGGCCTCGTAAGTAGCTTCTGCGGGGCTGAGAGGCATCACATATCCAATCAAATCCAAATGATCAGGATCGGGCACAACCCATTGGCCAGTCTAGTGATAAGATGATAGGATCATAGATGAAATCATGTTCACCGTGGCCACATGGGCAGGGGGATCTGGTGTTGGAAAGACTCCCATGAGGGATGAATCTTTAAGGATTCCTACCCCCACACCCTCATACATATGCGAATATTTCCTAAAATAGGGACATTTTCCTCAGGATGAGTAGTGGTGTTAGGTGTACAGAAATCTAACTGGTCGATAGTGATAATTCTCCCTTGGTGGGGAAATTTCACAATGCGGAAGACAGATGACACAACCGCGGTCATGGCATAGAACCCGTTTCGACCTAGTAATAATTTATAATCCAATGGGGCAGCGACAACTTCCACGTTAATGGAAACAACCTTGCCCCCCAACTCTACAGTCAAATATTTTAATAGCCCGTGGGGTTGAAATCCACGTCCATCAAACACTTTCAATGTCGTGGGGGAGCGGTTCAACTCGAGAGAGCCAATAGCTCACCATCAAAATAACGACATAACCGAAGTAGATGCGCCTTTGTCAAAGACAGTACGATGGATGATTTTCCTAGAATCATTAGTAACAATTTGAAATGAGAGTTGGTGGGAAAGCCTCGGCTTGAAATACTCTAGCTTGAACATGATGGTGTTGGAGAAATCAGGATCTACAGCTCCTATCGTGGATAATAGGGTCTTACGCTGATTAGGACATCCTTGTAAGACTTCTAGCATCGACATAGCACAAGGAGCTTGTGCTAGATCCTATACAATATTATAGTTTTGAGAATCCCAAGCATTTGGATTGAAAATGGATTTTCGAATCGTGCTCTTGGGTGGATGCAATACTGAATCCAGTAAATGTTTCTCTATGATGAGAGGACCTTGAGGTGAAGGAATGTTAGATGCATATACAAAGGATTTTTCAGTATTACCTCCATTAGATTCATTGTCATAAGTAGAGTCATATGTACGTGACCTAGTGGACAAGTTGATTGTTTTGCTACACATGATGAGAACATGAGAGGTTGTGGATGGTTCTCCTTGATAAGGAGTTGGTTGTTGTGCAACCATTTGTTGTTGTTGTGTGTGGAAGGGATTATTTAAAACTGCGGGTGTGGGGTTTCCCTTAAGAAACTTTTGCACTTCCTCCTGATGTGGGCATTCTTTAGTGAAGTGGTCATCACCACACAATAAACAAATATATTTAACCTTCCTCTTTTGTTTGTTTTCTTCGGGATTAGGTTTTGGATCCTGTTGGTCATAAGACTTTTTAGATTTTCCTTTGTTCTTCTTTTTTGCACTAGATTTTTTAGGCGAAGCAGATTGAACCGAATTTACTTATTCAATGGAAGCAGGGATGGGTGATCGATTGGTGTTATTTCCAGCCTATGGCAAGGGTGGAATAGAACTATGATGGTTTTGTGAGCCACTGGATTGTGTTGTGGGATGGGTATGAATGAAACCAATAATGCCATCAACATGAGATCCCATAGGCGATTTTGTCGGATCATGTGTAGGGAGGGAGGCATTAGGAATAATATCATATAAGTTGCTAGATTGGGCATAGACAAGGTTTAAATATTGAGAACGAGATATGTCTTGTTCTTTCATAAAGGATCCACCCATAGCCACGTATTTAGCTATGGAGGGTAGTAGTGACTTCGTGAGGGTAGTAGTTGGTCCAGAATGAGATCTTTAATGAGACGTCTTCTCCTCCTCCACTCATGAATATGATCGGAAACGTGGGTGGAATTAGTTTGACAGAGAGAATTCAAAAGATCTATGTTGGTTTCGTAGTAGATCGGTAGCTGAAATTGAGTAAAAAAGGACATAGATGAAGATCGAAAATCAACAAAGGAATGTCATGGCAAATCAATGTACCACTTTGCGGAAGTACCAATAAGGGTTCATTGAAATAAACTCAGACAGATGGAATCATCCATTAAGGAATTGGAAGAGCACCACATATGATAAGTCATTACATGGTTCTTAGGGTCCTCACTAGTATTTCCGTCAAAATTCAGAATGTATGATGGTAACTTCACATGAATCATTGGCCAATTTATGCCATGTTGAATGGGATCATTAGTCAAACATGATAGATATGGTAGATCAAGTGTATCCAGAAATGGTAACTGTCCGTTTGGATGTGGATACTGGTAATATTGATAAGGAATCTGTGTACTAGTAAGACCATGGATTGATTGGTTGTAAGGTCCTTCCATAGGAGGTTGGCCATATGGAGGTGGTCCTCTTGGGTTTGGAGGTGGACCTGAAGGGGGACCTCCTCCGGAATAAGGTGGTCCTCCGCCAGAATATGGGGTTCCTCTAGGTGGAGGTGGTGGTGGTGGGATAGGTGGCAGGGGAGGAGGTGGGATAGGTGGTGGGGGTGGTCCACCAGTTGGAGTTCCAGGTGGTGGAAAATTATGGTTCCCCCATGGGGCGTTCATGTTTTCATAATAGGGTAATCCAGGAAAAAGGTTTACTGGATAATTTTTTCCTATAGCAGCATTATTATTTCCAGGATAGATATGGCCCCATGGGGGTTGGGTCCAAGTAGATGGTCCCCTCGTTTGATGTGTCCACGTAGGTTGTCCCATGGTCGGGAGAGAACTTCCAACCATACTATAGTTCATAGTTCATATGTGAAGAATGTCATCCACTCACATTGTGTCCCCTAACTGGATGATGCCGCTAAGTTAGATTTGATCCATTGACTAGGGGTTGCCCCCCAGTTGAAATTTGTCCACTTATAGGAGCATTCCCAGTAAACATATGTTGACAACTAATGGTGGGTTGAACCATACTCAATTGTTGACTACTAACTAGAGGATAACTTCCACTCGAAGTTTGAGGTGGAGGTGGTAATGGTGCTCCAGTTATGAAGTTAATAGAAGTTGTAGTTTGCTGTCCATTTGTTGGGGTGTACTCATTAGGAACGAGGGTTGAACTGGTTCATAAGTGGTCAAATTTGGTGTAGATATTCCTGGTGAAGAAAAAGATAAATAATGTATGCAGGATTGTTATTAAAAAACTTGTACTTCCAGATTGGACCTAGGTAGGAAACTATGACATCTAAGTTGATTACCGAACGTTTGTAAATGTTCCATAGTCTCGTAAATTGGTGCAAGAAATACGTCGTCAGGAACCCATGGAGGGAACCAACGGTGTGTTAAAATTCAATATGCTAAGACAGAAAATAGCAGCATTACATTCTATTTCACAATAATAGCATATATAGGATCACTGAAGAAACAACAAGCACTGCATAAACACAAGAGACACAGATTTATCCTGGGAAACCCTCATGGGGTAGAAAACCCAGCAAAGCTTTCCTCAATAAGATGATAAACCAAAATACAAGATGTGCTCCCTCCTTCTAATCCTCCTTAGCAAATCTCCCAGACAAGTGCTCCTCTTTTCAAGTGTGTGAGTGTGTCAAATGAGGAACACACCTCCTCTATTTATACACTACTCTGACATATATTTTACACAAGTACATGTAGGCTCATATTTAACCATTAGGTTAAATACCCTATTATAACTGACTAGGCCGACCCCCACATGGTGGGTCTAATAACCCTAGTTGCCACAACTCCTCGGAGGAATAAACATCTCCGGATACATAATAGAATCACCTCGGAGGGATGGAACATCTCCGGAATAAATAATGTACAAATATAATATTCTTAGAAGTTACAATATTCAACACTCCCCCTTAACGAGAAGGATATTATAACAACATCTGCAGGAGCAAGGAGTCATTGACTACATCATCTATATATCATCAGAAGATTTCTTCAATTCATCATCATCAGTAACTCAACTAGTTACTAGAACATCAACATCATCAGAGTTGATATTACTCGATCATCGGCATCGTCATCATCATCATCATTGCACAATCACACGATCATCAGCATCGTCATCACACGATCATCAGCATCGTCATTACACGATCATCAGCATCGTCATCACACGATCATCAGCATCATCATCACATGATCATCAGCATCGTCATCACACGATCATCAGCATCGTCATCATACGATCATCAGCATCATCATCACACGATCAGCAGCATCGTCATCATACGATCAGCATCGTCATTATACGATCAGCATCATCATCACACGATCAACAACATCGTCATCATACGATCAACATCATCATCACACGATCGGCAGCATCGTCATCACACAATCAGCATCGTCATCATACGATCAGCATCGTCATCACACGATTAGCAACATCGTCATCACACGATCATATTATAGGATGATCAATCCTGCTCTCTTTAGGACATAGGTCCATGGATGATGCAATCCAGATCAAGTTCCAGGATGATCAATCCTTATCTCTTTAAGACAAGTCTCATGTCTAGGGACGATCCAATCCCAACCATAGTGCCAGTCCTTTTTCATACTGGATGTGACCTAGATCAGATCTAGGATTTACCGCCATAGAGCCAGTCCTTTTTCATACTAGATGTGTGACATCTACAGAGCCAGCCCTGTTTCATGCTGGATGTATCACATCTACAGAGCTAGCCCTGTTTCATGCTGGATGTATCACATCTACAGAGCTAGCCCTGTTTCATGCTGGATGTATCATATCTACAGAACCAGCCCTGTTTCATGCTAGATGTATCACATCTACAGAGCCAGCCCTGTTTCATGCTGGATGTATCATATCTATAAAGCCAACCCTATTTCATGCTGGATGTATCACATCTACAGAGCCAGCCCTGTTTCATGCTGGATGTATCACATCTACAGAGCCAGCCCTGTTTCATGCTGGATGTATCACATCTATAGAGCCAACCCTGTTTCATGCTGGATGTATCACATCTACAGAGCCAGCCCTGTTTCATGATGGATGTATCACATCTACAGAGCCAGCCCTGTTTCATGCTGGATGTATCACATCTACAGAGCCAGCCCTGTTTCATGCTGGATGTATCACATCTACAGAGCCAGCCCTGTTTCATGCTGGATGTATCACATCTACAGAGCCAGCCCTGTTTCATGCTGGATGTATCACATATACAGGGCCAGCCCTGTTTCATGATGGATGTATCACATCTACAGAGCCAGCCTTGTTTCATGCTAGATGTATCAAATCTACAGAGCCAGCCCTATTTCATGCTGGATGTAACCTAGAACAATTCTAGGATTTTTCATGTACATTTTGAATCGAGGTCCAGGGATGATCCAGTCCTATCATGTACCTTTTGAACCGAAGCTCAGGGAGGATCCAATCCTATCATGTACCTTTTGAACCGAAGCTCAGGGACGATCCAGTCCTATTCAATTCTCAGAGACCTCATGTCTATGGTTCAATTCACAGGACCAAAGTCTGAGGACGATCCAATCCCCTTACCCGTTCATTCAGGATTTTGTTCTCGGAGACATCATGTCTACGACTCTCTTTAGGACTGAAGTCCAGGGATGATCTAATCCCCTCAAGTCCACCAAGGACTTCATTCTCGAAGACATACGTCTACGGCTCTCTTTAGGACTGAAGTCCAGGGATGATCCAATCCCCTCAAGTCCACCAAGTACTTCATTCTTGAAGACATATGTCTACGGCTCTTCTTTCGGACTGAAGTCCAGGGATGATCCAATCCCCTCACATGTTCACCAAGAACTTCATTCTCGAAGACATACGTCTACGGCTCTTCTTCCGGACTGAAGTCCAGGGATGATCCAATCCCCTCAAGTCCACCAAGGACTTCATTCTCGAAGACATACGTCTACGGCTCTCTTTAGGACTGAAGTCCAGGGATGATCCAATCCCCTCAATTCCACCAAGGACTTCATTCTCGAAGACATATGTCTACAGCTCTTCTTTTGGACTAAAGTCCAGGGATGATCCAATCCCCTCACATGTTTACCAAGAACTTCATCAAAACATGTGTCAATCATGTATCCTCATCATTAAAACATGTATAACAAAACATGTATCCTCATCATCAAAACATGTATAACAAAACATGTATCCTCATCATCAAAATATGTATAACAAAACATGTATCCTCATCATCAAAACATGCATAACACCTATCATCAAAAGCATGTATACATCTATCATCAAAAGCATGTATACATCTATCATCAAAAGAAAAAATATAAGATTCCTAAATCTAAATAATTCTAAGTAACTAGGTGCAGTAAATAGGTAACCTCATCATTGATGAGACAGACTTGTTATCAGATACTATGCTACTCCCCCTTTCGAGGAGGGTCCTTCTAGACTATACCAAGCTTGTCTCGGAAGTATTCAAACTTTACTCGAGACAGAGGTTTAGTCAAGATATTAGCAATCTGATCCTCAGTGCTTATATACTCGAGCTTGATAGCTCCTCTCTGCACCATATCTCGTATATAGAAGTATCGAATCTCTATGTGTTTTTTGACTTATCGTGGAATACAAGATTTTCTATCTTGATGCAGTTTTGAATGTCACATATAATCATAGTGGAATTCATTTCTAAGTCAAACACTCCATATAATAGCTTCTGAAGCCACACTGCTTCACAGCTAGCAGAGCAGACAGCTATATATATATTCTGCTTCAGCAGTACTGAGAGCCACACTAGATAGTTCCTTGCTGAACCATGAGATCATGGCAGATTCAAGACTATAACATCCACCTGATGTACTCTTTCTGTCTGAGGCACTTCCTGCCCAATCAGAATCTGAGTAACCATGTAAACGGAGTTCATGACCTCCAAGATAATATAGACCAAAATCTAATGTACCTTTTAGGTACCTCACTACATGCTTTGTAGTTATTAAGTGAACCTTTCTAGGTTCTACTAGATACTGACTTAGGGTATTTGCAGCAAAGCATATATCTGGCCTAGTATTTGTTAAATACATCAATGACCCAATGATTTGTCTATATAGGGTTAGGTCCACTAAATACGATGAGTCATTAACTAACAACTTCAAGTTGGAGTCCATGGGAGTGGCCATGGCTTTATACTCCAACATATCAAATCTTTTTAGAAACTTCACAGCATACTTACCTTGAATTAAAAGATTCCTTTTGGATCTTGCCATACTTCTAGACCTAAGAAGTAGTGCATTAATCCAATATCTTTCATTTTCATTTCTGCATCCATTTTCATGACCTGTTTCTCATTCCTTGTCAGAAAGAGATCATCGTCATATAATAATGGTATGATAGGTTCATCATCCACAACCTTAAGGTAAAGGTTAGGAACAACTTTACTTTTGGTAAAGCCCAAGCTTTGTCATGAAGCTGTCAATTGTCTATTATTCACACTCAGCATTGAGTGATCTTCTACATATCTATCTGTGCCATCTCTCATCAGATGGGTCTACTAAAATGAGCCTCAAAATCATTCGAACTCTGCGGTGAGTTCCTTCTTGCATCCATGTCATATGTGTATAGAACCCATATTCAACCTTGTAGCAAAGGTTGAGATCCACATCACCCATGATGATCATTAAGCTCATCAATTGACTACCGATCCTGGGAACCCATACAGAACCTGATTACATTATTAAGAGAATGGTCTTATCTAGTCCCTTGGAGCAAAGCATCTCATCATGATTCTCTTCCTCTTTCTAAGAGAATCTCTTAACCACAAGCTCTCTATAGTGTGTTTGATTTGTAAATCTTTTGTTGAACATCCATCGCTTGTTCAGAGTTCATCATTCATCATGATCTTTCCTACAAATCAAAATTAAGTACATGATTAGTAATACTTCATAATCATCAAATCATATTGACATGATAACCTATTATGCATACAGATATCATTTACATAGTTATGCAACTATTTTGACCAATACTTTGGCACAACACTTTCCATATCCTGTATGCATACAGTGGCTATCTAGATGCCTTCCATCTCTACCAGAACATACTATCGAGAGTGTGCACAGCTCTCAACATGTCAGCAAAGAGGTTTCATTCTAAACAAGCAACAATGGAATGTTTGTCCAACTTACCAATCATATGCATATTAGTAGTATACTGTTCAATGCTTTATGAATGTTTACACTCAGCATGATATATTCTAGGAATACAAATATGCATACAAGCAATATCATTTACTATTTCTAATAACAACTCAAATACTTATCTTTTATGTTTGTGTGGTTGCCTCCCGCTTGATCTTCTGTATGTCTTCTGAACTTCTATTCATTCTGTACCACTGTGCATGCTCAAGTGTACACTAGTGTCATCCTCATGATCTCATACACAAACATACATTCATTAGTATATTCTCAATATTATCAAAACATTCTAATTCTAAATAATCTTGAATATGTACAGTCATGATCATTAGTATTCAGGGTTTCAAGGAAGTCTTCTTTTACTCATGCATATTCTTGTTTGCTCTAGTTAGTTAAATCATCAACCAAGATAAGAGACATAATATGCATAAACCCTTGATTACTAACCAATCATACCAAGTATACTTACACAAGGTAAGATTCTAACATGACATAGGAAAACATACCTGGATTAGTATACCTGCTTAGTTATGTACAACATACCTAAACAATCTATTCAATGATTTAGAGATCCTGAGCTAGAACCTGCATGTCTCGTAGGTTAAACATAATATAAAAAAGTCATACATACCTCGTGAGTCTTTGTCTTCATGTTGTCATGGTCATGGAACTTGATTTGTCTTTTGTAATGTACATGTGTCTTGTTAGCAGACAACATCAACCTCACACAACACCATAATGCATAAGTACAATCATATAGCCCTAATCAATGAATGTCTTCGATCGTTCACATGCATTCATATTGTTACTAGGGTGATATGACAATTAATAACATTAATCAAGATTGTACTAATAAATAAAATGAAGACAAACACATTATGAACTTAATCAAGAATCAGATTTCAAGGCATACATGAACCTCCTTAAGTCATACCTGTCGAGACTTTTTGTAGTCTTCTTATGTAAGGCCTTAGCCTCAACTCCCCCTGAAACTTGATCTGGAGCTTGATTAGGGTTTGCTAGAGAAACCCTAAAAATTCAATCTTTGACTTTCATACTTCTGAATGGATGGAAGAATGTGTCTTGCTGAACTGATCAACCTAGCATTCTTCAATTTTCAAATCTCCAAAATTTGACCCCTCAAAATTGCCTTCGAAACTTCTGGATCTTCTGGACAGGAACCCGAACTAGGGTTTGATGAAGCCCACCCTTCTGTCCAATCAAAAGGTTCGATCCAAGGCTCTAAACTCTTATTTTTCTGAGGAGCTTCCAGCCGTGGTTACAGACTTCAAAAATTCTAACTTTCTCCGAAACCCTAAATTCCGGAAGCCATGAATAAAGGTGCTAAAAATAATTCTGTTTTGACAGAAATAGGCACCTGATTGCTTCTGCTATAACTCTGAAATTTGTGCTCCACAGGGTCTGAAAACTTTTTTTGCAGTAGCCTGACCTATCATCTTTCCATCCTGATAGGTCTGACCTCAATTGGATTTTCTAAGAGAGAGTTATGCCAAGTGTCGCAACGTGACTTTTTTATGGGATAAAACAGGAGAGCGAACTTGTACGGTGTTCCATGTGTCACTGGTTCACCTTCGGCCTCTGAACAAGTTTTTTGAGATAGTACAGTCTATGTACTACCTGTCACTTTTTACGAAATTTCATTTGGAGCTTCCTAGCCCAAGTTATGACCTTTTTTCCAAGGTCACCTGATTTTGACTGAGATCTGGAAGAGGCAGAAACCCTAACTTGTAATGATCATAACTTATAAAGTACAACGAATTTGAGGGTTCCCTTTGGACACAAGGTACCTGGGGATGTTATATTCGACCTATAAGCTTTTCAGACCCTGAACCTTCGTAGAAATGGATTTATAGCGAAAGTTCCACGATGACTGTTTTTTGCTATGTAAAACCCTAACCTTCAAATTGTCGTAAGTAAAGCAAGTGTCGTAAGTGCCATACCTTGTCTTCCTTCAGGTTAGCTCTGATACCATGTTAAAATTCAATATGCTAAGACAGAAAATAGAACCATTACATTCTATTTCACAATAATAGCATATACAGGATCACTGAAGAAACAACAAGCATAGCATAAACACAAGAGACACAGATTTATCCTGGGAAACCCTCATGGGGTAGAAAACCTAGAAAAGCTTTCCTCAATAAGATGATAAACCAAAATACAAGATGTGCTCCCTCCTTCTAATCCTCCTTAGCAAATCTCCTGGACAAGTGATCCTATTTTCAAGTGTGTGAGTGTGTCAAATGAGGAACACACCTCCTCTATTTATACACTACTCTGACATATATTTTACACAAGTACATGTAGGCTCGTATTTAACCATTAGGTTAAATACCCTATTATAACTGACTGGGCTGACCCCCACATGGTGGGTCTAATAACCCTAGTTTCCAAAACTCCTCGGAGGAATAAACATCTCCGGATACATAATAGAATCACCTTGGAGGGATGGAACATCTCCGGAATAAATAATGTACAAATATAATATTCTTAGAAGTTACAATATTCAACACGGTGTAGATTTTACACCATTGGAAGTGAACCAAAATCAGAAACATGTTGACCTAAAGAAGTGTCCCAAAATGATGTAGTCATACCAAAAGCTGTTGATATCGGGTCATCTTGGGGGCAACTGAAAATCCATTTTGTGGCTCCTGGATTTCCTTCCATCAAATGATGAAAATTTTTGTCATGTGAAGTAGGTTGTTCCACAATCAAAGGTCCCATAGGATCAGCGATAGGTTGGTTTGTGGGAGGTGAATAGTTCACTCCTGGTTCTAAGGTGGAAGTGCCTTCTTCATGTGACACAGATGTCATAGGTTGATCCATAGTTGCTCCCGATTTTTACTCCTAAATTTAGGGGATATTCAGGTGGAAAGTTTAAAATACTCTGGGATCTTCTTATAGGTTGATCAACCAGGATGGATGAATTAAAACTTCTCCTAAAAATATAAAAACATACTTCAGGACCTACTCAAGCTAAAGCTGCAAGAAAACTGTGCGATAGATGGGATTCAATAGTCTGGAACCTCACAGGATTATCAAGGCATTGCAACTTGCGATATACTACAGGTTCCAACAGTTATACTCATCCCAATATTTCATAGCACTAACCAGGGAGGATTAGGACCGTACCCTTGACCGTATAACCCAACTACCTGGAAGTACGTATGTAGTAGCTCCCCGAGTGTTGTTCTTGGTGTATTTCCATGCCAATATGTCCAATGGTTAACTCGGATGCTTTCAGGAATCCTATTTGGGTCTCCCGATATACTCAAGGTATGTGGGAG
This sequence comes from Larix kaempferi, assembly GCA_027924585.1. Lineage (NCBI taxonomy): Eukaryota > Viridiplantae > Streptophyta > Pinopsida > Pinales > Pinaceae > Larix > Larix kaempferi. The sequence continues at coordinate 7,345,563 of BSBM01000020.1, read as the reverse complement.
CTCCAATCCGTAGTGGTGTTGTCTAATGCACAACCGCATGACAGGAGCCTTCTGATATACTATCGAGTACGTGAAGTACCTTTCTATATACCCAAAGGTATGTGAAAGGCCATTCGATATACCGACGGGTACGTGGAATAACTACAAGCCCTCAGGATGCAGTGCTGTAAAATAACGACAGCTTCCACGCTTAAAGACGTCGAAACGCGTCTCTAACCTAGCACACGAGTTTCTATACAATTTTAACCTAGGATACCGCTTGATTTTAAGTTGTACAGTTAGGTGAATCCATGGATGCAAATCTCACCTATATGCAAATGCAAGTCTTTTCTTTTTTTCTTCGATGAAAACTATCTACAGTAAGGATAAAAATTTTTTTTCGATAATGAAATGAACAAAGTACCTCTATACTTCAAAATCAACCAAAAATACTTAAAAGCATTCTTTTTAATAATCCAACAAAAATGAAAATACGACACTGTGGTGAGAAAACCTCCCTACGGATAGGTAGATATCACCTTGGGATTAGAAAAGGCCCCTAGTTTCCTAACCAAGATAGAGAGGAAACAAATAGACACTATAGTCCTCCTAGATCTTGATCACACATCAACTAACAAGCTATGGAAAGACAAAGAAAGTAGATGGCGTACCTTACTTTGATGGTTGTCCTTGCTGCTCCTAAGTTGCTCCAGATCCAGCCTTTGATTATGGACTTATGAACTGTTCACAAAGGAAAGGCAACACCTTCTCCAAATCAATATATGTATAAACAAATATCTAACTATATAAATAGAGACAGTTCCATACATTCATCATTAAAGACATGAAAATGAGAGGAATAGGCTAAGTTATATTAATGATAAGAAAGCCAAAAGAAGCTGATTACAATGTTATACCTTGATGTCCAAAGTAGCAGAACCTCCTTCCAAGCTCTCCAACATCACCCTTGCAAGACTCATAGTATCATAAGTTTGGTACTTCCAAGATCACCCCCCTAGCTCATGGATGGCCTTCTTCTTATAGGATTTGGGAGGCCAACCACTAAGAGGATATGATGGATCTAAGTGAATAATATGTGGATCAGGGATCTAAACCATGCCAAAGAGGGAATGTGAGATGGGATTCGAAGGGGTACCTCATCCCAAGAAAATATCCATGAGATCCAAGATCCAAAATCAAAGGGATAATCCTAAACCAAAATTTGCGCTCCCCTATAACTAAGCAAAGCGCGAAAATATTGAAATTTCCGCTCCCCCATAGACATGCAGGGCGTGAAAATTTGAAATTGTCGCTCCCCCATAGGCATGCAGGGTGCGAAAATTCTAGTAAGATAATTTTTGGAGGTGGTTAAGGTGGGTTTCGACCCCTTTTTTGTTGGATTTGCTTCCAAATGTGACTAGGGAAGGGATCAAAATTATAATGAAGGGTCCTAACTATTAGGATATTCCTATACTCCATCCTAGTCCCACCAGTATTTTGATCATCTACATTTTCAGTCATGCATGCACTTTTAGGGTTTGCATGCATCCTAGTCATCAGTCCAGCACCTAGCCCTCAGTTAGCCAACCCCCAGGAGATTCTCACCTTTCAGTTTTAGCCCTCCAGTTGCTTAATGTGCCCTTCTTCCTTGATTTTAGGAAGCAACTCGCCCTTCTTCACCTACCAGTCCAGTTGTCTTCAGTTTACACTTAGTTACACTCAGTTACACTCAATTACAGTTAGTTACACTTAATTACACTCAGTTACACCTACCAAACTCAGTTTGACTGATGGTTGATAGTTACTTGAGCATTGATGACTCCACTAATGATGATGAAGACTTCTAGTTGTGCTCTGATGATACTAGTTGTGCTCCGATGACACTCCAGTGATCCTTTGATTTCTCCATGAAGGCTAATTCGAATTGCCACCTTAGGCATTCGAATTCCTCATGCATTGTATTATTTATTTGTCCATTTGTGATTAATGAATTAGTGTGTGTGAAGTATTATTGCTTCTATCTGAGATCTACTGTACCATATTATTATGTTGCTCATTATACTGTATTGACCACTCTTCTTCTATTTTCCTGCTTAATCATAATTACTCTTGTGAGGTATACATCATCTCTTAGATCTGCTGTGAGGATTTTCACATGGTATCAGAGCATGTTGAGAGTATTGTTTATCTCCATTCTTGAGAGTTTTTTGCAGGTTATTACCAAGATTTCGAGTGCAGCAGTTGCAGCAGTTTCTGCATTTTTGCAGCAGTAGCAGTTGCAGTTATTCTATATTGTTTTTCTAGGTCTTCTACAACTTCAATGGATTTAGAAGGAATCCCTCCTCTTTCTCTATTCAACTATGATGAATGGAAACCGAATATGATAGCATATTTAAAGAGCCATGATCTCTTTGATTGTTTTTTTGAAAGAGAGTTCGAATCCTCTGAAGAGAAGATTGACTGGTTGAATAAAGGTGACATGCACATTGGAAGAATGAAGCTTACTATGCCAGATTACATATTGCTCCCAATCATTATTGATATTGAAAATCCACAAGAGGTATGGGCCCATCTGGATGAAATATTCGGCAAATAGAATGAAGGTTTTGGTCCAAACCCCTTCAAAAGCAAACAAAGTGATGCATTCGCTCCCCTTTATGGTCTCTCAGATCATGAAATAGTATTATCTCATACTGAAGTTGTTGACAAAGAACTTACAGATTCTCCACTCATGCTCAAACTTTCTTCTCTTTATGTGCCAGCTCACACTCTAGATATTGCAGAAGGTCCTAAATCCTCTCTTGCACCAGAGTTTGTTGGTTTGCATCATGATCACATGATTATTTTGGAGGTAATGCATTCACTCCTCTCAAGCAATCATCTCTTTTATACTACTATATGATCATTAATTCATGCTTTCAGAAGGTTATTGAAGATTATGGCCATTGCCATTCGCTTGGGATAAATTCTCATGCAATTACTGGTTTTGATCTCACCTCTCATGGTTGAAAGGAGATCTCAAGAAACCATGATTCAAGTCTTGGATCTAATTTGGATTCTAAGCAATTACTGCTTGGGATAATTTCTTATGCATATGATAGTTTTGATCTCACCCCTGCTGGTTCAAAGGAGATCTCAAGAAACTGTTTTTTAAGACTTAAATCTGATTTTGATTTCAAGCAAACATGTAATAGTTATTTTTGGCATAATCTCACCCATGGTGGTTCGAAGGAGAAGACAAAAGACTATATACACTTTCACAAATTTGATCCTACCTCAGCTGATTCGAATCACAGGTTCAAGGATCATTCTCATACTGTTGGATTTGTTCTCATCACATTCGATCTGAAGAGCAAGTACAAGCACATGCCTTTTGAGCATGATCCACTTCTTCCCAAGAAGAAGATACCTCCAGACATATGACCAAGCATCACACCTGCTTGAGTTTGGAGCATTTATTTTTGTGTGTGCTTTACAGTCTGTTTTTGAGGAGGGGGTATGTTTCCCATGAAATTTTCCCACTTCCTTGGTTTATTGACTGTTATTATTCATTGTATTGGGTGACCTTTTGTATTAGTTACCAGGGCCTAGGATGGATTAAGGGGGGGTGTTAGGATATTCCTATACTCCATCCTAGTCCCACCAGTATTTTGATCATTTACATTTTCAGTCATGCATGCACTTTTAGGGTTTGCATGTGTTCTAGGGTTTGCATGCATTTTGCATGCATCCCAGTCATCAGTCCAGCACCTAGCCCTCAGTTAACCAGGCCCCAGGAGTTTCTCACTTTTTATTTTTATCCCTCTAGTTTCTCAATGCGCCCTTCTTCCTTGATTTTAGGAAGCAACTCGCCCTTCTTCACCTACCAGTCCAGTTGTCTTCAGTTTACACTTAGTTACACTCAGTTACACCTACCAGACTCAGTTTGACTGATGGTTGACAGTTACTTGAGCATTGATGACTCCACTAATGATGATGAAGACTTCCAGTTGTGCTCCAATGATATTAGTTGTGCTCTGATGACACTCCAGTGATCCTTTGATCACTCCATGAAGGCTAATTCGAATTGCCACCTTAGGCATTCGAATTCCTCATGCATTGTATTATTTATTTGTCCATTTGTGATTAATGAATTAGTGTGTGTGAAGTATTATTGCTTCTATCTGAGTTATACTGTACCATATTATTTTGTTGCTCATTATACTGTATTGACCACTCTTCTTCTATTTTCCTACTTAATCATAATTACTGTTGTGAGGTATACATCATCTCTTAGATCTGTTGTGAGGATTTTCACACTAACACCCTTAGGAGGTATAAAAATCATGTTTACATGGTGGTGAAACATGTAGATCCTCACTTACACATGGTGTGGCAATTTTAGGTATAATAGACCCCAAATCCAATTGTTTTTTTTATTTTTCTCTTTTCAACTTAAGCGAATCTACGAAAAATGAAAAGATGAATTTTTCGTTTTTAATGCAATAACTCCTAATTCCGAAACAGGAATAAAAAAGTGGGAAGAAAATAAAAATGCAAGAATTCTTACTATCTTTGAAACACTTTGAGAAATCCAAGATGTACTTAGAATTTTCAAGGAAATGATGAATGAATTTTCAAAACCAAGAAAATGCAAGCAAATAAGAATCTTTTAAACTTTTTCAAAGATCTTTTAGACACTCATTTCCAAGCATAAAAATCCTCTACAACAATTTCAAGAAATAAATCTTGAAATGAAGATAATCAAAATATTCTATTTTCCAGCTAATATACCCAATAGATCTGAGAATTATACCACTTTATCAACGAATATATGCTACTACAATCTTTAATTGATTAGAAACTCTCGAAAAAATACAATCACCCAAAATCTCAAAAACACACAAAATTGAGAAAAATCACAACAATCAAATATTGGAGGGCTTAGAAGTCATATCGAAGATATCAGATGGTCTGATAAGGTTTCACAAGAATGGGTGTGCTCATGGGGGATTGAAATTTCCCACTATGAGTAGTACACCCACTTGACTATATAGGACTCTAATCGATACTTAAACTTCAGAAAAATAGGCCAAGGATGAAGTATGTTGTGTCTAGGAGGTTTTGTGACAGTGAATGACAACACACGGAACTCAAAAAATCAAGCCAAAAATCAAATTGGGATTTTTTTACACTGTGTACCAAATAATGAAGGGCGAAGCGCCCTGCAGGGATGCACCAGAGCACTGGGAGTCCCAAGGGTTTGCTCTATTCACTGAGAAACCGTGTCAGCGACGTGGGCTATAAACTAATAGACATCGTCAGCGACGCAAACTACTAAAGGGAGAAACACATCAGAATTACAATGACATGGGATATGAACTTCCCAGGTGCGTCGAGCAGGATCCAAGCAACAAAAATAAAAATAAAAAAATCTCAAAGAATAAAAGGATAGAAGGCTCAATAAAAATCCTTAATAGAGTCTGGATGGCCCAGAAACTCTCTGATGGTCAGATCCAAGAAAAAGAGGCAACTTAGAGGCTAGAGGCTTATTTGGAAAGAAATCAAAGAAACAAAAAATGCAATGAAATAAAAAATATGGGTTACTCTCCCCACCAGAGTCTCCAATTTTGTTTACGGACAATCAGTTAGGGCAGACTCAAACAGATCTCCCTAGTCTGTATGGTTCAGATCTAGCACAAAACGAATACATAACACAAATACCTTTCCTAGCTTGATTGAAATGCAAGATAAGTGAAAGAGATGGATTACCTTCTAGATGTAGTTCATTTCTCCTTGTTGATCCAAGCCATGATCTTCAGATATTTAGCTGCAAAACCGGACAAAACATGTGGAAACAGACAAGTAATAAAAGCACATGATTGTGAATCAATCTAGATCAACAATCAAAGAGGTTAATCCTATACATTATCAATACAACAATTTTATGGAAAGAATTTGTATTAGATGTAATAATAATAAGTACAAAGAGAGAGGTGTTACAATCAATGCTTTGACGTCATAACCTCCTTCCAACAATCCTAGCCTCCAATATCAAATGCTTAGCCTCCTAATGGATGAAGAGGCTCTCCTAGCAAAATTCCACCAGCATGTAAGTACTCTATCCTTAATATCTTAACAATGGAGAGGGGGTTCATATATATAGGGCTAAAGGGATAGGAGAGGTTGAGGATTTAGGGGAGAGGATTAAGGGATCATCCCACTAGATAAGGGGATCGGATTCCACATTCCCAGATATGTAGGGATAAGTCCCCATGCCATCCAAGCTTCGAGAAGTTTCTTGAATATTCTCTTTATCCATTTTAACCAACAGCGACACACCTTGCACAAGAGAAAATATTCCAATGGGAGGTAGATGCACCTTTTACAAGAGCATCATGTGTCATTGACGCACTCTGCTAAGGTGCATAGCATGTCTCCTTAAGTCTGACACACATTGCCAGAGATCAGGGCATGTCGGGGTGACAACACAAAGTTAAAGGGATGAACATAAACTTCTCTTTTGGTGTTTTAGCACAAGTACTTTAGGGATCAGGGCATATAGAGGACACATAACTCATGATGACGATATTTTGGTGTAACACTATTGATGTGTCATTGTTTATTACTTTTGTGCATCCATGGTCCATGACTTAGTGGGACTTACACCTTAGTAGTGTAGTCTTGTACTCTTGATGTATCATTTCTTTGTGGTGTGTGTGCATCCTTTCTCTTTGACTTGGTGGGAATTTGACCATTGCGGTACTACACTAGTGGGTATTGTGAACCTACTGTGTCGTCGATTGTGGAATATATACTGGCGAAGAATGCCCCAACAATCCGTGCTCCCCCCAAGAGATCTTTGTGTGACGATATAGGCCATGCTACACATCAATGTCCACAATTACCGGCACTTCAAGAGCATATGCAAATGTTGGATGTTGACACTAACATTCCAGTTGTCAAACTCGAGTTGCCCCCTCGGCCTCGTGATAAATATTTGCATACCAGCCACCCTTGTGCGATATGTGGGATCTATGGCCATTATTCACATCACTGCCCTGATCTCCCAGATTATAGAGCAGCACTATACGAACTGAATAATTCCGACCTAGAGATATCCCCTCTTGTCATTGAGGAAATATATCCCCCAAAATATTCCTCCTTAGAAGAAATTAACACCATTTACACGGTTTCCACTGGAGACCCCTCTGTCCGGTCGGCCCCTTCTACTGATCGCTTTGACACACATGTTCAACTCTTTCAAATCGATGAGGAAACCACATGTGCAAAATATGGGGGCAAGCCCAAAACCTTGCCTACTCATCATCATCGTGATTCTCGTCGGAGATACTGGGGGAATCCCCCATCATCATATCATCACTTCAGTATGCCACCACAGCTCACAACCTCATGGTACACCCCCCCGCCAGCAGTTGGTCAATTCCCTGTTGCTCCCTCTCTGAGACAACATCTGCACCACATTGACACCTATGAGTTAGGGGGCATAATAGATTACGTCGACCCTAGGATAGGGGGCATGATCAATCAATTTGAACCTTCCCCATCACATCTATCTCAGTATTTGAATGACCCCATTGTCCAAACCAATGCATATGTGATCCACAATCATAAACCCCATGCACATAGCATGGTGGCAGGTCATTAACCCTGCTCACTTTTTCACGTGCTTGATCTCAACCATTTTTGAGGTCACATATCACTTGTATATTTGATTTGATTTGATACACCTAGTATTCTTCCCCCGCGGGTCATCATTTCTCCCCACCATTGCATTCTTGGATGGGTGGGCTCACCTTTATTTGTACCCATATTTTAACCTAGTTATTTTCTTCGACCATTCCAGAGTCCTTATGACCTCCATTGTTTGCACCATTTGCACTGCCGGATTCATATTTTCGTGCCCATGATGATGCTTGAGATCATTTATCGCTCTCACCAAACACTTTTGGGCATTTTTTCAATGCCCCACGCCACTTCGAATTTCATGCCACATTGGCTATTGTCAGTTTATTGACGATTTTTATTCCGTCGGATTTAGTTTTGGGAATATTTTACATGCCCCCTCCTTGCCTCAGTTTGTGTGCCACATCAGCCATTGTCCATTTTTTACAAGTCTTATATCACCGGATTCAGTTTTCCGCGCTCGTGATGATGCTTGAAATCATTTCTCACTCTCATGCCCAGATTTTTCGGGCATCTTTTACACGCCCCCTCGTTGCCTCGGTTTGCATGCCACATCGGCCGTCGTCCATTTTTTACGAGTCTTATATCGCTGGATTCAGTTTTCCGCACTCTTGATGATGCTTGAGATCATTTCTCGCTCTCACCCCCATAATTTTCAGGAATTTTTTCAAAATGCCACTCATCACCTCAGTTTGTGTGCCACATCAGCCGTTGCCCATTTTTTGACAATCTTTATGTCACCAGATTCAGTTTTCCGCACTCATGACGGTGCTTGAGACCATTTCTCACTCTCATCAATACCTTTTTGTTCTGTATAGTTTTACCCCTTTTTCGAGTCGAGCAATTCCTTTTATGAAAAAGGCACTTAGGGAGTTTCTGTTAAGCTCTTTTCTGACTCCTAAAACAATTAAAAGATCGTCGAGCAACCTTGCTTCTTTTCATGCTCGCTAAACGTATCTGAAAGGGCATCTACTTGGTATAAGTTTACCCCTTTTCGAGACCTTGTAGACTAATTACGAAAAAGGAATACTCTAGTCACATTGGCTATAAGAGTTCTCCATTTGCATCATTTTATGATTTTTCGGGCCTTGGAGACGAACTTACAAAAAAGAACACCAATGGAGTCCACTTACCGCTTTCAGACTCTCTAAACATGGAAGCGACCACGAGCAATCACCATCCTGGGATCGAAAAAATCCACAGGACGGTACGCCACCACCACTATAGAGTCTTCTTATCGTTTTCAGAATCCTTAAAAGTGAAAGCACCCATGAGCACGAACAGTCCTGGGCTCACAAAATCCACAAGACAGTACCATTTCAGAACACACTTTTACCCCTTCTTGGAGCTCATTAAAATTATGAAGAAGGACCCAATGGTGCTTCTCGGTGCCACTCATACGACAACTTCCCCATTTTTGGTCACCTTTGTTCAAATTATTATGCAGTATGCCACCCTAAGAGTCCCTCGACAACACCCATCAGCTTGTCCCCCCAGAGTCAATACATACCCTTCAGTCCTTAAAAGCTATGATCCCCGCACCTACAAGTCAGTTTCCTACGTTTCCAGGTCAACCATGTCATCATTCTCTGAACAAAGGAAGTTTAAGTCCACCCACTCGGTGACCCCAGTTATTTCCCATCCCCATAGTATGTCAATCCTACCATCAATACTACCACACTTCATTTCTACACCTCGCGCTCCTATCAAGAAAACATCATTTCCTTGTTAGTTGTTGGTCTCCCTCTGTCGACACCAACCAAATTTATTCCAGAGGATAGACCTAGAGGTTCCTGTGTCTTGGACTCATCACCATTTATGATGAGTGCCTACGAATCATTTCGATAAGAGTCCTTAGTGCCTCTCCAAATGGTTGTTTCTCACATGCTCAACTTCAACACCTTGATCGCATCGTTGAGACTCGCACAGGGTATTGGTCCTTTTAGTTTTTTGTTGAAGACCCCGGATACCACCTGACTCTTCCACATTTGAGAGTCTACTTATAGACACAACCAGTTACATTTTCCTATAGATATCCGGGTTGTGCATGGCGACAGTATTCAGATGTACCCCAGTTTTATACTCCCTCGAGTACACCATTACTGTAGCTAGGGTTTTCACTCTAGCTTGTGCAAATGAGCACCTACTAAGGAGAAGGGACTCCTTAGTAGAAGTTCAGAAAAACAGTTAATGAAAGACAATACAGTAAAATAGTAACTACTCTAAGAATGTGCATAAAACAAAAAAGACAAGATAATAAAAAGGGGTTTTTGTATTGATTATACCTCCAATGTGAAGGTTGGTGAAGCCTTTGCAGCAATCCAAGAGGGTTACTTCCAAGCTTCCAGTTTTGCTCCTTTCTCTTTCTCCAAAGGGCTTTGGAAATGGGCCAAAGGGGCACTCAAATGTGAAAGTAGCTCAAGGGTGAGCTAGGGTTTCAGGAGTGATTTTGGCAGAGTAAGGGTATGGTTGACTGTGGATATGAAATGAGGGGCCTCCATCACCTATTTATAGGTTTTTAGTGGTGGAGTGATGGCCCATGGTTTTGGGCACCATATGGTTTAGGTCAGCTGTATAGGGTTTTTGATTCCTTTTTTCCCTCTTTTTCCTCTTTTTTGTATTTTTTATTCCCTTTTTAGAGGGTTTTTGCTATTTTGGAGGAATTTTGGATTATTTTGGGGGGAAAAGGGGTTTTTTGGCCTTTTGGAGGCTTTTTAATGGGATTTTAAGGTTTTGGAGGCAAATATGGTAGGAAATATGGACAAATGAGTCATGCAATGGGGTAGATGAGGTAGTGAGCACTTTTTGGGTGTTAATAGATTACCCCCTGATGTGTGAGGGCAGGCGCTCATCGTATGGCCGATAGACATCATAAGTCTTTTATGTTTTTCCTGGGATGTGGAGAAGAGAAGAAACGAACTAGAGCCCAGAACAACGGTCCCGGACAAACTACAAAAACGAGAGTACATGACCTCAATAATGAATGAGGAATAATCTGAACATATGGACAAGGCGAGCATTCCCATGCTCGTATCAAGATATAGAACAATAACAATAGGGTCAAAAAATGGGGACCTGAAATATACATGGCCTCAAATAATGAATGAGGAAGAATCTCAATATATGGACGAGGCACGCATACCCATGCTCGTATCAAGATATATAAATAATAACTGTGAGGCCCGAAAAAGGGAGACCTATAAGATACATAGAGAACCACTGTGTACATCATAAGGTCCAGAGGGGACACAAATATGGTACATACTGCTGGGATGACCATGTCGGAGTTGAAGAACCGGTACACTGGAATAACTATAGTGCTACTGAGTGTGGTACCAGAGGAACTGATGAGCTGCTGGATCATAGTGACGGGGAGTCATACCCTCAATGGTACACTGAACTGGAACTGAACTGGGTACTCAAGGAAGCATATAACTGGATTGCTTCCGAATACAATCACCAACACAACCCGGACATCCATGGGAACATATAACTAGGCATTCCGAAGTGACTCACCAATGTGCTAGAGTCGAGGGAAATCCGAGGTCTTCAACCAATAACTGAAGGGATATAAACCCTGCGCGATTCTCAATGATGCGATCAAGGTGTTGAAGTCGAGCATGTGAGAAACAACCACTCGGAGAGGCAATGATGACTCCTCTCAAAATGGTCCGTAGGAACTCACCACAGATGGTGATGGGTCCAAGGCGCAGGGACCTCTGGGTCTATCCTCTGGAATAGAGGGGTTGTCGTCGACAGAGGGAGACCTACAACTAGCAAGGCAATGATGTTTCCTTGATAGGAGCACGAGGTGGAGAACCGAAGTGTGAGAGTACTAATGATAGGACTGTCATATTGTGGGGGATAACTGGGTAAGTAGAGTGGGTGGACTCAAACTTCCTTTGTTCAGAGTATGGTGGCGGGGATGATCGGGCAGCATATGAAATTGACTGGTGGGAAAGGGATCATAGCTGTAATGGATCAAGGATAGTGACTAGGATGAGTGATACTCAAGCTGGTGTAAAATGGTAGGAGACTGCAGACTACTCTGAACAAAGGCGACCTGATTGGGGGTGCTGTCGAGATGATCGATCATAGTGCCAAAAGGCACGGGGGGACTTCTTCATGGGTTAAGGAACTAGAAGAAGTGTGTTTAAAATGGTACTATCGTGTGTATTTATACGAGCCCAGGACAATTCATGCTCATGGTTGCTTTCAATTTTAAGGAGTTTGAAAGCGATAAGAAGACTCTAAAATAATGGAATGGTACTGTCGTGTGTATTTGTACGAGCCCATGACAATTCATGCTCGTGGTTGCTTTCAATTTTAGAGAGTCTGAAATTGATAAGAAAACTCCAGGGGGTTTCTTTTTCGTGTGTTAGTCTCCAAGGCCCGAAGAAGGCATAAAAGGATGCAATGAAGAACACTTCTATCCGGTGTGACTAGAGTATTACTTTTTCGTAAGTAGTCTACCAGGTCTGGAAAAGGGTTAAACTTATACTAGATAGACGCCCTTTCAGGTACTTTAACGAGCATGAAAGGAAGCAAGATTGCTTTGCGATCTTTTCATTGTTTTAGGAGTCAGAAAAGAGCTTAACAGAAACTCCCTAAGTGCCTTTTTCATAAAGGACTTGTCTGGGCCGAAAAAGGGATAAAATTATACCAAACAAAAAGAATGGCCAGGCAAGGAGGAAGTGCTCAATCAAGGAACATTGATGATGACAAAGAAGGAGGGAGGGGGGGAACACTGGTGGGCCTCCTTGCGGGATAATGAATGGTGGAAAAATAACGAAATAATTGCAATATGAAAGGAGTGAATGGCTCATGTAAAAATGTGGAATAATCCGATGGCGACCAATGTGGCGCGCAAATCGAGGCAGCAAGGTGTCGGGACACAATGTTGAAACTGTGCCTGGTGAGAGCGAGAAATGATCTCAAGCATCATCGCGATCTCAGAAAAATGAATCTGTCGATATAAAAAGTGTCAAAAATGGAGAACAGCCGATGTGGCATGCAAACCGAGGTGACGGGGGGCATTTTGAAAAAAATACCCAAAAAAATATCGGGGTGAGAGCGAGAAATGATCTCAAGCATCATCACGGGCTCGAAAAAATGAATCTGATAATATATAAGATATATCAAAAACAGAGAGCAGCCGAAGTGGCACGCAAACTGAGGCGACTAGTGGTGGCTAGAAAAAATGCTCAAAAAGTTTTTGGTGAGAGCAAGAAATGATCTCAAGCATCATCACGGGCACATAAATATGAATCCGGTGGTGCAAATGGTGCGAAAAACGGAGGTCGTAAGGACTCTGCAATGGTCAAAGGAAAGAACTAGGTTAAAGAATGGTTGCAAATAAAGGTGAGCCCACCAAGCCAAGGATGCAGTGGTGGGGAGAAATGATGACCCGCGGGGGAAGAATACTAGGTGTATCAAATCAAATCAAATCTACAAGTGATATGTGACCTCAAAAAATGGTTGAGATCACAAATGTTAAAAAGTGAGCAGGGTTAATGACCTACACCCATGCTATGTGCATGGGGTTTGTGATTGCGGATCACATATGTGTTGGTTGGAACAATGGGATCATTGATGTGCTGAGATAGATGTGATGGGGAAGGTTCAAAATGATTAATCATGCCCCCCATCCTAGGGTTGAGGTAATCTATTATGCCCCCTAACTCAGCGGTATCAATGTGGTGTTCTATGATAGCAGGGTCAAGACCAGGCATTTCGGTATAGGACCAGGCAAAGACATCGCAGAATTATTGGAAAAGTTTCTTGTACTCTCCGATCTCATATTCACTGCAGGAGGCTCCTAAAGTGATGAGTTCTGGGGCACCTCCTGGGGCAGTGATATCAATTTGGATTGTGGGTGATATGTTGGCCATGTTACCTTCCTCAAAGGCATCAGGAGCGGGAATGGGATCCTTAAACCAGTCGACTTTGGTGGGAAGGAAATCTTTGGACTCAACCACAAATTGGGTGGCTGTGGTGGAGGAGGACTCTTCTGGGATGAAATAGGAACGATGGTGCATGTCTTCCCAGGGATAATCTGGGGCAGGGAGGGCCTCTAGAATCTCCTCATCATTGCGGAAACTTTGATTTGTTAAATCAGTTGATGAGGGAGTGGTAATCGAAGAGATCATATAAATGGTGTTAATATCTCCGAGTGAGGGTGATACGGGGGGGTGGATCTCCTCAATTGTGGGGGGTGCTGTCTCAACGTCCAAATTATTCATCTCGTAGAGAGCTGCTCTGTAATTTGGGAGATCAGGACAGTGATGTGAGTAATGGCCGTCAATACCGCATATTGCACAAGGGTGGTTGGTATGCAGTGATTTATCACGAGGCTTAGGGGTTGGATCGAGTTCGACAACCGGGATGTTGGGATCATCGTCAAGCATTTGCATGTGTTCCTGTAATGCGAGTAATTGTGGACATTGATGAGTCAAATGGCCTAACTCATCACACAACGAGCATTTGAGAGGAGCACCAAACACGGGGGGGTTTTTAACTGTTTTGGGCGAGGGTATAGCAGTGTATGGTTGTGGGACTTTGCCCCCAGTGTGCTTGATAAGAGGGGGGGGGATTCATAGATGATGAAGGGGTAGTGACACCGGGAGGTGGTTGACTAGTAGTGGCAATGGGTTGCATTGGTTGTAGGATGAAATTTGGTGTCGACGGGGGAATGGGAGGCGAAATATACCACACAGGTAATCCTAAGGTTAACCCGGGGAGGCTGAGAGTAGCCATAACCGGGGCGCTTACTACTCCTGAGGGAGGGAATAGGAAGGGTGTAACACCAATGTGACTAGGTACCAATGGTGGTTTGGGTAACAAGGGCGGTTGATTGTTGGGTGTTTGCGTATTGTGGGAAATGGTACATAGGTCAGATACTTCGGGCGCGGGTGACGGGGGTGGAATGGATTGGAATGTTCAGGTCATCGGTGTATCTGAGTAAACTTCGGGTCCCACGGAGGAAACAAACGAGGTAGTTGCACCAAAAACAGGTTGTTCAACCATGGGGAGAACATTCTCTGGTGCAGAGGGGGCATTGGGATTGTAATAGGTGAGTTGATCGACCTTGACCACGTGTCTATCATGGGGGAACATCATGGTACGAAAAACGGATGAGGCAACCACCCGCATGGCATACATGTAGCTACGACCAAGTAAGAGGTTATAATCAAGTTGGGCATTGATGACCTCTATGTCAATGAGCATGGCTTTACCAACCAACTGGACAGAGACATTAGCTAAGAGACATTGGGGTTGAGCCAAATGGTCGTCGTAGGCTCGCAACGCAGTGGTGGACTGCTAGAGAGTAGGGGATCCTAAATTCTTCCAAACAAATGTGGACATAACGCATGTAGAGGCACCTTCATCGATAATGCATCGATGGATGACAAGATTCCGAACGAAAACAAAAACTTTGAATGCTAAAGTGGAAGGCAGGCGTGGTTCGAACTAGTCCAAATCGAAGGCCATCAGTCGTGACTCATTTGGGTCAATAGCACCGATGGTGGAGAGAAAAGTATTGCGCTGTGAAGGACAGTTTTTTAAGACTTCTAACGTAGACATGGTTGCGGGAGACTGGGCTAAGTCATCTACAATGTTGTAATTAGACGCAGCGCGAGCATTGGGATTATTGTTGATACGATAAAGTGGGAAGTGATGTGCTTTGGAGGTGCCATCTAGTGGAGCTAGAGGTATACGTAATGTCTGATCAATGGGATGAGCGTTAGTGTTTTTGTTGGTGGGAGGGGCTTCGGGGGTGGAGCCATATTGGTTCTGACGGGTTTGGAGGTTGACATCGGCGAATGACATCATTAACAAGTGATGGGTACCTGAGTCTAACATGGGTTGATCAGGAGCAGCATAAGTGATTTGCTGTTGTGGTGGTACATTTCCTTGAGGGTGAGCCAACGGCTGAGTGTTCACTACGCCTTGGGTTGGTAAGGGGTTTTGCAGAACCAAAGGTTGATGCTGAGGTGGTGGGGGGTTGGGTGGCACCTGAGGAGCTGCGTACCCTTGGCGATGGGCATCATCAGTCCAGAGTTGCTGAGCTCGCTCCAAATGTGGGCAAGCATGTGTGTAGTGGCCATAGACCCCACAAATAGAACAAGGATGGTTTGTTTGCAAATTAGTTTTTTTGGCCTGCTTGGGCGGTCGATCAGGGTTATGGTTGGCACGTGCCGCGTTATTGTTGTTTGGGGGATTGCGAGGTTGACCGCCTTGGTCTGGAGGGGGGTTATTCCCACGGTTACGGCCTCTTCCACGGTTTTGCTGGCCCTGTTGGCACTGGTTATTTTGGTTCTGCTACAGATTCTGTTGGGCATACACTTGCCCTTGGGCAGCAGGTGGGTTCTGGGGTTGTGCAGGTGCAGGAGTAGGCTACGGTGGATAATAAGTAGGTGGAGGCGGCGCAGGTGCTGAACCTTGTGGGGGTTGCTGATACGTATACGGAACGGGTTGTGGGTTTGCCGCAGGGGCTTCCTGTGCCGGGTGATAAGCAGGTTGGGCTTGAGAGGACACAGGAGCTGGTGCAGCCTGTGTGTGGTAATATAGCTGAGGTGCGACTAGGGGGTCGTAAGTGGAGGATGCATGACCAAAGCACTGAGGTGGACATGAGGGTCCATGGGAATGGTGGTGATGTTCCATGGGAGCATATGAATTGGTTGCTCCGGACTGAGATGTATCCCGTGAAAGGTCGAGGCCATGGCTAGGACGTTCTATGGAAAAGGGTTGGGGATGCGAGGCAATCCGGCCAATGATGCCATCTGCGGCATGGGATGCCCCCAGCGCATCGTGTCAGGAGGAATCACCGTGAGGGGCATCAGGTATGATGGAATACAGATAACCCGACTGGGCATAAATAAGATCAAATTGCTGGGCTTTGAGGATGGCCTCTTCTTCGGATTGGGGTCGTTCGGATGCCACATCCTTGGAAATGATAGGAAGGAAGGATTTTAGAAACCAATCTAAGAAGATACGGTCGTCTAACTTGATTTTGCAGAGGCTGCGGCGTCAACGCCACTCATGAATGTGGTTAGTGATGTGGGTAGCTGTGTTCTGTCTGCAAGACAGTAGGATCTCAACTCCCACGTCATAGCGGACAGGTAACTGAAAGAACTGCAGGAAAGTCGAGGCAAGGGAAGTAAAGGTGGCATGGGTCCCATGGGACTGCTCGATGTACCACTTAGCTGCAGAGCCAATGAGGGTGCGCTGTAATAGACGGAGGCGAACAGAGTCGTCCACTATGGAGTTGGAGGAACACCATAGATGGAAGGACATAATATGGTTCTGAGGGTCCTCACCTGCCTTGCCCTCAAACTTAGGGATGTCGGAGGGGAGATTGGTGGGCATGTGAGGCCATGCAGGGTCGTGTCTAATGGGATCGTTAGTCATTCTAGCTAGGTCAAGAAGGTTGAGACTAGCCATGAATGGAAAACTAGTAGAAGGATGTGACATACTAGCAGTTGTGACCATGTTGGGGCCAATGCCCCCAGGTGGAGGGGTTGGGTTCGGGATGTTTCCCCCAAGTGGAGGGACGAAAGTGGTATTGGACGATCCTACACTGCCAAGGGTAGTGTGAGTTACTGATGGAGTGGGAACAGGTATGCCATCTACTGGAATGGGTACAGTGATCGGAATGGTAGATGTGGGCCCCATCAAGGGCATACCCAAAGTAGGTGTGGTAGCTGGTGTGGTGGTGGATGCTCCACCAATGGTCCCTACAAAGAAATGGGTGGAATTCATGCCAGCCATGGGGCTGGTTGGGGCAGTGTAAGTGGGGTTCTCGGACTCTGCCTCAAAATCAAAAGTAAAATAAGGGGCGTCTAGATCGAGTGACGGAGTTCTATGCCATTGACGAGTGGAGTCAAGTGACAAGGCTCGAGATCTATGATGAGTGGTATCAAGTGATGAAGATCTACATCTATGAAGGGGGATGTCAAGTGAACCGTGCTATGGGGGCTCGCCCTGGAGGCACCAAGAATGTCTCGAGGACTCAATGGTGACAGCTGGTGTCAAGTATCTGGGGGTTGTGTTGAGTGAAAAATAGCTCAAAAACCCTAATGCAACCGAGTGTGAAGAAGGAGATCTCAAAAAATATGGCACTCAGGCCAACAACCAACTCAAAACACTTACTGTAACAGTTGTGCTACAATAAGTGGAGTATCAACAGAAATGGTCAGAATACCAACAAGCAGAAGGTTTCCTAGAAAATAAAAATAGTGGACTCGCTAGACCAAAAGAAGGTAAGGGAGCATGCAAACACCTAGCTAAATAGTATTCTGACTCAACTAGACATATCCTCTGCAAGGTGATGAAATCCAAGTCAGACAATATGGATAGTAGAGCCAAGTGGCTAAAGATATCCCTCTACCGGGAGGGACACCGGGTAGTCAATCCTAGAAGAAAAGCAACTAAGATACCCCGTTCATGACACGTTCGGTTGGGTGAATCTGCCGTTTGGTTCTATCGCCACTGTATCCCCATACGGGTGATACACCGAAAACTGCGAAAGGTATCCTTCAATTACTGAATGGATTGCAGTATTCCACTCAGGCTTCTGGAACCATTCTGGCAACTTCAACCCTCCTAGGGGAGAGGCCTTCCCAATAAATTGGTTTTAAAACGTGTCAAAAAATACTAGGGGATTTTGGTTCCCTAATGGACAATAGTTATGTCTCAAGTGTAAGCAACCGAGGGGTGTTATTTGGATGCCTATCCCCCCGATCCTACCTAAATGCAAAAATTCTTATGTGTTCCCCAAGTGGGGTTAGAATGTTGGTTTTGTTAAGTAGTATTTTAGGGCTCACTTGAATTAGGTGACATAGTGTGTGCGTGCGAGATGATGAACCCAAGTAAAAGTGCCATGGGGTGGGAAACTTTCTAACTAAAAATAACAATACAGAATTTAAACTTTGAAATGCAAAATTTTCTCTTTTCAATTAAAATGCTGAAATTTTAAAAAATATTCTGTAAATGGAACATAAATAATACTGCAGAAAAAAGGCTGTAGGGAAGTATGGCTGTAGATAGGATAGATGGTTGTGCAGGTGCAGAAAATATTGCAGCATTGTGCTGGGTTCAAAACAGTGAAAAAAGTGCAGAAAACAGACTGCGGGTCTGTGGCAAATCTGTGCGGTCGGACCGCGGGAAACAACCCAACAGTCGTAGACGGGTTGTGGAATTTTGGTCGAAAGATGCAGGCAGACCGCGAGAAAAGGGTCAAAAGTCGTAGGTGGGTTGCAGGAAAATGGTTGAAAGCTGCAAGCGGGACGCGGGAAAAAGGCCGAAAAACGCAAGCAGGTTGCAAAAAAATGGTTGAAAGCCGCAAGCGGGACGCAGGAAAAAGGCCGAAAGACGCAAGCGGGTTGCAGCAAAATGGATGAAAGCCGCAAGCGGGATGCGGGAAAAAGGCCGAAAGATGCAGGTGGGTTACAGAAAAATGGCTGGAAGCCGCAAACAACTCATGGAAAAATGGGTTAACAGCTGCGGTTGGACCGCACGAAACAAGCTGATAGCCGCGGTCAGATCGCAGGTAACAGATTGGAAACTGCCGGTAGATCACCGGAAACAGTCTGAGAACCGCAGTCGGATCGCAGGTAAATACCTGAAAGACGTGGTCGAAACGCAACTGCGGGGAGCAAAAGATGCGATTGACAGCAGCCGAAAGGAAAAAACAGAAAAATATTGCAGAAAATTAAAAATGTTTAAAAATTTAAAATTATAACCAGAAATTCAAAGGAACACAAGGGGAGTCGCCAAAACTATAGCTAGGATTTTCACCCTATCTTGTGCAAATGAGAACCTACTAAGGAGAAGGGACTCCTTAGTAGCAGTTCAGAAAAACAGTAAATGAAAGACAGTACAGTAAAATAGTAACTACTCTAAGCATGTGCATAAAACATAAAAGACAAGATAATAAAAAGGGGTTTTGTATTGATTATACCTCCAATGTGAAGGTTGGTGAAGCCTTTCCAGCAGTTGTTTGGTAGAATTTTTCCCTACGGATAAGTCAAAATTCTCTTAACTTTAAAGCAGATTCTTAACTGACCCTAAAGCAAGAAACAAGGCAAAACAAATGCTACCTTGAAATTCTTGAACTAACTTTCACAACAAGATTATATGCATTCAAAAACAATGAGAGATATGACACACCTTTCAATCTAACGTTTGTCCCGCTTCTAGCTCTTGATCCAAAGCTCCAATGAAGAACCTGTTGAGATCAACCAAAGAACAAACATACAAACTTCCAAATACCTTGAAGTAAAGATTAGATTCAAATCTAGATTAGATACATTCCATGCTAAAGACTTGCACAATACACATGAAATGGGAAAAACAAGACAAGTTATCTTATTACAAACTTGAAGAGTGCTTACAAAGGTTGCTTGATATCCAAGCCAATCCTCCAACTCCAAGTGCTTCCTCTAGTTATCTCTGCAGAAGTATGAAGATCATAGGTTTGATGCCCCAAAAGTCCTCCCTTTGGCCCATGGAAAGCTTCTCTCTTATAGCACATGGGAAGGCTAACCAACAAGAGAGAAGTGTGGATCTATGGAGGGTTTAGTGGATCAGGCCAGCTAAACAGAGAAGGAGCTAGGATCGAACCAAAGGTGATAATCCCAACAAAATCTCCTCAAAGGTCAAATCCCAAAATCCAAGGTAAAAAGGCTAATTTCATACTACCGCGCCCCTATAACTGAGCATAACGCGGTAGTACCATGCCCCAGAGAAGGAGCAACGCACAGTAGTGCTAACTATCGTGCCCCTGTAGATGTGCAGGGAGCGGTAGTGCTCACAAACAGGGCTAAGTTGGGCTGGAAGATGGTAAAAAGGTTTTGCTTTCGGTATTCAGTCAATGGTTTTCACTTTGGATGTTCAGATTATCTCTAAGGGAAACTGTCGTTTAGGTCGGTAATGCAGGGATGTGACACTAATATATAATGTGTAATATTGAGGTATAACAAGCGTCACAGCACACAAAAACACAAAAAAAACGCCATGTATAGTATGTACAAGAAAGTCTAAGCGTGATGAGTTTAGGCATAGTACCTCTTCAGGTAAATCCCATTGCGGGGTTCATCGAAAGAGATTCCGTCATAGTCTTCAAGCTCGAAAGCTCCCTTCTCCAAAACACGTTTGACAATGTAAGGTCCATGCCACATGGATTCGAACTTTCCTGCTCCTAGTTTGTCATGCTTCTAGTCATAAGTGAGGACCAGGTCACCCTCATTAAAGATACGAAATTCAACTGAATTGTCATAATGGGATTTGATGCATTTCTTGTGCGCTTCATTAGCAAGAGCGACATCTCGGCAGGACTCATCAAGTTTTGCTAAGTACAGGAGACGTTCTTCTTTGGCAGTAGTGTTAGGAAGAAGTTTGACAGCGAGTTATAGAGATGGAATTTTGCACTCTATAGGTAGGACAACTTCCAATCCATAGACTAGTTGAAAAGGAGTGTAACCTATGGCGGTTTTAACGGAGGTTCTGTAGGCCCATAACGCTGAAAAGAGCTTGTTATGCCAATTGGATTTCTGTGTACCTAACATCCTTTAGACCATAGTTTTCAAGACTTTGTTAATGGCCTTGACCTATCCATTGGACTGCGGGTAGTAGGGTGTTTAATTTTCATGGCAAAAACCCAACCTATCACTCAGTTCATCAACCATATGGTTCTGAAAATGGGAACCATGATCGGTAACAATCGCCTGAGGAACTCCGAACCGCGCTATTACATGATTGAACATGAAGAGTGCGGAGGTTTTTCCATCGTTCTGGTACGTAGGCATAGCTTCGGCCCACTCTGTAAAGTAATCCACAGCTACAATGATGTAACTATGCCCCCCGGCCGAGGTAGGATTACAATGCATAAAGTCAATACCCCATTTTGCGAAGGGGCCTACAGAAATAACCGAGTGTAACGGGGCGGGATGGGTGTGCTTCTTCATATGGAAGTGTTGGCAAGAAGGACATTTTTTATGGCCTGAATATAATCTTTGAAGATGGTAGGCCAATAATATCCTACACGCAAAATCTTCTGGGCTGTAGCCATCCTAGAGAGGTGACTGCCACATGCCCCAGCATGACAGTCATTCAGAACGCGTTCAGCCTCATCGTGAGTGAGACAACATCGAAGAATTGAATCAATTCCATGGTGATACAAAGTATCATTGATGATTAAATAATACTTCGCATGGTGACGTATCTTACAACGGGTGTCGCAAGACAGTTGAAGGTTGAAGCGTTGGGTTTGAAGATATAATGAGATATCTCCATACCAAGGATCAGTCATACTGATGAGAAACAAAGATTCATCCGGAAAAGAGTCATTGTGCTCAAAATATGCATCGGGATGGGGAAGGTCACAGATCATCTCAACAAACACCAAAGACTTTTTTGACTTGGATTTCTCGAAAAGAATATCAAATTCTTGCAGTATCACGATCCAGCGTCAATACTTTTCCCCAAGCACTTGACGTGTCAGAACGTGGTACATGGGGTTCGAGTCTGCGATGATGGTGGTGGTGCAGAGCAAGATATAGTGCCGGAACTTCTGGATGGCAATGACTGCTGCGAATGCGACTTTTTTGACATGTGAATATCTAGTTTTAGTGAGACCCTTAATTACATAGTATATTACATGTTCCTGGGCATTTTGATCCTCCTGTACCAAAACCATGGCGATAGTGGTAGCAGAGGCAGCGAGATATAAGATATAATCTCGATAATAATTGGGTGGTTGGAACACGGGGGCATGCATGATGTCATGTTTGATGCCGTCGAAGGACTTTTGAGCTTGGTTGTCCCAAATGAAAGGGACATCCTTCTTGAGAAGTCTGATATACCCCTGAGTCTTCTCCACGTAATTGCAAACAAAATGTCTTAAATAAGTCTCCTTCCCTTGGAGACTTTGATGTTCCGTCACATCAGTTGGGGGTGGCAGGTTGATGATGGCCTCCACCTTTAAGGGATCAATGCGGATTCCATCCTTCGAAACAATAAATCCTAAGAGGCATCCGGACTCAACGCAAAAGATACACTTATGAGGATTCAGACGAATATTGTACCGTCTGCATCTAAAGAAAATGACCGTCAGATGATCAATGTGGAACTCGCACTGCTTTGAATGAGCAGGGAGATCGTCGAGGTAAGGTTCCACAAATTCATTAATGTCATGGAAGGCATACGACATAGCCCGCTAAAACGTGGTGCCAACATTTTTAAGGCCAAACGGGAGTTTGCAGTATGTAAATGTTCCCCACGAGCAGATGAAAGCCGTCTTGTGTTGGTCAACAGGGTTGATCTCAATCTTGTTGTAACCAGAAAATCCATCCATAAATGAGAAGATGACACTTACGGCACAATTGTCGATAATATGGTCGATGAAGGGGGTCGGGTAGTTGTCTTTTGGACAGGCCCGGTTAAGGTCCCAAAAATCAACACAGACACAAATGGTACCCTGCTTTTTGTTCACAAGGATGATGTTTGAGACCCAATCCATCAATGGGACAGGATAAATAAAACCGACCTTTAAGAGATTTTCAATCTTTGCCTTGATTGTTAATGTCTTCTGGGGGTGTACCGGTCACAACTTTTGGCATACAGGTTTGACGTCGGGATAGGTTTTTATTTCATGAGAAAAAATCGTGGGGTCTATCCCAGGCATATTTTCATAGGAACAAACAAATACGTCTCGAAATTGCTTGAATAAGGCCGTTCCAGCAGCTATTTCTTCAAGGGAACACTTCTAGCCTATGCGAATGTGTTCCACTATACCATGTTTCACCGAGATGTCTACTGGGGTGGTTGGCTCAATGTTGGCCAAGTTGCCCTCTGGGTCTGTAAGACATGTAAGAATGGGGGAATGAGGGAACGAGTAGATATCTCCAAGCAGGTGTGTTGTGGCTTCATCCAGTTCAAGCCAAGCATCGGTAGAGTGAGACAAAATCTCTGTGGAGATCATGTTCATTGTAGCGACATGATTAGGGGGGTTTGTTGCCGGAAAAACGCCCATGAGAGATGAATATTTCAAAAGGCCAACCCCTATACTCTCATACTGTTTTGGCATTTGTCCAATGGAAGGAACATGGTCACCAGGATGAGTAGTAGTGTTTGGTGCACAAAAATCTAATTCGTCGATAGTAACAATTCGTCCTTGGTGGGGGAATTTTACTATGCGGAAGACTAAAGAGGCTACCACCTGCATGGCGTAAAACCAGTTGCGACCAAGCAAGATATTATAATCTATTGGGGTTGAGACCACTTCCACATTAATGGTTATGGTATTTCTGCCCAACTCAATTGCAAGAGCTTGTAAGAGCCCATGAGGTTGAAAGCCACACCCGTTGAATGCTTTCAACATGGTAGGAGAACAATTCAATTCATGGGATCCAGTGGCTCTCCAGTAGGTGATCGACATGATAGAAGTGGAGGCACCTTTGTATAAAAGGGTATGATGGACAATCTTCCTAGCAATGTTCACAGAAACTTGGAATGTGAGCTGGTGGGAGAGCCTCGGCCTGAAGTGCCCAAGTCGGAACATGATGGTATTCGAGGAATCGGGGTTGACTGCACCAATGGCTGCAAGGAGAGTTTTGCGTTGAATAGGACAATTCTTGAAAAATTCTAGGGTAGACATGGCGCAAGGAGCTTGTGCCAAGTCTTCTATGATATTGTAATTTTGTGTCTCCCGAGCATTGGGATTGAAAATAGATTTTCAAATCGTACTCTTGGGCAGTCATAATATCGATTCTAAGGAGGGCTTCTCAATGGTGAGAGAAGTTGATGGTACAGTGACATCAGTTAAGGAGTCGAAAGATTTTTCAGTATTACTTCTGGTGGATTCCTTTGAATGGATTGGTTCGTAAGATCGCTAGCGAGTGTTCAAATTGATTGTCTTATTACGCACCATGAGAACATGTGCGATATTGGATGGTTCCCCCTGGGCTAGGGGGGGTTGAGAAATCATTTACTGGTTTTGATTAGGAAACAGATCATTGAGGACTGCGGGAGTTGGTTTACCCCGAAGAAAATTTTGTACTTCGTCTCTATGGGGACATTCTTTGGAAAAGTGGTCATCTCCACACAATAAACAAGGATACTTTAGTTTCCATTTCTGCTTGGTATCGTCAGGAGTGCTCTTTTGTTCCTGCTGGGTGGAAGACTTTTTAGGTTTCCCTTTGTTCTTCTTTTTACTGCCAGACTTCTAAGATGAAGCTGATTGGACAGAATTCACCTCTTCAGTTTGAGCAGGAGTGGTGGGTTTGGTGGTGCTGTGGCCAGCTTGAGTCGGTAATGGGGAGGAACCGTGAAGGTTGGATGATCCAATAGTGCTAGAAGCAGGCTGGGTGTTAAGGGAACCAATGATTCCATCAATTTGGAGTCCCTTATGTGGTTTTGCAGGATCATTAACGTCACAGGGTGCGTCAGGCAGAATATCAAACAAAGTGCCGGATTGAGTGTAGACTAGGTCTAGTACATGAGCACTTGCGATGGCTTGTTCTTTTGTGACAACACCTCACATGGAAACATCTCTTGCTATGGTGGGGATGAGGGATTTTGTAAACCAGTCTGCTAGGAGCTGATCTGGAATAGGAGCTTTAATGAGACGTCATCTCCTTCGCCACTCATGGATATGATCTGAAATATGAGTGGCGATATTCTGATGGAGTGAGGTTAAAAGCTCGGTACCAGTTTCATACCATATGGGTAGCTAGAAATGTGTCAAAAAGTTCATGGCAAGAGAACCGAAATCAGGAAAAGAGTGAGATGGCAATTCAATGTACCACTTGGAAACCGAACCGGTGAGAGTCCATTGAAACAATCTAAGACGAATTGAATCATCCATTAAGGAATTAGATGAACACCATAAGTGGTATGTCATCGCGTGGTTTTTAGGGTCTTCACCTGGCTTGCCGTCAAATTTGGGGATATCGAACGAAAGTTTCACCGAAATTGGTGGCTAGTTAGATCTATGGTAAATAGGATCATTGGTTAAATGGGATAGGTCAGGTAGGTCTAAAGTAGCCAGGAAGGGCAGCTGTGGGTTAGGCTGCGTGTATTGATAACACGGATAAGGTGTGTAAGGATCGAATTGACAGTAAGGTGTACCAGGAGGAAACTGGCCATAGGGGGTTGTGTCTCCCA
This sequence comes from Larix kaempferi, assembly GCA_027924585.1. Taxonomy (NCBI): domain Eukaryota; kingdom Viridiplantae; phylum Streptophyta; class Pinopsida; order Pinales; family Pinaceae; genus Larix; species Larix kaempferi. Next base: position 7,319,733 of record BSBM01000020.1, on the reverse strand, counting down.
AACCGTAAGGGGGTCCGCCACCATAAGGTGGTCCATTCCAATAAGGTGAGGGTCCACCTCCACCACCGGGAGGGGATCAAGGTCCACCGCCACCACCAATAGGAGGTGGGGGTCCATAACCGTAATAAGGCGGCCCACCACTGCCTCCGCCTGGAGCGGGTGGTGGACCACTTCTGCCGCTAGAAGGATGTGTGCCCCCACCACCTTCGGCACTGGAAGGATGAGGGTCTCCACCACCACCGCCACCACCATAGTAATGAGGTCCTCCACTGCCTCTACCTGGGTCCTGGAGGGGGTGGTGGACCACCTATGCCACCCAAAGGGAAATTTCCTCCTCCACCATGATAGAATGGTCCCCCGTCGCCTCCGCCGGGAGGAGGTGGTGGACCATTCCCTCCACCGCCGGAAGGGTGAGGGATATGGTTGGTAAAATGAGGTGGAACTCCACCAAGGTTAGGTGGGGGCCCACCGCCTCCAGCAGGAGGTGGGGGAGGGTCGATCAGGGGTGGTGGTACTTGAGGGATAGTCGGTTGGGGTCCGTGTTGCAACACAGATTGTTTCCCCCATAGAGTGTATGGATTCCCGAGATAAGCTATCCCGTATGGTGCATTTCCAGGATTAGATTGTCCTAGAGAAGGGTTAACAGAACCTGGATATGATTGAATCCATGAGGGTTGAGTTACATTGGATGGACCCCCAACATGAGATAATCCCATGGTGGGTGGTCTAGCGGATTGGGAAGGTCCAACGGGAGGTCCGTTGGAGATTCCACCGCCTATGTTCTGCTTAGGAAATGGGGGTTTCCCTCCAACCACAACCGGTTGACCACTATTCAAAGATTGAACCAACATAGGTTGTTGACTAGCTACCGTAGTAATAACATTACCAATAAGATAATCTGGGGAATGGAATACCCTCCCCTCAAATTTTGAGGTGGGGGAGGAACTGGTAAAGTAACTGTGATAGTGAAGGGTGTGTTGGACTGTTGTCCTTCCACTGGTTGGTTCACTTGAGGTGGAGGACTGGACTCTTGTGATGGTTGACCAGTCTTATTAGTGGTCTCATGGTGGGAAGGTTTTTCTGGTGATTCAAAAGATATTTGATGAACCAGGATGGGTCTGTCGTCAAATCTTATTTGGAAGTGTCGATTTCGAAACTCTTCAGAGCATCGCTCGAGACTCTGTCTTTGAAGGTCATCACCCCTAATATGTAACTGTTCCACACATTCATGGATAGGGCCAAAAATATCGGTGGGGTCAAGCCTGTAGTAAGGTCTAGAGAGCTCTGGAGTAGTCCAGTTAGGTGGGGATGAGATGGAAAAATGAGCCACTGGGTGGTCTGTAGAAGATGTCCAGTAAGTTGTTGAAGGACCAACAATTGCTATAGGGTTGTCCTGGGGTCGTTTTATCCATTCCAATGATCTAGGTTCTCTCAGGATGATGAGAGAAAGGACTTGTGAAGCGGGGGTTTGTGCTCCTTCATCCTGTGGGGGATGAGAGGCAGGTGAATCAGGAGGAGTTTGTGGAAACAAAAGTCCTCCAACATTCAAAGTGGGGTTTTCCACTTCAGTAACTATGACCGTGTTATGCTGATCCATTCTTACCCTCGAAATAACCTCCGGATTAAGGGGATATTCGGGTGATAAGTTTAAGATCCTACGGGATCTTCTCCAAGGAAAATCCACCAGCACGTCAGGATGATCAGCCAGGATGGCTGAAACAGCGTTTCTCCTAAGGGTATGCTAAAAGAAAAGCAGCCCAAAAAAACCTAATCAAACTAAGGCAACAAGAAAACTTATGGGACAGAGTGGATTCAAAATTCTGGAACCTCACGGGATTATCAAGGCATCGCAAACCACGATATACTTCAGGGTCCAACAATATGACGCGAAAAGGAGGATTGGGACCGTACCCTTGCCTGCATGCCCAATTACCTGGACAGTACGTGCGTGCTAATCTCCCCAAGTGTTGTTCTTGGTGTATTGCTTTGCCAAGATGGCAAAATGGTTAACTCAGTTGGTTTCAGGAATCCTAGTGGTGTCTCCCGATATACGCAGGGTACGTGGGAGCTCAAATTCGTAGTGGTGATGTCTAATGCACAACCATTCGGCAACAGACCTTTCGATAGACTACTGAGTACATGATACACCCTTCGATATACGCAAAGTATGGATTATGCTACTTGGTGGGTATGTGAAGGAGGTCGATATATCGATAAGTATGTGGAAGACTACAATACCCCTAGGATACAGTACTAGCAAATAACGACAGTTGCCACGCTTAACAATGCCGGAACACGTCTCTTACTTACACATAAGTTACTAAAATTTTTACCTAGTTCTACCGTTAATGTTATCTTAGACGGTTAGGTGAATGCATGAGGTGAGTACATAATCCGAAGCATAATGCAAGCCCTAGCTACATGCACGAAATATTCTTTTCTTTCAATGAATTCTAGCGATGGGAAGGAGAAAACGTTTTCCAATAGTATTGCCAAAACAAACTCAATGCAACACAATCCCAATTCAAACAAAACTTGACTATGAAAGTATTCTTTTCCTTTTTCAACGAAACACAAAAAATCACAACACTACTATCCAAATCAAAACATTTTTCCTTTTCTTTTCCTTTTCAAAGCAAAATGACACTAGGTAATGAAAAGAGAGAATTCTAAGATGGAATATGCAAGTTTTTCAATTTCACTTTCAATGGTCTAAAAGCAACAAACATTAAAAATGCATCTATCTTTCCTTAGCACGGAATCAATTTTGCAAAAATCAAAGCATACTTTGAGTCTTTCAAGAAAATGAACGATTCATAGTTTGAGAAAAACATAATAAATCATACATTCATTCAATTTTTTTAAAACACAAATGAAAACATTCCAATGCACAAGATTTTTCTTCAATAATGTTCAAGAAACGATGGGAAAGAAGCACTTTTTAACTTTTCAATGGATGCATCAAAGAATAAACTTGATAGCAATTTGAGCTTTCAGATCTAAATGACTGAAAAGAAAACACTACTTGCAGCACTCAGTACACTCAGAAAACTCAAGAAAAGACAAGCACTCAATCAAGCTGAAAGGCATACTTAATTCAAAATCAAGCAGCAGCAAGCAAAGATCAAACAAAATGAAAACGAGGTCTGGAAGCTGATCTAATGTAATGATCAGATTAGGGATGGAAGGAAGGGAATGCAAGGGTGAGCGGATGAAGGTGGAGGAGACAAGAGTATCCACCACTACCGATCTTCAATCTTGTGCAAGACAGAACCCAGAATCAATCCAAACGAAACCAAACACTCAAAACACAAATCATAGGTGGGATCCCTGGTCGGATCTTGCAGCACAGAGAAAGTTCATACATCAAACCAAAGTCCAAACTGTCAAATGGAGAAGAGATACTTGCATGCCAAAATTTTGACAAATCGGCGCACTCTGTGCTTGTACACAATGCGACGTCGCAGTTTTCCTACATGAGAAGTGCGACGATGTCGTAGTTTACCAATGCAAGGGATGCAACGAGTAACTGACAGGTAAAGAACATAGACTAAAAATGACACAGTGTCGCTCTGTTCACACTACCTAGGTGCGACAGGCGAAGTCTAGATTCAAAAATGAATCAGATCCCTCAGTAATGAACCATGGAATGGTTTGGGAATGAGTTGTATAAACTCAGAGGAAGCAGATCAGAGTCTTCAATATGAAGATCTGATAGTGAAATCAACTCCAAGAAGTAAATGGAAAAAAATAAAAAGGCTTGTGTCAAGCAATCAACTAAAAATGACTCTTAGATTGACCACTACTGACCAAACTCTATACTCCCCAGTATGGTCGCTAGATTTGTTATCAGACAATCCACTCGAGCGGATGCGAGCCGTATCTATCTAGCTCAAAGTGAGTCTAGAACAAATAGAACAGACTACCAATGCATTTCCTAGATCTACTTAAAGATCGAGTACTAGATGTCTTACCTTTCACTTCGCAATCCTTTCTCCCGAATGTTGCTCCACGTCCCACGGTCGTCAGATCCAGCTGCAAGACGTGTCAATACAAGGAACAAGAGAAACCAGTAAAAGAAATCTATACACTAAGAGATTTAAGTAAACAGTTAAGCAGGAAAACTACTCAATATCATTACACACATGAACAATATTGGTGGAAAGCATTTGTATTACTACAAAATGAGGAGTACATAATAGAGATATAGAACCACAACCAAGGCTTAACGATGTAGCCCTTCTTCGACAAAGCCAATTGCCATATCCTTCAAAGGAAGTATGAGTTCTCCAATAGGTGAGTGGAGATGTTCTAAGAGTGATTTCGCCAGCATAAAGATACCATATCCTTCCTCCCTTTGGAATGGGAGTGAGCTTCATTTATATAGGACTGGATAGGGTATGGATAGGATAGGTTGAGAGATGGTAGGAGAGGTTTAAGGGATCTCTCCAAAGGTTTAGGAACCAAGTGCCAGCTCTTCCAAGAGGTCAGGGATAGGGTCCCAAGTCAGCAAGATTCGAGATGGACCCCGAAGAAGCTATTTTTTCCATCTAACTGACTTCGTTGCACCCTGTAATGGAGCAAGGTGCGACGTCGCATGTTGCTAGTGTGCAGCCTGCGATGACCCTTCAAAACTCAACACAATTGGGTACAAATCCTCCCAGGATGATTACTTAGTCTAGGTATCTTTAAGGGTGTATACACTGAATCTTATGATGAGTATATTTTGGGTGTAACAATGACCAACACAAGCCGGATTTTATATGCCCATGGGGACCTTTGCATATCGCAAATTACCCTTTGGTCTCAAGAATATCGGGGCCAATTTTCAACGGGCCATGTCATATTGTTATACCTCAAATTGCCACACCATGTGTAAGTGAGAATATACATGTTTCACCACCATGGAAAACATTATGTTTATGCCTCCTAAGGGTGTTAGGACCCTTCATTCTAATGTTGATCACTTCCCTAGTCACATTTGGAAGAAAATCCAACAAGCAAGGGGTTGAAACCCACCTTATCCACCTCCAAAAATTAGCCTTCTAGAATTGTTGTGCCCTAGATGCCTATGGGCGAGCAACAATTTCAAATTGTTGCACCCTGCATGCCTATGGGGGAGCGACAATTTCAATATTGTCGTGCTTTGCTTAGTTATAGGGGAGCGACAATTTTGGTTTAGGCTTATCCCTTTGATTTTGGATCTTAGATCTCATGGAGATTTTCTTGGTATGAGGCACCCCTTCGAATCCCATCTCACATTCCCTCCTTGGCATGGCTTAGATCCTTGATCCACATATTATTCACTTAGATCCATCATTTTCTCTTAGTGGTTGGCCTCCCAAATCCTATAGAAGAGATCCATCCATGAGCTAAGGGGAGGGGATCTTGGAAGCACTAAACTTATGATCGTATGAGTCTTTCAAGGGTGATGTTGGAGAGCTTGGAAGGAGGTGCTGCTACTTTGGACATCAAGGTATAACATTGTAATCAGCTTCTTTTGGCTTTCTTATCATTAATATAACTTAGCCTATTCCTCTCATTTTCATGTTGTTAATGATGAATGCATGGAATCATCTATGTTTTATAGTTAGATCTTTGTTTATACATATATTGCTTTGGAGAAGGTGTTGTCTTTCCTTTGTGAACAGGTTCATAAGTCCATGATCAAAAGCTAGAGCTGGACCAACTTAGGAGCAACAAGGACAACCATAAGAGTGAGGTACGCCGTCTACTTGCTTTGTTTTTCCATATCTTTTGAGCTGATGTATGAGCTAGATCTAAGAGGATTATAGTGTCTATTTGTTTCCTCTCTTTCTTGGGTAGGAAACTATGGGCCTTTTCTAATCCCAAGGGGTTTTCATCTTACTCGTAGGAAGAAAATCTCACCACAGAAACTGGCGACCATATTGGGGAATTTTTCCCTAGTTTCACCTTTGCTTGCTTGTTTGGATCATCAAATCCTCTTCTAAGTGTTTTTTCTCATCACCTTTTATCCTCTTTGATCATCATTGAGGACCATTTTAAACTTAGGACCTTATCCTTGCTCGGATCTAGGCCAACCTTTCATTTTTTCAATCCTACATGAGAATTTTTTCTCACTCAAAACAGTTTACAGAGTGAAATTTCTAAATTGTCGCTCCTTGATAGTGGGTTAGGGCACAAAAATTTTCAAATTGTCGATCCCCCACAGTGTTCTAGGGGGCGAAAATTCTCTGTTTTGGTCATTTTTGAGCTTGTTTGGAGGGGTTCCCTTGGGTTTTTTGCTCGCAAAATTTTGGGGTGCCTCCATATGGTCCATTGGCTTCTTTTTGACACCTTTTTGAAGAAATTTGAGTCACTTTTGAGTCCTTCTCATCCACATTTTGTCTCTAGTCCTTCATTGGCAGCTTTGAGGCAATTTGGTCAATTTTGAGTCCTCTAAGGCATTTTTCAGTTTTGGGAGTCAAGTGTACCATCCCAGTCACTTTAGGATCTATATAACATAATTTTGAATCCTTCCAAACCTTATTTAGGAGAATTTGAGACCCTTTTTATTTGTTTGGAAGACTAGGCTCTACCTTGGAAAATTGAAATCCCCTGGCGTTAACTTGATCCCTTTTGTATATTTTCGATTTTTCTAAATTAGAGTCTCTTGATTAGTGATTTTATGAACCTTAAATGAATGATTTGGACTGATACAAATCATATTTGGCTTGTTTTGGAAACTCTTGGCATTTTTTGGAAGTTCAAATCCTTTGTTTGGTCTCTTGAGTCAAACTAGTGCTTTATTTGCTTGTTGGGTAGAATTGCCATTCTTTTCAAGTCCCAAAAGCTTGCATTTGTTTTTAAAATTCTTATTCCATCAGATTGTGATTGGATTCAATTTTTAGAGATCTCTTTAGTGTGATATTCCAAAGGTTTGTTTTGTTTGGAATCATTTGGATTGATTTGTTTGGCTTTGAAAAACATGGGACATCCCTGTCTTTTGAAGTCATTTTCTTGGGTTTTACACTTTGTTTCCTTTGCATCTTTAGCTATTTATTGGTTATTGGAATAGATCAATCCCTTGTTTCCTTTTTTTGTTCAAAGGAAAGCTTTATTTTGTCACTCTTTTGCTATATTCATGAAATTGGAAAACATAAGTATTGTTCTTTCTTTAATTTGATCATTTGACATTCTTGGTCTTACATTCATAAGAAGAAGAAAGGCTTGTTTCATATTTATGTGCATTTGAGTTAGACAAGATTATTAGGTGCTCTTCTTTGTCTTGCATTTGATTGGAAATGTTTGTGGAATCCTTCTTTCCATAGCTTAGATGTGTCTTTTTCGAGTGTAAAGAGATAGGAAACAGGTTATAATTATTGCATTTGGTGTTTGTAAAAAGATCTATTTTTGTCACTTTAGGATAGTTTAGGTATGGCTTACATGATTGGTTATCATTCATTAAAAGGCTAAAATTTCATTTGCATTGGGTTGTACATATTGGGAACGAAAAGAATTCTTCCTTACTCTAGCTAGAAGTTCATTGAATGAAAAAGACTTGCATAATTCATCCATAGTTGCATGGAATGAGTCAAGTCTACACACCATCCAGTTTCACTTCCGTTTACCCAATTGAGTAAGACAACAAACCACTAAAATTTATCTCCCTAACTCAACACATCTTAACCTCACTTGAGGATACAAAATAATATGTTAGTTAGGTAAGACACTAGGGATAGGAATCCAAATAAGTCCCCCTTGTCATTTTACATATGAGACATAGTTGTTTTCTCATAGGGTGCTAAAATCCTCTTGTATTTGTTGACATGGTCATTGACGAGTTTGTCGAGAGGCCCCCCCGTTTCAAGAGAGTAAGCAGTGAGGACAGGTTCCAGACGGACTTTGTGGAATGCCGCACTCCACTTAGCACCTAAGGAAATCTATCCATTTCCTTCCTTGTATTGTCCAGCCACCATACTGATTGTACAATGTCCAAAAGGCAGAAGCTCTAGTATCCTTCTCGGACATGTCATGGATGAGGTATCTTAGTGACTTTTCTTCTAGGGATATTTTACCCAGGATCCCTTTCGGTAGAGGGATATCCCTTCATCTTTTGGTCTCTCACTTCGTATTGTATGACTTTGATTTCATCACCTTGCGGGGGATACAATTTGCTGAGGTCTCCAGACCTTAGTTAGGAGGACTGCTTTCTCTTTTACCTTGTAGAGGGTCTTTTTCTTATTAGTGCTGCTTGTTGGCATTTTGGCCCTTTTTGTTTCAGCTCGCTTACTGTGACGCCGGTCCCAGTATAGTTTTTTGAGCTTGCTTTTTTGGCCTGTGTGCCTCTTTTTATTCTAGCTCCCCTTTTGCACGCTAGGTTTTTTTAAGGTTTTTGAGTTCTTTTTAGCAATACTTCGCCCACATCACTTGGTATTTTTCCATGGCGAATCCATATCCATGCACCCAAGATCCTTTTGGGACTACCAATCAAGAGACCCATTTTCAAGGGGTACCTTTTATCTTTCCTCCAATTGGAGATATTGGTCCTCCCTTTATTGCCACCTTAAATCTTCCTGGATTAACCATAGGATTACTGGTGTGGTTATTTAATCTGGTGATTCTGGTTGTACCCAACGTTTCAAATGTTAACTCTCCACCACGAGAGTGTCAATCCAAAACTAATCCTTCCCTTTCTTTGTTAGATGTATCTTCTTTTGTTGCTTCTTCCTCGCTCGATCAAGGAAAACATGTTAGTAATCAGGAGGATAAGAAGAAGAAGAAGAAAAGGAAATTTAATAAGAAGAAGGATAAGAAAGAGACCAAGCATCAACCATCTTCCTCCAATGGCACCCATTCTGTTCGAACACCTCGTAGACCCAAGTTCCCTTGCAAGCTTTGCAAGGGTGATCACCTTCTCAAGGTTTGTACCGGTCTTTCCAAAGTGTTAGAAGAGTGGTCTAAAGCCTCCAAACCACCTATATCATCATCCTCTAGACATCATACTGATGATACCCCATTAACCAGTGACTCTATGGTTAAGGGTCAGAAAGGTAAAGTCAAGAATCCTTGTTTGTTATGCAACGGCATACACCTTACTTACCTTTGTCCACGCATGGAGGAAGCTTCACAATTGTTGCAAGACATTACTTTACCTTAGAAACACCTTCCAGCTGGATGTCGTAAGTCATCCCTTGACCCCCTGTTGGTGGATGAAGTGGTCGATCTAGCCCCATCCTTGGTCGATCCCACTCTTTCTTCAAAGAGTGAAGTTGAAGTGGTCGAGTTGATATCATCTCCACTCGATCCCTATCTTTTATTGGAAAATTCCCAGATTGAAGCAGTCACCATGACATAATCTTTGTCTCATACTAATTTTCTAGTGGAGAGTGAATCGAAACCCGCTGATGTTTTCCTAGTCAATTTAGATTGCGCTAGACAAGGGGGTATTTTACCTGTTTCGACGGATCCCCCTCCAAGTACCGAGGTCATTTCCTTTGATTGGAATTATCTAATGGAATCTCGTCTTCCTTTCGGTGTTCCTTTCTAGATATCTGTAGAAGTTACTAGTAGGAATGTACTTTGCACTATTGTTGATGAAGGGGCTTCTGTTAGTATTTTATCCTCAACTTCTTGGAAAGCTATATGTTCTCCTCAACTTGTGCTAATCACTAACCAGATACTGGCTTTCAATAGAAGTCCTACTGGATCTTTAGGGAACCTTCCATAGTTACCTATCACTTGAGGAGGGAAAAATGTCTGTATTAGTGTTACCCTAGTCCAAGGTCCCTTATATTTTAATATGCTCCTTGGACGTGATTATGTCTATGCTATGAAAGTTATAGTGTCCACACTCTTTCGAGTGATGCATTTTCCCTATGATGGGAGGATCGTGACCATTGATCAACTTTCCTTTGTGACACCGTATCATCGCATGACTGCCAGTCATCAGACTACCCTACATGTTCCACATGTTTTAGTGGTTTCTTCCCCTTAAGGATAGGGGGCATGTATCCAGCCTATGTACATCATGTTGGAGCTACCCCCTGGCTCCTTAGGCTGGGGGTCACACCACCAACCTCTAGACATCATGTTGGTGGGAACCAATCTCAAGCATAGTTTACTTTTGGTTTCAAGATTGTGTAAAAATGAAACTAACCATCATTTTGAGCAGAGTTTTATTCCGTTTTAAGCTCGTTAAAAAATGAAATGGGCCATTTCAAGCATAGTTCATTCTGTTTCAAGCTCGTTAAAAAATAAAACAGGCCCCTACAATCATAGTTTACTTTCAGTTTAAATCTTGTGTAAAAATGAAACCCATCATGAGCAAAGTTCCCTTTATGTATCAATCTCGTTAAAAAATGAAACAGGTCACCCTGAGCATAACTCCCTTTCTGCGTCAAGCTCGTTAAAAAATGAAACAGATCCCCTCCCCTTGAGTCGAGTCTTTCGCCATATTTAATATCTAAACCTTCATTTCATTCGCCTATGTTATTTAATCCTATTTTTTTGTCCTCCCATGGTGAACATATTCCTATTATTAACCATGAGTTTGATTGGATGAAGAAAAAGAGTATATGAATGAAACGAAGCTTCGGGGGCATGTCTCTAGCCTGTAGAAATAATACTAGAGGTAAGCCCTCAGCTTCTTGTGCTGGGGGAAAACTTTCCAACCTCTGGAGATCATGTTGGGAAGTATCTTATTTCGAGCAAACTTTCTTTTTGGTTTCGACCTCTCTAAACCATGAAAATAATCCCAAGCATAGTTCATTTTCTGTTGCAAGCTCGTTAAAAAATGAAGCAGATACCACAAGCATTCTTCCAACCTTTCTTCGAGCTCGTTAAAAACTGTAAGAGGTGTCAAGCTTACTTTTCACTTTTTTGTGCTTTGGTTAAAAATATGAAAAGTGGTTTGAGCTTACTTTTTCCTTTTTTGTGCTATGGATCCAAACATGAAAAAGATTCCGAGTGATTTTGATACCATTGTCATGCTCGTTAAAAATTGAGTAAAAAGATGTGTCTAACGAGTATAGGTTTATCACTTTATCCGGCCTCGCTAGACTATTTACGGAAAAGGATCTATGCCGAGTTTACTTTTCCTTTGTCGTCGTCGGTCACCAACCATGACAAAGTTGTACATGGAGTCCCGTTTAAGCTCTTTTCAGACTCCTATAATAGGAAAAGATTGCTGAGTGAACTTGTTTCTCTTACGCTCGTAAAAGGATTTGAAAGGACGTCGATTCGGTGGTAGGTTATCCCTTTTTCGGACCGTTTAGACTATTTACGAGAAAGGTATACCTCAGTCAACCTTTGACTAGGAGAGTTATTCCAAATATTAGTTTACACTTTTTCGGGTCTGGGGACTAATTTTTACGAAAAAGTCAAAACCAAAGTCTTCTTTAGATTATTTCAGAATCTCTAAACATGAAAAATCACCGATTTTCCCTTCCTTGGACTCGTAAAATCAAACATCAAAGGACCCTTTTGGGAGTGAACCCCTCCTTTCTCAGGTTTGTAAAACATGTGAGATTGGACTCATCCAAAGGATGAGCTATACCGAGCATTTGTTATCCTCCTCAAGCTCATTAAAAAACAAAGAGGTACTCGTCAAGCATGATGGGGGTTGGGGAGAAATAAGCTAAGTTTGTTTTTGAAAGCTTTATGGAATCTTTTATTGCCCTTGAACTTGGAACCTATTTGCATCTCGTCATACAGTTGGGTAATCTGCTTGTCTTTGAGTCATGCCAATTCTATGAGTTGTCTTGCTCCTTCAAGTCACCTGAAGAATTCCTCAGTCATCGCTGCATTAAGTCTTGGTCTCTGCCTCGTTGAGTCAATGTTGCGAAGTCATTATTGTCATGCCATTCAATGTTCAAGGGAATTTTACCTTAGTCAGCCCCTACAATATTATCAGTCTTTGTATCCTTTTGTTATTCCATACTCATCTGATTCATTACTTCACATCACTTTCCTATGTCGGTTTCATGTCGTCGATGTGGGATTCATCATGGCCCTCCTTCAACGATTCTATTCCTGTCAACATCAACTCATCATCTAGGAATTAGACTTAGAAACCAACCTTAGTACCTTGGTACCTACATGCCTCAATGGCAGGTTTCCTCGTATTCGACAGTAGGTTTTCATCATTGAACTATGATCGAATGATCTCACAGATGTTTGACGTCAACTCATCTATTCACATTTCGTCGAGATGTATTACGATACCTTAGGAGTCATTGTTATCATTGGTGATTTCCCTCGCACTTGTTAACGGTTCACATCATTGACCAGTAATCAAGTGGTTTCTACCATGTTCAACTTCAACACCTTGTAATCACATGGTTAGATTCGTATCGTTTTGGGATTGGGTAGAAGACCCTAGATGGTTCTGAAGTCTATTTAGCACATCCAAGTTGCGATGGTGATTTTTTTAGTAGGTTCCCACATATATATTATATCGGTGACCTCATTGATGTACTACGACATAGATCCACTCTTGTATTGGTCATGGTTGTGTCATTGTCTTGTCATGGATCTACGCTTGTATTCTAGTAGCCATGATTTGTCTTCAGTGATTATTAAGTCAATACTATCATGGATATGCAATGTATTGGTCGGAAGCCATACTTTGAGTCAGTTGTTCCGAGCATTGGTATGCCCGCCTCGGGGTCGTTAGACATATTGTCGATATTTGCTTGCATCTCTTCTCCATATCTCTTTCAGATATCCTTGCAGACTTATTATTGGTAAAGTGTTTCGACCATCAGATTCCTTCTGACCTCTCACTTTAGGGGGCATCTGTTATACCTCAAATTGACACACCATGTGTAAGTGAGAATATACATGTTTCACCACCATGGAAAACATGATGTTTATGCCTCCTAATGATGTTAGGACCCTTCATTCTAATGTTGATCACTTCCCTAGTCACATTTGGAAGCAAATCCAACAAGCAAGGGGTCGAAACCCACCTTAACCACCTCCAAAAATTAGCCTTCTAGAATTGTCGTTCCCTGCATGCCTATGGGGAAGTGACAATTTCAAATTGTCACGCCCTTCATGCATATGGGGAAGCGACAATTTCAATATTGTCGCGCTTTGCTTAGTTATAGGGGAGCGAAAATTTTGGTTTAGGCTTATCCCTTTGATTTTGGATCTTAGATCTCATGGAGATTTTCTTGGGATGACGTACCCCTTCAAATCCCATCTCACATTCCCTCTTTGGCATGGTTTAGATCCTTGATCCACATATTATTCACTTAGATCCATCATTTTCTCTTAGTGGTTGGCCTCCCAAATCCTATAAGAAGAGAGCCATCCATGAGCTAAGGGGGGGGATCTTGGAAGCACTAAACTTATGATCCTATGAGTCTTGCAAGGGCGATGTTGGAGAGCTTGGAAGGAGGTGCTTCTACTTTGGACATCAAGGTATAACATTGTAATCAACTTCTTTTGGATTTCTTATCATTAATATAACTTAGCCTATTCCTCTCATTCTCATGTCGTTAATGATAAATGCATGAAATCGTATATGTTTTATAGTTAGATATTTGTTTATACATATATTGCTTTAGAGAAGGTGTTGTCTTTCCTTTGTGAATAGGTTCATAAGTCCATGATCAAAGGCTGGAGCTGGACCAACTTAGGAGAAACAAGTACAACCATCAAAGTGAGGTATGCCATCTACTTGCTTTGTTTTTCCATAGCTTGTTAGCTAATGTATGAGCTATATCTAAGAGGATTATAGTGTCTATTTGTTTCCTCTCTGTATTGGGTAGGAAACTAGGGGCCTTTTCTAATCCCAAGGGATTTTCATCTTACCCGTAGGAATAAAATCTCACAACACATATTCATTTCACGATATCAAACATGTTGTGGAGCCTTATCTGGATGACCCACCCGCTCACTCTGATACATGAGAGGACCATGCAGATAATCTGAGTGCCATATTCTCACGATGTCTCCACTACAACATCCGTTTGAATCCACACGAATGTGTATTTTTTGTTGAAGGAGATATATTTTTAGGATTCATAATATCTAAGGATGGAATTCGCCTAGACCCATCAAAGGTGGAGGCTGTTTTAGCCTCACCTTCCCCATCCAACATTCCAGAACTCCAAAGTTTGCAAGGGCATGCGAAATTTTTATGACGCTTTGTCTGCAATTTTTTCGAGATTAATAAGGGCTACATGAGGCTTCTTAAGAAAGACATCCCTTTCATTTGGGATGATTAAGCCCAATGGTCTTTTGGAAATTTGAAATATCCCTTACCAACGCTCCTATGATACAGCCCCCCAATTATAAACAAGACTACATCCTATATCTCGTTGCCTCTACTACCACCATTGGCATGGTGCTCGTACAAGAAGACAAAAATGGTCAGGAACATGTGGTTTACTATGGCAGCAAGAGTCGTATTGACTCTAAGACATGTTACTCGCATGTGGAGAAACTGGCTCTGGACACAGTTTTTGCATTCCAGATATTTCGACACTCTATACTCCTCTGGAAAACCATCGTCATCGCGAACTTCAATCCAATGTACTATATCCTAACATGTCAAGTGCTAGGGGGGAAATACTCCCATTGGATTGTATTTCTCCAAGAATTCGATTTGGAGTTTGCCAAAGCGAAATTCAAAAAATCCTTGGTCTTTGCAAAGATTATTTGTGCATTGTCCCCTTCCAGTGACCAATCTGAGCCCATTGATTAACTTCCAGATGAAATTTTTTTCTCATTGACATGATTCATTCATGGTATGGAGACATTATCTTATATCTCCAAACCCATTTTTTTTGGCCCAACCTCAACCGTGATGAATGCCACCGCATAAGACACCACGATATTAATTACCTTATCGCTAATGATACTTTTTATCGGCATGGTATTGATTTTGTGTTAAGGTGTTGTCTAACCCTTAACGAAGCCGAACATGTTCTTAATAACTACCACTTTGGAGCATGTGGTGGTCATCTTTCTGGTATGGCTACAACCCAAAAAATCTTGCATGTGGGTTACTTCTGTCATTCAATATTCAAAGATTGTGTTGAAGTGGTTAAGAAGTGCCCTCCATGCCATTTCTTTCATGCCAAGAAGCACTCACACCCATCTCCACTCCATTCTGTCATTGTTGTCGGCCCCTTTGCAAAATGGGGTATTGATTTTATGCACTGTAATCCCACTTCAGCCGAGGGGAATAGTTATGTCATCTTAGCCATTGAGTACTTTACCAAATGGGATGAATCCATGCCTACATACGCAAAAGATGGAAAAATGACATCTTTATTCATATTCAATCACATCATAGCAAGGTTTGGAGTCCCGCAGGCCATCGTGACTAACCATGGTTCCCATTTTAGGAACCATATGATGGACGAACTAAGTTCCAAATTGGGTTTTCATCATGAAAACTCAACCCCTTTCTACCCAATCCCAAATCGATACGAATCTAACCATGTGATTACAAGGTGTTGAAGTCGAACATGGCAGAGACTACTTGATTACCAGCCAATGATGTAAGCCGTTAAAAAGTACAAGGGTAATCACCAATGATGACAATGATCCCCAAGGTATCTCTAGTACATCCCAACGAATGTGAATAAAGAGTTTTGAAGTCCAAAATTTGAGGGATTATTCCAGCAGAGGCCAATGATGTAAACCTACTGTCGAATACAAGGAAACCTGCCATTAAGGCATGCAGGCACCAAGGTACTATGGTTGGTTCCTAGTCCCAATTCCTGGATAGTGAGTTGATGTCGACAAGAATAGACTTGTCGAAGGAGGGCCATAATGAATCCCACATCATCAACACGAAACCAATATAGGGAAACGGTGTGGAGAAACAGATCAAATCAGTATGTACTGACACATTCCTATCATGCAATTATGCACATTCCTATTGAATATCTCAAAAGTAAGTAAAAAGGGAGGCGTCCTCTTCCCAGATGGTTTTTGGCCGCTTGGCTTTGTAGAGGTTTCCAAACTGTTATTTTGAAATTCTCTAGATTTATTAAGAATCATGTTTTAGGTAAGGCTTCCCTCACGATAGGTATCTTAAGGAGTTCAAATAAAGAAATATTAGCCTTCACTTTTTTAAGGTTTTCCTGTTTTATCCCGCTTTCTGTATTTATGCTGCCTTTCCTGAAATATTCCTCTTTTCTCATTTTTGGCATCATTTTTGGACTCATGTGCTTTACTTGACTTCTTCCTCAAGTCACTCCTCCAACCTTATCCACTAATGCACCCTAGTGGAGCATTTTCTCCATTTATTCAACATAAATATAATACAATATTAAATGCACCATAAATATTTATTCTGAGTGGATATCAAACTATGGATACAATTAAATGCACACTCCTAATTAATTAATTGCCTCATCTTAACCCCTCATTAATTAATTGATTCAATCTGTCAGTAAGATCCATGGGGTTCGATCTTCTTCATGGTGCTAAAAAAATGGGAACATGGCAGTTGGCCAATAATACCCAGCCCTCAATATTTTATGAGTTGTGGTTTCTCTTGCATAATGTCCTCCAGCAGGTCCTACGTGTAATTGTAATAAAATATTATCAGACTTTGCTTTATCAAGACATATGATAAATATTCAATCATAATTCCTCCTAAACAAAACATTATCAATTAATTGATAAGGTGAAACCTTTAATATCAAAGATATGTGTTTATTGAATTCTAAAGTTTGAGGAGAAAACCCATGTGTAGGGAAGAATTTAATATCATCAAACCATTCAGATGCAAGGGAAGAAATCACATTTACAGTGTCCTCAAAAGCACCTTCTTCTTGGTTCCATTCAAACTGTTCTTGTTGAGGATCATTAGATTGCATGGCGAGTAAACACAACCCTTGTCCCTTGAAAATATTATCATGATTTATTTCTAATCATATTCCTGCAAGGAAGTCATCCAATGGACACGATTTTCACCAAGTTCCTTCTGGATTAAGACATTGAGTATTGCTGCATAAGGAACAATGACTTTAGTCCCAGACATTAAGATATATGGCCTGAAATGTTTTACAGATTTGTAAACTACATAAGCTTTCTTATCAATTTTAGGATAATTCATTTCAACTCCTTTGAATGTAGAGCTCATAAAATAAATGGGAATTTCAATGTCTTCAACATGTATATGTGTTAACACAGCAGCATAAGAAAAGTCAGTGGAAAATGTATAAAGAATAAATATTTCATGAAATATGGCAACATTAATGCAAGAGCTTCTGCAATAGCTTTTCTAATTTCAATGAAAGAGTCTCTTTCAACATCATACCACTTAAACTGGACATCCTTTTTTATTAAATCCTATAAAGGTCTAACTATATGAGCAAATTTTGGAACAAACCTTCTGACAAAATTGATCATCCCCAAAAAGGATTGCATAGATTTCTTAAAACTTGGGAGTCTGATTTTAGCAATAGCATCTATTCTCTTAGGATCAATAATCATACCATGTTTAGAAACTATAAATCCTAAAAGTTTACCTTCTGTCACTGCAAATATGGACTTCTTCGGGTTCAAAGAGATACCATACTTCCGACATCTTTCAAAAACCCATCTAAGACAAGATAGATGATAATGTCTCTTCTTAGAATAAATAGTTATATCATCAAGATAAACTACTACAGAATTATGCATCAAGCCTCTTAAAGCTATATCCATAGATCTTTGGAAAGTAGCACCTGCATTAATTAGTCCAAAGGGAATTTTTCTGTAAGCAAAAGTTCCCCAAGGTGTTCTGAATGTTGTTTTGAGTTTATCAGAGGGAGTAACCAAGACTTGATTGTAACCAGAGAAACCATCCAGTAAAGAAAACATCTTTTCACCTGCAACTTTTTGTAAAATTTGTTCCATGGGAGGAACGAGATAATTGTCCTTTTTGGATGCCTTATTTAAATTCCTGAAATCCACACAAAGTATTATTTCCCCATTCCTTTTATGAACATGGACTAGATTAGATACCCATTGTGTATGTTTCACATGAAATATGATTCTTGTCGCAAGTAATTTCTCTAATTCTTTCTTAACAAACATTTCTAGGCTAGGATTCATTTTTCTCAACTTTTGTTGATATGGTTTGACCCAAGGCTTCATAGGAATGTTATGCTGGACGATTTTAGTATCAAATGTTTTAAGATCATCATCATTCCATGCAAAAACATCTTTGAATTCCTTGCATAGTTTGATGTAAGATCTTTTTTCAATAGGTGAACAATCAATCCCAAGGTTAATCAATTGAGGGTTCTGCTAAGTTCCTAATTTAACAGGATGATAATTCAGAGAAGAACTATGATTTTTGTAGTTCATCTTCATTAACAGGACGATAATTTAATAGGATGACAATGATTTCCATGTTCATCTTCATTAATATCTATGTCTTTAAAAGTGTCTTGAGCTGTTAAGAAATCTAATATTTGTTGATCATCATGAAATACCTTCCAATTGGTAACATTGTATGGAATTGAAGGTCTGTACATCAACTCAATGGAAAAAGTGTCTAGGGATAAACCCTCAGGAGGAATTAGTTTGGAAGCAGTGTTTGCTAATAGATCAACATCGAAGTTTTATTGTTATACCTCAAAGTCTCACTTTGAGTGCCATTTCACATCTTCATGTCATATCACCATGCGGAACTTAATGGTGCTACCTCCTAACGAGTGTTGGACCTTACTCCTACCTTGTTGGTCCCCTCCTTGGCCTTCCTTGGAGTCATTGGAGACAAATCCAACTCACCTCAGCTGGATGCCAACTAATAGAGTCAAAACTCCACCTCCTTGAGCACATTTTACTACGATTTTCGCACCGTGCTAGTGGTGCAAGGCACAAAAATTACTCATTTTCGGGCCTTACATGCTTGCAGGGGCATGAAAATCACAACATTTTTGCACCTTTCCCAATGCCTAGGGCGCGAAAATTCAACCCCCTTCCTTTTTTGGCCTGATTCAACCCCTTGATCCACCATTCACTTACCTAGATCCACCTTACTTTCTCAGTGGTTGGTCTCCCAAATCCTATGAGAAGGAGGCCATCCATGAGCTAAAGGGAGGATATTTGAGGCATCAAACTTATGGTCTTGGAGGTTTTGCAGAGATAACAAGGAGGAAGGTTTGGAAGGAAACACTACTGCTTGGACATCAAGGGTAACATTGTATTAATCTTCTTTAAGATACCTTAATACAACTTGGCTTATTATCCCATTCTATGTTTCATTATAATTTAGATTTTAATCAATGTATTTTGTATTTGGATATATTGTGTTTGTCTTGCTCACACAGGTTCACATCTTGGACATCAAGCTTGGAAATGGATCTAGGACAACCAACTGATCTGAAGTAAGTCACACCTTCTCTTCACTCTCTCAATGCTTTAATATTTATACATTGAACTAGATCTAGGAGTTTAAGGTCCCACTGGTTACTTAGTTGTCTTAGATTAGACATGCTTGAACCTTGTCTGATCTCTGAGTAAGTTTAACTATCCATAGGATGAATTTACTAGAACATAAATTGGAGACTCCACTGGGGACATCCTAGTCTTCATTTGGTTATTAAATTTTTTTTTTTACCAATTTGATCCCTTATCTCTGCATTTGATCAACCCTTGACCTCTGTTTATCAGTTTGATCCTCAGTAACCAGTTCTCTGGGTCTACAAACTTGAGAAAAACATAAAAACATTATCTGACTTTCGCCCCTATCCACCTATAGAGAAATTGTGTGCCCCCCCATACATCATAGAGAAAAAATATCTAAATTTTAGTGCCCCAACAGTACAACAGAGCGCAAAAATTCCTAAAAATCACGCCTGGGTGGTCTCGAATGGAGCGAAAATTCCCTATATCCCATCAAAATTTGTTTTTTTGCTTGTTTTGATTTTGGTTTCTAGTTTTTGACTTGAGCTTAACTCTCTGATCCTGATCATACCTGTGTGATCCGAGTCTGACTCCTGCATTTCTTGCATTTTCTTTTGAACCCTTAATGAGCTTGGTTTGCTTGATTCATTTTTGGTTTGGATTTTCTGAGTTAAGGTGACAAGAGTGAATTAGTTTTTTCTTGGATTCTTGACTTCTTTATTGCAAAAGTGATCATTTTTTAAAATTCAAGGAAATTTTTTTATATACTTGTTTGTATACTTGAAAGAAGTTATTGGAAATTTCATTACTTGAGAAAAACTCTTTGCATTTGTAATTCTTAGAATTGTATTAGAAATGTTTTCTTCAAGGTCTATTTCTCCTTCACTTAAAATATCAAGGTATTTTTGCAATCATAAGACGTTGGTCCATTTACTTGTTATGCTTTATACTCATTTGAAGTAGGAAAGCAAAAAAGGAATTCATTTTCCAATTAGTTGTTGGATTCGTTCATTTTGAAAGAGTAGTTTACTTTTTGGTTTGGCATATAAAAGGAAAAGTAAAAAAGTGAGTGGTTTTTTCTCTTTTTTGAGAAAGTTGTGTTTATGCTTGATATATTTTGGGAACGAAAGAACTCTCTCCTTTCCATATCTAGAAATTCATTGAAAAGAAAGGTTTCATTGATTCATTCATATATGCATGGTTTGAGTCAAGTCATAACACCATCAAGTTGCACTTTCATCACCTCTTGAGTAAAACATCAATCCCTTAAAATAAATATCCTAACTAAACACACATTAATCTCATTTGAGGATACAAAACAATTTTGTAGTTAGGTAGGACATCGGGGATAGGAATCCAAATAATTCTCCCCTATCGCTTTAGATTTGAGACATAGTTGTTTTCCTTTAGGGTGCTCAAATCCTCTTAAACTTTTTGACACGATTATACACCAATTTATTGGGAGGGCCTCCCGTTCCATGGGGGTAAGCAGCAAGGACTGGTTCTGGATGAAATTTTTGGAATACCGCACTCCACTTAGTACCTAAGTAAATCAATCCATTGTCTTCCTTGTTTCCTTCGGCCTCCATACCAGTTGTACGAGGGATCAAAGGCAGAATCTCCAGTAAACCTTCTCAGACATGTCATGAATGAGGTGCGTTAGTGACCTTCCTTCTAGGGATCTTTTACCCAGGATCCCTTTTGGTAGAGGGATATCTTTTCAACCTTTGGTCTCTCACTTCGTATTGTTTGACATGGATTTCATCACCTTGAGAAGGATACGATCTGTCGAGTTATCCAGACCTTAGATATGAGGATTTCCTGCTATTTTACCTTATAGAGAGTATTTTTATTTTTAGTGCTGCTTGTTGGCTTTCTGGCCACTTTGTTGTAGCTTTCTTACTGTGACAATGGTCTCAGTGTAGGTTTTTGAGCTTGATTTTTTGGCCTACGTGCCTCTTCTTTTCCTAGCTCCCATTTTTCACACTCGGTTGCTTCAAGGTTTTTGAGTTATTTTTTCAACGAGACTTCCCCTAGAACATTTAATCCTGTTCCATGGTGCACTGAAGGAAATCATGAAGAAAACAAGGGAAGAGTCCCAAACCTGTGCCAAGAACTAGTTGCATGCCACCTTCACGCATACCCACCCCCTACTAGCATACCTGTTGGCCGAGGGACGGTCCCATAATCACTTAGTACGACACCACCAGTTGCTATGGTACCCCAAACTCATAGAATAGTCCTAGAGATGAGTACAATCTCGCAAACTAGTGTAGTACCACAAGGAATCACCACAGTGGAAACCACTTTAACACCTGAGTTTAGTGTCTCACCCCAAGACAACGTTATGCTAGACGTTTTTATCATTCTGGAAGCTAGCACTGCTCTAGTTATGCCATTACAATTTGATATCGACAAAGGATATGTCAAGGTTATTGAAAAATCCGATCCTTTCCCCCCTACGACGATCCACTTCACTGTGAACTTTAAACAACCTCTTGTACAGTTGGTAACCCCACCTGTTATAGATTCTTCTTCGGTTATACGTAGCTATGAAGTTGGATATTCTAGCAATAGATCATTCAGAATTCCTTCCCCCTATATCCCTTCAGGCCATGACATCATGGAATCCATACGAGCATAAATGGTTAGTCTAGAGCACGAACAAGAAAAAACGAAAAAAATTAGACATGAATCTACGCAAATATTGGCTTCAACCTCACAATTCCCACCAATATCCACTTCTCAAGTGGTAAATCCTCATGATTCCAGAGCCCTCCAGTCCACTTCCTATGATACTACCTATGACACATCATTCCAAGGTCGATCTAGACCCATAGATTGGATCCATCCAGAATATTTCCGTAATGAATCAAGAACAACAAACATTTTTTATCCAAATTCATCATTATGCAACATGTCTCTGGTCCAAGCCCTCAATGATTTCCCCACTTTTCAGTACCCATGCAATTGACGCCGGAAAGTCCCCTCCAACCTTCACCTCATTTATTAACAAATGAAATTTTGTGTTCTTCTTCGGGGAACATTCCTACTCAGGGCACAAACCCTACTTTCCCATCACTGCCCTTATCATCTGGAACTAGTGAACGATCATCTTCACAAGTCGGCTCCCATAGTGCAACCAGCCAACCTGCACAACCAATCCCTTCTAATGTTTATGTTGGAAGGCCACCCATTTCTACTATTAGAACACTTGTTGTGACTAGAGTTCAATATTCAACCACAATCTATACTATTTCCGGAGGACAACCGTTCATTGGTCCCCTAAGCAGAGAAATAACCAACCTCCTCCATCAAGGCTATCCACCCTGTGGAGATCACAAACATCACTTTTTGGAGGACAACCATATGTTGGTTCCACAAGTGGAACCAAACACCAACCTCCTCTATCAGCATCATCTGCTCCATGGGAGCCACAAACCAAACCTAGTAGAGGAAAACCTTTTGTTAGTACCCAAAGTGGGACCAACAACCAATTTCCTTCGTTAGTCCCACTTCCTTCTTGGGGGACACAAATGCCACCTACTGGAGGGAAAAATATATTTGAAAACTAGAATCCAACCGGGGGGCACACAAATCAACATCAATCTTTTTACCCCCCCAATCCAAATTATGGCGTACTTTATCCCAGTGTCTCAAACAATCAATGGAACCCACCCCCTCAAACCCTGTCTTTTAATCAGACAGGAAAAAAAAATACATGGGATCCATGCTTTCAGACACCTCCCCCTACTCAAGGTATGGGAAATCCACCCAATCAAGGATTTGGGAACTCTGCCTGGATCCCACAACCCTAAGTATCTACTCCATTTAATCTCACTCAGCAGTATCCTCAACAATTGGTTTACAATTCAATTATGAATCAATTGGTGAATCTGATGATTCCCAACCAACAACCGGTTAACCAGATGGTCCCCAATTCCAAAAAATTCCAATAGTACGCTGTGGGTAACATGTATCGATTTAACATGCAACAATATGCAGTGCATGGACCAACAGGTGTCCTAGCACCCCATCAATACTATTCATTCCCACAACCAAATAGGAAACTTCCATTCCTGGAAACATTAGACCTACCCGACTTTTCGAGACTAATAAATGATCCCATTTGGCATGAACCACATTGGCCACCCATTCCTACCAAACTACCATATGAAATTCCAAAGTTTGATGCCAAACTCAGGGAAGACCCAAAAAATCACATCATGACATTTCATCTTTGGTTCTCTTCAAACTCACTGATGGATGACTTTATATGATTGAGGATCTTTCAACGTACACGTACCTGAACAGAAACAAAATGGCATATCGAGCTTCCACAACACTCTTTCAAATATTTCAACACCCTTTCAATGCAGTTTTTGACACATTTCCAACTTCCCATTCGATATGAGATTGGCACAGAGATCTTAACTTCGTTTCGTTAATCTAATGCCACTCACATCTCCGTTCATATTCATGAGTGGAGGAGATGTCAAAGATTAATTAAGGCTCCTATCCCTCACCAATTACTAGATGATTGGTTTACAAAATCATTGCTTCCACCCATTGCTAGGGATGTTGCAATGGTCGGGGCTGTTACAAAAGTATAGGAAATTGCTTGTGCTCAATACGTGGATTTGGTTTATTCCCAATCCGGAACCCTATAAGAATTGATTCCTCACTCCCCACGCCCTACTAGAAATCTATCCAAGCCCGCTATTGAACCACCTATCGATGGTGTAGTTGGTTTTGTGAAGGCCCAGCTTGAAACCAAATCTAGTGGACAACAAAGCACTGATGCTTCACCTCAAACCCGGGCTGCATCCAAAAAATATACTTCTCCTGCTAAGACCTTCTAGGTGAATGTGGTTCAATCCTCTCCACAACAATCCAGAGGGAAGAAGAATAATAATAAATGGAAACCTAAAAAATCTTCCACTCAGCAGGAAAATCCTAAACCAAAACAATCCAACGCTGATAAAAAACCTAAACGAAAATCTAAGTTCCCATTCCTCATATGTTAGGAAGACCACTATACAAAGGAGTGTCCTTATAAAGAGGAAGTCAATAAATGTTTCAAAGGATCTTCCTTCCCAATAATCTTAACCAACCCTTTCCCACATCAACAACAGAAAATGGTTTCACACAACCGCACGCAAGGGGCCAACCAAAATGATAATACTCAACCAGAGACATCTTCAAATCGTGACATACTTATGTTGAGTAATGAGACTGTCCACATATCCACTCGATCAAAGATGTATGGATTTGTTCCCACTCCAAACAAGAATGGGAATTATAAAGAGAAGACTTGCTTGGAATAAATTCCTTCTACTCCTCCTTCCGCAGGCTCTCTTCATATAGAAAGGCGTCCTACTAACACTGTGTTGCGCCCAACAAAGGCCACCATTCGAAAAGCTACATTCATCCCAGATGTGTGAGCTTCCCAAAATTACAATATTGTTGAGGACTTAGCTCAAGCACCCTGTGCAATGTCCACTCTTGAATTTATACAACACTATCCTACTCAGTGTAGAACCTTATTTCCAGCACTCAGAGTTGTTGATACTCACTCTTCCAATACAATCACATTCAATTTGGAATACTTTAAGCCAAGACTATCTCATCAATTGGATTTCCATATTCATACTAAGATTTGTGGAAACAACATCCATCGTACCATCTTGGATGAGGGTTCTTCCACCTCTATCATGTCTTTGTCTTGTTGGAAAGATATCGAATCTCCAGAGGTAAATTAGTCTCCCACTACTTTAAAATATTTTAGAGGACATGGTTTTCAACCTTATGGAATCATCTCATCACTCACCGTAGAACTAGGTGGTAAAACCGTCTCTATCCATGTCGAAATTGTAGATGCTCCATTGGATTACAATATCCTACTTGTCCGCAATTGGTTTTATTCCATGACTTCTGTAGTATCTTCTGTTTTCCATTTGGTCCAATTTACTCATTAGGGGAAATTGCCACCATTGATCAATTAGAGCACTCTGGAAGTTCACTCCAACACCACCAACAATTTCCTGTTGTTGACACAAGATCAACATCATTATGAAGACATTGGTGTTGGCTTGCTAAAAGACTCCTCCATCATTGGATTATTTATGGAGCTTCCACCCCCGCTCTTTTTTATCAACATGATCTTGTCGAGTACTTTCCAACCTCACAATTCCAACGATTCTTGGGTCATACCGAGTCCCACCGAATGTAAAACCATCGGTGATTGCATGCCTTTGAATCGAAACCAAGCAACATACCACACAATTCAATCCACTTCCGATTGGATCAACATGATTAACCACCAAACGGTGGCACCTCTCTCATCTTGGATCCGTTCATATTTTCCCTCTACTGACTGCCTTTCACATACTTTTCTTTCCAACGAGTCTATTATGGAGATCATGGGCATCGATGAACCACCATGGGAAGGTTACCATCGTTGATCTTATTTCCCTATGATCCAGGCGCTAGAACCTGATACAAAATACATTGTTTCAACATATATTGTCCACACTAATATTCCCATCCCTACAGATGATGTGTTTTCCAAGGGAAACCTATCAAACATCATGGAAACCATTCCAATTGACATATCCGTGAAACCTAGTATCGTGGAACAAATCCATTTAGGAAAAACTTGTACACCTACTGAGGTGGAATTCTATATTGCCTTATTTAAGGAGTTTCGTGATGTTTTTTCCTAGAGTTATGAAGAAATTATAGGGATAGAATCCTCTATAGTGATTCATGAAATTCAAGTTTATCCTGGTGCCCGACCTATCTAGAAGAAACTCAACCTGTCCATCCCCGCAAAACTGCAGCCATTAAAGCGGAAGTTGAAAAACTTCTTCGTGCTGGTTTCATTTACCCCATCCCATTAATAGATTGGGTGTCCAATATCGTTCCTGTAGCTAAGAAACAAGGTACGATTAGGGTTTGCATCGATTATAGAGATTTGAACAAAGCTTGTCCCAAAGACAACTATCCAACTCCCTTTATTGACCAAATTATCGACAACTATTCCAGGAGTGTCATCTATTCATTCATGGATGGATTCTACGGCTACAATCAGATTGAGACACTCCCATATGACAAACACAAGACTGATTTTATACTCCCATGGGGAACCTTTGCATACCGCAAATTACCCTTTGGTCTCAAGAACGTTAAGGCCAGTTTTCAATGGGCCATGTCATATGCATTTCACGATATCAAGCATGTTGTGGAACCTTATCTGGATGACCTTCCTGCTCACTCTGATAGATGAGAGGATCATGTAGATCATCTGATTGCCATATTTTCACGATGCCACCACTACAACATCCGATTGAATCCAAACAAATGTGTATTTTGTGTTGAATCTGATATATTTTTAGGATTCATAATATCTAAGGATGGAATTCCCCTAGACCCATCGAAGGTGGAGGCTATTTTAGCCTTACCTTCCCTATCCAACATTCCAAAACTCCAAAGTTTGCAAGGGCATGTGAAATGTTTACACCACTTTGTCTGCAATTTTGCCGATATTAATAAGGGCTACATGAGGCTTCTTAAGAAAGACATCCCTTTCAATTGGGATGACGAATCCCAACGATCTTTTTTCAATTTGAAAAAATCCCTTACCAATGCTCCTGTGATACAACCCCCCAATTGTAGATGAGACTACATCCTATATCTCGCTGCCTCTACTACCACCATTGGCATGGTGCTCGTACAAGATGACAAAAATGATCAAGAACATGTGGTTTACTATCTCAGCAAGAGTCTTATTGACTCTAAGACATGTTACTCGCATGTGGAGAAACTGGATCTGGCCACAGTTTTTGCATTCTAGATATTTCGACACTATATACTCCTCCGGAAAACCACCATCAGTGCGAACTTCAACCCAATGTACTATATCCTAACACGTCAAGTGCTAGGGGGAAAATAATCCTATTGGATTTTAGTTCTCCAAGATCTTGATTTGGAGTTCGCCAAAGCGAAATCCAAAAAATACTTGGCCTTTGCAGAGCTTATTTGTGCATTGAACCATGCCAATGACCAATCTGAGCCCTTTGATTCTCTTCCAGATGAATCTTTGTTTCTAATTGGCATGAATGATTCCTGGTATGGAGACATTA
Organism: Larix kaempferi; assembly: GCA_027924585.1. Classification (NCBI taxonomy): domain Eukaryota; kingdom Viridiplantae; phylum Streptophyta; class Pinopsida; order Pinales; family Pinaceae; genus Larix; species Larix kaempferi. The sequence goes on along the minus strand of BSBM01000020.1, from coordinate 7,292,260 downwards.
TGTTATATCTCCAAACCCATTTTTTTTGGCCCGACCTCAATCATGATGAACGCCACCGCATAAGACACCACGATAAATATTACCTTATCGTTAACGATACCTTTTATTGGCATGGTATTGATTTTGTGTTACGACATTGTCTAACCCTTAACGAAGCCGAACATGTTCTTAATGACTGCCACTCTGGAGGATGTGGTGGTCATCTTTCTGGGATGGCTACAACCCAGAAAATCTTGCGTGTGGGTTACTTCAGGCCTTCAATATTCAAATATTAAGTTGAAGCGGTTAAGAAGTTCCCTCCATGCTAATTCTTTCATTCCAAGAAGCGCTCACACCCATATCCACTCCATCATGTCATTGTCGTCGGCTCCTTTGCAAAATGGGTTATTGATTTTATGCACGGTAATCCCACTTCAGCCAAGGGGAATAGGTATGTCACCGTAGCCATTAACTACTTTACCAAATGGGATGAATACATGCCTACATACAAAGAAGATGGAAAAACGACATCTTTATTAATATTCAATCACATCATAGCAAGGTTCGGAGTCCCGCAGGCCATCGTGACTGACCATGGTTCCCATTTTAGGAACCATATGATGGATGAACTAAGTTCCAAACTGGGGTTTCATCATGAAAAATAAACCACTTTCTACCTGATCCCAAATCGATATGAATCTAACCATGTGATTACAAGGTGTTGAAGTCGAACATGGCAGAGACTACTTGATTACCAGCCAATGATGTAAGCCATTAACAAGTACGAGGGTAATCACCAATGATGACAATGATCCCTAAGGTATCTCTAGTACAACCCAATGAATGTGAATAAAGAGTTTTGAAGTAAAAAATTTGAGGGATTATTCGAGCAGAGGCCAATGATGTAAACCTACTGTCGAATACGAGGAAACCTGCCATTAAGGCATGCAGGCACCAAGGTACTACGGTTGGTTCCTAATCCCAAATCCTGGATAGTGAGTTGATGTTGACAAGAATAGACTTGTCGAAGGAGGGCCATAATGAATCCCACATCATCAGCATGAAACCGATATAGGAAAGAGGTGTGGAGAAACATATCAAAGGAGTATGGACTAACACATTCCTATCATGCAATTATGCACATTACTATTGAATATCTCAAAAGTAAGTAAAAAAGGAGGCGTCCTCTTCCTAGATGGGTTTTGGCCGCTTTGCTTTGCAGAGGTTTCCAAACTGTTATTTTGAAATTCTGTTAGCTTAAGTACTGATCTAGAGGTTTCCAATGTAAACCCAAGTTCTTCACGGTTTCAAGGAACCAACAAAACCCCTTCTCACTGGCCCTTTCGGCAACAACCTCGGAACAGGATGAGGTCTCACCCGAGGTGTAGCTATGGGGGCACTGTAGAATCAGGTTTCCACAGAGATGTGATGAATTGTTTGGACATGACAACTGTGCAATGCACTATAATAATTGTGTTGCGAACTGGGGACTACGCGACAATAGACTGTGTCACGGTCCGCACTTATACAAACTACTACATCACAACTAACGCATCCAAGGACTGCGTGGTTCGGGTAGAATACAAGTAATAGGACAACACAACTAGATTATACGCTTCCTCTTCACAACTTGACCACTATGAAGACTCTACTTTAACACTTAATCATTCATCTACTGCCTTAGATTATTTCCCTTCATAACAAGTACAAGCATACAAACATACAATGTTGCACGGACCTGGTGTTGCGTGTCGAGAGTTATACAATATGAATGTTACATGCACATGTTATTATTCAATGAACTAATACTTTCACAGACTTGGAGTCCAAAGCATTCAACATTCATTCATTCTCGCAATACTTAACATGTCATTCCCATCTTTCTTCTATGGAAAATACATATAAAATCATTAACACACCAACTGATAAACGAGAATCCAAGCATCCAAAGTAAGCAAATAAGCAAATGCAGAAACACAACAATCACACTATACAGTATTTAACGTGGTTCACCCCCAGGATGGAGGATACGTCCATAATAACCATTTTTATATTAGTCTTTGGGAAGGGTACAACATTTCTTTGTCTACGCACTTAGCTATAGACTCTCTTCTCTCTCAATAGGCCTCTGCACACACAGCTTGCAGAGCATTTACAAAATGTTCTTCACAGAGCTTTATCAAATCAATAATGAGAACAATAAAAAATGAGAGTCAACCCTTTACCATACAAAAATACCTTATTTATATATCATGCCCGTAGGTCCTGTCTTTACAATTCGAAGGCCAAAATCCTTAGGTTTACAAAACTATCACAGTTTTCCCTTAACCGGTTGTGCTGGCTTCTGGTAGTGAATATTCCATCGTGGTCTTCTCATAGTGCATGCTCACATCACTATCGGCCTTCTTGTCGCATGCATTCCAACAGTTCTCTTTCACCGAGCCATTCTTCCTCTAACGGTCTCATGCGACTAGTTCGGTTAGTGGTTCTTTCACATGTGCAACCAGTCGCTTTCTTTCCTCTTTGCTCCTACCTGTCGCTTGGTACTCTTGGAGAATATTTACCAAAAATAGACCATCACTGGTCTAACCGGAATCTGTGCCATCTTCCGTCCAACACTCTGCTCTTCCCAATCCATGTAGACTAGACACATCGCAGCGTTGTATCCTCGCAGCACTAATCTTCGCAACTCTTCTGGTGCTACGCTGCATGCAACTTCGCAACATCCCAAAACTTATGCCAAAAAGTATTCCAACTAAACTGTGCTCAGCTCTGCAGTTCCCAAAATCCTTCTTGCTCAAAATGCCCCACTTGGGCCAGGCCCAACAGCTTCTCTAGATTTATTAAGACTCATGCTTTTAGGTAAGCTTTCCCTCACGACCGGTATCTTGAGTTCAAATAAAGAAATATTAGCCTTCACTTTTTTAAGATCTTCAACTAAGTTATATTCAAATTCATAAATGATTATTTCTTTTTCATTGTAGCTTTGCTTTTGTTGGGATTGGATGATGGTGGAGATTCCTCTGACACTTTCCCTTTACCATGAGTTTTGTAATGATTTTGTACATTATATACTGTTTTGGGTTCACATTGTTTTTCAAATAAGGGTAATTCAACGAAATAATTGATTGCATTAATATGCTAATTTCGCTCTTCATCAGGAGGTTCAGATTCTGCAGTATCTTGTTTTTTAGGGATTTCATCATTATTATCAGGGACAAATTGTGACTAATTGACTAGATCTCTAAGAATGGAATAAAGTTCTACCGAAGACAATCCTTCATCAGCAGTGAGGGGAGTTTTATTTTGAGGGGGTTGATAAGGCCTTCTGAAAGGTTTCCTTAAAAATCCTGTATTATTGTATTGACCCTCAGTATTTGTTTTCCTTAAGTCTACCATTTCATTTGATATCTTCTGTAAAAATTTATTTACACTATCCATATCAAAAGGATCTTTGTTTTGTACTGAAGGTTTAGGGATATTTTCTTGCTTTTTCCGAGATGTGGAGGGTTGATCTGATTGAATATCTGGATTATCTTTCAGACCAAACATATCCTTTTCTCATGATATTGCTTCAGTGAAAGCTTCTTGCATATTGTTTTTATGTGCTCGTTTAACCCACATAGTGATAGGTATGGGTAGACATTTAACATAGTAGGCTACCAGTAATTCTTCAACCGGAAGAACATTATTGGGAATCTTGTTTTTCAAAGAAGAAAACCTTTGTTTAAAGTCTTTGACCCTTTCATTTCCTTTAATTTTTAATGAGGATAAATCCATGACTAGATCTTCAGGGGTTCTATCATCCCCAATTTTTTCAAGAAATAAGGTTTCAAAGACAATCCAGGAAGTGATGGACCTAGTTGTTAAGGAAAAGTACCATGTGGTAGATTTTCCTTGAAAGGTGTAAGGAAATAACCTACAAACTACATCTTCATGCACAACATCTCTGAGTCTAATGGATTGCATAAAAGTCTTGATATGATCATCTGTCAATGATTTGTCATTAGGATTAAATTTAGGGATCCAATTCTCTGTATTTTGAGGTAATCTATGCTGATCCCCAGGAATGGCCACCACATCCTGATCTAAACATGGATTATTTTGATTTGGTATATTAATATGATTTTCCATTGGTCTATCTAGTGAAGTAGAGGAACTTGAATATGAATCACTTTCAGATGACTCTTCTGATGCTGATGAAGATGAAGGGGGATGTGATAGCGGTGGACCACCAAAAACTATATTGGGTTGTGTATTATTTTGAGTTTGAGTTGTCTCTTCAAATAGTGGATTGTTTTGTCAAATAATGGATTGTTTTGAGGTTCAGGAAATAATTCTTAACTAACTGTGTTCTGATTTTCAATATCAATCTATGAATTGTTTATGGCATGTTGTTGAGACAATGTTTGTCTCAGGTTCTTGGTCGACTTAGTACTATATTCTACTCTGGAGGTGATATCCTGAGTAATTTGTATCAATTGATCAAGAGTTAAAGGTCCTCTAGTTGGTGAAAAAAAAATAGTCTCAGGCCTTCTGATTTCTTGGGAGTGAAAGGGATTGTAGGTTGAGCCTCAGCTTGTGAAATACTCGATGTAGATGCATCTGTTTGACTTCTAGTAATGATCAGTGTCTTGACAAGAGGAGGTTTGATGGCATTTCATTTCGGCATGACTAATCATTTCCCTCTTTATAACGCAATTTTTTGATACCTAGGATATGCTAGAGATGTCCCACGCAGCAACGCAAAAGAGATAGCCCAATATAAAGGCTTCAAATAATCCTACGCAAGTATTATCCTATCCGCAAAGTGTTTGGTATAGATAAATATGATGGATATTAGGCCTCTATTGGCACTCTAAGAGTAATCAAGTGGAAATCTCTTCCTTAAGGGAAGAACTAAAAATTTAATTGCAAGTTAATGAAAGCAGAAAGAAGACAAGTAAAAATATAATATACTTAAATATAATTACTGAAAAATAAACTTGGCTGTGAATCCTCAGAGCAATCAGATCAAGGAATTTTAGTACTTATCACTCTGATCCATGAAAATTTAAATCATATCTAATAGTACCTTCTTTGATAAAATAAATAAATAAATAAAACTAATTTTTGTTCTCATTCAGAGATTTATATCATATGATTGTTCAGAGAAAGATATGTTAATTGACAAATTAACATTTAGAAAGAAAATTCCCCAATTACAAAAATATTGAATAAGATTGTATGAAACAGAGAAAATAATTTTTTGTTACGTTATCTTCATATGAATCATAAATGAAAAATTAAATACATATTCATATACTTATGATTATGTAACCATATAAAAGGAATCATTGAACAAATGCAAGAAAACTATATTCATCAAGAACACTTGATAAATAAATCACCAGAAAGAAGAGATGAGAGAAGACTGATTGTATTTCATTAAAGACTTTAACAAATTACAAACTACAGCAGTATGCCTTCTGTTCTTTTCTCCAGCGGTTTCCCCCCCTTCTACATGAGATCCAAGTCTCTTTAAATAATAGATTCAATAAGTTACAAGAGAAACTAACTTCCCATAAAATTAGGGATTACAAAATATTTTCCTAAGATTTACCAAGGGCAGATTGCCACTTGGAAAAAACATCCAAAAGTCATCAATATCATGATATTGAGCATGTTCGAGTTGTAGTTGATCTTTGCAAAGGAAAGCTTCAACCTATTTCTTCTTTACTTTTGACCATTCTCGTAAAAACACATTCACCTTCAACCCTGAAGAAACTGGTAACTCAATTAACTCTTTGGTTTCTCCTATATGAACATGATGAAGGTGTTCAATGCGATCTTTAGACTGCAGATGCTTTTCTTCAACTTGTGTGACCAGAATCTTAGGTGAAAGAGCACTTTCTATCTGATCCAAAACAGGAAAATCCAATAATCCTAACATATTATCAGAAGCAAACCACTGTTTACTACAAGATTTTTGTCCTTCTTCAATGGTGGTCTCAACCATATCACAAAATTTTTCCCAAGAATGCAGATATATTCTCACTCTCCTTATCTTGATATTGTATAAAATAGGAACTCCTTCAGGCTTGTCCTTGAGATACTTCTTCCAATCAACAACATATTCAAAGGCCCTTGTAGCATCATTCCTTCGTTGATTATGATCACATAGAATGCCAGAGAAACATTCAAAGGAATTGAAAACATCTTGAATTTCACTCAACCCTTCAAATAATTCAACTAAGATATTTTTGTAATCATCATTTACTCTAAAAACAAATTCCTTAAATTCATCCTTGGAAAATCGTGAAAATGAGGAAGTAACAGAAATTGATTGGGACAATTTCAGCTATTGCTCAAGAGTTGTCAAGCTCTCAACATACTGTGTATTATGTCCTTGGGCTTCATGAAGTTGCTCTTTCAAATCTTCATTTTCTGACCGTAGTTTATGAATCTGAGATTCATACTTGTCCTTCAATTCCTGCAATTGAGATTGATACTATTGATCCAATTCGATCAGCTTCTTCTGAAGACATTGCAATTCATCTTCTTTCTTTTCAATTTCTTTGTTGAGTGTAGTGACATAATCAAAAATTGCACCAACAAAGGCTCCCATGGAAGCATTTGTTTCCAAAGCTTCGTTTTTAACATCCGTGGAGGCTCTCTTCCATATGATCTAGTTGGGAACAATACCTTGGACTAATGTTCCTTCTCTAGCTCTTTTAGAACCTTTCTTCACTACTTCCTTTTATGATTTGCTCCAAATGTATTCACCCAGAGAAACTACTGCATCTTCACAAAAGTATGCCATCGCTTCAGAAGTGGATGCAAATAATTCTGAGACAGTGACAAAAGGCATAGTTTGTGAGACAACAAGGGTAGTGTTCTTTTTCCAAAATTTACTTCAATCTAATCTAGGATCTTAATTGAGAGAACAACATGTACATCATATCTACAGCATATCAATCATGGGCACAATAATGCAAGCACACAAGAGACACAGATTTTACTTGGGGAAAACCATAAAGGTGAAAAACCCCAATAACTTCCTCAGAGATAGATAGAGAAATGATAAAACCCAAGCATAAGAGATGGACATCTCCTAGTAGCATCTTCTCCTCCTCCACAAGTGCACCACTCTCCCAAGAGTGTGTGTGAGAATAGAATGATCAAATAGAGTGCCTCCTAAACTCTATTTATACTTGACTTGACTTTCCTAATAACCTTTACTAGGTCGGCCTTAACCTAACCACATAACATAATGTTGACTCGGCCGACACCCAATAGGGTGGTCTAATAACCCTTCGACCCACATGACTTATATAGGGCCGACCCCAACAAGGTGGTCTAATAACCCATCAAGTATAAGTTACGACACTTACAATATAAATGATGACACTTCCGTATAGAGGAATAATAACATCTCTATAGGAATACAAACACTTCCGTATAGAGGAATAATACCATCTCTATAGGATTACAATATACATATATGAAATACATTCCGAAGTTACATATACATCAACACTCCCTCTTAACTAGGAAGGTGTTTCTCAACACAAATCATCTAGCACAAGTCTTCTTCTCTGGATCATCATCATCGATGCATCGTGCTCGAATCATCATTATCATCATTGCTTCTGCTAACTCAATCAATCTCTGAATCTACTCATCATAGGAAGTTCTACAGAGCCAGTCCTTTTTCATACTGGATGTAGGCGCACCACCTACACATATTCATCATCACTAGCCATACTGTGGAATTCTCAGGACTTATTACGTGCATCACAAAACCTCGAAAGAGCATCCCAGGTTGTTATGAGCACACAACTCTAATTGTCGGATCTGCCAGGGCTAGTATTATATGTGACTGTCACAAAACCTTAAAAGATTCTCTTGACTAGAAAGAACCCAAAAGAGCATCTGAGGCCTTTTTCATCCTGTCCAGATCTCCAGGACTTATTACATGTGACCCCCACCACAAAACCTTAAAAGAGTGTCTTGACAAGCAAGAACCCTAAAGAGCATCTGAGGCCTTTTTCATCCTGTCCAGATCCCCAGGACTTATTACATGTGGTCATGGCAATGCCTCGAAAGAGAATCTGAGGCCTTTTTCACCCTGTCTAGATCTCCCAGGTATACTTACATGCCATAGGACAATGCCTCTAAAGAGAATCTGAGGCCTTTTTCATCTTGTACAGATCTCCCAGGTCTACTTACATGTCCTCTCAGAGAAATGCCTCGAAAGAGAATCTGAGGCCTTTTTCATCCTGTCCAGATCTCCCAGGTCTACTTACATGCTCATCTGCACAACCTGTCCACGGCCACAGAGTATCAACATGATACTCACCATACATCATCCTGATGTACACATGATCATCTTGATCATCAACACTGCATCGTCCTGATGCATGTCATCTGGAGAAACATCTTGAAGCTCGTCATCCATGATCATCCTGATCATACAATGCATCTAGCTGATGCATACCAAGTATCTACTTGATACATATCATCATACATGATCCACCTGATCATACAATGTATCCACCTAATACATACATAGATACATGATCCACCTAATCACACAATGTATCTACCTGATACATATCAACATACATGATCTACCTGATCATATAGCGTATCCACCTGATACATATACAGATACATGGTCCAAGCATCCAACATGATGCATATACAAAAATGATCCAACTAATCATATCCAACATCAACATGATGCATACATACATAAATGATCCAACTGATCATATCCAACATCAATATAATGCATACATAAATAAAAGATCCAACTAATCATATCCAGCATCCAACATGATGCATACAAATACAGAGCAGTAACTAGAGCATTGTCATGATGCTCATCATCCAGCGCTTACATCCATAGCCATGTGAAGGATTCTCCTTCCAACATGCTTGGAATGGCTTCAGCAAATGTTTCCATCACTTCTTCCTCGAATTGTCGTCAATCTGAAGAACACCAAGCCTCTCTCTGAAGTACTCAAACTTCACTCTGGCTAGTGGCTTTGTCAGTACATCTGCAACCTGCTCATCTGTCGCAACATCCAGGAGCTTCACTGCTCCTCTCTGCACCATATCCTTGATATAGTGATATTTGATCTCTATGTGTTTTGACCTGTCGTGGAACACTGGGTTCTCAGAAAACTTAACACAACTCTGGTTGTCACAAAAGATATTAGTAGCCTCCAACGGAAGATCAAATAACTCAGACAGTAGCTTTCGAAGCCATACTGCCTCACAACTAGCCGAACAAGCTGCAACATACTCTGCTTCATCTATACTCAGTGCTACGCAGGACTGCTTCCTGCTAAACCAAGAGATCACACCTGATCCCATACTGAAGCAGCACCCAGAAGTGCTCTTCCTATCTGTGGCACTTCCTGCCCAATCTGAATCAACATAACGCTATAGGTTAAACTTTTGATTCACATCATACTTGAGCCCATAATCAACTATACCCTTCAGGTACCTCAGAATATGCTTTACAACAACCAGGTGAACACTCCTTGGATCCATCAGGAACTTGCTCAATGTGTTCACCGCAAAGCAAATATCTGGTCTCATGTTCGTCAGGTACATCAAGGACCCAATCATCTGACGATACATAGTGACATCAACCGGCTCAGATGAAGCATCACATAGAAGCTTCAGGTTCGATGCCATAGGTGTGGCCATGGCCTTGCAGTCCATCATCCCGAACCTCTTCAAGATCTCTACTGCATACTTCCCTTGTCCAAGGAATATTCCATCTGCACTCTGCCACACCTCCATTCCTAGAAAGTAGTGCATCATACCCAAGTCCTTCATCTCGAACTCGACAGCAAGCTTCCTCTTGGTATCGGCAATCAATCCATCCTCACCTGTTACAAATAGGTCATCCACATACAAAAGTGGTATCATTGGATTGCCTTCTTCAACCTTGTAGTAAAGTTTGGAATCCGCTTTACTCTTGGTAAGGCCCAAACTGGATAGAAATCTGTCTATCCTACCATACCAAGTCCTAGGAGCTTGCTGCAAGGATTTCTTCAACCTGCACACATATGACTCCCTGTCATGTGTCTCAAACTCGAGTGGTTGCTCCACATACACTTCCTCCTCGGCTACACCATTCAAGAAATCTGTCTTAACATCCATCTGGTGTATCTTCCATTTTATCACTGCATCCAGGGCAAGTACTGATCTGATGGAAATGTACCTGGCTACAGGAGAAATTTTTTCTTCATAGTCTATTCCCTCTTTTTGGGAGAAGCCATGAGCTACAAATATTGCTTTATATTTCTCTATGCTACCATTTGCAGCATGCTTGATCTTGTAGATCCATTTGGAAGTCACAACAGACTTCCCTTCAGGTCTTGGGATTGCATCCCAACCATCATTCTTCATGATTGGCTGGTACTCCTCGATCATGGCATTCTTCTTGAATCCTGGGAACTTCAATATCTTCAATAGATAACTTTGTTGTTGAACAAATGTTGTAGTCCTTCTTTTGTAGGTGATGGTATACGATCTTTCCTACAAAACAAGTTAAATTGCATGATTAGAAACATCTCATAGTTTTCAGAACAAATTCTTACACATAAAGAAATATGTCATACATTCATGCAATTATTTTATCGAATGCTTCAATACAACATTCATCCATATCCTGTAACTTTGTAGATGCCTTCCAATCTCGACCAGAACATTGTTAAGAGTTTGCACTACTCCTAACATGTCAGCAAAGAGGTTTCATTCTAGATAAGTAGAAATGGAATGTTGTACAACGCCATAGGCCACTTACCCGTTACATGCATATTAGTAGTATGTTGTTCATTAATGCAATTATTCTAATATGCAAAAATACACAGCCTAATTCTAGGAACATTAGTATATACATCATTGAATAGTATTACTTAAACAATCAAATATGCAAGAAATGATAATTCAAATACTTATCTTTGTTTGTTTTTTGAGTTGACTCCCTCTTAGTATTTGCTTCCTTTCTGCAACTCCATTCTGATGTGGAAGAAGTGGTCGACTCCTTCTGAATATCTACATCCTTGCAGAAAGTACTGGAGTGTGCTCCCTCTTGATCGTTGCTTCCTGGATTACCTGTCCTTAAACTTATATCCATCCTCGATCACTATGCATGCTTTCAAGTCTCATTATTGTGATATCCTCGAGATCTCATACATAATCATACATTTATTAGTATATTCTCAATACTATCAAAACACAATAATCTTAAGCATGTATAGTCATGATCATTTCAAACATAAATAATAAGCATTAGTATTCAAGGACTCTTATGGTTAGTCATATCATAAATTAAAGTAAGAAACATAACATGCATAAACCCGTGATTACTCAAACCTATACTTTCATGACTCTTCTAGTTATTCATATCATTAATTAAGGTAAGAAACATAATATGCATACACCCATGATTATTCAAACCTATGAATAATCATTATCAATTATGCCATGTATACTTATATAATAGATTCTAACACAAGGTAGGATTCTAACTTGATATAGGAAAAACATACATGGATTAGTATGTTAGCTAGTTTTTTCTAACATACCACATGATGTCTTCTTGTTCTCTTCAATGACTTGTGTTAGTAACCTGCATATCTCGTAAGTTAACCATTATAGAACCAAGTTATACATACCTCGTAAATAGATCTGGGATTAATCTTTGTCACCATGATCATATGTTCTTGAACTAGAACATGATTTGTCTTTCTTGGTGTACCTTTCGTGTTAGCGGACAACATAAACCTCATACAACACCATAATGCATTAGTACAATCATAACTGTCAACACCCTAATCAATGAATATCTTCTATCATGCATTCATATTTTTATTAAGGTGATACGACAATTCTAAATTTAATCAAGATTGTACTAACCGTAATAATATGAAGACATACATACCATAAACTTAACCATGAACAAATTTTGAAACATACCTGGATAAGTCATACCTGTCGAGATTGCTTGTAATATTCTCATGTAAGGCCTTAGCCTCATCTCCCTCTGAAACAGGAACTTCTTCACTTATGTAGGTGACCAATCCATTCTCTTCTAGGATTAACCCAATCCACTTGATTTGCAGGAACTCGATCTCGAGCTTGCTTAGGATTTGTCAGAGAAACCCTAAAAATTCAAAGTTTGAATTTCAAACTTCTGAAAGCATAGAAAGATGTGCCTTGATGAGCTGATCAAGCCGATATACTCAGAATTTAAAAACTCCAAAGTTTCACCCCTCAAAATTGTTTTTGAAACTTCTGGATTCACTAGACATGACCCTGAACTAGGGTTTGATAAAGCCCACCCTTCTGCCCAACCAAAAAATATGATCTTAGTCTCTAAATTTCAATTTTGATGAGTAGCATTCAACTGTGGTCTCCAATTACAAAAATTCCAACTTTCTCTGAAACCCTAATACCCAGAGCCATGAATGAAGGTGCTCAAAATCCAATTCTATTTTGACAGAAATATGCACCTAAATGTTTCTGGTGTAACTCTGAAATTATGAATCCACAGGGTCTGAAACTTCTATCTGTGGCAGCCCGACTTGTCATCCTTCCAACCCCATAGGTATGACCTCAATTGGATTCTCTGAGAGAGAGTTATGCCAAGTGTCACAATGTGCCCTGTTTATGGGATAAAACAGAAGAGAAAAATTGTATGGCATGCCATGTGTCACTGGTTCAGTTTCGGCCTCTGAAAAAGTTACCTGAGAACTTATTGTCCATGCACTACCTATCACATTTGACGGAATTTCATTTGGAGCTTCCTAGCCGAAGTTATGACATTTTTTCCTTGGTCACCTGTTTATGACTCAGATCTGGAAGAGGCAGAAACCCTAGATTGTACATATCATAAAACACAAATTACAATGCATTAGAAGTTATCCTTTGGAAACAAGGTACATGGGGATCTGATCATCGACCTATAAAAGCTTTAGATCCGAAAAATTCACCAAAATGGATTTATAGTGAAAGTCCTACGATGACTGGTTTTTGCTATATCAAGCCCTAGCATCGTAAGTGCAACAAGTGTCATACATGCCATACCATGCCTTCTTTCAGGCTAGCTTTGATACCATGTTAGTTTTTTAGAACTTACTTCAATCTGATCTAGGATATTAACTGAGAGAACAACATGTACAGCATATCTACAGCATATCAATCATGGACACAATAATGCAAGCACACAAGAGACACAGAGTTTACTTGGGGAAAACCATAAAGGTGAAAAACCCCAATAACTTCCTCAGAGATAGATAGAGCAATGATACAACCCAAGCATAAGAGATAGACATATCCTAGTAGCAGCTTCTACTCCTCCACAAGTGCGCCACTCTCCAAAGAGTTTGTGTGAGAATATAATGATTAAACAGAGTGCCTCCCGCACTCTATTTATACTTGACTTGACTTGCCTAATAACCTTTACTAGGTCGGCCTTAACTTAACAACATAACATAATGCTAACTGGGCCGACACCCAATAAGGTGGTGTAATAACCCTTTGACCCACATGGATGACCCCCAATAGGGTGGTTTAATAACCCTTCGGCCCACATGACTTACACAGGACCGACTCCAGCAAGGTGGTCTAATAACCCATCAAGTATAAGTTACGACACTTACAATATAAATGACGACACTTCTGTATAGAGGAATAATAACATCTCTATAGGAATACAAACACTTCTTCATAGAGGAATAATACCATCTCTATAGGAGTACAATATACATATATGAAATACATTTCGAAGTTACATATACATCAACAGGTAGGGATAGGCATACTCAGTTGAGATGGGGAGGTAGCAGTTGTTGAAGTGGTTGAGGATGAAAGAGGAGAAGTGGATATTATGGATGAAGTGATAGAATCTGTAGATGCAGAAGAAATTTGCATTTCTTCTAAGTTAAGGGATGTTTCCATAGAAATAGTGAGATGAACAGATGAAGATATAAGAGGAATAATAGAAGTTGATTATGGTAAACATGGTAAAATAGTGGGAATGGTAACAAGCAGAGGGGATGTTGTAGTGAGGGTGGTAGGAATCTCAAGAAGGGGAATCCCCGAGAGAGAATCCTCTATTAATGGGTTTTCAATTGATTCAGAAATAATTTGGGTTATTGAGGTGGTTAATGTCAGGTCATAAGAAGTAGGAAGGGGTAATGATAGGCTGGTGATAGGTAACTCATCATCAAGGTCAATGTCATCAACTTGCAGTAATTCAGTCCCTCTTACTGATGCTTTTGTTTTCTACTTCTTTGTTGGAAGTGTTGTAACAGTAGCTTTGGTTTCAAGAGAAAATATCATCAATGCTAATATTTTCTTCATGTCTTCAACTAATTTTATCAAAGCATTAATATTTGATACATGTTGAGTCTATTGAGGATCTTCAATTGGAATTTTTTCTTTCTTATCCTCCTGTTGATAAGTCAAGAGTAGAGGAGTGTTAACCCGCTTTTTCTGAGATTCCCGTGCTTCTTTTTAAACCATTGAGATATTTCCGAGTCCTTTCTTCCTCTGATAGCTTGAGCTTTCTATATTGCATAACCTTCTGTTTAAGCTCTTGTTGATACTGAAGGATGAATCCTTTTTCATCTGAGGTGGTGGCCCTGCTTAAAACATCTTGAAATGAATTTGCAGCTTCATAAATGAAGTCATTAGGCTATATCTCATGCATATAGTTACTCTTTATGTGTTCTTTAGAAAAATGTTTTTCCATAAAATATTTGGGATCATGCATCCTTTTGGGATCTTCCCCAAACTTCAAAGTTGTAACCATTTTACTAAGCAAGGTTGAATGTGTTTAATTCTGAATGAAAAATTTCTAAGAGAAAGGGGAAATTTATGCAAACCTTTCCTCTTTTATCTATTGAACCGAGGGAAAACACCTTCAATTACAGTCTGAAATGAAGTATCTTCTATGACCATCCTATCAGGCACAATTCTAGGAAAAAGGTGAATTGTTTTGCTGCCCCATATTGTGATGTAGGAAAAGTATTCACCAACATACCAATCTCCCATAGTAGCAATCAATGCCTTGGTTTGTGAAGAGAAAGTGGGGGCATACTCTTTGAAGATAATGAAATAAATGGAGCCAAATAATTGATCATAAATGTCATATATAAGAGGCATGAAATTGTCTTCCCACAAAAACGAACAATAAATATGGACATGAGGTCCTTCGTTAGTCCAATTCCATCCCATGGTAGGAAAAGAAAAGGCTAAACATAAAACATCCATAATGTCACCAGGCAGCTAAAATGCAGGATTCTTAGAAGCATGGGTTTTCTTGTACTTCTGAATAACTTCTTTCAAAACCACAGATAATATCTATGCCCAATTGAAGGATTCACCAGTGGTGAGAATGTGATGTGCCACTATCATGTTCCCAAATTTTCCTATGGTCCATGGGGATGATTTTAGCCTAAGTCACCTAGGCATTAATTAAATAATTAATGGATAGATGAAGTAAGATTCCTAAGGGTGAATTTGAGGAATTAAATGGATAAGGAGGGGCCCCCCTGAAGTTATTAATCCCCAATTCAAGTGCTAAGGTGATTTATTAATTAATTGAGAAATTAATTAATTGGGGAAATTTTGAGGCATTACACCTTATTAATTAATTAATTAATTAATTAATGGATAATTAATTAATTGCTAAGTTAAATTATTTCTTATTGGTATTATTTTCATTTAAATAATTATTGCTAATAAACGTGCCAAGTGGTTGATGACTTGGCTAGGAAATTCGAATTGGTAAGTGAGCCAAACTAGCCTAAGTGATGAAACTCAGAAAATCAAGGAATTACTTGGAGTAGAAGTCAAGTAAGCAATAGAGTCCAAAAATGTTGCCAAAAATGAAAAAAGAGGAATATTTCAGGAAAAGCAGCATAAATCCAGAAAGTAGGAAAGTATGAAAAGCAGGAAAGTTCAGAAAAGAAGGAAAGACAGAAAAAGTGGAAAAAAGAAGGAAAGCCAAAGCAAAGCAAGCAAGGAAAGTATGTCCACTCATGGGTGACCTATTCTCACAGGTCACCAAGCTAAGTAAATTGCTCAACAAGTCAACAAGAATTCTATTTAAGAAGGTTTCCAACTTCATTCAAGAACTTTTGATCATTTGCAATTTTGGTTTGAGAGCTCTGAGCCTCTCTAGTTGAGTGATGTGCCTCAACAAGTTTGCTTAGGATATGTGACCCAAGGCCATGTGAGTTTCTTATGAGTGTTATGCAGATCCATAACATGATTCTACATCCAATAACATTCATATCATTTCATCTTTGAAGTCACACAGTCAGTTCAAAGAGAAGATCTCTCATTCAGTGAAATTCTAGCTAGTTTTGGTGAAGTTTCTCAAGTTGAAGATGAATGCTACAATGCATGTGCCCAAGAATTGATGGAGGTTTGGTTCAGCCATATGTACAGACAAAAGTGATTTCCAATATCAGAAATCATTCTCATAACTGATCCATTCTCTTCTTCTCATTCATTCTCACAACCACAGCTAGATTTGGAGGTGTTTTCCCTATAAGGAAGATAAGATTTGGGGGTAGCTCTCCATACTTTTCCAAAGACTCATTTGCAGCCATATCCTCTCTTTCAGACCTGTTGAAGATCATATTACACCTTTAGAATAGATATTGGATCATTACTTCTCTTTTTCCAGTCATTCTATGGCTCTATGCGGGGGTTTCTTAGCCCATAATACACTGTATTAAGAAGGAGCTATTAAATGAGTGAAAACTCAGTTCAGTGAGTAAAATTTCGACCTGATGATTCTAATTACATTATATCAGAGGACTCTAATCTTTCATAACAGATTTTTACATTTAAATAAAGTCACTACTTAATTCAGAATAGAAGACTAGCTCATTGAGCATTGTTTAATGACTAGTTTCACTAAAATGACTGTCAAATTTGTTCTAAATCTCAGATTTACTTTCTGTAAGTTTTAGGAGGTCAATAACACATCATATTAGCTATATCAGTCCCTAATTAAAGGATTTGGGAGGATTCAACCCTTGTTTGTAAAGATTGCATTTTGACTAGCTCTGTCATCCCAACAGCGCCTAAAACTTCCAAACCACTCCTACTCTTTCCAAATCATTTTGAATGCTGCTCATTGTGTCCATTGAAACTATTTTACTGTCATAACTCATTTTTGTATCCACCCATTTTAGTAAGCATATGCTGGTGCGCCCAGGAAGCTTTGCGATAGGCTTCAGTAGTAGTTATTATCCAAAACATAAATGGCCCCAGTGCTTTGTGCTTAGGACTCTCCCTCTGATATTAATATTTGCTGCTTCACATTTCCCCATACAAATTCCAGAGCTGAAATTTCATCCCACCATCCTCAGATTCAGTCTCCATACCCCTCACTAACATCCTACTCGGTTTGAAAAGATTGTTAAGAAATTATCCAGTGAATTTTATCAAAATTTCTGAAGTTGAGTTAATATCTTGGTTAAATATTCCCAAGGATATTACAGTGGCATCAGAGCACTTTCCTTGGCTTATCCTATGCAAAGTAACTCTCAGTGGAAATCTAGCTCAGGACTATCTTCAAGTTGCAGTTGTGGAATTAGTTCCATTCATGGAAGATTTAGAGTTTGAGTTGCATGAAGAAGAAGATTATTTTTATGAAGAGTATGATGATTATGATGAGCAGTATGAAGAATATTGCAGACAGTATGATGAAGAGAATTCCCAAGAAGTACCTTCCACAAGCATCTCCTATGAGATCATGATTGGAAGAAGAGACTATGGTTATTCTGATAGCCATATTCAGGAAAATGTTGCATGTTCCATAGTCAAAGGTCAACCTTCTATGGAAGAGATAATAAAAGATATAAATATTTATTCGATGCATGTGACTTCACAAGAATTTTTGGATCCTCTTCAAGAAGAGACTCCAAGAATCTTCATCCTAAGACAACCAAGGAGAAACAAGACCCAAAACCCAATCATGAGATTGTTAACAAAATGGAAGAAGAATCTACTGCAAGATTCTATGATGAGGATCTCAAGATCATCTCAGATGAGATTTGTACTATTAGGGGTGTTGAACCATATCTAGGATCAGATCTAAAAGTAGAACATCAATCAGATCCAAAGTCACCACATGAGCTTCATAAGGTAGTAGAAATTGACCACATATCAGTTAGATGTGAACTAGTAGAATCAGTGGTAGAAGAAGGCACCATAACCCCACTCATTGAAGAGATAAGCATGATGCCAAGGTATGGACCACATTCCGATTTTTGTACTAGTTTGTATAATGATGATGTTGCAGCCACATCAAAGGATGATTATTGCATAAGGGATTCCATGGATGCTGACTCTCGCATCCTTGGTGATAAGGGTGAATGCAGTTACAGGATTGAATCACTAGAAATGTGTTTACAGGATGCCCACATGGTTGGAAGAGAACCTATTGAGGAATGTTTTAAGTGTGAGGAAGCATATAATGATGTGTATTCACATATATATGTGGGAGACATGGAAGTACCCATTGGGGATGGTGTTGTGGATGCAAGATCCATGGAGAAAGAAGAAGGTCTTGCAACAACAGAAATTGAAAATGAGAGATTGGTGGAAGACCAAACCACCAACACACCATCACAAGGAGGAGAAAACATAACACATGGGAATTTTTTCAATTCTGATTTTTATATGCCTATGTGTCAGCATGATGGGGAAGCCACTTCAGAGGAGAATATGAGCTTGGTTGACCCCCCAAGGGTTGAGACTCTTGAATTGGGGAGGGCTGAAAATTGGACAGAAAGACTTACTGGTGCACCAAAGATGAATGAGAACCCCAGTTGCAGCCAAATATATGATATTCATGATCTGAAATATGAATATCTTGCAGCCCCAAAATATGGATCAGCTTTCATAACTTCAACAAAATCAGCTGAAGTTGATCCTAGGAAGCTAGAAGAAGAGAAGGTCCATATGCCAGAACCTCATTTCCTTCAAGGGACACTGAAGATGAATGAATGAAAAATTCAAGAAGCCCTTCAAAAACTCAATGACACCCATGCTATAATGAATAACCTCTGTTGGAATTTGGGGGAGCAGTCTTCCATGAGAGACACGGAAGAGTTTCAGAAAGCCATGGCAAGCATAAAAGGTAAATTCTTGAACCTGCTTTCTGATAGAGATAGTTTGTTGGAGCTTGTAGAATTGTTTCATGGTACATCCTTGAGTGATGATGAAGAGATCAACAAGCTCAATGATGAATTAATGGCCACCCAAGATTCGTTGAGAAGCACTCAAAGTGCCCTCCAAGAATCCAAGACAGAAATATTGCAGCTTCATGAAAAGTTGCAAATATCCTCCCTACCCTCCTACACACCATTCAGTCAATTTCACTGGGGTGAAAGCATTCATGATCATAAGGAGGAACCTCATGAGATGGTGGATCATGTGGATCATTTATCTTTACATGTGCTTGAGGAGTGTGCAGAACAGTTTGATGAAAACCAAGGACCTAATCATTTCCTAAGGGAAATTGAGTTGTTCCTTGGAAACAGTCACTCTCCCATGGAAAAGTGGGATGAGAGCAACCAATTTGGGCCAACCAATAATGATGAAGTTACAGCCATAAGTCTGATTACTAAAGGTTGCAGACATACAAATAAGGCTCACAGTCCTTCCCCTCATGTCATGGATTCAACAATAACAATGGGGAATGAACAATGGGTGAAGAAGTTTTTCTTGATGATGCCACATGTACCATAGGTGGATCATGATCTAATCCTATGGGATATAGATCTTATTGCAGCAGAGTTGGCTGATTTCATCTCATGTGAATCAGCAAGCAGGATCTCTGATTCACCCACCAGATGGATGGATAGAGGTCTCACTAGAAAAGAAAATCTGGAAGGTAAAAAGTTCACTCATTGTCTTGAATTGTGAGGAGCAACAAAAGTATATTTTGCAGCCATTTGATGTCACTCATCCACATGTGGATTGGGTGAAAGATTATCGGACAAGCATGAAACTTCCTTACAATTTTTTTTATGCTTATGGTCAAGGGAAGGCAACTAAGCAGGCAAGTTGCCAAGTTAAATTAACGAAACATTTTACTTGCAAAGGTTGGCCTATGTGGAGGGAATCCACATGCTGGGAAGGATGCTTGAAATTTTTCTCCAATGGCAGAGAGTTGAGCCATTGGATCTTTTCACTGGAAGAGACATTTTGATCCCCACTTGGTTTGGTTGGAAGCAATGCCCTAGCAGTTATTCCCTAGATGAAAAGGCACATGTTTGATGACAGATTCTTTAAAATTATTCTGATGATGGGAAAAATGAAGTTGATACTTTGGGATCCTGGAATACACTTGACTGACATATTTCCAAACATGACAAGAGAATTCTGCTCCTTGTAGGAGAAATAATGGGACCCGATAATTCTACTTAGTTATCCTAACGGGGTTAAAATTATGTTCATTTGTTGGCTAATGGAAGTTATAAATTACAGGACAGTTTGTTTTACATAGACATTTTTCCTGAAGGCCCAAGTAATTTATAGATTTTTCAATGAATGGGGAACAATGATAATCAGAGTTGGTGCAGCAAGAGCTTGGTGGAATCCTGACATTGCTTGAGGACAAGCAATCTTGGGAAGGGAGGACTGTCATGTTCCCAAATTTTGCTATGGTCCATGGGGATGATTTTAGCCTAAGTCACATAGGCATTAATTAAATAATTAATGGATGGATGAAGTAAGATTCCTAAGGGTGAATTTGAGGAATTAAATGGATAACGAGGGCCCCCCATGAAGTTATTAACCCCCAATTCAAGTGCTAAGGTGATTTATTAATTAATTGAGAAATTAAGTAATTGCGGAAATTTGTAGGCATTACACCTTATTAATTAATTAATTACTGGATAATTAATTAATTGCTAAGTTAAATTATTTCTGAGTGGTATTATTTTCATTTAAATAATTATTGCTAATAAATGTGCCAAGTGGTTGATGACTTGGCCAGGAAATTCGAATTGGTAAGTGAGACAAACTAGCCTAAGTGATGAAACTCAGAAAATCAAGGAATTACTTGGAGTAGAATTCAAGTAAGCACTAGAGTCCAAAAATGTTGTCAAAAATGAAAAAACAGGAATATTTCACGAAAAGAAGCATAAATCCAGAAAGCAGGAAAGTTCAAAAAAGAAGGAAAGCCAAAGCAAAGCAAGGAAGGAAATAATGTCCACTCATGGGTGACCTATTATCAGTCACCAATATAAGTAACTTTCTCAATAGTCCAACAAGAATTCTATTTAAGAAGGTTTCCAATTTCATTCAAGAACTTTTGATCATTTGCAATTTTGGTTTGAGAGCTCTGAGCCTCTCTAGTTGAGTGATGTGCCTCAGCAAGTTTGCTTGGGATATGTGCCCCAAGGTCATGTGAGTTTCTTATAAGTGTTATGTAGGTCCAGAAAATGATGATATAGCCAATAACATTCATATCAGTTCATCTTTGAAGTCACACAGTCAATTCGAAGAGAAGATCTCTCATTCAGTGAAATTCTAGTTAGTTTTGGTGAAGTTTCTCAAGTTGAAGATGAATGCTCTAGTGAATGTGACCAAGAATTTATGGAGGGTTGGTTCAGCCATATATCCAGCCAACAGTGATTTCTAGTATCAGAAATCATTCTCATAACTGATCCATTCTCTTCTTCTCATTCATTCTCACAACCACAGCTAGATTTGGAGGTGTTTTCCCTATACGGAAGAGAATTTTTGGGGGTAGCTCTCCATACTTTTTCCAGAGACTTAGTTGCAGCCATATCCTCTATTTTGGACCTTTTGAATATCATATTACACCTTTAGAATAGATATTGGATCATTACTTCTCTTTTTCAAGTCATTCTATGGCTCTATGAGGGGGTTTCTTAGCCCATAATACATTGTATTAAGAAGGAGCTATTAAATGAGTGAAAACTCAGTTCAGTGAGTAAAATTTAGACCTGCTGCTGCTAATTAAATTATATCAGAGCACTCTAATCTTTCATAGTAGAGTTTTACATTTAAATAAAGCCAGTACTTAATTCAGAATAGAAGACTAGCTCATTGAGCATTGTTTAATGACTAGTTTCACTAAAATGACTGTCAAATTTGTTCTAAATGTCATATTTACTTTATGTAAGTTGTAGGAGGTTAATAACACATCATATTAGCTATATCAGTCCATAATTAAAGGATTTGGGAGGATTCAACCCTTTTTTGTAAATATTGCATTTTGACTAGCTCTGTCATCCCAGCAGGGCCTAAAACTTCCAAACCAATCCTACTCTTACCAAATCATTTTGAATGCTACTCATTGTGTCCATTGAACCTATTTTACGGTCATAACTCAGTTTTGTACCTAGCCAGTCTAGTAAGCATATGCTGGTGCGCCCATGAAGCTTTGCGGTAGGCCTCAGCGGTAGTTGTTGTCCGAAACATAAATGGCCCCGGTGCTTTGTGCTTAGGACTCTTCCTATGATATTAATATTTGCTGCTGCAAATTTTCCCATACAAATTCCAGAACTGAAATTTCATCTCACGATCCTTAGATTCAATCTCCATCCCCCTCACTAACATCCTGCTCTGCTTGAAAAGATTGTTAAGAAAGTATCCAGTGAATTTTATCAAAATTTCTGAAGTTGAGTTAATATCTTGGTTAAATATTCCCAGGGATATTACAGCCATAGGTTCCCATTCTTCCTTGAATAAAACAGATTTAGGTAACCCATATAACCTGCATAACATGGATGCCAATAAACAAAAGAGTTATTTGAACCAAGCAACATGATACTTCCTATAAGGTTTACGGACATAAATCATAGGGATTTCCATCCAAGTTTTCACCATTTCATCGAAATTGAAACAGCTTGCGGAAGATTCTAAGAATTGTTTTGAAAGAAGTTGCTTAGGATTTTTGAGTGCATAAATCCTAGCAAAGACTTTAGGTTTAAATGAATCCAACATAATATGGTTGATATCATTGAAAGAATGGTCGAGAGGGTTGGGATTGTCCACAATCCATTTGACAATATCAGTAAAGGAATTAGGGGTGGCCTTCCTACAATTGTATTGATTTGGGATTTGCTAATGTTAATGTAAGCTAGTTTTTCATGTTGGATTTTAGAAAAGTCATCATTGTAAAATATGGAGTAAACCCTAGACCAATTGAGGCAAAAGGTATCAGAAACCCTCCAAGCGACATCAGAAAATATTCCATTGTGAGGGTCCTTTACCCTCAATTCATTCATGATTGACTTAGACCTAGTATTCATCGACATAGATGATAATATGTTTTCTGAAAAATGATGAAAGGAAACTTCAATAAAAATCGTTATTCAAGTTCAAATTATCACGCAAGAGATTTTCAGAATCGAGAGAAACACTTACCTGGAAAATAATGAAGACAAATCAGAATCGACCACAGGGTAAAAATGACAGTGACAATTGTTTGTGGAAGGTAAAATCGAAGCGTAAATTGGTAAAAATAAAAACTAAATCAGAGTATTTAAACCAAAAGAATTCATGTCATTAATTAAATTAAAACACAACCATAGATCTAAAACACACCAACATTCAATATTAAAACAAAGTTATGAAAAATATGGAAGTGTAAAGTCAAAAAATGATTTTCAAACATAACCAATTTCATCCTCCCACAAACCGCAATCCGCAATTCAAAATTTGAAAAGTTGACAATGCGGAAGTACGGAAATTTCGAAATGCGGGAATGCGGGAATGATTTTAGATAGTTCATAGTTTCCGCAATCCGCATTCCACAAAACATTTGTGGAATCGGAATAGTTATATTCAATCAATTCATTTGATTTCTTTTCGAATTCTGCAATCCACAATTCGCAATGCGGATATGTAGAAACAAAAAGTCCAATATTAAAATAAAATTTTCCGCAATCCATATTTCGCAATTTTCACAAAGAAAATATAAACAAAACTTTGTGGAAAATGCGATTGTTTTCAGTCAAATGTTTAATGTTGGAAGCAAATTATAATTGACCAAAATGATTTATTGAAAACCTCGGAATATGAAAAAAATATAATAAGTATCTAAATTAACTAAATCAAAACTAAAATGGGGCTCCCATTTTCTAATATAAATGGAATCTGTTGTGTGAGAAACACACTCCTAACAAAATTTCTTCTCATGGGGGGCCTGCATTCATAAACTTTGTGACCAAAATTATAGTAGTTGTAACAGTTTCCAAAAAATGTATTTTGGTACCTAACAAAAGGTGATCTTCTTGGAGTAGTAGATGTCAAATTTCTTCTTCCAGCGTTCCCTGTATTTGAAGGTCGCATTGACTCTCTCAGTCTTGTCCCAAAATCCTCTTTTCTATCAAAGTTGGAGAAACATTCTTCCTTTCTCAAATTTGATACTTCCTTTTCAATTTATCACATTCTTTCTCTCTTAAGGACAAGTCTTTGGGATTCAATTAGTGTCTCATGTATTTTATTGAGGTATGATCTATGCCTGGCAAGAATTTACTTTATAAAACTGACTTCCTGATTTAGAGAACATTTAGAATGTTGGTTCTCTATCTTGTGTGTGAATCCAATCCCATTTTTGTCATTAACATTTCTTTGTTTGAGAAACATGTTGTTCAGATTTATAGAGCTTTTCTCAATTTTTTTATTTAATGAGCTCGTCTTCTTTAGATATTCCTGAAGTGAATTAATCTTAGCATACTTTTTGAGAACATGTGCTCTTATTTGCTTTGCCATTTGTTTTATGGCTTCTAAATAAAAAAGTTCTTATTTTTCATTGATATTTCTCAAGTTCTCTATCTCTTCTAAGGCAACCAATAGTTCCGCTTCAAGATCATCAACTCCGTCTTCACTATCCTCGGAAATATTTTGAGGATTTTACTTGGCCAAAAACAATATTTCATTTCTACCTTCAATAGAAGATTCACCATCCTCTTCATAATATTGAACTCCATCTTCAACTTGAGAAAAGAAAGTCTGTTTGTTGGAAAACTTCCTTTCTCACAAATTTCTCCTCGGATTTGTCTTGTTTTTCCTTAAGGGACATTTTACTGCAAATTGTCCTATTTTTCCACAGTTGAAGCATTTCAATGGCATATTTCCTCTGTACCTTCTGGTTCCTCTTGGTAGCTTGTTGAAATTTTTTTCCAACTCTTCATCTAACACATCTAGGTCTGATGAACAAGCAACTTGTTATTTGTTTTTCTATTGTATTTCTTTAGTTTCCTTGAAGGTTGCTTCCTTTTTCTTGGGGTCATCAATCCTCATTTCATAATCAATCAAAATTCCATGTAATTGGATTAACTTGAGATAGTACAAACTATCCCTTTCTTCAATGGTTGATACTTTGGGGTTGAATCTAGTTGGAAGAGATCTTAAAATATTTTGCACAACTAGAGTCTCATCAATGGATTCACCAAGACCTCGCATGGTGTTGACAAATTCTTCCACCTTCTGAAAATAACCAGCAATTGTTTCTTCTTCCAGCATCTTGAGTCCTTCAAATTGACATCTGAAACTTTGCAGCTTTGCTTTTTGAACCTTGGAGTCACCATGATTCACAGTTTCTAATTTATCCCATATTTCCTTGGCAGTTGTATAATTCATGACTTTGTAGAGTTATGATTCATTCAAACCAACGTGAATTGCATTCATTGTTGTGGCATTATTTTCACAGGATTCAATTTCATCAGAGTTGGATGGTCATTGATTGTCTTTAGGAGCGATGTATCCATCAAGCATGCTGGTTCATATCTCGAATCCAAGAGACATTAAATAAGCAGACATTCATTTTCTCCAAAAAACATAATTTGTTCCATCAAACTTAGGAACATCTCTGAACTTGACTCCACCCATCGTAAAGTGTGTTTACCAAGAAAAACCTTTAAGTTGGTTAAACCTTAGTGAAGAAGCTGCTCTGATACCAATTGAAAAACACACTTACTACACTGAGATAGGAGCAGCTATGTAGTGCTCTAGTTTCCGACATAGCACTTTGACAAGGTTCTAAACTAATTTTTTGTACAGGCTTGTTTATGAATAAATAAATAAAAATATTATTTAATCATTTACTGTTTTTTGTATTATTATAGATGTATTTTCTCTTTTTGTTTATTTGCATCAACATTCCACAGGAAAAATAATCTATATTTCCATTTACATGATTCATCATATATATATATATACATATATATATATATATATATATATATATATATTTAGCATAAGTTTAAAATATGATTAATGTAATAATTAACAAGGAAAATACCTGTTTCCTGAAGGTGCTCAAAGGTTGTAGATTGTCCCGTAGTTTGCTGTAGATTTCCTTCCCGATTTTCATCCATAGAGCTTAGCAACCAATCAATTGATACACCCTACTGACCAGCTATTATCTTTCTGTCCCTTGGAAATCAAAGGATTTCCAAGCCCCCGAGCTCACAAACTGATAATCCTGAGAGCAGTACTTCCCTGAGCTCCACTCCTTTCTTCACTTAGATCTCTCCTCTGCTACCTTCAAATTTCCTCCCAATATCCTCCCTCCAAAAATTCCCCCTCTAATCCTTTTACCCTTCCCTATATACCTTTCCTCCTTCATTTACCTTCCAGCTCACTCCACCGCCCTCCATTCCCCCGTATTCAAACTGAATAGAATAAAATATAATATCTTTAAATTCCGTTCTTCTCGAGCAGTTCAATAGTTAAGGCTAATTGGGTTGGTTTCAATGCTTTTAATGTACATCATTTAATTATTCTTAAAATGTGTAATTTATAACTTCCATGAGACGGTGGATTGATTATTAACCCTATCATCTATTTAATATGTTGATTAAGATAATAATTAAATTGTCATCATGTTGACTCTTTAAATTTCAAAGAGGTTGTTGGATTAAACTTCAAATCTAATTTCGGATCACTTGAATGACATGGCGGTTCTTTTTTTATTATTATTATATTTTAAGGAGTCATATCTTAATTTACTTAGTTCCTTTTTAATAATTAAATACTACCTTTACATAATTCATAAATCAAGTTTTCGAACAAGCATCTTTATAATTTTTAGCTTATTTATTTTGAATAATTCCACATATTCACTTATGATTTTGTGTAATGGACACATTTATTATTAGTAATTTTAGTTTAGTACTAAACATAACAATACATGCACAATATTAATTAATAATTATCCTAATTAATGTAGTAATAATAACTGATGGTAAATATTAATATCAACATTTATTTGTTTAACTGCTAAGTACCCTAGCACTAATCTAGTACTTTTTAATCAACAAATAATGTACGTTTAATGGTTTACCTAATCACAATTAACAGTTAAACAATACAACTTCCCAAAGTTTATGTTTATCAATGACATTTCATATTGACAACACTTATCTTAATTTACTTATTACAATGTTTACATACAATTAATACATAGCTTGATTGACTTGTTTTACATATAATTAATAAGTTAATATTCATTAATCAAATTCGGTTAATGCATAATTAACATATTTACTTATGACAACTTATCCATTTATTTGATGTTAAGTATTGTATATCGATACTAGCATATAGGTGCAAAGTGTGCATGCATGGCCAACGTATGCACAGATCAGAAATGTACTATAGAAAACCAGCTTCCCACCTATACATACCTACTAACTAAATAATAGTAATCGCCCCCAAGCATGAAAAACAAGCACATATATACTTTTACATCCTGAGTTGTTTAATAATTAATCCTTTAACATTTCACATCATTATCTTTATGTTTACATTAGTTTAATCAATTAAGTACAAGGAAGGGTTCCTACTACCAGTAACTCAGAATAAAGATAAACCCAACCCTTAATAGTACTAACTAACATATCCTCCCATCCTAACCTACGTCTGCATCCTCCTTATCCTTCCTCTGCTAGTATAAAAGTGGATGTCAGACTCACCGACCTAGCCACATAGAACCTGAGAGGAATAGCGTCGGCTGAACAACGGACCTATCCTATCCTAGCAGGAATCCGACCATCATCATCACAACAACATGGGGAGTGTGTCTCAGCACGTCCCTCCCACGACCTCGAGTATCATGCAAACATAGGGTGGGAAACACATCCATCCCTCTCAACATACTGGGCCTATGCCCTTATCAACTCATACTTCGTTGCTATCAAGATTATCAGTTCATGTCATCATATCATCATTTTTGGTTGCTAAGGTTTTACTGTATGAACAAGTTCTTATCCCATATATCAGATCAAGTAACTGGCTATCCCATAGCCCTTGTGCCCTGAAGGTTAGTATTTCACAAAATACACATTTCGTAGAAAGTATTTCCCTTCGATCTCCAATTGATCCATATTATCAACATCATTTTATTTCTTGTAACAGTTTTAGTTCATCATATATGCATATGACATATAACACTTCAATAAATCATATCATAAGATGGTATCCACGTACTGCATCATATATTTCACATCTCATTAATGAAAACATATAAACATATATTGTAATCATAAAATAAAGGAATCCTATGATAATAATGACATCGTAACCACATAACATATTAACATCATAATCATAGTGAAATCATAAAACATAGTAACGTCATAATCATAGTGAAATCATAAAACATAGTAACATCATAATCATAGTGAAATCATAAAACATAGTAACATCATATAATCGGGTCCATCATGTCGTAATATAGTTTACTCAGTCGAGCTGAGTTCAACAGATAATAAGAAAATAAAGTATAGTGTGTCTAACTGATAAATATGCCTAATCAAAATATGGGGCGTTACAAGCTACTCAAACTATCTAAGCTTCCTGCCCAGTCTGCATTGGTGTAAGCTGAAAGATCAAATTTTTGGTTCTTGGGATACCAAAGCCCAAATTCAAAGGTACCTTTGAGATACCTAAATATTCTTTTAACAACTGTCACATGAGATTCTTTTGGACAATATTGAAATCTTTCCACCATTTCAACAAATTGCATGATGTTTGACTTAGAGGGTGTTAAATACAACAGACTGTGAATCATTGGCCTATAAAAAGTGGCATCAACTTGTGGGCCCTTATAATCTTTGTTGAGATTTCAATTAGTTGTCATACGTGTGCCTATAGGAGCACATTATCCCATCCCAAACATTTTAATCATTTCCTTCAGATACTTGGACTTCCTTTATGTATTTTACTGAGGTCTGATCTATGCCTAGTGAGAATTTCCTTTATAAAACCAACTTCTTGATTTTGATAACATTCAGCCTGTTTGTTCTCTATCTTGTGTGTGAATCCAATCCCAGTTTTGTCATTAACATTTCTTTGTTTGAGAAGCATGTTGTTCAGATTTATAGAGATTTTCTAAAATTGTTGATTTAATGAGCTCATCTTCTTTAGCTCTTCCTGAAGTGAATTAATCTTAGCATCCTTTTTTAGAACATGTGCTCTTATTTGCTTTGCCAGTTGATTTATGGATTCTAGATAATATTTTTCTTTTTTTTATTGATATTTCTCAAATTCTCTATCTCTTCTAAGGAAACCAATAGTCCTGCTTCAATGTCAACAACTCCGTCTTCATTGTCCTTGGAAATATTTTGAGGATTTTCCTTTCCCCCAAAAAATATCTCATTTCTTCCTTCAATAGCAGAATCATAATCCTCTTCATAATTTGAAAATCCATCTTCCAATTGAGAAAATAAGGTCTGTTTGTTGGAAAAATTCCTTTCTGAGAAATTTCTTCTTGGATTTGACTTGTTTTTCCTTAAGGGAAACTTTGCTATAAAGTGTCCTATTTTTCCACAGTGGAAAAATTTCAATGGAAACTTTCCTCGGTACCTTCTCGTTCCTCTCGGTATCTTGTTGACAAAATTTTCCAACTCTTCATCTGACACATCCAGGTCTGATGAACAAGCAACTTTTTCTTCATTTTTCCGCTGTCTTTCTTTAGTTTCCTTGAAGGCTGCTTCCTTTTTCTTAGGGTCATCAATCTTAATTTCATAAGCAATAAAAATCCCATGTAATTGGATTAACCTTATATTGCCCAGACTATCCCTTTATTCAATGGCGGATACTTTGGGGTTGAATCTAGCCAGAAGAGATCTTAAAATATTTTGCACAACTAGAGTCTCGTCAATGGATTCACCAAGACATCGCATGGTGTTGAAAACATCTTCCACCTTATGAAAATAAGCAACAATGTTTTCTTCTTCCAGCATCTTTAGTCCTTCAAAATGACATCTGAAACTTTGCAGCTTTGATTTTTGAAACTTGGAGTCACCATGATGCACAGTTGCTAATTTATCCCATATTTCCTTGGCAATTGTATAATTCATCACTTTGTAGAATTATGATTCTTTCAGACCAGTGAGAATTGCATTCATTGTTGTGGAATTATTTTTACAGGATTCAATTTCATCAGAGGTGGATGGTCACTGATTATATTTAGGAGCAATGTATCCATCAAGCACGTTGGTCCAGTTCTCGAATCCAAGAGACATTAAATAAGCAGACATTCGTTTGATCCAAAAAACATAATTTGTTCCATCAAACTTAGGAAAATCTCTGAACTTGAATCCAACCATCGTAAAGTGTGTTTACCAAGAAACTCCTTCAAGTTGGTTAAACCTGAGTGAAGAAATTTCTCTTATACCAATTGAAAAACACACTTACTACACTGAGAGAGGGGGTGAATCAATGTTGTGGGCTAATTGTTTAAACTTTAACTTTTCAATACAGAATTAATCTTCAATCATTTAAGATAATGGCATATCAAAATAAATATGCAGCGACTTGCACAAGAATCACACCAAACACTTCACTTCTGTATAAATAACAATTTTATTATCAATATATGTGCTTAAACATAGAGTAAATGCACCAGATGCAACTAGTGTGAGAGGATTCAACCTCTATAAAAACATTTCATCTTCAACTAAGATAAATGGTTCAGGATTCAACATGTTGGTACATCAGTTCATCCTAGCTTAACCCTATACAAAAATTAAACGCTTGCACTCTTTTTAAATACTAGACATGATCAAATGTGGGCTTGAGGATGCTCCTCAAATAGTGTGTAGAATTCAACTTATGAGCTGTAATATAACAGCATACCTGAAATGACTTTGAGAAATAGGTGATTCCCTAGACCACTCTTTCCATTTAAAAGATTCACAATTTATGTGTCTTGACCAAAAAAATAACAAAACAGAAATCACTATGTAATTTTTCTCATCCTGAATTAGGTTCGTTGCTCCTAACTAATCTTCAGGCTTGCTGATCCTTAGTGGTATTCAAGTTCATTGTAAACTCCCCTTTTGAAATTGATGTCAATATATAGATCCCCCTGATGGATCTCCCCCTAACTTCCTCCCCCTTTGACATCAGTGGCAAAGTAAGTGGAGTAAAATGCAACCAACACTCTCTCCAATTTCATCCTTTTAAACTCTGAAACCATAATTTTTTTGCATGTAGATTCCTCATCACAACTGATCCTATGGATGGGATAGGTGCCAATCTCATATGACACCCAATCACTACAAAAAATAATTTTGGAGGGAGATAACTCCCAGCTTCTGCCTAAGGTACTCAAATGTATCTTTAGGAAAGGATTTGGTAAAAATGTCATCCACCTATTCCTTTGTGCTCATGTATTCTAGTTTCACCTTTTTTTCGCTAACTTGTTCTCTAAGAAAGTGGTACTTGATTGGTATATGATTAGTCTTTGAGTGCATAATTGGATTTTTTGATATACTTATAGCACTGGTTTTGTCACAGTAGATTGGTGTAGGCTGACTGTTGTCAACTTGAATTTATTCGAAGGATTGCTTTATCCAAAAAATTTGAGTGCAACACTTAGCAACAACTATATATCAGCCTCAGTGGTGGACAACGATATAAATGGTTGCTTTTTGTTCGACCACGCTACCAAGCAATTACCTAAGAAAAAAGAATTACCACTGGTTCTTTTTTTATCATCTAAGATACTTACATAGTCTGCATCGGTGTATGCTCAAAGATCAAATTTTTGGTTCTTGGGATACCAAAGCAAAAATTTAGAGGTACCTTTGAGATACATAAATACTCTTTTGATAGTTTTCGCATGAGATTTTTTTGAACAAGATTGAAATCTTGACACCATTCCAACAGATTGCATGATGTCCAGCCTAGAGGTTGTTAAATACAACAGACTTCCAATCATTGACCTATAAAAAGTGTCATCAACTTGTGGGCCCTGATCATCTTTATTGAGCTTGCAATTAGTTTTCAAACCTTTTAAGCATTTTCTTAAGATACTTGGACTGATATATACAAATTCATTTTGGTGTTTGAGAAATATGTAGTCTAAGAAAGAATGACAACTCCCCAATTATGGACATCTCAAATTATCTTTCCATCAAATCAACAAACTCATGACTTAATTTATCATTATTACATCCAAAAATGATATCGTCAACATAGACAACTGTAATTAGAATTCCATTATTTTATGTTTTGAAATATATACTGATGTTTTAATTACATCTTATGAATCCTTGTTGAGAGAGGTACTTGTCTAACCGATCATACCATTCCCTTGGGGCTTGCTTCATCCCATAAAGAGACTTTTTCAGTTTCCAAACACAGTCCTCTTTTCCAGGAAGCTTGAAACCATTAGGTTGTTCAGTGTAGACTTCTTCATTTAGATCTCCATTCAAGAAGGTGTATTTTACATCTATCTGATATACCTTAAAATTCTTGAAGCATGATTAAGTAAGAAACATTATGATCCCTTCCATTCGAGAACCAAGAGGAAAGGTTTCATCAAAGTCAATTACTTCAACCTGTGCATAGCCTTTGCAAACGAGTCTTGCTTTGTTCCTTATTATTTCTCCATTTTCATTCAGTTTATTTCTAAACACCCATTTTGTTCCTATCACATTCCTATCCTTTGGGCGTGAGACTAATATCCAAGTGCCACTTTTTTCAATCTGTTCAAGTTATTCTTGCATAACTTTGTTCCAATGCTTGTCTTCAAAGGCTTCATTGAAATTCTTTGGTTCAATTGTTGACAGCAAAGCCACATCTTTTCTTGTTGTTTTTCTTAATTACATTCCTTCATCCAAATTTACAATGATGAAATCTTAAGGATGATCTCTTCTTACTAATTTAATAGAAGGTTTGTGAGCTCTTGATTTTTTATAGTTTGAAGAGGTATCTTGTCTTTCTTTCTGCTGCTTCATTTTCGTCTTGTTCTGCATCTAAAGACTCACTATCAGATTTTTCTTCTTCATGATTTGGCAGCTTTTGTAACAATTATTTGTCCACTTTAACATCCATACTTTCAACAATTCTCTTCCATCGTTTGTTATAACATTTGTAAGACTCTTCTTTTTGTTGAGTAGCCCAAAAATATTCTTTCATCTGTTCTAGATTGAAACTTTCCTAGATGATCATCATTTACTTTAATGTAGCACTTACTTCCAAATATTTTGAAGTGTCCTACTGAGGCTGATCTTCCTTTCCATAACCCATATGGTGTCTTATCACCATTGAATCTTAATTGAGATCTATTGATGGTGTACACCGTAGCTTCTATTGCTTCTCTCCAGAAGGTTTCGACCAATTTTTCTTCCAACAACATAGTTCTTGTAGCCTCTTGAAATGTTCTATTTTTTCTCTCTATAATGCCATTCTGCTGAAGAGTATTGGCTGCACAGTATTTCCTTTTGATACCATTTTATTCAAAAAAACATTGAATTCAGTTAGGGTGAATTCCCCACCGTTCTATGATCTGAGACACTTGATTTTGTGACCACACTCATTTTTCACTTTATCTTTAAACATTTTTAACTTCTCAAAGGATTCATACTTGGTTTTAAGAAATGTTTCCCAGATCATTCTTGTATAATCATCAATGAACAACATGAAATACCTCTCACTTTTAAGTGTTTGAACTCTTGCAGGTCCACATAAGTTAGTGTGCACCAATTCAAGAGGTTGTGAAGTAGACTGATGAATCTTTGGCTTATAACAAGCCATGGATTGTTTACCGTGAAGACATGATCCACATAGTTTGTTTGGAGTCTTGGTGTTAACACCC
Organism: Larix kaempferi; assembly: GCA_027924585.1. Classification (NCBI taxonomy): domain Eukaryota; kingdom Viridiplantae; phylum Streptophyta; class Pinopsida; order Pinales; family Pinaceae; genus Larix; species Larix kaempferi. The sequence continues at coordinate 7,258,155 of BSBM01000020.1, read as the reverse complement.
AAAAAGTGCTCACTACCTCATCTCCCTCATTACATGACTCATTTGTCTATATTTCCTACCATATTTGCCTCCAAAACCTTAAAAAACCATTAAAAAGCCTCCAAAAGGCCAAAAACACCCTTTTTTCCCCAAAATAATTTAAATTTCCTCCAAAAATAGCAAAAACCCTCTAAAAAGGGAATAAAAAATATAAAAAAGAGGAAAAAGAGGGAAAAAATAAGCAAAAACCCTATACAATTGACCTAAACCATATGGTGCCAAAAACCATGGGTCAACACTCCACCACTAAAAACCTATAAATAGGTGATGGAGGCTCCCCATTTCATATCCACAATCTTCCCTATCCTCACTCTGCCAAAATCACTCTTGAAACCCTAGCTTACCATTTGAGCTAGTATTTCCCATTTGAGTGCCCCTTTGGCCCATATCCAAAACACTTTGGAGAAGGAGAAGGAACCCATTGGGGCTTGGAAGTAGCCCTCCTGGACTAGTGCAAGAGCTTCACCAACCTGAACACTTGAGGTAAATCTAATACAAAAGAAAATTCTTATCATATTGTTGTCTTTTTATTTCTTGTTGATGCACATGCTAGTTTAAGTTTACTTTCCTTTAATGTCATATTTTACTGTTTTATTGAACTGATACTAAGGAGGCCCTTCTCCTTAGTAGGTGCTCATTTGCACAAGATAGGGTGAAAACCCTAGCTATAGTTTTTGGTGACTCCCCTAGTGTTCCTTTGAATTTATGGTTAAAATTTTTAAAAGTTTTATTTTCTGCAAGTATTTTTTTGTTTACCCCCTTCGGCTGTCCTTTTCGGCAATTGGGTTTGCTGCCGAAAATCGCGTATTTGTTTCTTACAGCTGCGATCCGATCGCAGCTTTCAGTCTGTTTCCTGCGATCTCTCCATGGCTTTCAGTCTGTTTCCTGCGATCTCCCTATAGCTTTCAGTCTGTTTCTTGCGATCTCCCCACTGCTTTCAGTATGTTTCCTGCGATCTCCCCACGGCTTTCAACCTATTTCCTACGATCTCCCCGCGACTTTCAGCCTGTTTCCTGCGATCTCCTTGCGGCTTTCAGCCTTTTTCTTGTGATCTCCCTGTGGCTTTCAGCCTATTTCTTGCAATCTCCCCACGGCTTTCAGCCTGTTTCCTGTGATCTCCCCGCAACTTTCAGCGTGTTTCCCGCGATCCGACAGCGCAGTTTCGTCACAGACCTGCGATCTATTTTCTGCACTTTTTTTTTTTACCCTTTTTGAACCCAGAACTTTGCTGCAATATTTTATGCACCTGCACAACCACCTGTTCTATCTGCATCCATACTTACCTACAGTTGTTTTCTGCAGTTTGCTTTCTGTTCCATTTACAGAGTTTTTTAAGTTTAAGCATTTCAATTGAAAAAAGGAAATTTTGCATTACAAGTTTAATTTTTGCATTATTATTATTAGTTAGAAAGTTTCCCACCCGTGGCACTTTTAATTGGGTTCATTCTCTCACACGCACACACTCTGTCACCTAATTCAAGTGAGTCTTAAAACACTACTTAATACAACCAACATTCTAACCCCACTTGAGAAACACATAAGAATATTGTAGTTAGGTAGGACAAGGGGGATAGGCATCCAAATAACACCCCTCGATCTCTTACACTTGAGACATAGTTGTTGTCCATTAGAGAAAAAAAATCCCCTAGTATTTTTTGGCACAGTCACAACCAGTTTATCAGAGGGCCTCTCCCTTAGGAGGGTTGAAGTAGCCAGATTGGTTCCAGAGGCCTGAGTGGAATACCGCAATCCATTCAGTAACCGAAAGCTACCTACTCGTTGGTCTGTGTGTGGTGATTCCTTTTAGGCCCACACAGTGATAGGGTCGGAGCTGTAGATTCACCTTTCTGGATGTGTCATGAACGAGGTATCTTAGTTGCCTTTCTTCTAGGATTTTCTTACTCGGTGTCCCTCCCGGTAGGGGGATATCTTTAGCCACTTGGCTCTACTCTCCATATTGTATGACTTGGATTTCATCACCTTGCAGAGGATATGTCTGGTTGATTCATAATACTATTTAGCTAGGTTTTTGCATGCTCCCTTACCTCCCTTTGGTCTAGCGAGTCCACTATTTTTATTTTTTAGGAAACATGCTGCTTGTTGGTATTCTGACCATTGTTGTTGATACTCCGCTTATTGTAGCAGAGCTGTTACAGTAAGTGTTTTGAGTTGGTTGTTGGCCTGAGTGTCGTATTGTTTGCGCTCTCCTTTTGCACACTCGGATGCATTAGGGTTTTTGAGTTGTTCATCACTCAACACAACCCCCAGATACTTGACACCATCTGTCACCATTGAGTTCCCAAGACATTCTCAGTGCCTCCGGGGTGAGCCCCCATAGCACAGTTCACTTGACATCACCTGTCATAGATGTAGGGCTTCATCACTCGACTCCACTCGTCGATGACATAGAGCTCCGTCCCTCAGCCCTAATGCCCCTTATTTCACATCTAATTCTAAGGCAGAGTTCTAAAAGCCCACTTACACTGCCCCAACCAGCCCCATGGCTGGCACGACATCCAACCCTTTCTTTGTAGGGACCATTTGTGGAGCATCCACCACAACCCCAACTATGACACCCACTTTGGTTATGCCCTCAACAGGGCCCACACCCACCATTTTGATCACTGTGCCCATTCCAATGGCTAGCATACCCAACCTAACTCCACCAGTGACTCACAGTACCCTTGGCGGCGTAGGACCATCCCATACGAGCTTTGTTCCTCCACCTGGGGGTAACATCCCCAACCTAAACCCATCCCCTACACTTGGGGGCATTGGCCCCAACGTGGTCATGACCACCAGTATGTCACATCCTTCTACTATTTTTCCATTCATGGCTAGTCTCAACCTTCCTGACCTGGCCAGACTGACCAACGATCCCATCAAACACGACCCTGCATGGCCTCACATGCCCGCCAAGCTCCCATCAGACATCCCTAAGTTTGAGGGCAAGGCAAGTGAAGACCCCCAAAACCACATTATGTCCTTCCATCTATAGTGTTCCTCCATCTCCATAGTGGACGATTCTATCTGACTCCATTTTTTACAACGCACCCTCACTGGCTCTACAGCCAAATGGTACATCGAGCAGCCCCATGGGACCCATGCCACCTTTACTTCCCTCACCTTGACCTTTCTGCAGTTCTCTCAGTTACCTGTCCGCTATGACGTGGGATTTGAGATCCTACTATCTTGCAGACAGAATACAGCCACCCACATCACTGACCACATTCATGAGTGGCGACGACACCGAAGCCTGTGCAAAATCAAGTTAAATGATTGTGCCTTCTTAGATAGGTTTCTAAAATCTCTCCTTCCTATCATTGCCAAGGATGTGGCATCCAAACGACCCCAGTCCGAGGAAGAGGCCATCGTAAAAGCCCAACAATTTGACCTTATTTACTCCCAGTTTGTTTACCTCTATACCATCATACCTGACGCCACCCGCGGCGATTCTTACCGAAACGATGCGCCGAGGGCATCCCATGCCGCAGATGGCATCATTGGCCATATTGCCTCACATAACCAACCCTTTTCCATAGCACGTACTATCCATGGCCCTAACCTTTCGCGGGCTACATCCCACTTTGGAGCAACCAATTCGTATGCTCCCATGGCACATCACCACCATTCCCACAGACCATCATGTCCACCCCAGTGCTTCGGCCATACATCCCCTGCTTACGTCCCACCAGCCGCACCTCAGCCATATTACCACCCACAGGTCGTGCACGCTCATGTGTCCTCTCAAGCCCCCCCCTCTTATTATCCACCATAGAAAGCACCTGTGGCAAACCCACAACCCCTCACACAGACGTATCAGGAACCACCACAAGGTTCAACACCCAACCATCACCCGCCCTTGCTACCCCAACCACCACTTGTACCTAGTCATGTTGGTGTTACACCCATCCACACAATCCCCTTCCTATTCCCTCCTTCGGGAGTAGTAAGCACCCCGGTTATGGCTACTCTCAACCTCTCGGGGTTAACTTTAGGACTACCTGTGTGGTATATCACGCCTCCTGTTCCCCCCCTGACACCAAATGTCGTCCTACAACTGGTACAACCCATCACCACTGCTCGTCAACCACCTCCTGGTGTCACTACTCATTCCTCATCCACCAATCCATCCCCTCTTATCAAGCACACTGGGGGTAGATTCCCACAACCATACACTGCTTTACCCCTGCCCAAAACGGTTAAACCCCCCCCACGTTTTGCACTCCTCCCAAATTCTCTATGTGTGATGAGTTGGGCCATGCTACCCATCAATGTCCACAATTACCCGAATTACAAGAGCACATGCAAATGCTTGACGATGACCCCAACATCCTAGTTGTCCAACTCGACCCTACTCCTAAGCTTCGTGATAAATCACTGTGTACCAATCACCCTTGTGCAATATGCGGTATTTACGGCCATTACTTATATCATTGCCCTGATCTCCTAGATTATAGAGCTGCTCTCTATGAAATGAATAACTTGAACCTTGAGATAGCTCCCCCCACCATTGAAGAGATCCACCCCCCAGAATCTCCACCAACAGGTGAGATCAATACCATTTATATGATCTCTTCTACTAGCGCTCCCTTGTCAACCGATTTGACAACCCATAGTTTCCACAATGATGAGGAGATTTTCAAGGCTCTTACTACACCTGATTACCCCTGGGAGAATATGCACCATCATTCCTATTTCCTCCCGGAAGAGTCCTCCCCCACCACAAAGACCCAATTTTCGGTTAAGTCCAAATATTTCCTCCCCACCAAAGTCAACTGGTTTAAAGATCCCATTCCCACTCCCGATGCCTTCGAGGAAAGTCACATGGCCAATATCAAACCCACAATCCATATTGATATCTCTTCCCTAGGAAGTTCCACTGAACTCATTACTTTGGGAGCCTCTTGCACCGAGCACGAGATCAGAGAGTACAAGAAACATTTCCAAGAGTTTCGCGATGTCTTTTCCTGGTCCTACACTGAAATGCTTGGTCTTGACCCCGCTATCATAGAGCACCACATTGACACCTCTAAGAAAGGGGGAATAATAGATTAGCTCGACCCTGGGATAGGGGGCATGATAAATCATTTTGAACCTTCCCCATCACATCTATATCAGTATTTCAATGACCCCATTGTTCAAACCAACACATATGTGATCCACAATCATAAACCCCATGCACATAGCATGGGGGCAGGTCATTAACCCTGCTCACTTTTTCACATGCGTGATCTCAACCATTTTTGAGGTCACATATCACTTGTATATTTGATTTGATTTGATACACCTAGTATTCTTCCCCCACGGGTCATCATTTCTCCCCACCACTGCATCCTTGGCTTGGTGGGCTCACCTTTATTTGTAACAATTTTTTAACCCAGTTATTTCCTTTGACCATTCTGGAGTTTTTATGACCTCTATTTTTTGCACCATTTGCACCACTAGACTAATATTTCCATGCCTGTGATGATGCTTGAGATCATTTCTCGCTCTCACCAAAAACTTTTGAATTTTTTCCATGCACATCGCCATCTCAATTTGCACACCACATCGGCTATTGTCAAGTTTTAGCATTCCTTATACCATCAGATTCAATTTTCTGAGCCTGTAATGATGCTTGATATCATTTCTCGCTCTCACCCCAAGATATTTTGGGTATTTTTTACCAGCCCCTAGTCATCTCGATTTGCGTGCCACCTCGACCGTTATCCATTTTAGACACTTTTCATATTGCTGGATTCAGTTTTCCAAGCTCGTGATGATGCTTGAGATCATTTCTCGCTCTCACCAGATATAGTTCCCACGTCGTGTCCTGACACCTTGCTGCCTCGGTTTGCACGCCACATCGGTCACCATCGAATTGTTACACATTTTGACATAAGCCATTCACTCCATTCGTACTGCAATTATATCATTATTTTACCACCATTCATCATCCCGCAAAGAGTCCCACCAGTGTTCCCCCCCACCCTCGTTCTTGGTTCTCATCGATGTCCCTAGATTGAACACTCTCTCCTTGCTTGGCCATTCCTTTTGTTTGGTATAATTTTATCCCTTTTTCGGGTCGGACAAGTCCTTTACGAAAAAGGAACTTAGGGAGTTTCTATTAAGCTCTTTTCTGACTCCTAAAAAAATGAAAAGATCACTGAGCAATCTCACTTCCTTTCATGCTCGTTAAAGTACTTGAAAGGGCATCTATCTGGTATAAGTTTAACCCTTTTCAAGACCTAGTAGACTAATTACGAAAAAGGAATACTCTAGTCACACTGGCTAGAAGAGTTTTTCATTGCATCCTTTTATGCTTTTTTGGGCCTTAGAGACTAACACATGAAAAAGAACCCCCCTGGAGTCTTCTTATTGCTTTCAGACTCTCTAAAATTGAAAGCAACCATGAGCATGCACCATCCTAGGCTCGTACAAATCCACACGATAGTACCATTCCATTATTTCAGAGTCTTCTTATCGCTTTCAGACTCCTTAAAATTGAAAGCAATCACGAGCATGAACTGTCTTGGGCTCGTATAGATCCACACGATAGTACCATTTTCAGCACACTTCTTCTAGTTCCTTAAACCATGAAGAAGTACCCACCGATTCCTCTTGGAACTATGATCAATCATCTCGGCAGCACCCCCAATAAGGTCGCCTTTGTTCAGAGTATTCTGCTATATACCACCCTCAGAGTCGCATGCCATCTTACACCAACTTGAGTATCACTCATCCCAGTCACCATCCCTGATCCATTAAAGCTATGATCCCCTTCCCACTAGTCAATTTCATATGTTGCCCGATCACCCCTGCCATCATACTTTGAACAAAGGAAGTTTGAGTCCAGCCACTCTATTTTCCCAATTATTCCCCACCCCCATAGTATGGCAGTCCTACCATCAGTACTCTCACACTTCGGTTCTCCACCTCATGCTCGTATCAAGGAAACATCATTGCCTTGGTAGTTGCAGGTCTCCCTCTGTCGACGCCAGCCCATCTATTCTAGAGGATAGATCCAAAGGTCCCTGTGCCTTGGACTCATCACCATTTGTGGTGAGTGCCTATGAACCATTTTGAGAGGAGTCATCACTACCTCTCCGAGTGGTTGTTTCTCATATGCTCGACTTCAACACCTTGATCGCATCATTGAGAATCGCGCAGGGTATATATCCCTTCAGCTATTGGTCGAAGACCTCGGATTTCCCCCGACTCTAGCACATTGGTGAGTCACTTTGGAACACCCAGTTATATGTTCCCGAGGATGTCTGGGTTTCATTGGTGATTGTATTCAAAATCCATCCCATTATATGCTTCCTTGAGTACCCAGTTCAATGTACCATTGAGGGTATGACCACCTGTCATTATGATCTTCTAGTTCATCAGTTCCTCTAGTACCATACTCAGCACCACTATTGATATTCCATTGTCTCAGTTCTTCAGCTCGGACATGGTCAGCCCGGCAGTATGTCCCAGATTCGTGTCCCCTTTTGGACCCTTATGATGTACATAGTGGTTCTCCATGTATCTTTTAGGTCCCCATTTTTGGGCTTTATTGTTATTTTTATATATCTTGATACGAGCATGGGTATGCTCGCCTCGTCCATATATTGAGATTCTTACTCATTCATTATTTTGAGTTCATGTATCTTTCAGGTCCCCATTTTTGGACCTCATTGTTATTGTTATAGATCTTGATACGAGCATGGGTATGCCCACCTCGTCCATATGTTGATATTATTCCTCATTCATTATTGAGGTCATTTACTTTCAGTTTTTGCAGTTTGTTCGGGATTGTTGTTCTGGGCTCTAGTTCATTTTTTCTCCTCTCCACATCGCCTAAAAACCATAAAAGACCTATGATGTCTATCGACCATACGATGAGCTCCTTCCCTCACACATCAGGGGGCAATCTGTTAACACCCAAAAAGTGCTCACTACCTCATCTCCCTCATTACATGACTCATTTGTCTATATTTCCTACCATATTTGCCTCCAAAACCTTAAAAAACCATTAAAAAGCCTCCAAAAGGCCAAAAACCCCCTTTTTTCCCCAAAATAATTTAAATTTCCTCCAAAAATAGCAAAAACCGTCTAAAAGGGGAATAAAAAATATAAAAAAGAGGAAAAAGAGGGAAAAAAGAAGCAAAAACCCTATACAATTGACCTAAACCATATGGTACCAAAAACCATGGGTCAACACTCCACCACTAAAAACCTATAAATAGGTGATGGAGGCTCCCTATTTCATATCCACGATCTTCCCTATCCTCACTCTGCCAAAATCGCTCTTGAAACCCTAGCTTACCATTTGAGCTAGTCTCCCATCTGAGTGCCCCTTTGGCCCATATCCAAAACACTTTGGAGAAGGAGAAGGAACGCATTGGAGCTTGGAAGCAACCCTCCTGGACTACTGCAAGAGCTTCACCAACCTCAACACTTGAGGTAAATCTAATACAAAAGAAAATTATTATCATATTACTGTCTTTTTATTTCTTGTTGATGCACATGCTAGTTTAAGTTTACTTTGCTTTACTGTCATATTTTATTGTTTTATTGAACTGCTACTAAGGAGGCCCTTCTCCTTAGTAGGTGCTCATTTGCACATGCTAGGGTGAAAACTTTAGCTACACTTGGAGATTTTTTGCATTCCTCTTACTGCTTTTGTTCGACTGATTCTTTTTTTTTGTATAAGCTGCAGATTATATTAGATTAAAAAAAAGAGTACAAAATAGAATATAGTCCTTAATGGCCTGGCCCAAAGGTGCAATCCATGTTTTTCGAGAGAGTTCATGACAGTCGAAATATAATACAAAAAACCCTTGTCTACAGAGGGGAGAATATGAAGGAAATTGACAGAGTTTAAGGTCTTAGCAGCATTAAGCTGACTGCATATACATAGTAGGGAAAAAAAGACAAAAACAAACAATGGAAAAACCTTCTTAGACAGTAAATCATGGTGTCTCTTCCAGAATGGGGCGGCTGTAAGGTGCATTGTCCCTCCACACCTTGTCTAAGATCAGGGTAGTTTTCTCCTCCATAGAAGCCGAAGAACCAGGTGCCATTACCGACTTGACAGGCAGGGGAGCAGTTTTCCTTGGCATCACAGGGATGAAGGCTAACTGTTCCTTTCGAGTGCGCTTCTCCAGAATAGGGCCTAAGGTACAAGGGTTGGGAAATGAAGCCTAAGCTTTCTCCTTACCTTTGGTTTGAACCTTGATGCATGCCAGTCCTGCATATTTTCCACCCGGGTTGAGGTTGTCCAAGCCAAGAGTAGAATTTAGAGCAACAACAGAAGAGGTGGCTCCAGGGGTGGTGATTCCAGAGTGAAATTCATGGCCGAAGGAATGGGTAGGGGTGTAGGAGTCCCAGCTTTGAGTGTTGCGCAAGGTGCCAAGGGTGGTGGCCCAATTTGGCAGAGTGGCGAGCAGAGACTGAGTTTCCTAGTGTGCAGAGACCCAGTTGGATTCCATGTTTTCCATCAGTTGCCCCATCATGTTCTTGACAAACGAGTACGGGTCCCAAGCTGGTTCTTGTTGTCCAGGTGCCATGGTTTATGCATTGATCCTAGCTTCCCAATTGTCTAGCAGCAGATGAATTGGGATGGAGAATGCTGGACTGTAACCTTGTCAGAGAGGAGCTCTCATCTGTGCGTTGGCTTCCTTCGTGCTTTTTTCTTTAGCCCCCTTATTTATGCCCATAGTGGATATAGGAAGGGTGATACTAACATAGGAGTGCGCTTGCAGGTAGTTGATGTTGCAGAGATTTTTGAGCACAGAGAGAGAGATGCTAAGAGCACAAAGTACCTAGAGAATGAGGTATCCAGAGTACCTCATCGAACAAGCAGACAGATGAACTTCACCTTGAGCCCTAGGCCTGTGGTTCAAACGCAGGAGGATCCTCATCATGGTGGCCAGATAGGTTGAGGCGACGTTGAAGATAGGCTTATTAACTAGCCTCAGCGTTTGACGTCGTTTCAATGACATCAACATGGATGTGCATGTGGCTATGTGTCACTGGGTTGTATCCATCTAGCTGCATGGTGGAGCTGGCACCCGCACTCGAGGCTATTCGACTGATTCTTACTAAGTTATCAAAATTCAAATGTGCTATCATTTTGTGCCACAACCAGCTCTTGTCATTTTGGTTAATGCAACATTTATCTCCTTCGATTTCATCTAGGACATACACATTCCTAAGAGATCAAGTTCCTTTTTCAATTATTTTTTGAGAACCATTTCTTCTAATTTCACAATGATGACAATAAAAGGTAATATTATGATTAGGATCACAAATTTTTCCTACACTTAGTATATCATGCTTTAAACCATCAACATACAATACCTCTTGAGCTTTAGCATTTCCTTTGAGAGCCACTATTCCTTTAACAAGGATTTTTGTTGTATCGTTGTCACCAAAAGCTACATCACCTCCTCTTTCTTTTCTTAGATTGAGGAATTTCTCTTTGTCAACCGTCATAGGCTTGGTACATCCAATGTAAATGTACCATTTGATTTCTTCTTTTTGAGCATAAATAAATATCCCACATATGTCTTCGGTCTTTTCTTCTTCTTGTATGACTTGTCTTGATCTACAATTTGTAGCTGTGTGACCAAAATTATTGCAGTTGGAGCATTCTTCTTCACCACATAACACAGAGAAGGAGTCCTTGATTTGATTCAAAAATCGGTTAGACGGTTATTATTTTCTTTCATTCCTACCAAAATTTCTTCTCATGGGGGCCCTACATTCAATAGCTTTGCGACCAAAATTATAGTAGTTGTAACAATTTCCAAAAAATGTATTTTGGTACCTAAAAAAAAGTGATATTCTTGGAGCAATAGATTTCAAATTTCTTCTTCCAGCATTCCCTGTATTTGAAGGTCGCATTGACTCTCTCAGTCTTGTCCCAAAATACTCTTTTCAATCAAAGTTGGAGAAACCTTCTTCCTTTCTCATATTTGAGACTTCCTTTTCTAATTTCTCACATTCTTTCTCTCTTAAGGACAATAGTCTTTGGGATTCAATCAATGGCTCATGTATTTTACTAGGTCTGATCTATGCCTGGCAAGATATTCCTTTATAAAACTGACTTCCTGATTTAGAGAACATTCATCCTATTGGTTCTCTGTCTTGTGTGTGAGTCCAATCCCAATTTCATCATTAACATTTCTTTGTTTGAGAAGCATGTTGTTTAGATCTATAGAGATTTTATCAAATTTTTTATTTAATAAGCTCATCTTCTTTAGATATTCCTGAAGTGAATTAATCTCAGCATCCTTTTTGAGAAAATGTGCTCTTATTTGCTTTTCCAATTGATTTTTGGATTCTAGATAATCTTTTTCTTTTGTTTTTCATTGATATTTCTCAAGTTCTCAATCTCTTCTAAGGAAGGCAATAGTTTTGCTTCAAGATCAACAACTTCGTATTCATTGTCCTTGGAAATATTTTGAGGATTTTTCGTGGCCAAAAATAAGATTTCATTTCTTCCTTCAATATAATATTCATCATCATCTTCATAATCTAAAACTCCATCTTCAACTTGAGAAGAGAAGGTCTGTTTGTTGGCAATCTTCCGTTCTGAGAAATGTATTCTCGGATTTGACTTGTTTTTGCTTAAGGGACACTTTGCTGCAAAGTGTCCTCTTTTTCCATAGTTGAAACATTTCAATGGAAACTTTCCTCTGTACCTTACTGTTCCTCTTGGTAGTTTGTTGAAAAAATTTGCCAATTCTTCATCTGAAACATCCAGGTCTGATGAAGTAGCAACATGTTCTTTATTTTTTTGTTGTGTTTCTTTAGTTTCCTTGAAGGATGCTTCATTTTGCTTGGGATAATCAATCCTCATTTCATAAGCAATCAAATTCCATGTAATTAGATTAACTTGAGATCGTCCAGACTGTCCTTTTTTCCAATGGAAGATACTTTGGGGTTGAATCTAGCTGGAAGAGATATTAAAATATTTTGCACAACTAGAGTCTCGTCAAAGGATTCACCAAGACCTCTCATGGTGTTCAAAAATTCTTCCACCTTTTGAAAATAAGCAGCAATGTTTTCTTCTTCCAGTATCTTGAGTCCTTCAAATTGACATTTGAAACTTTGCAGCTTTTCTTTTTGAACCTTGGAGTCACCATGATGCACAATTGCTAATTTATCCCATATTTCCTTGGGAGTTGTATAATTCATCACTTTGTATAATTCTGATTCATTTAGACCAGCGAGAATTGCATTCATTGTTGTGGCACTATTTTCATAGGATTTAATTTCATCAGAGTTGGATGGTCGCTGATTGTCTTGAGGAGCGATGTATCCATCAAGCACGATGGTCCAGATATCGAATCCAATAGACATTAAATAAGAAGACATTCATTTGCTCCAAAAAACATAATTTGTTCCATCAAACTTAGGAACATCTCTGAACTTTACTCCACCCATCGTAAAGTGTGTTTACCAAGAAACTCAATCAAGTTGGTTAAACCTGAGTGAAGAAGTTGCTCTGATACCAATTGAAAAACAAACTTACTACACTAAGAGGGGGGGTGAATCAGTGTTGTGGTCTAATTGTTTAAAATTTAAATTTTCAATACAAGGTTAATCTTCAATCATTTAAGATAATGGCATATCAAAATAAATACTATGCAGTGACTTGCACAAGAATCACACCAAACAATTCACTTCTGTATAAATAAAAATTTTACTATCAATATTTGTGCTTCAACACAGAGTAAATGCACCAGCTGCAACTGGTGTGAGAGGGTTCAAGCTCTACAAAAAAATTTCAGCTTCAACTGAGATAAATTTTTCAAGCTGCAACCTGTTGTACATCCATTCATCCCAGCTTAACCATATACAAAACTTAAAATCTTGCACCCGTTTTACAAAATCGATGATCAAATATGGGATTGAGGATTCTCCTCAAATAGTGTGCAAACTTCAACTTATGAGCTGTAATATAATAACATACCTGAATTGAATCTAAGAAATAGGTGATGCCCTAGTCCACTCTTTCCATGTAAAAGCTTCACAATTTCTTTGTCTTGAACAAAAAAATAACAAAACAGAAATCCTGTGTAATTTTCTTAGCCTGACTTAGGTTTGTTGCTCCTCATTGATCTTCAGGTTCGTTGCTCATCAGTTGTTACTTTTATTTTGTTTACAAGGAAATTGGGGCTTTAAACGTTAAAATTTAACCACTAGGGCAACCAGTAAGGTCGACCTCATAATAATGACAATTATAATTCTTCAAAAATTTAAATTATAAATTTTTATATCTCCATAAAAAGAGGGGTAATAACCCTCATCATTTTATGACAAAGGCACGAGTGGGATGGTTTCCCATGTTAGTGATTCTAAAGTCACCCATCTTACATCATCAAAAGCATGGGCTTAAATCCTTATGCTTGATAGGTTAGCGACCGAATAAAGACTCCACAAGATTATTCACAAACGATTGATACCAAACACGAATAGAGACAAGGTTGTTTTTTTGGAATTTGGCTGAGGTAGTAGCAGATTCATAGCATCCGAGTTGACCATAGTTGATTGATAAATTTTTGGCTGAGCTATTAGTAGCTTAGGGTATCTGAGTTGACCACATTGACTACTGAAAATTTTCCATCAGAGTTGACCATGTTGATTGCTTAAATTTTGTTGAGATATCAATAGATTAGGGCATTCGCATTGACCACAATTGAGTGTCGAGCTCCCTATATGCAGATAAATTGTTACAAACACACAGAGCATACGAGATTTATTGTCAACCCGAGAAAGTCTTTTTATTTCAAAGGATAAGTGCACAATCTATGCTTAAACACCCAACCATTAGAATTGAATACTTTTATCTTCTATCATCCATGTTCATCCCAAGAATCTATGCAATCCCAATTGCTTTCTAATTACCACAACTTCAATTCCTCTCTACCATGCATCAATAAGAAATGATATAAGATCTAATCAACAATTGCAGGAAAGAAATCTCATTCATATTCTAGAACAATCACCTATTTGATCTAATCACTCTTGAAAATCATAAGGCATAAACTGAACATTAATATAGAAATCCAATTGCAAAGGACTGAATCAACTGCTCTAAGAATTTGAATTGCAAAATGGAAATCAACAATCATAACAGGAAAGAGAAATTGCAAGGGCTCATGGGATCACAACTTAGCTGCAAGATGAACAAGGTTGTGTACAATTATCACACAAATTACATAAAGTCTCTACTCAGTCGACTGTCACTCTGTATTACTTGCCAAATTCAAGGAAACCTAATATTAATTGTACTGGAAATCCACACCATAATTACCACTGCAGCGTACAAAAGAAATATCATGAACAAAGCATCACACAACAATGAATTCAAAATCCTATTTTAACTCAGCAATCTCTGTGGAAGACGGGCCCATCCTTCACACAGAGACGCTGGTTGAACAACGCAAGTTCCTTTAAATCAAGGGTAACTCCTTATATTAACAGAATATGATTACACAGTTTCTTTCGTTGCTAATACAATGAAATGATTATCTGTTGTTCAACCCCCTAGGTCGAGGCAACTCCCCATATTTATACATACAAATCATAACATCCAATCCTATAATCGGGCAGCCATGAAGATCTCTGATCTTCAGGAACCCTAAATAACTAGCTGTTACAATACGTGGCAGAACAGAGACATCAAAATATGAGAAAGTTATCAATTGAACCAAGAGTGGCGATCCTTCCAGATCACGACTAGACTCAAGCAGCCACATACTCAAGATAGCGCATTCTATTACAGCTGCCCTGTCACAGCTCTACCTAGGATGTTATATTGGAACCATGTGCCTTAATTGATGATTCGAGCCTCGAGAATCCCTTTGTAAGCAGCGAACACCTTTAAAGACTTGTTCAGCCCCACCTTCCTGCAGCCCACTTATCTCAACTACCTTCATAAATCATCACATATTAGCACAATTGAGAGATAAACAGCTTTAATTATCACACTCATAAGCATTAATAAGATAAAGCAATGATCAGTCATACCTTGGAAACTTGAGGGAGGTTCATCTCCCCTGAATGGCTCTGATTGTGCCCCTGGTTGTTCTTCCTCTAATATAGTCTCATCCCCCCCAGATGGCCCAACTTGTGCCCCCGGTTGCTGTTCTTCTTCCATTTCATCCCTTCCCCCAACTTTAATGGAGGAACTCCGATCCTCCTGTTGTTGTGGAACCTGTATTTGCTGTAATGGGACGACCCGCAAGGGAACAGATTGCTGAGGTCGGGTTATGAATTGTTCCCAAGTTATATGATGTTGGGCAAGGGTTCTTATAATGATTAATTTGATAAGGCCATGGTGGGTGAGAGAGGAAAGTGGGTGCTTAGCAGACTGAACAAATGCTTCCATATGACACAAGTCGTGCAGTAAATAATATGGAATGTTCAATAAAATGCCATGGCGGAGATGAGAAAGCAAAGAAAGTTCAGAGTTATACACAGTTTGATATCTACCTTCACAAGTAATGTACTTCTTGAGAAAGACAGCAACTTGGTCCCATGGTCGCAGCAGTGAGTTCAGTGCGATCCCTCTTCTGGATGCTTCAACTTGCTCCCCTGCGAGTAAAAATTATTCTCGTGCAGTCGTTGCAGGGACTCGTTGGTTAAACCATGGTTTTCCCACCATCGGGATGGCTGTAACCTCGGATATAATGGTATCGGAGACTTCTATGCGTAGCCCCCACACCATGGAGTGAGTTTTGGTAAGATTCAAAGCAAATTGCAAGGCTGCATCCCGATCCAATCCGTCTAGTCGCTCAAAAAATTTGAGCCAGCCGGCAGCTTGAAAGATGGCAAGAACTTGAAGATTTCTCCTGAGTTCCCGTGTATTGAAAGGTTCATGATGAACTGGAATCCCCATGATCCTGGCTGCAAGCTCAAGTTGCTATCCCACAGATTACAGGATCCCAAAATGGAAGTTGCAGCACAGAGGATGCACAAATCGCTGAGCGGAGACGTTGAGAAAATGGGCGAATTTGGAAAGTTGAGGACAGAAAATCGTTCAAAATTTCCATGCCGAATTAGGGAAGGTGGCGGTTATTAATGTTTACTTCGTACGAGGGAAAGGTTTAATCAGGTATAATGCTGGTACGAGTGAAGGTACGACTGATATTGTTTAAATGATATCAATACTTAATCACGTGATAAATGAAATCCATACCTCATAAGACTGTGCGTCGGATAGCCTGCGGAGAATGGTGGAGCGTGCAGTTGGTGACGTTGCGGAGGCGAACTCGTGCACAGTCAGAAGTGTGATCATGATGACTCGGATAAGGCAATAATTTCTTTCGCCGATGAAACACAGGCCATCGCGTCCTCGGGGTCAGAATGATAAGTTCGCCGGCTCGACTGAGGTGAATCAGCACCATGATTTAGCAGGTTTGGAGCAATTCTTCCGTTAACACAGGAGTTACCACTGCAAGTTGCAAAAAAATGATATCACGGCTGACGAAAAAGATGTTGCAGCCGCCAGGAAAGAAGTTGTAGCCGCCGGAGGGTATGTTGCAGCTACCGGAAAATGGTTTACGGTAGCCGGGAAAGATATCTTTTGTTCGTCAGAAAAATAATATTGCCGCCGATGGGAAATGGTTCACATATTCCGGAAGATATGTCGCAGTTGCCAGGAAATAAGTTGCAGCCGTCGATGTTGCAGCCGCTGGAAAATAGTTCACGGCTGCCGAAAAGGATGTTGCAGCCGCCAGAAAAGATTCACGGCAGTCGGGAAAAAGGATATTACGGCCGCTGGGAAATGATGTGGCAATCGCTGGGGAATGGGGTGTCGGCCACTGAGACATGGTGTTGCAGCTGCCGAAAAATATGTTGCAGCTGCCAGAAAAGATTCACGGTAGCCGGGAAAAAGGATATTACGGTTGCTGGAAAATGAGGTGGCGAGCCGCTGGAACATAAGGTGGCAGCTGTTGGAACATGGTGTTGCAGCTGCCGAAAAAGATGTTGTAGATGCCGATGTTACAGCTGCCAGAAAAGATTCACGGCAGCCGGGAAAAAGGATATTACGGCCACTGTAAAATGAGGTGGCGGGTCGCTGGAACATGAGGTGGCAGCTACTGGAACATGGTGTTGCAACTGCCGAAAAAGATGTTGCAGCTGCCAGGAAAGAAGTTGCAGCTGACAGGAAAAAGGATTTGCGGCCGCGGGGAAATGAAGTGGCGGGCCGCTGGAACATGAGGTGGCAGCCGCTGGAACATGAGATGGCAGCCGCCGAAAAAGATGTTGTAGTTGCCGATGTTGCAGCTGCCGGAAAAGATGTTGCAGCTGCCGGAAAAGATGTTGCAGCTGCTGGAAAATATGTCGCAGTTGCCAAATTTTTATTTTTATTTTTTATTTTTTTAGCAGAAGGGAAATATAGCACAGGACGACACATGGAGACTATCGCTTGACGGGCCCAATCTAGTCGTTCTCCTGGCACTTCCCTGAAATTTTTTTTTTGAAAAATAACAGCAAACGAAAAGATCAAATGCAAAGAGAAAGAAAAAAAAACAACAATTATACGCTACAGCAGGAAATTATTTATGTACATCAAATACGATTTTCAGTTTAAGGATTGGCAAAGGCAGAGAGAAATTCCTGCTCTGGTGCTAGCTGATAATATGGATCAGCAGCAATTTGCAAAATGAATGCATCTTTCGAGATTGGCATATGATACAGTCGCAGTCTGTGGCCATTAGCAAGTAATGGTATACGATTTTCATCAATGGTCACCAGGCGAACAATGTCGTTGTCAAATACTTTGTCGACCAAATATGGACCCAGCCATCTTGTACGTAATTTACCTTTAAAATCCTTCTTGAATATGGAGTCGTATAATAGCGCCCAATCTCCCTCACAGAAAATTTTCTTTTTAATAAATCGGTCATGCCAGTTGGATCTCTGTTGCTGAACCAACACAGTCCGATCTACTACTGCTAACCGTTTCTCATCTAATTCGTTTAATTGATTCAATCTTCTCCTCTGGGCTTCTGTTACATCCAAACTCATTTCTGTGGTTTTTTTCAGGGTTTTGATCTCAAACTCAATTGGAAAGATGGCACTCTTTCCATACACCAGATCATAGGGAGAAAACCTTGTGGTGCTACGCCAAGTTGTGCGATATGCCCACAGTGCTTCTGGAAGCCTGTCAGCCCAATCCTTTCGATGGGTTTTAACTATTTTAGTAAGGATTGCTTCAATAACTTTATTAGTACTTTCCATTTGACCATTGGCCTGGGGGTGGTAGGGTGAAGCCATCCTATGCTGCACATGATACTTCCGGAGTAAGGATTCAAATTGGTGTGAGATGAATTGTGGTCCCCCATCGGTAACTACTTCCTTTGGTACCCCAAAGCAGGTAAAGATTTCACTGTACAAAAAATCAATCACCACCTAGTCATTATCCTTAGCCAAAGATACAGCTTCTACCCACTTGGTCATGTAATTAGTGCAAACCAGAATGTAAACCTTCTGTCTGGAAGGAGGACTGATAGGGCCAACAAAATCCAATGCCCATCTATCAAATGGTTCAAGTACGACTTGGGGCTGTAAAGGCATCTGATCTGTTTTATTAGGTTGGCCCATCCTTTGGCAGCTGTCACAGGACTGAACATATCTTTTAGCATCCCTGAATAGTGTCGGCCAATTGTAGCCCATCCGCAGCGCTTTATGCCCTGTTCTTTTGTCTACAAAGTGTCCTCCACAAGGTTCATCATGACAGGCCTTCAGTATATGAAATATCTCATCTTCCCTTACACATCTCCTAATCTCAAGATCGGGTCCTGTGTAAAAGAGATAACCATTGAGCCAACAATACTTGGCACTTTGCTGGATAATTTTTCTCTTCTCTCGTTTAGACATGTGTGGTGGGATCTGCCTTGCAACCAAATAATTAGCAACGTCTGCATACCAGAAGGAATGAGATGAGAGTGCGAATAGATGTTCATCTGGAAAAGAATCCTCAACAAGCAAACTGTCATCACTGTTAGTAAAACGTGATAAAAAATCAGCAACAACATTTTCTTTTCCATGTTTATCTATAATGGTAATATCAAATTCCTGCAATAACAGGAGCCACCTGGTCACTCTGGCATTGGTGACAGGTTTGTTCATCAAATACTTAATGGCAGAGTGGTCAGTGTGCACAAATGTAGGATACCCAGTAATGTAATACCGAAATTTATTAATAGAATAAACAATAGCAAGGAATTCTTTTTCGGTAACAGTATAATTAAGTTCAGCAGAGGCTAAGTTTTTACTAACGTAATAGATAGCATAAGGTACTTGACCATCCTGTTGTCCTGGTACTGCTCCAATGGTGGTATCAGAAGCATCTGAAGAAATGTGGAAAGGTATGGTCCAATTAGGTCCCCTTAGGATAGGGGTTGTGGACAGCTTCTCTTTAAGCTTATCAAACGCTGTCTGGCATGCTTCACTCCACACAAACTGTGCGTCCTTCATTAACAACGAAAACAAAGGAGAAGCGAGTTTGGAGAAGTTTTCTATAAATCTCCTGTAATATCCAGCATGTCCCAGAAAACTTTGCGCCTCTTTCTGAGTTGAAGGGGTTGGTATATTTTTTATCACCTTAATTTTTTAAGGATCCACCTGAATGCCATCGGTGGAGATGAAATGTCCTAATACCACTCCCTCACTCATCATCATATGGCATTTTTCAGTGCTTAATGAGAGGTGATCCTGTTCGCAGCGAATTAAAACCTTCTTTAAATTTTCCAGTGCCTCCTCATAATCCTTGCCATAGGGAGTAAAATCATCCATAAAGACTTCCATACTATCATTAACCAATTCAGAGAATATGCCAATTACAGCTCTTCGGAACGTTGCTGGTGCATTACATAAACCGAAGGGAAGCACCTTGTAGGAAAACGTTCCCCAGGGGCAAGTGAAGGTGGTCTTATCCTGGTCCTCGGGAGCAATCTGAATTTGGTTGTACCCGCTGAACCCATCCAAGAAGGAGAAGAACTTCTTCCCTGATAGGGTATCAAGTACTTGGTCAATAAAGGGCAGAGGGAAATGATCCTTTTGCGTAGCTTTATTCAGCTCCCTATAATAAACACAGACTCTCCATTTACTATTTTTCTTGGGCACAATTACAAGTGGGGAAACCCACTCACTATTTGAAATAGGGTAGATGAATCCTGCTTCCAAAAGCTTCTAGATTTCCTCCTTCACTATATCCCTCATATTGGGGTTCATGCGTTGTGGGGGTTGACACATAGGCCGGGAGTCATTTTTAATGTAAATATGGTGGGTGCATAGATTAGAAGGGATACCCTTCATGTCTGTATACTCCCAGGCGAATGCCCCCTTATGTTCCTTCAAGAGACTGATTAGGCGCATCTGTTCTTCTGAGGAGAGACCAGGGTTGATGTTCAAAGTCCTTCCAGGCTCTACCTCAATAGGAATACTTCTCGAATTTTTCAAAACTGGGATTATGTTTGCGTCACCGACTAGTGTTTCCTCCGTAAGATTTTCTTATTCTTCCTTACCAAGGGTAATGTTCAGGATTTGATTGACTTCTTTATCCACTGAAGCAGGTTCGCTAATGAAATTATTGATGGCATCGTCTTCTGTTTCATTTTTAAAAGTTAAGGCCTTCCCTATTGTTAATAATGGCTGAACATCATCCTCCTCTTCCTGCTCTATCCAGAGATAAGTTTCAGCCTCTAAACTTGGCCGAGCTGGAGGATACAGGGTGAGGTTTTTAATCTCTGTACCATCAGATATAGTCATGGACCCAGATCGACAGTTGATGCAAGCATCAGCTGTGGCCAACCAAGGCCTCCCCAGGATCAATGGATGTCCCCCCAGCTGTGATTTTGGTTGCAATATCAAAAAGTCAGTAGGGTATTCCCATGAATCTACTGAGATGACAAGGTCGTCCAAAATCCCTTCAGGTCTAATGGTGGATCTATCTGTCAATTTGAAAATGGTAGGGGTCAGCCTAAAATTAGTGAGTCCAAGCTTCCTCACAGTCTCAATTGTTATGACATTGATCGTTTCTCCTAAGTCGACTAGCACGTTGGGTATCTGCGTTTGTCCTATATGTACAGTGACAGTAGGAATGCTAGGGTCGGCATACTTGGTCACAGGGGTTTTTCCTGTTATTAAAGCAGATAAATTCCCTATGACGTGAACAGTGGGAGGGTCTCTAGGTTTCCTCCCTGGTTTCTTAGTGCACAGGTCCTGAACGGTTTTAGCATAAATAGGCACGTCTTGAAGGGCTTGCAGAAGGGGGATTTTAATGTAAAGATTCTTCAATTCTCCTAGGCGGTTGAACTGAGGTTGCCCCCCTATTTTTGGTAACATTAGTCTCTCGGGGTATGGTGGTTTCCTTACCAGCTGGGTAGGATGCGTATTATCCGATTTCTCATTTAATGTTTCAGCTGTCCCATCTAAGGGATGCTCAGCACCTTCAGTGATAGGAACCGGATCGGATGGATGCTGTGAACTCTCTCCTTTTTCATGCATAGAAGGTGGAATATCTTCTGTAATTACAGGTTCTATTATCTTCCTAGATCGTAGACGAATATCATTACAAGGTACAGGGGAGAGAGAGTAGGCCGGCATATTGACAGTTTCCAATTGATGGACTGTTTTATTATTCGGGTTAGGATTAGGTTGGGCAGGCAGCTGAGGCTGTATTGGTATATTAGGAACAAGATTATTCTTCAGCTGCAGTTGCGACTGTTGAGGTGGGTATTGAGGATATTGAGGAAATTGAGGAAATTGAGGGTATGGAGGAGAATATGGTGACTGTTGAGGTGGAGGTGGTTGAGGAAACTAGTTCCCAAGATGGAAGTTCCTCCATCTAGGAGACCATGATGTAGGTTGATTTGCCGGCTGTGTCCAAGGACTCCATGAGTTATAATTTTGCATTGCAGGTTGAGAAGGATTCCACTGAGCATAATTTGAAGGGAATTGTGTATTCACATTTTCAATGTTATTATTCCAATTGTTCATATTATTCAAAAATGGAAATGAGTCCGGAGGCATACCTTGATTTCGAGGCTGCCAAGGTTTCTTCTGTGCAATGAAATAGGCTGATTCCACTTCTGGAGTTGATGCCTGCAGAACATCCTTCACTTGGGGAAGTGTGGGACATTCCTTCATGTCATGGTTCAACTCACATAGCTGACATACTTGTATTTTGTCAAGAGGGCATTCCTTCAGTGGATGATTCTTTCTACAACGAGGACAGAACACACCTAGTGTGAGATCCTCCACTGCCTATCTTTGTTTAGCCTTCAGGACATCAATCTCCAAAGAGATGGAGCTCATCATTTATGTTTTAAAATTTTCAAGGAGATTACCTATCTTTGCACGTGTAGCTCCTCCATTGGATGACTTCTGAGTTCTGTCGAAGACATCACGTTCCAGCTTATCCTGTTTATCCCACTTATTGTTCTTGGAAGATCCCCTGGAGTATCTCTTACATAATTCCACAATCGTCTCAAAAGGCTCTTTGGAGATATCTCCCTTTCCTAACAGATTTAACATGTCTGAACAATCATCCCTGATCCCTCGAAGCAAGATTATCTTGAGCACATCCAGCCCCATGTTCGTCTGCCCAGCTCTTTGCACATTGTACAGCAGCCTTTCTACAAAATCCTCCAGACTTTCATCCTCCTTCTGCACCATCTTGAATAATTCCTCTCTTTTGTCCCTGGTGTTGCAATATTCTTGATATTTCTCCAGGAATACTTGCTTCATCTTATTCCAATTAGCAACAGTTCCTCCCCCAAGGCTCATGAACCATCGTAATGCATTGTCCTTCAGGGTGGCGGGAAAAAGTTTCAGCTTTTGGGCATCTGTGACATAATCATAGCTGCGACAGAGGATATCAAATTCAAAAAGGAATTCGTCTGGATCTTCTGCCGCCCTGCCATGGAAACGAGGCAACACCGATGGTGATATCTTCTTCATAGGAGCTGTCCCTTCTGGTTGCTGAATTGGAAATTGTAATGTAGCCATAGTTCCTTCTGGCAAGGAGTAATTTTCATGATGGTATTTTACCACTACCTCTTCCTCTTCGGTCTCATGTCTGTTACTCATATTTTCTTCTGTATCCTCTTCTTTGTTCGTTCCTGCATTCTTTTCCTTGTTTGTAACAGCTGCATACTCCTTAGTTGTAACAGCTGCGTATTCTTCAGTTGTAACAGCTGCATACTCCTCAGTTGTAACATTTGCGTACTCCTTAGTGGTAACAGCTGCGTATTCCTCAGTTGTAACAGTTGCGTCAGCTGTACCTTCCTTAGCAGGGGTATATGAGTGAGTCACAGCTGCTCCTGTACTCTCCACCGTGGATCTTGACGCTGGTGCCCTAGGATCAACAGGGCTTCTTCTGATAGGAGTTTCCCATTGACGAGTCCTGGTAGCTGAATCAGTTCTGTCAACAAGATCGTCGATGAATGTCCTTCTGCCCAACAGTGGTCCTCGACCACGAACCAAACCACCTACTCTGTTAGTATTTTGTGGGGTTTTGGGAGTTGGGAGGTGATCACGTTTTACCCTCCTCGTATTCATGCGAAGTAGATCATTTCAGCAAAGAAGAGACTGACTAAAAACAATTATCAGATGCAACTAATGACTAGTGCTTAATTTTTATCCTTCCCCGGCAACGACGCCAAAATGTCGAGCTCCCTATATGCAAATAAATTGTTACCAACACACAGAGCATACGAGATTTATTGTCAACCAGAGAAAGTCTTTTTATTTCAAAGGATAAGTGCACAATCTATGCTTAAACACCCAACCATTAGAATTGAATGCTTTTATCTTCTATCATCCATGTTCATCCCAAGAATCTATGCAATCCCAATTGCTTTCTAATTACCACAACTTCAATTCCTCTCTACCATGCATCAATAAGAAATGATATAAGATCTAATCAACAATTGCAGGAAAGAAATCTCATTCATATTCTAGAACAATCACCTCTTTGATCTAATCACTCTTGAAAATCATAAGGCATAAACTGAACATTAATCTAGAAATCCAATTGCAAAGGATTGAATCAACTGCTCTAAGAATTTGAATTGCAGAATGGAAATCAACAATCATAACAGGAAAGATAAATTGCAAGGGCTCATGGGATCACAACTTAGCTGCAAGATGAACAAGGCTGTGTACAATTATCACACGAATTACATAAAGTCTCTACTCAGTTAACTGTCACTCTGTATTACTTGCCAAATTCAAGGAAACCTAATATTAATTGTACTGGAAATCCACACCATAATTAACACTGCTGCGTACAAAAGAAATATCATGAACAAAGCATCACACAACAATGAATTCAAAATCCTATTTTAACTCAGCA
This sequence comes from Larix kaempferi, assembly GCA_027924585.1. Lineage (NCBI taxonomy): Eukaryota > Viridiplantae > Streptophyta > Pinopsida > Pinales > Pinaceae > Larix > Larix kaempferi. The sequence continues at coordinate 7,233,764 of BSBM01000020.1, read as the reverse complement.
ATCTCTGTGGAAGACGGGCCCAGCCTTCACACAGAGACGCTGGCTGAACAACGCAAGTTCCTTTAAATCAAGGGTAACTCCTTATATTAACAGAAGATGATTACACAGTTGCTTTCACTGCTAATACAATGAAATGATTATCTGTTGTTCAACCCCCTGGGTCGAGGCAACTCCCCATATTTATACATACAAATCATAACATCCAATCCTATAATCGAGCAGCCATGAAGATCTCTGATCTTCAGGCACCCTAAATAACTAGCTATTACAATACGTGGTAGAACAGAGACATCAAAATATGAGAAAGTTATCAATTGACCCAAGAGTGGCGATCCTTCCAGATCACGACTAGACTCGAGTAGCCACATACTCAAGATAGCGCATTCTGTTACAGCTGCCTTGTTACAGCTCCACCTAGGATGTTATATTGGAACCATGTTCCTTAATTGATGATTCGAGCCCCGAGAATCCCTTTGTAAGCGGCGAACACCTTTAAAGACTTGTTCAACCCCACCTTCCTGCAGCCCACTTATCTCAACTACCTTCATAAATCATCACATATTAACACAATTGAGAGATAAACAGCTTTAATTATCACACTCATAAGCATTAATAAGATAAATCAATGATTAGTCATACCTTGGCAACTTGAGGGAATAAAATAAGGACAACAGGTCTGATTGACATGGTAAGTGGTGTAGGACAGGGGCAGGAAAGATGATTAAAGATGATTAAAAAGGGCCAATTTTGGGCTCAACATTGACTGCTCCAATTTTTAGCATTATTATTTGACTTGGGTTTTAATGTTGTGAGTTATTCATGAACATTCAACAACTACCATTTTTTTAGCATAATTATCAACCAACTTTGACAGTAGAAGTTAGACTCATATTTTTTGAGTTAGTATGGTTAGGGATACTCTAATCCTATGCAACAATTTAGGGTTTGATTAACATTTCCATAGATCTAGGTAGATTGCATAGTTGTCTTCACTAGGAATCATAGATGACTGCTTATTGCACTAATTCTTTGACATCAATTCCAACCAAGATGTCTAACACATTTATCATTTTCCCTTAACAGATTGGGTCTCTAATGTTGTCCTGGTTACGAAAAAATAGGGAACCATCAGAGTTTGTGTTGATTACAAGGATTTGAATAAGGCTTGTCCCAAGGATGATTACCCTACCCCGTTTATTGACCAAATGATCGACAACTGTGCCAGAAGTGTCATCTTCTCATTCATGGATGGATTTTCTGGCTATAATCAAATTGAGATCCATCTCGCCGATCAACACAAGACTTCTTTCATATTCCCATGGGGTACGTTCGCATATCGAAAAGTCCCCTTTGGCCTTAAAAATGTTGGTGCTACATTCCAATGAGATATGTTGTATTCTTTCCACAATGTGAAGGATTTTGTGGAGCCTTACCTAGATGATCTCCCTACTCATTTGAATCGTCGTGACTTCCACATCGATCGTCTGATAGTTGTATTCCTTAGATGTCAATGGTATCATATCCACTTAAATCCTCATAAGTGAATTTTATGTGTAGAGTCTGTACACCTCTTAGTCTTCATCATTTCAAAGGATGGGATCTTGTTTTTGGACACTCTATAAAGGAGGACTAAAATGCATATCCCTAGTCTGATGGTTAAGATCTAGAACAAAACAAGTACATAATACAAACAACTTTCCTAGATTGATTGAAATGCAAGATAAGGGAAAAATATGGCTTACCTTATAAATGAAGATCTTTTCTCCTTGCTGATCCAAGTCCTGATCTTCAAATTGCCAACTGCAAAACCAGTCAATGACATGTGGAAATAGACAAGTGATGAAATCACATGATTGTGAACCAATCTACATCAACGGTCAAAGAGGTCAATCCTAAACATTATCAATACAACAAGTTTATGGAAATAATTTGAATTAGATGTAATAATAATAAGTACAAAGAGAGAGGTGTTATAACTGATTCTTTGATGTCATAACCTTCTTCTAACAATCCCATCCTCCAAGATCAAATGGCTAGCCTCCTAATGGATGAAGAGGATCTCCTAGTAAAATTCCACTAGCATGTAAGTACTCTATCCTTCCTCCCTTAACCATGGAGAGGGGGGTTCATATATATAGGGCTAAAGGGATAGGAGAGGTTGATGATTTAGGGGAGAGACTTAAGGGATCATACCACTAGGTAAGGGGATCGAGTTACACCTTCCCAGATATGTAGGGATAAGTCTCCACACTGTCCAACCATTGAGAAGTTGCTCGAAGCTTCTCTTTATCCACTTTAACCAACAGTGATGCACCTTGCGTAAGGACAACTCACTCCAATGGGAGGTCTACGCACCTTGTAAAAGAGCATCATGCATCACTGACGCACTCTACTAAGGTGCAGAGCGCGCCACCTTAAGTTTGACACACCTTGCCAGAGATCAGGGTGCATCGGGGTGACAACACAAAGTTAAAGGGATGAACAACAACTTCACTTTTTGTGTTTTATCCCAGGTACTTTAGGGATCAGGGCATATAGAGGACACATATCTCATCATGATGATATTTTGGTGTAACAGAATTCCCCACAAAGCATGAAGATGGATAAATAAGGTAGGTGAAATGGTTTGAAATAGGAAAAACATTGAGGTAAGGATTTGTCGGTTGGAGTGACGAACAAAAACCTCCTGAAATACAACTGAATCTGAGATATATGTCTCAACTAACTCACAACATGGCTCCTGAACAATACTTTGTATATCCATGATAGTAAAGATTGAATGAACACAACCATAGATACTAGACACAATCGTAGATCCATGATAAGATGATAACACAACCTCGACCAATACAAAATTGGATCCATGTAATATGACTCAAAAAATATCCATCGTAACCTAGGTAAGATACATGAGTTAACCCAAGGTCTTCAAGCCAAACCCACAATGATACAATTCTAACCATGTGATTGCAATGTCTTGCAGTCGAACATGGGAGAAACCACTTGATTATCGGTCATTGATGTATATCGTTAACAAGTGCGAGGAAAATCACCATTGATGTCATTGATCCCCAAGGTATCATAGTACATACCACTGAATGTGAATCAATGATCTGAGGTCGAACACTCAGTGGAATATTTAAATCATAAGTCAATGATGTGAACTTACTATTGAAAGCAAGGTAACCTGCCATTGAGGCAAGTAGGAACAAAGTACTTGATTGGTTTCTAGGTTTAATCCTCAGATGATGTGTTGAAGTATACAAGGATAAACTGATCAAATGAGGGCCATGATGTTTCCCCCATCATCGACACGAAAAAATATCAAATATTTTTGGAGTATATCATACTGTAGATTAACACTTGATACTGGCTCAGGAATGACCAACATGATAGAAGGTAGAATGATTGTGGAGATTGAATCGATGAGCAGACTGCTCTTGAACATGGGAATGGCATGAATTGGAAGCATTGGCATGACAAGAATGACACCAACCCATTATGAAACTGATGATGGAAGCATTCTTTGAATGACATAGAGGAGTGGACAACTCATGGAATGGGTGGGACTCGAAGAAAAGAATATTATCCAAGTGTTTGAATGAATATGAAAACGAGTGCCATTTTAAAGAGTGACTAAGTACTACCATAATTACAATGAAACACAAACTCTTCCTTATCCCCATCATGATTTATGAGTACCTTTTTGTTTTTTAACGAGCTTGAGGAGGGTAACATATGATTGATATAGCTCATCCTTGGGACAAGTCTGATCTCATATGTTTTACGAACTTGAGATAGGAGGGGTTCATCCTAGAAAAGGGCCCTTAAATGACATATTTTAACGAGTCCAAAGAAGGAAAACTGGATGTCATTTCATATTTAGAGTCTCAAAAGAACTAAAGAAGACTCCAAATGGTTATTTTTCATAAAATTTAATCTCCTCATCCAAAAAAGGATAAAACAACATGAGAGATAACTCTTTCGGTCATGATTAACCAGAGTGCTCCTTTTTCGTAAATAGTCCTCCTGGTCCGAAAAAGGGGTAAACTATCACCAAAAAGACGACCTTTCAAATACTTTTACAAGCATGAAATAATCAAGTTCACTTTGCGATCTTTTCATACTTTGGGAGTTTGAAAAGAGCTTAAAGAGGAACTCCGAAGGGTTCTTTTTTGTGGGAGTTTTACAATCCCGAAAAAGTGATAAAATGTAACTTAGTGACTTATTCTCATAGTTTTACAACCATGAGAGAGAAAAAAAAGTATGCTTGATTATGTTATTACTTGGTTTTAATGAGCGTGATGATAGCATAAAAAACACTCTAAGACTCGTTCACACTTGATAAAAAGTATTAAACGTCTATGATGGTCGCCAATAAAGTCAAAACACCACTTCTTAATCTGTGAACTCCAAAAACTAAGTTAGATTCTATAATAAGGTGTTAAAACGTAAAAAAAGTCACCAACTATAGTAAGAAACCCATAAAAGAAATATTGAAAAAGGAATATTCCATTTCTTTATATAAAAAGTCAAATAGTAAATAAATATTTACCAATTTTTTTTACCAAGTTGGAATAGTGAAAACACCCCTTTGGAGCTCATTTTTCCAACTTCAATTGCGGACACTACGATTAGTCATTTCACGCCCTGTCAGCTGCAGGTGGGCCTCAATCCTATGCTTTACCTTTCCAGTGGATTAGTTTTCGATTTAAGTAATATTTTTGGTTGTTTTTGAACTCAATAAGAAGGGGATTGTGCGCTCCCTAGGAAACACGCTTTCCCCTTGCGGGAAGTGCATTGAGTGGGGTCTGATGCACTTCACCCATGGGAAAAGTGTGTTGTTGGCACACTATCCGCAAAAGCAGGGTGCTTCGGTGCAGATCCATAATCAAATTTAAAAAATGGGGCCAAAAAGACTCAATCCAAAGCCGTGAAAAGGACCTAAAGGTTTTTTATTTCATGTTTATGTAGACTTCAGCCAATATAATGGTTCGGTGGAAAGAAAGAGAACATGAACTTGAATATTCCCAAGCTACGAATGATCCACATTCAATGAATGCTTTGCAAAGGTGCGGACTCTTAAAATTCTTCCATGTACAGGGAATGAGGGCCCATGTATAATTGATATATTACCTGATCAGGATATGGGACCTAGATCATCATCATTTCAGAGTTGGTGCCCACATCCTCACCTTGGATGTGGAAGATATTTATTTCATGACAGGTTTATCTAGAAGGGGAGTCTCAGTTTCACTATCCGAGCCATGGGGTAGTGATCAGTCAACAGAGAGTCTGGTGGCACAGTTTTGTACACCAGTGACACAGATGCTTGCTGGGAAGATTCCCATCAAGAACATACGAGATTGACCCCTAAGAACTGTACTCTTCACTATTGAGAGGGTGGTGGGAAGAAGGGATACTCATCAGGCCACCAAGGACCACATGCTATATGCCATCGAGTGTATGCCACTGATAGTCTTCAACTGGTGCAAGGGACTCCTCGTGAATCTGAAAGATCATCTCGCCAAATGAAGACGAGTTGAGTTGAAGCAGTTTGGTTATGGATCCTTCGTAGTTCCATTCTTCCTAGAGAGAGTTCCAGTACTGTGACCTCAGGTAGAGTTGGATGATCTCGGTCCACAATATCCACACATGGTCTGATGGTCGGAGGTGATGGCCCGCCTGTTGATCTATTTGTAAATTTGGAATATATTCACTTGTATATTGTATGTATTACATTTGTACTTTATTGTATCCCCAACGGAGATGTATTATTCCTTCAATTGGAAGTGTCGTCATTTGTATTTGTAAGTGTCGCAAGTTATATTGTAAGTGTCGTAACTTATATTTGATGGGTTATTAGACCACCTTAGACTGGTCGTCCCAGTATGACTTAAAGGGTTGTTAGACCAACCTAGTGGGGTAGGCCCAGAGACAAGTGGTAATGGTTTATTAGAATCTCCTAAGGGAGGTCGGCCCAGTTAGAGTAGAAGGAAAGTAAAGGTAAAGTATAAATAGAGAGGAGCACCTCTCTATTTATCCATTCATTCACTCACTCACTTCGCAATAGTGAGAGAGAGTAGGAGTGCATGCAAGTGGAGGAGGATAAGCTGCTAGGACACTATCTCTTGTTTTGGAGTTTGATCTTTTTGATCTTTGTATTGGTGCGCATTCTATCTCTGAGGAAGTTGCGGGGTTTTTCACCTTCTTGGTTTTCCCTAGTGAAATTCTTTATGTCTCTTGTCTCTTATGTTTGATATGTTGTACATGTTGTTCTCTCAGTTAATATCCTAGATCATATTGAATTAAATGATGAAAAACTAACATGGAATCAAAGCTATCCTGAAGGAAGGCATTGTATGGAATTTACGACACTTTTTGCACTTGCAAGCGAGGGCTTGGTATAGTAAAAATAGTCATCGTGGCACTTTGTCTATAAATCCGTTTTGGCGAAGGTTCAGAAACTAAAATTTTTACACGCTGAATATTAAATGTTTGTGTACCTCGTGTTCAAATATCAGCCTCAGATTCGTTTTACTTTGTGAGATATGACTCGTACAAGTTAGGGTTTCGGCCTCTTCCAGAATGCAGCCCTAAATAGGTCACCTAGGAACAAAGGTCATATCTCGGGATAGTAATATCGAAATGGAATTCCATAAAAAGTGACAGTTATGGAACGGACTTTAGTTGCACAGGTCTGGGTTTCAGAGGCCGAATTTTAAACAATGACAGGTAGCACTCTGTACAAGTTATCTAGGTTGTTTCATCCCATAAACAGGTCCTGTTACGACACTTAGCATATCTCTCTCATGGAGAATCCATTGGAGCTCAAATATGTGGGGTTGGAAAGATGACAGGTCCTTCTACCATAGTCCGATGTTTCATACCCTGAGGATCCTAAATTTCATAGATACACCAGAATCAATATGGCATATATTTCAGTCCAAACAGAATTGGATTTTGAGCACTTTCATTTTGGGCTCGTCACTGCTGCAGGAAATTAGGGCTTTTGACAGAAGTGGAATTTTGGATTGCTCTTAGCACAAGATTTCTCTCCTCAGAAAAATCAAAATTTAGAGACTAAGATCGAATTTTTTGGTTGGGTAGAACCCCGGGATCTATCAAACCCTAGTTCGGGTTTTGGACCAAAAAACCAGATATTGACAGAAGTTGGAGATCCAAAATTCACAGGTCAATTTTGGAGGATCAAATTTTGAAGTTTTCAAAATTTGAGCACCCCAGTTTGCTTGCCTCAGTCAATTACATCTCCATGTCATGACAACAGTTTTAAATTCCAAGTTTTGATTTTTAGGGTTTCTTTGCCAAACCCTAGCCAGCTCCAGATCCAATTTCAACAAATCAAAGTGGATTGGGTTAATCCTAAAAGAGAATGATTTGGACACCTACATAAGTGAAGAAGTTACACTTCCAGAGGGAGATGAGGCTAAGGCCTTACAAAATAAGACTACAAGCAATCCTGACAGGTATGACTTGAGGAGATATAGGTATGTTTTGAAATTTGTTCATGATTAAGTTTGTCTTCATATTATGGAGGTTAGTACAATCTTGATTAATTTTAGACTTGTCTTATCCCCTTAGTAAAAGTATGAATGCATGTGAATGATAGAATACATTCATTGATTAGGGTTATGACACTTATTATTGTACTAATGCACTGTGGTGTTGTATGAGGATGATGTTGTCCGCTAACATGAAAGGTACATCAAGAAAGACAAATCAAGTTCTAGATCAAGAACATATGACCATGGTGACATGAAGACAAAGACTCATCCATATCCATTGATCACATAAAATCTCTACTTATGAGGTACATATAATTTGGTTCTACAATGTTTAACTTATGACATATGCAGGTTACTAGCACAAGGTCTCTAAATCATTGAAGAGAAGAAAGAATACATTGTTTGGGTATGTTATACATAACTAGAAAACATGATAATCGAGGTATGTTTTTCCTGTATCAAGTTAGAATCCTACCTTGTGTTAGGATCTTATATAAGTATATTTTTTGTATGATTGATAATGATTATTCATGAAGTTATGAGTTTGAGTAATCATGGGTTTATGCATATTATGCTTCTTACTTTGATTGATGATATGACAAACCAGAAGAGTCTTACGGTCAAATAAGAATATGCATGAGTAAAAGAAGTCCTCCATGAAACCTTCAAATACTAACGCTTGTGATAAATTACCTGTGTATGAAATGATCATGACCATACATATTTAGAATCATAATGTTTTGATAATATTGATATTATTCTAATGCATGTATGATTATGTATGAGATATTGAGGATGACACAATGATGACACTAGTGCACACTTAAGCATGCATAGTGGTCTAGGATGGATATAGGTTCAAAGACAGATAATCCAGGAAGCAAAGATCAAGAGGGAGCACACTCCAATAGTTCCTGCAAGGAAGCAAAGATCAAGAGGGAGCACACTCCAGTAGTTCCTGCAAGGAAGCAAAGATCGAGAGGGAGTCCACCCAACAAACAAACAAATATAGGTATTTGAATTGTCATTTCTTGTATATATGATTACTTAAATGATGTTGTTCAATCATATACATACTTATGTTTCTATATTTAGGATGTATATTATGCATGTTAGAAAATTTTCATTAATGAACAAGATACTACTAATTTAGTAATGGGTAAGTTGCCTATGGTACTGCACAGCATTCCATTGCTACTTATCTAGTATTAAACCTCTTTGCTGACATGTTGGGATTAGTGCAAACTCTTAACAATTTTCTGGTAGAAATGGAAGGCATCTAGAAAGTTACGGGATATGGATAAATGTTGTTTTGAAGCATTGGCTAAGATAATTGCATGGTTGTATGACATATGTCCTTATGTGCAAGAATTTGTTCTAAAATCTATGAGATGTTTCTAATCATGCAATTGAACTTGTCTTGTAGGAAAGGCTGTGTACCATCACCTACAAGAGAGACTTGTTTCGAAGAACAAGCGACGAAGACTCAACAAATCCAGAAAACTACCTATTGAAGATATTGAAGAATCTGAAGTTCCCAGGATCAGGGATGTAGTAATAGAAGGATGCCATGATCGAGGAGTATCAGTCGATCATGATGTCTGGTATGTGGTCCCAAGACCATAAGGGAAGTCTGTTGTGACTTCCAAATGGATCTACAAGATCAAGCATGCTATAGATGGTAGCATGGAGAAATACAAGGAAAGGTTTGTGGCTCGTGGCTTCTCCCAGAAAGAAGGGATAGATTATGAAGAAAATTTTGCACCTATAGCCAGATACACTTCCATCAGAATAGTACTTTCTCTGGCTATAGTGATGAAATGGAAGATACACTAGATGGATGTCAAGACAAGTTTCTTGAATGGTGTAGTTGAAGAGGAAGTGTATGTGGAGCAGCCACTCGGATTTGAGACACATGACAGGGAGTCACATGTGTGCAAATTGAAGAAAGCCTTGTATGGTTTGAAACAAGCACCCAGGACATGGTACGACAAGATTGATAGCTTCCTGACTAGTTTGGGCTTTACCAAGAGTAAAGTGGATTCCAACCTTTACTACAAGGCTGAGGAAGGAAATCTAGTGATACTCCTATTGTATGTAGATGACCTATTTGTGACAGGTGAGAATTGGTTGATTACTGATATGAATAGGAATCTTGCTACCGAGTTCGAGATGAAGGACTTGGGTATGATGCGTTACTTTCTAGGTATGGAGGTATGGTAGAGTGTGGATGGAATCTTCCTTGGATAATGGAAGTATGCAATAGAGATCCTGAAGCGGTTCGGGATGATGGACTGCAAGGCCATGGCCAGACCTATGGCATCGAACCTAAAGCTATTGATTGATGCTTCATCAAATTCGGTTGATGCCACGATGTATTGTTAGATTATTGGGTCCTTGATGTACCTTACAAACACGAGACCATATATTTTCTTTGTGGTGAACACTTTGAGCCAGTTCCTGACGGATTCTAGACATGTTCAACTAATTTTTGTAAAGCATATTCTGAGGTACCTGAAGGGTATGGTTGATTATGGGCTCAAGTATGATGCGAATCAAAAGATTAACCTGAAGGGTTGTGTTGATTCAGATTGGGTAGGCAGTGCTACAGATAGGAAGAGCACTTTGAGGTGCTGCTTCAGTATGGGATCTGGGGTGATCTCTTGGTTTAGAAGGAAGCAATACTGCATAGCAATGAGTATAGCCGAAGCAAAGTATGTCGCAGCTTGTTCGGCCAGTTGTGAGGGAGTATGGATTAGGAAGCTACTGTCTAATTTATTTGATCTCCAGTTGTATGCTACTTGTATCTTCTGCAACAACTAGAGTTGTGTGAAAATGTCTGAGAAGCCGATGTTCCATGACAAGTCGAAGCATATTGAGATCAAGTATCACTATATCAGGGATATGGTGCAGAGAGGAGCAGTGAAGATCAGGTATGTTGCGATGGACGAGCAGATAGCAGATGTGTTGACCAAACCACTAGTTAGGGTGAAGTTCGAGTAATTCAAAGAGGTGCTTGGTGTTATTCAAATCGAATATACTTCAAAGAGGAAGTGATGGGACACAGATGCTGTGTGATGAGCATTTGGGAAATGCTCCGTATGATGATGATCTGTATGATCATGTGCATTTGGGTGATGCACCATGTTTGATGATGAGCATTCGGGTGATGCTCTAAGGTCATGGCTGTGGATATCTTGTTAGCTTGTGCGATAATCATATAATAGTGCCTTGGGAGATTTGCAGATACTCTTTCGAGGTTTTTCATATGGCATATAATAGCTCCCTAGGAGATTTAGAAAATGCTCTTTCAAGTTTTTGCTTGGAGGGACATATAATAGCGCCTTGGGAGATTTGCAGATACTCTTTCAAGGTTTTTCCTATGGCATATAATAGCGCCCTGGGATATCTGGAAAATAGTCTTTTGAGGTTTTGTCCATGGCATATAATTTCACCGTGGGAGATCTTGCAGGTTGTGCTAGGCACGTAATCAGTCCTGGGATGCTCTTGCTAGGTTTTTCTTGGTAGCACATAATAGCTCTCTGGGAGATCTTGCAGGTTGTGATGGGCATGTAATCAGTCCTGTGATGCTCTTGCTAGGTTTTTCTTGCTTGGTCGCATATAATATCTCCCTGGGAGATATTATAGGTTGTGTTGGGAATGTAATCAATCCTGGGATGATCTTTCTAGGTTTTGCTTTCCTGGTCGCATATAATAGCTCCCTGGGAGATCTTGCAGGTTGTGTTGGGCACGTAATCAGTCCTGGGATGCTCTTGCTAGGTTTTGCGAGGTCACATGTAATAGCTCCCTGGGATATCCTATAGGTTGAGCAGTAAGCTCGTAATCAGTCCTGGGATTCTCTTGCTAGGTTTTGTTGGCGCACGTAATCAGTCCTAAGATTCCAAGGGATGGCTCACTCGCAGAGATGATGAAGACCTACAGGAGGCTAGGCCTACATCCAGCATGAAAAAGGGCTGGCTCTGTAGAACTTCCTATGACGAGAAGAATTGAGAGATAGCACCAGTGATCGAGATGACGAGTATGGCAGCAGTAATGATGATGCTTCGTGATCCAATGATGATGATCTAGCTCCAGTATTGAATACTTGTGCTTATATGTATTGATGACCTATGTCAAGAGAATACCTTCCTTGTTAAGAGGGAGTTTTGATGTATTTGTAACTTTGGAATATATTCACTTGTATATTGTATGTATTACATTTGTACTTTATTGTATTATTCCTCTGATTGGAAGTGTCGTCATTTGTATTTGTAAGTTTCGCAATTTATATTGTAAGTGTCATAACTTATGTTTGATGGGTTATTAGACCACCTTAGAGGGGTCGGCCCAGTATGAGTTAGAGGGTTATTAGACATGGGGTTGGCCCAATGAAAGTGGTAATGGGTTATTAGACTCTTCTAAGGGAGGTCGACCCAGTTAGAGTAAAAGGAAAGTAAATTTAAAGTATAAATAGAGAGGAGAACCTCTCTATTTATCCATTCATTCACTCACTCACTTCGCATTAGTGAGAGAGAGGAGGAGTGTGCACAAGTGGAGGAGGAGAATCTGCTAGGAGACTATCTCTTGTTTGGGGGTTTGATCTTTGTGATCTTTGTGATCTTTGTATTGGTGATCATTCTATCTCTGAGGAAGTTGCAGGGTTTTTCACCTTCTTGGTTTTCCCTGCTGAAATGCTTTGTGTCTCTTGTCTCTTATGTTTGATATGTTGTACATGTTGTTCTCTCAATTAAGATCCTAGATCATATTGAATTAAATGATGAAAAACTAACACCGCCTTGGAGGAAGAGTACCTATAATTACTTATGGGCTAACCTTATTTAGGTGGCTCCGAGGACAAGTCCTCATGATTGAGGATTATGAATATGCCTGTACCGACTTCAAAGGAGATACAAATCTAGCTCTTCCATAGGGGGAGTAGTGGGGAGATATGGCTAAGAACGAAAATATTGTTGTTTTTTTATATATTTTGCATTTTTTTAATGTTTTGGGGTAGTACTAATAGTTCACACATGTTTCATGCAGATGTTGGCCCATCTCAACCAATAGGTTCCTCTGCGATTAAGATGAGAGGGGTGGTATGAGAGATGGCAGTTGCTCAACAAGATGTAGCAAAAGAGTTGAATGATATGGAGGATAACCTCCAGAGATTGACATTGGATATTCTTGACATATCCCATCAATGACTTGTATAATCATTAACAGCATCGTACAAGTGGAGTTTCAGGATGCTTTGGTCGGTTTCTTTTTCGAGTAGCTCGGGTTGTTATCTGTTATCATGAGCATCCTCGGGGATAGATCTTTGTATGATATATGTACTGAAAGCCATAGGATTCATATTTTGTAGACATGATCTAATTAAAGCTTGTGGGCTTTAGATTTTGTATCAGTACCAATTTTTTGTATTTTATCGAGATGATGATATATATATAAAACACTATTTTGCGGTTTTATATATTGTATCTTCTATGATGACTTAGTATCTTATGGATGTTGTCCTATACACTATGATTAGATTACATGTTATGTCATATTATGCATATTTTTGATAAAAAATTTTATGAATGTGCAAGGTACCAATCTAATATGAAATTAACTAGGGAATCGACAACTGTGTTCATGTTTCTTGGAATGTGTAGGTATTGAATGGACTCAAAGGACCTCTCCAAGAGACGTACTAACTTGTCGGAATAAAGGGAGTAACATGGGTTCACAAATAGCATAGACATGATTGAGATGGGAGACCACTAATTGTGAATCGAGATAGATAACAATGTGTTCCACACCCAGGGAAAATGCATCGGTCAATAGTCCAATTACTGCATGATACTCGACGATATTGTTGGTTGCAAAACCTAGGTAAGTTCCTCTTAAACTAATCAACTTGCTGGCAGGGGAATAGAGTACCCATGTTGCCGAAGCAAGGTTGCGGGTGTGTCGGTTGGCACCGTCTGCAAATACAAAGCAAGTTTCCATCTAAACATCCAAGAAGAACATGGTATAAGCCTAATGATAAGATCCTAGCACACTAAAAATAAAGTGTCACACCAAAAAAAAGACGCATCATGTACAATATATAAAAAGTACTAATGTGTAAATGATTTAGGCATAGTACCACTTTAGGTAGAGCCCATTGCAAGGATCCCCCAAATATATCCCATCATAATCCTCTAATTCATAGGCTCCCTTTTCCAAAACGTGTTTTACTACATATGGACCATGCCAAATGGACTCAAGTTTGCCTCTGTCACATCCCCACCGACCTACATGGCCACTGGAGACCATGATCCATTTTTTTTTCTACCAAATCATCGATTGAGTTCCCATACACTCAGTCGATAGAGCTCGGATCCACAATCCGCGACTCACAGCTTCGAACACGCAACCTTCATTCCACAATAGCGAATCCCGCAATCCGCATCCCACAATTCGCAACCCGCAATTGTGGATTCGGAAATGCGGAATTCCAACTTCGATAGGAGGTCACTCCCGCAACCCGTAACCCTTAACAGTGGGTCCCGTAATCCGCAACCCACAATTGCAGATGCAGAAATGCGGAAATCCCAAAACGCATACTTTCGAACTCGGTGATCCCGCAACCTGCAACCCGCAATTGCGGATGCAAAATTGGGGAGTCCCCATAATCCGTAATCTCTAACTTGACGATCTCACATCCCACAACAGCTGATCCTACAACCCGCATCCCGCAATTACAGATGCGAAATTCTGGAAATCCCAAAACACATAGTTTTGAACTTGGAAATCCCACAACCCGTAATTGCGGAACCATGCGTGCGGAACCCTATCTCTGTAAGGGAAATTCCATCAAATATTCTAAGGGGCATAAGTTCTTCCTCCAGCATCCAAATGGGGCAATGTTGGTATCATTGGAAAGCTCTATCCAATGGTAGAATTTCCTGACCAGGTGAGTCATCTAACCTCCTCATTCCCCTCTTTGAAGTTTTGTCTATATCTCCACTTAGACACTGCCAATCTTCCTCCTGCCAAGATCTTCCTTTCCATCTGACCCACAGAGGTTTCTGAAACCACTTCCAGGCTTCCCTTCCCTCCCCAGGAATTAGGTGTAAGTATACATCTCCTTCACAAGGTTAGTTATGAATAAACATTCATCTTCAATAATGAAACACTATCATTCATTATAACATGTAAAATACATTAACAGATCTAATCAACACATCTATCATATGCAAGAATTACAAGGCATTAAACTCATGCAATAAGACATACATACAACAACGAACTCAACCTTTTACTCAGTCCTGTACATGACTTCATGTCAATCAATTCATTTAAAAAGTATTCATAATTCCAAAAAGGGACATGAACAACCATTCATCACAATGAACAACGTCATTTGTGATAACAAGAAATACTTATCTTTCAATTCCAAAGAAACTGGCTAAGTGAGAGCAATGTTCCACCCAACCTTAGATCTCTGTCCAGCCTATACTATTTCAGCTGAAAGATCACCCCCGAGCTGGGCAGTGTATCCACTAAGGAGGGATAACATATATTCTCATAGTCAAGTCTCCATTCTCATACTGAACCAGTCTGTAGTTGGGTTTATCAAGCATTCTAGGGCTCCTACCCATGCTAATCCAACCTACAATGGTTTATCAAGCATTCAGGGATAACAAGGAAAGCATTGCTAAGCCAGTGAGCTCAACCACAGAGCTGCAGGCATCTCAATACTCAGTTGACCTGTCACCCACAATACCTACCACACCCAACACAAGGAATACCTACATCACTGTTACACAGTCTCTCAAGGCATCTTCCCTTCTAGGGCTATTCCATGATGGGCATAGAAAGGTTCAGTCACTCTCTGTCGACCTGGCATGCACAATACCTACCACATCCAACACAAGGAAGATCCTATCACTGCTGCACAGTCTCTCACGGTCCTTCCCTTCCAATTCTATTCCAGGGTTGGCATAGAAAGGTCCAGTTAGTAGTTAATTGAGACTATATACTCCACTAGGTTTATCAAGAAACCCAACTCATTCCCACAGTTCAACAACTAATTCGTTACCAGGATTGGGGTTTCCTCACGGCCGCTCTGCCAATACCACTCTGCAACATCTTCTATCAAGACCACTCCGCTGCTGTAAATGGGTTTTGCACACAGGGTATTACGACTATCAACTGTCAGGCTTGTTACACCCAAAATCTACCCATCATGAGATTCAGTGTATACACCCCTAAAGATATATTGA
The DNA here is from genome assembly GCA_027924585.1 of Larix kaempferi. Lineage (NCBI taxonomy): Eukaryota > Viridiplantae > Streptophyta > Pinopsida > Pinales > Pinaceae > Larix > Larix kaempferi. Next base: position 7,217,983 of record BSBM01000020.1, on the reverse strand, counting down.
CTGAGTAATTAACTTGGGAGGATTTGTACCCAGTTGTACAAGGTTTTGAGATGTTCTCGCAGGTTGCACTCATGCAACATGCAACGTCGCAGCTTGCTTCATTATAGGGTGCAACGAAGTCAGTTAATGGGAAAAAATAGCTTCTTCGAGGTTCTTCTCGAAACTTGTTGACTTGGGGCCTTCTCCCTGACCTCTAAGGGAGTTTGTACTTGATTCCTAACACCTTAGGAGGATCCCTTATCTCTCTCCTACCATATCTCAACCTATCTTATCCATACCCTATCCACTTAGTCCTATATAAGAGAATATATACCCCTCTCCAAAGGGAGGAAGTCTATGGTGTATACATGATGGTGAAATCACTATTGAGAGATCCATACTCATCCTTGAGAGACTCAAGCTTCCTTAGGAGGAAATGGAAAATGACTTTGTTGGAGAAGGGCTGCAACGTTAAGCCTCGGTTGTAGTTCTATATCTCTGCTATGTGCTTCCCTATTTTTACATTAATACAAATGCTTTCCATCAATATTGTTCATGTGTGTAATGATATTGAGTAGTTTACCTGCTTAACTGTTCACTTAGATCTCTTATTGTATAGATTCCCTTTACTTGTTTCTCTTGTTTCTTGTCTTGACAGGTCTTGCCGCTTGGATCTGACGACCGTGAGACATGGAGCAACATTCAGGAGAAAGGATAGCAAAGTCAAACGTAAGACATCTAGTACTCGATCCTTAAGTATATATAGGAAATGCATTCGTATCCTGTCTTATTTGTTCTAGACTCACATTCAGCTAGGGAAATCCAGCTCGTGTCCGCTAGAGTGGATTGTCCAATAAACAAATCTAGTAACCATACTGGGGATTCACATGTCTGATTCTGTAATTTCCTGAGAGTCATTTTCAGTTGATTGCTTGACACAAGCCTTCCATTTGTCATTTTATTCGTGAGTTGATTTCACTATCCGATCTTCGCCTTGAAAACTCTGATATGCTTCCTCTGAGTTTATACTACTCATTTCCGAACCATTCCAAACTTCATTGCTTGGAGATCTGATTCATTTTTGGACTGAGATCTCGCCCGTCACACCTGATCAGTGGAAACAGAGCGACACTATGTCATTTCTCTCTGTTCTTTACCTGATAGTCACTTGTCGCATCCTTTTCATTGGTATATTGCGACGTCGTCGCACTTCCCGCATTGGTGAACTGAGACGTCGCACTGTGTACAAGCACAGAGTGCGCCAATTTGTCAAAATTTGGCATGTAGGCATCCCCTCTCCATTTTCCAATTCTAAACTTTGGTTTGTTGTATGAACTCCCTTTGTGTTGCAAGATCCAACCAGAGATCCCATTCCTTGATTCGTGTATTGAGTGTTTGGTTTTGTTTGGATTGATTTTGGGTTTCGTTTTGGACAAGTTTGAGGACTGGTAGTGGTGGGTACTCTTGTCTCCTCCACCTTCATCCGCTCGCCCTTGCATTCCCTTCCCTCCATTCCTGATCTGATCATTACATTAGATCATCTTCCAGACCTCGTTTACATTATTTTTTGAGCTTTGCTTGCTTGGTTTTCTTGCTACTGCTTGATTTTGAGTTAAGTGTGTCTTTCAGCTTGATTGAGTGCTTGTCTTTTCTTAAGTTTTCTAAGTGCACAGAGTGTTGCAAGTAGTGTTTTCTTTTTGTTCATTTAGATCTGAAAACTCAATTGTTATCAAGTTTACTCTTTGATGCATCTATCGAAAAGTTAAAAAGTGCTTCTTTCCCATCATTTCTTGAGCTTTTTTTAAAGAAAAACGTTCTTGCATTGGAATGTTTCGTTTATCAATCTTTTGGAAAATTGAATGAATGCATGATCATTTGTGTTTTTCCTGAAATATGAATTGCTCATCTTATTGAAAGACTCAAGCTACACTTCCAATTTTGCAAAAGTATTTCCATGCTAGGGAAAGATAGGTGCATTTTTTATTTTTCATTGCTTTTAGGCCATTGAAAGTGAAATTGAAAAGCTTGCATACTCCATCTTAGAATTCTCTCTTTTCATTACCTAGTATCATTTTTCGTTTTTAAAAGAAAAAGAAAAAAAATGTTTTTATTTGGATAGTAGTGTTGTGATTTTCTGTGTTTCGCAAAAAGGAAAAGAATGTTTCAGTATCAGATTTGATAGAATTGGGATTGTGTTTCATTGTGTTGTTTTGGAAATATCGTCGGAAAGAAAAAGATTTCTCCTTCCCATAGCTAGAATTCATAGAAAGAAAAGAATATTTCATGCATGTAGCTAGGACTTGCATTATGCTTCCGATTATGTACTCACCTCATGCATTCACCTAACCGTCCAAGATAAAATTAACGGTAGAACTAGGTGAAATTTTAGCAACTTGTGTGTAAGTTAGAGACGTGTTCCGACGTCGTTAAGTGTGTCAGCTGTCATTATTTTCCAGCATTGTATCCTAGGGTTATTGTAGTTTTCCACGTACTTATTGGTATATCGAGCTCCTTCACGTACCCACCAAGTACCATAATCCATACTTGGCGTATTTCGAAGGGTGTATCACGTACTCGGTAGTATATCGGAAGGTATCTTGCCAAACGGCTATGCATTAGACAACACCACTACGGATTTGAGCTCCCACGTACCTTGAGTATATCAAGAGACACCACTAGGCTTCCTGAAACCAACTGAGTTAACCATTTGGCTGTCTTGGAAAAGCAATACACTGAGAACAACACTCGGGGAGATTAGCACGCATGTACTGTCCAAGTAATCAGGTATGCAGGCAAGGGTACGGTCCCAATCCTCTTTTTCCCATCATATTGTTGGACCCTGCAGTATATCGCGGTTTGCGATGCCTTGATAATCCTGTGAGGTTCTAGACTTTTGAATCCACTCTGTCACATAAGTCTGCTTGTTTCCTTAGTTTGATTAGGTTTTAATGGACTACTTTTCTTTTTATCTTACCCTTAGGAGAAACGTTGTTTCAGCCACTCTAGCTGACTTTCCTGATGCTCTGGAGGATTTTCCCTGGAGAAGATCCCATAGGATATTAAACTTATCACCTGAATATCCCCTTAATCTAGAGGTTATTTCGAGGGTAAGAATGGATCAGCGTAACACGGTTGTAGTCACTGAAGTGGAAAACCCCACTCTGAATGTTGGAGGACTTTTGTTTCCACAAACTACTTTGGATTCACTTTCCTCTCATCCCCCGTAGGATGAAGGAGCACAAATCCCCACTTCACAAGACCTTTCTCCCATCATGTCGGGAGAACCTGAGTCATTGGAATGGATAAACTAACCCCAAGATGACCCTACAGCTGTTGGTCCTTCAGCAGCTTACTGGAAATCTTCTACTGGTCACCTAGTGGCCAATTTTGCCATTGGACCCCCGCCTAATGAGACTAATCCGGATGATCCTTTGGCCTATTACCACATCCAATTGGCTCAGTTTCGGTCTATGGCTTAGAGGTGTCGTAATTAAAGTCTCCAAAGAAGGGTTGAAGACCCATCTTTACCCCCTTATCAACCAATCCCAGGTCGCTCTTTGTCTTTTGGTTCACCCGAACCATCCCCTCACAACCAGACCATTAATGAGACTGGTCAACCCTCGCAAGAGTCCCATACTACACCTCAAGTGAACCAACCAGTGGAAGGAAAATAGTCCAGCACACCTATTACTACCACGGTTACTTTACCAGTTCCTCCCCACCTCAAAATTCAAGGGGAGGATATTCCATTCCCATGAATTATCTCGTTGGTAACATTATTACTACGGTATCTAATCAACAACCTGCGTTGGTTCAACCTTTGAATAGTGGTCATCCTGTTGTGGTTGGGGGGAAACCCCCGTTTCCTAACTAGAACGTAGGTAGTGGAATCCCCAACGGACCTTCCATTGGAACTTCTCAACCCGCTAGACCATCCACCATGGGATTATCTCATGTTGGGGGGCCATCCAATGTAACCCTACCCTCATGGAGTCAAGCGTATCCAGGTTCTATTAACCTTGCGTAGGGCCAATCTAATCCCGAAAATGCACCATACGAGATACCTCATCCCGGGAATCCATATACTCTATGGGGGAAACAGCCTATGTTGCAACACGGACCCCAACCAACTATCCCTCAAGCACCACCACCCCCGATTGGTCCTCCCCACCTCCTACTGGAGGCAGCAGGCCCCAACCTAACTTTGGTGGAGGCCCACCTCATTTTACCAACAATGTCCCTCACCCTTCCGACGTTGGTGGGAATGGTCCACCATCCCCTCCAGGCGGAGGCGGTGAGGGACCACCCTATTATGGTGGAGGAGGACATTTCCCTTCGGGTGGTAGGGGTGGTCCACCACCCCCTCTAGGAGGAGGCGGTGGAGGACCTAATTACTATGGTGGTAGCAGTGGGGGTGGAGACCCTCATCCTTCCAGCGACGGAGGTGGTGGGGGCCCCCATCCTTCTGGTGGTGAAGATGGTCCACCACCCCCTCTAGGAGAAGGCTGTGGTGGGCCTCCTTATTACGGTTATGGACCCCCACCCCCTCCCATTGGTGGCAGCGGACCTCCACCTCCTCCCGGTGGTGGAGGTAGACCCCCACCTTATGGGAATGGACCACCTTATGGTGGCGGACCCCCTTACGGTCCGGGCAGCACACCCCCCTATGGCCAGTTTCCTCCTGGTACACCTTACGGTCATACTGGTCCTCACATGCCTTATCCGTATTATCAATACGCGCAGCCTAGTCCACAGCTGTCCTTTTTGGCTACCTTGGACCTACCTGACCTATCTCATTTAACCAATGACCCCATTTACCAAGGAACTAATTGGCCACCTATTTCGGTGAAACTTCTGTCTGATATCCCAAAATTTGATGGCAAGCCAGGTGAAGATCCTAAAAAACACGTGATGACTTACCATTTATGGTGTTCATCTAATTCCTTAATGGACAACTCGATTTGTCTTAGATTGTTTCAAAGGATCTCACCAGTTCGACTGCCAAGTGGTACATTGAATTGCCACTGCACTCTTTTCCTGATTTTGGCTCTCTTGCCATGAACGTTTTGATTCATTTCCAGCTGCCTATATGGTATGAAACTGGTACCGAGATTTTAATCTCGATTCGTCAGAATATCGCTACTCATATTTCTGATCATATCCATGAGTGGCGAAGGAGACGTCGTCTCATCAAAGCTCCCATTCCAGATCAACTCCTAGCAGACTGGTTTACGAAGTCACTCATCCCCGTCATAGCAACAGATGTTTCCATGCGAGGTGCTGTCACCGAAGAACAAGCCATTGCGAGTGCCCATGTACTAGACCTAGTCTACACTCAATTTGGCATTTTGTTTGATATTCTTCCTGATGCACGCCGTGACACTAACTATCCTGTGAAACCACTTAAGGGACCCCAAGCCGATGGCATCATCAGATCCCTTCACACCCAGCCTCCTCATCAAACTATTGGTTCTTCGAACCCCCAGGGTTCATCCCCATTACCAACACAGGCTGGTCTCAGCACCACCAAGTCATCCGTTCCCACTGGTACTGAAGAAGTGAATTCTGTCTCATCAGCTTCACCTCAGAAGTCTGGTAGAAAAAGAAGGGAAAACCTAACAAATCTTCTGCCCAGTAGGAACAAAAGAGCACTCCTAATGACACCAAACAGAAATGGAAGCTAAAATATACTTGTTTACTGTGTGGAGATGATCACTTCTCTAAAGAGTGTCTCCATAGAGATGAAGTCCAAAAGTTTCTTAGGGGAAAACCCACTCTCGCAGTCCTCAACGACCCATTTCTCGTTCAAAACTACAATATGATTGCTCAACCTCCCCCAGCCCAAGGGGAATCATCTGATACCATGCATGTTCTTATGGTGCGAAATGAGATGATCAATTTGAACACTCTCTTGCGATCATACGACACGATCCCTTCGAAAGAACCTGTTGGGAGTAATGCTGAAAAAGCTTCCAACTCCTTACCTGATGTCACTGTACCATCAACTTCTCTCACCATTGAGAAGCCATCCTTCGATTCGATATTGCGACCGCCCAAGGGAACGATTAGAAAATCTTTTTTTAATCCTAATGCTCGGGTGGTGCAGAATTACAATATCGTAGAAGACTTGGCACAAGCCCCTTGCGCTATGTCCACACTGGAAGTTTTACATAATTGTCCCAATCAATGAAAAACTCTCCTCACAGTAATTGGTGTAGTTGACCCTGATTCTTCGAATACCATCATGTTTCGACTTGACCATTTCAAGCTGAGGCTTTCCCATCAGCTCGCATTTCAAGTAGCTACAAACCTCACTGGGAAAATTATCAATCGTACCCTTTTGGATGAAGGCGCCTCTACGTCTTTCATGTCGATTGCCTATTGGAGAGTCATCGGCTCTCCCGAATTGAATCGTTCTCCCACCATGTTGAAAGCATTCGACGGGCGTGGCTTTCAATCTCATGGACTCTTACAAGCTCTCGCAGTTGTGCTAGGAGGAAATACCGTAACCATCAATGTGGAAGTGGTCTCCGCCCCAATAGACTATAATCTCTTGCTTGGTTGCAACTGGTTTTACACCATGTAGGCGGTAGCTTCTTGAGTCTTCCGCACGGTGCAATTCCCCCACCAAGGATGAATTTTTACCATTGACCAATTATATTTTTGCACGTCAGACACTACTACTCATCTTGGTGACCATGTTCCTTCCATTGGAAAAACATCAAAACAGTATGAGAGTATAGGGATTGGCCTTTTGAAAGATTCATCTCTCATGGGCGTTTTTCCCATTTCGGACCCCCCAATCATGTTGCCTTGGTGAACATGATCTCTGTGGAGATTTCATCTCGCTCTACTGATACTTGGCTTGTACCGAACGAAGCCACAACACACCTGATTGGAGACGCAATGCCTCTTTCACCCGCTGAATGTATTTATGAGGCTATCCAATCAGCACCAGAGGACCACCTAACCATGGCCTCCCTATCTTGTTCTCTACAATGGGCATCATCCCTACCTGACCTCTTACTTCGGGCTTTTCATTTAGATGAGTCCATCATGGAAGTTATGAATGTTGCTAATGGCCCGTGGGATGACCTTTACCATAGGTCCTCTTTTCTTCCACCATTGGAGTCCATAGAGAACAACATTCATGCCATCTTTTCACCGAATATCTACCCATTTCCCCAGTCCCCCGTACTTACATGTCTTTCGGACACTGAGGGTAACTTGGCCAACATTGATCCTACCACCCCGATAGACATCTCGGTAAACCTGGTGTAGTGGAACACATTCGCATAGGCCAGAAGTGTTCCCCTGAAGAAATAGCTATGGGTACGGCCTTATTCAAGCGATTTTGAGATGTATCCACTTGGTCTTATGCGAAGTATTATCTGATCATCAATGATACTTTGTACCACCGTGGCATCGATTCAATTCTTCAACATTGTATAACTCACGATGAGGCCAAATGCATTCTGAATGACTGTCATGCTGGGGCGTGTGGCGGTCACCTCTCTGGGATGGCTACAACCCAGAAGCTTTTGCGCGCAGGATATTACTAGCCTACTATCTTCAAAGATTGTATCAAGTCTATGAAAAGATGTCCTCCATGCCAACACTTCCATACAAAGAAGCGCACCCATCCTGCCCTGTTACACCCAGTTATTGCCGTGGGCCCCTTTGCAAAATGGGGCATCGATTTTATGCATTGTAAGCCTACATCGGCCAGGGGGCATAGTTACATCATCATAGCTGTGGATTACTTCACAAAGTGGGCCAAGGAAATGCCTACATACCAAAAGGATGGCAGAGCCTCCGCACTCTTCATGTTCTATCATGTAATAGCGCGGTTTGGAGTTCCTTAGGCTATGGTTACCAATCACTGTTCTCACTTTCAGAACCATATGGCTGATGAACTGAGCGATAGATTGGGTTTTTGACATGAAAAATCAACACCTTACTACCCACAGTCCAATGGACAGGTCGAGGCCATTAACAAGGTCTTGAAAACTATGGTCCAATGGATGGTAGGTACGCACAAGTCCAACTGGGATAATAGACTATTTTCAGCATTATGGGCCTACAAAACCTCTGTTAAAACCGCCACATGTTTCATTGCTTTCCAACTGGTGTATGGATTTGAAGTTGTTCTGCCTATATAGTGCGAAATTCCATCTCTACAACTCACTGTCAAACTTCTTCCTAACACTACTACCGAGGAAGAACGTTTCCTATACTTAGCAAAACTTGATGAGTCTCGCCGAGATGTTGCTCTTGCTAATGAAGCACACAAGAAACGCATCAAAGATCAATACGACAAGTCAGTTGAACCCCGTATCTTCAACGAGGGTGACCTGGTCCTCACATACGACCAGAAGCATGACAAACTAGGAGTAGGAAAGTTCGAGTCCATGTGGCATGGACCTTACGTCGTCAAACGTGTTTTGGAAAAGGGAGCTTACGAGCTTGAATATTATGACGGAATATCTTTGGGTGAACCCCGTAATGGGATTTACCTGAAGAGGTACTATGCCTGACCCTCTCATGCATACATTTTCTTGTATATACTATACATGGTGTGCTTGTGTGTTTTTGTGTGGTGTGATGCACTTGTTTTTGAGTGTCTTTAGATCTTGTTTACGCTTCTCATACCATGTTCTGTTTGCGTGTGTAGATGGAAACGTGCTATGGATTCGCGGACGGAGGTAGCCGGCACACCCGTAACCTTGCCTCAGTAGCCTGGGTACTGTATTCCCCAACAGGTGAGCTCATCAGTTCAGGAGGAAGTTGCCTTGCATTCGCAACGAATTTGTCGATATTTGGAACCTTAACCGATGCAATTTCCTTGGGTATGAACCACATTGTCATCCACATGGATTCTCAACTGGTGATTTCCCATCTTAACTGGGTTTACGTTATTCATGATCCTACCCTACTCCGTCTCTTTAGACGGGTTCGTCTCTTGGAAAGTTCATTTGAAACCATTCAATACCTGCACATTCCACGAGAGTTAAACACAGTTGTTGACTCGATGGCCAACTTCATTCTAGATTGGTACATCACACACACATGATACTCATAACATGTAAAAGCATTCACAACATGTAAATAATGCTCTGTATAGAAGCAAGCATATAAACAAGATCACATCATTATTTTTTGAAACACATAATGTATAAATCACTGGAATTCCTATATATATATAATGTCAAAAAGGTAGTGCTGATACAAAAATCTGAAGCCCGATAGCTTCCAGTAAGTCTCTACAAAATCTGAAGCTTCATAGCTTTCAGTAGTACAAAATCTGAGGCCTCTAAGCTCTCAATACACACACAATGACAACATGTGGCCTATCGCCTGGCCCGTACAACCCTAGGTGGTCTAGTAGCCCTAGCCGGCTAAGTCTGGAAACAGTCCACTGCTCTCGCAACCTTGCAAAGCAGTGCGTTGAAGCGCGTAGTCGCTCTAACCGTGTGCACTTGCATGGGTCGTGGCACCTCATCTACCATCGGCTCAGGAACAACCAATGTCAACCCACTCAATTTGGCGTAGAATCTATCCATATCTATGATGGAAGAATGCACAGCTGGATCCACCATCGCTCCCTCTCCTCTCTCTCTCCTAGCCAGAAGAGAGGTCCCCACTAGTCGTATAGGCCCCACATCTGCACACACATGGTGTTCACCTATTAGCACTATATCAAAAACATCATAAATGCACAAAACTTAAAAATTTCAAGGGTCATTTGTTCTTACCGAGGTCTCCCCATGCTGCTCCCTCAGGCAGCGGTAAGTCCGGGTCATCTATGAAGTCGGTGCCACTATATGGAAAGTCCTCCACCATCAGTAACTGGCCTGCCAGCCAAGTGAAGAACTCAAGAGGGAATCTGATGATAAGACCCCCACCATGCCGAGACATCACATCAGTCCACCTGGCCATATGTGGATCTCTGATGTCCCTATCCTCTAGTGGTACCTAAGGACGCAAAAGGGGAACCTGTTTTAGCAAGAACGAGATCACTATAAAATCGTAGCCGAACTGTTTGAGCTCTCCTTGTCGACACTTTTTCACCCGAGCTCGCATGTTTGCGAGGACCCCCTCGCACCAGTTGAAGATATTTGGAGACAAACAGTCCTCCACATAAATCATCTATGCTCTGGTGGCTAGGTGAGGAGCTTGACTCCCCACCGTTCTCGTAATGGTGAATAAAATGGCCCACAATGGGCACTCCCGTACATCTTTAATGCAAATCTTCCCACTAGATGCACGAGCATTGGGACCACAATGCTGTCGGATCAAATATTCCACGGTTCGATCACTCCCACGTGATCTAGTGAGTGTCACATTGTCTCCCCTTTAGGACAAACCAGTCAGAAAATAGATGTCCTTGACATCTATGTGAAGCTCATGCTCACCAATCAAGAAGTACTACTGGGCCGCATCCTAACATTGGAGCATAGGTTTCAATAGTGGAAGTTGGGATCTCATCCCCTGAATGCGGAAGAACTTGAGAAGCCCACAGTTTCTCAAAGCTTCCACACAATGTGGATCGTTTGCATCTTGTTCATCATCTAATTCATGTTCCCTTTCCCGCAATTCCAAAACCATTTTGGATGCTTGGAACCTATCAACAAGAAGTTTTTAACAATGTTAGTACTTTCTTCACCCACTGGAAGTGCTTCTGTTGAGTTTTGTTTGAGTTTGGGGATGGACGTCGCTGTCGTCGTACCTCGTTTTTGCAAACAGGGCGACGTCATTGCATTCCATGTAAATTCCATTTGCGACGACTCGATCTCGTCGCAGTTCCCAAAAGGGCCAACTATGATGAGTCGAGGGCGTAGAGGTCATTCCCAAATCAAGCCAAATCCCAAAAAAATGACTAAAAATCAAAATTGTAAACCACTACGATTTTATTGGCTGAAGTTTAGGGTTACTTGTTCTTGACGGCAGGTGAAATGGCTGATCGTAGCTCCCAAAATCAACAAGTGAAGATCTCGCAGTAAATGGCACTATTCCTCCCAAATTTGGCAAATAGAACAATGGTGACTATATTTGGTTTTTATTTCTATTTATAAAACAAAATGGAATATTCCTTTTTCAAATATTTGACGTTGTTATGCTATTTGCTATAGTTTGGATCATTTTTATTGTATTTGAATGTTCAGTTGACTATTTGACCTATTTTGCGAGTGTGCAGGAGTTGTGAAGTGCCTTTCTACCCCATTTTCATATTGGAACGGTCACCTCAGGTATGAACACCCCTTGTAAGTTTTTGTCGTTTACCCATTTTTTCATAGATTGCAATTAATGAGCATACTCTTTTTTCTTTCTCGTGTTCTTGAAACTATGAGAATACGTTATTGAGTTACGATTTATCACTTTTCCCGGATCATTAAACTCCTATGGAAAAGGAACTTCCCGGAGTCTACCTTTAAGCCATTTTCAAGCTCTCAAAATACAAAAAGATTGCCAAGCAAAATTTTCGCGTTCACGCTTGTAAAAGAATTTGAATGGTCATCTTTCTGGTGATAGTTTACCCCTTTTTCGGAATAGGGGGAACTAGTTACGAAAAAGGTATACTCCAGCCAATCACGACTGTAAGAGACCTCTCCCACATTTTTTTACCCTTTTTCGGGCGATGAGGCTAACTTTACGAAAAAGGACCGTTGGAGTCTTCTTTAGATCTTTTCAGACTCTCTAAACATGAAACGACGATCGAGTTTACCTTCTATGGACTCATTAAACTTTTACATTGAAGGGCCCACCATGGGACGAACCCCTCCTATCCCAGGTTCGAAAAATATTTGGGATTGGACTCATCGATGAGATGAGCTATACTGAGCATTTGGTTACCCTCATCAAGCTCGTAAAAAACACATGAGGCACTCATCGTTCATGATGGGGAAAAAGGAAAGCTTTTGTGTTACATACCTTGTGAGTGGCAGTATGTAGTCGTTCTTGAACATGGCACTCATTTTCATTTGCATACAGCACTTGGATCATCCATTTGTCCTCGAGTTCCACTTATTTCCTGAGTCTTGTTACTCCTTTGAATCATTCAAAGAAAGATTCCATCATCAGTCGCCTCAGGAATTTGTGTCGCACTCGTCATGTCAATACTGCCAAGTCATGCCATGCCCATGTTCAAGAATATGTCCATCATTTAACATCTGTAGTCAATACACCCGCCCTCATGTCGGTCTCCTCTGAGTAAGTCTTGCATGTTACTGTACCATCCGATCTAGTCTATACATTTTTGTCGTGCTTCGTGTCGATTGATGGGGGATTCATCATGGCCCTCCTTAGATGGATTCATCCTTTTCGACTTCAACTCATCATCTGAGGATTGGATCTAGAAACCAATCAAGTACCTTGGCCCTACATGCCTCAATGGTAGGTTACCTTGCTTTCAACATGAGTTTACATCATTGACTCTTGATTGAAATATTTTGTCTTGCGTTCGACTTCAACTCATTTATTCACGCTTGATGATATGTACTATGATACCTTGGGAATCATTGACATCAATGGTGATCTCTCTCGTGCTTGGTAACGGTTTACATCAATGGTCGGTAATCAAGTGGTTTCTACCATGTTCGACTTCAAGACATTTGTAATCACATGGATAGATTCGTATCATTAAGGGTTCAACTTGAAGACCTTGGAAAGTCATGTTTTACCCAGGTTGCGATGGAGTCTGTATTGAGTTATATCACACAGATCCACATTTTTATTGGTCGTGGATGTGTTATCATCTCATGATGGATCTATACTTGTGTCTAGTAGCAATGATTGTGTTGAGTCGGTCATTACTACCATGGATCTGCATTGTATTGGTCGGCAGCCATGTTGTAATTCATATGAGATTATTAGTTCAGAGTCATTTTTACTGTAGTAGTGTCCTTCGTCCGACAAGTCTATTTCCATTTCTTCTGTCAAAGCACTTCACCTATCTATCTTCAACAGCTTAATGCTTTGGGGAGCATTCTGTTACACCCAAAATCTACCCATCATGAGATTCAGTGTATACACCCCTGAAGATATATTGACTGAGTAATTAACCTTGGAGGATTTGTACCCAGTTGTACCAAGTTTTGAGATGTCATCATAGGTTGCACTCATGCAACATGCGACGTTGCAACTTGCTTCATTACAAGGTGCGACGAAGTCAGTTAATGGGAAAAAATAGCTTCTTTGAGGTTCTTCTCGAAACTTGTGGACTTGGGGCCTTATCCCTGACCTCTAAGGGAGTTGGTACTCGATTCCTAACACCTTGGGACGATCCCCTATCTCTCTCCTACCATATATCAACCTATCTTATCCATACCCTATCCACTTGGACCTATATAAGAGAAGCTCTACCCCTCTCCAAAGGGAGGAACTCTATGGTGTCTACATGCTGGTGAAATCACTCTTGAGAGATCCCTACTCATCCTTGAGAGACTCAAGCTTCCATAGGAGGAAATGGAAAATGGATTTGTTGGAGAAGGGCTACAGCGTTAAGCCTCGGTTGTAGTTCGATATCTCTACTATGTGCTTCCTTATTTTTACAATAATACAAATGCTTTCCACCAATATTGTTCATGTGTGTAATGATATTGAGTATCTTACTTGCTTAACTGTTCACTTAGATCTCTTATTATATAGATGCCCTTTACTTGTTTCTCTTGTTTCTTGTCTTGACAAGTCTTGCAACTTGGATCTGACGACCGTGAGATGTGGAGCAGCATTCAGGAGAAAGGATAGCAAAGTCAAAGGTATGACATCTAGTACTCGATCCTTAAATAGATCTAGGAAATGCATTCGTAGCTTGTCTTATTTGTTCTAGACTCACATTGAGATAGGGAGATCCAGCTCACGTCCGCTCGAGTGGATTGTCTGATAAACAAGGCCTTTTCTCCCACACAGGAAACACGATTAACCTCATATTTTCCTTTCCCCGGATTTTCTTGGTGCATACAGGAAATATAGGGACAAATTCGCTGCGAGGGTCAATGCCTCGTGAATGGAAAGTGCTTGTAGGGTGAGTAAGTGCGTGGGTGAGGAGTGAGGAATGTTTGTTTGTATGAATCCTCTCCATGCCTCCTCCTCCTAGATAGTCAAACAAGTTCAGCGAGTTCGCCCACGCGATTGAGTGTCGTCCTTCTCAAGCAATCAGAGCCATGCCCTTCCATATGAAATCGTAGGCATGCTCCATACTCCATCATCTTCAGCGATCAGAGTTCTCAACCACCCACTGCCATAGCATTAATGCTAGCAGTGAGTTCAAACAAGTTCTCAATCAGACATGTGGCAATATGGGAAACCAATCCCAAACCCCCTCACCTCTCCCTAGTGGATACACATGGCCCCTTCGCATTCGTTGCCTCTTTGGCCAACTTCTTGGTTATTTTATTCATTTAGTAATAATTACATCATTTACATTTCTTCATGGTTTAACAACACATGAATAAACAACTGTAGAAATACTTTCCTAAGCAAATAACCTTAACATCCACAAGTGGGGCCTTGGCCTTGAGATCCACACTAGGAAAAATACACACACTGTACATACACAATATTTACATCAAAGGGAAAAATGGGGTATTACAACTCCCTCTCCCTTAAAATAACACCATCCTCGGTGTTCTCAAAACTGAACAAAAATGGGAATGGCTCTTTCATGGCATCCTCCAGCTCCCATGTGGCCTCTTCTGGGATAAGTTGCTTCAATTGCACCTTTACCTGCCCTATGGCCCGGTTCCGGAGCAAGGTAACCTTCCTATCGAGGATGCATGTAGGATCCACCTGGAACTCTCCCTTTGGTTCCACCTGTACCACATGCCAATCAATGATATGATTAGGATCATGTACATATTTCTTAAGCAAAGATACATGGAAAACATTATGAGCTTTCATGTTAGCAGGAAATGCAATTCTATATGCAACTGGAACTATCCTATCAAGGACTTCAAATGGCCCACAATATCTTGGTGCCAACTTGGCATAACTTACCAATTTCATGGAACTCTTCCTGGGTCTCACTCTCAAGTAGACATGATCCCCAATCTGAAATTCCTTATGCATTCTCTTCAAATCTGCATAATTCTTCTTCCTGTCCTGTGTTGCCTTCAAATTCTTACTGATCTTAACAACTTCATGTTCCATCTCCTCAATCATTTATGGTCCATGCACTACTTTGTTCACTGGTTTGTCCCATCTTACTGGATTTATGCACCCTTTTTCATACAACACTTCAAAAGGACTCATATTCAACGATGCTTGATACCCATTGTTGTAAGCAAATTCCACTAAGTTCAAATAGTCTTCCCACTTAGATGGTTTATCCATTACATACATCCTTAACATATCTTCAAGGATCTGGTTCACTCTCTTAGTTTGATCATCTGTATGAGGATGATAGGATGTACTAAACTTCAACTGAGTTCCCAACTCTTGGAACAACCCTTTCCAAAAATTGGAGGTGAACTTCGTATCACGATCTGAAACTATTGCCTTGGGAAATCCATGCAGTCTGAATAACTCCCTCATGAATATATCTGCAATGTCATTAGCCTTATGGGTGGACTTGACTGGAATGAAATGAGCTACCTTTGATATCTTGTCCACCACAACCATGATTGAATCATGCTTCTTCACTGTCATAGGAAATCCTATTATGAAATCCAGAGAAATCACTTCCCACTTCCACTCTGGAATGGGTAAGGGATGCAACAATCATGCTAGATGTTGGTGTTTCGCCTTGACCTGTTGACACTTATGACATCTAGCAATGTACTCAGCTATGTCCTTCTTCATACCATGCCAAAAGTACTTCTTCCTTGCTGCTGTTATAGTCTTCTGATATTCTGGGTGCCTTGAGTATGGCTTCTGGTGTATCTCATCCATCACCAACTTCTTCAAATACGCACTATTTGGAATGTACAGTCTGGTGTTCTGATAAATGAGAACATCATTTTCACCCAGCTGATACCTTGCATACTTCTCCTCTATAACATTCTATTGCATTTTCTCTTTGATTTGGAGATAGACTTCATCACTATCTTGGGCCTCTAGAATTCTTTCCTTCAAATTTGATTCACATCTTCTTATTGCTGCAATATAGAATCTTCTGCTGAGTGCATCAACAACCTTATTCTCTTTACCCTTGACATGCTTAATATCCAAATCAAACTCACAAAGAAACTCCATCCATATAGTTTTCCTTGCATTCAGATTTGATTGGTCAAACAAGTACTTTAAACTCATATGATCAGTTCTGAGCTCAAATCTCCTTCCCAAAAGATAATGTCTCCATCTCTTGAGAGCATCAATTATGGTTTCTATCTCTAAGTCATGGGTGGCATAGTTCCTTTCATGCTCTTTTAGCTTCCTTGACTCATAGCAAGTTACAGAGCCTTCTTGCATTAGCACTCCACCGAGTTCTTCAATGCAAGCATCAGTGCATACCACAAAATCCTTACTCGGATCTGCAATCTTCAACACGGGTGCACTAGTAAGCAACTCCTTCAATTGATGGAAACTTTTCTCACACTTTTCAAACCATACAAACTTGATACTTTTCCTCTGCAGTGAAGTAATTGGATGGGCTATCTTGGAGAAGCTTTCAATGAACCTCCTGTAGTAACTAGTAAGGCCCATAAAAGATCTAACATCTGCTGCATTCCTTGGAGTAGACCAATCCATGATGGCCTCAATCTCTTCTGTATCTACTGCAATGCCCTCTACTGATATAATATGACCCAAATACTGCACCCTCTCTTGACAGAAGTTAAATTTACTCAGCTTAGCATACAACTGGTGTTCCCTAAGCACTTGCAATACCATTCTCAAATTCTCAACATGCTCGTCTTCATTATTTGAGTACACAAGAATGTCATCCAAGAACACAATTACAAACCTGTCCAAGTACTTGTTGAAGACACTGTTCGTGAGACACATGAACGTAGCAGGTGCATTGGTAAGACCAAATGGAACTACTGTAAATTCATAATGACCATACCTAGTCCTGAAGGTTGTCTTATGAATGTCTTCTTCCTTTATCCTCACTTGATGGTACCCAAACCTCAAGTCAATATTTGAAAATACTTTAGCTTCCTTCATTTGATCAAGTCATCCATCCTTGGAAAGGGATACTTGTTCTTAACTATCACCTTATCGAGCTTCCTGTAATCAATACATAGCCTCAATGTCCCATCCTTCTTCTTAACAAACAACATTGGTGCACCACATGGGGATACACTGGGTCTGACATACTCCTTGTCCATTAACTCCTGCAACTGCATATTCAACTCTACCAACTCTAGTGTGCTCATTCTATAAGGAGCTTTGGATATGGGTGCTGCTCCCGGAACAAGATTAATGCAAAAGTCAATGTCTCTCTTAGGTGGCAATCCTGGAATTTCATCTGGAAACACATCTTGAAACTACTGGAATATCTAGAAGTCTTATACCCTGGGTCCCTTATCTTCTGTTGAATCTTATATATGTACAACATATAATTGACAACCCTTTTTATAAAACTTCCTTAATTGCAGAGCTGAAATCTGCCTCACTGAAACGTGCTTTGGAATCCCTTTAACTAACCTTGGTTAGTCTTCATCATTAAGGCATTCCAATGCTTTCTCATAACAGTCCACCTTGGCTCTATGCCTTTCAAACCAATTGTTGGGCCCAGGTTGAGTTAAAGTTTTGGAAGCACTTTTTTGAGGCAAGCAGGGAAAGCTAAGCTGAGAACAGCTCAGAAACACAATTTTGGCTAAGTATTGAGGATGCTGCGAAGCTGCGCGCAGCATCCAACTTTTGACGAGACTATGGAGTTGCGTGTAGCGTCGAAGTTTTGGCCGTGATGCGAAGACCCGTACTGTGCCGAAGCAGTGCTGCGGAGTTAGGAGGCCACGTGGAACCAGCAAAGTGGTGTGCTGGACAAGTATCAAGTGTAATTACCGGCTCGACCGGTAGCACCCATTTTTGGAAAGATATTCCAGGATTACCGAGTGGCGGACGTAGGCAAAACAGGAAGGAGGCCACGCGTGGGTTGTTAAGGAAAGCGACGTTTGGCATGATTAGAAGGAAAAACTTTTAGAGAGAAACGGTTCGTCAGAAGTAGCCCGCAGGCACGCATGCGACAGTAAGGCCGATAGCAACACAATGAGGACGTGGAGATCCACCATGATCAAGCATACGCTACCAGGATCCAGCAAGCCGGATTGGAAAACCGGTGTAGTTTTGGAAACCCTTAGGGTTTTGGGTTTTAGGTCCTTGACATTGTACAGACATGACCTTCGGGCATGATCTATTTAAGAGGACATTTTGTATGAGATGGGGGTTCTCTCTGTGGGAGTTGTTCTCTTTTGTATTATTGTTAGTATTTTGTTGTTGCTGAGAACTTAAGGAGATAACCTTTTTGTATTGTAAAATCTCTTCAAGCTGAGAATATTGTAAATGCTCTGTAGCTGTGTGCGCAGAGACCTAGCCGAGAGAAAGAAGAGTATACAGTTGAGTGCATAGACTAAGAACGGTTGCCCCATCCCTTTTGAAAGAAATATATTACCAACCGTTCTTGTGGATGTAGCTTTTCATCCGGGGAAGTGAACCACGTTAAATCCAGTGTTATGTGATGATGTTTATGAATGAATGGCTATCTGTATTTTCTGTAGAATGAATGCTTGAATGTTTCCTTGCATGCTGTACTATGAGAAATTTGATATGCATTTACCAATAGGAGAAGTTTGGGAATGATATGCTAGGTTCCACGGAAGCAGATGAATGGTAAACATT
This sequence comes from Larix kaempferi, assembly GCA_027924585.1. Taxonomy (NCBI): domain Eukaryota; kingdom Viridiplantae; phylum Streptophyta; class Pinopsida; order Pinales; family Pinaceae; genus Larix; species Larix kaempferi. The sequence goes on along the minus strand of BSBM01000020.1, from coordinate 7,199,224 downwards.
TCAATACTATGATAAGGTCGTGAATCAGTCATTTAAAGTTTAAATACATTCTTAAGAATAAGTGAAGGAAGGCAGCATAATTAATTATGTTATCATTTTAGTTCACATTGTAATAATCCAAGTTCTAGAATGAACACCAAAAAGATAACTAGTAAGTGCCTGAATGAATGGATGAGTGATATTCATTTCAGTGCCTTAACGTTTTTCGAGATTTTCCAAGTAGAGGATAGGTGTGGGTAATTCACAGTTCCAGTAGAATATTTGTAGCAATAAGAAACCCTTGGTGTGGCCCGCAGTGTTTCCTGCACCGCGCAGTACTGCTCGTAGCATAGATCCTGCTGCGTACTGCATCACCCTGCCCGTAGCACCATCCTTCTGTCCTGCACTACGCAGCTTGTTCTAATAAACAACTCATCATTTACTGTGGAAACTTGATTCCGCAGTACCCCATAAAGATACACCTTGGGTGAGACCTCAACCTGCTCGCAAGTTGTTGCCGAAAGGGTCGGTGCGAAGGGGTTTTGTTGGTCCAAGGGAGAACCGCAAAGAACCTGGGTCTAATTGGAAACCTCTGGGTCAGTTTAAACCAACACCAATCCATGCCAATTAGGGCATCATATGATCCCAATGGCAAGATATTTAATTCAGCATGTGTGAGGAGTCCATTCAATTCTATACGACACTCCTTCACTACTTCACTTATCTTTCTCTTAGGACCGGTGGCCAATTGAACTAGCCAAGCCTTCTCATGTCTTGTCTTACCAAGAGAACAACTTCCAACTATCTTAGGAGATACATAACTATGAGTGGATCCTAGGTAAATCAAAACAAAAATAGGCTGCTCAGCAATCTTACCTACAACCTCCACCACTGCTGATTAATGGTCTGCTTGATGATCATCCAGTGCTGCATAAATTCTAGGTATTGCTCTTGCCATATCCCCTACTGTAGTTTCTCCCCTAACATTGTGCAATATTCTGGGGTTCTTTTTGCAGTTGGGCAATCTTTAAGCCCGTGGTTTTCCCCACAACCCCAACACTGAAGTGGCCCCATTGATGTTTAGTCCATTGCTAGAGATGGCTTGAATTCTCTCCTTGTTTCCTGGCCTAGTGGAAATATCCTAGGCTGATTTCTGAATGGTGGTTTAGACTCACCTTTCTTCTTATCGAACCTTTCCTTGGGTTTACCTTTCCACACTGGTTTTGCTTCTGATTTACCTTTTTTTCTTCTCATAGCAATGCTCTGCCATCCTGATAGCTTCATCTAAGCTTGGTGGATTTACAAACTCTATCCTATCTCTGTAGCTCTGTGGTAGACTACCAAGGAAGAATTGAATCTTCATTCGTTCACCTTGATGTAGTCCACATACCTCAGAAACTCCAGAAACTTATGAACATGCTCATCCATAGTTTTTTTTCCTAGCCTGAGTTCATTGAACTCTTTTCTTTTGCTATCATAATACCTAACTGATAGGTATTTCTCCTGAAAGTATCTTTGGAATCTACCCCAGCTAACTCTTTTTTCACTGATTCCTTTCACTTGCATGAGGTGATCCCACCAAATAGAAGCTCTTCCACTAAGGTTGTAGATAACAACCTTATCCTTCTCATTCTCTGAATATTCATGCACTTTGAAGTACTTCTTTATCCCAAGAAGCCACGCCTCTGCTTCTTGACCTTCTTTACTTTCACCATCAAAAGTAGGAGGCCTTTCCTTCCTAAATTCACCCTATGGAATACCTCGGTGCTTCTTTCTTCCTTCACTCTTACTGGCAGTGCATCTTGGGCTCCCTGGAGAACCCTCCCAATCATCTGACCTGCTAGAAGAAAACTTAGGAGAAGGTGTCATGTGCCTTCTTCCCACGAAACCTGTTCTAGGGATTGGAGTTCTTCTCATGGAACAACCCCTAGACTGACTTTCTACATTATTTTCTTCTCGGCCTTCATGGCTCGGATTGGAACCACCATTTATCCTTTGTTGCATGTCGGTCAGACTCTGCAAAATGGTTGCATTGAGATGATGTTTCTCTTCTTGCACTTTCATCATTCGCTCATTAAAGCTAACCATAGTCTTAGCCAAGTTTGGGGGCGTCACTTGCTCCCTTCTTCCATCAGACTCAGCTTTTGTAAGTGCTTCTTGCACATTCTCACCCAATACATCATCTTTTATCCCAAACAGGTCATGTGCATCATTCAAAGTAACCATTCTCACACCGTTCTATGCGTTGCCCTATGATATAATTCATCTTATAGCTGCTTCTATCTCTGTGCATATCAGATACCTTTATTAGACATCAAAAGCATGCAAATAAGATCTATCATACCCATTCAAACCAAGAATTATTCATTTGAACAATGAATCAATCAAATAAGTTCATAAAAAATTATGCCATGGGCACATTTCTCGACCAAAATTCATACACAGTACGACCCAAACAACTCCCAATGCTGCAACTGAAGCTCTGATACCACTCTGTCACATCCCCACCAACCTACCTGGCCACTGCAGACCATGATCCATTTTTTTTCTCCCAAAACATCGACTACATTCCCATACACTCAGTTGGGAGATCTTGGATCCGCAATCCACAACTTATAGCTGCGAACCCGCAACCTTCATTCCACAACAGTGAATCCCGGATTCTGCATCCCGCAATCAGCAACCCGTAATTGCTGATGCAGAAATGCGGAATTCCAACTTCCGTAGGGGGTCGCTCCCGCAACCCGCAATAGTGGGTCTCGCAATCCACATCCCGCAATCTGCAACTCTCAATTGTGGATGTGGAAATGTGGAAATCCCAAAATGCATACTTTCAAACTCGGTGATCCCGCAACCCGCAATTGCGGATGCGGAATTGCGGAGTCCCCATAATCCATAATCTCAAACTTGACGATATCACAACCCGCAACAGCTGATCCTACAACCTGCATCCCGCAATTGCAGATGAGGAATTGCGAAAATCCCAAAATCCATATTTTTGAACTTGGAGATCCTGCAACCCGCAATTGTGGAACCATGCATGCAGAACCTTGTCTCTATAAGGGCAATTCCATCAAATCTTCTAAGGGGCATAACTTCTTCCTCCAGCATCCAAATGGGGCAAGGTTGGTACCATTGGAAAGCTCTTGGAGAGCTCTATCCAATGGTAGAATCCCTTGACCAGGTGAGGCACCTAACCTCCTCATTCGCATCTCTGAATTTTTTTCTATATCTCCACTTAGACACTTCCAATCTTCCTCCTGCCAAGATCTTCCTTTCCATCTGACCCACAGAGGTTTCTGAAACCACTTCCAGGCTTCCCTTCCCTCCCTAGGAATCAGGTGTAAGTATATATCTCCTTCACAAGGTTAGTTGTGCATAAACATTCATCTTCAATAATTAAATACTATCATTCATTATAACATGTAAAATACATTAACAGATCTAATCAACACATCTATCATATGCAAGAATTACAATGCATTAAACTCATGCAATATAAGACATACATACAACAATGAACTGAGCCTTTTACTCAGGATTGTACATGACTTCATGTCAATCAATTCATTTAACAAGTATTCATAATTCCAAAAAGGGACATGAACAACCATTTCATCACAATGAACAACATCTTTGTCATAACAAGAAATACTTATCTTTCAATTCCGAAGCAACTGGCTAAGTGAGAGAAACGTTCCACCCAACCTTAGATCTCTGTCTAGCCTACACTATTTCAATTGAGATATCATCCCCGAGTTGGCCAGTGTATCCTCTAAGGAGGGTTAACAGATCTTCTCACAATCAAGGCTCCATTCTCATACTCAACCAGTCTGTAGTTGGGTTTATGAAGAATTCTAGGGCTCCTACCCATGCTAATCCAACCAACAATGGTTTATCAAGCATCCAGGGATAACAAGGAAGGCATTGCTAAGCCAGTGAGATCAACCACATAGCTGCAGGCATCTTAGCACTCAGTTGACTTGGCACCCACAATACCTACCACACCCAACACAAGGAAGACCTACATCACTTTTACACAGTATCTCAAGGAATCTTCCCTTCCAGTGCTATTCCAGGATGGGCATAGAAAGGTCCAGTCGCTCTCAACCGACCTGGCACCCACAATACCTACAACATCCAACACAAGGAATATCCTATCACTGCTGCACAGTCTCTCACAGTCCTTCCCTTCCAGTGCTATTCCAGGGTGGGCATAGAAAGGTCCAGTCAGTAGTTTATTGAGACTATAGCCTTCACTGGGTTTATCAAGCAACCCAACTCTCTCCCATAGTTCAACAACTGATTCGTTACCAGGCTTGGGGTTTCCTCATGGCCACTCTTCCAATACCACTCTGCAACATCTTCTATCAAGACCACTCCGCTGCTGTAACTGGGTTTTGCACATAGGGTATTACAACTATCAACTATCGGGCCTTTTCTCTGACACAAGAAATACGATTAACCTCATATTTCACTTTCCCCAGATTGGCTTGGTGCATACAGGAAATACCGGAATGAATTCTCTGCAAGGGTCGATGGATCATGAATGGAAAGTGCATGTAGGGAGAGTGAGTGCATGGGTGAGGAGTGAGGAACGTATGTCTATATGAATCCTCTCCATGCCTCCTCCTCTTGGATATTCAAACAAGTTCAACGAGTTCTCCCACGGGATTGAGTGTCGTCCTTCTCAAGCGATCAAATACATGCCCTTCCATACGAAATTGCAGGCATGCTCCATACTCCATCATCTTCAGCGATCAGAGTTCTCAACCACCTACTGCCATAGCATTAATGTCAGCAGTGAGTTCAAACGGGTTCTCAATCAGACATGTGGAAATATGGGAAACCAATCCAAAACCCCCTCACCTCTCCCTAGTGGATACACATGGCCCCTTCTCATTCGTTGCCTCCTTATCCAGCTTCTTGGTATTTTATTCATTTAGTAATAATTCCATCATTTACATTTCTTCATGGCTTAACAGCCCATGAATAATCAACTGTACAAATACTTTCCTAAGCAAATAACCTTAACATCCACTAGTGGGGCCTTGGCCTTGAGATCCACACTAGGGAAAATACACACACTGTACATACATAGTATTTACATCAAAGCCAAATACATCAAAGGGAAAAATGGGGTATTACAACTCCCCCAGCTTATCGTGTTTTGGGTCATAAGTAAGGACCAAGTCACCCTTGTTAAAGATACGAGGTTTCACTGATATGTCGTATTGGGCCTTGATGTGTTTCTTAAGCGCTTCATTAGCGATAGCTCTATTATGGCGGGTTTCATCGAGTTTTTCCAAGTATAGAAATAGTTCTTCCTCGGCAGTGGTGTTCGGTAAAAGTTCGACAGTGAGCTTTAGCGACGGATCTCGCACTCGATAGGTAATACTTCCTATAGTACGTAGACCAATTGAAAGGGTGTGAAACCAGTGGAATTTTTAACGGAATTCCTATACGCCCATAGGGATGAAAAAAACATGATATGTTAGTTGGACTTGTGTGTTCCCACCATATGCTGAATCATGGTTTTCAAGACCTTGTTAATGGCCTCTACTTGTCCATTTGATTGAGGGTAGTAGGGAGTTGAGTTTTCATGTCTAAAACCCAATCTGGCGCTTTGTTCATCCACCATATTGTTTTGAAAATGTGATCCATGATCGGTGACGATGGCTTGAGGGACTCCAAATCTCACAATGATATGGTTGAACATAAAGAGTGCAACAGTTTCGTCCTCTTCTTTGTATGTAGGCATAGCCTCGACCCACTTGGTAAAGTAGTCAACTACGACAATAACATAACCCCCCGACCGAGGTAGGATTACAATGCATGAATTTGATGCCCCATTTGGAAAAGGGACCAACGACGATAACTGGATGTACTGGGACTGGATGTGAGCGCTTTTGGTAATGAAAAAGATGGCAAGGAGGACACTTCTTGACTACTTCGATACAATCTTTGAAGATGGAAGGCCAATAGTATCCAACACGTAAGATTTTATGGATTTTATCCATCCCATAAAGATGACCACCACATGCCCCCAAGTTACAATCATTCAGAACAAGATCGGACTTCTCATGAGTTAAGCAGCGTCAGAGAATGGAATCGATACCATGACGATATAATGTATCATCGATGATGAGGTAATATTTTGCGTGGTGATGGACACAATGGCGTTCATCACGAGATAATTGAGGACCAAAGATTTGGGTTTGGAGATACAATGTGATGTCTCCATACCACGGGTCTAAAGCAATGATGAGAAACAAGGACTCATCAAGGAGAGAGTCCATGGGCTCAATTTACTTATCAGTATGAGAAAGATTGCAAATAAGTTCTGCAAAAACAAAATACTTCTTTTATTTGGCCTTCTCAAACTGGAGGTCGAATTCATGGAGAATCACAATCCAACATAAATATTTTCCCCCTAGTACCTGACGCGTGAGAACGTGGTACATGGGGTTAGATTCGGCACTGATGGTGGTAGTGCGGAGGAGGATATAGTGGTGAAACTTCTAAACAACAATGAATGTTGTGAGAGCTAACTTCTATACATGCGAATACTAGGTTTTAGAGTCAAGGAGACCCTTTACTAAGGTAGTATATCACATGCTCCTGGGCCTGACTATATTCTTGTACTAAAACCATAGCAATAGTGGAAGTAGAAGTAGCAAGATAAAGGATATAATCCTTGGTGTAAATCGGTGGTTGTAACACGGGCGCATGAGTGATGGCATGTTTAAGTTTGTCAAAGTATTTTTTAGCATAGTCGTCCCAAATTAACGAAACATCCTTCTTTAACAACCGCATGTATCCCTATGTTTTCTCTATGAAATTACACATGAAACGCCGCATGTAGTTTTCATTCCCCTCCAAACTCTGAAGTTTTGTAATATTCGTAGGTGGTGGTAGCGAAACAATGGCATCCACCTTGAGGGGATCAATGCAGATCCCATCCTTTGAAATGATGAATCCTAAGAGGCATTCGGACTTGACACAGAAAATGAACGTATGAGGATTTAAATGGATATCATACCATTGACATCTAAGGAATACAGTCGTCATATGATCGATGTGGAAGTCACGACAATCCAAATGAGAAGGAATTTCGTCTAGGTAAGGTTCCACAAAATCCTTCATATAGGGGAAAGCATATGATATAGCCAGTTGGAATGCAGCACCAACATTTTTAAGTCCAAAAGGGAGTTTGCGATATGCAAACGTACCCCAAGGGAACATGAAAGAAGTCTTATGTTTGTCAATAGGATGAATCTCAATCTGATTATAGCCAAAAAATCAATCCATGAATGAGAAGATGACACTTCTGACACAGTTGTCGATGATTTGGTCAATAAACAGGGTAGGGTAATTGTCTTTGGGACAAGCCTTATTCAGATCCCTGTAATCAACACAAACTATGATGGTTCCCTTTTTTTTGGTAACTGGGACAAAATTAGAGACCCAATCTGTTAAGGGAATGGGATAAATGAACCCAACCTTCAATAGATTTTCTATCTACGCTTTAATAGGCACAGTTTTCCTAAGGTGTACAAGATGAAGTTTTTTCCGGACAGGTTTTGTGTCGGGATATGTTTGAATATCATGCATGACAATAAAAAGATCAATCCCGGGAATTTCCTCGTAGCTCCATGAAAAGGCGTCACGAAATTGTTTAAACAAGGCCGTGAAAATGGTGACTTCTTCCGGAGAACAAGTTCGGACTATGTGAATGTGTTCCACGAATCTAGTTTTTACCGATATGTTGATCGGAAAGGTAGGAGTGATGTTTTCTAGGTTTCCCTCGGTTACCGTATCATATGTAAGAATATGATATTGAGGGTAAGGAAAGACATCCGATGAAACAATTGATTCAATGGCGTTCCCTACCGAATCTGATGGCAGAAGGAAGGACGATCGATGATGAAGGTCTTCCCATGGGGGTTCATCCACACTCACAATTTCCATGATAGACTCGTCATAATGAAAATTATGGATTAGAGGATTGGGTAGGGATGAGGTCTGTTGTAATGGTAGAGAATCGAAGGTAGATTCCATTGAAGAGTGGAAATCTGGTAGATCAGGTGTTGATTGGATGGCCTCATAAGTAGCTTCTGTGGGACTGAGAGGCATCACATATCCAATCGAATCCAAATGATCAGGATCGAGAACATCCGATTGGTCAGTCGAGTGATGAGATGATGGGATCATAGACGAAATCAAGTTAATTTTGGAAACATGGGTAGGGGGATTTGGTATTGGAATGACTCCAATGAGGGATTAATATTTAAGGATTCCTACCCCCACACTCTCATATATCGAGGAAGAGTTTCCTAAAAGAGAGACATTGTCCATGGGATGAGTAGTGGTGTCAGGTGTACATAAATCTAACTGGTCGATAGTGACATTTCTCCCTTGGTGGGGAAATTGCACAATGCGGAAGACAAATGACACAACCATGGTCATGGCATAGAACCAATTTCGACCAAGTAATAAGTTATAATCCAATAGGGCAGCGACGACTTCCACGTTAATGGAAATGGTCTTACCACCGAACTCTACAGCCAAATATTGTAACATCCCATGGGGTTGAAATCCACACCCATCAAATGATTTCAATATGGTGGGGGAACGGTTCAACTCAGGAGAGCCAATGACTTTCCAATGGGATAATGACATAACTGAGGTAGATGCTCCTTCATCTAAAACAGTACGATGCATTCTTTTCCCAGAAATGGTAGTAACAATATGAAACATGAGTTGGTGGGAAAGACATGGCTTAAAATACTCTAGCTTAAACATGATGGTGTTGGAGGAATAAGGATCTACAACTCCTATTGCAGATAACAGGGTCTTACGATGATTGGGAAAGCTTTGTAAGACCTCTAGCGTCGAGATATAACAAAGATCTTGTGCTAGGTCCTCTACAATATTGTAGTTTTGAGTAGCCCAAGCATTTGGATCAAAAATGGATTTTCGAATCGTGCTCTTGGGTGGACGCAATACTGAATCTGGTAAAGGTTTCTCTATGACGAGAGGGTCTTGAGGTGAAGGAATGTTAGATGTAGATGCAGAGGATTTTTTAGTATTACCTACGTTAGATTCATTTTCAGAAGTAGAGTCATATGTACGTGACCTAGTGGACAAGTTGACTGTTTCACTCTGCATCATGAGAACATGAGTGGTTGTGGACGATTCTCTTGGAAAAGGAGTTGGTTGTTGTGAAACCATTTGTTGTTGTTGTGTGGTGAAGGGGTCAGTTAAAACTACGAGTGTGGAGTTTCCCTTAAGAAAAATTTCACTTCCTCCCAATGTAGGAATTATTTGGTGAAGTGATCATCACCACACAATAAACAAGTATATTTAACCTTCGGCTTTTGTTTGTTGTCTTCGGGATTTTTTTTTGGTCCTGCTGGTTAAAATATTTTTTAGATTTTCCTTTGTTCTTCTTTTTTCCACTATATTTTTGAGGTGAAGCAAATTGGACTGAATTCACTTCTTTAGTGGAAGTAGGGCTGGGTGAGCGATTGGTGTTTTTTCCATCCTGTGGTGAGGGTGGAGTCGAACTATGAGGGTTTTGTGATCCACCAGATTGTGTAGCAGGATGGGTATGAACGGAACCAATAATGCCATCGATATGAGATCCCGTAGGTGGTTTTGTTGGATCATGTGTAGGGTGGGGGCATTGGAAATGATATCGTACAAGGTATAAATACTGAGCACGAGATATGGCGTGTTCTTCCGTAATGGCCCCACCCATAGCCACGTCTTTAGCTATGAAGGGTAGCAGTGACTTCGTGAACCAATCGACAAGTATTTGATCTAGAATGGGATATTTAATGGGATGTCTTCTCCTCCTCCACTCATGAATATGATCGTATATGTGGGTGAAAGTAGTTTGATGAAGAGAAGTCAAAACATTCATGTCAGTTTCGTAGTGGATCAGTAGCCGAAAATGAGTCAAAAAGGACATAGCTAAAGATCGAAAATCAGCAATGGAATGTGGTGGCAACTCAATGTACCACTTTGTGGCAGTACCAGTAAGGGTTCATTGAAATAACCTCAAATAGATGGAATAATCCATTAAGGAATTAGAAGAACACCACAAATGATAATTCATTACGTGGTTCTTAGGGTCCTCATCGGGATTTCCATGAAACTTCATAATGTATGATGGTAACTTCATAGGAATCATTGGCCAATTTATTCCATGTTGAATGGGATCATTAGTCAAATGCGACAGATCTAGATCAAGTGTAGCTAGGAATGGTAGCTATTGGTTCGGTTGTGGATACTGGTAATACTGATAAGGAATTTGTATATGAGTAGGAACATGGATTGATTGGTCGTAAGGTCCTCCCATATGGGGTTGGCCATATGGAGGTGGGCCTCCTGGGTTGGGAGGTAGACCTGAAGGGGGTCCTCCTATGGAATAAGGTGGTCCTCCTCCAAAATATGGGGGTACTCCAGGTGGAGGTGGTGGTTGTGGGACAGGTGGTGGGGGAGGAGGTGGGACAACTGGTGGAGGTGGTGGGGGTGGTCCACCGGCTGGGGGTCCAGGCGGTGCAACATTATGGTTCCCCCATGGGGTGTTCATGTTTCTAAGATAGGGTAATCTAGGAAAAAGGTTTCCTGGATAATTTTGTCCTATAACGACATTATGATTTCCTGGATAGATATGCCCCCATGGGGGTTGATTCCAAGTATATGGTCCTCCCATTTGATGTTTCCACGTAGGTTGTCCCATGGTTGGGAGGGAAATCCCAACCATACTAAATTTCATATATAAAGAGTGTCCCCCGCTCACATTGTGTCCCCTAACTGGATGATGCCCCCTAGTTAGATTTGGTCCACTAACTAGGGGTTTCCCCCTAGTTGGAATTTGTCCACTTATAGGAGTGTGCCTAGTACGCGTATGTTGACCACTGTTATTAGGTTGAATCATACTCAATTGTTGACTACTAACTAGTGGGAAAATTCCACTCAAAGTTTGAGGTGGAGGTGGTATTGATGTTCTAGTTATGAAGTTAACAAAAGTTGAAGGTTGCCCTCCGTTTGTTGGGGTCAAATGAGGTGTTGAACCAGTCGCCTGACATTGAGCTATACTCATCGAGAACAATGGATGGCCTAGTTCATAAGTGATCAAGTTAGGTGTATATATTCCTGGTGAAGAAAAATATAAAGAATGTATGGGGGAATGTTCTTAAAAAATTGGTACTTCCGGATTGGGCCTAGGGGGGAAACTCTACCATCTAATTTGGTTACCGAATGTTCGTAAACATTCAATAGTCTCTCAAAAAGTTGCAAGAAAGACGTCATTAAGAATCCATGGAGGAATCCGATGAGGTGGAGTCTCCACCATCGGAAGTGAACCAAAATCAGAGACATGTTGATCTAAAGAAGTGTTCCAAAACGATGCAATTGGATCAAAAGCTGTTGATATCGGGTCGCCCTGGGGCCAAATGAAAATCCAGTCCGTCGCTTCAGGATTTCCTTCCATTGAATGATGAAAATTTTTGTCGTGTGAAGTAGGTTGTTCCAAAATCAAAGGTCCCATAGGATCAGTGATGGGTGGGTTTGCGGGAGGTGAATAATTCATTCTCGGTTCTAAGGTGGAAGTGCCTTCTTCATGTGACATAGATGTGGTAGGTTGATCCATAGTTGCTCCCGAGTTCACCTCTTGGTTAAGGGGATATTCAGGTGGCAAGTTTAAAAACCTGTGGGATATTGTTAAAAGTTGATCAGCCAGGATGGCTGAAGTAAATTTTTTCCTAAAAGTCTCCTAAAGAAATGAAAACACACTCTGAGGCCTACTCAAGCTAAATTCGCAAGAAAAATGTGTGATAGATGGTATTTAATAGTCTGGAACCTCATGGGATTATCAAGGCATCGCAACTCGTGATATACTACAGGTCCAACAATTATACTTGGTGTTGGCCCGGTTTTGCAACCAGGCTTAGTGCTATGGGCACCTGCTAACTAGTAGCAGCAGTTTCAATGGAAATAAATAACAATAAACTAATTAAACAAGACTATTCATGGATCTAAGCAAAGATATTAAGCAAATAACAAAAATAATTTAAAATCAAGAACAAGAACATATAAAATAAAGAATTTGTATTGAAAGAATGGGGCAAGCAAGTGCTTGCGGAATCAATACCTCTAATGGTGAGGTTGAATAGCTCCAAGGATGAGCAACTCCAATCTCCAATGGTCTCTTCTCCAATGTGGTTTGCAATGGCTAAAATGCTCAGGGGAGATTTCAGCAGCATAAGGATGAGATAATGGATGGATGTGAAATGAGGAGCCCCTACCACCTTTTTATAGGTTTTGGTGGTGGGAAATAGCATTTGTGGTTTTGTGGAAACCAAATGGTATTGACCAACATGGTTTAGGTACTTTTCCCTCCTTTTTCCTTTTTTGAATAAAAATAATATTTTAATTCCCTTTTTAATATTTTTGGGAATTTGGACCCTTTTTGAGGGTTTTTTATGATTTTCTTGGAAAAATAATCTTTTTTAATGGAAAAAGGGGTGTACTAAGGTCTTTTGGTGACCTTTTGTTGGTTTCAGAGGCTCAGATGGTGGAAAAGTGGACAAATGGGTCATGTGAGTAAGGGAATGAGCTAGTGAGCACTTTTTAGGTGTTAACAGATTGCCCCCTGATGTGTGAGGGCAGGAGCTCATCGTATGGCCGATAGACATCATAGTTCTTTTGTCCTTTTTTCTGGGGTTTAGGGGAGAGAAGAGATCGGTTGGAGACTGGAGCCACGGTCCTTGGAAGCTGTAAAACAAAAAATATTACATGGCCTCAATATGAATGAGGTATAATCTCTGATAAAGGACGAGGCGGGCATTCCCATGCTCGTATCAAGACATATACAAAACAATTAGTCCCAAGAAGGGGGATCTAATACGTGAAGAAATATACTGGTACATCATAATGGTCCAGAGGGGACATTATTGTGGGATATACTCATGATCATGGCTGATCTCAATAACTGATACACTGGAATAACTGTTGAACTACTGAAACTGAAGGTGTCCAACATCTGTATGGACTCAATGACTGTGAGCCATCTCTGGGGAGTATTTGTATCTGTATACTCGAGGGAGTATAAAACTGGGGTACATCTGAATACTGTCGCCATACTCAACCTGGATATCTATAGAAAAAATGTAACTGGTTGTATCCATAGGTAGACTCTCAAATGTGGAGGAGTCAGGTGGTATCCGGGGTCTTCGACTAATAACTGAACGGACCAATACCATGTGCGAGTCTCAACGATACGATCAAGGTGTTGGAGTCGAGCATGTGAGAAACAAGCATTCGGAGAGGCACTGAGGATTCCTCTCGAAATGATTCGTAGGCACTCATCATCAATGGTAATGAGTCCAAGACACAGGGACCTCTAGGTCTATCCTCTGGAATCAATGTGGTTGTCATCGACAGAGGGAGACCAGCAACTAACAAGGCAATGATGTTTCCTTGATAGGAGCACGAGGTGTAGAACTGAAGTGATGTAGTACTGCTGGTAGGACTGACATACTTGTGGGGATGGGAAATAACTGGGTCAAAAAATTGTAGACTCAAACTTCCTTTGTTCAGAGCATGATGACATGGTTGACCTGGCAGCGTAGGGAGCTGACTTGTAGGTGTGGGGATCATCTTTTAGGGACTGAAGGGTATGTACTGACTCTGGGGGGGTGAAGCTGATGGTAGCTGTCGAGGGAGTTTCAGGGTGACATACTGCAGAATACTCTGAACAAAGGCGACCAAAATGGGGAAGCTTCTATGTGAGTAGGCATGATGTGTTGTAGCGTCAAGAGGCACCATTGATTCCTTCTTTGTAGTTGTAATGAGCTCCAAGAAGGGATAAAAGTGTGCTCTGAAATGGTACGGTCCTGTGGATTTTGTGAGCCCAGGACGGCGCATGCTCATGGTTGCTTTCATGTTTAGAGAGTCTGAAAACGGTAAGTGGACTCTATTGGTGTTTCTTTTTCGTAAGTTTAGTCTCCAAGGCCCGAAAAAGCATAAAATGATGCGGATGGAGAACTCTTCTAGCCGATGTGACTAGAGTATACCTTTTTCGTAATTAGTCTACAAGGTCCGGAAAAGGGGTAAACTTATACTAGGTAGACGCCCTTTCAGATACGTTTAGCGAGCATGAAAGGAAGCAAGATTGCTCGGCGATCGTTTCATTGTTTTAGGAGTCAGAAAAGAGCTTAATGGAAACTCCCTAAGTGCCTTTTTCGTAAAAGGGGTTGCTCGGCCCGAAAAAGGGATAAACTTACACCGAACAAAAATGGATTGATGAGGGCTAGGAAAGGTCTCAAGCATCGTCATCTGTGCGGAAAACTGGATCCGGTGACATAAGGATTGTCAAAAATGGAGAACGGCCGATGTGGCACGCAAACCGAGGTAACAAGGGGGCGTGGAAAAAATGCCCGAAAAATCTAAAGGTGAGAGCGAGAAATGATCTCAAGCATCATCATGAGCGCGGACAACTGAATCCGGCGATATAAGACACATCGAAAACGGAGAACGGCCGATGTGGCATGCAAACCGAGGTGACGAGGGGGCGTGGAAAAAATGCCCGAAAAATCTAAAGGTGAGAGCGAGAAATGATCTCAAGCATCATCACGAGCGCGGAAAACTGAATCCGGCGATATAAGGCACGTCTAAAATGGAGAACGGCCGATGTGGCACGCAAACCGAGGCGACGAGGGGGCGTGGAAAAAATGCCCAAAAAATCTAAAGGTGAGAGCGAGAAATGATCTCAAGCATCATCATGAGCGCGGACAACTGAATCCGGCGATATAAGACACATCGAAAACGGAGAACGGCCGATGTGGCACGCAAACCGAGGTGACGAGGGGGCGTGGAAAAAATGCCCGAAAAATCTAAAGGTGAGAGCGAGAAATGATCTCAAGCATCATCACGAGCGCGGAAAACTGAATCCGGCGATATAAGGCACGTCTAAAACGGAGAACGACCGATGTGGCATGCAAACCGAGGCGACGAGGGGGCGTGGAAAAAATGCCCGAAAAATCTAAATGTGAGAGCGAGACATGATCTCAAGCATCATCACGAGCGCGGAAAACTGAATCCAGCGATATAAGGCACGTCGAAAACGGAGAACGGCCGATGTGGCACGCAAACCGAGGCCACGAGAGAGGCTAAATAATGGTCAAAAAATGGACCCCGTGAAAACGGGAAACGGAAGGAACCTCTATGAAGTTCTCGCTGTGCTGATCCCAACGGTACCAACGGTTTTAGAAATGGACTTCGTATGATACCGCAATGGTTGTTGGAAAATTGGTAGAATTTCTATAAATAGGACGTGGGGCCCAATATGACTTGTCATTGTTACGTGCGAGTTTGATAGAGTTGTCAGAGCTATTTCTTGATTTCCGGGAGATTTCACCGTTGGTTTTCGATTTAGCGAGTTGCAGGTAATTCTATTCGCCTTAACCTTGTCAATTATGTCTTTTTTGTTTGGCGGTGGGCCCCCGAAGGCCGCGAAAATCCACGTTGACTCTCCAACGTGGAACCGCGCGGGTTTCAGGGCTGAACCCGCGATGAACCGCGCGGGTTTTAGGCTCACAGTCGCGATGTTCATCGCGACTGTGAAGTCGGAACCTGCGATGTTCATCGCGAGTTCATGGTGGATAGTCGCGATGTTCATCGCGACTGTCCGTCCAAAACCCGCGATGTTCATCGCGGGTTTTTTCATGGATCCCGCGATGGTCATCGCGGCTTTTTGTGGAAAAGCCGCGATGGGCATCGCGGCTTTTTGTGTAAGAGCCGCGATGGGATTTTTTTTTTTTAATTTTATGCTAGGGCTAAAAATTTCTTGTGTTTTCCTGGCAGGATGTTGCGGAGACCTCAGTCCGTGTGGCGGGAGAGGGAGATCGATGGTGATCTCATGTTGAGGATTGAGACTGATGCAGGGGTGAGACAGACCCTGGCCATGAGCGGACTCTTGAAGTTCGCTCAGATTCCTCCTATACGTTCAGTGAGGCGACTCCTGAACAAGCTCGTGCAGTGGTGGGTGCCGGTAGAGGGTGCCTTCATTATTGGTGGTGAGAGGTTAGAGATCACTCTCACTGATGTACATTTTTTGACTGGGTTGCCTCGCTTGGGTGAGGTGTGTGATATCTCGCCGAGGTTGGCTCCGGGTGTAGATATGGAGGACCTCTTACATACTTTCTGTGTGGATGATGTTGTTTTGGTAAACAGCTCTATTAGTCTGAGATTCCTACGTGAGTGGGATATGCGAGCTGTAGGTGCTTGCGTTCTGAGGAT
This sequence comes from Larix kaempferi, assembly GCA_027924585.1. NCBI lineage: Eukaryota > Viridiplantae > Streptophyta > Pinopsida > Pinales > Pinaceae > Larix > Larix kaempferi. The sequence goes on along the minus strand of BSBM01000020.1, from coordinate 7,182,934 downwards.
ATTGGGTGCTGCTGCACCACATCGTATGTCTGGGGGGCAGACGATGATGGTGGATTCCGTTCTACAGGGTACTTATTATGCCTGGGCGCAGATGTTCCGGGATGGTGTCCGGAGAGATCTGGACAAGGCCATTAGAGAGGGAGGCGAGTTTTGTTATGCCTCGTTTTTATGTTGTTTTTTCTTCGAGCGGGTGCTGACCTTGCGGCCACGGGTACCCGTTCGTGCTGGTCTTCCGAGTGAGCCTCGTATGATGAGGTGGGGGCAGATGATGCCCCGTGCCGGCGGTGGTATCCGCGGCTACTTCACAGAGGATTTCTATCAGCAGTGGGAGCAGATGCCTCTGGTGATCGAGGACTATCCCTACGTCGGCATGGACTACCGGGGTGACCCAGAGATGCCTCGTGCCCCACGACAGGCCTGGAGTTTGGACGGTATGTTTTTGTGTTTTTTATTTGATATTATATCATGTGTTGTTTGATTTATCATTGATGATTTTTTTGTATAGTATCTGATGGCTTACTTGCTTTGTGCAGATGTGGGTCCAGTGCCACCACCTGACTATGTGGCTCGGCAGGGGTGGACGATGGTGGTCCCCCGTCCACCTGTACCTGTACCTCCTCCACGTGGTGGAGGATATGCATCCCGTGGGCGAGGGGTTGGCCCTCACGACGACGCCATAGATGGTGTCCGACGGACCTTAGCCCGGATTGTAGCTAGGCTCCCCGAGGATGGTTGGAGGGACCTTGATCGGGACATTTTGCAGGGATGTCTCGGTGCGCCGCCTGAGTGGCAGTCGCTCCTGTTGAGGGCAGATGTGTTTGTGGCGAGGCACGGGGATGGTAGACGAGATGCTCCGGCAGGGCCGGCTCAGGGGAGGATACGTCTGAGGGACGATCCAGCGGGGCCAGCAGAGCGGCGAGTTCGGGGTCGTCATGACCCGGCGGGGCCGGCGGAGGAGGAGTCGGAGGAGGAGCCGGAGGAGGAGCCCGAGGATCCTAGGGATCCAGATGAGTAGATATATTGGGTCTGCCCCCAAATGCTGATGAGCATATGGGGAAGCATTTTTGTATGACAGATGTATTTTTTTTTATATCGGGTGCTGAGGGCACTTATGACATGTTCACCATTTGATTTATATATATATGTGGATATATATTTTAGATATATTGTCGTGTATGTACGTGGATGCACATTTGTCTTTTGTATATGCCCGTGGAGGCACATGTTATGCATGTGGATGCAGTGTGTTTGTTGATTTATGTATGCCCGTGGAGGCACCTGTTATGCACATGGATGCATTATTTGGTTTGTTTGTTTTATGCACGTGGAGGCACATGTTATGCACGTGGATGCAATATTGGTTTTTGTATATTCCCGTGGAGGCACATGTTTTGCACATGGATGCATTTTTTGTTTATGGATATGACATGATGTGATTGGTGTGCCAGTCGAGGACACTGTTGGCCATATTATCTGCTACACTATTGAGGTGTCTTGGGACATGTGTGAATGTAATGGATTCAAACTGTCTAACCATTTGTTTAGTGCACAGGAATTTTCTGAAAAGACAGGGATCGCGTACCTGGTAATCATTGTTGAGCTGGGAAACTAGGAGCTGTGAGTCCAAGAAAACGTTGAGGTGACGTATGCTCATCTGGAGATCAGCGGCCAGGAGACCGATCACGGCATCGTATTCAGCTTGATTATTGGTGGCGGCACCTAAACATACTCCATCAATGTGAATTAACTCATGTGAAGGGGAGTATATTACCCAAGCTGCGGAGGCGAGATTGGGAGACCAATGGCTTGCACCATCAGCGAAACCGACATGGCAGAGTGGAAGAGGCTCCATCTATGGTCATGCAGAGAAAAACAAATATTTAGGTTTTTTGAAATTTTTTGTGAACGAAAAATGTATGCCTATACTAAAATGGACGATGGTGTCCATCAGATTTTCTATGGGTAAAATCGTTTAAGGTACAACCCGTTGCGTGGGTTGCGTAGGGTGTTTCCTTTTGAATCGGTCAGAATGTATGCCCCCTGCCCGAGGCAGGTGTGTATAATGTAGGGGCCTTGCCACATGGTCACGAACTTTCCCTTCCCGGTTTTATCATGAGCTTGATCGTAAGCGAGGACAAGGTCTCCCTCAGAAAAGGTTCTTGGGTGGACGTGTTTGTCGTAACTTAGTTTCGATCGTTGTTTAGCTGCTTCCATGTTTTGAATGGCGGTGTGCCGATCTTCATCGGCCTGCTCTAGGAGTAGTAAACGTTCCTCGATCGGGGAAGTGTCCGGTAGGAGTTCAACGGCGATATGCAAGGCTGGGATCTGGCACTCAATAGGGAGGACGGATTCGACACTGTGAACTAAATGGAAAGGGGTAAAACCGGTGGCGGTTTTGGTTGAGGTGCGGTAGGCCCATAGTGCCGGGAAAAGCATGTGGTGCCAATTGGATTTGTGCTTGTCTACAGTACGTTGAAGAATGGTCTTCAAAATTTTATTGATCGCTTCGACTTGGCCGTTTCCTTGGGGATAGTAAGCGGAAGAGAAATGGTGTTCAAATTTTAACATGGTTGATAACTCCTTCCAGACGGCATCTTCGAAGTGAGAGCCGTGGTCGGAGACTAGTTGCTGTGGTACTCCGAACCAAGCGATAACATGGTTGAAGAAAAACCGTGCTGCAGTGTCGGCTTTGCAATTATAGGTCGGCATGGCTTCTGCCCACTTGGTGAAATAATCTACAGCCACCACGATGTGTTTGTGACCGCCGGCTGACGGGGGGTTGCAGTCGAGGAAGTCAATGGCCCATTTGCAGAATGGTCCAACAGTGATGACTGGATGAAGGGGGGCAGGGGGGGTTCTTGCTTTGGGAGAAAATAGTTGGCAGTTCTGGCAATGCTTGACTGCTGTGATGCAATCAGTAAACAACGATGGCCAAAAATAACCGGCCCGAATGATTTTCTGGGCGGTGGCCATGCCGGAGAAATGGCCTCCACAGGCACCACTATGACAATCATTGAGGACTTGTTCTGCCTCACTATGGGATAGGCAGCGGCGTAAGATTGTATCAACGCCGCGTCGGTAAAGTACATCCCCAATGAGGAGGTATCGGGGGGCGTGGTGTCGTATGCGACGGCGTCCATCATGATCGATGTGTGGTCGGAATTTTTGCGTACGAAGGTAAGTCAAAATGTCTCCGTACCAAGGGTCGTCAGACGAAATGATGAAGATCTGCTCGTCAATCAGGTCCGTTTGGATAACGGGTGATGTTGAAGAGGATGGGAGGTCTGTAATGAGGTGAGCAAGCGCGAGGGCTTTGGTGCTTTTGGGAGTTCTGAAAGTGAGGTCATATTCTTGGAGGATAATGACCCATTTAGCAACACGACCTTGTAGGAGCCGCCGGGTGAGGAGATAGACCATGGGGTTGGAGTCAGCCACGACCGTGGTATGACTGAGTAGGATGTAGTGTCGCAATTTTTGTATGGAAAAGACTACAGCTAGGGATAATCTTTCCTCGTATGGGTAATTTAGAGGTGGGCCAGATAAGGTCTGGCTGACGTAATAAATCACATGCTCTTTGTGGGAGGCATCTTCTTGGACCAAAAATACGGATACAGCATGTTCAGATGCCGAGACATAAAGGGTGAAGTCTTGAGAGAAATCCGGTGGGGATATCAAGGGGGCTTGTGTGAGATCTTTCTTGAGGGCTTCGAATGCCGAGTCTGCTTGCTCATCCCAAACAAAGGGTATGTGGGTACGAAGTAAGCGTAAGAATCCATGGAATTTGGTGGCGTAATCAGGAACAAAGCGCCTAAGAAAATTGGACTGCCCTTGCAAGCTCTGAAGCTGCCGAAGCGTGCGAGGAGGGGGAAGTTCTAAGATGGCTTTGACTTTCAGGGGATCGACAGTGATTCCGTCTTGGGAAACAATGAAACCCAACAACCGGCCCGCCGGGACGCAAAAGACACACTTGTGTGGGTTCAAGCGGATTTTATATTTGCGACAACGCAGGAAAACTTGCCGGAGGTCATTAAGGTGGTCTGATCATTTTCGGGAACGAGCTGTGAGGTCGTCAAGATAGACTCGCAGGATATGGACCAAGTCGTGAAAGCAATAGGTCATGGCTCGCTGGAAAGTGGCACCAGCATTTTTAAGGCCAAATGGCATGACGCGATAGGCAAAGGTGCCCCATGGGGTGGTGAAGGCAGTCTTGTACTGATCCTCCTTGCGGATGTGAATCTGGTTATATCCGAAAAACCCGTCCATGAAGGATAGGACTTCATGGCCCGCACACTCGTCAATGAGTTGGTCAATGAATGGTGTAGGGAAATTGTCTTTTGGACAAGCGTGGTTTAAATCGTGGAAGTCAGTGCATACTCTAAGGGTGCCTTTCTTTTTGTTGACAGGAATGGGGTTCGACACCCAGGTGGTGTACGGAATAGGATAAATGAATCCTGCTTTGCGGAGTTTCTCGACCTCAGCTTTAACAGCGGATAGCTTGGAAGGGTGAATGGGTCGCTCTTTCTGACGAACAGGGGGTACCTCAGGCCATGTATCAATGTGGTGCTCTATAATGGTGGGGTCGAGACCAGGCATCTCGGTGTAGGACCAGGCAAAGACGTCTCGGAACTCTTGAAAGAGCTTTTTGTATGCCTGAGTTTCTGCTTGAGTGCAAGATGCGCCCAGCGAGATGAGCTCAGGTTTCCCTGGTGTTGTGGAAATGTCTATCTGTATAGTGGGGGAAATGTTTGACATGTTCCCTTCTTCAAAGGCATCCGGTGCTGGGATGGGGTCCTTTAACCAATCGAACTTAGTGGGTATGAAGTCTTTCGACTCGATCGATACCTGGTTGGATGTGGTGGAGGTAGATGCTTCCGGGAGGAAGTACGAGCGATGATGCATATCATCCCAAGGGTAGTCGGGTGCAGTGAGTGTCTCCAAAATTTGCTCATCAGTATTGAAGTAGTCAGACCATAAATCAAGGGGTTCTGGTTTGAAAGTTGTAGAAATCATATATATCGTATTGACTTCTTCCGACGAGGATGATGGCGGGGGGTGGATCTCCTCGATGAGGGGAGGATATATCTCTAAGTCGACGTTGTTTAACTCGTACAACGCTGCTCTATAGTCAGGTAGATCAGGACAATGGTGAGAGTAGTGGCCGTAAACACTGCATATAGCATAAGGATGGTTGGTGCGCAGTGATTTGTCGTGAGGCTGTAGAGGTGGCTCTAATCTGACTATCGGGATGGTGATGTCATCGTCCAACATATTCATATGCTCTTGGAGTGCTGGTAGGTGTGGGCATTGATGAGTTGGATGGCCTATCTCATCGCATAATGAGCATTTGGGGGGAGCTCGAAACACTGGTGGGGGTTTAACTGCCTTAGGAGGTGGTATAGCAGTGTACGGTTTTGGACCTCTACCCCCAGTGGGCTTAGCAAGAAGAGGGGGATTCGTTGACGTTGAAGCAATCGTGAGACCAGGAGGAGGTTTCGTTGACGACGAAGGGATTGCGACACCAGGAGGAGGTTGATTTGTGGTAACAATAGGTTGTACCGGTTGGAGGATGACGTTTGGTTTCGGCGGTGGAACGGGAGGTGAAATATACCACACAGGTAATCCCAATGTTAACCCGGGTAGACTAAGGGTAGCCATAACCGGGGCGCTTACTACGCCCGAAGGCGGAAATAGAAATGGGATGGTGTGGATGGGTGTAACACCGATGTGACTCGGTACCAATGGTGGTTGAGTACCGGGTGTTGGTGTATTCTGTGACAGAGTACAGAGGTTTGCGACATGGGTCTCTGGTGACGGTGGTGGAATGGCCTAGAATGTAGAGGTCATTGGTGTCTCTGAGTAAAGTACGGGTCCCACAGAAGACACAAAGGAGGTAACTGCACTAGAAGCGGGTTGTTCAATCATGGGAAGAACATTTTCGGGTGCTCCAGGGGCGTTGGGATCATAGTAGGTGAGTTGGTCGATTTTGACCACGCGTCCCTCATGGGGGAACATCATGGTACGAAAAACGGATGAGGCAACTGCTTTCATGGCGTACATGTAACTGCGGCCAAGTAAAAGGTTATAATCGAGCTGGGCGTTAATGACCTCTATGTCGATGAGCACATTTTTCCCACCTAATTGGACGGGCACCTTGGGTAGTAAACCTTGAGGTTGAGCTGACTGGCCGTCGTAGGCCCGCAATGCAGTGGTGGATTGCTGGAGAGTAGGGGATCCCCACTTCTGCCAAACAAATGTGGACATGACGCATGTGGAGGCACCCTCGTCGATGATACATCGATGGATGACAAGATTCCGAATAGAAACGGAAACTTGGACTGCTATGGTGGAAGGCAGCCGTGGTTCAGACTGGTCTAAATCAAAGGTCATCAATTTCGAATCATTTGGGTCGATCGCCCCAATGGCGGAAAGTATAGTCTTGTGCTGCGTAGGACAGTTTTTTAAGACTTCTAACGCAGACATGGCTGCGGGAGACTGAGCTAAGTCATCTACGATGTTGTAATTTGACGCAGCCCGTGCATTGGGGTTGTTGTTTATACGACGGAGAGGGAAACGAAGTGCTTTAGAGGCACCATCGAGTGGAAGAGGTGGTATCCGTAACGTCTGATCGGTGGGATTAGCTTTAGTATCCTTTTCGGCGGGAGTAGCCTCGGAGGTAGGACCATACTGGTTCTGTCGGGTTTGGATATTGACGTCGGCAGTGGACATCATCAATAAGTGGTGGGTGCCTGAATCAAACATGGGTTGGTCAGGAGCTGCGTAAGTAATTTGTTGTGGTTGCACGTTGCCCTGTGGGGGGGCTAACGGCTGAGTGTTCACCACTCCTTGTGTTGGAAAGGGGTTTTGTAGTACCAAAGGTTGTTGTGGAGGTGGTGGAGGGTTGGGTGGCGGCTGAGGAGCCGCCTGCCCTTGACGATGGGCGTCATTTGTCCATAGTTTTCGAGCTCGCTCCAGATGTGGGCAAGCGTGGGTATAGTGACCATAGACACCGCAAATGGAACAAGGATGGTTTGTTCGTAAATTAGCATTTTTGGCTTGCTTAGGTGGTCGATCAGGATTCTGATGAGCGGGCGCCGCGTTATTGTTTTGTAGAGGATGGGTAGGTTGTGGAGCTTGGTTACGGTTTTGGTTGTTTCCACGGTTACGTCCTCTTCCGTGGTTTGGTTGCCCACCCTGGTTGCGTTGGTTATTTTGGTATTGGGGCTGATGTTGTTGTGCGTACACATGCCCTTGAGCATTGGGGGGATTCTGAGGAGCCGCAGGTGCGGGAGCAGGTTGCGGTGGATAGTATGCAGGTGGAGCTGGAGGTGGTCCAGTTGCCTGTTGGGGTTGTTGGTACCCCTGAGCTGGTGGAGGTGTGAGGTTAGCTGGTGCAACCGGTTGTGGGTAATGCATGGGCTGTTGTGGGAACTGCATGGGGGTCTGTACCGTAGGTTGAGCATAGTATGTAGGAGGTACATATGCTGATGGCACTTGGCCATAACAATGTTGTGGACAAGAGGGTCCATGAACGTGATGGGTCTGGTTTGTTGGAGCGTAAGAAGTTGTCGCTCCGGAACTAGATGTAGCCCTAGAAAGGTCTGGGGAGGGCATGGTGCTCACCATACTGAAAGGTTTTGCTTGCAGTGTAATTTGGCCAATAATGCCATCAGCGACATGTGATGCCCCCGGTGTGTCACCGCGTGCAGAGTCACCTCGTGGGGCGTCCGGTATGATCGTGTATAAGTAGCCCGACTGGGCGTAGATGAGATCAAACTGTTGGGCCTTGAGGATGGCCTCTTCCTCAGACTGGGGTCTTTCAGATGCTACATCCTTCGCAATGAGAGGAAGGAGGGATTTAAGGAACCAGTCTAAAAAGATTCGGTCGTCTAATTTGATTTTGCATAGGCTTCGGCGCCGGCGCCAATCATGAATATGGTCAGTGATATGCGTGGTCGTGTTCTGTCTGCAAGACAGTAGGATTTCGACGCCCGCATCATAGCGGACCGGTAGCTGAAAGAACTGCAGGAAGGTCGAGGCAAGGGAGGTAAATGTGGAATGCGTCCCATGGGGTTGCTCGATATACCATTTGGCTGCAGAGCCAATGAAGGTGCGTTGTAATAAACGGAGGCGGACAGAGTCGTCCACTATGGAGTTGGAGGAACACCATAAATGGAAGGACATGATGTGGTTATGGGGGTCTTCTCCTTCCTTACCCTCAAACTTAGGGATGTCAGAGGGGAGTTTGGTGGGCATTTGAGGCCACGCCGGATCATGTCTAATGGGGTCATTTGTGAGCCTAGCTAAATCTGGCAGGTTCAAACTTTCCATGTATGGTAGACTAGCAGATGTGGGGACCGGAACTGGGACGTGCCTAGCCACTATGGTATGGTGTAGGGGTCCAGTAGCGCCTAAAGGTATGCTAGGTATGGAGGGTATGTGCCCTCCAATAGGTGTGGTATGGTATGGGTTAGTGCTCCCAAGTGCAACATGGGTTACACTTGGGTTAGGAACCGCACTAGGGATTCCTGGTATAGCACTCCCAAGTGCAACATGGGTTACACTTGGGTTAGGAATCGCACTAGGGATTCCTGGGATAGGGTTTGTGGAAACCGAAGGGGGTATGACCCCCATGTTGGGTATACCCATGACAGGTGGTGGCCCTGTGTTAGGCATTCCTGAATGTGGAGTGTTACCCATATTGGGCATACCCAGGGGGGTGGTTGTTGCCGTGGATGGTACTACAGCAGAAGGGTCTGCAGATGTCTGACCTATGGTAGTTGTAAATAGTGGATCAAATGGTGTTCCAGACATAATTGTGGTTGGTGGTAACTCTGTGGGGTTTTCGGATTCTACCTCCAAATCAAAGGTGAAGTGGGGTATGTCAGAATCGGATGACTGTCTAATTGATTGATGATGTGTCGAATCAAGGTATAATGCTCTGCGTCCGTGACATGGAGAGCCAAGTGGACTAAACTCTGGGAGTTCGCCCTGTAGACGACGGGAGCGTCTAAAATTCTCAATGGTGAGAATATGTTGTTGTATAAAAAAATTGTTTAAGTATCAGGTGGTGATATATATATAAAAGACTCAAAACCCTTATGCAACCAAAGGTGCAAGAAGGGGAGTGAAAAAAGAAGGCTCACAGGCCAAAAAATCAATCCTCAAAAAAGGCACTTATTCTAGCAGCTGTGCTACAATAAGTGGAGGAATGCAACAACTGGTCAGAATACCAACATGCAAGCGGCTCCTAGAAAAAATAGGTGTAACTAGACCACAGGTAGGTTGAAATCATGCAAACACCTAATCTAAAAGTATTGTGACTCAAACAGACGATATCCTCTGCAAGGTGATGAAATCCAAGTCAGACAATATGAATGTTGAGACAACGGCTAGATATCCCCCTACCGGGAGGGACACCGGGTAATCAATCCTAAAGAGAGGCTACTAGGATACTCCGTTCATGACGCGTCGAGAAAAGGTAAATCTGTCGTTTGGTCCTTTGATCACAATATCCCAATACAGGGATATCCCGAGAACTCCGAATGGTAGCCCTTCGGTTACTGAATGGATTTCGGTATTCCACTCAGGCTTCCGGAACCATCCTCGCGACTTCAACCCTCCTAAGGGAGAGGCCTTCCCACAAACCGGTTGTGACCGCACCAAAAAGTACTAAGAGATTTTAGCTCCCTAATTGGACAACTTCTATGTCTCAGATGTAAGAACTGAGGGGTGTTATTGGAACACCTATCCCCCCAATACTACCTAGCTACAAGAATTCTTTTAGTGTTCCCCAAGTGGGGTTAAAAGTGTGTTCAAATTAGGGTACGTTTTAAGGCTTAGTTCAATTAAGTGATCGTGTGAGTGCACGTGAGGTGTTGTAAACTGAACTTGAAAAAATTAAATGCTTTATAGGAAATTTTCAAAAAATAAAGGATTTTTCGAAAATAAAAAGCAAATATTTAAGACTTTTTCACTAAAAGGAATTTAAATGCTTTTCAAAAAATAACTCAAAAAATAAAGGATTTCTTGGATTTATGAAAGCAAATAATAGACTTCTTTTTAAAAGAAATAAATGGATTTCTTTGTTTCAAGAAAAATTGCTAAGGGCAATATTTTAAAGAAGTAAACAAGAAAAAATTTGAATCTAGATGAAAATGCAAAATGAGTCTTTCTTTCACTTTCTTGAAAATTTTTAAAAAGATTTCTAGATATGCACTTTTAAATAGTAAAAAAAATTTCAAAGCTGTAAAATATGCAGAATTTAATACTGTAAAAAATGTGCTATGGGCAGAAAGTACAGTAAAAAAAATTTTCAAAATCGGGATGGCCGAATGAAAAATTCAGCCACGCGGGTTTTGGACGCACATCCGCGATGGGCTGCGCGGGTTTTGGACGCACAGTCGCGATGGACCGCGCGGGTTTTGGGCGCACAGTCGCGATGGACCGCGCGGGCTTTAGCCGCACAGTCGCGATGGGCAGCGCGGAAATCGGCCGCGAAGCCGCGGTGTGCAGCGCGGAAAAACGCAGAAAAGTCGCGATGGACCACGCGGAAAAACGCAGAAAAGTCGCGATGGACCGCGCGACTGTCTGGCAAAAAACCGCGAGGCGGAAGCCGTGCACGGAAACCGAGAAACGAACCCGAAAATTGAAAATTTTGGGCTGTTTATGGGGCCAAATCTCAGAGCAGCAATGGATCTGCTGTCTAAGATGGCAGATCTATGGATCTAAAGGTTAAAAACTCATAAAAAACTAAGATTAAAGGCAAAACTAGAGATCTATAGTTCAAACCAAAGCGGAGTCGCCAAAAACTGTTAGCCCGGTTTTGCAACCAGGCTTAGTGCTATGGGCACCTGCTAACTAGTAGTAGCAGTTTCAATGGAAATAAATAACAATAAACTAATTAAACAAGACTATTCGTGGATCTAAGCAAAGATATTAAGCAAATAACAAAAATAATTTAAAATCAAGAACAAGAACATATAAAATAAAGAATTTGTATTGAAAGAATGGGGCAAGCAAGTGCTTGCGGAATCAATACCTCCAATGGTGAGGTTGAATAGCTCCAAGGATGAGCAACTCCAATCTCCAATGGTCTCTTCTCCAATGTGGTTTGCAATGGCTAAAATGCTCAGGGGAGATTTCAGCAGCATAAGGATGAGATAATGGATGGATGTGAAATGAGGAGCCCCTACCACCTTTTTATAGGTTTTGGTGGTGGGAAATACCATTTGTGGTTTTGTGGAAACCAAATGGTATTGACCAACATGGTTTAGGTACTTTTCCCTCCTTTTTCCTTTTTTGAATAAAAATAATATTTTAATTCCCTTTTTAATATTTTTGGGAATTTGGACCCTTTTTTAGGGTTTTTTATGATTTTCTTGGAAAAATAATCTTTTTTAATGGAAAAAGGGGTGTACTAAGGTCTTTTGGTGACCTTTTGTTGGTTTCAGAGGCTCAGATGGTGGAAAAGTGGACAAATGGGTCATGTGAGTAAGGGAATGAGCTAGTGAGCACTTTTTAGGTGTTAACACTTGGCTCAATATTTCAGAGCACTAATCAGGGAGGATTAGGACTGTACCCCTAACTATATGACTCGACTACTTGGCAGTATGTGCATAGTATCTCCCCGAGTGTTGTTCTCGGTGTATTGACACACGAAGACGGCCAATGGTTAGTTCAGATGGTTTCAGGAATCCTATTGGGGTCTTGTTGGCCGGATTTTCTGTTGGTGGCCAACTAAGGAGAACTAACCCACACAAGGTGCTTAAAGCAACCCCCGATATGTTTGGTATGGATAATTCTTACGTAAACAAAGGCCTCGCTGCCTATTTGGGTTTTCCTTTGAGCTTATAGTTTTGTGAATCGACCAAATCAGCAACATAAGTATGTGTATTGTCAGGAATAACGTTTGAATGAATTTTCTTTTCTTCTTCCTTCAAATAGACTGAAACATGTCATTTATTGTTTAGAATATTTGTTTGTATTAACTTTTCCTTAAAAATTTGATCTTTAATCAAGTTGTAATTTTAGAACAAATACTCTAAAATTCATTTTCAATCTCAGCCAATTCTTTCTCCAAAGACCTATCTTCATTATGTTCTTCATGACATTCTAATCTAGTAGATGGACAGGAAGGATATTCAATTAATTGATTGCCTATATTCAAAGGAGGATTATCTAAATAATTGGAGAGAAAGGATAAATATTCCTTACTCCCTATCCTATTCTCATCCAATATTGGATAGATGTGATTAAATTTAGAAAAAAGGAAAATGATTAGATATGGTAGAATCTTCATTTGGAAAGTTAGAAGCATAAGAGTTAAGATTTTCTTCTAAAATTTTGGGTTCAGATTCTAGATAGTGAAGGTTAGAAGTTATGCATTCAATATATCTACTCAGGAAAGGAAAATTATATTTAGAACTTAATATAGATTTTGAGGTTAATTCATTTTTTGTGTTCTGTGAAATTGTCTGAATGTTTATGCCCTTTTGTAAAGAAACTACTTCATGGCATAAAAACTTAACTTGCTCTTCTAATCTAGATAATTTTGAAATCGTTGACTCGTCTTCAATATCATTTTCGTCATATAAATAAAAAAGGAAGAAAACTTTCAGAAGTATACCTTTTGAAATATTTTTCAAGTTTTAGAGCATACTCACATGTTTCATGTAAATCCGTTATGCCCTTCTGTAAAATTAACATAGCCATGTCTTTGGGAAGAGATCATACATACCATTCTAACATGATGTCTGTTGAAGGTCTATGATACTCGTGTAAGCTAAGAAATACCTGTTGGAAGTGAATATTGGAATCGCCAATTGATGTGACACCATCGTTCACCTGCATGTCACAAAGATCTTTATGAGTCTTAATCGGATCATAATTATCGGAATCATTTTCAAACAACCTTTTAAATTGCGACCAATTATGAACTGAATGTGTGGGCAAAACATTGAACCAACAAAAAGCCTTACCTTCAAATGTGAGTGGAAATAACCTGCAAACAACATCTTCATATACAACATTAAGCAAGCAAATAATTGACTCATCTTTCCTGATATGCTCATTAGATGAAGCATTTCCCTCACCATAGAATTTTGGCAAAAGATCTACTTCCTTTCTTGGAAGTTCATGCAAAGGCCCTTGCAGGTTCAATGCATAATTGAATTCCCATGCATGGATATGGGAATGAGACATAATCGATAAAACGTCAAAACATCGACTCACCTAGGCTAGTTTTCCATCTAGCCATTCCTATGGTTCATGAGTGACAACATAGAAGAATAAGAAATAAAACACTAAAATATAAGAGCTGGAGGATAAATGGTTAATGAATAAATAGCTGAATAATTTTGCAATATTCAAAAGATTGTCGAAACATGGCATCAATGACGAACTTATTAAATTGTGTATATTTTATCATATATTTTTCTTATATGCATATTATATCAGTACCTCCCTTTTTCTATCTTTCATTTGATATTTTGATAAAATTATTAAGAATTCAATCCTTTGTATTACTATATAGTGGTCAATTTAAATATTGGGAGATTGGTCGTCCTTCTGTATGCATATCATCATTTCATGATTTTTACATTATTGTGTATAGCGCATCTCATAGAACATGTCCATGTCTTGATTTTCGAATTTCGATTTTATTTACCTTCTTCGACAATTAGCTAAAGTTTCGATAAATATTAAATTTTTTGCTTATCATTGGCCATATTTGTGAATACTTAATTCTTCTTTTCTTTTGGATTGCAATACACACCTTTTTGGTCGAAATTTTCGTTTGATCAGGTCCTATCCTGTATATAAGTTTGAGGTGTTTTGGTTAAATTAGTGATTTTTATTGATTTCACGATAGGTTGATTTTCAATAATGGTTTTGATATGCATGAGTCTTTCGAATTTCACTTTTGTTTTTCTTAGTTTGCTTGAAGTTTGGGGGTGTAAAAAAATAATACTATGTTGGTACACTACTTGGTTTTTACATGCTTCCCTGCTTATAAACCTGACAAGTTTAAAAGGGAGATCCTTACAAAGACCCTCTTCTTTTGTCAAAATTTTGACCATGGCAAGATTAGTCTTGGCTTTGAAAAATCTATTGTGGATCATACTGATGGATTGGTTGAGTTACCCGGCTATTATCTAGATCCTTCATCTTTCAAAATGATGCTATAATGTAGATGAGTTTACTTTCAAGGGAATCATTTTCCTAGATTGAAGTAAGTCAAGAAACGTAAGTTATTTTTAGACTTTTTACGCCATCCTTTGCTCTTTAATGGGCCATTTGGATTTGCTTCCCCATCCACTAAGTAATATATGTTGATATTAACAATAACCCTAGTATTAGTCATTTTACATAACATTAATAAAACCTAAGGGATTAACTAAGGAACATAAGGTCTCGTTATGAGCCGATTTGCTTATGATCACAGGTCCTATTGGATTGACTTTGCTGATATCCAGTCACCAATCTGGGGTAGTGGCTCTTGGTTTCAAAATCAAGAGACAGGGTCTCATCAGGAGCCAACTTGCTCAATTTATGATAGTGCTTGGGAATGCCATTGTCGTCATCTATTTACCAAGCTAGGACAATGGTCCTTAGTTATTTTTTTTATTGATTGATTTAAAATAAATGAAATATGAGAAAAAAATAAAATTTTACTTTTAAATTATCTATATCTAGTGGATGGGATACAAGCATCTAAGTGAGGTTAAAAGGTTTATCATGTGGTATTGAGGTCATACCTATATACTATGTGTTCTATGACTTGTTTTGGTTAAGAGAAACTGATTCCTTGGAAAATATTCTTCCTGCATTTGTAGAATAATCATTTATCTTTATAAGCTTTTAGATAATAGTCGAGATAGTTTGATTGATTTTGAAAGTTTTGCTTCAATCTTTTCCATATAAGCCAATGGTGATATCGAGTTATGTGATTGGAAAGTTGACATTTGAAGAGGTTTTATTTTTTTTACCCTTGCATCTTTAAATTTTAGGTAAACATACAGAGATAACTTGTTCGTCCAGCATGTCACCATTTGTTGGCACCCCAACAACTTCCCCTTTATTTTGCAAAATAAAGGCCCCCCCCCATGTAAATTTTGTACAAAAGTTTGTTTTGGTTTTTCTTGCTTGACTTGGTGGCAATTTCATGGTTTTCTTTCTTTGATCCTTTACTCTTTGCGATGCTTGTTCTTTCGCTTGCCTCTAAGATCTGGTGATTTTGGTCGGTCGACTCTCTTGGTTTCCTGGTTGCTTTATGACAATTGCATATCTTCGTTCGAGCTAATTTAAGTTGATTACATGCCTTGGTTTGGATTAATTGTATCAAATTCATATTTCAATCATCTCGCCAACTTTTAGGCTTTTAATGCATAATTGATTTATAAGTATTCTAGTGGACCATGAAAAAATCAACCGTAAGCTCAATTTCAACCTTGAGCTTGGTTTAAGTTAAGTTGCAAAATTTGAAATGGTTAAGCCTTTATAAGTTGTTCATTGATTTCTAAGTGGTCACTCCTTAGATTATGAATTAAGTCAAATGCACCTTATCCATTCAATTTTTTCTTAGACAGTGAACTTGAAAGAAAATTATATGCACTTACTTTAAGTTAATTTTTCTTTTTGAGTGTGCATTAATGACTATTTTACTAGGAAAATTATATATTATATATGAATAAATAAATGAATAAAGTAGCTTTGAGAAAGATTAACGTTATAACTTTATTATGCATAAGTAATTAAAAGTGGTTTTCTTTTTCAAAATTCCAATAATTAAAGGACAACATGAACTTTAGACTCAACGCCTTAACGCCTTAATGCATTTTGAGATGGATTATGCTTTGCACACTCTTTAAGGTTTATGATCTTCTTAAATCAAATCAAATACTTAAAGTTAGTTATTAAATAATATTTCAAGTTCAACTCCTTCATTTACGGCTTGAAGAAGGTAATGTCTTACCATTTCTCTACCATGACTCATTTTAATGCAGGATATTAAAATTTAACCACACGATTGCCCTATCATCGAAACAAATCATAATGAGTCATTAAAGGATCCGTTAAAAAGGTTGTTGAGCTCAAAATTAATATTTGAAGAAACCCATCTTAATTGCTTCATTCGCCACGTCAACCCTAGTTCTTAAAGAACGCCATAATTTACCTCCAGATTTTAATTTTAAGTTGCTGTGAGTTAAAATGTCCTTGAAGGCGGTTCAATGTAAGGAGATAAGACTGAAATAAAAGTTTACAGTTGCCATTAAAAATGAAAGCCCAAATATGACGGAGATTAGTCGATGAAGATGGAGAACATTTCGCAGGACATGAGAGAATCAAGTATTTTGTTTTAGTGGTTTAAGAAGAATATGAAAGCGAAGATCTTTTATCTTTCTATTACTCTTTAGCATTTTGATTTTCATATACAGGATTTGCTATTTGATTACATGAATCAATAATATCTGATTTTGTATTGTATTGATGCAGGTTTGCAGTAAAAGCAATATGCGAATGTGCCAAAACATTATATGTCAAACTGAGCCCGATAACATTGGATCCATTGTCTAAGTAAAAAGAAAGGTGGTTGGAGTCATTAAGTCGCAGATTATGTCAATGGTGTTGATGTCAATATTTTTTACCGAGTGTTGTTGTCTTGTCAAAATATACTTTTGGTCCATATTACTGCGTGTTTAAAAGGTAAAAACTGTATAATATGTGACCAGTTTATATGAACCAGCTCGTAAATTGGCCACGTTTCACAGATGCATCATGACATCAAATGATCCCATGAATTGTTGTGTAAATTGGCCACGTTTCACAGATGCATCATGCCATCAAATGATCCCATGAATTGTTATTGATTCTGTTGTAAGTTTGATGCGAGATCGTGTGGTTCGAAGATAAGGCAGTACTCATTTTATTGTGGATAGCATGCCAGGACTCTACATTAAAATTTCAGATTTCTAAGTCATCACCTGATAGTTGAGATCATTGATATTACCACAAAATTTTATATGAATGAGGATTGACAGGCTTAAATTATGATCACCAGATCACTGTGGAAGTTTTGAGCAGATTAACGTTTTAGTATCTTATGAGAATAATAAAAGAGATACGCACCAAATAATAGTCTGCTATTATTAAAACGTCAATAAAGAACACCATGAAAATGGAGATGCCATCGAGAGTTTTTTTTTGTTTATCCTGGTGAACAAGGGTAACTCATACTCCTAAAGGATGGTGGCACCATTATGTTTGACAATCGATCGTGGTTACGCCACATCAACATATAGAATTTAGTCGTAGTCGTAGTCGTAGTTGTGATGATTCAATTTAGATTTCAATCTTCAAATATTAATTTTTTTAATAGTTTTGTCGATTACAGATTTGGTCAAGAAAGGTTAATCCACTAACACCCTGAAGATTTCACCATCCAATGTCAAACATAAAAGGGAACCGAATTCATTAAAACATGATGAGGAACATGGAAACCAGTTCGTGGAATTCGAGAAGATTTGGGAGACTTAAATTGTTTCCCTGATTCCATATAAAACGGAAGAGTCCGACTCACACACGGGGGGTTGCGCTCAACAGAGCTGGATAAGTTTTCTTCTTTAAAGTTCTGTAATTTTCCTATATTCGATGTTTTTTTTAAGACTAGAGAACAGGAAACGCTGCTGCCAGGGGGTTCTCTGTAGACAAAAAGGAATTTCTACCTTTTTCTGTACATATGCTCTCTGTAAACTTTGTTTTTCTTAGAAGGAGAAGCTATGGAGGGATCACATATGTTAATGGATTTAGTTATTTTCTCAAAACAATGTTTAAAATAAATTGCCAGATCTATTTTCTGTATTTTGTATAAGTTTCTTTTGCAGAATAATGAAATTGATCGTATATCCAGTCTATCATTGTTTATAAAGAAAATATGTGGATAATTGAAATTTAATTTCCAATTATGTATAATTTTCTTTAAATCATAATTTTCTAGATTTTATGTTAGATAATTGTGATTATTTTAGCAATTGATCTACTTAGAATTGCATATTCAAAGTATTTTTACAAATTTCCATGATATTGCTCTGCTAATTTGTAAAAACTTTTAAGTTGTTTAACATGTGATAGTTTAAATGTAAGATTTCTCTTCAATTTAGATTATTACATGCAAACTAAATTAATATTAATTTCAATCTAGCTCCCATGGGATAGGATATATAGAATTAGTTTTAGAATTTAGATTATATTTATTTTCCGATTTATATTTTTCAAGTGACTATTAAATATCTTTATGGTTTTAATAGCTGTTGGATTCTTTATTGCACTTATTCCAAAAATTGCATTTCTAGAATTTAATTTTAAGTTTTAAATTAAATTTTAGTTTTATTTTATAAGTCTAAAGCTACAATTTAGCAACGGTTAAATCTGCAGTTGTTAAATCTGTGTGTTTTGTATTTCTGAAATTTGCATTTTAGTTAAATTTAGTTTTTACTTTATAATAGTTAATCATTTAGGAAAAGTATTAAGATCTCATTGCAAGACTCTCTATTCTAGAGATCAAACCTATAAAGGCAGCAGGGCCTTTATTCCTGCGAGAGGACCAACTATCTCAAACACACCGGAAGCTGCAGTAAGCGACTTGTGTGGGTTGATTCTCCTTAGTTGGCTTCATTTAGAAAATCCAGCCAACAGGTCTCCATATATATTCAAGGTATGTGGGAGCTCCAATTCATAGTGGTGTTGTCTAATGCGCAATCGCACGATAGGATCCTTCGATTATACTGTCGAGTATGTGAAGTACCTTTCTATATAACTGAAGGTACGCGAAAGGCCATTCGATATACCAACTGGTACATGGAAGAACTACAAGCCCTCACGATGTAGTGCAGGAAGATAACGACAACTGCCACATTTAAAGCCGTTGGAACACATCTCTAACCTAGCACATGAGTTTTTATGTAAATTTTATCTTAGGCTACCGCTTGATTTTAAGTTGTACAGTTAGGTGAATCCATGGAGTGAAGACTTAGAATTTAAAAAGATGCAAATCTCACCTATATAAAAATGCAAGTCTTTTTTTTTTCTCTTCGATGAAAACTAGCTATAGTAAGAAGAAATCTTTTTTATTTTCGATAATGAAATGAACAAGTACCTCTACACTTTCAAAATTAACCAAAAAGACTCTAAAACACTCTTTTCAAAAATCCAACAAATCCAAATGTTTTTTTTCTTTTTCTCTTTTCAACTTGAGTGAATCTATGAAAAATGAAAAGATGCATTTCCATTTTTTGAATGCAATAACTCCTAATTCTGAAATAGGAATAAAAAAGTGGAAAGAAAATAACAAATGCACAAATTTTCACTATCTTTGAAATGCTTTGAGAAAGTTTAAATGCACTTAAAATTTTCAAGGAAATGATGAATGACTTTTCAGAACCAAGAAAACGCAAGTCAATAATAATTGTTTACACTTTTCAAAGATCTTTTAATATTCATTCCAAAGCAAAAAAAAATCTTTACAACAATTCCAAGAAACAAGATGTAATATCTCAATTTTGAACCCATTGCATTAAAATGTATATGATGTAATATTGTTATAAAATCATGGTGAGGAGATCAAGGCCAAGGCCCTTCCATAGATTTAGTGATGCATATGGTTTACGTGCTAGCTAGGCACAATGGAATTACAACTATCATGTAAATATACATTTTAATGAAATACCCACAACTAGCTATGCAATGCAACAAGAGATGGGGGCATGATTTTTACAAGGAATTGGGAGGGAAAATATTCAAACCCTTGAGCCAATCAAGTCAAGCCAAGTGTCAATGAGAGAACCCATGAACCCTCAACTACCCATGTTTACTGTTGTGCCCAATCATTCATTTCTCCCAAGAGTTGGTTGAAGTAGTTAATGCCTTGGGGAATGGAGAGGTATGGCTATCCAAATTTGGGTATGGGAAAGCCACCGTTCATGGAAATTCGTGTTTGGCTTCCTTGGCAAGAAAAGAGCCACAGAATTTCTCCCCAAGCGATTCTTCATCTATCATATTTTTCTCTCTCACGGGTTATGATTTGTTGGTTTTCCCTCCACGTTTTTATGGTTTTTTCTTGTTTTCTAGTTGGGAGGAGGGAATTTTGGTGTGGCATAATTGCTGGGAGGGAGGGAGCTCGATTTGGAGTTTCATTGAGGCCGTTTTGGCCATTTTGGATGCTCATAACTTGTAGGAGAAATCGGTTTTTATCCCTATGGTCAAATTCTCCTTTCCACAGTTCGTTTTGGGTGAGACACGATTTGGGGAAAACCCATGGACCCTTTTAGTAAATCCCTTGTTGAAAATGTGTATCCATGCCTAATGATTGTGTTTTTCAGGTGTAGATAGAGTATGTTGGGGTATGGGTTATGGGTATCCATTGTTTTGGCTTGAGATTAAGTGCAAGCATCCAAAAATAGAAGGGTTCACATTGGCCTGATAAACCCAGCTGTGGGATGGCTTGGATTAGATATGATATTGCTTGGGATGTGCTGAGCTTGAGAGTCCCATTTTCCTTGTAGAAATCATTCCCATCTCGGGGATGGCAGTTGTGTTGAGAGATTTATGAACACCACTGGCCTATGGTTGGGTGGAGCGTTGCTATGACATAGCTAGTTGCTTGGGACAACATTACATCAAGATGAATATTTTATTTATATGTATTCAATTCTGCAATGTATTGGTTGTTTTGATTTTGCTGAATGAATGCGTGAGGAATATGTGTGGATAGTTTAATTCCATTGTGCATGTTATTTTGATTTGCATCTGCACACATTTGTTTTATTCGTATGAATCTAATGAATCGGGCTCAATTTAGGAAAAATCCCAATATATGTAGTCATGTTCCCTTCCTTGCGTTGGATCTATGGGAGGGGATGTGACAGAGTGGTATCACAACATAGGCTACAACATTGGGCCTACATGGGTCAACTTGAACAACTTGCAAAGGTAAGTATTCTTCCTGCTCAGCACTAATCATTATGGAAAATTTCAAAATTCCAAATATGAAAATTTTTCTAAGTGTTTTTATTTTAGTTTTTCTGCTAAGTCTGTGTCGGTGCAAGATTTCGAGTTGTGGCGAAACAGTCGACACAAGATTGCGAGTTGTGCCAAAACGGTCGGAGACAAAGTGGAACTGCACCAAAACAGTTCGCAGAAAATTGACAAGTTCGCCAAAAAAGTAAAAATTCATCGAAACAGATTGGCATAAAAGCGGCAAGTGCGTCGAAATAGTCGGCGCCAAATAGAAAGTCCGACGATCGGTGATAAGTGGAAAATTCGCCGAAACGGTTGGCGGGAAAGGATGACTTTGTTGATTGGAGAGAAGTGGAAAACTCGCTGAAACGGTCGATGCAAGATCGTGAGTTATGCCGATCGGTGACAAAAGAGAAAATTCCGGTGAAAGCGGTTTGCGAAAGATGGCGAGTTAAGCCGAAGTGGTCGGCGAAATATGGCGAGTTGCACCGAAATGGTTGGAGAAGAATGGGTAAGTCTGTCGATCGGCGACAAAATCCAAGTTCGTCGAAACGGTCGGTGCAAGATTATGAATTGCACCGGTCGGCATAAAATTGGACGTTGTTCTCAAACAGGTCGGGGGAGAATTCAAAAGTCCGTCGAAACAAAAGATTTCAATAGTTTACGAGGGGATTTTTCAGGTGCCCAGAATTGAAAAATGGCATGAAAATTATGCGCCAGATTGCGCGAAATTGAAGGATTTACAACAAAAAAAAAACGAGGGACCCCTTGACCCCCATCGTCCCCCGGAGACAGTCGTTGAATGTACAAAATGCATTCTCTATGCTTGGAATTTGAAGTAGAAATTTCATAGAGAGAAATTTCTCACCTTAAACTATTTATTTTTATAACATAACAATTGTATACTTGGAAAATAGCAAGTAGGAATGTTTTACATATGTATATGTATTGAATTGCTACTTGATGAGAAATCACAACTAATGAATCCTTGTGTGCTTGGTATGGAAGCCAATAAAATGATCAACTATGATGTGGAGGAGGATCTCCATGTAATGATGGGGAATTGGAAGGGAGAATCCCTCCACTACCCTCTTGCTATTGTATTTATAATTATGAAGTTGTCGTGCATATAAATTATGGCATAGGGATGCCGAAAATGTGGGAGAGTAGTAGAGTAAATGCATATGAATTAGTGGGCATGATTAAAGGGTCATTACATAGTGCATGTGAATTGCTTATGCATGAGCATGATGTTGCATATGGGTAAACGTATTGAATTTACACATGCAGTAGCCCATTAATGGTATTGCCTATGGTTGGTGACAATTAATGTTGTTGATAATGGTTGTAGGAATCAGACCATAGAAGCATGACTGAAAATGCAAAGAAGTCACGGCATGTGACCAACAAACCTTGAGAGGAAAAGCTGGAGTAACGATTCACGATCAGAAGGTTGGAAAAAAGATTGTGTAGCCTTGGTAAGAGGCCAACTGATTAGGTAACATCAAGCGATGTTAATGACAACCATGCAGGTAATGGTTATTTTTGCTTAATTGCATGAATGTTGAAAGAGGATTTGGTAATATCCCTTGAGCTATGTTTAAACTATGTTGATTTGGTTTGCATGTGGTACTGAGTACCTGAATCAGAATGTCATCCTACCAAGTATGGTGAGGTGTGGATAAGTGAAGGCAAGGAGCCTTACACCCTATAGTTGTTTAGAAACCTCAACGAATTCATATGAAATTATATCATGCCATTTGTGTATGTCGGTTGTGATTTTAATATCCAAAGAAAGTGAGGGCTTATGGACCTGTTGTGGTAGTGCATTCCATATGAGATAGTCATGGTTAAGACCATAATGTGGTTGGAATAGTAATTCTATATTGTTACACAAGTATCCCATGAACCCCCTATTGGTGTTAATTTGGGATGAAACCTCTTTGCCAACAACCAAGGAGTGAGTAAAATCCTGACGTGTTGTTCGGGTGGAGAAGGAAGGCACCCAAATAGTTAGTCAAGTGATTGGGGAGATGGTTGGGTGATGTGTTGAGAAAATATCCATACTTTCCAAAACATCATGGTGGAATGCATGACATGACATTGTGGTATTCATGAATCCATGCAAGAAAGCATTGTGTGAGTGCAAATTAAAAGATTATGTGAAGGATTTAGGTGTGCATGCATATGTGTGGGTGCACATGTTGAGATGCATTGTGTGAATGCATGGTTGTGTTATGTATGTTTCATTGCAAATAGATAATAGATGAAATGATGAATTAGAGGTAATTCTGATATCATTT
This sequence comes from Larix kaempferi, assembly GCA_027924585.1. Taxonomy (NCBI): domain Eukaryota; kingdom Viridiplantae; phylum Streptophyta; class Pinopsida; order Pinales; family Pinaceae; genus Larix; species Larix kaempferi. The sequence goes on along the minus strand of BSBM01000020.1, from coordinate 7,159,619 downwards.
CATGAGTTTTTATGAATGCAAGAGAAAGATTACATAAAGGTAGTCATGTTTGCAGGGCTACCAGGATGCTCTGCTGGAAGGATAGAGTTGCATAAAAAGAATATGGCTGTGAAGTAATGAGTATTTAAAATTTATTTAAATTGCATGGATTGTGTGCCCATGTCTTGCAATTTTATTATGATAATGATGCATATATAGATATATATTTCATTGCATTTAAAATGCTAACAACTGAAAGTGTTTGAGTTATTGAGTGTTATAATTCTGAGATCACTTCAATGACTGTTGTAGCAATGAAAAGATTATATGCATAGATTCTCACAACATGTTTGGCTGATTGAAAGTTCCATATTTCAGGTAGAAATGTATTGAGTATGGAAATGGGGATAAGTCCATAGTAAAGAATGGGATCTACCATGTGCAGAATCCAAAGGTTATGAAAAGGTTCTCATGGTTGTGAAATTTAACTTATGCATGGAACAGATTTGTAAATTTCAGGTTTGAAATTTGCTAATAATTACTAATGGTTGTTTGACTTATCTAGAATTGTGTCAAGAGGACATGTTATAGGTGGATGTTCATATTATGGAAACAAGTGTAAAACCATAATGGACAGAGTGATACCACTTACAAGAGCCAAACAATATGAGGATGGCCTCATGGTTAAATAAATCAATTTCTGTAGGAGACATAATTGCAAATTCATGTTTGAATTTAATTATTAAATCCACTGACTGATTGGGAAAATCAGATTTGAATTTGATTGTTAAAATTTTGTTGACTGTTTGGTTGTTTGAGGAGTTTGTAAAGAAGCCACCTTGCAGGAAGACCAGGCGGGATCTAGGAAACAAAAATAGAAAACTCTCCAAGAATAAAAAGATAGAAGGATCAATAAAGATCCTATATAGAGTATGGATGACCCAAAAAATATCCGATGATCATATCCAAGAAGAAGAGGCAGCTTAGAGGCTAGAGGATAATTTGGAAAGAAATCAAAGAAACCAAAAATGTAATGAAATCAAAACTAAGGAATACTCTCCCCAGTATGGTCTCCAATTTTGTTTACGGACAATCTGTAAGGGCGGAGTCAAATGGATGTCCCTAGTTTGAATGGTTCAGATCTAGAAAAAAAAAATACATAATACAAACACCTTTCCTAGATTGATTGAAATGCAAGATAAGTGAAAAATATGGCTTACCTTATAAATGTAGATATTTTCTCCTTGCTGGTCCAAGTCATGATCTTCAGATCTCCAGCTGCAAAACCAGTCAATGACATGTGGAAATAGAAAAGTGATAAAAACACATGCTTGTGAAACAATCTAGATCAACAGTCAAAGAGGTCAATCCTAAACATTATCAATACAACAAGTTTATGGAAATAATTTTCATTAGATGTAATAATAAAAACTACAAAGAGAGAGGTGTTACGACCGATGCTTTGACGTCATAACCTCCTTCCAACAATCATATCCTCCCAGATCAAATGGTTAACCTCCTAATGGATGAAGAGGATCTCCTAGCAAAATTCCACCAGCATGTAGGTAATTTATCCTTCCTCCCTTAACCATGGAGAGTGGGTTCATATATATAGGGAAAAAGGGATAGGAGAGGTTGAGTATTTAGGGGAGAGGCTTAAGGTATCATCCCACTAGTTAAGGGGATTGAATGCCACCTTCCCAGATATGTAGAGATAAGTCTCCATGCCATACCAACTTCGAGAAGTCACTCAAAGCTTCTCTTTATCCACTTTAACCAACATAGACACACCTTGCATAAGGAAAACTCATGCCAATGGGAGGTCGACGCACCTTGAACAAGAGAATCATGCGTCACTGACGCACTCTGCTAAGGTGCAGAGCACGTCACCTTAATTCTAATTCACCTTGCCAAAGATCAAGGTGCATCGGAGTTACAACACAAATTTAAAGGGATGAACAACAACTTCTCTTTTGGTGTTTTAGCCCAAGTACTTTAGGGATCAGGGCATATAGAGGACACATAAATCATGATGACAAGATTTTGGTTTAACAGATCCGCATCGATCCCCTAAAAGTGGAGGCCATCGTCGCCCTACCACCGCGTATGGATATTACGGAAATTCAAAGTTTGCAGGGGAAGGAAAACTACTTGCGGCATTTCGCGTGTAATTTCGTAGAGAAAAAACAGGGATACATGCGGTTGTTAAAGAAAGACATCCCATTCATTTAGGATGAATATGCTCAAAAATACTTTGAAAACCTTAAACATTCCATCACTCATATTCCTGTGTTACAACCGCCGAAATACACCAAGGATTATATCCTTTATCTTGCTGCTTCTACTTCCATTATTGCTATGGTTTTAGTACACGAAGATATTCATGGCCAAGAGAATGTGATATACTACCTTAGTAAGGGTCTCATTGACTCTGAAACCCGCTATTCGCATGTCAAGAACTTATCTCTCAAAACAATCATTTTTGTTCAGAAGTTCCATCACTACATACTCCTCTGCACTACCACCATCATTGCCGAGTCTAACCCCATGTACCACGTTCTGACGCGCCAGGTACTAGGGGGAAATATTAGCGCTAGATTGTGATTCTTCAGGAATTCAATCTCCAGTTTGAGAAGGAAAAATCAAATAAATATTTGGTTTTTGCGGAACGTACTTGTGATCTTCCCCATACTAATCAACTAACTGAGCCCATGGAATCCCTCCCCGATGAGTCCTTGTTTCTGATCAGTACTTCTGACCCCTGTTATGGATACATCACATTGTATCTCCAAAACCAACGCTTTGGTCCTCAATTATCTCGTGATGAACAATGTTGTGTCCGTCACCACGCAAAATATTACCTCATCATCAGTGATACATTATATTGTCGTGGTATCGATTCCATTCTCTGACGCTACTTAACTCACGAGGAGGTCGAGCATGTTCTGAATGATTGTCACTTCGGGGATTTGGCGGTCATATTTTTGGGATGTATACAACCTAGAAGATATTACACACTGGATTCTATTGGCCTTCCATCTTCAAAGATTGTATTGAAGTATTCAAGAAATGTCCTCCTTGCCGTTTTTTCATTACAAAAAGTGCTCACATCCAACCCCACTACATCTAGTTATTATTGTCAGTCCCTTTTCCAAATGGGAAATCGACTTCATGAATTGTAAGCCTACTTTGGCCAGGAGGTATGGTTATGTTATTGTCGCAGTTGACTACTTTACCAAGTGGGTCGAGGCTATGCCTACATACAAAGAAGACAGTGAAACTACCACACTCTTATGTTCAGCCATATCATTGCGATATTCGAAGTCCCTCAAGCCATCATCACCAATCATGGATCACATTTCCGAAACCATATGGTGGATGAACTAAGCACTAGATTGGGTTTTTGACATGAAAACGCAACTCCCTACTACCCTCAATCAAATGGACAAGTAGAGGACATTAACAAGGTCTTCAAAACCATGATTCGGTGTATGGTAGGAACACACAAGTCCAACTGGCATGTCATTCTTTTTTCATCCCTATGGGCATATAGGAATTCCGTTAAAACTTCCACTCGCTTCGCACCCTTTCAGTTTGTCTACGGACTAGAGGAAATAGTACCTATCGAGTGCGAGATTCCATCGCTAAAACCTGTTGTCGAACTTTTACCGAACACCACTGTTGAGGAAGAACGATTTCTATACTTGGAAAAACTCGACGAAACCCACCGCGATGTAGATCTGGATAACGAATCACATAAGAAACACGTAAATCCCAAGTATGATAAACCAGTGAAACCTCATATCTTTAATGAGGGTGATTTGGTCCTTACTTATGACCAAAAACACGATAAGCCAAGGGCAAACAATTTTGAGTCCATGTGGAATGGTCCATATGTAGTAAAATGTGTTTTGGAAATGGAGCCTATGAATTAGAGGATTATGACGAGATATCTTTGGGGGAGCCTCGAAATGGGATCTAATTAAAGCGGTACTATGACTAAATAATTATGCATTAGTACTTTGTATATACTGTACATGACGTGTGTTTTGTTTGGTATGAAAATTTATTTTTAGTGTGCTAGGATCTTATCATTGAGATTATACCATGTTTTTCCTAGATGTGCAGATGAAAACTTGCTTTGGATTCACAGACGATGCTAGCTGGCACACCCACAACCTCACTTCGGTGGCATGGGTACTCTATTCCCCTGCCGACGAGCTGATTAGTTCAGGAGGAACTTGCCTAGGTGTTGCGACCAATAATGTCGTTGAGTATCATGCGGTAATTGGACTATTGACAAATGTTTTTTCCTTGGGTGTGGACCACCTTTTTATCTAACTCGATTTACAGTTAGTGGTCTCCCATCTCAACCATGTCTACACTATCTGTGACCCCGTATTACTCTGCTTATTTCAATGAGTACGTATCTTGGAGAGGTCCTTTGATTTCATTTAATACCTACACATTCCAAGAAACATGAACGCAGCTGTTGATTCCCTAGCTAATTTCATATTAGATTGGTACATTGCACATTCATAAACATATTTATCAAAAAGATGCATAAAATGACATAACATGTAATCTACTCATAGTGTGTAGGCCAACATCCATAAGATCCCAAATCATCATAGAAGACACAATATATAAAACAAAAAGATAGTGTTTTGTATATATATCATCATGTCTGGTAAAATACAAAAAGTGGTACTGATGGAAAATCTGAAGCCCATGAGATTTCAGTAGATCATGTCTACAAAATTTGAATCATATGGCTCTTAGTACATATATCATACAAAGAGATATCTCCGAAGATGATCATGATAATAAATAATAGCCCGAGCTAATCGACGGAGCATTCGACCAAAGCATCTTGAAACCCCAATTGTATGGCGCTGGTAATGGCCAGGAAATCCATCGATGGACATGTTAGAAATATCCAACGTCAATCTATGGATGTTCTCCTCCATCTCGTCTAAGTCCTCCGCTACATCATATTGAGAAGCTGCCATCTTTCGCACCACCCCTCTCCTCTCGATTAGAGAGGAACCTATTGGTCGAGATGGGCCAACATATGCATGAAACTGTAAAATTAGTCACAGCAGATCTAATGAACAAGTAAATCAATCACAACAGATGAACATAGAAAATATGGTGTAAAACTGTGCAAAACATGCAGCAGTGCTCAATATCCCAGTAAGGGTGAATGATTACAATAGAATACAGTAACAATGACTGAGCAATTCGAATTGCCTAAGGAGGTCATTCGAATCACTGAATGGTGTAGCTTGACTCCAACTAGGAGTCCTCATTATCAATCGGTGGTGGTCATCAATGCACAAGAACTAGTCATCCAGGTGTCAATCTGAGTCTAACTGAGTGTAACAAGTGTAACTGAAGTGTGTATCACTGATTAATGGAAGGAGGCTCAGTGGAGGGCGCATGGGAGGCTAACTGAAGTTAGAACAAGTCATCTAGTCAATCTGGAGGTCCAACGGAAGTGAAACAGTCAGTCAGGAGTGAAACTAGCCTCAAATCGGGGAGAATCAGAGCTAACTGAGTGTAACTGAAGTGTAACTGCAGTGGTAGGTGAAGAAGTGTGCCCTTCTCTGGTAGTAGGTGAGAAGTGGGTGCCTTCTAGACTAGGAGGGCTAAAAATATGAAGTAAGTGGCTCTCGGGTGCTAGAATAAGGTGGCTAAGGTGCTGGAGGCATCAACCTGGTGACTGGGATGCATGCAAAGTGCATGCAAACCCTAGAATTTGCATGCAAACCCTAATTGCATGCAAGATCCTGAAAATGATGATGTGGATATCCGAACACCCCCCCTCAAGCTAGACTATGATGTGCAAAAATAATGTGGGGCCCTGGTAACTAAGACCAAAGGTCACCCCAATACAATAATCCAAAAAATGTTGAAAATAAACTAAGTGAGGAAAGAGAGAAAACCCAGTTGGAAGAAAGCCCCCCCTCAAGCTAAAGCATAATGATGGATCAATATGTCTCCACCATGATGGAACTCACCCCCAACAGTGAACGGAGGTAAGAGAACTTCTTCTCAGTGAAGCTCTTGGTGAGGATGTCTGCAATTTGCTCATCAGTAGGGCAATATTGCAGAATGATGGTGCGGTCATGCACCAACTGTCGAATGTAATGCATATGAATCTCAATGTGTTTGGTCCTCTTCCGATGAACTGGATCTGTGGAGATCTTGATATCACTTTGATTGTCACAAAATAGGACAGTCGAGGTAGTGCCACCAAAACCAAACTCGGAAAGAATACCCTGCAACCAAACTGCCTGAATGCAGGCATTGACTGCCCCTCGATACTCTGCCTCTGCTGAAGAAAGTGCAATGGCTGCTTGCTTTTTGCTGGACCATCAAATAGCACCATGAGCAATCATGAAAACATAACCAGAAGTGGACTTCCGATCAATGCTATCACCTGCCCAATCTGAATCAGTAAAACCAATGAAATCAAGCTCAGAACCTGCAGCATAATGTATGCCAAACTGTCTCGTACCTTGCACATACTGCAAGATCCGCTTGGCTACTCGCCAATGAAGCTCATGTGGCTGCTGCATATATCTTGACACGGCACTCATGGCATATGAAATATCAGGCCTTTAGTGTGTCAAATAAAGTAGTGAACCAATCAAATGTCGATACATACTGCAATCTGCAAGCAGTGTAGAATCTCCCTCCTCAAGACTAATTCCTGAGAGGAATGGGAATGGGGATGCCTTACATTTAGCCATATTAAACTTCAATAACAGGTCGGAAGCATATTTTTGCTGAGATATAGTGATCCCATCAAAATTTTGAGCTATCTCCAAGCCCAAAAAGTGACTCAGCAAGCCCAAATCGCTCATGTCAAAAGCTAGATTTAAGGTAGTTTTTAGCTTGTTTATTGAAGTAAGAGTGCTACCAGTAATGCGAAGATCATCAACATAAAGTACAATAACCAACAAATTACCTTTAACTCGCTGAAGATACACATTCGGATCAGATTTTCATCTTTGGAAATTCTGAGAAAGAAGGAAGGAGTCCATCTTTGCGTACCAAGTTCTTGGGGCCTGTTTTAACCCATACAAAGATTTCTTCAATCTACAAACTAATGATGGATCTGATGTGTATCCCTCTGGCTGCTGCATGTATACCTCTTCAGCAAGGTCTCCATGTAGAAATGCACTCTTCACATCCATGTGGTGCACTTCCCAGTGCTTGGATGCGGAAATAGCCACAACAAGGCGGATGGAATCCATCTTTGCAACCGGTGCAAAGGTCTCAGTGTAGTCCACTCCTTGGACTTGGGAGAAACCTTTTGCCACCAACCTTGCTTTGTATTTTCTGATAGAGCCATCAGCAGCAACTTTTGTGCGGTAGACCCATTTACACTTCACTAATTTTCTTCTAGGTGGAAGAGAAACTAGCTCCCTTGTGTTGTTCTTTTGAAGAGAACTGTACTCTTCATCCATGGCACTTTGCCATCTCGGATCTCAGTGGGAAGAATAGTATGATGTGGGATATGAACCAGCCATCAAATAAAAAATATCAGGAATTAATGGATCAAAAATAGAAAGAGCCATACCTGCTCTTTGAAAGTCTGCTCTTGTTCGTCTCGGATCAGCAGGATTTCCAAGGTTCGAACCAGCAGATTGGAGAGTGTTTTGGGCCTACTTTGGTAACTAAGGATGATCATACTGGTCGGATTACGAACCTGATATGTCATGATCATCATATGCTGCTACAATATCAGAAATATCAGAACTCATACCTTCATTATCGCTGCACGGATCTTCTTCTGGTGAAGGCGGTGAATCGACAGTCTCTTCCTCGACTAGTTGCAATTCTTGAAGCGGTTCTTCAAATTGCACACTGCGCTCTATGAATATCATTTTAGATCTGATATCCATGATTTTCTATGCTTTTGATTCTTCCCCATATCCTATCAGTATGCACTCAATACTTTGTGGATCCAAAGCTCGTCTCTTCTTGGAAGGAATTCTAGCCCATGCAGTAGAGCCAAAAACTCTCAAATTTGACACATCCGGTTTGTGACCAAAGAATGCTTCGAAAGGAGTCATACCTTTCACGGATGAATGTGGAACACGGTTCTTTATGTATGCAGAAACATTGATTGCTTTAGCCCAAATATTTGCAGCCAAACCTTTTGATTCAATCATGCATGTAGCCATCTCTTTCAGTGACCGATTTTTCCTTTCCGCTACACCGTTCTGCTGGGGTGTGTAGGGAACTGTATGTTGGATCTGAATTCCGCTTTGGGCACAAAGTTGCAACAACTCAGACTTGATATATTCTCTACCATTATCAGATCTAAGAGCTTTGATCTTGCTCTCAGTGGCGGTCTCAACAGAATCCTTAAAATCCTTGAATTTTCCAAGCACTTCTGACTTGTTTTTGAGAAAGAATACCCATGTAAAGCGGGAAAAATCATCAATAAATGTCAAAACATACCTTGAACCATTTAATGACATATGTGGCAGCGGACCACTGATATCAGAATGTATCAACCCCAAAACTGTAGAATCTCTGCTAGCTTTGTCGCGGTCGAATCTGTGCTCGAGGTGCTTCCCAATAATGCAACCAGTGCATATTCCCTTCGAGGAACGGAGTTCTGGAAGACCATCTACCATGGATTTTTTTGATAGCAGTAGCAAATAATTATAATTAAGATGTCCAAATATTTCATTCCAAATCCTACTAACCTCATTACCATGTGTGCGAAGAGCAGTGGGCTTTGCAAGAGGAATAAAGTGTGAAAACTCATAGCATTTTGTAGTGTGGTTTGCCTTTCCGACTGCAACAAGTCTTCCACTTTTGATATCAGAAATTTCAACTGTATTAGGGCTGAATGTAACTTGCTTCGGTTCAACAGTGTGTGTCATTTGATACACAGAAAGAAGATTTGAATCCAAGGAAGGCACATAGAGAACATTCTGAAAGCTTCCATGATCTACATGAATCGTACCTTTTCCCTTTGAAGAAAGTTTTGAGTCATCTCCCAAATGGATGGGGATGGAGCTGTTTGGATCGAATGAAGAAAAAGATTCAATATTTTCAGCCATATGATTCGATGCACCCAAATCTATCAAGAGAGTATTGGGCTTCAAAATAGTTGCCATGAGTGCTTGTCCTCTTTCATGATCATCATTCCTATCCTTCTTCCTTGCACCGTCAGGAAGAGTTATGTTGTTCTTTTCCAAAAGGAGGGCCATTTGATCTATAGTCTTCTTCATTCATGAACTTTCGGGATGAAAGCCACGGTTGCAATAAGTACATTTAGATTTTTGGTTACCTTCTTTTCCCTTTTGCTTGAACTTCGAACTGGATGGTGCATCCGTTTGTTTTCCTTTCTCTCTTTGCTTGTGAGGCTCGAATTTGGGCTTCTCCTTCTTTTTCTTTCCTTTACCATTCGAGATCTTGGGTCCTTGAACATATAGGGCTGAATATTTTGAGCTTATGGACCCCATTTGAATCAACTTGTTATGCTCTTTTGTGATGGACTCAATGAAGGCATTCAAGGTAGGCATCTTCCAATTCGGGTTAGTTAGCCGACCGGAATTGAAAGTAGAGACAAATATCGAATAATATTTCCCAAGCTTGCTGAGAATGGAGAGGATCAATTGTTTATCCTCTTTGATAACTCCATTGTTCTTCAACTGCAAGTTCAAGTTCTTGAATTTTATGAAGAATTCATTAATGGTCTCGAAATTCTCAGGACTAAGGGCAATCAATTCATTCTCTAATTGAAAAGCCCTAAGCTCGTCCTGCTTTCCAAATAGTGTTTCAAGTTGCTCCCATATAGCTTTTGGAGTCTTCAATCCGCTGAGATGGAAGTGAAGATCTTTGGAGATGGAGAGACAAAGAAGACCATAAGCTTCATCAAGCTTGTTGTAGTGTTTGGTTCTATTTGACAAGTTGTTTGGCTCCAATTCAAGACCAAGAGTGACTCAGTAGTAACCTTTTGAATGTAATATGATCTCCATATCATCTTTCCAATCAAAATAATTGAATGGGGTGAGGATAGGCTTTGAAGAAGAGTATTCCATTTCTAGGAGCGAGTGCACATTGATGTAGAGGAGCTTGCAAGGGAAGAGTAGCGAATGAAAATGATGCAGACAATAACCTGCAAATCACAATAAACCAAGAACAATGAGGTCAAACAATCCACCCTTTTAGAGTTGCATCACACCTGGGATTGGAGATCAAACAATGTTGAATGGGTCCAATGTATAAGATCCAGGAATTATGTGGAAACTCAAGCTTCTGGAGTGGTATTGGATGTATTTTCAAGCTTTGCATGCACAAGAGTGAATGCCCTTGAGATCTTTCATGCCAAAACGTTTTGCAATTGTTTTGAGCAATTCACTCAAATCTTCTTGTAGAAACACCTGTAGAAAAGAGATATTGTCCCTGCAATGGCTCTGATACCATGTAAAATTAGTCACAGCAGATCTAATGAACAAGTAAATCAATCACAACAGATGAGCATAGAAAATATGGGGTAAAACTGTGCAAAACATGCAGTAGTGCTCAATATCCCAGTAAGGGATAAAAATCTGAAGTAAGTGGCTCCCGGGTGCTAGAATAAGGTGGCTAAGGTGCTGGAGGCATCAACCTGGTGGCTGGCATGCATGAAAAGTGCATGCAAACCCTAGAATTTGCATGCAAACCCTAATTGCATGCAAGATCCTGAAAAAGATGATGTGGATATTTGAACAGAAACATGTGTGAACTATCGGTACTACACAAAAACATTAAAAAACTACAAAACATATAAAAACAACAAGAGTTTCGTTCCTACCCATATATCCCCACTACTCCCCCTCTGAAGTAACTAGATCCAGACCTCCTCTGAAGTCGGTACCAACATATGCATAATCCTCAATCATGAGGAGTTGTGCCCAGAGCCACCTAAATAAGTTTGTTCCCGTAATTGATGATACGTCCTGCACCTCCATGATGGGCCATAAAATCTAACCATCGGACCACATGTGTATCTCGTGTATCAATATCATCCATTCTACTTGTGGTTGCAGCAATGGAACTTTCTCTAAGAAGACCAAAACCACGATGGATCCATAGGAAAAATGCTTTGACTCACCCTTCTGCACTTGGTGAGCTGATATTTCATATTCACGAGGAGTCCCTCACACCTGTTGAAGACTATTGGTGCCATACACTCGATGGCATATAACATGTGGGCCTTGGTGGCCTGATGAGAAACCCTGCTTCCCGCCACCCTCTCAATAGTAAATAGTACAATTCTGAGGAGTCGATATCGTATGTTCTTTATGGGAATATTCTCAGCAAGCATCTATGTCCCTAGTGTACATAACTATTCCAACAGACTCTATGTCGACTGATCACTACCCTGTGGCCCGTATAGTGGAACTGGGGCTCACCATCTAGATAACCCCATTAGGAAATAAATATGTTCCACATCCAAGCTGAGGATGTGGGCACCTACTCTAAAATGTTGATAGATGGGTCCCATAGCCTGTCATGTAATATAGAAATTGTACTTGGGCCCTCATGCCCTATACATGGAATAATTTTAAGTGTCCACACCCTTGCAAAGAATTTATTGAGTGTGGGTCAGTCATCGCTTGGGTATCTTCGAGTTCATGCTCTCTTTGTTTCCACTGGACCATTGTATTAGCTAAAGTCTACATAAACATGAATTAAACCATGATTAGACTCTTTCCATGGCATTGGTTTGGGTCATTTTAGCCCCATTTTTTAAATTTGATTATGGAACTATGCTGACGTACCCCACATTTGCGGATAGTGTGTTGGAGACGCACTTTTCCCATGGTCAAAGTGCATCCAACCCCTCTCGACGCACTTCCCGCAAGGGGAAACCACATCACCCAGGTCGCGCGCAATCCCCTTCATTTTGAGTCCAAAAAACCCCAAAAATGACATTTAAATCAAAAATTAATCCATTGAAATGGTAAAGCATAAGGTTGAGGCCTACCTGCAACTAATGGGGTGTGAAATGACTAATCATAGCGTCCGCAATCGAAGTTAGAAAAATGAGCTCCAAAGAGGTGTTTTCACTATTCCAACTTGGTAAAAAACAATTGGTAAATATTTCTTTACTATTTGAATTTTTATATAAAAGAAATGGAATATTCATTTATCAATATTTCTTTTATGTGTTTTTTACTATAGTTGGTGACCCTTTTACATTTTAACACCTCATTATGAATTCTAACTTAGTTTATGTAGTCCACAGGTGAAGTAAAGTAGTGTTTTGACTTTAATGGCGACCATCGTAGACGTTTCATACTTCTTATCAAGTGCGAACGAGTCATTGAGCGTTTTTTGTGCTATCATCACGCTCGTTATAATTATTAACTACATCCAACTCACTTTTTTTTCTTTCTCATGCTCGTAAAACCATGAGAATAAGTCACTGAGTTACATTTTATCACTTTTTTGGGCTCGTAAAACTCCCACAAAAAAGGAACCCCTCGGAGTTCCTCTTTAAGCTCTTTTCAGACTCCCTAAATATGAAAAGATCTCCAAGCAAACTTGATTCCTTCATGCTTGTAAAATTATTTGGAAGGTCGTCTTTCTGGTGATAGTTTACCCTTTTTTCATACCAAGAGGACTATTTATGAAAAAGGAATGCTCGTGTTAATCATGACTGGAAGAGTTCTCTCTCATGTTGTTTTATCCTTTTTCAGATGAGGAGACTAAATTTTACGAAATAGAACCATTTGGAGTCTTCTTTAGTTCTTTTTAGACTCTCTAAATATGAAATGACGCTGAGTTTTCCTTCTCTAGACTTGTTAAAATCTATCATTGAAGGGCCCTTTTTGGAAAGAACCCCTCCTATCTCAGGTTCGTAGAACATATGATATTGGTCTCGTCCGAAGGATTATTGTTGACTGCTTTCTTGGGCAGACCCGGGTTTTCATGAAGCGCAACAACAAACCCCTAGGCGCACTGGCCCTCTCGGCAACGAGCTGTGAAGCAGCTCGAGGTCTCACCCGAAGTGGCTATGGGGGGGTTAGGGAATCATATTTCCTTAACCGTGGTGACGCGGAGATTGTTCTTCCTCTTCCGGTTCCTCAGATATCGGCGGTCGGTCTCTCCCGCAGGCCCCTTGGCGCAACTGCGTGGATTCCTTCCTCTCTGGCGCAGGAGGAAACTATTCCTTGCGTCGACGCGTTAAGTACTTCCTCGCCCTGCGCACCCAGCGCAGTAACGCATTCCTCGCTCGCTGCAGCGACAGCGCTCCACCACTTCTTCAATACTTAACGCTTATAACTATCAAGGGACCTTCCCAACTCACTTAAACAGTCGCAAAGATAATACAAGAGTCTTGTATACACAGGTAATGAACTTTAAACAGTTAATCATTCACGCAAACATTATAACAAGAAGAAATATGTGAAGATCATCTCCTCGAGGAAAACCACGTCCACGGGATTTTATATTAACCAGAAAACCATAGAGTTATACAATACGCTGCGCACACAGCTGCAGCCTTAGATCTTTACAGGAAACTCCACGCACACAGCTGGGAGCCCTTCTCTGAATCTAGTCTCTTCTCTACAGAGATTACAAAGGCACAGACGTCGACTCAGAGTGTCTGGCAACTCAGGGATTAGCTCCTCGGCTATCCGATTCTACTCTAGTTCTACAGACTCGGTAGAAAACATAACAAAGGATAATCAACACATGATCTATCCTCGAGACTGACTATCTAACAGTCTAACCATCTAACTTATCCCAAAATATCTAACTCTTCTTCTTATCATGTATACATATATATAGGTGGCCATGACGGTCACACCTTTACAAAACTGTGGGCCTTTCCCAACAGTGATTCCCAAAAACCCTAACCACGCACATGGCTAGGTGTACTGTAGGCACCGCTTGCAGTCACGTCGCCGCTTCCTGCAGGCTCCTTGACTTCCGGCGCAGATTGTGGGTATGGGCGCTTGTCCTTTGCCTTCAATGCTCTGGTCCGTTGCTCCTCCTTGATCCGAGCAACCATAACTTCTGTACTTATCCTTTAAATGAGGGTAGCTGAGCCCTCTACTCCATCGCCTTATTTATTATGGTAGCTGAGCCACCTTCATTCTTATATGACGTGCGCGTGAGCTCCGTGATTTCCGGTCCATGATCTTCGCTGAGCTTGTCCATCTGGCACCATCTCCTTCTTACCCAAAACTTAGTGCTTATCCCAAAATTAGCACTTTTCCTTCCATACTTGTGCTTTTTCCCCAAAATTTGCAGCTTTACTGCAGCTACGACCTAGGCTCCAACAGGCCCCTAACACTCACTTGTGGCTCGCCCTCGAGCCACTCGCACTAGCGTGTGGTCGCTTGATTTGCGCATCTGCTTTTGCTTGTGTTTCTGTGAATGTTTTCTTCCACTGCGCAATAGCGTGGTCCAATTCATCAACACACTCCACAGCTGTCTGCACCGTTTCTGCGGTGGCTTCTTCTTTAGTGATGGTATCAATCACCTCCTGAGATTCAGCAATCTCTTTGATTTTTGCCTCGACCTGGGCAACGATTTCAGCATACTCATCCATGAATGGCTGAATGCTATTGGTGAGCTTCTCATCTTCAGTTCTGAGCTTGTGCAGTTGCTGTTGCATTCTGCGCACTTCACTCATTTTCTTCATTTTTGCTAAGCCTGTTAAGGCCTTAGCTTCTTCAGTCAGAACAGTGAGGGACTATTCTGCAGCTTGCACCTGTTCTGACAGACCAACTTTAAAGGGGAGCTTCACAAGCTCCGTCCAAGCTTCCATAGCTTGGTTCATCAGGTTCTCGGCTTCCTGTATTCTATCTTTCATCTGTGTGGAAGCTCTGCTCAGCGCTTCAAATTGTACCTGCGCATCATCCGTAAACTGTGCGGTAACTCGAGCTTCTAGCTCAGCGATCTGGGTTCTATGGTCCTCAGCCATAGCAACTATTTCTTGCTCCAGGGTTTTCACCCTTCCTCCAATAATTTGAACTTTCTCAACCAGAGGGAGGTCTGGTTGAATCTCGCAAGTCGGCAACTCCTGGGCAGTCTCATTCACTGCATTTCTGATGCCGATGTCTTGCGCCTCATAAAGTGCAAGTTTCTCAGATACATTCTTATGGATTGCCTTCAGCTCTAACTCCTGCGATTGCAGTCGTTGGTTTTCCTGGAAGGTGGAGAGCTCTCTAGCTCTCAGCTCAACAGAAACTTTCTCATGCACAAGCTGTAGAGTCTCTATAGGAATTAAAGACAAATTTATTTCTACAGGCCCAACTGAGCTTACCTGTAGTGCAGCTAGCGGATCTGGAAGTGTCATGCTGGTAGGCGGAATATGCACGACAGTATGTCTTTCTGCGAGTACTTCAACTCGCTCAGCACTTGGAATTTCTTGTGGCACCTGCGAAGTAGATGCTGGCGCATGGGTCTGCGCAACTCTTCCTGCGAGACCTTTCAGTTCTATGAACTGCAAATATAAAGCACTTCTGATGTGAGCGTGCGCATTGCGCAGCTCACGAAATTGCTCGTGTAGGTACTGGTCGATCCCCGAGGGAATAGCCTCAGCGGGATGCGACACTTTTTGCTTCTTGGCGGCCGGTTCTGTGGAGCCTTCATCACTTCTTTGCTCCGGGGCTTCCTTGCCCTTATCCTTCTCTTTCGCAGCGGTGGTTGGCAGCGCGGATGCGAGATCGGCGGCCTCCCTCCACTCATCCGACCAAGACTTGATGGTTTCTTCAACATCCTCGGTAGTCATTCTGTAAAGGCCTAGCGCCCATTCATCTGGAATGCCGCAAGGGCGGAGGTAAAGTTGATGTATGTCGGCAGTAAAAGCCAACTTTCCTTCATATAATGTGGCTGTCTCCTCGCTCAGCCTTGGCATTTCTTGAATGGTATCTCGGAGGAGATAGTAGTACTCACAAAAGACAGCGCGATTCATCTTGCGCTTCACGGGATTGGGAGAATCCCAGAGGTTGATGTAGCGGATGCCGGCAACCTCTCCTGCGCGGTGCAGAAGGAACTGAGTATTCGGGGGCTCCTTCCACCCAACGAGAGCGCATAAAATTAGAAGCCATGAAAAATGGAATGATTGGGCTGCATTGTCCTACACATTCAGGCAATCAGCCAAGAAAGAATTCAGCAGGAAGAGAGACCAGTTGTACTTCTCTCCCTCCGCAGCTGCGATGGCGAGCTCCACGACAGCTCCAGTAACTTCCTTCGGTCGGCACTTTGTGAGAAGTCTGCCTGCAAGAAGACTTCCTGTAAATCGAAGTGCCTCATCTTCTACTATAGTGAGGTCATAAGCCCGACCTCCTCTTGTTAAGTTATACTTTTGCACCAGCTGTGCAGCCAATTTTCTGTCCTTGTCCTTTCCCACAAAATGAATATTGGGATCCTTACCAGCCTTAGATAGACCAGTAATGCGGTGAATTAAATCAACATTTAGATCAATTGGCCTCCCGAGCCAAAGGTAACCTCCATGAACGCAGGATAGCAGTGTTTTAACGACTGCGTTCACTTCATTGCTACGCCCAAAGTGCGGTAGCTTCAACAAGTTCAGGAGTCCAGGGCACTCAAGATTTGCTGCAAATCCCTTCGGGATAAACTCGTCAACCTTTCTGGTGGGATTATGCACAACATTCAGATATCGATCTAGCTGGAACTGAGGATATGTCTTATAGTCTCCGAGGTTGAAATCAGAGAACTTGACCAGTGGAATGTGTCCCAACAGTTGCCCTTCTACCCGCACGCTAGCCGGTAGTGGCGGTAACGGAATGGGATACTTTGCATTCTTCGGGATCTGTACTTCTGGCGCATCATCTGGATGCGGCGGAATATAGTTCGCCATGGTTTCCATCGGCTCTGGAACATGTTCTTCTGGCTGCGATGGCGACGCTCTTGTAGCCGAAGATTGTCTGGGATCCTGATAACCAGGATGTACATAAGTCGAAGCCGTGACTGGAGTAGTCATGCCGAAATCTAAGCCTCGGCGCAGGAATTGACGAACAACTTCTTCAGTTGACAGGTTCTCCGTCGTGAATCGATGTAGGGAACAAAAACTTTGGACAGCAAATGGCGGACCTGCGTAGGATATGGACACTGAAAACAAGGGAAAATACTCTACACAACTCGGCTCTGAAAACAATAACTTGGATTCGTAAACAAGATAGCAACTCGAGGAAAGTAACCCAAAAATTATACAAGTGTGAGGTATTTATAGCCAGAGGTGATAGTAAATGCCACCAAGTGGGGTTACGTAGCTATAGGCGGCTATACATGAGTTGACAACACGCTATCCTCCTCGCCTCAGTGGTGCATTTATTGTGATTGACGGGCTCTGACAGCCTTCCGGGAGAAGCTAATGCTTTCGGTGCCTGAGTTAAATGCAAATCTTTCGGAGATCAAGCCGAATCCGTCAGAGCGGCTAGACTTAAATAACGGAGTTATCCATCATTTATTCAGACACGGCTACATAACTGCTGTAATTCAAAATTTTCGGCGGGTCATTTCAACTTAGGGAACTGTGCCTCTAGGGGTCCACAACAAAACTTTTTCAAGCGGCAAATTATCAAAGGGAACTCCGCAAGAGCGATAGTTCAATGGTCCGGGGAGAAGCTTCACAAGAGCGCAACTATGTTCGCTCCAACCAAACTTTAGACATGCGCGGATGTTTCTAGGAACTACGCAGGAAGCCGGAGACTGGGTGTCTCGCAACTTCCGTGTAGACTGAATGCGGTGCCTCTTTCAACTACACTGGGCATCTGCATCTCTTTTAGCAAAATATTAGGTCGACAGAGCGGAGTGGCCGTCGCGATAAAGCTTGAGCCGACTCCCGTTGATCCTTGTAGGTAGTAATTCTCCATCCAGCTTTGCAAGCTAAACTGCACCTCCGTCTGTTATTTTTATCACCTGAAAAGGGCCTAACCAATGTACACGAAACTTGCCCGAAAACTTGATGAATTTATTATCATAAAGGAGTACCAAGTCTCCTTCTTCAAAGTGTTTGTGCTTACTGTGCCTGTCATGCCAAGCTTTCTGTCTTGCCTTCTGTACCTGTTGATGGAATCCGGCCAAAAGTCGGTCTTCTTCTAAGGCAAGCAGTTGCGACAGTCTTTCATTCATAGTATCAGGATCTGTCATTTCTGTGATTTGCGCAATTCTAAGGCTGGGAATAATGTATTCCATGGGAATAACTCCTTCTTGTCCATACACCAAGCTGAAAGGTGTGTTACCTGTTAGTTTCTTGCAAGTGGTTCTGTAAGCCCATAATACAGCTGTGACTCTAAGGTCCCAGTCATCTCTTTGTTGATTACAGATCTTCGTCAGGGAATTCTCAAGGATCTTATTGAATGTTTCCACCGTACCATTAGCTTGAGGATGGTAGGGTGTACTCTTATGGTGATTAATTTGAAATTCTTCAGTAAGGGCCTCTATAGTCTCATTGAGGAAATGTGTACCCTGATCACTCATGAGGATCACTGGGCATCCAAATCTAGTGATAATATTTTCGAAAATGAACTGCGCGGCCGTAGTAGCGTCGCAGTTCTTAACTGGCTTCGCCTCAGCCCATCTGGTGAGGTATTCAGTAGCTGTAATGATGTATCTTGCGCCAGTTCTTTTTCCTGGTGGGTTAATAGGTCCTACAAAGTCAATGGCCCATTTATCAAAAGCACGCAGTGTGATCTGCGGTCTTAGCGGCATTTCATCTCTCCTTGAGGGTTTTCCTGTTCGCTGGCACACATCGCAACATTTACATAATTCCTTAGTATCCTTGTGCAATGTCGGCCACCAAAGACCTGCGGCTAATATCTTTTGCGCGGTCGGCTTTCCTGCGAAATGGCCTCCTGCGGTACCTGAATGTGCTTCTGCGATGATAGATCTCTTTTCATGTGGTAAGATACATCTGCGCAAAACTTCGTCAGGGCCCAACTTATAAAGCTGGCCTGCTATCAAAGTGAAGTCTGCGGCTCTGACAACAAGTTGCTTCTTCTACTGGATTGTAAACTCAGCCGGCGCTTGCCCGGTAGTGAGAAACTCAAGAATATCAGAATAATATTCGTCTGCTGCTTGAATAGAAAACAACTGTGCGTCAGGCAGATTGTCCTCCAGACTTGTAGGTTCCTCTCCTGACTCTATCCTGGATAGATGGTCAGGCCCTGCATTCAATCTGTCTGGCTTTACAATAACCTCGAAATCATATTCTTGAAAGAGCAGTAGCCATCTGCAAATTCTTCCTCCTAACACTGGTTTATTGACCAAATATTTCAAAGCAGAATGGTCAGTGTACATTTTAAAATGAGCGCCTAACAGGTAGTGTCTGAATTTCTGTAAGGCATACACCATAGCTAATCCTTCCCTTTCTGTAGTGGTGTAGTTCTTCTCAGCTGTAGATAGCTTTCTGCTGGAGTAAGCAATCGGGTGGTCAATACTTCCTTCTCCAGACTGTGTAAGCACAACCCCCAATGCTATGGAAGAAGCATCAACATGAACATGAAAAGGTTTTCTCCAGTCCGGGAAAACTAGAATAGGCGCTGTGATCATCTTTTCTTTAAGTGTGTCCAAGCTCTGTTGGCATTCTTCTATCCATTGGAACTTCGAATCCTTTTTCAGCAATCTTTCCATAGGTGCTGTGATCCTTGCATATCCTTTGATGAACTTTCTGTAGTAACCTGTGTGTCCCAATGTAGTGCGCAATTGCTTAACTGAGTTGGGCGCAGGTAAATTAGCAATGATGGCAACCTTCGCAGGATCCATCAGGAGTCCTTGTCTGCATACAATATGTCCCAACAAAATACCAAAGGGCGCACAAAATATACATTTTTTCAAGTTAAGGGAAATCTGGTGCTGTCTACATTTTTCTAACATCATGCGCAGATTTGTAATATGGTTCTTTAATAGGCCAAATACAGTCCAGTCATCAAAATAGACTTCTAAAAACTTGTGAATGAATTCTTTAAAAATAGCAACAACAACTCTAGAGAAGATAGCAGGTGCGTTTTTAAGACCAAAGGGCATTACCGTATACTGGAATGAGCCCCATTCAGTTGCAAAAGTAGTCTTGTGGTGGTCGTCCGGATGGATTCTGATCTGATGATATCCCGAAAAACCATCAGTGAAAGAGTAAGCCTCTTGTCCTCCAACATTATCAAGTACTTCATCTGTGAAAGGAGTGGGAAATGGATCGTGCGCTGATGCATCATTGAGTTTGCGCAAGTAGACACAGATTCTTATTTCACCTTTCGTTTTCTTTTCTTGGACCACCATAGGACTAATCCAATCGCTTTCCTCTACTGGCTCAATAATACCTGCTGCGAGCATTTTATCAATTTCTTCTTTGACTTTTTCTTTATAGCGCGGGTTCAACCTATATGGGCGCTGCTTTACTGGCTTGGCATCTAGTTTCAGAGGTATGCGCATCACTCCTAAGTCTCCTAGGATGCCTTTCATTTCTGTGAACTTGGTAGGAAAGATATCCTGGTAGTCACGTAATAATTCTGAAACATGTCCAACAGTTTCATCATCCCAATAATCTCCTATAGAAGCAAACTTTGGTTCAGCTTCTGTACCAATGTTAATCTTCTTGAGCTTGATGTGTTCTGTGATGGCAGGAATATCAAGCTCAGGACCTTCAATATTGCGCGTCCCTTCTGATTCTGGGATATTGATGTTGCGAGGATCGTCCTCCTCATCTTCAGCGGTGAAGTTATAACATTCCAGGGCATGTTCTATCTGGACAGCCCAATCTGGTTGGGAATATTCTGATAACGGGCATTGTTCAAATATCTTCTTTTTAATACACTTCAAAGCTTGATCAATACTCGGATGTTCTGACTCAAAACTGAAGGTAAGTTGAAAACTTTCCATCATTAGAGGCCAAGTGAGAGTGCCTCTGCGCAATTCTGTTTCAGTATACCAATTCCTTGGAACTTTATCCAATGTGTGGATGAATAGGTGAACCCATTCATCTTCCGGAATATCTGACCATTGCTGAATACATGCTTCAATGTGTGACCTCGGGTCACTCTGTCCCTCATATTTGCGTAGGACTTTGGCTGTGGTGTCCTGAAATCTGCGCAGTATCAATCTGCGACAGTCTTGCCATGTATGAATATTCTCCTTATGCGCAGCCCACCATCTTGCGGGTGTGGCGCGCAATGCTACATCCAATGCCTGTATGCGCTGCTGTTCTGGAAGCTTTCGTTCATATTCATGTATGAATTTAGTTACTTCAGTTAAACCATCAAAAATTGGAGTGTCAGTTAATTCTGTGCCAATCCATCGAATGGATTTAGTCATCATGGCGCAACGTCTTGCAGAAACCTCATGTAAATGATTCTGCCAGTTTTCCAATCCTGCATCTGAGTCTGATGTGCACGAGCTATCGCATCGCCAGCTGATATGGCCATCTGCTGTGGGGTTGACATAGTCACTGTGGTTAGTGGTCATTTGGTACAAACTTTCCATGTGGCGCGCTTCTTCTTCTGCGCGAATGGGCTCTATATACCTTGGTCCTTGAATAGGATCAAGTGGTGCGATGACCCTAATCTGGTCATCCTCAAAGGTCATCTGTCTTTTCTTCAAGTTAATGACAGCCAAATTATCAAATGCCCAGTCTATTCCTAAAAGTGCTGGGTATGGTCTACTATCATCCAGGATTTTGATTACTTCAAAATCTGCAGAGCTTCTTACTCCTTCAATATCAATAGGTACATTGGGTAATCTGCCCAATGGAGAGACTCGTTGCTGATTCGCGAGTCTTAGCTGGATAGGGGATTTTGTAAGCTGAGGGCTTCCCATCTGTTCCCATGTCTGCATAGTGAGAACATTGGCTTCTGAGCCCAAATCTAACATGACTTCGTCCATTTCAAATGCTCCGATCTGCGCTGTGAGCCTCATCTCTTTTCCAGTTCTAATGTGACTCCTAATCTGGTGAACAGCACACTGCGGTGTGTTCGTCGAAGCAGACTGTTGGCACTGATCCAACAAGTGTTGGAGTTCTAGAGTTTCCTTTTCATTGCGCAACAATTTTAAACATTGTCGCAGGAACGCATGAACACTGCCTAGTGCATGCTCCTCGTCAGGTCTTCCAGCTATAGTGGCCTGTTCTTGTACCAGGTTGTCTTTTCTTAGCACTTGCGATCTAATATTGTTCTGCGGAATTGCGGCAGAACTTGAAGCTCTCTGATCTGAGAAATACTCTTGAGCTTGCTTGAATGCTTCTTTTTGCTTCTGCAGGTTAAGTGGGGCTGGTTTAATATTAGCACAGCGCACCCATTGCGTTGCTTGCTTTCCCATTCCCATCTCTTGCGCACCAGTGGTTGCTCCACTGCGTGTCACTATATTAACTGTAGGGTCTGGTTCTCTTTTTTCTGCTGCAATCAACTGAATATTCTGATTGACCTGTGGGGTCTTTGCTTGCATCTTAGCCTGTAACTGAGGGCATTCTTCAATGATATGGTCAGAAGATTTACAATATCTGCAGAGGGTTGTAGGATTTTGGCAATCCCTGGAAAAATGACCTTGTGTTCCGCAATTATAACAAGTGATCTGTCCTCTTCCGCGACCAAAATTTGTTATGCGTCCGCGTCCCCTGTAATTTCCTGCTCGGGCGTCGCGAGTTTGGTCATACGGTGGACCTGCTGTGGGTCCTTGTGTCTCTGCTTGTACCCTATAAACATCATGCTTTCTTTCTATCATAAGATCATATGCTCTACAATTGTTCTCATCATGACCTACTGATTTACAGAAATTACAATATAGATTCTTTGGAGTTTGTACATATTTCTGAAGTAAGTGACATTCTTGTGGTCTATGACCTCTAGTTCTACAGATTTCACACCAAGGCCCCTGTGCCTGTGGTAAAGGGTTAGGTGCTCCAGTTGCAATATAGTCTATGAAAATGGGGCAATGGTCCTTTGAATGACCTTGGGCTTTACACTTTGTACACCAAATTTCTTCCTTAATCTCCTTGCCTTTCTTAATATCGTGCACTTGCAAGGTTAAGTTTGCTAATTGGTTCTGTAAATGCGCAACATCGTTGCTTGTTCCCGCAATTGGCGAAGCTTCTAGTTTCATAGCCATCTCTAGAGCTTGTTCCTGAGTATTGAGATTCTGTTGCATAAGAGGAAGTCTAATGTGTGGGAGTAGCGCAGCAATGAACCATTCTTTATGCTGTTGTGGTGCAAACTCGAAGCTTACTTGATCTATCAAGGCTTTGAACTTCTGGTCAAAGTCCCATACTGATTCTGTAGGTAGCTGTTTGATGTCTTTGAGCTCTGTTATACACTGTGATTCTGATTTAGGTTTCTTGAATTCCTGAATCATATCATTTCTTACATCAGCAAGCGTTCTATTCTGTGCTGCTGAGTATTTCATGAACCAAGTCAAGGCTCTTTCTCTTAGTGTGGTTGCTAACTGAACCAGTTTAACAGCATCATCATTAATTTGCTTAATTGTCCAAATGGCTTCACATAAGAACCAGTGTTGCTCAGGGTCTTCTATCCCTGTTCCTCTAAAAGTTGGTAGCTTCATGTCATCACCCATCCTTCTTGTGCTAGGTTGAGGTGAGGGTGCTGTAGCAGTGCTTCTGGACTGGTTAAATAAAGGTGGTACAGAGGTACTAGAAGTACCGTGTGGGCTACTAGAAGGTGTTACTGCGGGGTTATACTGAGCTTCGTCTGGTTTTTGCGGTGTAAAGGGGTGATAAGGGATATGAACACTCCCTTGTCTTTCTATATGGCTTGTTCTAGGGACTTGGCTATCATCTGGGCTAGACTCAAAAGAATATTGGTCAAGGCCTACTTTATATCGTTTTCCACTACGAGTGCAACCAATAAGTTCAGGATCACTATCAGAATCTACGGACATTACTTGTCTATGCTATTCATCAGAAGCAATACATAACTTTCCTTTTTCATACAGAAGCATTTTAATCCATAAGTTCAGAGAATTTAAGAACTTACCTCTGTGTACTTGGAAGAAATTCCTCTCAGCTTCACTGAAACTCTTTCTTGTATCTACTGCAAACTCGGTGATGAAACCTTTCAGTAGACTATTCAACCAAAAGTCTACTGCGTGGGACACAGGATTGTCTATCCGCTTCACAATACTGACTAGCTCAGGCGTCCAAGCGACGGGTCGATCAATATGCACAGTAGGTCTAGAATCTGCTAACTTGGCTATCCAAGCATGTAACTCCAGTGCGAATGTAACAAAGAAAATTTCGTGAAGGTCAGTATAAATATACTTCTGTAACCAGTCTTCTGTTTGGAGCGTAGAACTTCGATTTTCTTGTTCAGCGAACTCTTTAGCCTTTAAATCAAACCAGTCTCCAATTTCTTTAGCTGTAGGATTCCAGTGACACATTTGTCAACTGAGCAAGTCTCAGTGTAACAGAACCTTGTGCTGGCTTCAGCAACAATCTCAGACGTCGGGGAAATAGTAAGTCTCATAGCAGCAAGTCGCAAGGCAACGGAACCATTTGTTGGCTCCTTTCTTTCTCTAGGTTGCGCATCAATCTCGCACATCACTGGAATAAGAAGTCTCGTTCACGCGGCAACGGAACCATTTGTTCTCCTCGATCTCGCGCGTCGCCTAAATAACAAGTCTCACAACAGCAAGTCGCAAGGCAACGGAACCATTTGTTGGCTCAACAACAGGGTTCAAAGCAATGGAAGTGACGTGATCAAGAAGTCATAAGGCAACGGAACCATTTGTTGACTGCTTTCTTGGGCAGACCCGGGTTTTCATGAAGCGCAACAACAAACCCCTAGGTGCACTGGCCCTCTCGGCAACGAGCTGCGCAGCAGCTCGAGGTCTCACCCGAAGTGGCTATGGGGGGGTTAGGGAATCAGATTTCCTTAACCGTGGTGACGCGGAGATTGTTATTCCTCTTCCGGTTCCTCAGATATCGACGGTCGGTCTCTCCCGTAGGCCCCTTGGCGCAACTGCGCGGATTCCTTCCTCTCTGGCGCAGGAGGCAACTATTCCTTGCGTCGACGCGTTAAGTACTTCCTCGCCCTGCGCACCCACCGCAGTAACGCATTCCTCGCTCGCTGCAGCGACAGCGCTCCACCACTTCTTCAATACTTAACGCTTATAACTATCAAGGGACCTTCCCAACTCACTTAAACAGTCGCAAAGATAATACAAGAGTCTTGTATACACAGGTAATGAACTTTAAACAGTTAATCATTCACGCAAACATTATAATAAGAAGAAATATGTGAAGCTCATCTCCTCGAGGAAAACCACGTCCACGGGAGTTTATATTAACCAGAAAACCATAGAGTTATACAATACGCTGCGCACACAGCTGCAGCCTTAGATCTTTACAGGAAACTCCACGCACACAGCTGGGAGCCCTTCTCTCAATCTAGTCTCTTCTCTACAGAGATTACAAAGGCACAGACGTCGACTCAGACTGTCTGGCAACTCAGGGATTAGCTCCTCGGCTATCCGATTCTACTCTAGTTCTACAGACTCGGTAGAAAACATAACAAAGGATAATCAACACATGATCTATCCTCGAGACTGACTATCTAACAGTCTAACCATCTAACTTATCCCAAAATATCTAACTCTTCTTCTTATCATGTATACATATATATAGGTGGCCATGACGGTCACACCTTTACAAAACTGTGGGCCTTTCCCAACAGTGATTCCCAAAAACCCTAACCATGCACATGGCTAGGTGTACTGTAGGCGCCGCTTGCAGTCACGTCGCCGCTTCCTGCAGGCTCCTTGACTTCCGGCGCAGATTGTGGGTATGGGCGCTTGTCCTTTGCCTTCAATGCTCTGGTCCGTTGCTCCTCCTTGATCCGAGCAACCATAACTTCTGTACTTAGCCTTTAAATGAGGGTAGCTGAGCCCTCTACTCCATCGCCTTATTTATTATGGTAGCTGAGCCACCTTCATTCTTATATGACGTGCGCGCGAGCTCCGCGATTTCCGGTCCATGATCTTCGCTGAGCTTGTCCATCTGGCACCGTACTGCGCACCGTCTCCTTCTTACCCAAAACTTAGTGCTTATCCCAAAATTAGCACTTTTCCTTCCATACTTGTGCTTTTTCCCCAAAATTCGCAGCTTTACCGCAGCTACGACCTAGGCTCCAACAATTATCTATACCGAGCATCTGTTACCCTCCTCAAGCTAGTTAAAAAACAAAAGAAGTACTCATCAATCATGATGGGGATAGGGAAAGTTTTTGTGTTTCAATGTAGTTATGGCAGTACTTAGTCACTCTTGAACATGGCACTCATTTGCATATGCATTCAAATGCTTGGATAATATGCTTGTCTTCGAGTCCCACCAATTCCATGATTCATTTCACTCCTTTGAGTCATTCAAAAAATGCTTCCATCATCAGTTGCATTGGGTATTGGTGTCATCCTTGTCATGTCAATGCTTCCAAGTCATGCCATTCCCATGTTCAAGAGAGGTATGTTCATCGATTCAATATCTGCATTCATTATACCTTCTATCATGTCGATCACTCTTGAGTCAGTATCAAACATTTTCTCTACACTCTAATCTACTCCAAAAATATTTTATCTTGTTTCATGTCAATGATGGGGGAAAGGTCATGGCCCTCCTTCGACTGGTTTATCCTTGTCGATTTCAATACATCATTCGAGGATTAAACCTAGAAACCAATCAAGTACCTTGGGATTGCATGCCTCAATGGCAAGTTACCTTGATTTCAATAGTAAGTACACATCATTGACTTCTTATTGAAATATTTTACTGAGTGTTCAACCTCAAATCATTGATTCACATTCAGTAGTATGTACTATGATAACTTGGGGATCATTGACATCAATGGTGATTTCTATCGCACTTGTTAATGGTATACATCAATGACCAGTAATCAAGTGGTCTCTACCATGTTCGAATTCAAAACATTGTAATCACATGGTTAGATTCGTATCATTGTGTGTTTGGCTTGAATACCTTGGGTTAACTCATGTATCTTACTAAGGTTGTGATGGATATTTTTTGAGTCATATTACATGGATCAACTTTTGTATTGCTCATGGCTATGTTATCATCTCATCAAGGATCTACGATTATGTCTAGTATCCATGATTGTTTCCAGTCAGTATTTACTAACATGGATCTGCAATGTATTGGTCGGTAGCCATGTTATGAGTCAATTGAGACATATATCTCAGATTCAGTTGTACTGCAGGAGGTCTTTGTTTTACACTCCAACAAACAGTCCTTACCTCGATGTTTTTCCTTATTAAAAACCATTTCACCTACCTTATTTTTCTAGCTTCATGCTTTGGGGGGGATTTTGTTACACAAAATATCGTCATCATGAGTTATGTGTCCTCTATATTCCCTGATCCCTAAAGTACTTGGGATAAAACACCAAAAGAGAAGTTGATGTTCATCCCTTTAACTTTGTGTTATCACCCCGATGCTCCCAGATCTTTGGAAAGGTGCATCAGACTCGAGGTAACACGTTCTGCACCTTAGCAGAGTGCATCGGCGATGTTGGATTCTCTTTCACAAAGTGCGTTGCACTCCCATTGGCACGAGTTGTCCTTGTGCAAAGTGCGTCGATGTTGGTTAAAATGGATAAAGAGAAGCTTCGGGCGACTTCTCAAAGCTTGGATGGCGTGGATACTTATCCCTACATATATGGGAAGGTGGCATTTGATCCCCTTACCTAGTGGGATGATCCATTAAGCCTCTCCCATAAATACTCAACCTCTCCTATCCCTTTATCCCTATATATATGAACCCCTTCTCCATTCTTAAGAGAGGAAGGATAGAGTACTTACATGCTTGTGGAATTTTGATAGGATATCCTCTTCATCCATTAAGAGGATAAGCATTTGATCTTGGAGGCTAGGATTGTTGGAAGGAGGTTATGATGTCATGATGAGGATGATCTAAGAGAAGTGTGTTAAACCAAAAGGATGAATCATACAATTCACTACATGTCGAATATTTTCTAAAATCTTGTTGCACTTAAACATAACAGACACATCCAAGTAAATGTGTAGTTCCACCTAATACTGATGCATAACCTCAGAACATCAAACTATCAATTTAAATCACAATATTAGTAGGTGAGTGTAGTTGTGGAGTAGCATAAATACAAAGTGAACCCTGGTGCATACTGCGGGATCAAAAGCACACAGTACATGAAGCAAGACATCAACAGAAGTGTAGAATTGAACGGAATGAGAATTCAAGTGATGTATGCAACACAGTGACAAAGAATCGTCTACATATGAAGGTAGTGCACATCATAACTAATAACAGAAGATCAAAATTATGATCAAGTTGAAAGTTCAGTAAGGAATGCTCTTATTTTGGATATCTGGGTGGCAGGACAGGGAAAGGAGCAGGAGGTTGTAGACTCCTTCCAGATGGTGATGGAGAACACAGTGGTTAGTGCTTCCTTAAGGTTGATGCATGAAAAACTAGGTGTTCATGCCTCCTTCTAGTTAGTGCTAGTAATCAGAGGAATTCAGTTCTTCCTTGAATATATTATTTTCATTACAAAAGATAATTCCATGGTTTTCTCCCATTTGGGTTTCCATGTAAAAATTTTGTGTTTCCTGTGTTCTTGATGTGGTGCATATGCCAATGATGTTTCTTTATGGTGGATGCTTAATTGAAGATCAATAATTAAGTTAAGGCAAACATGATAAAGAAGTAAAAATATGTTCATAATTGCACTAATATTGATTCAACCCCCCTCTCATTATTAAATCGATTCCAACAATTGGTATCAGAGAGGGTGTCTTCAGTAACAGATTAACATATGGAAGATAGGTCCTTGCACATATATGGACAAGCATGAATTCCTTTCTACCAACAGAGCACCAAGGTTTGACATCACCAATTACACCTTTTGGAAGGTTAGAATAGAAGTATATTTGTAATCAATAGGATCATATGTCTAGCAGTCCATTGTTGACGGTTACAATGTCCCAACAGTCGTGCCAATTAATCTAGCACAAAGGAGAATCTATGAAATCAATGCAAAAGCTAGAAACACAATGCTATGTGGTTTGGAATATAATGAATTCATCAAGGTTGTGCATTGTGCCTCAGCCAAGGAGGTTTGGGACAAACACAGAGGTGTCTATAAAGGCGATGGAAAGGTAAATAAAACAAAGCTATAGAAATACTCTAGATTTTTTGAATCTCTGCGAATGAAAGACGAAGAAAATATTACCTCTTACTTCTTAAGAGTAGATGAGATAGTTAATTCTATAAAAATTCTTGGAGTCGCATTGGAAGAAGAATCTGTGGTACATAATATATTGAGAACTTTTCCTTCAAGGTTTGATGCTAAGGTGTTTGTATTGGAATACATAGCTAATCTTGAAGATCTGACAAAAGATGAGCTTCAGGGGATTTTGACTACACATGAGATGATAACTGAGGAAGAGACTCCCACAAGAAAGGAAGCCGCTTTTAAAGCTACTGGGAAGGACAAGCATGATCATGACAAGGATTGTTGCAATGATTCATATGCTGAGGATTCAAACTTTGTTATAAAGATGAAAAGAGGAAGAGGTAAGTACAATAACAATCTTCCCTTCGAATGTTTCAGATGTGGAGGAGTAAACGCCAATTTCATTAAATTTGGACATATTAGGAAAAATTTGGACTAAGAAAGTGTGAATTTAGACTTTGAAAGTGTCAATATCAACCTTTATAAAGTGCAAAATTAGGTTTTGAAAGTGGCAATCTTGGCTTTGAAAAGTGTGCTTTTCTATTCGAATTGTGTGTTTTTTGACTACTTATGAACCCTAAAATTGCAGTTTTTTTATTATGGAACTATGAATTCAAAAAGTGTGAATTTGAAATAAAAAAATGCAAATTTTGATTTGAAAAGTGTGAATTTGAAATAAAAAATGCAAATTTTGATTTGAAAAGTGTGAATTTCAAATCAAAAAATGCAAATTTTGATTTGAAAAGTGCAATTTTCAGTTGGAAATGTGCGATCTTCAAAGGTGAAAGTGCAATGTTTATAATATTCAGTCATTGTTTGAATATCAAGTTTATCGGTTATTGTTTCTTTTTTGATACAGTATCAAGAATATATAGCTTTTTACATATATAATTTTAGTAGTTTCCAAACTAGGCAAGAATTATCTGCGTAATCTGTATAGGGACAACTTACTTACACAGTAGTAACTAGTAAATGGTGTATTCTGCATCACAGTGGTAATTTTCCTCAAATTCCTAGAGGATCGCAGACGTTCCAGACGCTCGACGTTTTCTCGCCCAACCAGGTTGATAGATCGACTAGAAGGATTATAACAAAATATAAATTTTTTGGACTAAGATCACATCAAACGATATCCATAGGAAGATCCATCCCACTCTCAACATTATGCCCTATATGTTCTCATTGTGCCTTAACTGCTGCAAGGCCCTTCTCATTTATTCTAATGTTTTCTCTTGTCCATCCTATCCTTGGTGACCATGCCCATATGATGCTATTTACATTGATCATCATATTTTATTCTGCACCAACAACCCATTTTTTTTTCTATTTAACCAGTTTCTGTACAATACCTTCAGATCCTTCGATGCTCCTGTTGGCTTCCACCATTGTACATCTACTTTGTAAGACCCAAGAGTACTATCATTTGACTCTTGATAAATATTACCACTCGCCCTACCCAACCATATTGCACAATCTGGATCTGGTGATTGCACAATGACCATTTGACCCTTTACAACATCCACTCTTAAATGAATTCATCTCTAGGCTTGTTGCATACTCATCCAACATAGCAATCCCGCAAATCAAGAACATATTTTTTCAAATAGGCATCCATAATTTCATGTTCAGATCTTTTAGGTTCACTACTATGAATATCTTGTCTTGTCGATGGCCAAAAATTAGTTGTTGACTGATCAACACTCTCGAAGGGACTTTCCAAAGCTTTATATACAACCTCCCAATAATTCAACTTGGGATGCCAAAACTATTCACCTCCCTTCCCAATCCCTCAATTCCAGAATGAAATATATGTTTCTATTCCTTTTTTATTTCGTCAATGTTTGAAGGTATTTTTTATTGCAAATTTAATAACCTAGGCTTCCCCACCGGCAAGTCTACGCTACCATGTAACAATGACCGCCACAGATGAATAGGAGACGACCAAGCTTCATCCCAAATTAATGCCCTCCTATGCATGACTGGAATGTTATCTATGAGATGAAATTTAAAAAACTTGCATTTTTTGATACCGATGATTTTGGCATTTCCATCCAAAAGGTGGGCTTTCACAAAACTCTTAAAATTGTAAAGTTCATCAATTAGATAAGGGACATAGAAATTATGATTTTCACATGTCCTATGCATATCCATAATTTCCAAAAGTGAAAATATATCCTTTCGCATTAGATTTATTGATAACCTTCCATAAGTTCCATCTATGTCTTCATGGGTGTGTCCAACCAGGAGGAATATAACTTCAACTATATCGAACACTCTCCTTGCTGTTAAAAGAGATAAAAATGCAAATACAAAGCGATTTTTGTTATCACCTAAACAATTATCCATTTTAAACAAAAATATGGGTTGTAGTTTTCTATTTGGCATGCTTTGATTAGTACCATCAACACACAATATATCATGTTGCATTCCATTTTGTCAATATATCACACACTTTTCAACCATTGGTTCTTTCAGAATCTTCAATCATTTAGCCAGGGATGTCACAGTGAAATTCGATCTAAAAATGAGAGGCTGAAATGGGAAAAAACCCCAGTTTTGTTCCCATGATTCAACATTCTAGTCAATGATATGGGGAAATTCATAACATTACTAAAATCTTTTTCCTTCTTACCCATACTTCGAATGGAAGTCTTTGAATTATCCATTTTGTCATGAACAATACTCAGAAAAGTCTTTGTATTTTTTTGTGAAGCTAATATGTGAAAATAATATACTTGGAGACAACTTGCGATATATTTATTATGAGATGCCTGATGTCCTCACAACCTTTCCACCTCAGCTGGATCAATGGTCCCCTTAAGTCTATCTTGTATTGCAATGCACTCATTACACCTTGCAAAGGAGTTTGATTTAGAAATTTTAATATCTCGAAAATATTCTCTCATTACCTTGATTAAGGAGGATTGTGATACTCGAGGAAAACCAATACTTTCGATTTCTTCATTTTCCATTTTTCAAAGAAAACCATGGCACATATTATATGGCAATAATTTCAAGGTTGTCCTTGTTCCATATTCACTGATTAATTGTGTAAGATGTGGATATTTGTCTGAATTCTCTTCTACAATTTTATTAATAGTAGCTACCAGTGCAACAATTTTCTCCCTATATTTTTCCAAGGCACTGTTACCATGCACAACTCTCATATCACCATTCAAGAACATGTTTTTATAATTGTAGAAAGTGCTCCTTTTTATCCCATGGAATTTATACCATGCATTTTGACAAACGTCTATTGTGTCTAATCTCATTGTAAACATGCTTCTTTTTTTGTCATCTCCTTCTTTGGCCACAGGAGCATTTGATCCCATAGAATTTATAACATATTGTATTCTTGAATTTCCATCATACTATGAAATTTATTCACACATTCAACTATCGATTGAAGTGAAATTTTTGACATACAAATATTTGAGCAACAATATTCAGTGACAATTTTTGAAAGGAATGCACCCTGATCAACTCCAAGCCTGTAAGGTACCGATCTTGAATTTATTTCAGAAATTTTAGTTCCATCTTCCGCTTTACGGAATTGTATGTCCTTTTTCCATTACCTTTAACGAATGTATATTCATAATGGGGAGTACCTGGAAGGACCATCTGTGAAGGACATTCTTCAAAAATATTCCAAATGTTGACCATGTCTTCGTCTGTGTTCTTTTTTAGTATAACATCCAAAGGAACATCATTGAGTTCAAGCAAATTGTTTGCAGGCCATATTACAAGAGAGCCTTCAAATACACCACAATTCTCGCAATTGCATAAGACTTTATGAAATAAAATACCAAACTCACCAACATCTAGTGGTTTGAATTGTACAATGTATCCTTCAAAAACAGTTGACACTATTCCCCTTGCAACATAATGTGGCTTTAAAGAACATTGATGTATCAAATTAACTTTCTCTCCCACAAACATGATATTGTGATTTTATCTAAATACTTTCAAAGCAGTTTCAGATTGATTATTGTTGAAATTGATTTGAACAGAAATCAATGTTTTTGTATTAAAATCTATGATTCTTTTAATCGACCATACAACAAAACCTCCACTGCTTAACCCTGTACAACATGCCATACAATAAAACAACACTTCATCCACCAGAATACCAAAGGAGAAGTCACCCAAAAATGTCCCCCCAACAAAATCAGTCCCACTCACATTTGTTACAAAACCTATGAAAATGCAATCCTTGCATTCTGAACACTTATGTAACAACTTAACTTTTCTCATAATAAAATAATATTTATTCTCAATTGTTATGATATGTTCTACACTTGTCAAAGTAGAAGCTTCTATATCATTCACCTCATTCTCATGAAGATCATATCCAATGTGGTTAACGATCTCAGATGCAGGCCATTGAATATAACCACCAACTTCCTCTAGCAATGTATCTACACCTTCTGATGGATAGGGAAATTGAAGACTTGCATTTAAATTCTTGGTAACGTTTAGAATGATACATCCATCATGAATGCTGATATTATGGAATATTTTTCTTTATGAAAAAAAGATTCCTTCAACAAATTTCAATCCATTCAAAAGGAGGTCCACACATTGTTGAGAACCAAAATCCATTTCAGAAATGATTTCTGAAATATAAAACAATAGGACACATTGTTGAGAACCAAAATCCATTTCCGAAGCGATTTATGAAATATAAAATAACAGGAGCACATTAAAAATAATATTTATTTTAAACAAAGAATATTTTTTTCCACTAGTAGATATTATCAAATAAGTCAATAGGAAGGGTCGACCAACCCTTCGTTTACGAGAGAAATGTAAAAAATTTAATCTACAAAGACCAGGCCGACAATTCCTGAATTTCAACTTTCGTTGTAAATAGTAGGGATCCAGACATGAATTAAGTTATAACATATAAAAAATGTTTGTCCCACATTTTGTTTTCCGACAAGAAGGATTGGTTGCCCCTTCATTTAGTAGATAATTGTGAATACCTATATCCGGAATGACGAACACAAGAGGGATCGACCGACACTTATTACAGTCAAGAACTATTATGAAAAGAATATTGGGAAGAAGAAGGCTCGGCCGACCCTTCATATATGAGGGAATTGTAAATATATTCAACCTATGAAGGCTAGGCCTTCAATTCTTGTATATCCAAAATGGTGAAATCTTGAAGAATACTTAGCACAAGAAGGGTCGACCGATCCTTTACTTACGAGAGAAATATAAAAATATTTAATCTACGATGTATAGGCCGACAATTCCCGACTTCCAACTTCTGTTGTAAATAGTAGGGATCCAAACATCAACTAAGTTATAATATATAAAAAAATGTGTGTCCCACCTCTGTTTTCCAACAAGAAAGATCGACCGCTCCTTTGTTTAGTAGATAATTGTGAACACCTATATCCAAAAATTCCCTATACCCATAATGCAGAACACAAGAAGGATCAACCGACCCTTCTTTCATTCTATAACTATTATGAAAATATTACTTGGCAGAAGAAAGGTCATCCAACCCTTCATTTATGAGGGAATTGTAAAAATATTCAACCTACGAATGTTAGGCCGTTAATTCATGTATATCCAAAATGGTGAACACTGGAAGAATAATGAGCACAAGCAGGATCGATCGACCCTTCTTACAGTCTAGAAATATTATGAACAGAATACTAGGCACAAGAAGGATCGACCGCCCCTTCATTTATGAGGGAATTGTAAAAATATTCAACCTACGAAGGTTAGGCCGTCAGTTCATGTATATGAAGAATGGTGAAAACTGGAAGAATACTGAGCACAAGAAGGGTCGGATAGCCCTTCATTTACGACAGAGATGCAAAAATATTAAATCTACAAAGGCTAGGCCGACAATTCCTGACTTCTAACTAACTCTGTAAATAGTAGGGACCCGGACATCAGCTAAGTTATAACATATAAAAATAAATTGTTCGGACATCCGTTTTCCAACAAGAAGGATCGGTTGTCCCTTCGCTTACTAGATAATTGTGAACACCTATATCTAGCAAATCACCTATATACAGAATGGAAAACAAAAGAAGTATCGAATGACCCTTCTCGCAGTCTAAAACTATTATGTAAAGAATAATGGTCAAAATAAGGGTTGGTCACCCCTTCATTTATGAGGGAATTGTAAAAATAGAACAACTTGAAGAAAGAGCAGTCGCTCTTTCTCTGAGAATATTTCCACTTTCCAGCAAACTGTGCGAAGCAATGTTCCTATGAAAGTTTTGTTTAGAGTGCCAATATATACTTTACCCACTCCTAAAATCCATCCCTGGAGGAAGGGTTTCCTGACCCTTCATTTACGAGAGAAATGTAAAAATATTTAATCTACGAAGTCTAGGGCGACAATTCTCGACTTCCGACTTCTGCTGTAAATAGTAGGGACCTAGACATCAGCTGAGTTATAACATATAAAAAATGTTTGTCCTGGCTTCCATTTTCCAACAAGAAGGATTGGTCGCCCCTTCGTTTAGTAGATAATTGTGAACGCCTATATCCAACAATTATCCTATATCCAAAATGGAAAACATAAGAAGGATCAACCGACCCTTCTTGCAGTAAAAAACTATTATGAAAAGATTACTAGGCAGAAGAAGGGTTGGTCGCCCCTTCATTTATGAGGGAATTGTAAAAATAGAAAAACTTGAAGAAAGAGCGGACGCTCTTTCTCTGAGAATATTTCCACTTGCCAGCAAACTGTGCGAAGAAATGTTCCTATGAAATTTGTGTTTAGAGTGTCGATATCTACTTTCCCCACTCCTAAAAAACATCCTTGGAGGAAGGAGTGGACGCTCCTTCTCCTCAGCATCTACTCCCAACACTCCAAAATAAAACAACCCGAGGAAAGAGCGACCTCTCTTTCTTTGACAAAATTTCGAATTTCTAGCAAACTCTTTGAAGCAAAATTTCTATAAATTTTGTTGTTAAAATGTCGACATCTAATTTCCTAGGGTGACACATGGAATGCTCAAATTGTGACACATGGAATATTTGATTTTTAAAATTAGTCTAAAGATTGTATAAACAAATATTAAGGATATTAATGGTATCATTTCAATATAAACATATGGATTTAAGTTATATAAATTTTTGGAATAGGTATCAGGGATCAAATTCGAAGGGATGAACTTAATTTTAGGTTGAAGGTTATATATTCATATCATCCTTCTATAATGAAGGGATTTAATTAAAAAAAATACACTAGGAAATCCGTTAGGAAAATGTGCATTTTCTATAACGTTGGCAACTTTGACGAAATGACCTTTGGTACGTGTTAAATTCAGGAAGCAATCTAAGGTGGATGAGCGGTGGAATAAAATATATATGGGTGATGTTGATTTCGCACTTTCAACTAGTGCGAAGAATGGCAAGGGTAAGCGGTAGTGGAATTTTTACCGCTTACCATGTGTCGAGTCGAGGATCGTTTCGCTGAATGAAAAATTGTAATGGAAAACCACTTCTCGTGATCTCGAAACCACCTACACGAGATATAATAAAAGCTGGCATCTTCTTACAATTGATGGAAATTACCCATGCAACTAGGTGTGATCCTACGTGTTCTTCAATATATTCTTTTTTCCAGAAGTAGAAAATCGGAAAGCAATCAAATGGTTATTGTATCGATGAATTATATTTATTGGAAAATTATATTCTTAATCCAACTAGATAATGAGCATCATTCATGCAAGTACTGGAGGTGTCCGATATATATATTAGTCTGCTCATTATACTAAATACTTTAGTGTGCACTCTATATCAATATTTTAAGCATGGCCAAACACCAAGAATTTATGTATAAGGGATGACTAAAACGCCCCTGACTCACCGAAATCCGACGTAGCAATTCTTTCCAAAATCGCAATTTGGAGTGCTCAGATCACAATTTCGGCGATCTGGGTAGTTTTAAAATTGTCAGGATCGAATCATCATCATCACTATCAATTGTTCATGACAAGACATAATGTCGACTAAAGCATGATGATATTATTTTATTCACACAATTGGTACAAACCATCATTCACTTTTACCAGGATAACTGCCATTTCAGAATTTCATCGTATAAACCATCACCATGCTAGCATACAATCCTTTGGAGTGATACATGTACAATTACTCCAGCAAAATCTACACTTACTACAAATGATATATATGACCACCATCACGCCATACTGTGATAATTACCGTTCCCCATCCCTCTGATCCCAGTCAACTAACCAATTCACTAGCCACTCACTATATGTAGGCTAAACCATACCCCATATCACAGCAAAATGAAATCTTCGGGAATTCATGGCACTCTTCTTTATCGCCTCTATTCCCTTTCCTTTGTTGTTTTATCAGAAATAATTGAGTCTTATGGTCGCTCCCGAGTTCTCTTCATGATATATGATCATTTCGACATTAGTTCCCTAACAAATCCTCACCACACCATGATATATGGGAATTTCGAGCACTCTCGAATCCCCAAGACCAAGTTTTCTCATTATGTTCCTTGCCACCAATCACGTTTTCGTCATTGAAATTTCACTAAATGATTGGTGTATAAGTTGGATCAGACGTGAGAATATTAGTGGTCCATGTACCTGTTTTCTTGGACACTTCCTTCTCTAAAAAAACATGAGCTTCCACTGTCGTCAACGTTAGGTTTGCAAAAGTCATCCAAGAATATCCATGTTGACAGCTTTCGTCTACCAACTCCCAGACTCAAGCCAAACCATGTTGTTTGGTACCAGACCATGTTGTTAGCTTCTTCTACCAGCATGGACATGCCACCAGACATGAGGACCCATTTACAGCCATGATAGTAGTCGGTACCAACTCAAATTCATCAACTGTCTACACTTAGTTACAAGACAATCCGCGATGAAGTTCATATGTTTATCCAGCTCCAGTTATTTTCTGATTTCTTCAGGACAAAGAAATATCTTGTTCATGGGGGAGATGTTTGAGGAGGTTAGGTCAGTCCACCGATTATGTCCTCCGTTCGACCAGTTTAGAGAACATGTCGAACCATCATATCGACCACCACATGTCGAGTGAGTTAGTCAGGTCGGTTAGTGAACCGACGGGTCTTTATGTAACCATTTGTAAACTATATATCTATAGGATTGAAAAGAGAAAATAGAAAACGTTTGTCTATGTCGCGATTGGACAGAAAGGTTCCTTAAATAATAGAAAGATTGATCTTGTATTGGAAAGAATTGGTCAGATGTATTAAAGTATTTATTAATTTAATATCCATATACTTCCAAGCTATTCTTTTAATTCTTAAAGGAAATTTCGATATAACTAGAACCTTTTGGCATGCTACAAGACCGAGATAAGGTTCTGAGTATATTTATTGACAAACAAGTAAGGCATTCCAACAATTTTACTCTTCTATGAAGAGCTAGAAGGCTCTTGAAAAGCAATGACAACTTCAATTTTTATCCCCGATTCATGGGTCGATACAAATCTACCTCCAAATTCATATTTTTTGGAAATAGTGTGTTCTGTCAGAATTATAGATGGTAACTCCTAAAAAAAGGTAAAGTTAATGACTTTTGCACCATTTAAAGTGGTACCATTTCAATATAAGCATATGGATTTAATGTCGCGTCATTGCACCGATTTGGGTAAATCGAGGAAGGATTGGGAAATCGACCACAACTTTGGGTGCAACAGTTAAGACGCGGCACACAACGACGCAAGTGGATGAAGGCACCTTTAATGGCCAAATAGGGAGAAAGATTCAGTAAATCGGCGAAGAATTTGGCAATTATTGTCTGAAATTGACTCGATGGTGTAATACCCCTAGAACCTTAATTAAAGTTTAAATACTTTGTAATAATTCTTTTAATTGTTGTTGAACAATTATTTGACCAAGTGTGGTCAAAGACAATTGTTTGAGGATATTGAATTATTATTATTTAATAAATAAAAACAGGAGAATCCAATCTAAAGTAGTTGTTGAAAGAGTGTTTGTTGTCCCACAAGGAGAAATGAAAAGTGTTGGACAAACTTTCCATAGTGGTGAAAAAAAATGTTTAATACTCAACCAGTGCAGGACACATCATCCCTATTTTTAAGGTCATAACTCCAGATGGAGGTTCTAGAGTAGGAGGCTCATGATAGAACTAAGTCCTAGGAAAATATTTAATAAGCATTCCCATCAGACAAGCAAGAGGCTTGGATGGAAGAGGGAAAAATATCATTGTTGAGTTGAGAAGTGGAACTAAGTGATAGTTCAGAAATGTTTCAACAATCTTTGTCCTTGTGGTCCAACAAACAGGCTCGGGGGTTTCAACACATGTAATCTTGGTTGTTCTGGAAGATTGGTTGGGAGGAGCGATGAAATTCAGATTGGATTTGATTTGTTCTTTCAGTCAGGTTATTATTATATGTTTATTAACTTAGTATTTTTCTGTATAGTATTATTCTAGAATGATGAAACTGTCAAGTTTAATTTATACTGCATTAATGTTATGTTTATAAGATTACTGAATAATGAACTGTACATTTTACTTCTGCCAAATTAATGTTATGGTTATATTATTCTATACATAGAATTACTGGGTTAGTGACTGTGATTTTATAGCTGAGTTAATTTTAATCTATGTACTGAATAGTAATAATAATGATTTTGCAAGCTTACATAATAGTATTGGTTTGTATATGAATATAGGGTTTAATTTGGATATATAGTACATTACTGTAATAATTAGACAATGATGACATTAATATTATTTATATAGAAATGAAGAACCTATTATATAACACACAAAGTAGCAAGAAAATACAATACCAGAGTATGCTAAGCATATAGTATCTAGGGATCTTTATACAAAGCCAAATGGCTTGTTTAAATATTCACTAAGATAAACAAACTAATATTTATATAGATATACAGTCAAATGAAATTCATTTGAGTTCAAGTCAGAATCCAAAAGGCTTTCAACTTATAAACAGATCGTAGATCCGAATGGCTGAGCATATGTATATAACAAGTAACATTATCATTAAGGCCATTTGGCTCCAATACGAATTCTTTTCTGATTTAAAAGCATGAAGTTAAAGTTTATTTATAGAGCCATGAGGCTCGAATATGTTTTCATTGCTAGGTTAAATATATAACATACAAACATTATTACAGATCCATAAGGCTCATAATGTTTTTATTTCAAATATATAACCTAACGCTCATACAAAGCCGAGAGGCCATGAAAACAAACCATCGATGCATAAAATAAATAACACCTTTGTTCACATTATACATTGGACAAGATAAACACAACAATGAGAAACCATTTTGTAAACTAGAATTCAAAACTGAGAAAAGTGTCGACATGCTTCTTGTTTATATTTCAAAAACTAAGTGTGAATGCCGAAAGGATTTATACATAATAATAAACCGTTGAAATAATTTTTGAATGAATTTGTATGGTTGTCCTCAGTCTATGCGAAGCATGGATTAAGTGAGCTAGGGAAAAAACGTACTCATGCTTTGTACAGTATGTGAGCATGGGTTACGCCTTTGGTATTTTACCATGGCAAAACCACGAAGCAGGTGCATCCCCATCCCATTGCATCCATGTGACCACTTGCGAAGAAAAAACAACAATTTCCGGTTAGGGTTAATAACTATGTTTTTAATAACCAAACAATAAAACATAATAATTAAGTTTGCTTACTAGTTGTATGGATGAGCGTCGTGCTTATATGCAGTGGAATAGTCCCTGGTTTACCCGGTATTCACATTTTAGAAACAATTTAAGACTTCTTTATATTTCTATACAAGCTCAAAAAGAAATCTATATCAAACCTATGCAAAAGAAAAACCAGAGCTTACCTCTGTAATTCTAGCTGACAGTTAATTCCAGAATTAGAGATTTATCCCATTTTGGGGTATCCTCTACACGCATCGATTACAGAAATTATATTTATGTACTGCAAATACCTACAGGATTCATGCAAACACGTGCACAAATGAGTTAGGGTTTGGTTAAAACAAGGTGTAAACCATTACTTTTAACCTGTTAATATAATTTTAAAAATATCAAGCGAGAGCTGAAGTAAGGGAAGAGAATCCCTTACCCTTTTACCAAGAAGCCCACGAAAGAACGATGTAAACCCTGACAGTACTCAGGGTATTCACAACCATTATGGTTCACTTAAAAAAATTAGCAAGAAACCAGTAAGCTAGCATGAATTCCATAAGAGCATCGCTGGGTAAAACTATGATGCTCTATTGTTGCTGCAACATCCCCCCCAAAATCTTTGTAAATATTGGGGCCCCTTCTTCCTATTTTTAGAAAGGTTTGCTTAGGAGCCAAGTCCTTCCTAGAAAGTCTTTTTGTACTTAGTTTTTTCCAGAAAAGGCAAGTCCTTGAGTTTGTTTTATCTCCTTTATGCTAAGTAAAACTCAGCCTTCATAGCCGAAATGACAACTTACTCACCCAGTTGAGCCGAAACGTGCGGACCCTTTTGTTAAGTTTTGTTGAGTGTTTTTGTTTCGGCGCAACTCACCCAGTTCCGCCGCAGTAGGCGTACCTTTTTTAAAAAAAAATTTCTAAGTCTTCGTTTTGGACAAACTCACCGGGTCTCGCCGCAATGGTCGCTCTGACTCACCCAGATCATCTGAAACGTGGTTTTTCTCGCCTTGTTTCTTTTTAAATTCTTGTTTTGGAGAAACACTCCAGGTTGCACCGACGTAACTCGCAGGCACTTTCCGAAATGGATAACACTTCGTCAAAATCAAGTGTTCGAAGTTCCTTTTTCGCAGAACTCACTTTGAACATCTGAAATGTGGCATTTGTCTTTGTTTTTTTCCAAAATATTTACATTGCAGCAAAACTCACCGAGTTGCTCCGAAGCAACTCATGCATGTGATCTGAACCGGTTAGGTGCTCCACCAAACTTAAGCCTTTTTCAGAAGAACCCAGCCATTGTCGCCAAAGCTATCGCTCCAACCCGTTCAAAGCTTCCGGTTGACTACTCGCATTCAATACTAAAGGGACGCTGAAAGTGACCCTAGTCACATCGCCGTAACAATGTTTTAATGCCCCATTAACCCATTTTAATGCCCACATGTGCCCTTTTTCTTTATATAGTAAGTGGGGTTTTAGGTCGGTCATATTAGTTGTTTCTTTTATCGTTAGAGTCTTTGAAGAGAACATTGTTTAAGGTTGAGATATCCATTCAGGCACAGCCAAGTCTGCAACTCGTCAGCTTCTCCCAAGCCAATCGCCCGCTGCCAGGTAAGTAACTTCACCAGGTTTTTTGGACTTTGTTTTCAGCAGCCTATGTTGTTGTTTCTTTTAGTTGTTACTATTTTCCACGGCCAGCCTCGTCCATGCTGGAGCTGTTGCGCCCGTCTGATTATTCACGGAGCCACTAAGAAGCCTAATTAAGCCCTTCTCCCTACCCATCTGTTTGTCCTCCCGAAGCCTTGGTAACCCGAGCCTTGTGGATGGCTGTACCCAGCCGCAATCTTTCAGCTTCTCTCACCTATGTCCTGTTATCACCTTCCTAGAGCTCCTAGTTAGAATGTTGTGCATTAACACTGTGATTTTTCGTTGTAGCACTGATAGGGAAGGCTAGTCTTGACAAGTTTTGTTTTAATAGCTTCTTATCATGGGTTCATTTGCTTAGTTGCTTGCATTTTGTTTGAAGCATAATATCATTATCGAAGTTGTTTAATAGCACTTTCTTATTACTATGTAGGTTGTAGTAATGAATTTTTGTCTCAATAATTAGTCTGCATTCTGGTTTTATCGTTTATCTACTCATGTATAGTTTTGGGCAGGTGTAACGCACAATGCCGAAAGGTAGCAAGAAGAAAGCAAAGATGGTTGAACTAGAATCAGGTGGCATTGAAGCGAGAATCGAGACATTATATGAAGACACCAAGCCAGTCATGGGCGCTGCACCCGAGTTTAAATGGGGAGATTTGCATCACATGATCAGAGAACAGGAAATTCCTGGGTCAGTCCTGGAAGAGATGTACCTATACCAGAACATCAGAATCTCTGGCATTACCAAAGCAGCAACGCGTCCCGAGCTCTTTCCCTTCTCAAGAGTTATCGGTTGGATTCTAGCACATGCGAACGCTGAATCAAGGTTATTATATAACAACAACAGAGAAGCATTCACCTCATTTCACCCCGACCATATTGCGGCAACCTACAAATTGCCCCGCACTCAACAGTTGTTAAATGATGCATGGCTGGAAAGTCTTAACATGGATTTTGTGGAAATGGCCAGGAAATTGCTATTTCAAGGCAGGTAGCTGAGGGTGAAAGAAAGTGATGATTATGAAGTGTAGGCTCTCAAGCCTCCATTTAGAGCTATTTCCCTCATGTTAAACATGATATTTGGCAGAGCTCATGGAACCACTTATCAATTGCACTGGGTACCTCTAATCCACTATGTAGCATTCAAAGGCATGGTGTTCAATTGGGTAGACATCCTCTCGGATAATATATCCAAAGCTATAATTGCTGCTAAGGAAGGACTGCCCGAGGAAAATATGAGTTCTACATGTCATCATACCTCATTGATTGCATTCTAGCAAGGCATCCATTCCCAAGGTTAGGATGCATTTGGAACAAGGCCGACACCCCAGTTTATATTGGTTACAAGATATTATGGGCCCAGAATTACAAATGGAATTACAACATCATCATATGTGAAGAATTGATCATGCCATTTTATGATCTAATGTTCAATAAGGAACCTAGTTGTGTATCTGAGAATGCCATGTTCATCTTAGAGAAGTAATGTGATTTTTATCTGTCAGAAGAAGGCACCTACATAAGAATGTATGGAGGTTCCAAACCGCCATACCTCCTGCCTAAGTATGCTACTGAATTTGTCATCCATAAAGAGGTAGCCAGGCAGGTTTTTATAGATGGAATTGGTCATGTCCTAAAGAAAGCGAAGAAATCCTCCTTCATGGCACTACTTTTCTATGTAGGAGCATACAAGTTTTCTAAAGTCAGTTTGGTTGAAGAGTTTGTTCAGGAGCTAAAGGATTTTCAATTCGGAGAAATAATATTCACAAAGAATGATAGGCTTAATAAAGCCACAGATCAATGTAGGATGGTTAATGCACACTTTGAGTATGCTCACTATTTTGATGAAGACGAAGAAGTTTTCAGAGGGTTCAATAATATGACTGAATTCCAGAGGCATCGTCGTCTTAGAAGTGGAGCCGACACTAGTTCTACTGCAACCCAATCTGTTAAAGAAGCATAATTGAGAAGAGAGAAAGAAGAAGCCGAGGCTCTGATGAAGGAAGAGTGAAGGCTCAAAGCTGAAAGTGAAAAGTTCCAAAGGGAAGCATCAGAAAGACAGAAGAAGGAGCATGAAGACAGGTTTCGACATGAAGAATATAAGAGGCTTCGTGATGAGGAGATAGAGAAAATAAGGTTGGAGGAAGCTTCCAAAGAACAAGAAGAAAGAGAAGTAGTTGAAAAGCAGCTTCAAACTGAAGAAGAGGAGAGGCGGCTGAAGGAAGAAGAGGAAAATAAGGCCAAGGAAGATGCACAAGCTGAAGGCTCGAATATGCAGGACATGGACTTAGATCCATCCCAAGTAGTCTGGACCCCGACCCAAGAGGAGGACATACCTATAGAAGATATTCCACTAGTCCCTTTTACTCCATCGAAGGATCATACTGTGACCC
This sequence comes from Larix kaempferi, assembly GCA_027924585.1. Classification (NCBI taxonomy): domain Eukaryota; kingdom Viridiplantae; phylum Streptophyta; class Pinopsida; order Pinales; family Pinaceae; genus Larix; species Larix kaempferi. Next base: position 7,114,739 of record BSBM01000020.1, on the reverse strand, counting down.
ATTGGGACAAATTTGTTTATGACAAGAAAAGGAAGTCTATTTTGCGAAGGATAGAGACAAGGTTGAAGAATCCTTTCCACTCGGACATCATCACCATGCGAGAAACCACTGTCATGCAAGGCACACAGAATGCTCCAATGGCTATGGAATCCGCCACTATAGCCGCCGCCAAGGAAAGCAAAGACAATGTAATCAAGATAATAAATGAGTTAGATGCAACCAAGAAAAGGGCTCGCATGTTGCAGCTCACTATGGTTAATGAGCAAGCTTATAGGGACTTAGTGGTGAAGAAATACAATCGCTTGTTGTCATATGAGAAGGAATTGTTAGATAAGTATCAGCATCTGGAAGAAGAAGAGGAACACTTGGCAGTACAGATGATGATAGTCGAAGGAGAGAAGAATGATTTTGAAGCAAGGATCATTCAATTAGAAGAAGAGAAGGAGTTGATGACAGAGTAGCTAGAACAAGCAAGCAGCAAGGAAATGGACCTGAGCCCCTTTCATGAACAATCCTGCGACATACTAAAGTAGATGCACGAGTCCTAGGAACTACTTACCGAAGAGATTTGCAAGCTGGAGACAATGATGGACAAGATGAAGGAGATTAATTCTGAATCCATTAGGCTCAAGAAGAAATATGCACGGTTAAAAGAGGATATAATTAAACAGATGGAATGGAGAGAAGGGAAGTCAGAATTTCCTAAGTACCTCTCTCTCAAATCTGTGGCCGAGTCTAATGAAGATATAGGATTCATGGATTTCTGTAAGAACTGCGGTGTGAAATTAAACTCTGTGATCCAATTAACAATGCGAAAACATAGCAGTCTTTATCAGAAGATTCAGGAAGTTCATGGAAGGTGCAAAATGGCGATATCTCAAACTCTTGAAGACTTTCCAAGCAAAGAGCAGCGCTTGTCCGAATTGAAAAGTGAATTAAGCACCGAGATGGAATACGTAAGGAATATAGATGTATTGACACTGGATGACCTTCATCAATGCATTGTGAAATCCTCCATCTATGCTCACCTATTTCAATAGATTCTCCAAACCACAACAACAGAGGTGTAGGAAATCAAAGCAGAGTTGGCCAAGCATGTGATTTCCCGAAAAATTTTGCTTCCTACCCCTACTAACATATTTGTGCGGGACATAGGAATTTGGCTCAGCTATATAGGAGAAGCTGACAAGAAAGCTGCAGCAGGAGCGCTAGCAGAAGCAATAGTTCTAACAGAGACATGATCGCAATCTGGAACAAAAGCGCCAGTAGAGGCTAGAAGCTAACTTGGAAGTCCGGAGTGTCTAGTGGTATACTAGGAATTTTTCTTTTCTGATATTTAGTCGTGAGGATAAAGATAGCTGGGTTTTTGTCTTTTTGTGTAAAAAACATTCACGAATTATTCTAATTTTTGTAAAGGGAATTTAAAAGACAAATTAAAAGATTTGGGGAAAGGGGGAATGTGGCAGCTCTTGGAGCATTTTGTAAGGTTATATATAGAAGATTAGAAAATGGTGAAAGGACTTTTGGCAGGTGAAAAGACATTTTATGTCCTGTACGTGAACTGATTTGCTGCATGTAATTGAAATCCAATTTTTTCCTAAAGAAATCCTGGGAGACTGCATTTTTTCCTGAAAGATGTGTTAAAGGTATGCTGGATTATGCCTGTGCCATCTATACATTACTGTGAGATCGTTCCTTGCTATTATGAATTGCTTCTATGTGATGATTTTTTTCATAATTTTCAGTGCAAAGATGTTTATCTCAAATGAGTAATAGAATGTGTTAAAGGAGGTCTGGTTCAAAATGGGGGCCAACCAACAACTCATTGGCTCTGCTAAGGATTATTAATTCAAAGATATCTTTGATATCTTTTACCTTCTGCTGGAAATGCATTTTTATGATTAAATAGCTATCTGTGCAATCCTTAGATGTTTCTTTCATTTTATTACTCATGTCTACAGTTTGCTCCTTGCAAGGATAGATTAGATTTGATTATACAATTTTAGATTAAATTATGCTTAGTTACCTGCATTTAGATTAGAGCACTTGCATATCATCTTTAAAATAAAATACATAAACGGTGGATCGGGCCACAACCGATACAAAGAATACAAATATTTAAATCTTACACGGTATCCAGAACCGTTAACTGGACGGATTCCCCATACCAAACGGTGAGTGATCTAATTGGGCTTGCTTACTAGGGAGAATCCCTTTCTCATTGATGCTATGATTTTCGGGGCATCAACAGCTTCTGGTGCTATAAGGAGGGCCGCCAGTGCATGTCTGGCAGTGGAGATCCTTCTGTTAGAAGTGCTCCCACTGGAAACCCGCTTGACTAGATGATTTTGTTCTGGAGTTAACAAATCAAGAACATATCAATTATGAAATCGAACAAGAAACACTGTACGTTGTTCCTTTTGCTAAAGTAGCAAATTTAAGAAGACGTACCCATGCTTTTGTTAGGTATCTTGGCGGTTTAAACGCAATTCCCTTACTCCCTAGAAGAAGAGCTCCTAGAAGAGAAACGCAATATACAAGAGATTCAGTTCTCATTCAGAACTTAGAAGATCTGGTGGATCTATCTTTGGAAGAAATCATAGAACCTTTGGGAGAAATTGGACTTGAAGATCCTCAAGATCTGGAAGTACCACATACTCCACAAGATTCTCCACCTCACACTCTACATGATTATCCACAACATTCTCCACATAGAGCCATCGTTGTACCTGCATGGAGGGCGAGAGGAGCACTTAATTTAGCTGGGCCTTTTCATTCTCTACTGAAGAATCCAGGAAAGGTTTTTCCCAAGTATGATCCTGGGAAAGGTATCTCTGTTGAAGATCACCTTAAGAGTTTTTATTTAGCTCTCAACCTTCTAAATGTTCAACATGAAGATGTAGTCTGCAGACTCTTTCCTTATACTTTTGAACCCAAGGTATCTTCCTGGTACTTTAGTTTACAAGCTAGCTCAATATCAAATTGGGAAGAATTTGAGAAATGTTTTCTAAAGAAATATGGAAATCAAAAAACAGTTGCTACACTTATGAAAGAATTGTTATCCATGAGAATGGAAAAGAAAGAGAAGGTTCAAGAGTTTAATCAAATATTCACTACACTCTTAACTAATTTTAGTGAAGCAACAAGACTGACAGAAGAATCTTTAGTTGAATATTATACAACAGCTCTTGATCCTCCCATAGCAATGTTTGTCAAAAGAACCAAGAAAACTACCTTAATAGAAAAATTCGAAGAAGCCAAGTGTTGAATATTGTAACTTCTAAGAATAATATATTTGTACATTATTACTCCGGAGATGTTTCATCCCTCCGAGGCAATTCTATTATGTATCCGGGGATGTTTATTCCTCCGATGGTGTGTGGGAACTAGGGTTATTAGACCCACCATGTGGGGGTCAGCCCTGAGTTTATATTTTAGGGGTTATTAGACTTCTCAAGTAGAGGTCGGCCCCATTAGGGTTTTTGGTCAGTTGGGATCTAGTATAAATAGAGGAGAGGAGCTCCTCATTTGATACACACACAACTCAAAAAAGTAGCGCACTTGTGTCTGGGAGGTCTGTTTGGAAGATAGATAAGGAGGACAAGTCTTGGAGCACATCTTGTATTTGGTTGATCATCTTATTGAGGAAAGCTTTGTTGGGTTTTCTACCCCATGAGGGTTTCCCAGGGTAATTTCTGTGTCTATCTTGTGATTATGTTTCTTTCAGTGATCTTGCTAGTCTATTTGGTTTAAAACTTAACATGGTATCAGAGCTAGCCTAAATAGGACATCTTTCACAAGGTAAGAATATCTCTCTCTCTCTCTCTCTCTCCGGTGAAAATGAGGGTTTCTGCAAAAAGTTGGTATTGTTGAATTCTAATTACATGGATAGATATCCCTTCTCAAAACCAATCTTTTGAGCCCTAGATCGAACTTTTTGATTGGGTAGAACTCCGAGAAAGTCAAACCCTAGTTTTACCAAAAGTGCGATAAACCAGAAATTGGTTTCTGCAAAAAGTTGGTATTGTTGAATTCTGATTACATGGCTGGATAGCCCTTCTCAAAACCAATCTTTTGAGCCCTAAATCGAACTTTTTGGTGGGGTAGAACTCCAGGAAAGTCAAACCCTAGTTTTACCAAAAGTGCGATAAACCAGAAATTCTATCCCAGGATCCGGAAAATAAAAGGGTTAAAGTTTCCAGGTAAGTACTATTCTATCTCTTGTCTCTTGGACTCCCCCAAGAGAAGATGGCTCCAAGCACTAAGCTTGAAGACAAGTTATAAGGTATAGAGAATTTCTGGGCATGGAAATACAGAATTGGTCTCATTCTTGAAGATAATGATCTTGCTCAGTACATCAAGGATGAAGTTACAAAACCTGAAGGAGATGAAGCCAAAGAGAAGCAAAGAAAGGATTTGTTTAGGGCAAAGAGAATCATAGTTGATTCTATTAAAGACCACTTGATTCCCCAAGTGGCTTCCAAGAAAACTCCAAAGGAAATGTATGATTCCCTAGGAAGAATGTATGAGGGAAAGAACATCAATAGGAAAATGAACCTAAGAACTCAGTTGAAGAGTACCAAGATGAACAAAGGAGAATCCATTCAAGACTACTTCTCAAGGGTCTCCCAAATCAAGGAGCAACTAGATGCCATTGGTGATACTCTTGATGAAGATGAACTTGTGATGACTGCTCTAAATGGCCTCACTAGACCTTGGGAGTCATTTATACAAACTATGTGTTCCAGAAAAGAAAGTATGAAGTTTGATGTAGTATGGGAGGATTGTGTTCAAGAAGAGGCTAGGGTAGCCAACAGAGAATCACTTCTCAAGGAAGATGACCAAGCCTTGGCTACTCACACCAAGAGAAGAAGAATGGGTCACTTCAATAAAGTTGACCACAAAGGATCTCAACACTTCTCTAAATTTAAAAGGAGTAGAGGACCCAATCCAGTAAGAGATCTATCCACAATCTAGTGTTACAATTGTCTTAAACTAGGACACATTGCCAGATCTTATCCTTCACAAAAGAAGAAGAAGTTTGTACACAAAAGACACCATGCACATATGACAAAAGATGATAGTGAAGAAGAAGAAGAAGAAGAAGAAGAGGAAGAGGAAAGGCCTCGAAGGAAAAGATCTAAAGTAAAGAAAAAAGATACAAAAGAATATGTCCTATTCTATGCACTCTCTGGATCTGTATCTCCTGGAGAAGATACATTGCTCATTGATAGTGGTGCTTCTAAGCACATGACAGGTCAAAGAAAGACTTTCTCAAATCTTGAAGAAAAGTATTCTATACAAAAGGTATCTCTAGGAGATGATTACCAATATCCCATCAAGGGGATTGGTGAAGCAAGCTACAAGCTAGATTCTAGAACACCCTTGAAGATGAAAGAAATTTTATATGTGCCAGGATTGAAGAAGAACCTACTCTCTATCTCAGCACTAGATAAGAAAGGTTTTAGAGTTTCCTTCATAGATGGTTAAGTACTTATGTGGCCCAAAGGAAAATCTATTGAAGATGCAGTTGTCATTGGTGAAGAGGAAGGAGGCCTCTATAAGCTCAAGGGACATCCAGAAGTTTCCCTTGCTCATGAAACATCTAGCCCCAGTGAGCTATGGCACAGAATATTAGCTCACATTAACTATAAATCCCTACCCTATGTAAGCAAGGTGGTCATAGGTTTACCAGACTTAAAGGTTGATCATAATGGCTCATGCAAAGGATGTGAAAAAGGGAAGAATATCAAGAACCTTTTTCCAAAAAGTGAAACAAAGACTAAGAACATTTTGGAGCTAATACATTCAAATGTATGTGGACCAATGCCCACCACTTCCCTAAGTGGTTTTGAATACTATCTCTCATTCATTGTTGACTATTCAAGGAAGACATGGATATACTTTCTAAAAGGTAAGAATGAAGTTTTTGGAAAATTCAAAGAGTTCAAGGCCTTAATAGAAAATCTCTCAGAAAAAAAAAAAAAAAAATAAAAAAAAAAAATAAAAAAAAATAAAAAAAAAATAAAAAAAAAATCAAGATTCTCAGAACAGATAATGGGGGAGAATATACTTCAAAGGACTTTGAATACTTTTGTAAGGAAGATGGAATCAAGAGGGAACTAACCACTCCCTACAATCCCCAACAAAATGGGGTGGCTGAAAGAAAGAATAGAACCATAATGGAAGCTGTAAAAACTATGATACATGATCAAGATCTACCCATGTATTTATGGGCTGAAGCAGCTAGGAAAACAGTCTATGTGCAGAATAGACTTTCCCATAGTGCTCTTGAATTCAAAACTCCAGAAGAAGTGTTCACACAAAAGAAGCCTGAGGTAAGTCATCTCAAAATATTTGGTTGTCCTGTGTACATTCACATTCCAAAACAAAAGAGAACCAAGATGGATCCTTCTGGTAAGAAGGGAATATTTGTTGGATACTGTGAATCATCCAAAGCCTTCAGAATTTACATACCAGGTTTTCATCATATGGAAATAAGTAGAGATGTAACATTTGATGAAGAAGCAGCTCTCAAGAAATCCAGGAAGTGTCAACTTGAAGAAATATATGAAGAAGATACACCTCCTAGAATCACAGAAGCTGTGCACATTCCTGAAGATGATACTCCAGAGGATCATGACATGATAGAACCACAAGAACCCCCTATTTCAGATTTATCTAGGAAAAGAAGGCCAACATGGGCTAGAGACATTATTCAAGGAGCTGAAAGATATGGAGCTCCTGAAGGCTCCACTAGAGAAAGAAAGAAACCAAAGCTAGTATCCAACTATGTAGCCTTGATGTGTGATCTTGTGGATCAACATCCTACTAGCTATGAAGAGGAAGCTCAAAAGAAAGAATGGGTAGAAGCAATGACAAAAGAATATCAGTCAATAATGAAAAATGATGTTTGGGATATAGTTCCCAAACCAAAAGATAAAAGTTTGGTTTCTTCCAAATGGATTTTTAAGATAAAACATGCTGCAGATGGTAGCATTGAAAAATATAAGGCAAGATTTGTAGCCCGAGGATTCTCTCAGAAAGAGGGAATTGACTATGAAGAAACATTTGCACCAGTTGCTAGGTATACTTCAATTAGAACTATCATGGAACTTGCATCTATGATGAAGTGGAAACTACATCAAATGGATGTTAAGACAGCTTTTCTGAATGGTTTAATTGAAGAAGAAGTGTACATAGAGAAACCAAAAGGGTTCGAGGTTAAAGATGGGAGAACTCATGTATGCAAATTGAAAAAGGCATTATATGGATTAAAGCAAGCTCCCAGAGCTTGGTATGGAAGGATTGATAATTTATTAACAAGCATGGGATTTACCAAGAGTAAAGCTGACCCTAATCTTTATCTTAAGGTAATGAATGATGAACCAGTTATACTACTATTATATGTAGATGATCTATTTCTAACCAGAAATGAAAAACAAATTATTGAATGCAAGAAGAAGCTTTCTTCAGAATTCGAGATGAAGATCTCGGATTAATGCACTACTTCTTAGGTCTAGAAGTATGGCAAGAACCAAAAGGAATCTTTCTAAATCAAGGTAAGTATGTTGTGGAGATTCTAAAAAGATTTGATATGTTGGAGTGTAAAGCCATGGCCACTCCCATGGACTCCAACTTGAAGTTATTAATTAATGACACATCAGAATTAGTGGACATAACTCTATATAGACAAATCATTGGGTCTTTAATTTACTTAACAAATACTAGGATAGATATATGCTTTGCCGTAAATACCCTGAGTCAGTATCTAGTAGAACCCATAAAGGTTCACTTAATAGCTGCAAAGCATGTGATGAGGTACCTAAAGGGTACTTTAGATTTTGGTCTATATTATCTTAGAAATCATGAACTCAATTTACATGGTTACACAGACTCCGATTGGGCAGGAAGTATCTCAGACAGAAAGAGTACATCAGGTGGATGCTATGGTCTTGGATCTGCCATGATCTCATGGTTCAGCAAGAAACAATCCAGTGTGGCTCTCAGTATTGCTGAAGCAAAATACATAGCTGCCTGCTCCACTAGCTGTGAAGCAGTATGGCTTCAAAACTATTATCTGGAATATTTGATTTAGAGATGGATCCCACTGTGATCATGTGTGACAATCAAAGTTGCATCAAAATGACAAAAAATCTTGTATTCCACGATAAATCAAAACACATAGAGATCCAATACTTTTACATACGAGACATGGTGCAGAGAGGAGCTATCAAACTCGAGTATATAAGTACTGAAGAACAAGTTGCTGATATATTAACCAAACCCCTGTCTCATGTGAAATTTGAACACTTCCAAGACAATCTTGGTGTAGCTCTAAAAGACCCTCCTCAAAAGGGGGAGTAGTATCGTCACTAATGATGAGGATACATGTTTACCACTCTTAGTTATTTATGCTTATTTAGATTTAGACTTCTTACAACACTTACACTTTTTTTTCTTTTACTTTGATGATACATGTTTTGATGATGAGGATACATGTTTTGATGATTTATGTATTGATAAGAATACATGCTTTGATGATATATGTATTGATGAGGATACATGTTTTGATGATTTATATATTGATGAGAATACATGCTTTGATGATATATGTATTGATGAGGATACATGTTTTGATGATTTATATATTGATGAGAATACATACTTTGATGATATATGTATTGATGAGGATGCACGATATATGTATATGTGCTTTGATGCATTGATGAGAATACATATTTTAGTGATGTACTTGTATGAATGAGGATACTAGTATCTATATTGATGTGGGGATTGGATCATCCCTGGACTTTGGTCCTAAAGTGAGCCGTAGACATATGTCTCCGAGAATGAAGTCCTTAGTGGACAAGTGGGATTGGATCATCCTTGGACATAGTCCTAAATGTATGGTGAGGATTAAGTCATCCTTGGACATGGTCCTAAATGTACGGTGAGGATTAAGTCATCCTTGGACATGGTCCTAAATGTACGGTTGAGGATTAAGTCATCCTTGGACATAGTCCTAAATGTACGGTGAGGATTAAGTCATCCTTGGACATGGTCCTAAATGTAGGGTTGAGGATTAAGTCATCCTTGGACATAGTCCTAAATGTACAGTGAGGATTAATTCATCCTTGGACATGGTCCTAAATGTACGGTTGAGGATTAAGTCATCCTTGGACATAGTCCTAAATGTACGGTGAGTATTAAGTCATCCTTGGACATGGTCCTAAATGTACGGTTGAGGATTAAGTCATCCTTGGACATAGTCCTAAATGTACGGTGAGGATCAAGTGATCCTTGGACATAGTCCTAAATGTACGGTTGAGGATTAAGTCATCCTTGGACATAGTCCTAAATGTACGGTGGGGATTGGATCGTCCTCGGACTTTGGTCCCTTCAATTGAGCCGTAGGCATGAGGTCTCCAAAAATTGAATTATAGGACTGTATCGTCCTTGGACCTCGGTTCAAAAGGTACATGACAGGATTGCATCATCCATGGACCTATGTCCTAAAGAGAGCAGGATTGATCATCCTGTAATATGATTATATGATGACAATGCTGATGATCATGTGATGACGATACTGATGATCGTATGATGACGATACTGATGATTGTGTGATGACGATGTTGATGATCGTGTGATGACGATGCTGATGATCGTGAGATGATGATGCTGATGATCGTATGATGACGATGTTGATGATCGTATGATGACGATGTTGATAATGACGATGCTGATGATAGTGTGATGACAATAACTATAATGTTGATGTTCCATAAACTAGTTGAGTTACTAATAATGATGTATTGAAGAAAGCTTCCGATGATATAGAGATGTATCATGTATGATGTAGATGATGACTCCTTACTCCTGCATATACTGTTATAATATCCTTCTTGTTAAGGGGGAGTGTTGAATATTGTGACTTCTAAGAATATTATATTTGTACATCATTACTCCGGAGATTTTTCATCCCTCCGAGGCAATTCTATTATGTATCCGTAGATGTTTATTCCTTCGATGGTGTGTGGGAACTAGGGTTATTAGACCCACCATGTGGGGGTCGGCCCTGAGTTTATATTTTAGGGGTTATTAGACTTCTCAAGTAGAGGTCGGCCCCATTAGGGTTTTTGGTCAGTTGGGATCTAGTATAAATAGAGGAGAGGAGCTCCTCATTTGATACACACACACAACTCAGAAAAGTAGCGCACTTGTGTCTGGGAGGTCTGTCTGGAAGATAGAGAAGGAGGACAAGTCTTGGAGCACATCTTGTATTTTGGTTGATCATCTTATTTAGGAAAGCTTTGCTGGGTTTTCTACCCCATGAGGGTTTCCCAGGGTAATTTCTGTGTCTATCTTGTGATTATGTTTCTTTTAGTGATCTTGCTAGTCTATTTGGTTTAAAACTTAACACCAAGAAGGTAGAGGAAGAAGCAAATAGTATTGCTAAACATGCCCTTGATGCAGAGTCAAAACCAACAGCTACTAAGAAAACACTACTGCTAACCAGGAACAAATAAGAACCATCAGCAGATATGGAAAACATGGTTAAAATGATGCAAAAGCTGTCCAATAAAATTGTAGACCTCGAAAAGGAAAAGGAAGCCATCACATATAGGAATCCATTTAAACCTTTGTACAAGAAAATAGAAGAAAATGATCAGCCTCATCCACCTATAAACAAATCTGTTGTCCTCAATTTAAATGAAGTAGGAATGGATCATTTCTGCACTTTTCATCATGAACCACACTCTGAGAAAAGTTGTCCGCAATGGATAAATTCAATGAGTTTAGTAATGAAAAAAATGTTGGATGCACAAATAACAGATCATGAAGATCCTCAAGAAGAACAAACCCTGGAAGAGGAAGAACCCGCTCCACACACGACTATGGTACTATGGGACTGGGTACCTCTAACAGAATTAATTGAAGATGATCCTGGAAGAGTCAAGTTTCAGCTGTGAATGTCACTACTCGCAGCAAGGGTCCAATCGTTGATCTGACTCCAACTCCTCCCAAGCCTAGAGTTGCCAAGGAAATACCTAAGAGACAAATTACTGTCATCCCACCACAACCTAAGGAAAATTCAGTACCTACAAAAGAACCAAATGTAGAAAAGACTCAGCAACCTAAAGTTACTTCAAACAAAACGGAAAATCAATCTAAAATTGCAAAGGAATGTGACATGGGATATGATATAATCGAGGTCATAAAGAAAGAAAAAGAAAATATTTCCATATTCGATATGTGTAGTTTACCTCAGCAACGAAAGAAGCTGTTACAAGCTCTTGATCCCCAATCTAGCACTCCGTTAGCAAGCGCTCAGGAAGATCCTGAGATAAATGAAGCAAGTATTGGCGGGAAATCTAAATCCCAAACATTGCCTTTTCTTTTAACTTTCAAAATTTTCAATGATAATGTGCATAACTGTTTGGTAGAGTCTGGGGCTTCCTCGAATGTCATGCCTCTATTAATTTGCAAAAGGATTAATGGGCAGTCAATTCCATCCCCATCCCAGATCATACAGTTAGACAGGACTGCTGTTAAATTCATCGGAGAAATGAAAGATGTGCTTATTAGGTTGTCAGCAGACTCTATGGTATGCCAATTTATTGATATAATGGTAGTTGATATTCCTAAGGTTTACGATTTTATCTTGAGTAGAGACTGGTCTACAAAACTACAAGGTTATTTTGCAATCGATTGGTCTCACTTATGGTTACCATATCAAAATAGGAAAAATCAGATTAAAGTATTGAGAGGACCTCACATGAAGCAAAACGTAACTCAATTAGAGGAAAAGAATGAAGTTGTAGCTTTCTCAACTTAATTTTTGGGAAATTATTTCTTAGAAATTGAACCGAGTAATTGTCAAATAGAAAGTGTTAACCTTGAATCAGATGAACAGTTCGATCTCCTCTCAAACTGATGATATTGATTGTAACATAGTTAGATTAGTTACTGACTTAAATGATAGAGATACTAACTTAGTTAAATTGGAGAATGTTTTTTGGGTTCTCTACTTTGATGGTTCCAAAACCTAAGAGGGATCCGGAGCTAGTTGTATTCTAATTGATCCTGAAACCAACAAAAACTTCTTATCTTGTAGATTAGAGTTTGAATGTACCAATAATACTGTTGAATATGAAGCTTTGGTCCACGGACTGAAGAAAGCTATTGGTTTGAATGTCAAATACTTGAAAGTTTTTGGTGACTCAGAAATAGTTGTCAGAAAAATGAGAGATGCAATTCATTGTCTTTGACCACATTTAAAAGGGTTACCAATCTGAGGTATGGGATTTAATTTCGCACTTTGAATCTTTCAATATAAATTCTATTCCTATATTACAAAATGCCGTAGCTGATGTTGATGTATATGTAACTTCAGAATGTATTTCATATATGTATATTTTACTCCTATAGAGATGGTAGTATTCCTCTATACATAAGTGTTTGTATTCCTATAGAGATGTTATTATTCCTCTATACGGAAGTGTCGTCATTTATATTGTAAGTGTCGTTACTTATACTTGATGGGTTATTAAACCACCTTGTTGGGGTCGGCCCTGTATAAGTCATGTGGGTCGAAGGGTTATTAGACCACCCTATTGGGGGTCGACCATGAGGGTCAAAGGGTTATTAGACCACCCTATTGGGTGTCGGCCCAGTCAGCATTATGTTATGTGGTTAAGTTAAGGCCAACCTAGTAAAGGTTATTAGGCAAGTCAAGTCAAGTATAAATAGAGTGTGGGAGGCACTCTATTTCATCATTCTATTCTCTCTCACACTCTCGGGAGAGTGGCGCACTTGTGGAGGAGGAGAAGCTACTACTAGGAGATGTCTATCTCTTATGGTTGGGTTGTATCATTGCTCTATCTATCTCTGAGGAAGTTATTGGGGTTTTTCACCTTTATGGTTTTCCCCAAGTAAACTGTGTGTCTCTTTTGTGCTTGCATTATTGTGTCCATGATTGATATGCTGTAGATATGTTGTACATGTTGTTCTCTCAGTTAAGATCCTATATCATATTGATGTAAATTCTAAAAAATTAACATGGTATCAGAGCTAACCTGAAAGAAGGCATGGTATGGCATGTATGACAGTTATTGCACTTGCGATGCTAGGGCTTGATATAGAAAAAAACAGTCATCGTATCACTTTCGCTATAAATAAATTTCAACGAGGCTTCAAGGTATGAAAATTGTGCAGGGCAAAGCTAAGATCCCCGTGTACCTTGTGTCCAAATTACAACCTCTAATTCATTGTACTTTGTGATTTATGATCTGTACAATATAGGGTTTCTGCCTCTTCCAAATCTCAGTCATAAATAGGTGACCTTGGAAAAAAGGCCATAACTTGGGCTAGGAAGCTCAAAATGAAATTTAGTAAAACGTGAAGGGTAGTGCACGGACTTTAATTTATCAGGTAACTTTTTCAGAGTCCAAAACTGAACTAGTGACACGTGGCATGCCGTACAAGTTTGCTCTCATGTTTTATCCCATAAACAGGTCACGTTGCGACACTTGGCATAACTCTCTCTCAGAGAATCCATTTGAGGTCCAAAAAATGGGGTTGGAAAGATGATAGGTTGGGATATCATAAGAAACGTTTTCATACCCTGTGGATCAAAAAGTTTGGAGTTACACCAGAAACAATCAGGTACATATTTCCGTCAAAACAAAATTATTTTTTAGTACCTTCATTCATGGCTTCCGGAATTTAGGGTTTCGGAGAAAGTTGAAATTTTTGTAATCGGAGACTACGGCTGAATGATACTCATCAAAATAGAAATTTAGAGACCAAGATCAGAATTTTTGGTTGGGAAAAAGGTCGGGCTTGATCAGACCCTAGTTCGGGACTTTGATCGGAAAAGTGGAAATTAGGGCTTCTGCAAAAATGAGAATTTTTGAAATCTGTGACCACAGCTGGAAGCTCCTCAGAAAAATAGAATCTTTGATCTTTGGATCGAACCTTTTTATTGGGAAGAAGGGTGGGCTTTATCAAACCCTAGTTCGGGGTCATGTCCAGTGAATCCGGAAGTTTCAAAGGAAAATTTGAGGGGTGAAACTTTGCAGTTTTCAAATTCTGAGTATACCAGCTTGATTAGCTCATCAAGGTAAATATTTCTATCCTTTCAAAAGTTTGAAATTCAAAGTTTGAATTTTTAGGGTTTCTCTAACAAACCCTAATCCAACTCCAGATCCAGTTCCTTTAAATCAAGTGGATTGGGTTAATCCTAGAAGAGAATGGATTGGTCATCTGCATAAGTGAAGAAGTTCCTGTTTCAGAGGGAGATGAGGCTAAGGCCTTACATAAGAAGATTACAAGCAATCTCGATAGGTATGAATTATCCAAATATGTTTCAAGATTTGTTCATGATTAAGTTTATGGTATGTTTGTCTTCATGTTATTACGGTTAGTACAATCTTGATTAAATTTAGACTTGTCGTATCACCTTAATAAAATTATGAATGCACGATAGAAGATATTCATTGATTAGGGTGTTGAAACTTATGATTGTACTAATACATTATTGTGTTGTATGAGATTTATGTTGTCCGCTAACATGAAAGGTACACCAAGAAAGACAAATCATGTTCTAGTTCAAGAACATATGATCATGATGACATGAAGACAAAGATCCATCCATTGTCATGGATCACTTAGAAGATCTACTTACGAGGTATGTATAACTGGGTTCTATAATGATTAACCTATGAAGAGAACAAGAAGACATCATGTGGGTATGTTAGACATAACTAGCTAACATACCAATCCAGTTCAAGGACAGGTAATCTAGGAAGCAAAGATCAAGAGGGAGCACACTCTAGTTGTTCCTGCAAGGAAGTAAAGATCAAGAGGGAGCACACTCCAGGTCTTCCTGCAAAGAAGCAAATATCAAGAAGGAGCACACTCCAGTTGTTCCTGCAAGGAAGCAAAGATCAAGATTGCACACACTTCAGTAGTTTCTGCAAGGATGCAAATATTCAGAGGGAGTTGACCACTTCTCACAATCCACATCAGAATGGAGTTGCAGAAAAGAAGCAAAGAATGAGAGGGAGTCAACCCAATAAACAAACAAAGATAAGAAAGATCGTATACCATCACCTACAAAAGAAGGACTACAACATTTGTTTAGCAACAAATTTATCTATTGAAAACATTGAAGATATTGAAGTTCCCAGGATCTGGGAAGAATGCCATGATCAAGGAGTACCAGTCGATCATGAAGATGTTTGGGATGTAGTCCCAAGACCTGAAGGGGAGTCTGTAGTGACTTCCAAGAGGATATATAAGATCAAGCATGTTGCAGGTGGTAGCATAGAGACTTTTGCTTCTGTAGCCAGATACACTTCCATTAGATCTGTACTTGCTCTGGCTGCAGTGATGAAAGGGAAGATACACCAGATAGATTTCAAGACAGCTTTCTTGAATGGTGTAGTTGAAGAAGAAGTGTATGTGGAGCAGCCACTTGGTTCTGAGACACATGACAAGGAGTCATATATGTGCAGAACTTAGGATACACAACTTTCTATCCAGTTTGGGATTTACCAAGAGTAAAGCAGATTCCAACCTTTACTACAAGGTTGAGGAAGGCAATCCAGTGATACTAATTTTGTATATGGATGACCTGTTTATTACAGGTGAAGATAGATTGATTTCCGACACACAACGAAAGCTTGCTACCGATTTCAAGATGAAGAACTTGTGGATGATGCACTATTTTCTAGGTATGGAGGTGTGGTAGAGTGCAGATGGAATCTTCCTTGCACAAGGGAAGTATGCAGTAGAGATCCTGAAGAGGTTCGGGATGATGGACTGCAAGGCCATGGCCACACCTATGGCATTAAACTTGAAGCTTCTGTGTGATGCTTCATCTGAGCCAGTTGATATCACTATGTATCGTCAGATGATTGGGTCCTTGATGTACCTGACGAACATGAGACCAGATATTTGCTTTGCAGTGAACACATTGAGCCAGTTCCTGACGGATCCGAGGAGTGTTCACCTGGTTTCTCTAAAGCATATTCTAAGGTACCTGAAGGGTACAATTGATTATGGGCTCAAGTATGTAGCGAATCAAAAGTTTAACCTGCAGGTTTATGTTGATTCAGATTGTGCAGAAGTGCTGCAGATAGGAAGAGCACATCTAGCTGCTGCTTCAGTATGGGATCAGGTGTGATCTCTTGGTTTAGCAGGAAGCAGTCCTATGTAGCACTGAGTACAGCCGAAGCAGAGTATGTTGTAGCTTATTCGGCTAGTTGTGAGGCAGTATGGATTTGGAAGCTACTGTCAAAGTTATTTGATCTCCCACTGGAGACTACTGGTATCTTTTGTGATAACCAGAGTTGTGTGAAGCTGTCTGAGAACCCGGTGTTCCACGACAGGTCGAAGCACATTGAGATCAAATATCACTATATCAGGGATATGGTGTAGAGAGGAGTAGTGAAGCTCTTGTACATTGCAACGGATTAGCAGATTGCAGATGTACTGACGAAGCCACTAGCCAGAGTGAAGTTCAAGTACTTCAGAGAGAGGCTTGGCGTTCTTCAGATCGACGACACTTCGAGGAAGAAGTGATGGACACATTTGTTGAAGCCATTCCAAGCATGGTGGAAGGAGGACCCTTCACATGGCTATGGATGTAAGCGTTGGATGATGAGCATTAGGATGATGTTCTAGTTTTTGCTCTATATGATCAGTTGGATCATTTATATGTATGTATGTACGCATCATGTTGATGCTGGATATGATCAGGTAGATCTCGTATTTGTATATGTATCAGGTGGATACTTGTATGATCAGTGTGGTCATTTACTTATGTATGTATCAAGTGGATACTTGTATGATCAGTATGATCATGTACTTATGTATATTATATGGATGCATTGTATGATCAGGTGGATCATGTATGATATGTATCAAGTAGATACTATGTATGCATCAAATGGATATATTGTTTGATCAGAGTGATCACAGATGACGAGTTTCAAGATGTTGCTCAGATGATATGCATCAGGTTGATGCTATGATGATCGGGGTGATCACAGATGAAGAGATTCGGGATGTTGCTCCAGATGATATGCATCAGGTTGATGCTACGATGATCGGGATGATCACAGATGACGAGCTTCAAGATGTCGCTCCATATGATACGCATCAGGTTGATGCTATGATGATGATCAGGTTGATCATGTGATGATGCACATCAGGATGATGTATGGTGAGTATCGGTTTGATACTCTGTGGCTGTGGACAGGTTGTGCAGGTAGCATAGAAAAGATCCTGGGAGATCCTATAGTCTGCGCTAGGATGCTCTTTCGAGGTTTTTCTACAGGTAGCATAGAAAAGATCCTTTAGAAACTAGACAGGTAGAGCAATGTGCTCATAACATCCTGGGTTTCTCTATCGAGATCCTATAGTCTGTGCTAGGATGCTCTTAGTAGGTTTTGCTACAGTTTCGCATAGAAAATATCCTTTAAAAATTGGATAGGTAGAGCAGTGTGCTCGTAACATCCTGGGTTGCTCTATTGAGATCCTATAATATGCGCTAAGATGCTCTGAGTAGGTTTTGTGAAAGTTCACATAGAAAAGATCCTTTAAAATTTGGACAGGTAGAGCGGTGTGCTCGTAACATCCTGGTATGCTCTATCAAGATCCATACAGGTAGAGTTGTGTGCTCGTAACATCCTGGTATGCTCTAAGTAGGTTTTGTGAAGGTCAACATGTAAAAGAACCTATAGTCTGCACTAGGTTTTATTGACGCACGTAATCAGTCCTGGGATCCACAGTATGGCCATTGATGATGAAGACCTATAGGTGGTGAGCCTACATCCAGTATGAAAAATGACTGGCTCTGTAGAAATTCCTATAACGAGTAGATTCAGAGATTTATTGAGATAGCAGCAGCAATGATGATGACGATGACTCGATGAAAATTATCCAGTGATGATGATTCAGAGAAGATGACTTGTGCTAGAAGACCTGTGTCGAGAAATACCTTCCTAGTTAAGAGGGAGTGTTGATGTATATGTAACTTCGGAATGTATTTCATATATGTATATTGTACTCCTATAGAGATGGTATTATTTATCTATACATAAGTGTTTGTATTCCTATAGAGATGTTATTATTCCTCTATACGGAAGTGTCGTCATTTATATTGTAAGTGTCGTAACTTATACTTGATGGGTTATTAGACCACCTTGTTGGGGTCAGCCCTGTATAAGTCATGTGGGTTAGAGGGTTATTAGACCACCCTATTGGGGGTCGGCCATGTGGTTCAAAGGGTTATTAGACCACCCTATTGGGTGTCGGCCCAGTCAACATTATGTTATGTGGTTAAGTTAAGGCCGACCTAGTAAAGGTTATTAGGAAAGTCAATTCAAGTATAAATAGAGTGTGGGAGGCACTCTATTTCATCATTCTATTCTCTCTCACACTCTTGGGAGAGTGGCATACTTGTGGAGGAGGAGAAGCTGCTGCTAGGAGATGTCTATCTCTTATGCTTGGGTTGTATCATTGCTCTATCTATCTCTAAGGAAGTTATTGAGGTTTTTCACCTTTATGGTTTTCCCTAAGTAAACTCTATGTCTCTTGTGTGCTTGCATTATTGTGTCCATGATTGATATGTTGTAGATATGCTGTACATGTTGTTCTCTCAGTTGAGATCCTAGATCAGATTGAAGTAAATTATGAAAAATTAACAGCTGATTTGTTAGCTACTTCTGCTTCTAGGCTAGTTCCCACTAATAATAGGTGCTATATTGAATTGATTTTCATGCCATCTATTCCGGATAACGTTACATATCTTAGAGTTTTCGACGATGATGATCAGATCATTAGTTTCCTTACAAATGAGGACACTTTCAAAGAAGCCATTATAGATGAAGAAAAGTATGATTCTGATTTGCAAAGCAAAGGTGCAATCAAAGGAAATTTCATGCCCAAAGGCGTGAGATCTCCTGAAAGTATTTTCAACCTGCATAGTAAGTTTAAGAAACCAACAAATGTTAAAAATCATAGCTCCTCTATGCAACATGAATTGGTAAATCTGGGTATAGAAGCCGAACCAAAGTATGTCAACCTTGGTAAATGTCGCTCACCAGGTGAAAGAGATAGCTTCATTAAAAAATTTCAGCAAAGATAACTATCCCATGCCTTCAATGGAACAAATTCTACATATGGTATCAGAAACAGAAAGTTTCTCTCTTCTAGATGGTTTCTTTGGTTATAATCAAGTATTAGTAGCAGAGGAAGACCGTCTTCAGACTAGTTTCCACACTAAATGGGGAACATTTGCATACAAAAGAATGCCTTTCCATTTGATAAACGCAGGAGCTACTTTCCAGCGAGCAATTGACATTTCCTTTTGAGGATTGGGAGGTCACTGTGTTGTAGTTTACCTAGATGATGTGACAGTTTTCTCAAAGAAAAGAGAAGATCATGTTTTCCACTTAAAGCATATTTTTTATCGCTACAAGAAATATGTTATTTCTTTAAACCCCAAGAAAAGTGTTTTTGTTGTTCTTGAGGGTAAGATTTTGGGTCACATTATTTCGAAAAAGGGAATTTCAATAGATCAAGAGAGAGTGCAAGCTATCAACAGGATCCCCATGCCCCACAACAAAAAATCTATGCAATCATTTATGGGCACCATTAATTTTTTTCGAAGGTTCGTTCCTGACTTCGCTCAGACCGTTAAACCTTTGCAACAAATGGTGAAGCAGAGTGCACAGTTCAAATGGACAGACTTGGAGAAAGTTGCATTTAAAGAAATCAAAGCAGCCATAGCTAATGCTCCTTCTGTAAGAAGTCCAGATTTCGATAAAGACTTCATTATGTATACCTTTTCTTCAGATGATTCTCTTGCAGCCGTGCTTACGCAAAAAGTGGAATCAATAGATGAATACCCAATTTCTTTTATAAGCACTGGTCTGCAAGGCACTGAACTGAACTACCCTATTGTAGACAAGGAGGCATATGCCATATTTAAATCAATAAAGCAGTTCAGACCATATATTTGAAAGAACATAACTAAATTTGTAGTTCCCCATCCCGCTATCAGATCTCTCTTTGTTCAGAAAGAATTGGGAGAAAGAATAGGAAACTAGGTTACCGCGCTTCAGGAGTATGATTTTGAATTTAAACCTGCCACCATTATTAAAAGTCAAGGATTATGTAAATTACTCACTGAAAATCCTGTCGACGAAGAGATAAATTGTGAAAATGAAGCCAAACTAAACATGGTTGAGGTATGTCCCATCTTTACAGCTCTTGAATCTTAGTATAGGGACCTAGTGCATTATTTGCAACAAGGGTACTTATCGGAGCACTGGAGTTCTAAGCAAAGAAGGGCACTCCGTTTGAAATCAGCAGCTTATCAAATTATTGACGGAGTACTGTTCAGAAAGAATTATGATGGTATCTTTCTTAGATGTATGGAGAAAGAAGATGCAGGTAAAGTAGTTAAGGAATTACACGATGTCCCTATTGGTGGACACTATTCTGGAGATACAACAGCTCATAAAATACTGAGAGCTAGATAATATTGGCCCACCTTTTTCAAAGATGCCCACGCCTATGCTAGGAATTGTGATGTGTGTTAGAGGAGTGATGGTAAATTACTGAAAGTAGAAGGACCACTGCAGCTAGTCATTATCTTAGAACCATTCAAGTAGTGGAGAATAGATGTCATTGGAGAGATAAACCCAAATTATTCACTTCAGCATCGATACATCCTCCGGCCATAGACTATTTCACGAGATGGGCAGAAGCTATCCCGTTACGCAAAATCAATGAGGATGTGGTTATCAATTTCGTAAAAGAGAATATCATAACCAGGTTTGGGGTTCCAATTTCCCTAGTTTTTTATAATGCAACTTATTTCTCATCTTTTAAGATAAATGAATTTGTTTATGAAAGAGGAATTAAGTTACATTATTCACCCAATTACTATCCCCAAGGAAACAAACTATCTGAATCTACCAACAAAAACCTTATCCGAATTCTTAAGAAAACCGTGATTCAAAATCAGAGGAGTTGGCACCCATCTCTCCCAAATGATTTATGGGAATATACAGTCACACCAAAGAATTCTTTAGGAGTTTCCTCGTATACTCTTGTCTATGGTAAAGAAGCCATCCTTCCTCCAAACATCTTACTCCCATCTTTGCAACTGGCCCAAGCCTCCCGAGGTTCCAGAAGTCAAGTCTTACAATCTAGGATTGACACCCTGCTGAAGCTTGAAGAATCCCGGTAGAAATCCAAAAACCGATTCCACCAACACCAAGATATAGTCAAAAGGTGGTTTGATAAAAGAAAGTTTGGCAAGAGAAGTTTTGAAGTAGGAGATTTGGTTCTGAAATGGGACCATCCACATGATGGTAAGGGAATTCACACAAAGTTTCAACATTTATGGGTTGGCCCTTACCAAATTTATGAAAAGCTTGGTCCGTCAACATATAAGTTGAAATACTTGCAAGGGGAGGAAGTAACTCTACCTCTCAACGCCTTGCTTTAAAGCAGTACTTCGCTTAGTACTTTGTGAGTTGTTGTACATAAATAAGCACTCTTGTTTCTTTCTTCTCTGTTTGTTTTATTTTGTTTTCTATTATTTTCTTCAATTAGTTTGGTTTGTTTTCCACCTCTCTCTATGCTCAAAGTTTTCTTTATTCTTTCAAATGAAGCCTAGACCATCTTTTGGTGTAGAGGTGAGATAGACCTTCGAACGAGACTCAAAATCCTGTAAGGCAAAAACCTACTTACAAAGAAATGTTTTTGTGACTTTGTTTTCACTGTTGAGTTTCCAAGAATGAAGAGATCCTTTTTATGTTGGTCAAAATAACCCTATTTTAAATAACTAAGATTCAACATTTCCTTCTTACTATCTTGGGGCTCCATTCACTCTAACATTAATACCTGTATCGAGAAGTTCGCTATGACAGACCCATGGAAAGGAAGCATGTCTCACAGATATATAGTATTTAAAATGATCTCATGTTGCAAATGAAAGCCAAAAGAGCTTATATTAAAGAGTCTGATTTCCAGATATTCTCGCCTCAGTTAAAGCATGGCAGAGAAAAGCAAAGCACTTTCAATTCAGAAAATTTGTTCAAATAAATCAGCCCAAAAAGGTTCTTCTCCATATGTAAAAGTATGATAATCAAAAGAAATTCTCTCTCACAAAAAGGGACATTATGGATTGAAGAACCTAAATCAAAGATGGAAGTTTAGGAAATTCATTTCTGGAAGGCTCAAACGGCAAAAGTCGTCAATCGAGAAACATCCAAAAGGATGCAAATAGCATGGGAATGAGGAACAAACGAATATGTCTGTGAGATATTGTTACAATCCCGTGGAGTCCTTTTAGTTAACATCTAAAAGGAAGAATTTAAAAAAAATAACTCCATGCTCAGGTCCTAAGAGAGTTGTAAAGAAGTATGATTCTAAGTTGCCTTCTCCCAAAATGGCCATAATGATGAGAGTGATCACTACATTCACAGAAGCTGAACTATGAAGACATTGTTACCCATATAAATTAGCAGTTTGTAAATTTTCTACCCCTAAGGAGAGTTTTTTTTTCAGAGATCTGTGTTCACCAGGGAATCGCCAATTGTTGTTGCTGGAACATCCCCCCAAAATCTTTGTAAATATTTGGGGCCCCTCCTTCCTGTTTTAAGAAAAGTTTGCTTAGGAGCCAAGTACTTCTTAGAAACTCTTTTTGTACTTAGTTTTTTCTAGAAAAGGAAAGTCCTTGAGTTTGTTTTATCTCTTTTATGCTAAGTAAAACTCTGAGTCTTTATAGCCGAAACAACGGCTTAACTCACCCAGTTGAGCCGAAACGTCCAGACCCTTTTGTTAAGTTTTGTTGATATTTTTTGTTTCGGCACAACTCACCTAGTTCCACCGCAGTAGGAAAACCTTTTTTAAGAAGTTCTTTCTAAGTCTTATGTTGGGCCTGGCCCAGATGGGGCATTTTTTAACAGGAAGAATTTTGAGAACTGCGGAGCTAAGCGCAGTTAAGTTTGAACAATGTTGGGATAAGTTTTGGTATGCTGCGAAGTTGCATGCATCATAGTGTCAAAGGAACTGCGAGGTCGGTGTTCCAAGAAGTACAACACCACGATGTGCCATGTCAACGAAGATCCAGCTAAGCACAACATCGACGGATGAAGGCAGTTATTTTTGTTAGGTCACATAAGACCTATTTTTGGCAAAGATCGTTGATAACTACCAAGAAATGGGTAGGTGCACATCAGAGGTAGGTGACTAATCACAACAGGAAAGAAGACTACTACTACTCGAACCAGTCATCTAAGGCCGAAAAACAAGGAATAGATCGGTGGAAGCAACCTGTTGGCGTGCATATAACAGAAGATCCGCTGCCAGATATCAGTAGTCCGATTTTGGGAAAACCACGACAGTTTTGTAAACCTAAGGGTTATGCCTTCGTAAATGTAAATACATGACCTACGGGTCTTGATCTATTTATAAGGAAATTTTGTAAAGGAAAAGGGTTAACTCTCATTTTGGTTAATATTATTGAATATTGTGAGATCTGTTAGAGAAAAGCATTGTAAAGGCTCTGCAGCTGAGTGCGCAGAGACCTAATCTTGAGAGAAAGAAAGAAGAACGTCTGCAGCTGAGTGCGCAGACGAAAGAACTGTTGTACCCTTTCCTAAATAATAAACAACAGTTCTTGTGGACGTATCTTCCCATCCGGTGTAATGTCCCCATTTTGACCCCCTTTGTATTAAATCGTAAATGATGTAAATATTGTTATTTAATCATGGTGAGGAGCTCAAGGCCAAGGCCCCACCATTGGTTAGAGTTTTATGTATCGGCAATTAAAGGAATAGATGCCTATGGTTCTTGTGCTAGATAGGCACAATGTAAATAAGACATCATGTAAATACGAATTTTAATGAAAATACCCACAACTAGCTATGCAATGCAACAAAGAGATGGGGGCATGATTCTACAAGGAATAGGGAGGGAAATTATTCAAACCCTTGAGACAATGGTGTTAATCCATGTGTCAATGAGAAAACCCATAAACTACCAACTACCCATTTTGGGTTATGGACCTAATCATTTAATTCTTCCAGAAATTGGTTGAGGCAGTTAATGCCTTGGGAATGAAGAGGTATGGCAGCCTATTTTGTATATGGGCAAGCCATCAACCTGGGAAATCGTGTTTTGTCTCCTTGGGAAAGAAAACACCCACGAAATTGTGCCCAAAGTGATTTCTAAACCAACAGTCTTTCCTCTCTCACGCAGTTTGAACTACTGGGTCTTTCCTCATCATGTTTTTACCACTTTTCCTGCATTTTTCCATAGTTGGAAGCTCGTTTTTGTGTTGGACAATGGCTGAGAGAAAGGGAGTCACATTCTGGGGGTTTATAGAGGTTGTTTTTGCCCCAAAATTTCCATGGACGTTTTTCTAAAAATGATTTCTACTCTCCAGGGTTGTTTCCCCAATTGCCATTTCGTTTTTGGGCTTTCCCACGTTTTTTCTGAATTGGTAGAAATCCCCTTTTTGGGAAACCCACTGAAGAAACGTTTTCCTCATGCCCAGCACTTGTGGTTTTGTTGTTATGTGCATCCTTGTTTTGGTTTGAATCTGTGAGCAGGAAACTTGGAGTGATAGTGGACAGAATTGGCTTGATAAACCTAGTGAAGGGAGTAATCTCTCAAGAAGATCAAGAGGGCTTTGGCTACTTTTCTATGCACACCCTGAGAGCACTAGAAAGGAAGGTATGGCTTGAGGGACTATGTGGCAGTGAAGAGAATACTTCCTTGTGTTGGTTGTGTAGGCATTGTGAGTGCCAAGCTGAATAGATCTGGGAGGGGTATCCTTAGCTCTGTGGTTAAGTTCACTAGCTTAGCAATTCTTCCTTTCCATATCCTAGCAGCCTAATAAACCCAATTATAGATTGGCTTGGCTCATCTTGGTGTATGATTGGCTATGTGTGAGTCTGTTATTCCTTGATTCCTTGTAGAGATCATGTCCATATCGGGGGTGGCAATTGTATCGAGAGGTTGATAAGCACAACTGGCCTATGGTTGGGTGGAACATTGTAGTTGCATAGCCAGTTGCTTGGGACTACTTTGTTAAGATAAGTATTCTTTTGTGTTTAACTTTGCAATTATTATTTATGAATATTATGAATGTATGATGGATGTGTTATTGATATTATTTCTGCTGTGTTTTTCTTATAATCATACAATCCATATGTCTTTTATATTATGTGAATGCTTACTTAAAAAAATTCATGGGGCTAATTGCCCGGTTTTAGCATCACGATCCTCTCTATCATGCTGGTATGATAGGAGGGGACGTTACATCCGGGGGGTGAACCACATTAAACCATTGTGTTATGTGATTGCTTTGGATGATTATAATTAATTTGTTATTTAAATTACTTACAGTGCATGCATAAGGTTACTGTTATCTTATATGTGTTTATTTTTATCTATATTCTCCACAGAAGGGTTGGAATAAGATAATAATAGTTCATGTATGGACTATTGTTAGTAGGAAAGCCCCTATAAGTCTCAAATGAATGGATCAATGAGATAACCACACAGTTAATTGTTAGGAGTGAATCGCGGTATCAAAGCACACAGCACTGCGTATCTCACTCATCCGCATAGATCATAATGTTTATCAGTCTAAATAATGATGAATGCTTGAGGGCTATTGAATAATATTGAGTAGAAGTGATTAAGTCTCATAGACCCCAGTACGTAGCCTCTGGACGCGCTGAGGGTGCAAATATCCTTGTTCCTGAAAATACTCAATGTGGAGTAGGAGACTCCGCGTAATCGATAAACGCAGTTGCACAATCCTTCGCCACGCTATGCATTAATCAGCTGAATCAATCGCATCACATGGTTGTGGAAACCTGCTTCTGCAACCACCCCCTCAACTTCACCTTGGGTGAGACCTTAGGCTACTTGCAGTCTATTGCCGAAAGGGCCGGTGAATAGGGATTTTGTTTGTATCTTGTACCGCGAAGTACCTGGGTCTATATTAGAAAACCTCTAGAACAGTGCTACGACCAACAAATGGTTCTTTTTCCGTGCTAAGACCGGTGATGCGATAGTGTATTCAGAAAAGTAATGTCTGAAATTTGGCATCCAGAACAGAAAGAGATCTAGGCTTGGTACGATAAGATCGAAAGAGACTTCGCAAAGAAAGAAAACAGACATCCACGTCTATCTGACGTACAGTGGTTGAATAGATACTTGTGGAGATACATCCATGAAATTTTTTGGGTGTCGTTTCCAAATGTGCTACATGAGTGGATATCGTGCCTAGCAGAGAGAAATAATTCTTCCCAAGCCGGAGTACCTACAAAGTGGAGTCTGGAGCTTACTAAACAACTCAAAGCGATTGACAGCCCACTGTTGCAAGCAGTTGACTTCTGAGTTGATAGCATACTAGAAGGTTTTGTGACCGAGTTTGCTGTAGATACGCTAAAATCATACAGCCAAGATGAAGCATACTTTTTCGAAGGATTCAGAGGTAAGTTCCTGAAAAACCTCAGCCTATATATTAAAATGCTTTTAGCTGAGAAAGGTGTTTTAAGAATGCAACAATAATTCTAAATATGTCATGGTAGAGAACACATACATTGATTCTGACGAAGAAAACCATACTTTGAGAAGTGGAAAGAGATACAAGCCTACTAACGAAAAGAAACCCACACCATCTAGAAATCGAATAGATACCGAAATTCCATGTGATCTCAATAATACAAACACTCAGTTATCAGCCACAATCTACCGTATTATACCTTAAAATCAATCATTCTAGAACCCATCCGCTGCGAGAGTTGTGTAGCCCATCCCACAACTCAGTAATACTACTAACACCGCAGGACCGAGTGCTCACAGCACTACATCTCAGTCCATTCCACAGAATACTATATCTAGCACGATCCAGCAACCTGTATCTACTTTTTTCATAGGGAATCAGTCTCAGAATAGTACAAAATCTGGAAGGAGAATGACGGATAACGATATAAAACTGCCGATATTCAAAGGAATGGGCCAAGAAGACCCTGATCAACACTGGTTTCTATGCAAAGCCGTGTTGAGTGTTAAGCAAGTGATAGATGATGCTATCAAGAGAGCGTAGCTCATAACTACTTTCAGATATAGAGCGTTGCATTGGTTTATGAAGTATTCTCAAGCACAACCAAGAACCTTAGCAGATATCAAAACCACGATTGCAGCAGATTTTAAGAAACCCAAATCAGAATCACAGTGCATAACAGAGTTGAAAGAAATCAAGCAGAAACCTACTGAATCAGTCTGGGAATTTGACCAAAAATTCAAAACATTGTTTGACCAAGTGAGCTTTGTTATAGCTCCGTAACAGCATCAAGAATGGTTCATTGCTGCGTTGTTGCCCCACATCAGAAAACCACTAATGCAACAAAAGGTTGTATCTCAAGCTGAGGCCTTGGAGATCGCAATGAAGTTGTAAGATTCACCAATTGGAGAAAGTAGTTATGGGATGATACAGATCCAGAACCAATTGGCTACCTTGACATTATAATTACAAGGTATGAAGAATGGAAAAGAGCAGAGACATGAACAACGACCTGAAGTTTGGTGCACAGGATGCAAAGGAGAGGGCCAGACTAGAGAACATTGCCCCTTATTTCAAGAATACCTTAACAATGGCGCACCAAACCTAATAAATATGAATCAGAACCAGGCACCGTGGTGTGAAATTTGTAGAAGCAGAGGACACGGACCTAAGGACTGCTACCTGATACAAAAATATGTAAAGACACCTAAAAACTTATACTGCAATTTCTGTAAGTCAGTTGGACATCATGAGTCCAACTGTCGCGCTTATGAATTGATGAATGAAAGAAAGAGAGATATGGAAGCAATGCGAGGTGCTGGAATGTACCGCGTTCAAGAGGAAAATCAGCAAAAGCAAGAGAACACCCACTATGATCAAGGAGGATATAGAGGCCGCGGTGGTGGATATCACGAGAGAGGAAGAAATACTGGGAAAAATCAAGGAAGAGGACGAGGCCAGATCATATGCTATAACTGTGGTCAGCCAAGTCATGTATCAAGAGAATGTACTAATCCATGCACCACATGCAACTACTGTAAATCATTTGAACATGTGATTGAATATTGCCCCGTGCTTGAGGTAGAAATGAAGAAGAGAAGAAGAACAGAAACAACGAACCCTAACATCCAGTTAATTGCATCAGAGAACAGACCTACAATTCAGAGCATTAATGCAGTAATGTGAAGTGGCACTGATATAGGAAAAGAAAACAACATAGAAGCCTCGACTTCTGGAACAACTTATCCTAAGAAGAACCCTAGAGAAATAGTAGGAATTAGAAAAGCTCCTGGGAAAGCACCTCCATTGAACTTACAGAAAAATAAGGAAATATTTAAAGAAGCGTGAGACATGTTTAAACAACAACCACCTACTTCACCAAGGATCCCGCTGCGAAGTGAAGTACCACAAGTAGAAGATATGCCACATGCATACGATCAAACGCGCACTGCACTAGATACATCTATTTTTGTTGTGCAGTTTCTACAAAGCTGCATCAAGTTATTAAAAAACAAGGACACTCTTATGGAATTTGAAAAACTGGTAAATCCGTACGAATCATGCAGTAAGAAAGGAATAGCACATGGCACAATACATAACATTAGAAGTCCCAAAAGAACCAGTAGGGAAATGCGGTTCACTACACAAATAGGCGACTATGAGATGGATGAGATCATTCTTGATCTCAGATATGAAGTGAATGTCTTAACCAAGCAGACATGGTAGGCGATGGGAAAACCAAAGTTACAGTGGTCACCTATACAGTTAAGAATGGCTAATGAAGGTATAGTTATACCGTTGGAAAGGTTAACCAATACCATTGTCGACATTGATGGAGTGCAAATTTATGCAGACTTCGAAGTAATTGAAATTGTAGATGATATCAATCCTTATCCAGCACTGCTGGGCATCGATTAGGCAATGACGAACTCCATTGTCATCAATCTGAAAACAATGAAAATGATATTTGAAGGAAATGACATAAGGGTCGTCGCACCATTGGATCCTTCACAGGAAGAGCGATATGTTGAACATATTCAAGAAGAGTACAGAACTCAAGACCTTGACCATATCTATCAAATGACAACAAATTCTGAGGATTATATTGATCCTACTGTGGATGGAACACTCAGCTGGTGCTGCGATAGTTCTTGCATCTCAGACTCAGATGCAGGATTAGAAAAATAGCAACACATAATGCATGAAGTATCTGCCAGGAGATGCGCGATAATTACAAAGTCACTCCGTTGGATTGGAAAGCAAGTAACTCCAATCCCCACTTATGATGGTACAGCTAACATTTATTCATTTATCAAAGAATACACTGTAGCAGTGGCAGATGAACATCACGTCTCAGCATTAGACATGGCACTCAGAGAAACACCTGCCAGATGGTGGGCTACACACAAAAATACAATGACAACTTGGGACACGTGAAGGATAAAACTACAAATTAGATTTGCTAATAAGGTCACACTACCATTTGAGAAATATAATGGTCATAGGGATCCAGGAGATCATATCGTAGCATGTTTACAAGCTTGGAAGGAAATACCAAAGATAGAATGGGTACATCTCTTTGTGCATACGTTGTAGGAGCCTATTCCAAAAAACTAGTACCTACAGGAGGAGATGCGCACAGGAACATCAGATTGTTCCTTCCTTACTTTGTTTTTCCAAAAGGATTTTAGTTTTCAAGATGACCAGCCGACTATACATGATGCGATGAAACTGATCAAGTGAAAGATATTTAGCCCACATCGCAAAGGAGAAAATATAACACTAGAAGAGTTTTTTTAAACAAACAATGTACTTGCGAGTCTCCAACCAAATTGGATAGAACAAGCAGAGCAAGTCATGGGCTTTTATAACTTAGCTGAAAAAGATGAAGATAAGGAAGACAACGATGAGGATCCGCGCAATATAAAAATCCCTGAATCTAAAGGAATGCGTGAAGTAGAAGGACCTCCATTAGAGATTCCTGACATGAGTGCACCGGTCAAAACAAAGAAAGTGAACATCGGTACTATTGAAGAGCTAAAGTTTGCAGCAATATGATACTACTGGGATGATGATACAGTTGCGGAGATCGCATCTATATTACAGGAATATCAAGAAGTATTCCCAACGAAGTTCACAGAGATGAAAGGTATCCTGGGAGACTTAGGAGTGATGAGAATTCCTCTTAATCCAGGTGTGAAACCTATTAAACAAAGGCCATATAGAATGAATCCATGCTACAAAGAACGAGTTAAGGCAGAACTCGATAAGATGCTTGATGTAAGAATTATTGAGCCGGTTGAAGACTCTGAATGAATAAGCCCAATGGTCATCCAAGACAAGAAAAAAAAGGGTGAGATTAGGATCTGTGTTGACCTCAGAAAATGGAATGATGCCTCTATGCATGATCCCTTTCGTACACCTTTTACTGGTGAAGTTCTTGATAATGTTGGAGGGAATGAAGCATACTCTTTTACTGATGGATTTTCTAGATACCATCAGATAAAAATTGATCCATCCGATAGGCACAAAACCACTTTTGCAACAGAATGGGGGTCGTTGTAGTATACAGTAATGCCTTTTGACTTGAGGAATGCACCAGCCATATTTTCAAGAGTGGTGATCGCAGCATTCAAATAATTCATCCACAAGTTTATAGAAGTTTACTTTCATGATTGGACCATTTTTGGGTTACTGAAGAACCATGCCACGAACCTCAGAATGATGCTGGAAAAATGTAGACAACATCAGATTTCATTGAGTTTAAAGAAATGTATCTTCTGTGTTCCCTATGGGATTTTACTGGGACATATCGTGTGTAAGCAAGGGTTGATGGTTGATCCGGCGAAGATTGCAGTTATTGTAAACTTGCCTACACCAAATTCAGTTAAACAATTGTGCACTACACTAGGACATACTGAATACTACAGGAAATTCATAAAGGGGTATGCAGAGATAACTGCAACAATGGAGAAGCTTTTAAAAAAAGATGCGCCATTCATTTGGAATGAGGACTGCGAGAAAGGATTCGACACATTGAAAGAAAAAATGGTCACCACACCGATCCTAGTTTTTCCAGACTGGGAAAAGCCATTTCACGTACATGTTGATGCTTCATGTATAGCATTGGGTATCATTCTTGCATAGCCAGGAGAAGGAGGAATTGACCATCCCATTGCATTTTCCAGCAGAAAGTTGTCATCTGCTGAGAAGAACTACACCACTATTGAAAGAGAAGGACTTGCAATGGTATATGCACTACAGAAGTTCAAACACTATTTGCTTGGTGCGCACTTCTCAATGTTTACTGACCATTCTGCATTAAAATACCTGGTCAATAAGCCAGTGTTAGGGGGACGAATATCAAATGGCTCTTACTCTTCCAAGAGTATGATTCTGAAATAATAGTTAAACCAAGCAGATTAAATTTAGGCCCTGATCATTTATCAAGGATTGATTTAGAAGAGGAACCAATGAATCTAGAAGATAATCTTCCGGATGCGCAATTGTTTGTTATACATGTTTTCGATGATTATTATCAGGATATCATTGACTTTCTAACTACCAGATTCACACCTACTAAATTTACTACGCAGCAAAAGAAGCAGTTGGTAGTGCGAATCGAAGATTTCACCATTATTGCAGGACAACTCTACAAGTTAGAACCTGATGAAGTGTTGCGGAGATGTTTATTAGAACATGAGAAGCCATTTATATTAGTTGATGCACATTCAGGAGTCACAGGAGGTCATTATGCAGGAAGGGCTACTGCGCAGAAGATATTGCGCGCAGGGCTATGGTGGCCTACGATTCATAAGGACTCCAAAGAACATTGCCAGAACTGCGATGTATGTCAAAGGACAGGGAAACCGTCAAGAAGATATGAAATGTCGTTGAACCCTCAGCTGACCTTGCAGGAATTCGAGAAATGGGAAATTGATTTTGTGGGACCTATTAACCCACTGGGAAAAAGAACTTGTGCAAGGTACATTATTATAGAAACTGATTGTTAAGTTTATACTAATTTGACTTGCAACATCACTGAAAGAAACACAATCACAAGATAGATAGATATTTTACCCTGGGAAACCCTCATGGGGTAGAAAACCCAGCAAATATTTCCTCAATAAGATGATGAACCAAATAAAAGATGTAGTACAACACTAGAGCTCCTTCTCTACCTCCTATGCAGACCTCTCTCTCAGATGTGCGCTAGTTTCCGAGTGATGGAAGTGTGTGATAAGTGAGGAGCATCCTCCTCTACTTATACTTGTTTCCCGACTGAATTTTTACCCTATGAAGCCGACCTCTCCTAAGAGGGTCTAATAACCCCTAACAAATAAACTCAGGGCCAAACCCCACATAGGAGATCTAATAACCCTAGTTACCACAATCCATCGGAGGAATAAACATCTCCGGATATAAAATAGGGTCACCTCGGAGGGATGAAACATATCTGGAATAATAAAGTACAAATATAATATTCTTAGAAGTTGCAATATTCAACACTCCCCCTTAACGAGAAAGATATCATAACAACATCTGCAGGAGCAAGGAGTCATTAACTACATCGTACATGATACATCTGTAAATCATTGCAAGATTTCTTCAATCCATCATCATCAGTAACTCAAGTAGTTACTGGAACATATTCAAGATCTTCAATACTGGAACATCAACATCGTCAGTACTGATTCATCATATTCTGCAACACTCGAATAGCATCATCATGATCTTCTTGATCTACAACATCTGGATCATCATCTCGATCCACAACATCTGGATCATCTACTTGATCCACAACATCTGGATCATCTACAGTATCTGGATCATCATCTCAATCTATAACATCTGGACCATCATCTCGATCTACAACATCTGGATCATCATCTCGATCTACAGCATTTGGATCATCATCTCGATCTACAGCATCTGGATCATCATCTCGATCTATAGCATCTGGATCATCATCTCGATCTACAGCATCTGGATCATCATCTCGATCTACAGCATCTGGATCATCATAGTAGCATACTCTGCAATGCACACGATCCAATTACAGGATGATAAATCCTGCTCACTTTTAGGACATAGGTCCATGGATGATACAATCCAGATCAGGTTCCGGGATGATCAATCCTTATCACTTTAAGACAAGTCTCATGTCTATGGACGATGCAATCCAGATCAACTTCCAGGAGGATCATTCCTAATCAGTTTAATACAAGTCTCATGTCTATGGACGATGCAATCTAGATCAAATTCCAGGAGGATCATTCCTTATCACTTTAAGACAAGTCTCATGTCTATGGACGATGCAATCCAGATCAGCTTCTAGGAGGATCATTCCTTATCACTTTAAGACAAGTCTCATGTCTATGGATGATGCAATCCAGATCACGTACATTTTGAACCAAAGGTCCAGGGACGATGCATTCCTATAATAAATTCTCAGAGACATCTGTCTACGAATCAATTCAAGGGACCTAAGTCCAAGGATGATGCAATCCCCACCTGTCCACTAAGGACTTCATTCTCGAAGAAATCTGTCTACAGATCAATTCAAGGGGCCTAAGTCCGGGGATGATGCAATCCCCACCGGTCCACTAAGGACTTCATTCTCGAAGACATCTGTCTATGGATCAATTCAAGGGACCTAATTTCGGGGATGATGCGATCCCCACCTATCCACTAAGGACTTCATTCTCGAAGAAATATGTCTACGGATCAATTCAAGGGACCTAAGTCCAAGGATGATGCAATCCCCACCTGTCCACTAAGGACTTCATTCTCGAAGACATTTGTCTACGGATCAATTCAAGGGACCTAAGTCCGGGGATGATGCAATCCCCACCTGTCCACTAAGGACTTCATTCTTGAAGACATCTGTCTATGGATCAATTCAAGGGACCTAAGTCTGAGGATGATGTAATCCCCACCTGTCCACTAAGGATTTCATACGTTGACCTCCCTGTCGGAATAAGTATCCATATCATCGACTTTACTGTCAATGCAAGCAATCTCATCATCAGTGACTACATCACTCCCCCTTTCGAGGAGGGTCCTTCTGAACTACACCAAGCTTGTCTCAGAAATACTCGAACTTTACTCGAGATAAAGGTTTGGTCAATATATCAACAATTTGTTCATCAGTCCTCACATACTCGAGCTTGATAGCTCCTTTCTGCACCATATCCCGTATATAGAAATATCGGATCTCTATGTGTTTTAACTTATCATGGAACACTGGATTTTTTTTTCATCTTGATACAGCTCTGGTTGTCACACATGATCACAGTGGGATCCATCTCTAAGTCAAATAATCCTGATAATAGTTTCTGAAGCCATACTGCTTCACAACTAGCAAAGCAAGCAGCTATATATCCCGCTTTGGCTGTACTGAGAACCACACTAGACTGTTTCTTGCTGAACCATGAGATCATGGCAGATCCCAGACAATAACATCCACCTAATGTACTCTTCCTATCTAAAACACTTCCTTCCCAATCAACATCTGAGTAACCATGCAATCTGAAGCCATGATTTCCAAGATAATATAGACCAAAATCTAATGTACCCTTTAGATACCTCATCACATGCTTTGCAGCTATTAAGTGAACTCTTCTAGGTTCCACTAAATACTGACTCAAGGTATTTACAACAAAACATATGTCTGGTCTGGTAATTTTCAAATACATCAATGACCCAATAATCTGTCTGTATAGAGTCACATCTACTAACTCTGATGAGTCATCAACTAATAGCTTCAAGTTGGATTCCATGGGCGTGGCCATGGATTTACACTCCAACATATCGAATCTTTTCAAACTCCCCACAGCATACTTACCTTGATTTAGAAAGATTCCTTTTGGTTCTTGCCATACTTCTAAACCTAAGAAGTAGTGCATTAATCCGATATCTTTCATCTCAAATTCTGAAGAGAGCTTCTTCTTGCACTCGATAATGTGTTTCTCATTTCCAGTCAGAAATAGATCATCTACATATAGCAATAATATAACAGGTTCATCATTCATAACTTTGAGATAAAGATTAGGATCAAGTTTACTCTTGGTAAAGCCCATGCTTGTTAAGAAACTGTCAATCCTTCCGTACCAAGCTCTGGGAGCTTGCTTCAATCCATACAAAGCCTTTTTCAACTTGCATACATGATTTCTCCCATTTTTAACCTCAAATCCTTGTGGTTGTTCTATGTACACTTCTTCTTCAATCACACCATTCAGGAAGGTTGTCTTAACATCCATTTGGTGTAATTTTCATTTCATCATCTAATGGAAGTGTACCTAGCAACTAGTGCAAATGTTTCTTCATAGTCAATTCCCTCTTTCTGAGAGAATCCTCTGGCTACAAACCTTGCCTTATATTTTTCAATGCTACCATCTACAACATGTTTTATCTTGAATATCCATTTGGAAGATACCACACTTTTATCTTTTGGGTTGGGAACTATATCCCAAACATCATTTTTCACTATTGATTGGTATTCTTTTGTCATTGCTTCTACCCACTCTTTCTTCTGAACTGCCTCTTCATAGCTAGTAGGTTCTTGATCCACAAGATCAGACATCAAGGCCACATAGTTGGATACTAGCTTTGGTTTCTTCCTTTCCCTAGTGGAGCCTTCAGGAGCTCCATATTTTTCAGCTCCTTGAATAATGTCTCTAGCCCATGCTGGCCTTCTTTATCTAGATAAGTTTGTAATGGGGGGTTCTTGTGGTTCTTACATGTCATGGTCTTCTGGTGTAGCATCTTCAGGGATGGGCACAGCCTCTGTGATTCTAGGAGGTGTATCTTCTTCATAGACTTCTTCAAGTTGGCACTTCCTAGATTTCTTGAGAGCTACTTCTTCATCAAATGACACATCTCTACTTATTTCCATATGATGAAAACCTGGGATCTAAATTCTGAAAGCTTTCGATGGTTCACAATATCCAACAAATATTCCCTTCTTACTAGAAAAATCCAACTTTGTTCTCTTTTCTTTTGGAATGTCAATGTACACTGGACATCCAAATATTTTGAGATGACTTACCTCGGGCTTCTTTCCTGTGAACACTTCTTCTCGAGTCTTGAATTCAAGAGCACTATGGGATAGTCTATTTTGTACATATACTGTTGTCCTAGCTACTTCAACCCATAGATACATGGGTAGGTCTTGATCATGTATCATAGTCTTTACAGCTTCCATGATGGTTCTATTCTTTCTTTCTGCAACCCCATTTTGTTGGGGATTGTAGGGAGTGGTAAGTTCCCTCTTGATTCCAGCTTCCTTACAAAAGTCTTCAAAATCCTTTGAAGTATATTCTCCGCTATTATCTGTTCTGAGAATCTTGATTTTCTTTTCCGAGTGATTTTCTATCAAAGCCTTGAACTCTTTGAATTTTCCAAAGACTCCATTCTTTCCTTTTAGAAAGTATATCCAAGTCTTCCTTAAATAGTCATCAATGAATGTGAGATAGTATTCAAACCCACATAGAGATGTGGTGGGCATGTCCACATACATCTGAATGTATTAACTCTAGGATGTTCTTAGTCTTTGTTTCTCTCTTTGGAAATGGGTTCTTGATATTCTTCCCTTTTTCACATCCTTTGCATGTGCCATTATGATCAACCTTTAAGTCTGGTAGTCCTATAACTACCTTGCTTACATAGGGTAGGGCTTTGTAGTTAATGTGAGCAATCCTTCTATGCCATAGCTCACTAAGGCTAGTGGTTTCATGGACATGAGCAGCTTCTGGATGACCCTTGAGTTTGTAAAGACCTCCTTCCTCTTCACCAATAACAATTGCATCCTCAATTGATTTTCCTTTGGGCCACATAAGTACTTGTCCATCTATGAATGCAACTCTAAAGCCTTTCTTATCTAGTGCTGAGATAGAAAGTAGATTCTTCTTCAAACCTGGTACATATAAAATTTCTTTCATCTTCAATGGTGTTCCAGAATCAAGCTTATAGCTTGCTTCACAAATTCCCTTGATGGGATATTGATAATCATCTCCTAGAGATAACTTTTGTGGAGAAGTCTTTTCTTCAAGTCTTGAGAGAGTTTTCTTTTGACCTATCATGTGCTTTGAAGCACCACTATCAATAAGCCATGTATCTTCTCCAGGTGTTACAGACCCAGAGAGTGCAGAAAATAGAACATATTCTTCAGCATCTTCTTTCTTTACTTTAGATCTTTTCTTTCGAGGCCTTTCCTCCTCTTCTTCTTCTTCTCCACTATCATCTTTTGCCATATGTGCATGATGTTTTTTGTGAACAAACTTCTTCTTTGTTTTTGAAGTACAATTTCTAGCAATGTGTCCTAGTTTAAGACAATTTAAACATTGGACCATGGAGAGGTCTCTTTCTGAGTTTGTTCCTCTTCTCCTTTGAAATCTATGTGAGGGTTGAGACTCCTTGTGGTCAACTTTCTTAAGTGACCCTTTATTCTTCTTTTGGTGTGAGTAGCCAAGGCTTGGTCATCCTCCTTGAGAAGGGATTCTCTATTGGCTACCCTAGCTTCTTCTTGAATACAATCCTCCCATACTACATTGAACTTCATACTTTCTTTTCTGGCACACATAGTTTGTATATATGACTCCGAAGGTCTAGTGAGCCCATTTAGAGCAGTCATTACAAGTTCATCTTCATCAAGGGTATCTTCAATGGCATCTAGTTGTTCCTTGATTTGGGAAACCCTTGAGAAGTAGTCTTGAATGGATTCTCCTTTGTTCATCTTGGTATTCTTCAACTGATATCTTAGGTTCATCTTCCTATTGATGTTCCTCCCTTCATACATTCTTCCTAGGGCATCATACATTTCCTTTGGGGTCTTCTTGGATGCCACTTGGGGAATCAAGTGGTCTTTAATAGAATCAGCAATGATTCTCTTTGCTCTAATTAAATCCTTCCTATACTTCTCTTTAGCTTCATCTTCTTCAGGTTCTGCAATCTCATCCTTGATATACTGGACAAGATCATTCTCTTCAAGAATGAGGCCAATTCTGTATTTCCATGCTCGGAAATTTTCTATACCCTCTAGCTTGTCTTCAAGATTAGTGCTTGGAGCCCTCTTCTTTAGGGATCAAAGAGATTGAAGTTTCTCAAGGGATAGAATAACACTTACCAGGAGATGTGCTTGAATGAAAGTTCTGGTGTGTTCTGCTTCTGGAAACTTCAACTTTTTCACCTTGTGAAATATGTCCTATTCAGGCTAGCTCTGATACCATGTTAAATTTATACTATTTTGACTAGCAAGATCACTAAAAGAAACACAATCACAAGATAGACAGAGATTTTACCCTAGGAAACTCTCTTGGGGTAGAAAACCCAGCAAAGCTTTCCTCAATAAGATGATCAACCAAATACAAGATGTAGTACAACACTAGAGCTCCTTCTCTACCTCCTATGCAGACCTCTCTCTCAGATGTGCGCTACTTTCTGAGTGATGGAATTGTGTGATAAGTGAGGAGCATCCTCCTCTACTTATACTTGTTTCCCGACTGACTTTTTACCCTATGTGGCCGAACTCTCCTAAGAGGGTATAATAACCCCTAACAAATAAACTCAGGGCCGACCCCCACATAGGAGATCTAATAACCCTAGTTACCACAATCCATCGAAGGAATAAACATCTCCAGATATAGAATAGGGTCACCTCGGAGGGATGAAACATCTCCGGAATAATAAAGTACAAATATAATATTCTTAGAAGTTACAATATTCAACACTCATTACCTCACCAGATGGGAAGAAGAAAAACTAGTCAAAGACTATAGCGCAGCTATAGCCGCACAATTTATTTTTGAGAACATCCTAACACGATTTCGATGCCCAAAAATTTTGATGAGTGATCAGGGTACTCATTTTCTGAATAGAACTATTGAAGCTTTGACTGAAGAATTCCACATCCATCATTATCCCAGTACGCCTTATCACCCACAAGCGAATGGCACTATTGAAGCATTTAATAAAGTACTTGAGAATACGCTAACCAAGGTATGCAATCTAAACCGCGATGAGTGAGACCTATGCATTCCATCTGTCTTATGGGCATACAAAATGGCACGCAAGAAATTAACTAGACATACACCTTTCAGATTGGCTTACGGACAAGAAGCAATAATTCCAATGGAGTACATTATACCCAGCTTGAGAATAGCTACATTTACAAGGATGGCAGATCACGCAGCACTAGAAGAAAGGATGTCACACTTGGTTGGGTTAGAAGAAGAGCGCTTCATTGCGAGATTCTACCAGCAAGTGCAGAAAGAACAAGAAAAATCATGGCACGATCAACACATCAAGAATAAGTCTTTTCAGGTAGGTGATCTAGTCCTATTGTATGATAGTAAATTCATGAGGTTTCCTGGAAAATTTAAAATGCATTGGATTGGACCATATACTGTAATAGATGTTACTAACGGTGGCACAGTCCAATTAGCCATTTTAACTGGTGATACATTATCCAATCTGATAAATGGGAGCAGACTAAAGCTTTACCAAAATAGTCCTGCTTCGCAGCATCCATAATGATCAGAAGAACGAAAATTTTCTAGGTGCCAAGTATGGTCGGAATTGGCCACTAGAAACTGTGAAAAAGTTTGTACATAGACTGATAGAGATAGATCTATACGATGCACAGCGTTGAAAAACAAAAAAAAAAAGAGGAAAAGAAAAGAAACAATGCGCTATTGCGACATTAAAAAAGCAGCAACTGGAAAGAAAAGAAATTATATGCCGCGAAATCACTGCGTAGAACCAATGATAACCTGCCGCGCAGTTCAAAGAAAAAATACAAAAAATAGTCGTTACAGTGTCGGTTGGGAATATAGCCGTTATACAGTAGCTTCCTACCGACTGCTCGGGCATTTAAAGAACAGATAACCATTCTGATCACAATTCTGAAAGACAAGACAGCAAAAGCAACCAAATTTGGCCAACGGATACCACAATTAAATGCATATCTAGCCTTTCAAGGGCGCGGAGGAGGGTCTGCCGCACCTATAAAAAGCACTGCATATCGTCTCGCGGGCATATCAAACACTTAGAATTTTCTGCAAATACTTCTATCTGAGCTAGTTTTTGTAAGCAGTCTACAAACCATTGAAAGTATTTGCATGCCTAAGATATTTTTATTTGAAGAAGAGATCATGGTTGAAGAGACTGTGAGGTTGTTCCAACACGGAGGAATTGATGAATTAATGAGAACCCCAAACAAGAAATTCATTAAAGAATCAGAACAAAATCCAAGGATATCACCAAGACATGGCCCCTCAATGCAAGACAAAAGGAAAAATCCAATAGTGCCCAGATCAAAACTATTACAGACATGTTCGGTAGGGCCAAAAAAGCCCCTTGCTGATAAAGAGATACTCTTAACTATGACTCCAGACTACATCTTGCCGCGTTCAATGGATGCGCCGACCATTAGACTGTTGAAGAGACCAAAGTATGAGATACTACTCTCACCAATATTGAATCATGTTGA
Source organism: Larix kaempferi (assembly GCA_027924585.1). NCBI lineage: Eukaryota > Viridiplantae > Streptophyta > Pinopsida > Pinales > Pinaceae > Larix > Larix kaempferi. The sequence continues at coordinate 7,074,135 of BSBM01000020.1, read as the reverse complement.
GGTGGACAAAAATATGTTAGGAAAGATTCCAGATTGCAAATGGGAGGATTGTGATCTGCTAGCAATGTAGAAGGAGAAGCCAACTGAACCAAAGTTCCCACAGTTCCAGCTCAAAAAATACATGTGCTGGAAGAAGAATGTGAAGGGTGACCTCACCTTGGTCGACAAGAGCTGGTTATCAGGAGTAGCCAAGTCGGGGCTGCTCAACCTGCTAAGGCTTCCACATTTCGATAGATCACCCGAGCTCAGCGCGGTGGTGCGAACTCTTATGGCTCACATCCACCTGGGATATTTATGGCTAGACCAGAATATCAACCTGACAATTGACTTAATCCACCGAATAACTGGATTAAGCAAAAGGGGAGAAGACCCAAGGATGTTATTCCAGGGAAATACAAGGGATAAAGAGGTAGAAGCATTGATGAAGCAAACACAATCTATGGTCAAAGGGAAGCGAGGATTCCAAACGGAGGACATAAAGGAGTATGCAATATTGTTTGTCACGCAACTATTAGCGGGAAAAATATTATGAAAGTGTAGACCATTAGAAGTAAATGCAGGCATAGTACTACTTGGAGCTGTAGCCGCCGAGGGACAAGAATTCAATTGGTCCCAATTTCTATTAAATGAATTCCTTGAAGAACTAAATGATACACAAATCAATGGTGGATATTTTCATTTCACCTGGCCAATCATATTGATCGGCTTCCTAGGGTGGAGGGAACTGAAGCACTCTGTCGGAGTGGTCAAAAACACTTCAGACTGCAGAGGTGCTGGATTTCAGAATGTATGGGTGAGCCTGAATCCAGAAAGACAGCACGAGACAACGTTGGTGTTTTACAGATATTACGACTAGTTGCACGGGACCATCATGCTTACACCTCGCATACCAAATCAACTTACAAGAAAATATATCCGCATTATAATTTTTTATGTTGCGATGAAATGCATCTCCATTTCAACCAAAGCGCAGAAGAAGAATGTTGATTGGTACCCAGGAAACTACCATATGTACGAGGAAGATATTGAGAACTAAATGAAAGAATGGCCAGCTGAATTTAGAGTTCAAGTTGTGGATATCAAAAGTGTATATGGCGAGGCTAAGCCTATCCCATGTACCATTGTAGAAGATAAAGAGTCAGGAAAAAGGAAGGATGTTGGAAGTCCTTCGGGGCATAAGGAAAAAAGGAAGAAGCAGAACGAAAACAAAGACCAATTAGACACAGTGCTTCGCGAAGATGATTATTTAATGATTGTCGTGAGGGTAACTGAACAAATGGAGGAACTTTCGATAGACAAATAAAAGAAGGAAAAGGCAATTCAAGATAGCTTAAAGCAGAACCTAACTACATTACAAGGGATATCCCAAAAAATTGATGAAGTCAGCAGAATATTACCATTGCACCATGAGTCAATAGCTGAAAAAGGGTCCGCGGGGACTTCGCAGTAGCAAATAACAATTCCCACGAGGTCCCGTATTGTCCATTTGCAGGTAATATCTATCAGGTTTCCATTACAAGATCAATCAATGCTAGATACAAAGAATGTAGAGCACATGGAGCTTGATATTGCAACCATAGCATTTCCAGGACTCCATTACTTACAGACGCAACTCGGTGAAGAAATGCACGATAGAACCATAGAAGCGCTGAAAGGATAGGAAGATTTACAAAGGCAACTCGAGGAAGAGATCTCATGGAGTACTATACAATTACAAGATGAAACAGATCGTCGACTGAGATTGGAGAACATGATCACTGCCGTTGCAGGTAATATAGATGAGTTTGAAATACAAATAGAACCAACAGATACCATTGTCAAGATTGGAGATTTGGTCAATAGCCTAAAGACTAAGAAGGAAGACATGGAGATTCTCCACGAATCTGAAATTGCTGCCCTGAAAGCGCAGATCAATCCACAGACTCCACCAGATGAAAAAAAGTTGAGACAAGGAGTAGTGAATACCACGGCACAGAATATTGCTATCGAAGTCACTAAGTGCAGAGTCACCTGGAAGCATCACTAAAGGAATTTAGTACCCTTGAAGAAGATCAACAATTACAAGAAGTAAAGAAGGAAGTGAAGGAAAAACAAGAAGTACTAGAAAATATGAGTGAGGAGGTTAAGGAACTGCCAGCAAGGGAGAAACTCTTCAAATACAGGGAAATCAACAATCTAAAGAAGGAAATTAGAGCGTTGCGGGAGAAGGAGACATAAATGGGAGATAAGTCGCAGCCATTATTAGAGGATGTCGGCATGATCTCACAGGAGATTGAAGAAAAGTTGAAGGAGTTGAACTAGAATCAAGGGCAGGTGGAAGGCTAAATCGGCCAGGAGATAACATTAGAGATGGTGGAAATAGTTGGGCAAATTGAACAAGATACGAAGGCCACGGTAGAAAAGTGGACTCACACATTCAAGGAGTTCGTTGTGAAGATCAACCCACAATTAGCGAAACACCTTCAAGAAGTTCCAGGTGGCTCGGGGGCGAGCCACATGTAAGTGTTAGGGGCCTGTTGGGCCTGGCCCAGATGGGGCATTTTTTAACAAGAAGAATTTTGAGAACTATGGAGCTAAGAACAGTTAAGTTTGAACAATGTTGGGATAAGTTTTGGTATGCTGCGAAGTTGCACATAGGAACCGCGGATTGGTCCTTCCTTACTACGACCTTCCAGAAGGATTTTAGTTTTCAAGATGACTAGCCGACTATACATGACGTGCTGAAACTGATCAAGCGAAAGATATTTATCCCACATCGCAAAGAATATAACACTAGAATTTTTTTTTACACAAACAATGTACTTGCGACTCTCCAACCAGATTGGACAGAACAAGCAGAGCAAGTCATGGGCTATTATAACTTAGCCGAAAAAGATGAAGATAAGGAAGACAACAATGAGGAGGATCCACGCAATATAAAAATCCCTGAATGTGAAGGAATGCGTGAAGTAGAAGCACTTCCATTAGAGATTCCTGACATGAGTGCACCAGTCAAAACAAAGAAAGTGAACATCGGTACTACTAAAGAGCCAAAGTTCACAGCAATAGGAGACTACTGGGATGATGATACAGTTGCGGAGATCGCATCTATATTATAGGAATATTAGGAAGTATTCCCAACGAAGTTCACAGAGATGAAAGGTATCCTGGGAGACTTAGGAGTGATGAAAATTCCTCTTAAGCCAGGAGTGAAACCTATTAAACAAAGGCCATATAGACCGAATCCATGCTACAAAGAACGAGTTAAGGAAAAACTCGATAAGATGCTCGATCCAGGAATTATTGAGCTGATTGAAGAATCTGAATGGATAAGCCCAATGGTCATCCAAGACAAGAAAACAAAGGGTGAGATTAGGATCTGTGTTGACCTCAGAAAATTGAATGATGCCTCTATGCATGATCCCTTTCCTACACATTTTACCGATGAAGTTCTTGATAATGTTGGGGGGAATGAAGCATACTCTTTTACTGATGGATTTTCTGGATACCATCAGATAAAAATTGATCCAACCGATAGGCACAAAACCACTTTTGCAACAGATTGGGGGTCGTTCCAGTATACAGTAATTCCTTTTGGCTTGAAGAATGCACCAGCCATATTTTCAAGAGTGGTGATCGCAGCATTCAAAGAATTCATCCACACGTTTCTAGAAGTTTACTTTGATGATTGGACCATTTTTGGGTTACTGAAGAACCATGCCGCGAAACCTCAGAATGATGTTGGAAAAATGTAGACAGCATCAAATTTCATTGAATTTTAAGAAATGTATCTTATGTGTTCCCTATGGGATTCTACTGGGACATATCATGTGTAAGAAAGGGTTGATGGTTGATCCGGCGAATATCGCATTTATTGTAAACTTGCCTACACCAAATTCAGTTAAACAATTGTGCACTACACTAGGACATACTAGATACTACAGGAAATTCATAAAGGGGTATGCACAGATAACCCTAGCAATGGAGAAGCTTTTAAAAAAGGATGCACCATTCATTTGGAATGAGGACTGCGAGAAAGGATTCGACACGTTGAAAGAAAAAATGGTCACCGCGCTGATCCTAGTTTTTCCAAATTGGGAAAAGCCATTTCACGTACATGTTGATGCTTCATGTATAGCATTGGGTATCGTTCTTGCGCAACCAGGAGAAGGAGGAATTGACCAAACCATTTATTTTTCCAGCAGAAAGTTGCCATCTGCTGAGAAGAACTACACCACTACTGAAAGAGAAGGACTTGCAATGGTATATGCACTACAGAAGTTCAGATATTATTTGCTTGGTGTGCACTTCTCAATGTTTACTGACCATTCTGCATTAAAATACCTGGTCAATAAGCTAGTGTTAGGGGGACGAATATGCAGATGGATCTTACTCTTCCAAGAGTATGATTTTGAAATCATAATTAAACCAGGCAGATTAAATTTAGGCCCTGATCATTTATCAAGGATCGAGTTAGGAGAGGAACCAATGAATCTAGAAGACAATCTGCCTGATGCACAATTGTTTGCTATACAGATTGCCGATGATTATTATCAGGATATCATTGACGTTTTAACTACCGGATTCACACCTACTGAATTTACTACGTAGCAAAAGAAGCAGCTGGTAGTGCGAGCCGCAGATTTCACCATTATTGCAAAACAACTCTACAAGTTACGACCTGATGAAGTGCTGCGGAGATGTGTATTAGAACATGAGAAGCCATTTATATTAGCTAATGCACATTCAGGAGTCGTAGGAGGTCATTATGCAGGAAGGGCTACTGCGCAGAAGATAATGCGTGCAGGGCTATGGTGTCCTACGATTCATAAGGACTCCAAAGAACATTGCCAGAACTGCGATGTCTGTTAGAGGACAAGTAAACCGTCAAGAAGAGATGAAATTCCGTTGAACCCTCAGCTTCCCTTGCAGGAATTCAAGAAATGGGAAATTGATTTTGTGGGACCTATTAACCCATAGGGAAAAAGAACTGATGCGAGGTACATTGTGTTGTGGGGAAAATGCACCTATAGTTCAGGGGAGAAACTACCAACTTACGGTGATAAAGATAGACTTACAAGCATTCTGCAAGTACAACAAATAAATGAAGAGATTAGGGTTTAGAGATATAGGCACTTCATTCAGAAGGTTGATCCTAGCTTTGCCTCCCTCGCTCTTCAATGCTTATCCAGTGTCGCAATGCCCAGACCTGCAAAACAACTTGATACCTTTCTCAAACACATTTGACTACATATATAAGATTGATATTCATAATAGAAGACAACATCAGATTATAAACAAACTGTAATCAAATCTGAGACACATTAATAGGTCATATTTTGAAAGAGAAGAACGTTTGATCTTTATTAATGAATGAAAGCAAGTACATACAATTATACCTTCTTTCAAGCTTGGCACTTCACGAAACCTAGATTCAAGGTCTCCTGCTTCTGTTCTCCAAGGATCCCAGCCTCTAAGCAACTGTACTAGGGCTTACAAAAACTGAAGCACAAGAAAGGGGAATGAGGGTATCCATTCCTCCAGCATAACAATATTGTAGACTTGTTCCCCTCACATGACCCTTCTACCCTCCTTATATAGTCAGTGAGGAAGAGGAAAAGAAGTTATAACCGCTCAAGAGGTTTCCCAACCAACTTAACTTACTCGAATTTTGATATTTTGACCAAAACAAGGGTGTACGCTACTCTACAGTAGACAAAGTCGCATACACATGGCATTGGGTGCTACTATTATAACAGTGGATTCGCACTCAAAAGGGTATACACGCTACTATCATGCCTGTGTACCAGCGCTCATATTGCAAAATGGCCAAAAACAGGGTTTTCTACTCATTTTCAGGAGATGGTTTGGTCTGGAAAAATGTTCCTAAGGGTCATATACATCAAATGGGTCAAGAATGAGGTAATTTCAACCATTTTTAATGTCCCAAATGACTCCTCCATCCACAAATGTCCTGTTGTGTGACTGAACTTGATCTCAAGAAGTGTCGTCATGCGACCATGGAATGCAAGTATCGTCACGGATGGAGAGGTGTCATTTCAAGCTATAAAAGATGCCCCCTAACGTATGAGGTCAGAGGGAGTGCGGGAAATGATGGCCGAAATACATTATAAATAACAAAGAGTTGAATCATGGAGGAATGGAGAAACCAAGAATCATAGGCTCAAATGAAGTACCTGAAAGCAAAGGCAATGTCAGACAAACTTATCCTTGGGGTAACTATCCATGTTCAAATGGTGGAACATGACCTCCAAGAGGATACAATAATGATCCAAAATACTAATGCATATATCATGGCCACTAGAATACAAGCGTGGATCCATGAGGAGCATAAGTGTAAACATAGCCACATAAATACAAGGTGGATCTATGTCAAAACAGGAGAACATAGCCATAGAGAAAAAATTGGATCTATGTCTTATCAAGAGCCAAAAAGAGTGTGTCTCAGTCTTGCGCAACTTGGGCGATAACATAAATGAGGTGATGCTATCGAGGATCCCAAGGTCTTCATCCAAAAACAACCCAAGGTACAAACCTATCCATGCGAATAAATGAGTTGATGTCGAACATGGGAGGTATCGTTTGATTACCGGTCATTGATGTATACCATTAGCAAACGCGAGGGTGTCCACCAATAATGAAAATGGAACCCAAGGTACCTAGTACATTCAAGCAAGTGCGAATAGATGGTCTTGTTGTCGAACACTTGAAGAATCCATCGGATAGGAGACATTGATGTATTCCCATCTATCCAATAGCGAGGGAAACTGCCACTAATGACTGCAATCCCAAAGGTACTAACCGAAACTCTAAACTTCATTCCCAGAGCACAATGAGTTGAAGTCTATGGGAAGAAGTCCGTTGGAAGGGAGGCCTTAATGCATCCTCCATCATCCAACATGAGGGACACTCAACAGGTATGAGCTGATTTGGAGTAGGACTGAACACATGATGAAACATACTGACACCAAGGAATGGCCGACACATGAGGTCAAGGCAACTGCAGAATGGCCAACATAGGTTATATCCTTGAACAGTGAGCACGACACAAGAGTGACTTAGGCAGCTTTGAACACAAAGGGACCACAATGCAAGTCTTCAATGTAGGAGACATTAACAGATTCTCCCAATGATTGGAAGACTAACCAAACGAAGGAGTAGGAACTCTGAGATTAGGTTTACCCTAAGGCCAACACTAGAACCCAACTTGTTTGATAGACTCAAAACAGGTGCTTTGTTCAAGGAGATAGTTGACTCGCTGCCATAATATTGAAAGATATTTTGACATTCTTCCCTTCCCTTTCCTTTTTCATTTTTTAACGAGCTTGACAAAGAACTAGAGCATGTTCGACGGTATTTTCATATTTAAGGAGTCTGAAAAACCTAGAAGAAAACTCCATACACCTATCCGTGGATTTTATATCGAGCCCGGATTGGTCTGTGCTCGGCGGTGTTTTCTTGCTTATAGAGTTTAAAAACTTAAACAGTCCTCTATACACCTATCCGTGGATTTTATATCGAGCCCGAGTAGGTGAATGCTCGCTTGGTATTTTCATGTTTAGAGAGCCTAAAAACCCTAAAGAAAGGCTCCAAAAGGTCCTTTTTTGTACAGTTAGTCTCCTCACCCGAAAAAGTATAAAACAATGAAAGGAGAACTCTTCTAGCGCATACAAGAGTATACCTAGAGTATACCTTTTCCGTAAATTATCCACCAAGGCCCGGAAAAGGGGTAATTCTATACCTAAGTGGATGTCAGTTCAGTTATTTTAACGAGCCCGAAAAGACAACTATGCTCGACAAACTTTTCCTATTTAAGGAGTCTGAAAAGGGCTTAAAAGAACTCCATAGGGATCTTTTCCGTAAAGGTTTAACGAGTTCGGAAAAGTAAACTCATGACCTCCTTACTGTTTTTAATGAGCTCAAAGGAGATATAGAAAATGCTCATAACTTCCTTACTGTTTTAAAAGAGCTCGAAGGAAAGGTGGAAGAAATGCTCGTAGCCTCCTTACTGTTTTTAACGAGCTCGAAGGGAAGGTGGAAGAAATGCTCGTAACTTACTTACTGTTTTTAACGAGCTCGAAGTAAAAGAAGAATGCTCGAAACCTACTTACTATTTTTAACGAGCTCGAAGTAAAAGAAGAATGCTCGAAACCTACTTACTATTTTTAACGAGCTCGAAGTAAAGGTAGAAGAATGCTCGAAACCTACTTACTGTTTTTAACGAGCTCGAAGTAAAAGAAGAATGCTCGAAATGGGAAGAGACGAGTGTCAGGGACATGCAAAACTAGCTCCAAGCACATGGAACAAAGCTATGCCTAATGCAAGGAACATGAGCAAGATAAGGAAGCGTGAGTCTCCTCCAGGTAAAAGGTGTCAAATTGTGAGGGGAAAATGATACAGGGCTTAGCGGAAATGAGATTAGAGATGGACGCTTATACAACGGGCTAAAAGCGTGGAAGCCGGCTTCAGGCTCATTAGCACAAGCGGGATCATAACAGATGCATATGGAATTTGAACACAAAGATGGGAGCCTTATCAGGGATGGCCAGAAAGATATGAGGCTTCTTCTCAAAGTCATGGTAAATCTAAAAAGGCTCCCAAGCCTATGAGAAAAACTCAGCATGGGCACCAGAATGGCATAAGGGTGCTAACTAGTGTAACCCATGTTAGGTAGGCTCTGCTGTCGAACTGGTGCATAATGCATAAAGAGATGGCTAACACACCAATATCCAACAGGTTCGACCCTATGGCGAATTCAGATGGCAAAAGGTTCAAATGCAACATAATAGCGGGGAAGCCTAAACCTATATGCAAGGTTCCGAATATACCTGACATGGTCGCACAAGGTGTCGAAAATTACCAATAAGCAAGTATACATCTAGCTAAGAATCCTGTCTCCAAGAAACATTAGTACCAGGATCATATCTAAAACATATGTAAAGAAAAACCCGATACAAGTCACTGTGGTAGAAATACTTTCAACTTCACTATCATCAACAACAGGCATAAACAAGGTAGAGTTTTCAAATGAAGACTCTATGGTACCCAAGCCCGAGGACTCACAATCAACAAGATGAACTTCAGGATGAAGATCAAAGTTGAAGGACATGATGGAATCTACAGAAACAAATTCATCATCACGGGAGTTAAAAATTCTAGAAGCAGAATCAAACTCAGCAGGAACACCGATTTGTGGATCTATAGGAGAGTCCAAAGACTCAACAGTAGGAAGATCAGACTTTAAGGTCAAATCGGGGTTGAACGTGACTGCGACTAGATCAACATCCAAGTGAATAGCAGACTGTACTATAGACTCTAAGAAAACTTCATCGGAAGGAAGTATATCATCCCAGATAGAATACATATCTAAACATTCAGATGGAGGTGTCACTTGGTCAAAAGCTGGGACCAAGTCCCGAGAAGGTAAGCATGAATTCAGAAACTTCTTCTCAGTAGCATTTGAACTCAAGGAACAATATGCCACAACATTCCCATGTGACATAGTAGTGCCTAATGACGAGGGATCCGACTGGTCTACAGTTGGGTAATAAGGAGGATCAATGAATGCAAGTTGGTCGATAGTGACGATGCTTTCGTTATGAGGGAAATGCATCACACGAAAGAGAGTAGACACCACAGCATGCATAGCATTAATGTAATCACGCCCGAGGATCATATCAAAGTCCATAGGGTCCTTTAAAACCATAAAATCAACTAAGACTGTTTTTCCACCCAAAGTAACAGGTGCCTGACGGAGGAATCCAAACGGTTCACTAGGTCTTTTATCGAAGGTCAATGGCCAATTAACAGCTGGAATAACATTGGGGAAACCCAAATCTCTCCAAGCATAAGCAGATAAGATACTAACAGAAGCACCTTCATCAACAATGCATCGATCAACTATATGGTTCCCGATATCAACCTTTATCTGGAAAGGTGTCGAAGAAGGAAGACGAGGCTCGGCTAGACTATTCCAATCAAAGGAAATAATCCTAGGGCTTGGTAGGGGTTCACACGGCACAGATGAAGTGCCCCCTTTTTCAGGAACATCCAAACTAGTAATGCAGAAGACTTCCGCAGTAGGTGCATCAATCTCTAAAGGACTGATGGGATCAGTCGAAGATTGCATCGATTCCATCACTTCACTCTCCGAAGGAAGAGTGGGGTTGACCAAAGATTGCATTGGTTCAACCACTTTATCAACCAAAGGTTGATCTGACTGTAGGGAATCTATATACAACTCAGGAACAGAGGTTCCTTTAGACATGGACCACACTCTTCTTGCCTCTGTAATGGTAGGGCATCGGTGAGTAAGGTGATCTCCCTTACAAAGTTTACAAGGGAACTTTGGTTTCCGTCCTATAGGTCGAGACTCCTCTACAATGTCAGTACTTTCAGCATGACCATCATTGGCTGATAGCTTGCCCCCAGCATGACTCACAGAGGCTGGTTGCTCAGAAAGATCAGACTTTTGAACTAAGGACCACACTTTTTGCACTTCTGGAAGTATAGGGCACAAGTAAGGTGATATCCCTCGCAAAACTTAAAAGGGAACTTAAGCTTCTGTTTGTTTGGTTTGTCGACAATGTCAACTCCCTCAGCATGACTTGCAGTGGCTGATCTCGTGTCTCCAGTATGACTCACATGAACTGGTGACTTGTCATTAATATGACTAGCAGTGATCAATGACGTGTCCTCAACATGACTGACAGTGGTTGAAGACAAACTTTCAGTATGATTTTCAGTGACTAAAATTTTTCTCCCAGCATGACCTCCAGATGCTAGGTAGGTTCCCCCTACATGATTTGCAGAGGTAGGGTGCTTGCCCCCAGCATGACTCACAGAGGCTGGGTTGATGCCCCCTTGTTTTGGCATCTTCTTCCCATTCTTCCTCCGTCTATTCCTTTTAGACTGTTGGTTACTAGTATTGCTACTTTCGCCACATGAGGTAGAAGGAGGAGGAGAAGATGTTACTGGCAAGGGAGGCACAGGGTTCTGATGCTCTTGATTTGAGGTGCTCACAAAAGAAGCGTCAGGAGCATGCAAGGCATTCGGAGTGGAAAACAACCAAACCGACAGCCGAATAGTGAATCCAGGAAGATTCAGAGTAGCCATTAAGGGAGTACCAATGTTTCTAATGAATGGAACAGCACAAGGATCCCCCAGAATAGGGGTACCTTGATTGGCACTCGCCGGAATGCTAGACATAGTTTCCTGCTCAAATGAACAAGAAATTCTATAAGGCAAACTAAAACCAGTAGCACAAAGAGCACACCACTAAAAAAGGTCCTAGGTAAATCAAACCAGGCAAACAGATGCCTTCCGGAGAAGAGTCTGGGATGATGAGGGCCCAGAACAGATCAATGAAGGAAGAAAGACAGTTATAGCAATTGATTACCTCACCACATGGGGAGAAGTAAAACCAGTCAAAGACTGCAGCACAGCTACAGCCGCACAATTTATTTTTGAGAACATCCTTACACGATTTGGATGCCCAAACATTTTGATGAGTGATCAGGGTACCCATTTTCTAAACAGAACTATTGAATCTTTGACTAAAGAATTCCACATCCATCATCAGTGCAGTACGCCTTATCACCCACAAGCGAATGGCATTGTTGAATCATTTAATAAAGTACTTGAGAATGCACTAACCAAGGTATAGAACGACATGCAATAAATTAACTAGACATACACCTTTCAGATTGGCTTACGGACAAGAAGCAATAATTCCAATGGAGTACATTATACCCAGCTTGAGAAGAGCTGCATTTACAGGGATGGAAGATCACGTAACACTAGAAGAAAGGCTGTTGTTGGCTGCTTTCTTGGGCAGACCCGGGTTTTAATGAAGCGCAGCAACAAAACCCCTTGGCGCACTGGCCCTCTCGGCAACGAGCTGCGCGGCAGCTCGAGGTCTCACCCGAAGTGGCTATGGGGGGGTTAAGGAATCAAGTTTCCTTAACCGGGGTGACGCGGAGATAGCTTGTCCTTGAATGGTTCCTGCGAAATCGGCGGTCGGACCTTCCCGCAGACCGCTCGGCGCAGCTGCGCGGGTCCCTTCCTCGGCAGGTCTACTGCGCAGTTTCTCCTTTCCAACGCAGCAGGCAACTATTTCTTGGGTCAACGCGCGAAACACTTCCTCGCCCTTCGCGTCTAGCGCAGTAACGCAGTCTGCTCTCGCCGCAGCGACTGAGCGTTACTACCTCTTTAGTACTTAAGATACTTATAGTTATCAAGGGACCTTTCCAACCCGCTCAAACAGTCACAAAGATAAGACAGAAGTCTTGCATACACAAATAATGAACTCGGAATAGTTATCATTCACACAAACATTATAACAAGAAGATATAAGTGAAGCTCATCTCCTCGAGGAAAACCACGTCCTCAGGAGTCTTAGATTAACCAGAAAATGATAGAGTTATACAATATGCTGCGCACACAGCTGCAGCCTAGAACTTACAGGAAACTCCACGCACACAGCTGGGAGCCCTTTTCTCAAGCTTGTCTCCTCTCTATGGAGATTACAAAGGCACAGACGTCGACACAGACTGTCTGGCAACTCAGGGATTAGCTCCTCGGCTATCCAATTTCCTCTCTCTAGTTCTACGCACCAGGTAGAATTTACAGTGAAGGATAATCAACACATGATCTATCCCTTTAGACTGACTCTCTAACAGTCTAGCATCTAACTCTCTAACTCTTCAAAAAGGGAGGAAGAAGAACAAGAAGAAGAAGAAGAAGCAGACCCTTCTACCCATTACAGTGATTCATCTATATAGGTAGCCCTGACGGTCACACCTTTACAAAACTGTGGGCCTTTCCCAACAGTGATTCCCAAAAAACCCTAACCACGCACATGGCTAGGTGTACTGTAGGCGCCGCTTGCAGTCACGTCGCCGCTTCCTGCAGGCTCCATGAATTCCGGCGCAGATTGTGGGTATGGGCGATCGTCCTTCGCCTTCAATGCTCTGGTCCGTTGCTCCTCCTTGATCCGAGCAACCATAACTTCTGTACTAAGCCTTTAAATGAGGGTAGCTAAGCCTTCTACTCCATCACCTTATTTATTATGGTAGCTGAGCCACCTTCATTCTTCGATGACGTGCGCGCGAGCTCCGCAATTTCCGGTCCGTGCTCTGTGCTGAGATCATCCATCTGGCACCGTACTGCGCACCGTCTCCTTCTTACCCAAAACTTAGTGCTTGTCCCAAAATTAGCACTTTCCTTTCATACTCGTGCTTTTTTCCCAAAATTCGCAGCTTTTACTATAGCTGCGACCTTGGCCCCAACAGGCCCCCAACACTCACTTGTGGCTCGCCCTCGAGCCACTCGCACTAGCGCGTGGTGTTTGAATTTGCGCATCTGCGTTTGCTTGAGTCTCCGCGAATGTTTTCTGCCATTTCACAATAGCGGAGTCCAATTCCTCAATACACTGATCGGCTGTTTGTACTGTTTCTGCGGTCGTTTCTTCTTTAGTGAGTGTATCAATGATCTCTTGAGACTCGGCAATTTCTTTGATTTTTGTCTCAATCTGGCCAACAATTTCAGCATACTCATCCATGAATGGCTGAATGCTGTTGGTGAGCTTCTCATCTTCAGTTCTGAGCTTGTGCAGTTGCTGCTGCATTTTGCGCACTTCGCCCATTTTCTTCATCTTTGGCAAGCCTGTTAAGGACTTGGCTTCTTCATTCAGAACAGTGAGGGACTGTTCTGCAGCTTGCACCTGTTGTGATAGTCCTACTTTAAAAGGGAGGTTCACAAGCTCTGTCCAAGCTTCCATAGCCTGGTTCATCAGGTTCTTGGCTTCCTGTACTCGACCTTTCATTCGTGTGGAAGCTCTGCTCAATGCTTCAAACTGTACCTGCGCATCATCTGTAAGATGCGCAGCAACGCGAGCTTCTAGCTCAGCGATCTGGGTTTTATGGCCTTCTGCCATAGCAGCTATTTCTTGCTCCAGGGTTTTCGCCCTTTCGCCAATAATTTGCACTTTTGCAACCAGAGGGAGGTCTGGTTGAATCTCGCAAGCCGGCAGTTCCTGAGCAATCTCTTCTATTGCGTTTCTGATGCCGGTGTCTTGCGCCTCATAGAGTGCAAGCTTCGCAGAGATGTTTTTATGACTTTCCTTCAGCTCTATCTCCTGCGATTGCAGTCGTTGGTTTGCCTGGAAAGTAGAGAGCTCTCTAGCTCTCAATTCAAGAGAAACTTTCTCCTGTACTAGCTGTAGAGTTTCTATAGGAATCATAGACAAATTAATTTCCACAGGTCCAAATGTGCTTACCTGCAGTTCAGCTAGGGGATCTGGAAGTGTCATGCTGGTAGGCGGAATATGCACGACAGTGTGCCTTTCTGTGAGTTCTTCAACTCGCTCGGCAGTTGGGATTTCTTGTGGCGCCTGCGAAGTGGATGCTGGCGCATGGGTCTGCGCAATCCTTCCTGCGAGACCTTTGAGTTCTACAAATTGTAAGTCTAGAGCACCTCGGATGTGAGCATGCATGTTCCTCATCTCACGAAATTGCTCCTTCAAGTATTTGTCGACCTCCGAGGGAATGGCCTCAGTGGGATGCGACACTTTCTGCTTCTTTGTGGCTGGTTCTGTTGAGCCTTCATCGCTTCTTTGCTCAGGGGCTTCCTTGCCCTTATCTTTTTCTTGCGCAGCGGCGTGTGGCATCGCAGGTGCGATGTCAGCTGCTGCTCTCCATTCGTCTGACCAAGACTTAATGGTTTCTTCGACATCTTCTGTGGTCATCCTGTAAAGACCTAGCGCCCAATCACCTGGAATGTCGCAAGGCCGAAGGTAGAGTTGATGGATGTCGGCAGTAAAAGCCAACTTCCCTTCATACAATGTGGCTGTCTCCGCGCTCAGCCTTGGCATATCTTGTATGGTATCGCGGAGGAGATAGTAATACTCACAAAAAACAGCGCGATTCATCTTGCGCTTCGCGGGATTAGGGGAATCCCAGAGGTTGATGTAGCGCATGCCGGCAACCTCTCCTGCGCGGCGTGGACGGAACTGAGTATTCGGGGGCTCCTTCCACCCGACGAGAGCACATAGAATTAAAAGCCATGAAAAATGGAATGATTGGCCTGCATTGTCCTGCACATTCAGGCAATCAGCCAAAAAAGAATTCAGCAGGAAGAGAGACCAGTTGTACTGTTCTCCCTCCGCAGCTGCGATAGCGAGCTCTACGACAGCTCCAGTAACTTCTTTTGGTCGGCACTTGGTGAGAAGTCTACCTGCAAGCAGACTTCCTGTGAAGCGAAGTGCCTCATCTTCAACTGTGGTGAGGTCATAAGCCCGACCTCCTCTTGTCAAGTTATATTTCTGGACCAGCTTTGCGGCTAATTTTCGGTCCTTCTCTTTTCCCGCAAAATGGATATTGGGATCCTTACCAACCTTAGATAGGCCGGTGATACGGTGTATCAAATCAACATTTAGATCAATTGGCCTCCCGAGCCAAAGGTAACCTCCATGAACGCAGGATAGCAGTGTTTTAACGACTGCGTTCACTTCGTTGCTACGCCCAAAGTGCGGTAGCTTCAACAGATTCAAGAGTCCAGGGCGCTCAAGATTTGCTGCAAATCCCTTCGGGATAAACTCATCAACATTTCTGGTGGGATTATGGACGATATCCAAATATCGGTCCAACTGAAACTGAGGATATGTCTTATAGTCTCCAAGGTTAAAATCAGAGAATTTAACCAGTGGAATGTTTCCCAATAGTTGGCCTTCTACCCGCACACTAGCCGGTAGTGGCGGTAGCGGAATTGGATACTTTGCATTCTTCGGAATCTGGACATCCGGCGCATCGTCTGGACGCGGCGGAAGGTAGTTCACCATAGACGCGAGCGGTTCTGGAACAGGTTCCTCCGGCTGCTGCTGAGATGCTCTTGTGCCTGGAGATGTTCTGGGATCAGTAGCACCAGGGTGTACGTAGGTCGAATGCGTCACCGGAGTGGCCATGCCGAAATCTAAGCCTCGGCGTAGAAATTGACGAACAACTTCTTCAGTCGATAAATTCTCCGTTGTGAACCAATGTAAATAACAACACTCTGGACAGCAAATAGCGGAACTGCGTAGGGTATAGACTCTGAAAACAAGGGAAAATAGTCTGCACACTCGGCTCTGAAAACAATAATGCAGATCTTCAAACAGAACTTATGCAACTCGAGACAGTAACCCGAAATTGATACAAGTGTGGGGTATTTGTAGCCAGCGGGGTTAGTAGATGCGACCAAGTGGGGTAGCGTAGCTGTAGGCGGCTACAGATGAGTTGACAACACGCTATCCTCCTTGCCGTAGCGGTGCATTTAGTGTGATTGACGGGTTCTGACAGCCTTCCGGGAGAAGCTAATGCTTTCGGCGCCTGAATTAAATGCAAATCTTTCGGAGATTAAGCCGAATCCGTCGGAACGGCTGGACTTAAATAGCGGCCTTATCCTTCATTTATTCAAACGCGGCTACATAACTGCTTGAATTCAAAATTTCCGGCGGGTCATTTCAACTTAGGAAACTGTGCCTCTATGGGTCCACAACAAAACTCTTTTCAGCGGCAAATTATCAGAGGGAACTCCGCAAGAGCGATAGTTCAACGGTTCAAAAACAAAACTTCGCCAGAGCGCACCGATAAGCTCTCTTCAAGCAATTTTTATTCAGGATGCGCGGATATTTCAAGGAACTGCGCAGGAAGCTGGAAACTGAGGGTGTGTCGCAGCTTCCGTGTAGACTAAATGCGATGTCTCTTTCAACTACACTGGGCATCTGCATTCCTGAGTAATATATTATGTCAACAGGGCGGAGTGGCCGTCGCAATAAAGCTTAAGCCGACTCCCGTTTATCATTGTAGGTAGTAGTTCTCCATTCAGCTTCGCAAGCTGAACTGCGCCTCCGTCTGTTATTTTTATTACCTGAAAAGGACCTAACCAATGCACACGAAACTTGCCTGGAAACTTGATGAATTTACTATCATAAAGGAGTACCAGGTCTCCTTCTTCAAAGTGCTTATGCTTAATGTGCCTGTCATGCCAAGCTTTCTGTCTTGCCTTCTGTACCTGTTGATGAAATCCGGCCATAAGTCTGTCTTCTTCTAAAGAAAGCAGTTGCGAAAGTCTTTCATTCATAGTGTCAGGATCTGCCATTTCTGTAATTTGCGCAATTCGGAGACTGGGAACAATGTATTCCATGGGCATAACTGCTTCTTGTCCATACACCAAGCTGAAAGGTGTGTGACCTGTTAATTTCTTGCAAGTGGTTCTGTAAGCCCATAATACAGCTGTGACTCTAAGGTCCCAATCATCTCTTTGTTGATTACAGATCTTCGTCAGGGCATTCTCAAGGATCTTATTGAATGCTTCCACCGTACCATTAGCTTGAGGATGGTAGGGTGTACTCTTATGGTGATTAATTTGAAATTCTTCAGTAAGGGCCTCTATAGTCTCATTGAGGAAATGTGTACCTTGATCACTCATGAGGATCACTGGGCATCCAAACCTAGTGATAATGTTCTCGAAAATGAACTGCGCAGCAGTAGCAGCGTCGCAGTTCTTAACTGGCTTCGCCTCAGCCCATCGGGTGAGGTACTCAGTAACTGTAATGATATATCTTGCGCCAGTTCTTTTTCCTGGTGGGTTAATAGGTCCTACAAAGTCAATGGCCCATTTATCAAAAGCACGCAGTGTGATCTGGGGTCTTAGCGGCATTTCATCTCTCCTTGAGGGTTTCCCTGTGCGCTGGCACACATCGCAACATTTACAGAATTCCTTAGTATCCTTGTGCAATGTCGGCCACCAAAGTCCTGCGGCTAATATTTTCTGCGCAGTCGGCTTTCCTGCGAAATGGCCTCCTGCGGTACCTGAATGCGCTTCTGCGATGATAAAGTTCTTTTCATGTGGTAAGATACATCTGCGCAAAATTTCGTCCGGGCCCAACTTATAAAGCTGGCCTGCTATCAAAGTGAAGTCTGCGGCTCGAACAACAAGTTTCTTCTTCTGCTGGATTGTAAACTCAGCCGGCGCTTGTCCGGTAGTGAGAAAGTTAAGAATATCAGAATAATATTCGTCTGCTGCTTGGATATAAAACAACTGTGCGTCAGGCAGATTGTCCTCCAGACTCGTAGGTTCCTCTCCTGACTCTATTCTGGATAGATGGTCAGGCCCTGCATTCAATCTGCCTGGCTTTACAATAACCTCAAAATCATACTCTTGAAAGAGCAGTAGCCATCTGCAAATTCTTCCTCCTAAAACTGGTTTATTGACCAAATATTTCAAAGCAGAATGATCAGTATACATTTTAAAGTGAGCTCCTAACAGGTAGTGTCTGAATTTCTGTAGGGCATACACCATAGCTAGTCCTTCCCTTTCTGTAGTGGTGTAGTTCTTCTCAGCTGTAGATAACTTTCTGCTGGAGTAAGCAATTGGGTGGTCAATACTTCCTTCTCCCGACTGTGTAAGCACGATTCCTAATGCTATGGAAGAAGCATCAACATGAACATGAAAAGGTTTTCTCCAATCCGGGAAAACTAGAATAGGCGCTGTGATCATCTTTTCTTTAAGTGTGTCCAAGCTCTGTTGGCATTCCTCTGTCCATTGGAACTTCGAATCCTTCTTCAGCAATCTTTCCATAGGCGCTGTGATCCTTGCATATCCTTTGATGAATTTTCTGTAGTATCCTGTATGTCCCAATGTAGTGCGCAATTGCTTAACTGAGTTGGGCGCAGGTAAATTAGCAATGATGGCAACCTTCGCAGGATCCATCAAGAGTCCTTGTCTGCATACAATATGTCCCAACAAAATACCAAAGGGCGCACAGAATATACATTTTTTCAAGTTAAGGGAAATCTGATGCTGTCTACATTTTTCTAGCATCATACGCAGATTCGCAATATGGTTCTTTAGTAAACCAAATACAGTCCAGTCATCAAAATAGACTTCTAAAAACTTGTGGATAAATTCTTTAAAAACAGCAACAACAACTCTAGAGAAGATAGCAGGTGCGTTTTTAAGACCAAAGGGCATTACCGTGTACTGGAATGAGCCCCATTCAGTTGCAAAAGTAGTCTTGTGGCGGTCATCCGGATGGATTCTAATCTGATGATATCCCGAAAATCCATCAGTGAAAGAGTAAGCCTCTTGTCCTCCAACATTATCAAGTACTTCGTCTGTGAAAGGAGTGGGAAATGGGTCGTGCGCTGATGCATCATTGAGTTTGCGCAAGTCGACACAAATTCTTATTTCACCTTTTGTTTTCTTTTCTTGGACCACCATAGGACTAATCCAATCGCTTTCCTCTACTGGCTCAATAATACCTGCTGCAAGCATCTTATCAATTTCTTCTTTGACTTTTTCTTTGTAGCGCGGGTTCAACCTGTATGGGCGCTGCTTTACTGGCTTGGCATCTGGTTTCAGAGGTATGCGCATCACTCCTAAGTCTCCTAGGATGCCTTTCATTTCTGTGAACTTGGTAGGAAAGATATCCTGGTAATCACGTAATAAATCTGAAACATGCGCAACGGTTTCATCATCCCAATAATCTCCTATAGAAGCAAACTTTGGGTCAGCTTCTGTGCCAATGTTAACTTTCTTGAGCTTGACGTGTTCTGCGATGGCAGGAATATCAAGCTCAGGACCTTCAATATTGCGTGTCCCTTCTGATTCTGGGATATTGAGGTTGCGAGGATCGTCGTCCTCATCTTCGGCGGTAAAGTTATAACATTCCAGGGCATGCTCCATCTGAACAGCCCAATCTGGTTGGGAATATTCTGTTACTAGACCTGGTTCAAATACCTTCTTTTTAATACACTTCAGAGCCTGATCAATGCTTGGATGCTCTGATTCAAAGTTGAATGTAAGTTGAAAACTTTCTATCATAAGAGCCCAAGTAAGAGTGCCTTTGCGCAATTCTATTTCAGTATACCAATTCCTTGGAATTGTATCTAATGTGTGGATGAATTGGTGAACCCATTCATCTTCCGGAACATCTGACCATTGCTGGATACATGCTTCGATGTGTGACCTGGGGTCACTCTGTCCTTCATATTTCCGTAGCGCTTCGGCTGTGGTGTCCTGAAATCTGCGCAGTATCAATCTGCGACAGTCTTTCCATGTATGAATATTCTCCTTGTGCGCAATCCACCATCTTGCGGGTGTAGCGCGCAATGCTATATCCAGTGCCTGGATGCGCTGTGGTTCTGGAAGCTTTTGTTCATATTCCTGTATGAATTTAGTTACTTCAATTAAGCCATCAAAAGTTGGGGTATCAACTAATTCTGTACCAATCCATCGAATGGATTTAGTCATCATGGCGCAACGTCTTGCAGAAACCTCATGTAGACGATTCTGCCAATTTTCCAATCCTGCATCTGAATCTGATGTGCACGAGCTATCACATCGCCAGCTGATATGGCCATCTGCTGTGGGGTTGACATAGTCACTGTGGTTAGTGGTCATCTGATACAAGCTTTCCATGTGGCGCGCTTCCTCTTCTGCGCGAATAGGTTCTATATATCTTGGTCCTTGAATAGGATCAAGAGGTGCGATGACCCTGATCTGGTCATCCTCAAAGGTCATCTGTCTTTTCTTCAGGTTAATGACAGCCAAATTATCAAGTGCCCAGTCTATTCCTAACAGCGCTGGGTATGGTCTACTATCATCCATAATTTTGATTACTTCAAAATCTGCAGAGCTTCTTACTCCTTCAATATCAATAGGTACATTGGGTAATCTGCCCAATGGAGAGACTCGTTGCTGATTTGCGAGTCTTAGCTGGATAGGGGATCTTGTAAGCTGAGGGCTTCCCATCTGTTCCCATGTCTGCATAGTGAGAACATTGGCTTCTGAGCCCAAATCTAACATGACTTCGTCCATTTCAAATGCTCCAATCTGCGCTGTGAGCCTCATCTCTTTTCCAGTTCTAATGTGACTCCTAATCTGGTGAACAGCACGCTGTGGTGTGTTCGTCGAAGCAGAGTGTTGGCACCGATCCAACAGGTGTTGGAGTTCTAGAGTTGCTCTTTCATTGCGCAACAATTTTAAACATTGTCGCAGGAATGCATGAACACTTCCTAGTGCATGCTCATCGTCATTATCATCATCAGGCCTTCCAGCTGTAGTGGCCTGTTCTTGTACCAGGTTGTCTTGTCTTAGCACTTGCGATCTACTATTGTTCTGCGGAATCGCGGTAGAACTTGAAGCTCTCGGATCTGAGAAATACTCTTGAGCTTGCTTAAATGCTTCTTTTTGCTTCTGTAGGTTAAGTGGGGCTGGTTTAATGTTAGCGCGGCGCACCCATTGCGTCGCTTGCTTTCCCGTTCCCATCTCTTGCGCACCAGTTGTAGCTCCACTGCGTGTCACTATATTAACTGTAGGGTCTGGTTCTCTTTTTTCGGCTCCAATCAACTGGATATTCTGATTGACCTGTGGTGTCTTTGCTTGCATCTTAGCCTGTAACTGAGGGCATTCTTCGATGATATGGTCAGAAGATTTACAATATCTGCAGAGGGTTGTAGGATTTTGGCAATCCCTAGCAAAATGACCTTGTTCTCCGCAATTATAGCAAGTGATCTGTCCTCTTCCACGACCCAAATTTGTTGTGCGTCCGCGTCCTCTGTAATTTGCTGCTCGGGCGTCCCGAGATTGGTCATAAGGTGGACCTGCTATAGGTCCTTGTGTCTCTGCTTGTACCCTATAAACATCATGCTTTCTTTCTATCATAAGATCATATGCTCTACAATTGTTCTCATCATGACCTACTGATTTACAGAAATTACAATATAGATTCTTTGGAGTTTGTACATATTTCTGAAGTAAGTGGCATTCTTGTGGTCTATGACCTCTAGTTCTGCAGATTTCACACCAAGGCCCTTGTGCCTGTGGTAAAGGATTAGGTGCTCCAGTTGCAATATAGTCTATGAAAACAGGACAATGGTCCTTTGAATGACCTTGGGCTTTACATTTTGTACACCAAATTTCTTCCTTGATCTCCTTGCCTTTCTTAATATCATGCACTTGCAAGGTTAAGTTTGCTAATTGGTTCTGTAGATGCGCAACATCGTTGCTTGTTCCTGCAATTGGCGAAGCTTCTAGTTTCATAGCCATTTCTAGAGCTTGTTCCTGAGTATTGAGATTCTGTTGCATAAGAGGAAGTCTAATGTGTGGAAGCAGTGCAGCAATAAACCATTCTTTATGTTGCTGTGGTGCAAACTCGAAGCTTACTTGATCTATCAAAGCTTTGAACTTCTGGTCAAAGTCCCATACTGATTCTGTAGGTAACTGTTTGATGTCTTTGAGCTCTGTTATACACTGTGATTCTGACTTAGGTTTCTTGAATTCTCTAATCATGGCATTTCTTACCTCAGCAAGCGTCCTATTCTGTGCTGCTGAGTATTTCATGAACCAAGTCAAGGCTCTTTCTCTTAGTGTGGTTGCTAACTGAACCAGTTTAACAGCATCATCATTAATTTGCTTAATTGTCCAAATGGCTTCACATAAGAACCAGTGCTGCTCAGGGTCCTCTATCCCCGTTCCTCTAAAAGTTGGTAGTTTCATGTCATCACCCATCCTTCTTGCACGGGTTTGAGGTGGAGGTACTGTAGCAGTGCCTCCGGGATGGTTAAACAAAGGTGGTACAGAGGTACTAGAAGTAGCGTGTGGGCTACTCGAAGGTGTTACTGTAGGATTATACTGAGCTCCGTCTGGTTTTTGCGGTGTAAAGGGGTAATACGGGATATGAGCACTCCCCTGTCTTTCTATATGGCTTGCTCTAGGGACTTGGCGATTGTCTGGGCTAGACTCAAAAGGATATTGGTCAAGGCCTACTTTATATCGTTTTCCACTACGAGTGCAACCAATAACTTCAGGATCACTATCAGAATCTACGGACATTACTTGACTATGCTATTCATCAGAAGCAATACATAGCTTTCCTTTTTCATACAGAAGCATTTTAATCCATAAGTTCAGAGAATTTAAGAACTTACCTCTGTGTACTTGGAAGAAACTCCTCTCAGCTTCACTGAAACTCTTTCTTGTATCGACTGCAAATTCGGTAATAAAACCTTCCAGTAGACTATTCAACCAAAAGTCTACTGCGCGGGACACAGGATTGTCTATCCGCTTCACAATACTAGCTAGCTCAGGCGTCCACGTGACGGGTCGATCCACATGCAGCGTAGGTCTAGAATCTGCTAACTTGGCTATCCAAGCGTGTAACTCCAATGCAAACGTAACAAAGAAAATTTCGTAAAGGTCAGCATAAATATACTTCTGTAACCAATCTTCTGTTTGAAGCGTAGGGCTTCTATTTTCTTGTTCAGCAAACTCTTTAGCTTTTAAATCAAACCAGTCTCCAATTTCCTTAGTTGTAGGGTTCCAGTAACACATTTGGAACCATTTGTTGGTCACTAGGCAACGGAACCATTTGTTGGCTCCAACAGTATCTCATACGTTGCTGAAAGAACAAGTCTCATTCGCGCGGCAACGGAACCATTTGTTGCACTGTTTTATCTCGCGCGTCGCCAAAATAACAAGTCTCATTCGCGCGGCAACGGAACCATTTGTTGCACTGTTCTATCTCGCGCGTCGCCAAAATAACAAGTCTCATTCGCGCGGCAACGGAACCATTTGTTGCACTGTTCTATCTCGCGCGTCGCCAAAATAACAAGTCTCATTCGCGCGGCAACGGAACCATTTGTTGGCTGCTTTCTTGGGCAGACCCGGGTTTTAATGAAGCGCAGCAACAAAACCCCTTGGCGCACTGGCCCTCTCGGCAACGAGCTGCGCGGCAGCTCGAGGTCTCACCCGAAGTGGCTATGGGGGGGTTAAGGAATCAAGTTTCCTTAACCGGGGTGACGCGGAGATAGCTTGTCCTTGAATGGTTCCTGCGAAATCGGCGGTCGGACCTTCCCGCAGACCGCTCGGCGCAGCTGCGCGGGTCCCTTCCTCGGCAGGTCTACTGCGCAGTTTCTCCTTTCCAACGCAGCAGGCAACTATTTCTTGGGTCAACGCGCGAAACACTTCCTCGCCCTTCGCGTCTAGCGCAGTAACGCAGTCTGCTCTCGCCGCAGCGACTGAGCGTTACTACCTCTTTAGTACTTAAGATACTTATAGTTATCAAGGGACCTTTCCAACCCGCTCAAACAGTCACAAAGATAAGACAGAAGTCTTGCATACACAAATAATGAACTCGGAATAGTTATCATTCACACAAACATTATAACAAGAAGATATAAGTGAAGCTCATCTCCTCGAGGAAAACCACGTCCTCAGGAGTCTTAGATTAACCAGAAAATGATAGAGTTATACAATATGCTGCGCACACAGCTGCAGCCTAGAACTTACAGGAAACTCCACGCACACAGCTGGGAGCCCTTTTCTCAAGCTTGTCTCCTCTCTATGGAGATTACAAAGGCACAGACGTCGACACAGACTGTCTGGCAACTCAGGGATTAGCTCCTCGGCTATCCAATTTCCTCTCTCTAGTTCTACGCACCAGGTAGAATTTACAGTGAAGGATAATCAACACATGATCTATCCCTTTAGACTGACTCTCTAACAGTCTAGCATCTAACTCTCTAACTCTTCAAAAAGGGAGGAAGAAGAACAAGAAGAAGAAGAAGAAGCAGACCCTTCTACCCATTACAGTGATTCATCTATATAGGTAGCCCTGACGGTCACACCTTTACAAAACTGTGGGCCTTTCCCAACAGTGATTCCCAAAAAACCCTAACCACGCACATGGCTAGGTGTACTGTAGGCGCCGCTTGCAGTCACGTCGCCGCTTCCTGCAGGCTCCATGAATTCCGGCGCAGATTGTGGGTATGGGCGATCGTCCTTCGCCTTCAATGCTCTGGTCCGTTGCTCCTCCTTGATCCGAGCAACCATAACTTCTGTACTAAGCCTTTAAATGAGGGTAGCTAAGCCTTCTACTCCATCACCTTATTTATTATGGTAGCTGAGCCACCTTCATTCTTCGATGACGTGCGCGCGAGCTCCGCAATTTCCGGTCCGTGCTCTGTGCTGAGATCATCCATCTGGCACCCTACTGCGCACCGTCTCCTTCTTACCCAAAACTTAGTGCTTGTCCCAAAATTAGCACTTTCCTTTCATACTCGTGCTTTTTTCCCAAAATTCGCAGCTTTTACTATAGCTGCGACCTTGGCCCCAACAGCTGTCACAATTGGTTGGGTTGGAAGAAGAGCGCTTCATCGTGAGATTCCACCAGCAAGTGCAGAAATAACGAGAAAAAGCATGGCATGATCGCCACATCAAAAACAAGTCTTTTCAGGTAGGTGATCTAGTCCTATTGTATGATAGTAAATTCATGAAGTTTCCTAGAAAATTTAAAATGCATTGGCTTGGACCATATACTATAATAGATGTTACTAACGGTGGCGCAGTCCAGCTAGCCACTTTAGCTGGTGATACATTATCCAATCTGATAAATGGGAATAGACTAAAGCTTTACCGCGATAGTCCTACTTTGCAGCATCCATAATGATCAGAAGAAGGAAAATTTTCTAGGTTCCAAGTATGGTCGGAATTGGGCACTAGAAACTGTGAAAAATTCTGTACATAGACTAATAGAGATAGATCTATACAATGCACTGCGTTGAAAAAAAAAAGGAGGAAAAAAAAGAAACAATGCGCTATTGCGACATTAAAAAAGCAGCAACTGGAAAGAAAAGAAATTATATTCCGCGAAATCACTGTGCAGAACTAATGATCATCTATCGAGCAGTTCGATGCAAAAATCCAAAAAATAGCCGTTATAGTGTCGGTTGAGAATATAGCCGTTATACAGTAGTTTCCTGCCAACCACTTGGGCATTTAAAGCACAGATAACCATTCTGATCACAATTATGAAAGACAAGACAGCAAAAGCAACCAGATTTGGCCAACAGATACCACCATTAAACGCATATATAGCCTTTCAAGGGCACGGAGGAGGGTCCGCCGCACCTATAAATAACACTGCATATCGTCTCACGGGCATATCAAACACTTCAAATTTTCTGCAAATACTTCTATCTAAGCTAGTTTTCGTAATCCGTCTACCAACTGTTGAAAGTATTTGCATGCCTAAGATATTTTTATTTGAAGAAGAGATCACGGTTGAAGAGACTGTGAGGTTGTTCCAACACAGAGGAATTGACGAATTAATGAGAACCCCAAACAATAAAATCGTTAAAGAATCAGAACAAAATCCAAGCAGATCACCAAGACACAGCCCCTCAATGCAAGATAAAGGGAAAAATCCAGCAGTGCCCAGACCAAAACTACCACAGACAAGTTCGGTAGGGTCAAAAAAGCCCCTTCCTGATAAAGAGATATCGTTAACTATGACTCCAGACTACATCTTGCCGCAAGCAATGGATGCGCCGGCCATTAGACTGCTAAAGAGCCCAAAGTATGAGATACCACTCTCACCAATATCGAATCATGTTGAGGTGGACAAAAATCTATTAGGAAAGATTCTAGATTGCAAATGGCAGGATTGTGATTTGCTAGCAATGCAGAAGGAGATGCCAACTGAACCAAAGTTCCCATAGCTCCATCCTGAAAATTACATGTGCTGGAAGAAGAATGCAAAGGGTGACCTCACCTTGGTCACCAAGAGCTGGTTGTTAGGATTAGCCAAGTCGGGGCTACTCAATCTGCTAAGGCTTCCACATTTCGACAGATCATCGGAGCTCAACGCGGTGGTGCAAACTCTTATGGCTCGCATCCACCATGGATATTTATGGCTAGAACAGAATATCGACTTGATAATTGACTTAATCCACCGTATAACTGGATTAAGCAAAAGGTGATAAGACCCAAGGAAGTTATTCCAGGGAAAGACAAAGGATAAAGAGGTAGCAGCATCGATGAAGCAAACACAATCTTTGTCAAAGGGAAGCGAGGATTCCAGACGAAGAACATAAAGGACGAGGCAATACGGTTTGTCACGCAACTATTAGCGGGAAAAATATTAAGAAAGTGCATACCATTAGAAGTAAACGCAAGCGCAGTACTACTTGACGTTGCAACCGCTGAGGGACAAGAATTCAATTGGTTCCAATTTCTATTAAATGAATTCCTTGAAGAACTAAATGATACACAAATCAATGGTGGATATTTTCATTTCACCTAGCTAATCATATTGATCAGCTTCCTAGGGTGGAGGGAACCCAAGCACTATGTCAGAGTGTCACAAACACTTCGGACTGCAGAGGTGCTCGATTTCAGAATCTATGGGTGAGACTAAATCTAGAAAGATGGCATGAGACATCGCTGGTGTTTTACACATATTATGACCAGCTGCGCGGGGCCATCATGCTTACACCTCGCATACCAAAGCAAGTGACAAGCAAATATATCCGCATTATAAATTTTTATGTTGCGATGAAATGCAGCTCCATTTCAACCAAAGTGTAGAAGAAGAATGATGATTGGTACCCAGGAAACTACCATATGTACGAGGAAGATATTGAGAACTTAATGAAAGAATGGCCAGCTGAATTTCGAGTTGAGGTCATGGATATCGAAAGTGAGTCTGGCGAGGATAACCCTATCCCATGTCCCATTGTAGAAGATGAAGAGTCAGGAAAAAGGAAGGATGTTGGAAGTCCTTCGGGGCACAAGGAAAAAAGGAAGAAGCAGAAAGAAAACAAAGACCAATTAGACACAGTGCTTCGTGAAGATGATTATTTAATGATTGCCATGAGGGTAACTGAACAAATGGAGGAACATTCGATAGACAAAGGAAAGAAGGAAAAGGAAATTCAAGACAACTTAAAGCAGAACCTGACTACATTACAAGGGATATCCCAAAAATTTGATGAAGTCAGCAAAAGATTATCATTGAACCATGAGTCAGTAGCTGAAAAAAGGTCCGCGGGGACTTCGTAGCGGTAAATAACGGTTCCCATGAGGTCCCGTATTGTCCATTTGTAGCCAATATCTATCAGGTTTCCATTACAAGATCAAGAAATGCTAGATACAAAGAATGTAGAGCACTTGGAGCTTGATCTTGCAACCATACCATTGCCAGGACTCCATTACTTACAGATGCAACTCGGTGAAGAAATGCACGACAGAACCATAGAAGCGCTGAAAGGACAGGCAGAGTTACAAAGGAAACTAGAGGAAGAGAGCTCATGGAGTACTATGCAATTACAAGATGAAACAGATCGTCTAATGATATTGGAGAACACGATCACTTCCATTGTAGGTAATATAAATGATTTTGAAATACAAACAGAACCAACAGATACCATCTTCAAGATTGGCAATTTGGTCAATAGCCTAAATACTGAGAAGGAAGACATGGAGATTCTCCATGAATCTAAAATTGCTTCTCTGAAAGCGTAGATCAATCCACAGACTCCACCAGATGAACAGCAGTTGATACAAGGCGTAGTGAAGACCACGACACAGAATATTGCTATCGAAGTCACTAAGTGCCAGAGTCTACTGGAAGCAGCACTAAAGGAATTTAGTACCCTTGAATAATATCAACAATTACAAGAAGTAAAGAAGGAAGTGAAGGAAAAACAAGAAGTACTAGAAAAGATGAGTGAGGAGGTTAAGGCGCTGCCAACAAGGGAGAAACTACTCAAATACAGGGAAATCAACAACCTAAAGAAGGAAGTTAAAGCGTTGCGGGAGAAGGAGATATAAATGGGAGATAAGTCGTAGCCATTATTAGAGGAGATCGACACGATCTCATAGGAGATCGAAGAAAAGTTGAAGGAGCTAAACCAGAATCAAGAGCAGGTGGAAGGATAGATTGGCCAGGAGATAACTTTAGAGATGGTGGAAATAGTTGGGCAAATTGAAGAAGATACGAAGGCCATGGTAGAAAAGTTGACTCACACATTCAAGGAGTTCGCTGCGAAGATCGACCCACAATTAGTGGAACACCTTCAAGAAGTTCCAGGTGGCTCAAGGGCGAGCCACATGTAAGTGTTACGAGTCTATTGGGCCTGACCCAGATGGGGCATTTTTTAACAAGAAGAATTTTGAGAACTGCGGAGCTAAGCACAGTTAAGTTTGAACAATGTTGAGATAAGTTTTGGTATGCTACGAAGTTGCGCGCAACATAGTGTCAGATGAGCTACGAGGTCGGTGTTGCGAGGAGTACAGCGCCGCGATGTGCCACGTCAACGAATATCCAGCTAAGCAAAACATCGATAGATGAAGGCAGTTATTTTGGTTAGGTCACAGAAAACCTATTTTTGGCAAAGATCGTCAATAACTACCAAGCAGTAGGTAGGTGCAGATCGGAGGTAGGTGACTGATCACAACAGGAAGAAGACTGCTACTACTCGAATTAGTCATTTAAGGTTGGAAAAGAAGGAATAGATCGGAAGAAGCAACCTGTTGGCACGCATATAACAGAAGATCCGCTACCAAATATCAGTAGTCCGGTTTTGGGAAAACCGCGCCAGTTTTGTAAACCTAAGGGTTCTACCTTCGTAAATGTAAAGACATGACCTATGGGTCTTGATCTATTTATAAGGAAATTTTGTAAAGGAAAAGGGTTAACTCTCATTTTGGTTAATATTATTGAATATTGTGATATCTGTTAGAGAAAATCATTGTAAAGGCTCTACAGTTGAGTGCGCAAAGACCTAATCTTGAGAGAAAGAAAGAAGAACGTTTGCAGCTAAGTGCGTAGATGAAAGAACTGTTGTACCCTTTCCTAAATAATAAACAACAGTTCTTTTGGACGTAGCTTCCCATCCGGGGGGGTGAACCACGTTAAACCATTGTGTTATGTGATTGTTGTGCATGATTATTATTAATTTGTTATTTAAATTACTTACATTGCATGCATAAGGTTACTGTTATCTTATATGTGTTTATTTTTATCTATATTCTCCACGGAAGGGATGGAATAAGATGATAATAGTTCATGTATGGACAAATGTTAGCAGGAAAGCCCCTATAAGTCTCAAATGAATGAATCAATGAGCTAACCACACAGTTAATTGTTAGGAGTGAATCGCGGTATCAAAGCACACAACACTGCGTATCTCACTTATCCGCCTAGATTATAATGTTTATCAGTCTAAATAATGATGAATGCTTAAGGTCTATTGAATAATATTGAGTAGAAGTGATTAAGTCTCATAGACCCCACTGCGCGGCCTCTGGACATGCTTAGGGTGCAAATATCCTTGTTCCTGAAAAATACTCGATGCGGAGTAGGAGACTCCGCGCAATAACTAAACGTAGTTGCACAGTCCGTCACCACGTTGCACATTAATCAGCTGAATCAATCGCATGACATGGTTGTGGAAACCTACTTCTGCAACCACCCCCTAAACTTCACCTCGGGTGAGACCTCAGGCTGCTTGCAGTCTGTTGCCGAAAGGGCCGGTGAATAGGGGTTTTGTTTGTATCTTGTACCGTGAAGTACCTGGGTCTATATTAGAAAACCACTAGAACAGTGATGTGACCAACATCTTTGTTTCGAACTAACTCACCCAGTCTCACCCCAATGGTCGCTCTGACTCACCCAGATCATCCAAAACACGGTTTTTCTCACCTTGTTTCTTTTTAAGTTCTTGTTTCGGAAAAACACGCCAGGTTGCGCCGATGTAACTCGCAAACACTTTCCAAAATGGATAACACTTTGTCAAAATCAAGCGTTCGAAGTTCCTTTTTGAAAGAACTCACCCTGAACGTCTGAAACGTGGCGTTTGTCTTTGTTTTTTTCCAAAATATTTACATTGCGAAAAAACTCACCTAGTTGCTCCGAAGTAACTCATGCATGTGATCCAAATCGGCCAGGTGCTCCACCAAACTTAAGCCTTTTTCAGAAGAACTCATCCATTTCCACTGAATCTATCGCTCCAACCTGCCGAAATATTTCGGTTGACGGCTCGCGATCAATGCTAAAGAGGTGCCGAAAGTGACCTCAGGCACATAGCTGTAATGACGTTTTAATGCCCCACCCATTTTAGTGCCCACACATGCCCTTTTTCTTTATATAATAAGTGGGGTTTTAGGTCATTCATCTTAGTTGTTTCTGTTATCGTTAGAGTCTTTGAAGAGAACGTCATTAAAGGTCGAGATAGCCATTCAGGCGTAGCCAAGTCTGGAACTCATCAGCTTCTCCCAAGCCAATCTCCCACTTCCAAGTAAGTAACTTCACAAGGTTTTTTGGACTTTGTTTTCAGTAGCCTACGTTGTTGTTTCTTTTCATCATTACTATTTTCCACAACCAGCCTCGTCTATGATGGAGCTGTCGCGCCCGTCTGATTATTCACAGAGCCATTAAGAAGCCTGATTAAACCCTGCTCCCTACCCATCTGTTTCTCCTCCCGAAGCCCTAGTAACCCAAGCCTTGTGGATGGTCATACCTAGCCGCAATATTTCGTCTGCTCTCGCCTATGTCCTATTATCACCTTCCTAGAGCTCCTAGTTAGAAAGTTGTGCATTAACGCTGTGATTTTTCATTGTAGCATTGATAGGGAAGGCTAGTCTTGACAAGTTTTGTTTTAATATCTTCCTATCATGGGTTCGTTTGCTTAGTTTCTTGCGTTTTGTGTGAAGCGTAATATCATTATTAGAGCTGTTTAATAGCACTTTATTATTGCTATGTAGGCTGTAGTGATGAATTTTTGTCTCAATACTTACTTTGCATTCTAGTTTTATCATTTATATACTCATGTATAGTTTTGGGAAGGTGTAACACACAATGCCGAAAGGTAGCAAGAAGAAAGCAAAGATGGTTGAACTAGAGTCAGGTGGCATTGAAGCGCGAATTGAAACCTTATATGAAGACACCAAGCCATTCATGGGCGCTACACCCAAGTTTAAATAGGGAGATTTTCATCACATGATCAGAGACCAAGAAATTTCTGGGTCAGTCTTGGAAGCGATGTACCTATACCAGAACATCGGAAGCTCTGGCATTACCAAAGCAACAACGCGCCCCGAGCTCTTTCCCTACTCAAGAGTTATCGGTTGGATTCTAGCACATGTGAATTCTGAATCAATGGTCTTATCTGACAACAATGGAGAAGCATTCACCTCGTTTCACCCAGCCCATATCGCAGCAACCTACAAATTTCCCCGCACTCAGCAGTTGTTAAATGATGCATGGATGGAACGTTTTAACATGGATTTTCTGGAAATGGCCAGGAAATTGCGAATTCAAGGTAGGTAGCTAAGGGTGAAAGAAAGTTATGATTATGAATTACAGGTGCTCAGGCCTCCCTTTAGAGTTATTTCCCTCATATTAAGCAAGATATTTGGCAGAGCTAATGGAACCACTTATCAACTGCACTGGGTACCTCTAATCCACTATGTAGCATTCAAAGGAATGGTGTTCAATTGGGTAGACATCCTCTAGGATAATATATCCAAAGCCATAATTGCTGCTAAGGAAGGACTGTCCCGAGGAAAATCTGAGTTCTACATGTCATCATACCTCATGGATTTCATTCTGGCAAGGCATCCATTCCCAAGGTTAGTGTGCATTTGGAACAAGGTCGACACCCCATTTTATATTGGTTACAAGATCTTATGGGCCTAGAATTACAAATATCATTACAAGATCATATGTGAAGAATTGATCATGCCACTGTATGAGATAATTTTCAATAAAGAACCTAGTTGCGTATGAGATAATTCCATGGTCATCTTAGAGAAGTATGGTGATTTTTATCTATCAGAAAAAGGCACCTACATAAGAATTTATGGAGGTTACAAACCGCCATACCTCCTTCCTAAGTATGCTAATGATTTTGTCATCCATAAAGAGGCAGTCAGGCAGGTTTTTATAGATGGAATTGGTCATGTCCTAAAGAAAGCGAAGAAATCCTCCTTCCTGGCACTACCTTTCTATGTCAGAGCATACAAGTTTTCTAAAGTCAGTTTGGTTGAAGAGTTTGTTCAGGAGCTAAAGGATTTTCACTTCGGAGAAAGAATATTCACAACGAATGATAGGATTAATAAAGCCACAGATCACTGTAGGTTGGTTAATGCACACTTTGAGTATGCTCACTATTTTGATGAAGACGAAGAATTTTTCAGAGGGGTCAATAATATGACCAAATTCCAGAGGCATCATCATATTAGAAGTGGAGCTGGCACTAGTTCTACTGCAACCCAAGATGTTGAAGAAGAAGAATTGCGAAGAGAGAAAGAAGAAGTTGAGGCTCTGACGAAGGAAGAGTGAAGGCTCAAAGATAAGAGTGAAAAGTTCCAAAGGGAAGTAGCAGAAAGGCAGAAGAAGGATCATGAAGATAGGTTTCGAGATGAAGAATCTCATATGATTCGTGATGAGGATATATAGAAAATCAGGTTGTAGGAATCTACCAAAGAACAAGAAGAAAGAGAAGCATTTGAAAAGCATCTTCAAGCTGAAAAAGAGGAGAGGCAGCTGAAGGAAGAAGAGGAAAATAAGGCCAAGGAAGATGCACAAGCTGAAGGCTCGAATATGCAGGACATGGACTTAGATCCATCCCAAGTAGTCCGAACCCCGACCCAAGAGGAATACATCCCTATAGAATATCTTCCACTAGTCCCTTTTACTCCATCGAAGGATCATACAGTGACCCATTGGGACAAATTTGTTTATGACAAGAAAAGGAAGTCCATTTCCCGAAGGACAAAGACAAGGTTGAAGAATCCTTTCCACCTGGACATCATCACCACATGAGAAACCACTGTCATGCAAGGCACACAGAATGCTCTAGTGGCTATGGCATTTGCTACCGTAGTTGTTTCCAAGGAAAGTGAAGACAATGTACTCAAGATAGTAAATGAGTTGGATGCAACCAAGAAAAGGGCTTGCATGTTGTAGCTCACTATGGTTAATGAGCAAGCTTATAGGGACTTAGTGGTGAAGAAATACAATCTCTTGTTTTCAGATCAGAAGGAATTGTCATAGAAGTATCAACACCTGGAAGAAGGAAAGGAACACTTGGCAGTACATATGATGATAGTCGAATGAAAGAAGAATGATTTTGAAGCCAGTATCATTCAATTAGAAGAAGATAAGGAGTTGATGGCAGAGCAGCTAGAACAAGCAAGCAGCAAGGCAATGGACTTGAGCCCCTTTCATGAACAATCCTATGACATACTAAAGAAGATGCACGAGTCCCAGGAAGTACTTACTGAAGAGATTTGCAAGATAAAGACAATGATGGATAGGATGAAGGAGATTAATTCTGAAGACATTAGGCTTAAGAAGAAATATA
Organism: Larix kaempferi; assembly: GCA_027924585.1. Lineage (NCBI taxonomy): Eukaryota > Viridiplantae > Streptophyta > Pinopsida > Pinales > Pinaceae > Larix > Larix kaempferi. The sequence continues at coordinate 7,039,945 of BSBM01000020.1, read as the reverse complement.
CACGGGTAAAAGAGGATATTATAAAACAGATGGAATGGAGAGAAGGGAAGTCAGAATTTCTCAAGCACCTCCCTCTCAAATCCGTGGCCAAGTTTAATGAATATATAGGCTTCATGGAGTTTTGTATGAACTGCGGTGTGAAATTAAACTCTGTGATCCAATTAACTATGGGAAAATGCAACAGTCTTTATTAGAGGATTCAAGAATTTCATGGAAGGTGCAAAATGGCGATATCTCAAACTCTTGAATACTTTCCAAGCAAAGAGCAGCACTTGTCCGAATTGAAAAGTGAATTAAGCACCGAGTTGGAATACATAAGGAAGATAGATGTAATTGAAAAGTGAATTGAAAACAGATGACCTTCATCAATGCATTGTGCAACCCTCCATCTATGCTCACCTATTTCAGGAGATTCTCCAAACTACAACAGCAGAGGTGGAGGAAATCGAAGTAGAGCTGGCCAAGCATGTGATTTGACAGAAAATTTTGCTTCTTGCCCCTGCTAATATATAATTGTGTGAGACACAGGCATTTGGCTAAGCTATATAGTAGAAGCTAACATTAAGCTGCAGCAAGAGTGCCGACGGAAGCTACAGCGCTAGCAGAGACAGGATCGTCATCTAGAACAAAAGCGCTAGCAGAAACTGGCAGCTGACTTGGCAGTCCAAAGTTTCTAGTGATATACTAGGAATTTTGCTTTTCTATTATTTAGTCGTGAGGATATAGACAACTGGGTTTTTGTCTTTTTGTGTTAAAAACATTCATGAATTATTCTATTTTTTTAAAGGGAATTTAAAAGACAAATGAAAAGATATGGGAAAAGGGGACATGTGGCAGCTCTTGGAGCATTTTGTAAGGTTACATATAGAATATTAGAGAATGGTAAAAGGACTTTTGGCAAGTGAAAAGACATTTTATGTCTTGTACGTGAACTGATTTGTTGCATGTAATTGAAATTTGATTTTTTCCTAAAGAAAACCTAGGAGACTGCGTTTTTTCCTGAAAGATGTGTTAAATGTCTGCTGGATTATTCCTGTGCCATCCATAGATTACTGTGATATCATTCCTTGCTGTTATGAATTGCTTCTATGTGATGAATGTTTTCATAATTTTCAGTGCAAAGATGTTTATCTCAAATGAGTAATAGAATGTAGTAATTAAATCAAAGCTATCTTTGATATCTTTTACCTTCTGCTAGAAATGCATCTTTATGATTAAATAGCTATATGTGCAATATTTAGATGTTTCTTTCAGTTTATTACTCATGAATTCAGTTTGCTCCTTGCAAGGATAGATTAGATTTGCTTATATAGTTTTAGATTAAATTATGCTTAGTTACCTACGTTTAGCTTAGAGCACTTGCATATAATCTTTAAAATAAAATACATAAATGGTGGATCGGGCCGCAACCGATACAAAGAATACACATATTTAAATCCTACACAGTAGCCGGAACCATTAACCGGATGGATTCCCCATACCAAATGGTGAGCGATCTAATTGGGCTTGCTTACCGGGGAGAATCCCTTGCTGATTGATGCTATGATTTTCGGAGCATCAACAATTTTTGGCACTAGAAGGAGGGCCGCCAGTGCATGGATGGAAGCAGAGATCCTTTTGTTAGAAGTGATCCGACTGGAAACCCACTTGAAATAGCAATTCCAGATGATTTTTTTATGGAGTTAATAAATCAAGAACATATCAATTCTGAAATCGAACAAGAAACACTGTACAATGGTCCTTTTGCTGTAGTATCAAATTTAAGAAGACATACCCGTGCTTATGTTAGGAAGATTGGCGGTTTAAACGCAATTCACTTACTCCCTAGAAGAAGAGCTCCTAGAAGAGAAATGCATTATACAAGAAATTTGGTTCTCGTTCAGAACTTAGAAGTTCTGGTGGATCTATCTTTGGAAGAAATCACAGAACCTTTGGGAGAAATTGTACTTGAAGATCTGGAAGAACCACATACTCCACAAAATTCTCCACCTCACACTCCACGTGATTCTCCACCACATTCTCCACATAGAGCCATGGTTGTACCTGCATGGAGGGAGAGAGGAGCACTAAATTTAGTTGGGCCTTTTCATGCTCTACCGAAGAATCCAGGAAAGGTTTTTCCCAACTATGATCCTGGGAAAGGTATCTCTACTGAAGATCACCTTAAGATTTTTTATTTATTTATCAACCTTCTAAATGTGCAACACAAAGATGTAGTATGTAGACTCTTCCCTTATACTTTCGAACCCAAGGTATCTTCTTGGTACTTTAGTTTACAAGCTAGCTCAATATCAAATTAGGAAGACTTTGAGAAATGTTTTCTAAAGAAATATGGAAATCAAAAAATAGTCACTACACTTATGAAAGAATTTTTATCCATGAGAATGGAAAAGAAAGAGAAGGTTCAAGAGTTTAATCAAAGATTCACTACACTATTAAATAATTATGGTGAAGCAACAAGACCCGCAGAAGAATCTTTAGTTGAATATTATACAACAGCTCTTGATCCTCCCATACCAATGTTTGTCAAAAGAACCAAGAAAAGTACCTTAATAGAGAACTTCGAAGAAGCCAAGAAGGTAGAAGAAGAACCGGACATTATTTCTAAACATGCTCTTGATGAGGAGTCAAAACCAGCAGCTACTAAGAAAACACTATTGCTAACCAGGAACAAAGAAGAACCATCAGCAAATATGGAAAACGTGGTGAAAATGATGCAAAAGTTGTCCAATAAAATTGTAGACCTCGAAAAGGACAAGGCAGCCAGCACATCTAGGAATCCATTTAAACCTTTCTACAAGAAAAGAGAATAAAATGGTTAACCTCATCCACCTATCAACAACTCTGCTATCCTAAATTTAAATGAAGTAGGAATGTATCATTTCTGCACTTTTCATCAAGAACCACACTCTGAGAAAAGTTGTCTGCAATGGATAAATTCAATGAGTTTAGTAATGAACCAAATGTTGGATGCACAAATAACAGATCAGGAATATACTCAAGAATAACAGACCCTGGAAGAGGAAGAACGCGCTCTAGACACCACTATGGTACTATAGGACTGGGTACCTCTAATAGAAGTAATTGAAGATGATACTGGAGAGAGTCAAGTTTCCGTTGTGAATGTCACTACTCGCAGCAAGGGTCCAATCGCTGATCCGACTCCAACTCCTCCCAAGCCTAGAGTTTCCAAGGAAATACCTAAGAGACAAATTACTATCATCCCACCACAACCTATGGCAAATTTAGTACCTACAAAAGAACCAAATGCAGAAAAGACTCAGCAACCTAAAGTTACTTCAAACAAAATAGAAAAGCAATCTAAAATTGCAAAGGAATGTGACATGAGATACGATATAATCGAGGACATAAAGAAAGCAAAAGAAAATATTTCCATATTCGGTATGTGTAGTTTTCCTCAGCAACGAAAGAAACTGTTACAAGCTCTTGATCCCCCATCTAACACTCTGTTAGCAAGCGCTTAGGAAGATCCTGAGATAAATGAAGAAAGTATTGGCATGGAATCTAAATCCCAAACGTTGCCTTTTCTTTTAACTTTCGAAATTTTCAATCATAATGTGCATAACTATTTGGTAGACTCTGGGGCTTCCTCGAATGTCATGCCTCTATCAATTTGCAAAAGGATTAATGGGAAGCCAATTCCATCCCCAACCCAGATCATACAGTTAGACAGGATTGTTGTTAAATTCATTGGAGAAATGAAAGATGTGCTTATTAGGTTGTCAGCAGACTCTAGGGTATGCCAATTTATTGATATAATGGTAGTTGATATTCCTGAGGCTTGCGGTTTGATCTTGAGCAGAGAATGGTCTAAAAAAATAAATGGTTATTTTGCAACCGATTGGTCTCACTTATGGTTACCATATCAGAATAGGAAAAATCAGATTAAAGTACCGAGACAACCTCACATGAAGCAAAACGTAACTCAATTAGAGGAAAAGAATGAATTTGTAGCTTTCTCAACTTCAATTTTGAGAAATTATTTCATAGAAATTAAACCGGGTAATTATCAAACGGAAAGTGTTAACCATGAATCAGATGAACAGTCCAATCTCCTTCACTTCTCTCGGACTGATGATATTGATTGTAACATAGTTAGATTAGTTATTGACTTAAATGATCGAGATACTAACTTAGTTAAATCGGGGAATGTTTTTTGGGTTCTCTACTTTGACGGTTCCAAAACCCAAGAGGGATCCGAAGCTGGTTGTGTTCTAATTGATCCTGAAACCAACAAACACTTCTTATCTTGTAGATTAGAGTTTGAATGTACCAATAATACTGTTGAATATGAAGCTTTGGTTCACAGACTGAAGAAATCTATTGGTTTGAATGTCAAATACTTGAAAGTTTTTGGTGACTCATAAATAGTTGTCAGATAGGTGAGAGATACAATTCATTGACTTTCACCACATTTAAAGGGTTACCAATCTGAGGTATGGGATTTAATTTCACACTTTGAAGCTTTCAATATAAATTATATTCCTAAATTACAGAACGCCTCAGCTGATTTGTTAGCTACTTTTGCTTCTAGGTTAGTGCCCACTAGTAATAAGTGCTCTATTGAATTGATTTTCAGGCCATCTGTTCCGGATAACATTACAAATCTTAGAGTTTTCGACGATGATGATCAGATCATTAGTTTCCTTACAAATGAAGACGCTTTCAAAGAAGCCATTATAGATGAAGAAAAGCATGATTCTAATTTGCAAAGAAAAGGTGCAGTCAAAGGAAATTTCATGCCCAAAGGCGTGAGATATCTTGAAATCCTTTTTGACCTGCAAAGTAAGTTTAAGAAACCAACAAATGTTAAAACTCATAGCTCCTCTATGTAGCGTGAATTGGTAAATCTTGGTGAAGAAGCCGAACCAAAGTATGTCAACCTTGGTAAATGCTTCTCACCAAGTGAAAGAGATAGGTTCATTAAACTTTTTCGACAATACAAGGATGTTTTCGCATGGACTTATGAAGATCTGAGAACATATGACACTCTCATTATTCAGCATATCATTCCAATGAAGGCATGCATTCATCCATTTCAACAGCAGCTGAGAAGAATGCATCTAATTCTCGAACCTTTAATTCAGAAGGAGTTGAAGAAACTGTTAGATGCTAAGATCATTTTTAAAGTCCGACACTTGGAATTGGTTGCCAATCTAGTTCCTGTGAGAAAGAAATCAGGAGAAATAAGACTATGTGTAGATTTCTGAAATTTGAACAGAGCCTCTAATAAAGATAACTATCCCATGCCTTCAATGGAACAAATTCTACATATGGTATCAGGATCAGAACTTTTCTCTCTTCTAGATGGTTTCTCTGGTTATAAACAAGTCTTAGTAGCCGAGGAAGACCGTCTTAAGACTACTTTCTGCACTAAATGGGGAACATTTTCATACCAAAGGATGCCTTTCTGTTTGATAAATGCAGGAGCTACTTTCCAACGAGAAATGGACATTACCTTTCGAGGATTGGGCAATCACTGTGTTGTATTTTACCTAGATGATGTGACAGTTTTCTTAAAGAAAAGAGAAGATCATGTTTTCCACTTAAAGCATATTTTTTATCCCTGCAGGAAATATGTTATTTCTTTAAACCCCAAGAAAAGTGTTTTTTTTGTTCTTGAGGGTAAGCTTTTGGGTCACATTATTTCGAAAAAGGGAATTTCAATAGATCAAGAGAGAGGGAAAGCTATCAACAGGATCCCCCTGTCCCACAACAAAAAATCTATGCAATCATTTATGGGAACCATTAATTGTGTTCGAAGGTTCATTCCTGACTTCGCTCAGACCGTTAAACCTTTGCAACAAATGGTGAAGCAGAGTGCACAATTCAAATGGACAGACTTGGAGAAAGTTGCATTTAAAGAAATCAAAGCAGCCATAGCTAAAGCTCCTTCTCTAAGAAGTCCAGATTTCAATAAAGAATTCATTGTGTATACCTTTGCTTCAGATGATTCTCTCGCAGTTGTGCTTATGCAAAAGGTGGAATCAGGAGATGAATACCCAATTTCGTTTATGAGCACTAGTCTGCAAGGCGTTGAACTGAACTACCCTATTTTAGAAAAGCAGGCATATGCCATATTTAAAGCAGTAAAGTAGTTCAGGCCATATATTTTAAAGAACATAACTAAAGTTGTAGTTCCCCATCCCGCTGTCAGATCTCTCTTTGTTCAGAAATAATTAGGAGAAAGAAGAGGAAATTGGGTTACCGCGCTTCAGGAGTATGATTTAGAATTTAAACCTACCACCATTATTAAAGTTCAAGGCTTATGTAAATTACTCACTGAACATCCTGTCGACGAAGAGTTGAATTGTGAAAATGAATCCGAACAAAACATGGTTGAGGTATGTCCCATCTTTACAGCTCCTGAATCTTGGTATAGGGACCTAATGCATTATTTGCAGCAAGGGTACTTACCAGATCACTGGAGGTCTAAGCAAAGAAGGGAACTCCATTTGAAATCAACAACTTATCAAATTATTTATGGAGTACTGTTCAGAAAGAATAATGATGGTATCTTTCTTAGATGTCTGGAGAAAGAAGATGCAGGTAAAGTAGTTAAGGAATTACACGATGGCCCTGCTGGTGGACATTATTCTGGAGATACAACTCATAAAATAATGAGAGCTAGTTATTATTGTCCCACCTTGTTCAAATATGCCCATGCCTATGCTAGGAATAGTGATGTGTGTCAGAGGAGTGCTCGTAAATTACTGAAAGTAGCAGGACCATTGTAGCCAGTCATTATCTTAGAACCATTTGAGCAGTGGGGCATATATGTCATTGGAGAGATAAACCCAAATTATTCACTTCAGGATCGATACATCCTAACGGCCACAAACTATTTAACGATATGGGAAGAAGTTGTCCCGTTACGCAAAAACAATGAGGATGCGGTTATCAATTTCGTAAAAGAGAACATCATAACCATGTTTGGGTTCCAATTTCCCTAGTTTTTTATAATGCAACTTATTTCTCGTCTTTTAAGATAAATGAATTTGTTTATGAAAGAGGAATTAATTTACATTATTCATCCAATTACTATCCCCAAGGAAATGGACTAGCTGATCTACCAACAAAAACCTTATCCGAATTCTTAAGAAAACCATGATTGAAAATCAGAGGAGTTGGCACACAACTCTCCCAAATGCTTTATGGGAAGATAGATTCACCCCAAAGATTTCTTTAGGATTTTCCCCGTATACTCTTGTCTATGGTAAAGAAACCATCCTTCCTCCAAATATCTTACTCCCATCTTTGCAGCTGGCCCAAGCCTCCTGAGGTTCCAACAGTCAAGTCTTACAATTTAGGATTGACACCCTGCTGAAGCTTGAAGAATCCCGGCAGAAAGCCAAAAACCATTTCCACCAAAACCAAGATATAGTCAAAAGGTGGTTTGATAAAAGAAAGTCTGGCAAGAGAAGTTTTGAAGTAGGAGATTTGGTTCTGAAATGGGACCATCCAGATGATGGTAAGGGAATGCACACAAAGTTTCAACATTTACGGGTCGTCCCTTACCAAATTTCTGAAAAGCTTGGTCTGTCAACATATAAGCTTAAAGACTTGCAAGGGGAGGAAGTAACTCTACCTCTCAACGGCCTTGCTTTAAAGTAGTACTTCGCTTAGTCCTTTGTGAGTTGTTGTACATAAATAAGCACTCTTGTTTCTTTCTTCTCAGTTTGTTATATTTTGTTTTCTATTATTTTTTTCAGTTAGTTTGGTTTTTTTTCCACCTCGCTCTATGCTCAAAGTTTTCTTTATTCTTTCAAATGAAGACTAACCCAGCTTTTGGTGTAGAGGTGAGATAGACCTTCGAACGAGACTCAAAATCCTGTAAGGCAGAAACCTACTTACAAAGAAATGTTTTTGTGACTTTGTTTTCACTGTTGAGTTTCCAGGAATGAAGAGATCCTTTTTTTGTTGGTCAAAATAACCCTTTTTTAAATAACTAAGATTCAACATTTCCTTCTTACTATCTTGGGGCTCCATTCACTCTAACATTAATACCTTTCTTGAGAAATTCACTATGTCAGACCCATGGAAAGTAAGCATGTCTCACAGATATATAATATTTAAAATGATCCCATGCTGCAAATGAAAGCCAAAAGAGCTTATATTAAAGAGTATGATTTCCAGAAAATCTCGCCTCAATTAAAGCATGGCAGAGAAAAGCAAAGCACTTTCAATTCAGAAAAGTTGTTCAAATAAATCAGCCCAACAAGGTTCTTCTCCATCCGTGAAGCATGATAATCAAATTAATTTCTTTCTCACAGAAAGGGACATTATGGATTGAAGAACCTAAATCAAAGATGGAAGTTGATGAAATTCATTTCTTGAAGGCTCAAATGGCAAAAGTCGTCAATCGAGAAACATCCAAAAGGATGCAAATAGCATGGGAATGAGGAACGAACAAATATGTCTGTGAAATATTGTTACAATCCTGTGGAGTCCTTTTAGTTAACATCTAGAAGGAAGAATTTTTAAAAAGAACTCCGTACTCAGGCCCTAAGAGAGTTGTAAAGTAGTATGATTCTATGTTTCCTTCTCCCAAAATGACCATAATGATGAGAGTGATCACTGCATTCACAAAAGCTGAACTATGAAGACATTGTTACCCATATAAATCAGCAGTTTGTAAGTTTTCTACCCCTAAGGAGAGTTTTTTTTCAGAGATCTGTGTTCACCAGGGAATTGCCAATTGTTCTTGCTGCAACATCCCCCCCAAAATATTTGTAAATATTGGGGCCCCTCCTTCCTATTTTTAGAAAAGTTTGCTTAGGAGCCAAGTCCTTCCTAGAAAGTCTTTTTGTACTTAGTTTTTTCTAGAAAAGGCAAGTCCTTGAGTTTGTTTTATCTCTTTTATGCTAAGTAAAACTGAGTCTATGTTGCCGAAAAGAAAGCTTAACTCACCCAGTTGAGCCGAAATGTACGGACCCTTTTGTTAAGTTTTGTTGAGATTTTTTGTTTCGACACAACTCACCCAGTTCTACCGCAGTAAGAGAACCTTTTTTATTAAGTTTTTTCTAAGTCTTTGTTTTGGACGAACTCACCCAGTCTCGCCGCAATGGTCGCTCTGACTCACCCAAATCATCCGAAACATGGTTTTGCTAGCCTTGTTTCTTTTTTAAGTTCTCGTTTCAACGAAACATGCCAGGTTGTGCTGATGTAACTCGCAGGTGCTTTCTAAAATGGCTAACACTTCGTCAAAATAAAGTGTTCGAAGTTCCTTTTCGGAAAAACTCACCCTGAACGTCCGAAACATGGCATTTGTCTTTTTTTTTTCCAAAAGATTTACATTGCAGCAAAAATCGCCGAGTTGCTCCAAAGTAAATCATGCATGTGATCCGAACCAGCTAGGTGCTCCACCAACCTTAAACCTTTTTGGGAAGAACTCAACCATTGACGTTGAAGCTATCGATACAACCCGCCGAAAGCTTCTGGTTGACGGCTCGTATTCAATGCTAAAGCGGCGCTGAAAGTGACCCTTGTCACATCGCCGTAACGACGTTTTAATGCACCATTAACCCAATTTAATGCCCACGCGTGTCATTTTTCTTTATATAGTAAGTGGGGTTTTAGGCCGGTCATCTTAGTTGTTTCTGTTATAGTTAGAGTCTTTGAAGAGAACATCTTTCAAGGTCAAGATAGCCATTCAGGCGCAGCCAAGTCTGCAACTCGTTAGCTTCTCCCAAGCCAATCGCCTGCTGCCAAGTAAGTAACTTCACCGGGTTTTTGGGACTTTGTTTTCAATAGCCTATGTTGTTGTTTATTTTCATCGTTACTATTTTTCACGGCTAGCCTCATCCATGTTGGAGCTGTTGCACCCGTCTGATTATTCACAGAGCCACTGAGAATCCTGATGAATCCCTCCCTACCCATTTGTTTGTCCTCCTGAAGCCCTAGTAACCCGAGCCTTGTGGATGGTCGTACCCAACCGCAATCTTTTGGCTGCTCTCGCATATGTCCTTTTATCACCTTCCTAGAGATCCTAGTTAGAAAGTTCTGCATTAACACTGAGATTTTTCGTTGTAGCACTGATAGGGAAGGCTAGTATTCATAAGTTTTGTCTTAATAGATGCCTATCATGGGTTCATTTTCCTAGTTGCTTGCGTTTTGTGTGAAGCGTAATATCATTATCGGAGTTGTTTAATAGCACTTTCTTATTGCTATGTAGGCTGTAGTAATGAATTTTTGTCTCAATACTTAGTCTGCATTCTGCTTTTATCATTTATCTACTCATGTATTGTTTTGGGTAGGTGTAATGCACAATGCCGAAAGGTAGCAAGAACAAAGCAAAGATGGCTGAACTAGAGTCAGGTGGCATTGAAGCGATAATTGAGACATTATATGAAGACACCAAGCCATTCATGGGCATTGCACCCGAGTTTAAATGGGGAGATCTGGATCCCATGATTAGAGACCAGGAAATTCCCAGGTCAGTCCTGGAAGAGATGTACCTTCACCAGAACATCAAAAGTTCTGGCATTACCAAAGCAGTAACGTGCCCCAAGCTCTTTCCCTCCTCGGAAGTTATCAGTTGATTTCTATAACATGCAAATGTTGAATCGAGGGTCTTATCTGACAGTAACGGAGAAGCATTCACCTCGTTTCAACCATCCCATATCATGACAACCTAAAAAGTTCCCCCCACTCAGCAGCTGTTAAATGATGCATGGTTAACATGGATTTTGTGGAAATGGCCAAGAAATTGCTAATTCAAGGCAGGTAGCTGAGGGTGAAATAAAGTGATGATTATGAAGTGCAGGCGCTAAGGCCTCCCTTCAGAGTTATTTCCCTCATGTTAAGCAGGATATTTGGCAGAGTTGGTGGAACCACTTATCAGCTGCACTAGGTACCTCTAATCCATGTAGCATTCAAAGGCATGGTGTTCAATTAGGCAGACATCCTATCAGATAATATATCCAAATCCATAATTGCTGCTAAGGAAGGACTGTGTTGGGGAAAATATGAGTTCTACATGCCATCATACCTCATGGATTTCATTCTGGTAAGGCATCCATTCCCAAGGTTAGGATGCATTTGGAACAAGGCCGACACCCTAGTTTATATTGGTTACAAGATCTTATGGGCCCATAATTACAAATGGAATTACAAGATCATATGTGAAGAATTGATCATGCCATTGTATGAGCTAATGTTCAATAAGGAACCTAGTTGCGTATCTGAGAATGCCATGGCCGTCTTAGAAGAAGGAACCTACATAAGACTGTATGGAGGTTCCAAACCACCATACCTCCTGCCTAAGTATTCTACTGATTTTTTCATCCTTAAAGAGGAAGTCAGGTAGGTTTTTATAGATGGAATTGGTCATGTCCTAAAGAAAGTGAAGGAAGCCTCCTTCCCGGCACTACCTTTATATGTTGGAGCATACAAGTTTTCTAAATTCAGTTCAGTTGAAGAGTTTGTTCAAGAGCTAAAGGATTTTCACTTTGGAGAAAGAATCTTCACAAAGAATGATAGGCTTAATAAAGCCACAGATCATTGTAGGCTGGTTAATGCACACTTTGAGTATGCTCACTATTTTGATTAAGACGAAGATGTTTTCAGAGCGGTCAATAATATGATCGAATTTCAGAGGCACCTCCATCTTATAAGTGGAGCTGGCACTAGTTCTACTGCAACCCAAGTTGTTAAAAAAGCAGAATTGCGAAGAGAGAAAGAAGAAGTCGAGGATTTGACGAAAAAAGAGCGAAGGCTCAAAGCTGAGAGTGAAAAGTTCCAAAGGGAAGCAGTAGAAAGGCAGAAGAAGGAGCATGAAGATAGGTTTCAAGATGAAGAATCTCAGAGGCTTCATGATGAGGAGATAGAGAAAACAAGGTTGGAGGAAGCTTCCAAAGAACAAGAAGAAAGAGAAGTAGTTGAAAAGCAGCTTCAAGCTGAAGAAGAGGAGAGGCAGTTGAAGGAAGAAGAGGGAAATAAGGCCAAGGAAGATGCACAAGCTGAAGGCTCGAATATGCAGGACATGGACTTAGATCCATCCCAAGTAGTCTGGACGCCGACCTAAGAGGAAACAATCCCTATAGAAGTTCTTCCACTAGTCCCTTTTACTCCATCAAAGGATCATACTATGACCCATTGGGACAAATTTGTTTATGACAAGAAAAGGAAGTCCATTTTCCGAAGGACAGAGACAAGGTTGAAGAATCATTTCCACCCGGACATCATCACCATGCGAGAAACCACTATCATGTGCAAGGCACACAGAATGCTCCATTGGCTATGGCATCCGCTACCGTATCCGCCGCCAAGGTAAGCCAAGACAATGTACTCATGATAGTAAATGAGTTGGATGCAACCAAGAAAAGGGATCGCATGTTGCAGCTCACTGTGGTTAATGAGCAAGCTTATAGGGACTTAGTGGTGAAGAAATACAATCACTTGTTGTTAGATCAGAAGGAATTGTCAGATAAGTATTAGCACCTAGAAGAAGAAAAGGAACACTTGGTAGTACAGATTATGATAATTGAAGGAGAGAAGAATGATTTTGAAGCCAGGATCATTCAATTAGAAGAAGAGAAGGAGTTGATGGAGGAGTATCTAGAACAAGCAAGCAACAAGGAAATGGACCTGAGCCCCTTTCATGAACAATCCTGCGACATACTAAAAAAGATGCACTAGTCCCCGAAACTACTTACTGAAGATATTTGCAAGCTGAAGAAAATGATGGACAGGATGAAGGAGATTAATTCTGGAGCCATCAGGCTCAAGAAGAAATATACACATGGGTAAAAGAGGATATTATAAAACAGATGGAATGGAGAGAAGGGAAGTCATAATTTCCCCAGCACCTCCATCTCAAATCCGTGGCCAAGTTTAATGAAGATATAGTCTTCGTGGAGTTCTATAAGAACGGCGGTGTGAAATTAAACTCTGTGATCCAATTAACTATGGGAAAATGAAGCAGTCTTTATCAGAAGATTCAGGAAGTTCATGGAAGGTGCAAAATGGTGATATCTCAAACTCTTGAAGACTTTCCAAGCAAAGAGCAGCACTTGTTCGAATTGAAAAGTGAATTAAGCACCAAGATGGAATACGTAAGGAAGATAGATGTATTGACAATGGATTACCTTCATCAATGCATCGTGCAACCCTCCATCTATGCTCACCTATTTCAGGAGATTCTCCAAACCACAAAAGCAGAGGTGTTGTAAATCGAAGTAGAGCTGGCCAAGCATGTGATTTCCTAGAAAATTTTGCTTCCTGCCCCTGCTAACATATTTCTGCGAGACACAGGCATTTGGCTCAGCTATATAGGAGAAGATGACAAGCAAGCTACAACAGGAGCACTGGTGGAAGTAGCAGTGCTAGTAGAGACAAGATCTCCATCTGGAACAAAAGCGCCAGCAGAGGATGGAAGCTGACTTGGCAATCCAAAGTGTCTAGTGATATACTAGGAATTTTTCTTTTCTGTTATTTAGTCGTGAGGATAAAGATAGCTGGGTTTTGGTCTTTTGTGTAAAAAAATTGCACGAATTATTCTAATTTTTGTAAAGGGAATTTAAAAGACAAATTAAAAGATTTGGGGAAAGGGTACATGTGGCAGATCTTGGAGCATTTTGTAAGGTTATATATAGAATATTAGAGAATGGTGAAAGGACTTTTGGCAGGTGAAAAGTCATTTTCTGTCTTGTACGTGAACTGATTTGCTACATGTAATTGAAATTTGATTTTTGCCTAAAGAAAGCCTGGGAGACTGCGTTTTTTCCTGAAAGATGTGTTAAATGTCTGCTGGATTATTCCTATGCCATCTATACATTACTGTGATATCATTCCTTGCTGTTATGAATTGCTTCTATGTGATGAATTTTTTCATAATTTTCAGTGCAAAGATGTTTATCTCAAATGAGTAATAGAATGTGGTAATTAAATCAAAGCTATCTTTGATATCTTTTACCTTCTGCTAGAAATGCATCTTTATGATTAAATAGCTATATGTGCAATCTTTCGATATTTCTTTCAGTTTATTACTCATGTCTACAATTTGCTCCTTGCAAGGATAGATTAGATTTTCTTATACAGTTTTAGATTAAATTCTGCTTGGTTACCTTTATTTAGCTTAGAGCACTTGCATATCATCTTTAAAATCAAATACATAAACGGTGGATCGGGCTACAACCGATACAAAGAATACAATTTTTTTAAATCTTATACAGTAGCCGGAACCGTTAACCGGACGGATTCCCCATACCAAACGGTGAGCGATCTAATTGGGCTTGCTTACCGGGGAGAATCCCTTGCTAATTGATGCTATGATTTTTGGGGCATCAACATGCTCCAGAGCTCTATTAACTATAATTAAAATTTCAAGCTATTATGAAAAAAACAGAGTCAAAGATTCGACCACTGAGTGGAGCTTCGACAACACAGAAGAAGTCCTTAATACTTTACAGAGCTAAAATGAAATAACACAGTCAAAACCGAATGAAGTAATGTTGCAACCTAAGGGAAAACCCTCGTGAAGCATCATGAAACACTCCATAGGGAGGTCATGAATGCTTAGTGTCTCTTTCAATATATTCAACATCATGCTAACACCTTTAAACATTGTAAACAATCATTTAACCAGGGAAAGCTATGTGTAGAGCCAATATCTAACATGCAACAACATAACTTAGTGATAGCGAAGGAGAAAATGGAGAACGAGAAATCTTGCTCGACCATTACAATGGGAGACCGATTATAATCTCAAGGTTTTCGATCTCAACGATGCGTAGTAAGCCATGTATAGAGCCAAGATGGAACAACCAACCTGTGTTAAATGCATCATATGGATTTACCAACCCAGTCCATGTTGGCACCTTGCGGTGGTACTACAAATCAACAAGGCGATCACAGTATTAATTATTAAGATCATAACATTTAATCCATAAAATCATAATGGATTGCATATGTCAAAACCATAGTATAAGCATTCACTATGTTAAGGTTTTCTATCCAGCTCATCAATTTGGCATAGTCGTGATACGACATATAAACATAGGCTTCGAATTATATATTTATTCATAGGGTTATGCATAGTTACAAATGCTATGGTAATGTTATATGAAGCTCTAGTAGCATAAATGAATAGCATTTTTACATAGTTTATAAGCTATATTGCAAATCGGGGATGGGGTTTACTATGGTAGCAATACCATAAGTCAGACCTTTCACATAATCTCTTGTAGGTTAATAAAATAACAAGTGTTCATTCATAATGTATTATGAGATTATTAATACCATAATGGAAGTAGTGGTAAGTTGTTAGCTTAGGATTGGGTATGGCTTATCCATTTAGCGAGGATAATAATAATATTGTTGTTAAGTTCACAAGTTAAGATGTATCATTTAGAAGTATAAATTGTAATCGTTACGATGGTAGAAAAGTCAATCATGACAGTAATAAAAACATATAGTTGTCAAATCTATGGCTGACTTTTATTCCACAAATTACGTCCAGTAAATATATGGCACATGCATAGATTACAAAAATACAAATTATACCTTATAGATGGGTGATGCTGAGTCACAAAGAATCCTCATTTTTTAGCATACCTATGACATAAGAATTAATATCGTCAACATACTTATATAAAAATAAAAATAAAAAAATTGGGTAGTTTTGGGGTTGTGGCAAATTGGTATCAGAGCACGGTTACAAACACTAGGATTGAAAATAGGCTCAACATGCATGATCATCATGGAACAAAAAATAAACAAAAATGACTTATGTTTTCTCTATGATAGTCCAGGAACAGAAATATAATCTCTATTTTGTAAGAAAATGGAAGGAGTAGAGACATCTGCCGAATATGGATCACATCATAGTGAATAAGAAAATCATGAACAAGAAAATATTAATAACGGAAATCTATGGGTTGATCTGAATGATAACAGAAATGATAATAAATCTGGATTCTTACAAACTCTAAAAGAATTAAAGGCGGAAATACAAAGTGTAAAAGAAGATAATGAACGTATCTTAAAGGCACAGGAAGAGCTAAATAACATTTTACTTACTAAGATACTTGAGCAAGAAACAGTAAATAAAAAACCTATGGATGAAGAAATTGAGAAAAATGCATCATATAAGCGTAGAGCAAGAAAGTTAAATTTTGCAGATAATGAAAGTGATTCATCTAGTGGAATTTCAGTAACAGAACATAAACAGAAAAATAATACCAGTGATATTAGTGACAGTTAACAAATCAAGAAAAAGAGTAAACACTACAAAGAAATTACTGGGGAATTTAAGAAAATAAAAACACCTATCTTTAATGGTGAAGTAGAAACCGGAGAAGAAGCTGAAGCATGGTTGTCTGGAATGCCTAAATACTTTCCAATTTATAATTACTCCACATAACTTAAAGCAAAAATGGCTATTTATAATCTGTCTGGAAAGGCAGATATATGGTGGCAAGATATTAAAAAGGTAAAGAACATAAAAGAACGTCACATAACATGGAGCTCTTTTAAGAAACTGTTTGAAAAAAAATACTTATCTGAGCAGTATTATGAAGAGAAACCAAATAATTTTATGATATGAAACTTGGAACACTAACTATGAAAGAACTATGCAGCAAGTTTCTAAGTTTACTTCGATATGTACCTTACATTATTGAAGAGAAACCAAAAGTACAATGATTTCTATGTTGTTTTCCTGTTATATATAAATAAAGGATTGAGTATGATAATCCTAAAACTTTGGAAGAAGCAATGAGAAAATAAAATGTATGCTTTGAAAAAAATAAAAATAGAAAAGATAACTTACCAGCTCGGAAAGGAATGATCTCTCATCAAAAGAAAAGAGGAACTAAGTTTTTCAAAAATTCTAGAAATAACTATAAAAGTTATCAAGGTAATAATTTCATAAACAGACCTCAAAATGCAATGAATAATAAAAAAAGAGATATACCTGCTACTTATAACAAATTTAATAACCCAATGGAACCTTGACAATGTTGGGAGTGTGGAGAACCACACTACTTTAAAGATTGTCCAAAGAAAAGAAAGTATGTTAATCAATTATATTCTATACAAGAAGATGCTACTGTAGGTGATGTGGCCAAAAGCATACCAAGGATTAGCGCAGCAATGGAGAATCGACAAGCAGATCATCAATCAACAATGGGAAAAATAGAAGATATGTTAAAAAATAAACCTATTTCTATGTTGATAGATCCAGGTGAAAGTTTAAGTTATATATCTCCTAGATTGGTAGAATCATGTAAACGTCAGCAAGATAAATTTGAAAATTCATGGTTAGTTCAGCTTTCTACAGGCACAAAAAGGAAAGTAACTAACTTTGTTAAAAACTGTGAGTTTTTCATGAATGACTTGAAAACACATGCAGATTTGAATGTTTTACCTTTGGGATCGTATGACATTATAATAGGAATGAACTGGTTAGAGAAACATAGAGTGATTTTAAAATGATATGATAAATCTTTTACATGCAAAGATGAAGAAAATAATTCCGTTATAGTGAAAGGAATTCCTAGGAAAGTTATGATTAGAGAAATTTATGCTTTCCAAATAAAAATATCTGTTAGGAAAGGATGTAAAGTTTTTATTGTTCACATACTTGATGATAGAGATAAAAGTGATAAAATTGATATAAATTATATTCCAATACTAGAAGAATTCAAAGATGTATTTATGGAATAAATTCCAGGACTACATCCTAAAAGAGAGATAGATTTTACAATCGATCTTATACCAGGAGCAGTACCAGCTTCGAAAGCTCCTTAAATAATGAACATATTGGAATTAAATGAATTAAAAGCTCATATTAAATAATTAATTGACAATAAGTATATCCGACCAAATATATCCCCTTGGGGAGCACCAGAGATATTTGTTAAAAAGAAAGATGGTACTTTAAGATTGTGCATCGACTATAGACAACTAAATAAGATGACAATTAAAAATAGATACCCGTTACCCTGAATTGATGATTTATTTGATCAATTCAGAGAAGCAACAATATTTTCTAAAATAGATTTGTGATCGGGATATCACCAAGTAAGAGTAAAAGATGAATACATTTAAAAAACTGCTTTTAGGACCAGGTATGGTCATTATGAGTTTGTCGTGATGCCTTTTGGGTTGACAAATGCACCAACAGTGTTTATGGTCTTAATGAATAGTGTATACTTAGTAAATACCTAGATAAATTTGTAGTCGTTTTTATCGACGATATATTAATTTACTCTAAGAATGAACAAGAACATGAAGAACACTTAAGAATTGTACTACAAGTATGAAGAGAACAAGAACTTTATGCGAAATTCAGTAAGTGTGATTTCTTTAAAGATAGAATGCAGTACTTAGGACATGTGATAAATAAGGAAGGTATATCAGTTGAACATAATAAAGTAAAATCCATAATGGAATGGCCAGTTCCTAAACACATATCTGATATACGATCATTCATGGGAATAACAAGTTACTACAAAAAAATTATTCAAGGTTTTTCAAAAATTTCTTATCCTATAGCTTCTTTACAGAATAAAGGAAAGAAGTTTGATTGGAATAATAAATGCGAAGAAAGTTTTAATAAACTAAAACATTTGTTAACAACAGATCCTATTCTAAAGATTGAAAATCCTTATAAAGAATTTACTATTTGCACGGATGCATGCAAGGAAGGTTTAGGAGGAGTACTAATGCAAGATAATTATGTTGTGGCTTATGAGTCAAGAAAATTAAAATAACATGAAAGAAACTATGAAACTCATGATTGGGAGTTGGATTCTATAATTCATGCACTAAAAATGTGGCGACATTATCTTATTGGTAGGCGATTTATACTAAAAAATGGTAATGTTAGTCTAAAGTATCTATTTGACCAGCAGAATGTGAATGCAAGACAAGCAAGATGGTTGTCTTTTCTAAGTGAATATGATTTCAAAATAAAACACATTAAAGGGAAAGAAAATAAAGTAGAATACGCTTTGAGTCGCCATGCTAACCTGTTGTATATGGATGCAAGTAGTGGTTACGAAACTGATTTAGAGATAAAAATACAAACAACATCAAGAACTGATGATGAATATCAGAAAATAAAAGTTAAAACAGCAGAAAATGAGGTAAGTGAAATAAAAACATATTTTAAACTAAGCAGAAAAGCATTACTAATGTATAAGGACAGGTTATATGTACCTAATTCTGCATAAGTTAAGTTGTTGATTATGAATGAAATACATAAGAAACCTTATTCAGGATACCCTGAATACCCAAAAATGATTAATATGTTGATGAAAGAATTTTATTGGCCTAATATGAAAAATGAAGTTGTTGAATATATATCTAAATGCATGGAATGTCAGCAACTTAAAATTGAAAATCGGCATCCAGCAGGTTTATTACATCCTTTACCCATTCCAGAATGGAAGTGGGAAGTAATTAGTATGGACTTCATAACAGGTTTTCCTAGAAACACTAAACAAAATGATTCTATAATGGTTGTTGTAGATAAGTTCAGCAAGGCGACACATTTTATTCCTGTTAAATCTACATACAAGGCAATTCATATTGTTGATATATCTATAAGAGAAATTTGCAGATTGCATGGTGTACCTAAAATAATTGTTTCTGACAAGCATACAAAGTTTACAGGAAATCTTTGGAAGGATTTGTTTAAAGGGTTAGATACTAAACTGAATTTTAGTACATCTTTTCACCCTTAAACTATTCAAATTTGAGCATTAATTCACAATACTCTTGGATCTTTACTGAGAGAATAACATATACAGTATATCAATGCATAACAATCACAATAAGCATGACAAGCATCAGAAGAATCAAAAACATAAGAGACAAGAGACACAGAGTTTCCGTGGGGAAAACTCTAAGGTGAAAAACCCCACAACTTCCTCAGAGATAGAGAGAGCAATGGCTCAACCAAAGTACAACCAAAATACACTTGAGATAGTCTCCTAGAGCAGATGATCCTCCTCCTCACTAGTGCGCCACTTTCTGAGTGAGAGAAGTGTGTCTTTCCGAATGATCCAAATAGAGATCTCCCGATCTCTATTTATACTTAACATGTTTTCCCAGTGACCTTATGGGGCCAACTTGTCTATATAGATACATCCACAATATAATATATATTTTAGGGACGACCCCACACATGGTGGTCTAATAACCCATCGGCAAGTACACACACTTGTGACACTTGTCAATCCACATGACGACACTTCCTTATAGAGGAATAACACATCTCTTATAAGGGTACAATAAATATATATGAAATACATTCCGAAGTTACATATACATCAACACTCCCTCTTAACTAGGAAGGTATTTCTCGCCACAGATCTTCTAGCACAAGTCTTCTTCTCTGGATCATCGTCACTGGATAATCGTCATTGATTCATCATCATCATCACTGTTGCTGCTATCTCAATCAATCTCTGAATCTACTCGTCATAGGAAGTTCTACAGAGCCAATCCTTTTTCATACTGGATGTAGGCCCACCACCTGCAGGTCTTCATCATCTGTGCGAACAGTCTGATAGAGGTGGCCTCTCATGACTAATTTTATGTGCGGATGCAATACCGGAAAGAGTATCCCAGGAACATTTATGTGCCTAAGAACAACCGGCAAGATCTCCCAGGACTAATTACATGCATCTCCTCCACAATACCTTTAAAGAGCATCCCAGGAACATTTATGTGCCACAGCACGACCGGCAAGATCTCTAAAGAGCATCCCAGGACTTATTACGAGCACACAGCTCAACCTCTCGGATCTCCAGGACCGATTACATGTGGATAGACAAAACCTTTAAAGAGCATCCCAGGAACATTTGTGTGCCGCAGCACGATCGGCAAGATCTCTAAAGAGCATCCCAGGACTAATTACGAGCACACAGCTCAACCGCTCGGATCTCCAGGATTGATTACATGTCTCCATAGTAATACCTCATCCCAGGACTGATTACGAGCACACAGCTCAACCTATCCGATATCTGAGGACTGATTACATACTACATAGCAATACCGGAAAGAGTACCCTAGGAACATTTATGTGCCGCAACACGACCGGCAAGAGCTCCCAGGACTGATTACATGCGATTTGCACAACCTGCCACATATCATCTCTGACCTCCAAGTATCAACCTGATACTCATGATCCAATGGATCGTCATCGCATGAGGCATCATCCTGATTCCCATGATCATACTGATCATCATCACTTGTACCATCCTGGTACATATCATCTGGAGCAACATCCTGAAGCTCATCACCATGATCAACCTGATCATACAATGCATCCACCCGATGCACACCAAGTATCTACCTGATACATATCATCATACATGATCCACCTGATCATACAGTGTATCCACCTGATACAAATACAAATACATGATACATATCAACATACATGATCTACCTGATCATACAATGTATCCACCTGATATATATACAGATACATGGTCCAAGCATCCAACATGATGCATATGCAAAATACAAACAAATGATCCAACCGATCATATCCATCATCCAACATGATGCATACATACATATAAATATAAATGATCCAACTGATCATATCCAGCATCCAACATGATGTGTACATACATATACATATAAATGATCCAACTGATCATACAAAGCAGAAACCAGATCATCCCGATGCTCATCATCCAGCGCTTACATCCACAGCCATGTGAAGGATCCTCCTTCCAACATGCTTGGAATGGCTTCAGCAAATGTGTCCATCACTTCTTCCTCGAAGTGTCATCGATCTGAAGAACACCAAGCCTCTCCCTGAAGTACTCGAACTTCACCCTGGCTAGTGGCTTCGTTAGCACATCTGCAATCTGCTTGTCCGTCGCAACATACAGGAGCTTCATGGCTCCTCTCTGCACCATATCCCTGATATAGTGATATTTGATCTTTATGTGTTTCGACCTGTCATGAAACACTGGGTTCTCAGACAGCTTCACACAACTCTAGTTATCGCAGAATATACCAGTAGCATCCAATGGGAGATCAAATAACTCAGACAGTAGCTTCCGTAGCCATACTGCCTCACAACTAGCTGAACAGGCTGCAACATACTCTGCTTCAGCTATACTCAGTGCTACGCAGGACTGCTTTCTACTAAACCAAGAGATCACACCTGATCCCATACTGAAGCAGCACCCAGATGTGCTCTTCCTATCTGCAGCACTGCCAGCTCAATCTGAATCAACATAACCCTATAGGTTAAACTTTTGATTCGCTTCATACTTGAGCCCATAATACACTGTACCCTTCAGGTACCTCAGGACATGCTTTACAGCAACCAGGTGAACACTCCTCGGATCCGTCAGGAACTGGCTCAATGTGTTCACTGCAAAGCAAATATTTGGTCTCGTGTTCGTCAGGTACATCAAGGACCCAATCATCTGACAATACGTAGAGACATCAACCGGCTCAAATGAAGCATCACATAGAAGCTTTAGATTCGATGCCATGGGTGTGGCCATGGCCTTGCAATCCATCATCCCAAATCTCTTTAGGATATCTACTGTGTACTTCCCTTGACCAAGGAAGATCCCACCTGAATTCTGCCACACCTCCATACCTAGGAAATAATGCATCATTCCCAAATCTTTCATATCGAACTTAGCAGCAAGCTTCCTCTTAGTATCTGCAATCAATCTATCATCTCCTGTTACAAATAATTCATCCACATACAGGAGTAGAATCACAGGATTCCCTTCCTCAACCTTGTAGTAGAGGTTGGAATCCGCTTTACTCTTGGTAAAGCCCAAGCTAGATAGGAAACTGTCCATCCTACCATACCAAGTTCTGGGAGCTTGCTTGAAGCCATACAAGTATTTCTTCAATCTGCACACATATGACTCCATGTCGTGTATTTCAAAACCGAGTGGCTACTCCACGTATACTTCCTCTTCAACTACACCATTCAAGAAAGAAGTCTTGACATCCATCTGGTGTATTTTCCATTTCATTGCTGTAGCCAGGGCAAGTATTGTTCTGATGGAAGTATACCTGGCTACAGGTGCAAAAGTTTCTTGATAATCTATTCCCTCTTTCTGAGAGAAGCCACGAGCTACGAATCTTGCTTTGTATTTCTCTCCACTGCCATATGCAGCATGCTTGATTTTGTAGATCCATTTGGAAGTCACAACAGACTTCTCTTTAGGTCTTGGGACAACATCCCAAACATCATTCTTCATTATTGATTGGTATTCCTCAACCATGGCATCCTTCCATTCTTTCTTTTCCGCTGCTTCTTCATAACTTGAAAGTTCGTTGTTCATAATGTCACAGAGTAAAGCAACATAGCTGGTATGTGATCTGGTTCTCTTCTTTGCTCTGTGTTCTTCTTCTGGAATGCCAAATATTTCTGCATCTTGAATGAGCTCTCGAGCCCATGCAGGTTTCCTCTTGTGAGAGTTATCCTCACGGGGTGGATCTATAGGTTCTTGTGGATCTTCAAACTCCCGAACAACTTCTGGAATTTCTTTAGTCATGGTAGTGTCTTGAAATCTAGTTTCCTTAGGTTCTTCATAAACTTCGATAGGTGCCTTCCTTGATTTGATGAATGTTGAGTTTTCATCAAATGTTACATCCCTACTGACATCAATCTTCTTGAACTCTGGAAAGTATATTCTGTAAGCCTTCGAGCTTTCACTGTAACCCATAAAGATACCCTTCTTTCTTGAAGGATCTAGTTTGGTCATCTTTTCCTTTGGGACATGAGTGTATACTGGACAACCAAATATTCTGAGATGGATGACTTCAGGTTTCTTACCAGAAAAGACCTCTTCTGGTGTCTTGTTTTCCAATATCTTGTGGGGTGTTCTATTCTGCACATATACAGCTGTTCTAGTTGCTTCTGCCCATAGATGCATAGGTAGATCCTGGTCATGCAACATTGCCCTTGTTGCTTCCATGATTGTTCTATTCTTCCTTTCTACAACTCCATTCTGTTGAGGATTATAAGGATCACTCAACTCCCTCTTAATCCCTGAATCACTGCAAAGCTTCTTGAAGTCACCTGAGGTGAATTCTCCACCATTGTCAGATCTGAATGTTTTGATCTTTTTGTCAATTTGATTCTCCATCAAGGTTTTGAATTCCTTGAACTTATCAAACACCTCATCTTTGTTTTTCAAGAAGTATACCCAAGTCTTCCAGGAGAAGTCATCAATAAATGAGACAGAGTAAACATACCCACTTAGATAACTGGATGACATAGGACCACATACATCTGAGTGGATGATTTTCGGGATATCTTTTGCCTTGCTTTCACTGCTTGGGAAAGCATTCTTAATATTCTTACCTTTTGCACATCCTTTGCAAACACCTTCATGTTTGGTCTTGATTTCAGGAAGACCCTCTACAGCCTTGCTTGCAATTGGAAGTGCCCTATAGTGCATATGAGCAAGTCTTCTATGCCAAAGTTCACTTGGCTCCATGGATTCATGCACCATGGCATGTTCAGGTTGTCCTTTTAATTTATACAAACCTCCCTCTTGCTCTCCAATCACAACTGCATCATCTATGGTATTTCTCTTTGGTCACATTAGGACTTGGCCATCCACAAATGCAACCCTCATTCCTTTTGCATCCAATGCAGAGATGGAGAGTAACTTCTTCTTGAGCCCAGGTACATAAAGGACTTCTTTCATCTTCAAAGATTTTCCAGAATCTAGGTTGTAGGAGGCTTCACCACTTCCTTTGATGGGATATTGATAATCATCCCCAAGTTTCACTTTATGGGGTGATTCATGTTCAGACAGATTTACAAAGGATTCTTTAAACCCATTCATGTGTTTGGAAGCCCCACTGTCAACTAACCAATCATTACAACCATGGGAGATAGTACCTGTGAGAGCAGAGATTAGAACATACTCTTCTTCACTTGATGAGTCATCATTACTATCATCACTTTCTGCCCTAGCCTTCTTCTTTGGAGGTTCATCATCTTCGGCAGCATGAGCATGGTACCTTCTTTTGTTACCCTTCTTCTTCTTGCTAGAGTTGTTGTTCTTGTGGTTGTCCCTTTTGTTCTC
The DNA here is from genome assembly GCA_027924585.1 of Larix kaempferi. Classification (NCBI taxonomy): domain Eukaryota; kingdom Viridiplantae; phylum Streptophyta; class Pinopsida; order Pinales; family Pinaceae; genus Larix; species Larix kaempferi. Next base: position 7,014,881 of record BSBM01000020.1, on the reverse strand, counting down.
GGTACATTCTGAAGCAAAGTGACCCTTCTCATTACAAGTGAAACACCTTAGATATTTCTTGTCTTTGTGAAAATCATGAGAAGATTTCTTCTTGTGATGGGATGGCTCCTTCTTGAAATTGCCCTTCTTAGTGTGAGCTATGAGAGCTCGATCTTCATTTCCCATCTTCTCTTCTCTTGCCACAAGCCTTGCTTCTTCTTGAGAACATTCCTCCCATAATCTACTGAAGGAGATTAAATTCTTTCTGGCACAGATCCCCTGGATAAAAGAGTCCCATGACCTAGGTAGGCCATTCAAAGTAGTCATAACAATTTCACCATTCTCCACCATTTCATATACAGCTTCAAGTTGTTCCTTGATCTGAGAGACCTTGGATAAATAGGATTGAATGGTTTCTCCATTCGACATCTTGACCCCTTTCAATTGATTCCGTAGGGTCATCTTCCGATTTATGTTCTTTCCTTCAAATAGCTTGGTCAAAGAGTCAAACATAGCCTTGGGTGTCTTTAGAGAAGACACATGGGGTATGAGATGGTCTTTGATAGAATCAGCAATGATTCTCTTTGCCTTGACCAAGTTCTTCTTATCCAATACCTTAGCCTCTTCATCCTCTGGGATAGGGATGTCTTCTTTTATATATGAGTCCAACTCATTCTCTTCCAGGATTAACCCAATCCTATACTTCCAAGCTCGGAATTTATCAGCCCCTTCAAGCTTATCCCCAAGCTTGGTGTGGTGAGACATATTAAAGAGTACTTCAAATGGAAATAGAAAAGATTTAGGTCTTACCACTTGAAATGCTGAAAACTGGATCTGGTCCCGGATTAGGGTTTGTCGAAAAAACCCTACAAATTCAAAATATGAATTTCAACTTTCTGAAAGGATAGAAAGATGTGCCTTGATGAGCTGATCAGCCTGGTGTATTCAAAATTTGAGATCAGCAAATTTTTATCCTTCAGATTTACCTTTTTGTCCTCCCGGGTTCATTAGGGAGAGCCCTGAATTAGGGTTTGCGTTTCCCGGAGATCTACCCAGCCAAAAATCTCGATCCAAAGCTCTAAACTTTGAGTTTTGCAAGGAGCTTACAGCTATGTCTTCAGATTTTAGAAATTCCTATTTTTGTGGAAACCCTAATTTTTAGGGCCAAATCTGAAAATGCTCAGAATTGAATTCTGATTGGACAGATAGATTATCCTTGATGATTAGAGTCAATCTACTATACTTCTTTTCCAAAAACGGTGGAGAGAAACCCAATAAACAAGAAACTCAAGTTTTTGTCACTGCAAAATGTCTTCTTCTCAAGTTAGCTCTGATACCATGTTAAAATTTGAGCATTAATTCACAATACTCTTGGATCTTTACTGAGAGAATAACATATACAGTATATCAATGCATAACAATCACAATAAGCATGACAAGCATCACAAGAATCAAAAGCATGAGAGACAAGAGACACAGAGTTTCCGTGGGGAAAACTCTAAGGTGAAAAACCCCACAACTTCCTCAGAGATAGAGAGCAATGGCTCAACCAAAGTACAACCAAAATACACTTGAGATAGTCTCCTAGAGCAGATGATCCTCCTCCTCACTAGTGCGCCACTTTCTGGGTGAGAGAAGTGTGTCTTTCCGAATGATCCAAATAGAGATCTCCCGATCTCTATTTATACTTAATCTGTTTTCCCAGTGACCTTATGGGGTCGACTTGTCTATCTAGATACATCCACAATATAATATATATTTTAGGGCCGACCCCACACATGGTGGTCTAATAACCCATCGGCAAGTACACACACTTGCGACACTTGTCAATCCACATGACGACACTTCCTTATAGAGGAATAACACATCTCTTATAAGGGTAAAATAAATATATATATGAAATACATTCCGAAGTTACATATACATCAACGTAAACTGATGGACAGATAGAAAGAGTAAATTAGATATTAGAAGACATGCTTAGAATGTATGTTATGGATAAACCGGTAAAATGGGAAGATTATTTACATTTGGTTGAAGATTATGGGAAGCTTTTGCTTAGATGAGTCCATTTGAAATACTTTATGGACAAAAATGTAACACTCCAGTTTCTTGGAGTATTCCAGTTGATAGATTGATGTTAGGTCCTAAATTGTTAAAAGATATGGAACTAACCATGAAACAGGTACAACAAAACTTGAAGGTATCTCAAGACAAACAAAAGATCTATGTTGATTTAAAAAGAACTCATAGAGAGTTCCAGGTAGGAAGCCATGTTTATGTAAAAGTTAAGCCAAGGAAGAGTTCTTTAAGATTGCGGAAGTGTGCTAAACTATTACCCAGGTATTGTGGCCCTTTTGAAATATTAGACCGGATTGGACCTGTAACTTATTGGTTGGCATTACCGCCTACGGCAAAAGTACGTAATTTTTTTAACGTTTCTTTGTTAAATAAATACATACATGATTCTACTCATGTTCTGGATTGGAATGTTATTCAGGTGGAACCGGAAAGAGAATTCCAAGTGGAACCAAAATGCATCCTCGACAGGAAGGAGCTTATCCGTTGGAACAACATTATTGGGAAGGTAAAGGTGTAGCGGATGCACCTTAGCCCAAAAGAAGCTACTTGGCAATTGGAAAGTAATATGCAGGAGGCATATCCAATTATGTTTCATGAAGAAACAATGGAAGATTGAATAACACTGAGAACGGTGTTATCTTTAAGGGGGGGTGTATGTAATACACCTAGAACCTTACTTAAAGTTTAAATACTTTGTAATAATTTTTTTAATTGTTTTTGAACAATTATTTGACCAAGTGTGGTCAAAGACACTTGTTTGAGGATATTGAATTATTATTATTTAATAAATGAAAACAGGAGAATCCAATCTGAAGTAGATGTTGAAAGAGTATTTGTTGGCCCACAAGGAAAAATGACAAGTGTTAGACAAACTTCCCATAGTGGTGAAAAAATATATTTAATACTCAACAGGTGAAGGAGGCATTATCCCTATTTTTAAGGTCAAAAATCCAAATAAAGGTTCCAGAGTAGGAGGCTCGTGATAGAGCTAAGTCCTAGGCAAAGCTTTAATAAGAATTCCCATCAGACAAGCATGAGGCTTGGATGGAAGAGGGAAAAATATCTTTGTTGAGTTGAGAAGTGGAACTGAGTGATAGTTCAGAACTGTTTCAGCAATATTTTTCCTTCTGGTCCAAAAAACAGGCTCAGGGTTTTAGAACAAGTAATCTTGGTTGTTCTGGAAGATTGGTTGGGAGGAAAAACGAACTTCGGATAGGATTCGGTCTATTCTTTCAGTCCGGTTCTTATTATTTGTTTATTAACTTAGTATATTTTTGTATAGTATTATTCTAGAATGATGAAACTGTCAAGTTTAATTTATACTGCATTAATGTTATGTTTATATGATTACTGAATAATGAATTGTACATTTTAATTATGCTAAATTAATGTTCTGGTTATATTATTCTATACATAGAATTATTGGGTTAGTGACTGTGATTTTATAGCTGAGTTAATTTTAATCTCTGTACTGAATAGTAATAATAATGATTTTGCAAGCTTACAGAATAGTATTGGTTTGTATATTAATCTAGGGTTTACTTTGGATATATAATACATTACTGTAATAATTAGACAGAGATAATATTAATATTATTTATATAGCAATGAAGAACCTGTTATATAACACACAAAGTAGCAAGAAAATACAATAACAAAGTATGCTAAGAATATAGTATATAGGCATCTTTATACAAATCCAAATGGCTTGTTTAAATATTCACTAAGATAAACAAACTCATATTTATATAGATATACACTTAAACAAAATTCGTTTGAGTCCAAGGCATAGAAGATGAAAGGATTTCACCTTATAAACAGAGCGTAGAGCCAAACGACTGAGAATACATATATAACAAGTAACATTATCATTAAGGTCGTATGGATCCAATACAAATTCTTTTATGTTGTAAAAAGCATGAAGTTAAACTTTATTTACAGATCCATAAAGCTCGAATACGTTTTCATTGCTAGGTTAAATATATAACATACGAACATTATTACAGATCTGTAAGGCTCATAATGTTTTAATTTCAAATATATAACCTACGCTCATACAAAGCCAAGAGGCCATGAAAAACAAACCATCGATGCATAAAATAAATAACACCTATGTTCACATAATACATTGGACAAGATAAACGCAACAATGAGAAACTATTTCATAAACTAGAATTTGAAACTGATAAAAGGGCCGACAAGCTTCTTGTTTATATTTCGAAAACTAAGTGTGAATGTGGAAAGGCTTCATACATAATAATAAACTGTTGAAATAATTTTTGAATGAATTCATATGGCTGTCCTCGGTCTATGAGAAGCATGGATTAAGTGAGCTAGGGAAAAAACGTACTCATGCATTGTAGAGTATGCGAGCATGGGTTACGCCTTTGGTACTTTTCCATGGAAGAACCATGAAGCAATTGCATTCCCATGCCATTGGGTCCATGTGACCACCTACAAATACAAACAAAAAAAATTTCGGTTAGGGTTAATAACTAAGTTTGTAATAACCGAACAGTAAAACATAATAATTACATTTACTTACTAGTTGTATGAACAAGTGTCGTGCTTCTATGCAGAGGCATAGTCCCTGGTTTACCCTATATTCGCATTTTAGAAACAATTTATTAATTTTTTATATTTAGATACAAGCTCGGAAAGAAATCTTTATCAAACCTATGCAAAAGAAAAACCAGAGCTTACCTCTGTAATTCCAGCCGACAGTTAATGCAAGAATTAGAGCTTCATCCCATTTTGGGGTATCCTCTAAACGCATCGATTACAGAAGTTATATTTATGTACTGCAAATCCCTACAAGATTCATGCAAACACCTGCACAAACGAGTTAGGGTTTGGTTAAAACAAGGTGGTTAAAAAATGGTGTAAAACATTACTTTTAACATGTTAATATCATTTTAAAACTATCAAGCAAGAGCTGAAGTAAGGGAAGAGAATCTCTTACCCTTTTACCAAGAATCCTGCAAAAGAACGATGTAAACCCTGACAATACTCAAGGTATTCACAACCATTCTGGTTCACTTGAAACCATTAACAAGAAACCAGTAACTTAGCACGGAGTCCATAAGAGCTTCGCTGGGTAAAACCATGATGCTCTAGAGCTATGTTAACTATAATTAAAACTTCAAGCTATTATGCAAAACACGGAGTCAAAGATTCGATCACTGATCCGAGCTTCAACAACACCAAAGAAGTCCTTAATACTTTACAGAGCTAAAATTAAATAACATAGTCAAACCAAAATGAAGTAATGTTGCAACCTGAGGGAAAACCCTCGTGAAACATCATGAAACACTCCACAGGGAGGTCATGAATTCTTAGCATTGCTTTCAATAGATTTAACAACATGCTAACAAGTTTAAACATTGTAAACAATCCATTAACTAGGGAAAGCTCTACATAGAGCCAAGCTCTACCATGCAACAGCATAACCCAGTGACCGTGAAGGAGCAAATGGAGAATGAGCAACCTTGCTCAACCATTACAATGGGATACCGGTTACAATATAAAAAATTTCGATCTCAATGATGTGTAGTAAGCCATGTACAAAGCCACGATGGTACAACCAACCTATGTTAATTGCATCACATGTATTTACCAACCCAATACGCATTGGCGCCTTGCAGTGGTCCTACAAATCAACAAGGCGATCACAGTAGTAATTATTAATATCATAACATTTAATTCATATAATCATAATGGATTACATATATCAAAACCATAGTATAAGCATTCACTATGTTAAGGTTTGATATCCAGCTCATCGATTTGGCATAGTCGTGATACGACATATAAACATAGGTTTCAAATTATATATTTATGCATAGGGTTATGCATAGTTACAAATTCTATGGTAATGTTATATGAAGCTCGAGGAGCATAAATGAATAGGAATTTTACATAGTTCATAAGATATATTGCAAATCGGGGATGGGGTTGACTATGGTAGCAATACCATAAGTTAGACCTTTCACATAATCTCTTGTAGGTTAATAAAATAACAAGTGTTCATACATAATGTATTATGAGTTCATCAATACCATAATGGAAGTAGTGGTAAGTTGTTAGCTTAGGATTGGGTATGGCTTAACCATTTATCCAAGATAATAATAATATTTTTGTTAAGTTCACAAGTCAATATGTATGATTTAGAAGTATAAACTATCATCATTACGACAACGGTAAAGTCAATCATGACAGTAATAAAAACATGTAGTCGTCAAATCTATGGCTGACTTTTATTCCGCAAATTACGTCCAGTAAATATATGACACATGCATAGATTACAGAAATACAAATTATACCTTATAGACGTGTGATGTTGAGTCACAAAGCATCCCCATTGTTTAGCATACCTATGACATAAGAATTATTGTCGTCAACATACTTATATAAAAAAAATTAAAATTTGGGTAATTTATGGGTTGTGACAGATGCATGGAGAGAGGGAAACCAAACATATAAAAACATGCAAAGATGAATAGTTCAAACCATTATGGATTGTGATAATTTTGGAAGAATATTTAAGCGAAGACTAACAAAAGTGAAGTTATAAATTTGCAATGGTGTATTTAATCTCCAGCACGAGCACACAGGAACAACCCTAGGTGACCATTGTTGAAGAACAACCATAAATTGCATCTTCACCAATGTGGATATTCAGGAAGAAGAGAAGCTCCAGCCGACTGGAAAGTTTGGAAAGAAGAACGAAGACCACCCGTTCCTCGACAAGGGCCACGACGGCAGGAGGAGAAGCAGGCACATCAAGGGCCGCAGAAGAAGAAACAACAGAAGCAAGGGGAAGACAGCTAGGTCCGATATTCACAGACATTCTAGGGGATGTTCCATCGTGAAAGGAAGGGGCACTAGTAGTAAGAATGGGTAATAATTCCAAGTACACTATCAAGGACCCAGCGACACTGGTGGGTATCCATACCACCGGAGATATATTGCAACGAATGCCAAAGATGCAGTACAACGACCATGATATTTTGGTATATATAGAATGCACATAGTGCACATACATGGAGAAAAAGCATGGAGATGGAGGTCCAATCACGAGGGAGACAATGTAGTGGGCGTTGGGATTGGAGTGATCGGGGCTCCTATCAATAATTCATATGCCTCATTTTGGGATATCACCATAAGCGAATTCATGTAGAAAACAAATGTTGGTTTGATTTCACGGTGGATACTTATGGTTGGATACGAAGATTATGATCACCGTAGACCTTATATCAGAGGTCATCGGATTACCCAAGGTTGGGGTTGAACCTTTGCAATACTTCCAAGGGAAGTACAATGATAAGAAGTTAGATGCGAAGATGAAGACCAAGTATGGGGTGGATAAAAACAATCGAGTACACTTGATCGACATGACCAATGATCAAGATGTTAGGATCGCAATGAAGTTGCTGGAAATCGAGCTTGTAAGGAATAATTTCCCTAATCATTGTACATCAATGGTGATTGCATCGGCGAAATAGTGTGCGGCTGGAGTTCAAAAGAACTGGTCTCTATTTTTGTTAAATGAGCTAATGGAGGATGTGGTAGCATCCCAGGAAAAAGTTAATCCATTCACATACTCATGGATTTTGTTATTAATTGCGCTGGTTGCGTGGATGGAACCACCGCAGTACCAGGGTATGGAGATAGAAGTAGATAAATTATGCTGAGGGGCACGATATAAGAATTTGTGGGAGTTAAATGACAAGAAGAGGCAAAAAGGTAATAACATTCAATTTTATATTTACCTAGAAGAGTTGCGAACAGAAGCAGTGAAGATTTTATGGCTAACAGAAGAGGCATCAAAGAAGCATAGGAGAATTGCAAGGCTTTATGTGGGACTGCAAGAAATATTCATTCAAGCGCACGCAGACCTGCAAAAGCAGTGGCTTCCAATGCAATATAAGCTGAGCGAAGTAGAACTGGATGCCATTATGGAAGAATGGCCAGAAGAATGGAAAGTTCCAGTGAATGAGGATCAACCGTCAGACCTAGAGGATGGGTCGCCGACAGACATACCAAAATCCCAAGAACAAAAAAAATATTCATATAACGAAGAGTATGGTGCAGATGAAAAATCATGCACCGCAAGTAATGATGGATCATCATCAGCCACTCCGACGGATTCAAATCTAGAGGAGCAAGGAGAGGAAGATATAACAAAGAATTGGATGGAGCGAGGTGAGGGGAGCACTACCGTTGGTCTCCCCAACAAAAAAATGAACAATTTATTGGAGAAAATAACGACTGTGGTGGAGGATAACCGCGTGAAAGTCATGCAACATGCAACTAAATATTTCCATTAGGTGTTGCAGCTACTACAGACGCTAAGCATTGACGTTATAAAACAAAGTTACCACAAGGACAAGTGGGTATGATTACATCAGAGGTAAGGAGGGTCAATGTGGATATCGGCACTTAGTGGTGGATTGTGCAAATATTACCCAATGCAATCACGACAGGAGATGGAGATTTGGATGTCGTGCTGTGAGGGAGAGATTTGATCAGCATACACATGAACATGTTGTCGATTTTCATGATGCATCGCACTCGTACCACAGTAATAGAAGAGATCAATGATCGTTAAGCTTTAGTGCATCATCATATATCCAACTACAAGAGGCACGTGCAAAGCATTGAATTAGATATTGAACGGATCTGTGGAGAGAAATAAGCGGTAATGAGTGAAAGGGAACAGGAGGTAGATGACAGAAAAATATTGGGACATGTTATTTCAATGGCATGTGAAGACGCACCAGAGATAAGCAAAGATATTCTTACATAAGAAAAGGTATTGAGGTTGGTTGCAATCATCACAGACCTCCGAAAAGAGAATGAGGAACTATAGATAAGGGAAGTGTCGAGCACACCGCCAAAGCAAGTAGAGGGAAGGAAGAGTGCCATTGTGGAGGCTATGAAAGGAATTGTGGAATTAGAGAAAGTAGCACAAAGCATCGTGGAAGATGTGATGCAATTTTGGGGAATTCTTGTCCAAGATGAGTAGTTGCACCAGCTAAATGTGCAACTCGGCAAGGTGGAAGCGCAAATAGAGGCACTGAGGGGATCACTTAAGGCGATACCCCTACTGGCGCAAATGACGAAGGCCACAGAACTGAAAGAGTTATAGCATCGTGTCAACAAGGAGCGAGCAAGGAAACAAAGAAGAACGACACACTTGGGAAAACTATAGATGAAATTTGAGCAGCTAGTTGTTGAAGCAATGTCCGGAACAACATGGATTGAGGAAAATATGGAGAAGGAAAAGTAGATAGGTGGTGAGCACCCAATGGAACAAGAAGTGGAATATTGCGCAACACTGAAAGCAACAGCCAAGGAAGCGATCGAACATATTAAGGAAACATACGACGAATTCAGAATGCAAGTGAATGCACCAATAACATCCAGTTGAGGTGGCTTGAGGGAGAGACACAAGTTTGTGTCTAAAGCATATAAGTTTGGTACAACCAGTGACGAAAGGGTCATCAACATGGGAAAAGGACCGGTCGTGGAGTGCAATAGATCCAATAATGAATAACAATTGGTTAAGTAATTAGTTAGTTAATGGTTCATTGAACCAAGTTGTAAGCTAAGTGAGCCTATACATAGGAGTATAATTGTAAGCCTAAGGGCATGTTTTTTGGCATCTAGCTATGAGGAAGAATTATATCTTGATCTATCTTTTATCTTGAGATTTTATCTGAGGTTCACAGCTTCTGTATTGTTTTGACTTTGTGTTGGCTCTCCGGATGGATTATGTGATGTATAAGGCAGGATGATGAATAATGAGAAGAATTATGTTGTTTATGTCCTTTCCTCTGTGTAAATTGTCGTCGTATGACTGAATTTGTGTTGCAGTAGGTTTCAATATGTTGTATGGATAAATACACGATATGTTTTACTAGATAATAATATGCTATTGAATAGATATGATTAATATGTCAAGAGTGCGATGATTATGCTCTAATGGGAATGCTAATTATGTCAATCTCTGAGTTACATTGTGATTGAATGTGAATGGTGCATGTCCTTTGTAATTGGAGGAAATGTGGTTCCTACAGCCCCCTTAGGTATATCGAGTGAGACCTCCCTCGCTCTGCGGGTGTTGATGGGAAGGATAAAACCTTTCCGGGCCGATATCTATGGGAGTTGTGTCAAGGTTTGTTGACAACAGTTTGAAGTGAACCCATGTCGACATATCTATTTCAACAGGGGTTAGCGAATAAATCAATGATCGAGAAGCGTCAACACATGATAAATGATCAACAATAAACGACATGTAAGAAGTATTGAAGCGGAGGTTGAACGACTCCGCAAGGAAAAGGAGGTAGTAATGAATGAAAGAGAAAAAGCGATGGAGGATAGGAGGATAAGAAGATATTGGAACATTCCATCTCCATGGCATGTGAGGATGCATAGGAAATAGCCAGAGAAATTATGATAACGAAAGCTAAGGGGTTGAGGTTGGGCGATGTTATTTTCGATCTTAGAAAAGCAAATGAGGAATTGAAAACAAGGATGGTTCCGAGCACACCACCGGAACAAGTGGAAGCACGCAAGAGCACTATTGACGATATTGTGATGGAGATCGCAGAATTGGAGAAGGCAGCAAAGAACATTGTTGAAGAAGTATCACAGTTTTGTGGAAGTATCGTGTAAGACGAGCAGTTCCACTAGCTCAATGTGCAAATTGGAGAGGTAGAGGTGCAGTTAGAAGCATTGAGGGGATCGCTAAAGGCGATGCCCTGAATGGCGTAGATGACCAGAGTGACAGAACTGAAGGAATTGCAACATCGATTCAACAAGGTACGGACGAAGCAACAAAGAAGAACAATGCAGTTGGATGAGTTGCAATTGAAAGCGAAGCAGATAGCAGTTGAAGCTATGCCAGTATTAACTCAGATAAAGGAAAACTTAATGAAGGTGCAGCAGATAGGAAGCGAACATCCAACAGAGCAAGAGGTTGAGGATTACACAATGATCAAAGCATAAGTGAGGGAAAATGTCGATGTACTATGTCGCAATATGATTGAATGTGTGTTGTCGCAATATGGTTAATTGTGTCTTATGACTGAATTAGCAATGTTGCAATTATGATATGTATCTTCGATCATTTATATGTGTTTCTATAATATGTTACTGCCTATATTTGATTAGTATGTCTATTATGTGATAATGGTGTTCCGATGTGAATGATAACTATGTCGATCTATGAGATTTGTTGTGATTGAATGATAATGATGCATGTCCTCTTATACCTACAGAAACTTGGTTCCTGCAACACCCTTAGGTATCTTGGGTGAGGCCTCACTCACTCTAAGAGTGTTGCTGGAAAGGATAAACCCTTTTCGAGCCAATATCTATCGGAGTTTGTGTCGATCTTTGTTTACAATTGTGCGGAGTGAACCCCAGTTGACAAATCTATGTCAACACTTCCATTTTTTGACAAGAAGGATTGGTTTCCCCTTTGTTTAGTAGATAATTGTGAAAACCTATATCTAGAAATTCCCTATGTCCACAATGGCAAACAAAAGAAGGATTCACCAACCCTTCTTGTATTCTAGAACTATTATGAACATAATACTAGGCAGAAGAAGGGTCGGCCGCCCCTTCATTTATGAGGGAATTGTAAAAATATTCAACCTACGAAGGCTTGGCTATCAGTTAATGTATATTCAAAATTGTGAACACTGAAAGAATACTGAGCACAAGAAGGGTCAACCAACCCTTCATTTAGGAGAGAAATGTAAAAATATTTAACCTTCGAAGTCTAGGCCGACAATTCCTAAATTCTGACTTCCTCTGTAAATAGTAGGGATCCGAACATCAACTAAGTTATAACATATAAAAAAAATTTGTCCCAACTTACATTTTCCGACAAGAAGGATCGTCTGCCCCTTTGTTTATTATATAATTGTGAACACATATATCTAACAATTCCCCTTATCCATAATGGAGAACGCAAGAATGATTGACTGAACCTTCTTGCAGTCTAGAACTATTATGAAAAGAAGACTGGGCAGAAGTACGGTCGGTCGCCCCTTCATTTATGAGGGAAATGTAAAAATATTCAACCTACGAAGGATAGCCCATCAATTCATGTAAAAATATTTAACCTGTGAATTTTAGGCCGACAATTCCCGACTTCTGACTTCCACTGTAAATAGTAGGGTTACAGACATCATTTAAGTTATAACATATAAAAAAAATTGTCTCGACTTACGTTTTCCAACAAGAAGGATCGTCCGCCCCTTTGTTTATTAGATAATTATGAACACTTATATCCAACAATTCCCCTTATCCAGAAGGGTGAACACAAGAAGGATCGACTGACCCTTCTTGCAGTCTAGAAATATTATGAAAAGAATACTGGGCAGAATTAGGGTCAGTCGCCCCTTCATTTATGAGGAAATTGTTAAAATATTCAACCTACGAATTCTAGCCCGTCAATTCATGTATATCCAAAATGGTGAACACTAGAAGAATACTGAGCACAAGAAGGGTCGGTCGAACCTTCATTTACGAGAGAAATGAAAAAATATGTAATCTGAGAAGGCTAGGCCGACAAATCCCGACTTCTGACTTCCTCTTTAAATAGTAGGAACCTGGACATCAGCTAAGTTATAACATATAAAAAATGTTTGTCCTAACTTCCATTTTCGGACAAGAAGGATCGATCGCCCCTTCCTTTAGTAAATAATTGTGAACACCTATATCCAAAAATTTCCTATCTCCAAAATGGTGAACACAAGAAGGATCAACTGACCCTTCGTGTAGTCTAGAACTATTATGAAAATAATACTGGGCAGAAGAAGGGTCGGTCGCCCCTTCATTTATGAGGGAATTGTAAAAATATTCAACCTATGAAGGCTAGCCCGTCAATTCATGCATATCCAAAATGGTGAACACTGGAATAATAATGAGCACAAGAAGGATCAACTGACCCTTCATTTACGAGAGGAATGTAAAAATATTTAATTTGCGAAGGCTAGGCCGACAATTCCGACTTTTGACTTCCACTATAAATAGTTGGAACCCAGATGTCAACTAAGTTATAACACATAAAAAATGTTTGTCCCAAGTTCCATTTTCTAACAAGAAGGATCAGTCGCCCCTTCCTTTAGTAGATAATTGTGAACACCTATATCCAACAATTCCCTATATCCATAATAGAGAACACAAGAAGGATCGACCGACCCTTCGTGTAGTCTATAACTATTATGAAAATAATACTGGGCAGAAGAAGGGCCGGACGCCCCTTCATTTATGAGGGAATTGTAAAAATATTCAACCTACGAAGGATAGACCGTAAATTCATGTAAAAATATTTAATCTGCGAAGTCTAGGCCAACAATTCTCGACTTCCGAATTCCGTTGTAAATAGTAGGGATTCGAACATCAGCTAAGTTATAACATATAAAAAATGTTTGTCTCGACTTACGTTTTCCGACAAGAAGGATCGTCTGCCCCTTCGTTTAGTAGATAATTATGAACAACTATATCCAACAATTCCCCTTATCCAGAATGGAGAACACAAGAAGGGTCGACCGACCCTTCTTGGAGTCTAAAAATATTATGAAAATATTACTGGGAAGAAGTAGGGTCGGTCACCCCTTCATTTATGAGGGAATTGTAAAAATATTCAACCTACAAAGGCTAGCTTGTCAATTCATGTATATCCAAAATGGTGAACACTGGAAGAATATTGAGGACAAGAAGGGTTGGCCGACCCTTAATTTACGAGAGAAATGTAAAAATATTTAATCTATGAAATCTAGGCCGACAATTCCCAACTTCCAACTTTCGTTGTATATAGTAGGAACCCGAACATCACCTAAGTTATAACATATAAAAAAAATTTGTCCCGACTTCCGTTTTCCAACAAAAAGGATCGATCACCCTTTCCTTTAGTAGATAATTGTGAACACCTATATCAAACAATTCCCTATATCTAGAATGGAGAACACAAGAAGGATCGACCGGCCCTTAATGCAGTCTAGAACTATTATGAAAATAATAATGGGAAGAAGAAGGGTCTGTTGCCCCTTCATTTATGAGGGAAATGTAGAAATATTCAACCTACGAAGGCTAGTCCATCAATTCATGTATATCCAAAATGGTGAATACTGGAAGAATACTGAGCACTAGAAGGGTCGGTCAACCCTTCATTTACGAGACAAATGTAAAAATATTTAATCTACGAAGGCTAGGCTCACAATTCCCAACTTACGTTGTAAATAGTAGGGACCCGGACATCAGCTAAGTTATAACATATAAAAAAAAATTGTCCCTGCTGTTCTCCGACAAGAAGGATCGGTCGCCCCTTCGTTTAGTATATAATTGTGAGCGCCTGTATCCAACAATTCAACTATATCTAGAATGAAAAACACAAGAAGGATCGACCAAACCTTCTTGCGGTCTAAAACTATTATGAAAAATAATACTGGGCATAAGAATGGTCGGTCGCCCCTTCATTTATGAGGGAATTGTAAAAACAGAACAACTTGAAAAAAGAGTGGTCGCTCTTTCTATGAGAATATTTCCACTTTCCAACAAACTGTGTGAAGCAATGTTCCTATGAAATTTGTGTTTAGAGTGTCGATATCTACTTTCTCCATTCCTAAAAAACATCCCTAGAGGAAGGAGAAGACGCTCTTTCTGCTCGGCATCTACTTCCAACACCCCAAAATAGACCAACTTGAGGAAAGAGCGACCTCTCTTTATCTATCAAAATTTCGACTTGCCAACAAACTATTTGAAGCAAAATTTCTATAAATTTTGTTGTTAAAATGTCGATATCTAGTTTCCAGGGTGACACGTGGAATGCTCAGATTGTGACATGTGGCACATTTGATTTTTAAAATTAGTTTAAAGATTGTATAAACGAATATTAAGGATATTAGTGGTACCATTTCAATATAAACATATGGATTTAAGTTAAACTAAATCCAATGGAAGAGCACAAACATCGAGGGGAAAAACAATAAATCATGCAATAATAGGGTTAAAAATATCACCAAGCGGCGATGAATATTTTGAACTAGTGTAATATCCCCCAAGAAAAACAATTTTTCTGAAATTTTATTTATTTAAAATCCTAGCTATTAAGTTATTGGTTAATTAACAGAATGATTATATTGGCATATTTGAAAGACTCCAAGTGTCCACTTATGGATTGTTGTAAGAGACAATTTCTTTTTAATAAAAATAAAATGAATTTGGTGGAATCAACCATGCTAAATGAGGAAATCGACATCCAACGGTGGTGGCAAAAACATAAAGTTAACCTGAGAAACGTCAAACAAGTGTCAAAGCGTGCATTGATGGCACTATACACACTCCCTGAATATAGGGATCTGAACAGCAACACGATTCCTAGGGGAATCAGTTGTTTCCAAAGACCTAGGAAAAAATATAAAAAGGCATATGCATGAGGCAGAGCGCTGCCTAATATGTCGAGATAGTAGAAATTTATTTCGTATAGGTTTCATTTACATATATGGAAAACCAGGTGTAAGTTATAACGAATTCTACCAAATAAAACATTGAGAATAAAAGCACAGACTCTAACATAAGTACTCTTGGAACATCCACATATGTATAAAATTAAGAAAGAGTATAATTGATCAAATGAACTCGGGAAAACTTCTTAGTTTGACCAAGTCCCAAATTCTAAAGGGCGATAGAACAAGTGTAGCATCAAACCATAAAATTTTCCTTGGATGAGTTCATGTTACCATTACCAACTGTAATAATAAACGACTGAGACCAAATTCTAATGATATATAGAAATTATCAATTACATGCAGAGTAATATGGGTAAACAGGATTCTCAAATATCTCCGGACCAGTAAAAGACAAAGGATAAACTCTACAAGAATTACGACTGATAAAACATTGACTTGAGATCAATAATTTATGGAATGACTATATTGGATTCTAAATGAAGAATAGTAAAGTCTACGAATAAGCCACAGATGCCGGATTAAATATTAATAATCCACTGGTTACATAAATTGTTTAAAAATTAAGGAAATACGGATCCCACTCATGCCAAATGAAGAAACCCTTAGGAAAAGGGAGTATAATAACTCGTTACATGTAGGCCAGGAACCTTACCAAGAACCTAACCAGTAAATAATTGGACAGAGTACAAACAAAAACAGGAATACTTTAATAAAATTAAATAACCTGGAATAGACCAAGTTACTTGTTGTTAACTCGGGTGAAATCCTTAAATCTTATGGAAATCTATTTCTATCCTAGGGAAGATCCCAAATCTTTAGAGGAGTATCGCTTGCCTAGTATT
Source organism: Larix kaempferi (assembly GCA_027924585.1). Classification (NCBI taxonomy): domain Eukaryota; kingdom Viridiplantae; phylum Streptophyta; class Pinopsida; order Pinales; family Pinaceae; genus Larix; species Larix kaempferi. Next base: position 6,998,491 of record BSBM01000020.1, on the reverse strand, counting down.
CTGGTAACACGTTCACCCCAACCTTCGTATCTGTACTTGTCAAAGAGCGAAATTGAAATTTTAAAATTCGAAGAAAATAAACTGTAAATCCCATAACAATAACTTCCTTGGTTGCAAATGAAGGCTCGGGGTTTACCTGTTAAACTGAGGATTGAACCGTGATGAAATGGATAAGGAAGAGATGTACAAGAACCATGGGCTCCTTTTTCACCGAAATGACCATAGCCTTCATAGGAATAAATCCAGATAGCCCAACACAAAAGATTGTAATGTCCCCACCCATCATACCAGTGCGATGGAGAGAACGTTAGACTGAAGCCAGGGATACCTAGCCCCATGTACTTTTAGATAAGCATTCACATAGTATAAAAGTCATATGGAAATGTATAATTATAAGAAAAACACAACGGAAGTAATTTCAATAACACATCCATCATGCATTCACGATATTTATCAAATAAATAAATGCAAAGTTAACACAAGAGAGTACTTATCTTATAACAAAGTAGTCCCAAGCAACTGGCTATGCAACTGCAATGTTCCACCCAACCATAGGCCAGTTGTGCTTATCAACCTCTTGATACAACTGCCACCCCCGAGCTGGGGATGATTTCTACAAGGAATCAGGGAACAACAAACTCACACATAGCCCAAAGATACACCAAATCAGCCAAGCCAAGCTACAGTTGGGTTTATCAGGCTGTTAGGAAATGGAAAGGAAGAATTGCTAAGCTAGTGAGCTCAATCACAGAGCCAGGGATACCTCTACAAGATCTATCTAGCTTGGCACCCACAATGCCTACACACCCCACTCAAGGAAGTATTCCCTTCACCAATGCACAGTCCCTTAGGCCATACCTTCCAATCTAGAGTGTCTAAGTTGTGCATAGAAGAGTAGCCATCCCTCTTGATCTTCTTGAGAGGTTATCTCCCCCCCCACTAGGTTTATCAATCCAATTCTGTCCACTACCACTCCAAATCTCTTGCTCACAGATTCAAACAAAAACAAGGATGCACATAACAGCAGAACCACAATTATTGGGCATGATAAAAACGTTTTAACAATGAGATTCCCACAGATGGGGTTTCTACCAGCCCAGAAAAAATGTAGGAAGACCCAAAAACGAAATGGTAATTGGGGGTTCAACCCTGGAGAGCAAAAACCATTTTCAGAAAAACGCCCATGGGTATTTTGGGGCAAAAATGGCCTCTATAAACCCCCAAAACGTGACTCCCTTTCTCCCAACCACTGTGTAACACAAAAACGAGCTCCCAGCTATGGAAAAATGCAGGAAATTGGTGAAAAACGTGATGGGGAAATCCCAGCTAGCTCAGACTACGTGAGAGAGGAAAGACTATGGGTTCGGAATGGCTTTGGGCACCATTTCGTGGGTGTTTTCTTGCCCCAGAAACAAAAGTACGTTTTTCCAGGTTGATGGGTTGCCCATGCACAAAATTGGCTACCATACCTCTTCATTCCCAAGGCATTAACTGCCTCAACCAATTTCTGGAAGAATTAAATGATTGGGTGCCCAACCCAAAATGGGTAGTTGGTGATTTATGGGTTTTCCCATTGACACATGGATTAACACCATTGGCTGAAGGGTTTGAATAATTTCCCTCCCTATTCCTTGTAGAATCATGCCCCCATCTCTTTGTTGCATAGCATAGCCAGTTGTGGGTTTTTCATTAAAATTCGTATTTACATGATGTCTTAATTTACATTGTGCCTATCTAGCACAAGAACCACATGCATCTATTTTTAATTGCCGATACATAAAACGCTAAATCAATGGTGGGGCCTTGGCCTTGAGCTCCTCACCATGATTAAATAACAATATTTACATAATTTACGATTTAATGCAAAGGGGGTAAAAATGGGGACATTACAAAGATGGAACCCATGCAGAGAAGTATACAACCCCAAAACCTTCCTGGAAGCACCAGCTGGCTCACTGTTAAGTTTTCCATCTAGCAACACAAGTTGAAAACGATGGTGATGAATTCGTAACACTGGAACATTTAATGATCATGTACTATGGCTCGCATGTCCTAACGAGGACATGAAGCATCTCAGCCTGGAAATACCGAGTGTCACGGCCAAGGATACAGTATATTTTTTCTCTATAAATCGCCAACTAGAAATAAATATTAATGGTCCTTAGTGGTAAATTAACGAGAGTGGGAATGACCTTCAGAGTAGCCCAGTTTCTTAATATATTGTGTTCCTTGTATTAAGTCTTGCTACCACGTCCTTTCAAAAAAGAATTTCTTAATTGATAAGTATGATGGAGTAGGACCCTATTACATAGGGTGATATATGTACAAGTGTTGATCTAATTGTAAAGTGACTGCATTTGAACACCATATAAGAAATGATTATTGAAACGAATAAATACTCAAGGATTTATATTTATATATAGTACAAGAGTAAGTTTATGCAATTATATAAAAGCATATTATACCTCAGTAGGTTTGGAATAGTACTTCGAGCATTCAGTAGTAGAGGAAGTTGCAGACAACAGGTAAAAGAAAAATGTTAGCCATTACACTAAGTAAGACAATACCACTCCATGATTTGGAATCTACCCTGTCATTAGAATCAAATCCGTAGAGATCAGCACTTCACACAAGTTAAAATATCTGGTAACAAGAATTTGAGATGATAAGGCGTAGAAAAACAAAAGGGAAGTTCACAAGTTCAAATCCCAATGGGTACTTACACAAAAGAATTTTTATTTTTTTTGCAACGATACGACGGAATATTTGGAGACATTACATATGGTATCAGATCCCAGTTACAATACTGCGGCCTTTTTATTGCACCTCAGAAAAACAAATATAAAATTTGAAATGAAATTTTCTAACCCAATTTTTTTTTATGACTGCTTACAATTCATAACAGGTTGATACGAACACCAGGGGAGTATGGCTTCTGATAATGACTAAAATGGGAACCATGAAGGGGATAACCATGCATAAAATACCGCTCAACCTTATGGAAGCAACTATGAAGCCAACCAAGTACTAGAAACCATGAGGCATATGATTGTCAAAATACAGAGTGTTAAAGTAGATAACAAACAACTAAGGAAAGCACAAGAAAAACAACAAGAACTAAATGAAATTCTACTCCGCAGCTTACATGAAAGAAACCGAGATGAAAACCAGATGACAGATATGAAAAGCGGATAAAAATACTACTGAAAAGTGTGAACAGAAGGACAGTTCATCCAATGACACCCAGAAATCAGAATATCAAGAAAATACAACAGTAAAGAGAAAGGTTGATCACTTGGAGGGTGAGTTTAAAAACATCAAGCCAACTACTTTCGATGGTGAATCAAAGACTGGAGAGGAGGAAGAAGCTTGGTTGCTAGATATTAAAAATTACTTTCAAATCTACAATTACTCCAGTAACATGAAAGTCTTAATGGCAGTTTACTACTTAAAATGGAAAGCAAGTATCTGGTGGCAAGACCTGAAGATCGCACAAGGGCTGAAAGAGAAGTTCTTGGAGTGGTATGAATTCAAAAAGTTTTTCAAGAAGCAGTATATATCCGAGAGTTACTATGAGATAAATACCAAATGTTTCTATGAATTAAGACTCAGAAAAATGACCATGCAAGATCTGATCAATAAATTTTTAGATTGGTTACGGTTTGTACCTTACATCAAGGATGAGAAGGTAAAATTTCAGTGTTTTTTAAGTTGTTTAGCGCAGTCCTATAAGGATGGCATAAAGTTTGACAACCCAAAAACATTGGATGAAGTGTTTTGAAAGGAAAGACTTTTCTATGACCAGTATAAGCAAAGGGGTGAAATGCCTAAGGCATGGAGGGACAAGAAACAAGAAAAAATTAATCATTGTAAGAAGGGTTTTAGACCACCTCTGTATAGAAACCTCCCCAGAAATCCACAAGGTAATAATCACTTTAATAATGGACCACCAACAAAGACCGGCAGTAAACCTGCAAACTTGGGCTCGAAATGGGTTACTGGGGCTATCAAAGGTCCACTAAAGTGTTGGGAATGTGGATAACCCCACTTACAATGTAACATCCATCACTTCAAAGAGACAAATAAAGTATTACATAACCTTCAAGAGGCTTCAACAGTGGGAGATGTGGGAAGAAGTACACAAAGAATTTATGCAACATTAGAAGACAGACAGGCAGATCACCAAAATGTTATCGTGGAAATCGAAGGTAATATTTCTAATAAAAAATTGTCTATTTTGATTGACCTAGGAGCTAGTTTGAGTTACATCACCCCAAAGATGGAAGAGGTATGTCATTTAACCAAGGTAAAACATCATAAGTCCTGTCTAGTTCAATTAGCCACAGGGACAAAACGAAAGGTAACATATTTTATTTCTAATTGCAAGTTTGAATTATAGGAACATAAGACTAGAGTTAATTTAAACATATTACCTCTAGGGTCTTATGATATGATAATTGGTATGAACTGACTAGAAATGAATAAAGTGTTTCTCAATTGTTACAATAAGACTTGTACGTATACAACAAAAGATAAAATTTACAGGATAGTTAAAGGCATAGTCAATCCTGTCTCCATGAGACAAATCTCTGCAGTGCAACTAAAAAGATGCATGAGGAAGGGCTTCCAAATATATGCAGTCCGGGTCACATATGTAATCAACAAAGAAAGTAGTCTGAAACTGGAGGAATAACCCGTCCTAAAGTATTTTGAAGATGTATTTTCCGAGGAATTCCCTGGACTACTTCCCCAACGGGAGATTGATTTCTCCATATAAATTATGCCGGGATCTGCACCTGTGTCCAGAATACCATACCGGATGAGCATTCCGAAGTTAACTGAATTAAAAATTCAGATTCAAGAATTGTTAGATAAATTTTATCTCTGACCCAGTGTGTCACCTTGGGGAGCGCCAGTTTTATTTGTTAAGAAGAAGGACGGAACATTGAGATTCTGCATAGACTACCGACATATCAATAAAGTAACTGTCAAGAATAAGTACCCACTACCCTAGATCAACGATTTATTTTATCAAGTAGGCGGAGCCAATGTATTTTCGAAATTGGATTTACGATTTGGTTACCACCATATTCGAATCCAAGAAGAAGACATCAGCAAGACTGCCTTTCGGACAAGATACAGACACTACGAGTTTGTGGTAATTCCATTCGGTTTAACAAATGCTCCCACCACTTTTATCTTCCTTATCAATAATATATTTAAGGAATATGTGGATTAGTTTGTATTAATATTCATTGATGATATCTTAATTTATTCCAGAACAGAAGAGGAACATGAACAACATCTGAGAATAGTATTACAGACCTTAAGAGAGCATCAATTATATGCCAAATTTGAGAAGTGCGAGTTCTTCAAAATTAAGATACAATACCTAGGCCATGTAATCTCATACCAAGGGATCATTGTAGACCCTGGAAAGATGAAGGCTATTGTAGAATGGTTGGTACCCAAGGATGTGACAGACATTCGCTCTTTTATGGGACTTACCGGTTACTAACGACGGTTCATAGAAGGTTTTTCCAACGTAGCTTACCCCATCACTTCACTACAAAAGAAGGGAGTAAAATTTCTATGGTCTGCAAAGTGACAAGAAAGATTCGAACTATTAAAGGATCTCTTAACATCAACACCCATTTTAAAGGTAGCCGACCCACTTAAGGACTATACTGTATGTACCAATGCAAGTAAGGAAGGTCTGGGAGGAGTAATTTCCCAAGAAGGACACGTAGTATGTTACGAATCACGCAGACTTAAGGAACATGAAAAAAATTATGTGGCACACGACCTGGAGCTACCCTCAGTAGTACACGCCTTAAAGATGTGGTGACACTCTTTGTTGGGAAAAAGGTTTTTGTTATTGACAGACAATACTGGGGTAAAGCATTTGTTTACTCAGCTCGAGCTTAACGCTTGGCAAGCAATATGGATGTCCTTCTTGAGTGAATTCGATTTTGAGGTAAAGCATATAAAGGGAAAGGAGAATAAGGTAGCATATGCACTCAGGAAAAGAACGCATGATATTTATGAAATAACTATAAGTCAACCAAAGAGTGATCTTAAGGATAAAATTAAGACAACAAGTGCTAAAGACGCAAAATATGGGGTTTTGATGAGTAAAATGTTAGCATATGAAATTAATATTAACAGAACAAAATTTAAAGTAGACCCAGAAGGGTTGTTATGGTTTAAAAATAGGTTGTACATACCCAATACAGCATAAACCAAGCTGCTGGTTTTAAATGAAATGCATAAACACCCTTATGATGGCCACCTTGCTTATCAAAAAATGATAACATCTTTAAGAAGACAGTTTTACTGGTTGGGTTTAAAAGCATATTTAATTGATTACTTATCTAAATGTTTGGAGTGTCAACAGGTAAAGGAAGAACATCAACACCCTGCAAGGCTGCTACAACCACTACCAGTTCTAGTATGGAAATGGGAGGTTATCTCTTTAGAATTCATCACCAAGTTGCCAAAAACACCAAGGAAACATGATTCCATTATGGTTGTAATTGATAAATTAATCAAATCTTCCCATTTTATTCATGTTAAGCCAACTCACAAAGCTATGGATATTGCAGAAATATTTTTGAAGGAAATATTCAAATTGCACGAGGTGCCAAAAATGGTAATTTCCTACAAAGGCGTGAAATTCACATCAACATTTTGGAAATCCTTGTTTGCAGGATTGGAAACTAAGATCAAATTTAGAACTAGTTACCATCCCCAAACCGATGGGCATATAGATCGTACCAAACAAATCATTGAAGACATGCTAAGGATGTATGTCATGGAAAGACCCACTAAGTGGGAAGAATATCTTCACCTTGTATAGTTTGCCTACAATAATGGATATCAAGCCTCATAAAAAATGAGCCCATTCGAGGTCCTATATGACCGTAAATGTACTACCTCAGTTAGCTAGGATAGTCTAGTAGACCGCTGTATGATAGGACCGGAGTTACTACATGAAACGGAATAGATCGTATGACGGGTACAAAAGAACTTAAAGGAGGAAATAGATCGCCATAAAATTTACACTGATTTAAAAAGACAACATAAGGAATTTGTGGTTGGAGACAATGTGTACCTCCGAGTGAAGCCAAGAAAGAGTTCACTCAAACTGGGGAACTGCACGAAGCTAGAAGCACGGTTTTGCGGGCCTTTCCAAGTTCTAGAAAGAATTGGACCAGTGGCTTACCGACTTGCACTCCCAGCACACTTCAGAATTCACAATGTTTTTCACATTTATTTATTAAAGAAGTATATTCATGATCCTACTCACATTGTTGATTGGAATATGGTCTAGGTGGAACCAGAAGGAGAGTTTCAAGTGGAACCTATGTGCATTCTGGAACGGAAAGAGATAGTACTTCGGAACATAATCATCGCCTAGGTAAAGGTCCAATGGAAGCACTTGAGCCCCAAGGAAGCAACTTGGGAACTAGAGGAAGACATATGGAAGAAATATTCAAATCTATTTCCAGAACCTATGGAGGAAGAATAATAACACTAAGGACAGTGTTCGAATAAGGGGGTGAGGATGTAATATCCCCCTAGAAAAACAATTTTCTGAAATTTTATTTATTTAAAATCCTAGTGGTTAATTTATTAGTTAATTAACAGAATGATTATATTGGTAGATCTGAAAGATGTCAAGTGTCCACTTATGGAATGTTGTAAGAGAAAATTTCTTTTTAATAAAAATAAACAAATGAATTTTTTGGAAGTATCCATGATAAATGAGGAAATCGGCATCCAAGGGTGGTGGGAAAAACAAAACGTTAACTTGAGAAATGTCAAGTAAGTGTCAAAGAGTGCATTGATGGAACTGTACACACTCCCTAAAATATAGGGATCTGAACAGTAACACAATTCCTAGGGGAATCGTTTGTTTCCCAAGACCTAGGAAAAAATATAAAAAGACATATGCGTGAGGCATGATGTTGCCTAGTATGTCGAGGAGGAGAACTCTTGGTTTGTGGAAAACACATGAGTGTTGATAAAAGAGATATTTTGAAAAGGTTAACGGATGTGAGAATTTTGATCTACATCAAGATCTAGGAGCCTTAGAGAATCGCACAAATCGAATTACTTGCAAAAACCAGCAAAAAAGCATGAAAGAATAACAATTTTACACATGTAATGTGAACATAAACTTGATATTATATTATTGTCTAACATGTAAATATGTTATGAACAGGTTTATATTACATTTGGATAAATTCATGAGGCTTAGGAATCCCAAAATGAGTGTACATGTGTAATTGGCCGAATTGGCCTCAATCCCCCCTAGGTGGGTCCAACTTGCTCCAACTCAACCCAAATGGTCATGAATGGAGGTGTGAACGTGGATGAGGCATGATGGAACAATAATTACTCCTAGGCATGCGTTGGTGTCCAAAATAAGGTGAGTGGGAGGCTCTAGGTGGCAATAAATGCTCAAAACAGTCCAAAAATGGGCTAAAACCACCCCTAGCGCTCCTATTCAACCACAATTCCCCATTCAAGGAAGGGGAGAACACTAGCAATAAATGAGGGTGCACATGTGGATTTTCACTAAGTTGGAGCGCTCATGAAGGTGTGAACACTTCTATTTAAGTGGTTATTATGCCCAATTAAGCTACCTAAGTCCAAACCATAGTATATTAATGCACAAATGCAAATAAAATTGAATAGGGGCTTAGAATAAGGTACTAAGTGATGGGTTAATGTTCTAACACCCCCCCTTAACCAAAAATTAGTACATCTAGTGAAAATAAAGTGGGAGGCCTTGGCAACAAAGGCTCAAGTCACCTCAATACATAACAGAAATTTTATTTGTCCATGTAAATTGAGGAAAAGAAGGAAAACCTCATGGGATAAAATCTTCCCTCTAAAATGGACATGGGGATGAAACCTGCAACAAAATAGAAGCAATCACCATCCATCACTCACTCCAATCAAATATCAAGTGAGTGAAGGTCTTCTCAGTAAAACGCTTGGTGAATATATCAGCAGTTTGCTCGGTGGATGGGCAATACTACAAGGAAATCACTATGTCATGCATTAAGCCCCAGATGTAGTGCATATGGATATCTATATGATTTTTTCTCTTCCTCTGAACTGGATCAGTAGAGATATTGCTGGCACTTTGATTTTCCACCCAAATGTTGGTAGAAGAATCAATTGCAACATCAAACTACTGAACAATTCCTTGCAACTAGACACACTGTGTGGCTGCGTTCATTGTTTCCCTGTACTCGGCCTCTGCTGAAGAAAGGGAAATTGTATGTTGTTTCTTATTTTACCAACAAATAGGACCTTCAGCAAGCATGAAAACAAAACTTGAAATGGAATTTCTATCAATGGGATCTCCATCCCAATCCGAATCAGAAAATCCAACTAGTTGAAGTGAAGAACTAGCTGGATAGTGTACCCCAAAACTCTTTGTTCCTTGGACATATTGGAGGATCTTTTTGGCTTCCTTCAAATGGATATCATGTGGCTGGTGCATATATCCTGCTACAGCACTTACAACATAACACAAATCAGCTCTTGTATGTGTAATGTATAGCAAACTACCAACCAGTTGCCTATAGAGTGTACAATCTACCAAAGGAGAATCACCAAATTCACCTAGTTTGATGCTAGAAAGGAAGGGGCACTTGGATTCCTTACAATCAGCCATATTAAACTTATTTAGCAGGTCTGAAGCATACTTTGGTTGACTCAACATGATGCCTCTTTCAGATTTCTCAATTTCCAAATCCAAAAATTGCCTTAGCAATCCTAGATCAGTCATTGCAAATCCACTGTGTAGAGATGCCTTGATTGATCCAATTTGATTATTGCAGATCCCTGTAATTAAGAGGTCATCTACATATATTACAATAACCTGCAAAACACCATCATATTTCTACAAATATACATTTGGATCATATTTGCATCGAATGAAACCAATTGAGAGCAAGAAAGCATCCAGTTTTGCATACCAAGCCCTGGGGGCTTGCTTGAGTCCATATAGTGATTTATTCAACATACAAACAAGTGAAGGATCCTATTGGAAACCTTCAAGTTTCTACATTTAGATCTCTTCCTATAGCTCACCATGTAGGAATTCACTTTCAACATCCATATGGTGCACTTGCCAACCTTTACTAGCTGCAATGGCTAGAGGTAGTCTTATCGAATCCATCTTTGCAACTGGTGCAAAGGTCTCGGTGTAGTCCACACCTTGGAATTGAGAGTATCCCTTAGAAACTAATATGGCCTTTTACTTCACATCAGAACCATCAGCAGAAAGTTTGGTTCGAAAAATCCACTTACATTGCACAAGCTTCCTCTTGGGAGGAAGGGGAACCAATTCCCATGTTTCATTCTCTTGGAGAGAATGGAATTCTTCTTCCATTGTTGATTTCCAACTTGGATCATGATGAGATTCCTGATATGATTGTGGATCAGATCAAATCATCATATAACAGTGATCAGCAAGAGCACTTTCACTTGCATAGGAAGCATTGTTAGATTGAGATCTAGTCTTCCTAGGCTCTTGGGGATTGCCTGCCAATTCACCTGCAGCTTGTATGATTTTTTCATCCCATTTGGGCCTTGATGGTGACTCATCTACAGAAATTTCATATTCATCCATATTATTATCAGAATTATCAGAAAATACAGAGCTTGAATCATTACTCACTTCATCAAGGTGTTGGGGAGAAGAGCATTCCCTCGGTGCAAATCAAAATCTGGTATTGGTTCCTCTTCAAATTGCACACTCCTCTAAATGAAAATCTTGAGTATGGATGTGTCAAAGAGCTTATAAAATTTTGTTTCCTTACCATAACCAACCATGATACATTCATTGCTCTCTGGCTGCAAATCCTCCCTCTTTTCTGAAGTAATTAGAGCCCATGCTCTTGACCCAAAAATCCTGAAATTTGAGACATTTGGTTTTTTGCCAAACCATGCCTCGTAGGGTGTTTTTCCTTTGACTGTTTGTGGAATTCCATGTTTTGTATATGTTCAACACAATTGATAGCCTCAGCCCATAGCTTGGGAATTAGATCCCTTGCTTCAATCATGCATGTGGCCATCTCTTTGAGAGATCTATTTTTCCTCTCTGCCACACCATTTTGATGTGGTGTGTAGGGAATTGAATGTTGCATTTGAATGCCGCGTTCCTCACAAAGATGCTGCAAATTTTTAATGACATACTCCTTCCCATTATCAGTCCTAAGGATTTTTATCTTGTGCCCACTTTATTTTCCACTAAGGCCTTCCAGATCTTCAATTGCTCAAATACTTCAGATTTCAATTTTAGGAAGTATACCCAGCAGAATCTAGAGTAGTCATCAATGAAGGTGAGTACATACCTTGATCCACCATAGGATTGTTAGTTTTTCAGAATTTACTTCAATCTGATCTAGGATCTTAACTGAGAGAACAACATGTACAACATATCTACAGAATATCAATCATGGACACAATAATCCAAGCACACAAGAGACACAGAATTTACTTGGGGAAAACCATAAAGGTGAAAAACCCCAATAACTTCCTCAGAGATAGATAGAGTAATGATACAACCCAAGCATAAGAGATAGACATCTCCTAGCAGCAGCTTCTCCTCCTCCACAAGTGCGCCACTCTCCAAAGAGTGTGTGTGAGAATATAATGATAAAATAGAGTGCCTCCCGCACTCTATTTATACTTGACTTGACTTGCCTAATAACCTTTACTAGGTCGGCCTCAACTTAACCACATAACACAATGCTGACTGGGCCAACACCCAATAGGGTGGTCTAATAACCCTTTGACCCACATGGCCGACCCCCAATAGAGTGTTCTAATAACCCTTTGACCCACATGACTTATACAGGGCCGACCCCAACAAGGTGGTCTAATAACCCATCAAGTATAAGTTACGACACTTACAATATAAATGACGACACTTCCGTATAGAGGAATAATAACATCTCTATAGGAATACAAACACTTCCGTATAGAGGAATAATACCATCTCTATAGGAGTACAATATACATAAATGAAATACATTCCGAAGTTACATATACATCAACACTCCCTCTTAACTAGGAAGGTATTTCTCGACACAGATCTGCTAGCACAAGTCTTCTTATCTTGATCATCATTAGTGAATCATCGTCCTTGAATCATCGTCATCATCACTGTTGCTACTATCTCAATCAATCTCTTAATCTACTCGTCATAGGAAGTTCTACAGAGCCAATCCTTTTTCATACTGGATGTAGGCCCACCACCTGCAGGTCTTAATCATCACTAGCCATATTGTGGAATCCTCAAGACTTATTACATGCATCACAAAATCTCGCAAGAGCATCCTATGACTTATTACGGGAACACATCCCAACCTATCGGATCTCCCAGGGAGCTATTACATGTGACCCCACCACAAAACCTCGAAAGAGAATCCCACGACTGATTACGAGCACACAGCTCAACCTATCGGATCTCCCAGGGCGCTATTATATGTAATCATGGAAAAACCTTGAAAGAGCATCCCAGGACTTATTACGGGAACACATCTGAACCTATCGGATCTCTTAGGGCGCTATTATATGCCATAGGATAAAACCTCGAAAGAGCGTTTGCCAGATCTCTCAAGGAGCTATTATATGCCAGCGGAAAAACCTAGCAAGAGAATCTGCAAACCTCCCAGGGCGCTATTATATGTCCTCCCAAAGAAAAACTTCGAAAGAGCATTTTCCAAATATCCCAGGGAGCTATTATATGCCAACGGAAAAACCTAGCAAGAGAATCTGCAAACCTCCCAGGGCGCTATTATATGCTTATCTGCACAACCTATCCACAGCCACAGAGTATCAACCTGATACTCACCATACATCATCTTGATGTACACATGATCATCCTGATCATCATCACTGCATCATCTTGATGCATGTCATCTGGAGCAACATCCTGAAGCTCATCATCCATGATCATCCTGATCATACAATGTATCCACCTAATGCATACACAGTATCTTCCTGATACATATCATCATACATGATCTACCTAATCATACAATGTATCCACCTGATACATATACAAATTCATGATCCACCTGATTATACCTAATACATATCAACATACATGATCTACTTGATCATACAATGTATCCACCTGATACATATACAAATACATACACATGATCCAACTGATCATATCCAACTTCCAACATGATGCATACATACATATAAATTATCCAACTGATCATATCCAGCATCCAACATGATCCGTACATACATATAAATGATCCAACTGATCATATCCAGCATCCAACATGGTGCATACATACATATAAATGATCCAACTGATCATATCCAGCATCCAACATGATGCATATACAGAGCAGTAACTGGAGCATCATCCTGATGTTCATCATCCAGTGCTTACATTTATAGCCATGGAAGGATCCTCCTCTCACCATGCTTGGAATGGATTCAGCAAATGTATCCATCACTTCTTCCTCGAAGTGTCGTCAATCTGAAGAACACCAAGCCTCTCTCTGAAGTACTTGAACTTCACTCTGGCTAGTGGTTTCGTCAGTACATATGCAATCTGCTCATCTGTTGCAACATACAGGAGCTTCACTGCTCCTCTCTACACCATATCCTTGATATAATGATATTTGATCTCAATGTGTTTCGACCTATCATGGAACACCGGGTTCTCAGACAGCTTCACACAAATCTAGTTGTCACAAAAGATACACGTAGCCTCCAGTGGGAGATCAAATAACTCAGATAGTAGCTTCTAGAGCCATACTGCCTCACAACTAGCCGAACAAGCTGCAACATACTCTGCTTCGGCTGTACTCAGTGCTACGCAGGACTGCTTCCTGCTAAACCAAGAGATTACACCCGATCCCATACTGAAGCAGCACCCGGAAGTGCTCTTCCTATCTGTAGCATTGCCTGCCCAATCTGAATCAACATAACCCTGCAGGTTAAACTTTTGATTCGCATCGTACTTGAGCCCATAGTCAACCGTACCCTTCAGGTACCTCAGAATATACTTTATAGCAACCAGGTGAACACCTATGGGATCTGTCAGGAACTGGCTCAATGTGTTCACCGCAAAGCAGATATCTGGTCTCGTGTCTGTCAGGTACATCAAGGACCCAATCATCTGACGATACACAGTGACATCAACCGGATCAGATGAAGCATCACACAGAAGATTCAGGTTCGATGCCATAGGTGTGGCATGGCCTTGTAGTCCATCATCCTGAACCTCTTCAAGATCTCTACTTCATACTTCCCTTGTCCAAGGAAGATTCCATCTGCACTCTACCACACCTCCATGTCTAGAAAATAGTGCATAATCCCCAAGTCCTTCATCTCGAACTCGGCAGCAAGCTTCCTCTTCGTGTCGGCAATCAATCTATCATCACATGTAAGAAACGGGTCATCCACATACCAAAGTAGTATCACTGGATTTCCTTCCTCAACCTTGTAGTAAAGGTTGGAATCCGCTTTTCTCTTGGTAGAGCACAAACTGGATAGAAAGCTGTATATCCTACCATACCAAGTCCTAGGAGCTTTCTTCAATCCATACAAGGCTTTCTTCAACCTGCATACATATGACTTTCTGTCATGTGTCTCAAAACCAAGTGGTTGCTCCACATACACTTCCTCTTTGACTACACCATTCAAGAAAGTTGTCTTGACATCCATCTGGTGTATCTTCCATTTCATCACTACAGCCAGAGCAAGTACTGTCACATCCCCAAATTTCGTAAAAATTTAAAATTTGTTTTAATCGTCTAATCGTCATTAAATGCTATGCGAAAGATAAAATAAAAGCATCATTGTAACAATCTCATAACTTTTAACATTAATTATTTAATTACATTCATTAATAACTTTGCTTGTCATAACTTAGAAGACATCCTAACTATCAATACACAATCCATTATAAAATAATTTATTCTAAAAGCATAACTTAATAATGTTTTATCAAATGTCCTATCTTACTACTAATTCTTTCTACTAGTTTAAACATTTATAAGCAATATGAACAAAACATTATACTCATACTTTCCATAGCCATCGAAAATTACTATATTTAACATATTCATCTTTGTCCACCTTGCAGATTTCTAACTTAAATATCTATATATCGATTACACCTTGGACACATCCATTAGAGAACAATTTACTCATATAAGTATCTGGTTTACATAGAACAAGCGATCCACAAAGTACACTTATAAATGATTAGCCTCAACTTAACTACATATGTAAACAAGAGACAACGATAACTAACAACTATCATAATTAGTAAAATGCATAAAGTACACATATTTTAAGCAAACGAAACTGAAGTAACATTTGAAACATAACATCAAGAAAAATACATACCAAAGAGAACTTTTTGACTTGGTTCACCCGCATCTTAGGCTACGTCCACAAAAGGTTGTTTATATATTTTATTACCTCAAAGGAGTTACATCATGCAACATGACTGTTGCTATCCTATCTAAAGATACAACCAAGTAAGTGTATTAACACTCGACATTAACATAACAACCTTTAATATTCTTATACATAAGTTTAGAGACTATACTAGAAAATTTCTTTATACTATCAAGGCTATACCTCTTTCACAAAGGGTGTAATTCACTTAGAATCCTTAACTAAGAGAAAACATAATTTTATTTAATATTAAGGAAAGCATTCCATTCTTAAACATACTTTAAGATAAATCTTTTATTTAATAACTTAAAGAAGGATCCTATATCTTAACATCCTTTAAAAAGATATATTATAATAACTTTAACTAAGATGACATCTTATACTTCATCATACCTTTAAAGATATGAGTAAATATCTTTAAACTAAGATGACATTCTATATATCAACATACTTTTTAAAGATATAATTTATTATCTTAACTAAGATACATTTTATAAATTAACTTTCTTTTAAACTTACTTTTAAGGATATATTCTTATTACAAGACTTTAATTTAAGGAAATATATTCTTAATACAGCCTACGTAATAAAGAATATTTGGTTTAAACATAATGAGGAATAAAATATGTAGCATATTAGCATAAGCGTTGGATTATCGGTGACATACATACCGAAATAGTCAAATGCTATGTTTTCATTAGTATTTTGGGATTCTATCGGGATGGATAGTTCCCCAAGAAAGGAGATAATAACTTTCGTGTTTCAGCTCTAGTTATATAACATCTTGACATTTATTTAATATATAAATTTATATAACAGAACTTAAGTTCTCGAATTCGACATTTACGCTATCCCCTTTCCTTATGTTGTTAGGTGGTAGAAGTAATATATATAAAATATAACAGGTTTACTATTTTTCGATCTAGTCGATAATAAATACCTAGATTCCTACGATTACAATCTAGGTAGAATATGTATGAATATTTAAACATTAAGATGAAACAAAAAGGATTGGACTATCTCCAGCCGTCCTATCCCTTAACTGACATGTCAAAAGAAAACTCACAACAATGTAAATAATAATATAGCGAATAAGATAAAAGTCCCCTTCCCTTATATGCGTAGTATGAGTATTTAAACATCAAGCTTAATGGAATGGATCGGACTGTCTACATCCGTCCTATCCTTATAACTAACACGACAGAGTAAGCACGCCGCAAAGTAATTAAAATGCAGAGATTGAGGTAATGTTAACAATCAAAATAGCACCCTCGTCATGTGAAGGAAGATGCATATTTTTGCCATGCACTTGCAGCAGGAAGTCATAACACAGTTTCATCCAGAGACAAATCCTTTCTGAGAAATGCATTAATTGTGATTAAATAATTCTAAATGGTGCAAAAGGGCCTAAAAACTATTCAGAAGTGGGTTTTCACTTGAAAATAATCAAAATTGAGAAAAGTGACTAATCCCACATCCACTAGAAAGACCTAAGGCTCATTTCCCAATGCTATATAAGAATGGCATGGGAGGCATGGTAAAGGGTGACCAAAAAAGCAGAGACATGCTGAGGAAATTCTGGAGGAGGAAGAAGAGCTTCAAGTCTTCAAGAGCAAGGGTGAAGGAAGGGAAGCTCATGACAATGGAGGAAGGGTTCACATCAAGCTTATTGGTAAAGTTGTACTTCTTCCTCGTTTCAATATGAAGTAATTCAAGTTTCTGCCATTATAATGTTTAGACATTGCTTATATTGTGTGATTTAAATTGTTAAATGGTTGTAAATCTAAAGGTTGCTTATCTTAAATGATGAATGAATTTAGATTTCGAAATAACTTGTGTTAATTACTTCATTTCTGACGTAAGATCTCACCAATCTTTAGTAAGATAGTTTAATATGTGTAAACACATCCCTACACAAATTACTATTATCAGAATGGCGACTCCGCTGGGGATATTGAATGTATTTATAAAAATAGGTATGGCATAAGATCTTTTCAAGTCATTGATTTTGGACTAACAACAAAAAGAAAGAATTTTTTTTTTATAAATCAAAAGTGTGATACAAAACCCTCAATTTTGAATTATAAATAAGATTTATTTTTGTAATGGTTCTATTATTTGAATTGATTCAATTCAATTTTGGGATTCCAAACAAAAACAGAACAATTTACCGAACTTTTTGAAATAGGTCCAAGTCTAAATTTCGAATTTTTGGGACTAAAACGAAAAGGAAAAAAAATTTGATTTTTTGGGACCAAATGGAGACATGAGCAGAGTTGTAACCAAAATTGGGGCACCCTTCACACACGCATTTGCATTGAAAAACTGAGACTTGAACATGAATCGTTGAGATATTTTGAAAAATATTTTCCCTCCAAAACTGATTGCGACCTTTAATTCTGTTAATTTCGTTTTGGTCGTTTAGTATTTTCATGAACTTTATGCACAAATAGAGAAGATCGTCGCGTCATATTTCAATCTTCTTGTCATAAATTGTGCATGAGCCACCGTATCCTCTTCACTCGCACCTTCGGGCGATCTTGTGAATGAGAAAGTAGATCTCACGTGTAACAAAGTAGATTTAATTTTTCATACAGTTTTTGGAGGCACCATATCCTCTTCACTCGCATCTTATGATGATCTTGTGAATGAGAAAGTGTATCTCACGTGTAATAGTTTAAGATTTAATTCAAAATCATACCAAATGGCTCTGCGTATCCTCTTCACTTGGGCTTTCGGGCGATCTTGTGAATGAGAAATAGGGATCCCCCGTGTAATAGAATTAGATTCATGTTTACTTGAGATATCTGTTTGGATTACATTGATCTTTACACATCGATTATTATCCATATTTCAGAAAAAACTGTGCATGAACATACAAAAATCTACCAGAACCTTTGCATGTTTGAAAGAATCTCATGAACCTCTAACTCTCCTTCAGTTAGGATATTCATCGAACTGAAAGATAGCTTAGTGAGCATCTTGCATTGTGTGATTCATTTTTCTTTCAAGTCGAAACACATCAGTTTCACTTCCACACCTGAGACTAAGCAAACTTCCACTAAAATTGGTACTTAATCTAAAAATTGACAAACTTTTGATTTTAATATCACCAACAAGATTAGGTTAGTGCCCTGGATTAGGTTTGGAGAGTTAACACTCCTGGGATGCAAAACTTTGAAACTAGCATTGATTAAAGAGAGTAAATCCATTATCGCAAAAAACGCTTGTCGAGAAAGCGCTTCTGAAACATGCGTCAAGCACAAGGTCAATCTGAATAAGTAAGGGTGGTTCCCCCTTCTTGCTTATTTAGTGGGACATGAGCTTATCGAAGGGATTCTATGTTCAGTGACAAGTCCTCGAAGTGACATCACTGTTTCTAGAGTTTCTGGTAATAAGAGTTGTCCTCGATTTACAACTGTTCGCTCGACCGTCGATTGCGAAGTGGTAACTTTAGTGGCTATTTTTAGGGCATCACATAGGCTGTTGTGAGTGGGACACACTTGCAATACCTGAGACAAACTTTGGAACTTTTACTCCTTGGGAGGGTGAGTGGTCAAGTACCAACACTTGTACCCCTGGCGATTAAAGTTTATTGTAACTATTTCCCACACCTTCGCTCCTAGCAATTGTATGAGGACATGAAATCCCTCAGTAGCTACTAGTTTTGGAAGGCCCTACAATCCATCTTTTCACTGAGCTTCGGTTATTTGGAAGAGTAAGTTTGCTTGCTTGAAATCTCTAGGGAATTTTTACTGTGTGGACACTTTTCATTTTTGAGTCTAGATTGCCTTAGGATTGTTTGATTCAAACTATTATTTTAAACACATCCTTTTATCAACTTCTTAGAAGTGACTACTATACCCATTCACCAGTCACGACGGCAGTGAGGTGAGTCACCCAAAATTGAAGGCCCTGCTATAGTGCAGAGACAGACACAAAAACCACATTCTAATGACTTGGAAACAGAACTGATTTTCAACTCAATTAACATTACTCAAGAAGAACAACATCAAATCAACACTGAGAATTCATCGTCACATCACGAACTGAATACAAATGTAGTTAATAATCTTACTCTAGTTGAAATTGAAACATTGAAACATCACACACATGATCATGAAATTCCTCATTTGATGATTCTTTCAGAACCAGCTACACTTACTATCCGTGAGTCACTAGGTGATATCAAACCTCTTTTTGAAAGCTTGCATGACATGTACAATCCAACACAGGACCCCATGGCTTTCTCAAACATTGGTTTTCCATATGCTTCGGCTAATCCAGGTCAACACACACTAGGAGTAAACCAAAGTCCTCATGGTATACAAAACGTCCAAGTTCTACTTCGGGAGTAACCCTTCACCATGGAATGGTAATATTCCTGGCGGAAGTAATAAACCAGGGAACATTTATGCCAATTGGGGCTATGCTCCTCATATTAGTGGAAATGCCCTGGGGGGTTATCCTCTAAATTATCTTAGCACAATATCTAGCGGCAATCCACCTATCAACCCCATTCTGCCATGGAGTGGGGAGGTTTCAGGAAGTATCCATTCTTCTTGGGGGCCACCTTCACAAGGAGGATATCAACCTTGGAACGCTTATCTAAACCAAGGAAACATTCAATGGAGTGGTCTGATTCCAACTAGTAACCAATCTAATTTGGGCCCACCCCCGCAAGGGGGCAATCCACTCATGAATCCCAACCCACAATGGAATGGTAATGTTCCACCAAGTCATCAATCTCAATGGAACATACCCCCGCAAGGGGGAAATCCATACATACAACCTAGTTCACAATGGACTGGGCAACATTCAAAAAGTCATCAACCTTTTTGGATTCCACCTCCGCAAGGAGGTAGTCAACCTTGGAATGATTTTCAATACCAAGTTCAACCGCCATGGTATGGTTGGGATCTAGGAAATAACCAATATTCTTGGACCCCACCTCCACAAGGAGGCAATCCACCCAATAGTCATGTTTCAGGAAGTTGCCAAACATCTTGGGGTCAGTCTCCGCAAACGGGAAACCCACCTTGGAATTACTATCACATCCAAGAACCACATCAATGGAGTGGTCGGGTTCTAGAAAGAAACCAATCATTTTTGGGCCTAACCCCACAAGGGGGCAATCCAACCATTAACCTCATTCCGCCATGGAGTGGTCAAGTTCTAGAAAGTAACCAACCTGCAAGACTTGCGTTTAATCTAGCTAGGCTGCCACATGAACCTCATTCCAATGGTATGATGGATTCCTTCATCTATCTTAAACAGATTACCCCACATTCGGGACAAGTTCCTATTCAGAATTCGCAACCCACAGCTAGCCAGGCAATGCAGGAACCTACTAATCCCTCCAACACTTCTGACATCCCCACAATCTCATCGATAGACCTTAGAGGGAAGAAGAAGAAGTATAAGAGTAAGCAAGATGCTAACTCTGGGAAGAGGGATGCACCAACTATTCTTCAATGTCGTGGGAAACAACAACCCACTATTTTGACACCGGTACCTCCACCAGGAGGCAACCAGCCACCCCCCCCCCCCCCCCCGCAAGGGGGCAATGATCCTAATGCCAATGTCTTCATGTGTGATCCTGAGATGAACATTCAAACGAGACTTGCTTCTTATGATGTCTCTCCTAGTACATTAGATCAGTTGGAATCACAACTAAATGGTTATCTCTACATTGAGAAACCAGCCATAGACTTAGTACCACCCCCCCCCAAAGGTGTTCTGCATAGAACAATGCATAATCCTAACACGCGAGCTGCTCAGAACAGTAATGTTCTTGAGGACCTAGCTCAAGTACCATGTGTCATATCGGCCTTGGAGGTATTGCAATGTCGTTCTGTGCCAAGAAAGGGACTATTGTCTAACATTTGTGTTTTTGATCCATCCGATGAGACTTTGATCACATCAAACATAGACCATTTGATATGTAGGAGCCTTCCCAAAGTTTCTTTTCATATTAAAGTAACAACTCATGGTAATAACATCTATCTAACCATAGTAGATGAAGGGACCTCAGCTTGTGTAATGTCATTTCCATGTTGGCAAACATTTGGATCACCTCTATCTGTCGTCGAAGTTTCAAACCCAACTACTCAAATAGCTTCGGCAGATTTGGATCAAAATCTTCCCTTGATGGAGAAATATGATTTGGTTACCTGGCCCATTTGGGCTGTGAGATCTCCCAGCTCACATGACTTCTCGGATTACATTTTATCATCAAATAAATGTATCCCTGAAGTTATAAACATTCGGTTGTACTCACCTAAGATCATCTTTTGTGAGGCCACTAGGAGCATACTTGATATACATCTACCCAAGTATAGGAGCATTATCTGCATGTTCCTCGATCTTATTTGGTATATTTGGAAACTTGCATATAGGTTTAGGCCATCCCTTTGTGAAGATGCATTTGAACCTCTTGCAACCCAAACTTACCATAGGGTCGAACCTGTTGGAAATTGGTGGGTCAACCCTTCATATCTGTATTTTCCACCATTCCGACAGCAGAGCCTACCGAACATGGGACACCCTAGTCAGCACCTCATTGCCATTTTGGTGCCCATGTTGCGTTATTCTCATAGGCCCGGGAGCCCTATTAGTCCCATCATGACTTGGAGTTTGAGACCACATATTTCTTTTTCATATATTTCTGACCATATCCTGATGGGCTCCCATTTTTCTGTCATTTTACATAAGCTTGCATTAAAATATCCACTTGAACATCCATGCAAACTGCTTCGTTGCTTATAGCTTATGTTGCTTATTTGTCTGTATAGTCACTTTTTGTTACAAGATGCCTATAAACCATTGCTTATGTATATTTGACCCATACCGATGGAGGAAACATCTGCAAGAGTGTACATAACTAGCTCAGACCTTGTTTGCAATACGGATCTTTGCCTTGGCCTGACCCATGCCCTTGACATTTAGGCGCATGGCCTTGAGACACTCGTTTCCTCTAATGTACCATCACATGCTTTATTCTTTTTTCAAGCTAATAAATGAAAAAGGTTAAAAAAAAATTGGAAAACATAAAAATCCAAAAAGGGAGAAACTTGAATCACTTCATATTTAAACTTCAAAGAAAATGGCAACAGTCAGTCCTTGTCTCCCTTGAACACGGCACATATTATTGTATCCGCGGTCAGTACACCATCTGCATTCGCCTTAGGAAACTGTACCAATATTTTGAACAGATCTCCACCGATGGGTTATCCTTCCTGTCAACAATCGAGCTTCCGTTAATGCATCTGGCATTAGTGGTTTTCATTAAAGGTCGGTTACTCAAAGTCTTATGTTTCCAAGTGTCCATTCTATGTCGTGTTATGTGTTCAAGGGAAGTCCAAACCAAGTCGGCCATTCCTCAAATATTCCTGACCAATCATGTCGGCCTTCCTTGTGTCAGTATACAGTGTTGGATCTTGCAATTCTACCAAATTATATCATACTATTGATCTTTGTTTCATATCGATTGATGTGGGATGCATCAATGCCCTCCTTCCGATGGATCGATTCCTATCGACATCAAATCATCATCTAGGACATGGATCTAGAAACCCGCGAGTACCTTGGATCTTGCAGTCATTAGTGGCAGGTTTCCTCGCAAATGACAGTGGGTATACATCAATGACACCTGATTGTTTGATTCTACAAGTGTTCGACTTTAGAACATCTAGTCACACTTGCTAGTTTGTACTCAGTACCTTAGAGTCCATCCTAATTATCAGTGGGTCTTTTCGCATCTGTTAACGGTATACATCAATGACTGGTAATTAGATGGTGTTTTATTATGCTCGACATCAGATCACTTATTCGCATAATATAAACTTGTACTATCGTCAATTTGTATTGAAGACCTTGGGAAAAACAGTTGTATCACGCATCGATGCACTGCCCGTGCTGTGCAAGATTAGACCGCCATGTCAGAAGCCCAAAAATACTTTGTCATTGCACTCATCAAAGTGCACATTTACATTTTCAGAAAATTTGCTTTTGACATGGATCCACTGTGTATTGTCCGTGGCCATGCTTGTTTACTGCTGAGCATGGGTATGCCCGCCTTAGGAAGATATTATATATTTGAGAAATTGCTAAAGTTTGCCATGCAGGTGTGATCCTCAAATCCTGCGTCCGTGAGTTTCCCTTCCCTCATCCTTGCTTTGAAAGATAAAGTGTATCAGTACAAAGAGTATCAGTATACAAAGTACAAATTTCAGTAATGTATTTCGGCCCTTAGTTTCGCTTCGGACCTCACACATTAGGGGGCATCTGTTAACAATCAAAATAGCACCCTCGTCATGTGAAGGAAGATGCATATTTTTGCCATGCACTTGCAGCAATAAGTCATAACACAGTTTCATCCAGAGACAAATCCTCTCTGAGAAATGCATTAAGATGCATTAATTGTGATTAAATAATTCTAAATGGTGCAAAAGGGCCTAAAAACTATTCAGAAGTGGGTTTTCACTTGAAAATAATCAAAATTGAGAAAAGTGACTAATCCCACATCCACTAGAAAGACCTAAGGCTCATTTCTCAATGCTATATAAGAATGGCATGGGAGGCATGGTAAAGGGTGATCAAAAAAGAAAAGGCATGCTGAGGAGATTCTGGAGGAGGAAGAAGAACTTCAAGTCTTCAAGAGCAAGGGTGAAGGAAGGGAAGCTCATGACAATGGAGGAAGGGTTCACATCAAGCTTATTGGTAAAGTTGTACTTCTTCCTTATTTCAATATGAAGTAATTCAAGTTTCTGCCATTATGATGTTTAAATATTGCTTATATTGTGTGATTTAAATTGTTAAATGGCTGTAAATCTGAAGGTTGCTTATCTTAAATGATGAATGAATGTAGATTTCGAAATCCCAAATTACCGTTATTAGGTATTATAGATCCAACAGGATCTAATCTAGTTTCGTGGTAGCCATAGGTATTTAAACAACAAACTAACCAATATGGATCTAACGGTCTCTAGTCGTTCTGTCCTTAACTAACACGACAGAGTAAGCACACAAAAATATAATTAAAAAGCAGTGAAAAATCATAGGGAGTCTACAGGTAGACCCTACGGAATAGAGTAATGACTCTGACTGCAACAACGAATTGATCATTAGTTTAAAATTTAAACACAAATCTCATGCGATGGCAATATACACATCAAACCCAACAAAACTTACTGCAACTACGAACTAGGGGCTATTTTAAGGTTTAAACGTAGATAAAAATAAATGAGATCCGAGATCTCTGTTCGTGCAGATTCTGGGCGTTACTAGCATTTAGAATAAGATCAAGTTTTAAATTTTCAAAAGGAAACAAAATACGAGATCCAAGATGTAAATGCATCACGCAGATGGAAGTCGACCCTGTACAAATATCCACTTGGAGAAATGTAAGCTATGCAGATTATAGACAGAAACCTGTGTCAATGGATTCGTAAGGTCTAGTTTTAAATCTAAACCATTCTCAATTTAAAAGACGTCGAGCGCATCTATATACCTGGGTTCGCCTTTATCCATACGAATTGACGCAGAGAAAAAGTGCAGGTCTAACTTACCAAAACAAAATACTGAAAACTCGCCCTGGCTCTAACGAGAATGCTTGGGTTATTCGAACAGATCTACTCCCAAGGAGGTCGCCTTTCCTTCCACGCTCCAAATAATCCATCCTCTATGCGATTTCACCTCTACTTTTTTTTCATATCGCTCCCATCCCCATACTAAATCGCAAGGTTAGTATAATCGACTATCGTCAAGCTTTCCCCTCCTTTGCTACCCCGATCCACAGTTTATTTATCTTTTTCCTCCATATCATTGGTAGGGTATCCAATCTCCTACTCCTTCTCTCGTTGGCAACATAACCAAACATATCGTTGTTTCTCTTCGACAGATGGCGATAGAAATTAGTCTGTGTTCCACGACGGGAAAAGAAACAACATATGATAAATCGTTCAGGAAACAGTATCTACCCATAGAGTAGATGATAACCTCAGTTGGCCAAGTGGCAGCTCGATTAGCTCCGTGATGCATACATGAAGGTGATAACTTCCTTATAAAGCTCATCCATAAAACACTACTCCTAACTGATTAGCGAGGTGTATAGTTTGCTCGTTTTTCTTTAGAAAGTATGTTCATAAAGTTTCTTTTTAACAATAAATATTTTAAATGCTTGACCCTCCCACTACATAAGAGTGTGTCATAAATGGTTAAGATAATATACGAGGTTGTCAATAATCATTTATTGACCACTCTTAACATAGTAGGAGTATGCTCTTATCCTACAAAATATCTCTCTTTTTTTTTTTAAATGTTCGTTTAATAAAAGAGTACTAGGTATTTTGGTAAATACATAATTTAATATATACATATAAAAATCCTCTCTTTCAAAAAGTACTTTACATTAATGTCCCCTTTAATGTCTACAATAATTGCTAAGGGTTGTTTATACCTTTAAGTGAGTCCGTTTGAGTATATATATATATATATATATATATATATATATATATATATATATATATATGATTACATTATGTTATATATATATAATAGACTTTAAATGTTTTTTTGAAAACTAAAGTATGTACCATAAATAATTCCAATGTCTACTATGATGGAATAGTAGATCTTTTAGCTTGGAGTTCCAAGAATTTGTATTGACACTAGATGCCACATTTAAGACGGATATAAGATCATCTTTTAGACTTATTAAACTTTATGAGGTATTTTAAATATTATTTTAATCATTTATTAATGACCTTAGCTATTTATACATATACAATATTCACCATTATATATATAAATATATATATATATATAATCTATCTTTACGTATTAATCATAATTGGATTAAAATGAATTTAGGCCATAGTATTATAGCAAATAAAAAGGAGAACTAGCATTATCTTATTTAGGGGTATTAAGTATACTTTTCCGACACTCTTGTCGAGGTTTATTCTATTTTGATATGTAGTAATATGGCTTAGTTTTATTCTTATATATGTAGTTTTATGCTAATACGTAAGTCCTCACTATTTAATCTATCATGCGGTGCATAGACGTTAATTCGAACTTAATTGATGACCCTATCACCAGTCTCCCAAGTGTAAATTAACACTTATGAACATAATACTAATTTCAAAGTCCACTGGCGGGGCCTTGGCCTTGAGCTCCTCACCAGGTTCATTTACATCTTCACAATTACATTTACAAAAATAATGACAATAGGGATCGAATTGGAGGGATGTTACAAGTACTGATCTGATGGAAGTGTACCTTGTTACAGGAGCAAAAGTTTCTTCATAGTCTATTCCTTCTTTCCACAAGCTACAAATCTCGCTTTGTATTTCTCCATGCTACCATCTGCAGCATGTTTGATCTTATAGATCCACTTGGAAGTCACGATAGACTTCCCTTCTGGTCTAGGACCACATCCCAACCATCATTCTTCATGATCGACAGATCATGGAATTCTTCCATTACTTCATCCCGGATCCTGGGAACTTCAATATCTTCAATAGATAAATTTGTTACTTGAACAAATGTTGTAGTCCTTCTTTTGTAGGTGATGGTATACAATCTTTCCTACAAGACAAGTTAAATTGCATGATTAGAAACATCTCATAGTTTTCAGAACAATTTCTTACACATAAAGAAATATGTCATACAGTCATGCAATTGTTTTAGCCAATGCTTCAATACAACATTTATCCATGTCCCGTAACTTTCTAGATGCCTTCCAATCTCTACCAAAAAATTTGTTAAGAGTGTGCACAACTCCCAACATGTCAGCAAAGAGGTTTCATTCTAGATAAGTAGCAATGGAATGTTGTACAGTGCCATAGGCCACTTACCCATCACATGCATATTAGTAGTATAATGTTCATTAATGCAATTATTCTAATATGTGTAATACACACCCTAAGTCTAGGAACATAGGAATATACATCATTGAACAATATTATTTAAATAAACAAGTATGCAAGAAATGACAATTCAAATACTTATCTTTGTTTCGTTGTAGGGTGGACTCCCTCTCAATATTTGTTTCCTTACAGAAACTACTGGAGTGTGCTCCCTCTTGATCTTTTCTTCCTGGATTACCTGTCCTTGGACTTATATTCATCCTGGACCACAATGCATGCTTAAGTGTGCACTAGTGTCCTGATTGTGTTGTCCTCAAGATCTCATACATAATCATACATTCATTAGTATAGATACTAAAACAACATAATCTTAAACATGTATAGTCATGATCATTTCAAACACAGATATTAAACATTAGTATTCAAGGTTTTAGGGAAGACTTCTTTTACTCATGCATATTCTTATTTGATCATAGGAATCTTCTGTTTAGTCAAATCATCAATCAAGATAAGAGACATAATATGCATAAACCCTTGATTTCTTACATTTCTAACTTTATGAATAAACATAATCAATCATACCAAGTATACTTATATAAGGGATCCTAACACAAGGTAATATTCTAACTTGATATAGGAAAAACATACCTGGATTACTATGTCAGCTAGTTATGTCTAACATACCCGCATGATGTCTTTTGGTTCTCTTCAATGACTTGTGCTAGTAACCTGCATGTCTCATAAGTTAACCATTGTAGAACCAAGTTATACATACCTCGTAAGTAGATCTTCTATGTGATCCATGACAATGGATGAATCTTTGTCTTCATGTCACCATGATCATATGTTCTTGAGTAGAACATGATTTGTCTTTCTTGGTGTACCTTTCATGTTAGCGAACAACATAAACCTCATACAACATCACAATGCGTTAGTACAATCATAAGTGTCAAAACCTTAATCAATGAATATCTTCTATAATGTATTCATAATTTTATTACGGTGATACGAAAAGTCTAGTAATTAATCAAGATTGTACTAACCGTAATGATATGAAGACAAACATATCATAAACTTAACCATGAACATAATTCGAAACATACCTGTAAGTCATACTTGTCGAGATTGCTTGTAATCTTCTTATGTAAGGCCTTAGCCTCATCTCCCTCTGAAACAGGAACTTCTTCACTTATGCAGGTGACCAATCCATTTTCTTCTAGGATTAACCCAATCCACTTGATTTGCAGAAACTCGATCTGGAGCTAGATTGGGGTTTGTCAGGGAAACCCTAAAAATTCAAACTTTGAATTTCAAACTTCTGAAAGGATAGAAACATGCGCATTGATGAGCTGATCAACCTAGTATACTCATAATTTGAAAACTGCAAAGTTTCACCCCTCAAAATTGCCTTTGAGACTTCCGGATCTTCTGGACAGGATCCCGAACTAGGGTTTGATAAATCCCACCCTTCTTCCCAACCAAAAGGTTCGATCCAAATCTCTAAACTTCAATTTTTCTGAGGAGCTTCCAGCCATGGTCACAGACTTAAAAAATTCCAACTTTTGCAAAAGCCCTAATTTTCCACTTTTCCGATCAAAGTCCCAAACTAGGGTTTGATCAAGCCCGGCCTTCTACCCAACCAAAATTTTTGATCTTGGACTCTAAATTTTGATTTTGATGAGTAGCATTCAGCCGTGGTCTTCGATTACAAAAATACCAACTTTCTCCGAAACCCTAATTCTCGGAGCCATGAATGAAGGTGCTCAAAATCTAATTTTGTTTTGACAGAAATATGCACCTGATTGTTTCTGGTGTAACTCCAAAATTACGAATCCACAGGGTCTGAAACTTCTACTTGTGTTATCCCGACCTTTCATCTTTCCAACCCAATAGGTCTAAACTCAAATGGATTCTCTGAGAGAGAGTTATGCCAAGTGTCGCAACGTGACCTGTTTATGGGATAAAACAAGAGAGCGAACTTGTACGGTGTGCCACGTGTCACTGGTTCAATTTCAGCCTCTGAAAAATTTACCTGAGAAATTACAGTCCGTGTAATACCTTTCACTTTTTACAAAATTTCATTTGGATCTTCCTAGCCCAAGTTATGACCTTTGTCCTAGGTCACTTGTTTATGACTCAGATATGGAAGAGGCCGAAACCCTATATTGTATAGATCATAAAACACAAAGTGCATCGAATTAGAAGTTTTCCTTTGGACACAAGGTACATGGGGATCTGATATTCATTCGACTTGTAAAAGTTTTAGATCCGAAAACTTTTCCAAAATGGATTTATAGCGAAAGTGCTACGATGACTGGTGTTTGCTATATCAAGCCCTAGCATCGGAAGTGCAACAAGTGTCATACTTGCCATACCATGCCTTCTTTCAGGCTAGCTCTGATACGATGTTATTTTTTCAGAATTTACTTCAATATGATCCATGATGTTAACTGAGAGAAAAGCATGTATAACATATCTACAGCATATCAATCATGGACACAATAATGCAAGAACACAAGAGACACAGAGTTTACTTGGGGAAAACCATAAAGGTGAAAAACCCCAATAACTTCCTCAAAGATAGATAGAGCAATGATACAACCCAAGCATAAGAGATAGACATCTCCTAGCAGCAGCTTCTCCTCCTCCATAAGTGCGCCACTCTCCAAAGAGTGTGTGTGAGAATAGAATGATAAAATAGAGTGCCTCCCGCACTCTATTTATACTTGACTTGACTTGTTTAATAACCTTTACTAGGTCGGCCTCAACTTAATCACATAACACAATGCTGACTGGGCCGACACCCAATAGGGTGGTTTAATAACCCTTTGATCCACATGGCTGACCCCCAATAGGGTGGTCTAATAACCCTTTGACCCACATGACTTATACAGGGCCGACCCCAACAAGGTGGTCTAATAACCCATCAAGTATAAGTTACGACACTTACAATATAAATGACGACACTTCCATATAGAGGAATAATAACATCTCTATAGGAATACAAACACTTCCGTATAGAGGAATAATACCATCTCTATAGGAGTACAATATACATATATGAAATACATTCCGAAGTTACATATACATCAACAAGGATGGTCGTGGGTAGAGGACCAATGAGGTCTGAATGTACCAACCCAAGTGGTTGTGTGGCTCTACTTTCCATTCCCTTCTCATAGCTATGCTCTAGATGCTTCCCAACTACAAAGCCAATGCAAGCTCCATTCGAAGATTTGATTGAAGGAAGCCCTTCCACCATCTCATCTTTGTGCAATGCTTGCAGATAC
Organism: Larix kaempferi; assembly: GCA_027924585.1. Taxonomy (NCBI): domain Eukaryota; kingdom Viridiplantae; phylum Streptophyta; class Pinopsida; order Pinales; family Pinaceae; genus Larix; species Larix kaempferi. The sequence goes on along the minus strand of BSBM01000020.1, from coordinate 6,967,863 downwards.
TTGTAATTCATGTGTCCAAATATTTCATGCCATAGCTTGGAGGTCTTGTTGGCATGAGAGAGGAGTGCTTGGTCACTAGAACTAGGGAGAAAATTTGAGAACTTGTACATCCTCTCTTGGTGGTCTGCATACCCAATTGCCACAACTTGGTTTGATGAAATTTCTGATATCTCTACCAAGTCAAGAGTAAATGTTACTCTCTTGGCTTCTCTTGTATGGGTCATTTGATACACTGACAACAAATTTGCTGCCAAATCTAGTACATAGAGCACATCGCTGAAATAACCATTCTCCAAATCAATCCTAACAATTCCTTTGGTCTGGATTTTAGAGTCATCTCCCATTCAAACTGTTGGGCCACTGTTTGAATGCATAGATGAGAAGAGATCTCTGGTGGAAGCCATGTGTCTAGATGCCCCTAAATAAATAATGAAGGTTGAGGAATTAGAATTACCTTCTACCAAGGCGTGACATTTATCCTTGTTCTCTGAGCTGCAGGTGCCACCTTTCTTCCTTGCGCCATCAGGGACAGGGATGTTGTTTTTCAACCACTTATACTATGAAACGAGAACTCGACACAGTTCTCGTTTTTCTCTCTCCTAATTTTAGTAGCTATTTTTACCTCCGTTTCAAAAAGGATTGATACCAGTATCACACATTTTCATTTTGAGGCATTTTTTTGGGCCTTTGACACATCTTTATTGTAAAGTATTTTTAATTTCTATTTTCAAGTGTGTTTTTTAGAAATTTAACAAAAAACATACATTTAAAAGCTAGCTATAATGAAAAACACATACATTTTCAACATTTATCTTTAAAATTTAATCATAAATAATATATTTTTATGGAAAAAATAGTAAACAAATCGAGAAAAAGAAGACATTTAAACCCATTTTTAACAGATTTTTAGTCATTTTGTATAAAAATGATACTATTTCACATTATTTTTCATAATATTTAACCCCCTAACCAATTATTATTAAAATTTAAAAAGAAAATATTTAAAAAAATTACATTGCCCCCTTCTACCCTAACCCTATCCCTACTCCCCCACAAACTATTACAAAAGTTAAAAAAATAATTATAATGCGTCCCTTCTACCCTAACCCCCTAACAAACTATTAATAATTTTTTAAAAATAATTACATTTAAAAAAATAATTACATATCCTACCCTAACCCCTCAACCAACCATTAAAAAACATTTAAAAAAACAAAGTACATTTTCTAACGCCCTAGCCCCCTACATTACCCCCTACCTTAGCCCCCCGAAAATTACATTTCCTAATGCCCTACCCACTACGTTAACCCCCTAACGTTACCCCATTACTCTTCACACATCGTTTTAACTAAAAAAATTTAAAACCCAGCTTAAAAAAATTAAAAAATTAAAATAAAAACTTAAACTTAAAAAATAAAAAATAAACCTAAATTTTACAAAAGAAAATAACAAAAAACAAATTAAAAAAAAAAGACTTTAAAAAAAAAAATTTAAAACAAATTAAAAATTTTAAAACAAATTAAAAATTTTAAAAAATACTTAAAACTAAAAAATAATAAATAAATAATAAATAATAATTTTAAAACAAATTAAAAATTAAAAATAAAAAGTTAAAAATAAAAATTTAAAATTTAAAAAAATAAAAATTTAAAAACAAATTAAAAATTAAAAAAAAACTTATAAAAAAAAAATTACAAATTTAAAAAAAAAAAAATTTAAAAACAAATTAAAAATTAAAAACAAAAACTTAAAAAAAAAAATTACAAATTTAAAAAAAAAATAATTTAAAAACAAATTAAAAATTAAAAACAAAAACTTTAAAAACAAAAATTAAAAAAAAAAAAAAAAAAATTAAAAAAAAAAAAAAAAAATTAAAAAAAAAACTTTAAAAAAAAAATTAAAAATTTAAAAAAAAAACCGTTGGGCGCCCAAAGGGCCTCCCCGCGGTGGCAGCTCGATGTCGGGCATTGAGCTGCCACCGCGAGGCGGCCCTTTGGGTGCCCAACAGGGCGGAGCTAGCATCCGCCCACCGCCCACTTTTTGGGCGGGCGGATGCTGCCTCCGCCCCGTTGGGCGCCCAAAGGGCTGCCACCGTGGGGCGGCCCTTTGGGCGCCCAACGAGGCGGAGGCAGCATCCGCCGCCCACTTTTTGGGCCGGCGGAGGCAGCATCCGCCGCCCACTTTTTGGGCCGGCGGATGCTGCCTCCGCCCCGTTGGGCGCCCAAAGGGCTGCCACCGCGGGGCGGCCCTTTGGGCGCCCAACGGGGCGGAGGCAGCATCCGCCGCCCACTTTTGGGCGGGAGGATGCTGCCTCCGCCCCGTTGGGCCCCAAAAGTGGGCGGCGGATGCTGCCTCCGCCCCGTTGGGCGCCCAAAGGGCCGCCCCGCGGTGGCAGCTCGATGCCCGGCATCGAGCTGCCCCCGTGGGGCGGCCCTTTGGGCGCCCAATGGGTTTTTTTTTTAATTTTTAATTTTTTTTTTTTAAGTTTTTTTTTTAATTTTTTATTTGTTTTTAAATTTTAATTTTTTTTTTAATTTTTAATTTTTTTTTTAATTTTTTTTTTAAATTTTTAATTTGTTTTAAAATTTTTATTTTTTTTTAATTTTTAATTTTTTTTTTAAAGTTTTTTTTTAAATTTTTAATTTGTTTTTAAATTTTTTTTTTTTTTAATTTTTAAAGTTTTTTTTAAAGTTTTTTAAAAAAAATTTAATTTGTTTTTAAATTTATTTATTTTTTTAATTTTTAATTTATTTTTTTTTTTATTTTTAATTTGTTTTAAAAAAATTATCGGGGGTTAAGGTAGGAGGGGCCCATTATAATTTTTTTTTTAACTTTTGTAATAGTTTGTTGGGGGTTAGGGTTAGGAATTTATTTGTTGAAAACAGAAAATTTCAATTTAGGGGTTGATTTTAAGGCTTTCGTAAACAACAGTATGAGATTTTTAAGCCATGGCTATATTTTTAACCCAGAGAAAAAAAACGTTGATACTAGTATCAACACTTTTCGATTTGGGGGTTGTTTTTGGTGTTTTTTATGAAAACATGATACTGGCATCAACACTTTTTGATTTGGGGGTTGTTTTCGGTGTTTTTTATGCAAAAATATGAGTTTTTATGGCTAGAGTTCTCGTTCTTAGTATATAGTTCTCGTTTCATAGTATAAGTGGTTTTTCTCCAGTAGCTGCGCCATGGTGTCAATGGTTTTATTCATGCAGGAACTCTCTGGATGCCATCCCTTTATGTGCATTTGGTTTTCTCTTTCCTTTTCTTGTCCTTCTCCTTAGGAGGATTCGAACCCCCATCAGTGGATTTGGGTTTATCAAACTTCCTCTTCTTTGGATGCTTTGAATTCTTTGCCTTCTGCTTTCCCTTGGAGGCATTCAAAACACCCATGGCCAAAGCTTGATCTTTCAATTTGATGGTGCCCATTTGAACTAGCTTATCTTGCTCCTGAGTGAGGCATTCCATGAAGGTTGCTAGAGATGGCATTTTCTAATTTCGAAGTGTAATTTTTCTAGAATGGAAGGTGCTTACAAACACTGAGAATTCTAGTCCTAGCTTCGAAAGGATGGACAGTATCAATTGCTCCTCTTTCTTCTCAATTCCACATTACTTCAGCTGAAGCACTAGAGACTTGAACTTTGTGAAGAACTCTTGGATAGTTTCAAAATCGATTGGGCTTAGGTTGATGATCTCGTTTTCAAGCTGATGTCCTCTCAATTCATCAGTTTTCCCAAAAAGTGATTCTAGTTTAACCCAAAATTCATTTGGGGTTGTCAAACTGTCTGTATCAAATAAGATCTCTCTCGAAATACTCAGGCATAGCAATCCATAGGCTTCATCAAGTCTATTGAAGTACTTGGATTTCTCTATAGCAGAGTTTGGCTCCACTTTTGTGGCCATGGTGACTCTATAGAGACCCTTAGATCTCAATTGAATGACCAAATATTCCTTCCATTCGAATAAATTGAATGGAGTAAGAAAGTGGTGGTTTGCTTCCATTTATGCTTGCGTTAATGGTGAGAAATTGTCGAAATTCCTGCAAAAACACTCAATTTTATCTGGAAATTCTCTCAAAAATGCAGCTCAAACACTCAAGATTGATCTGCAACTCACCAAAATCCACTTGGCTCTGATACCATGTGATAATTTTGATCTACAACAAGATATATGAGCCTTAGAGAATCTCACAAATCGAATTACTTGCAAAAACCAGCAAAAAAGCATGAAAGAAGAACAATTTTACACATGCAATGTGAACAGAAACTTGATATTATCTGACTGTCTAACATGTAAATATGTTATGAACAGGTTTATATTACATTTGGAGAAATTAGTGAGGCTTAGGAATCCCAAAATGAGTGTACATGTGTAATTAGCCAAATTGGCCTCAATCCTCCCTAGGTGGGTCCAACTTGCTCCAACTCATCCCAAATGGTCATGAATGGAGGTGTGAACGTGGATGAGGCATGATGGAACAATAATGACTCCTAGGCATGCATTGGTGTGCAAAATAAGGTGAGTGGGAGGCTCTAGGTGGCATTAAATGCTCAAAACGGTCCAAAAATGGGCTAAAACCACCCCTAGCGCTCCTAGTCAACCACAATTCCACAATTCAAGGAAGGGGAGCGCACTAGCAATAAATGAGGGCACACATGTGGAGTTTGACTGAGCTGGAGTGCTCATGTAGGTGTGAACACTCCTGTTTAAGTGGTTATTATGCCCAATTAAGCTACCTAAGTCCAAACCATAGTATATTAATGCACAAATGCAAATAAAATTGACTAAGGGCTTATAATAAGGTACTAAGTGATGGATTAATGTTCTAACAACGGACTGCCACCCTTAGGTTGCAGGATTTAGCTCGGGGGATATTAGAGTGTGCAGGCAGAATATCTAGATCTAAGGTTGGGAGGAGCGTTTATGCTTCTACTTTATTCGGCTGTTGCAATCTCTAATAGGCTTCAATATTACATTTAGTTTGGATGAATGGTTATATATATATATATATTATAGAATTTTATAAAATTGTAGAGGCAATGTTTAGCTGGTTTGGTAATTACTTATCTAACTTTTCCATGTTAATGGAAATATATTTATGCATGCATGAGGAAATTAACAATTCTGGAAGAGACCGTACAAGGGGTAAATAAAACAAGTGTCTATAACTGGTATTACTGAACAGTTATATTCATCTACGATAGGCAGTATGTAATTGTGAATATCTTACTAGAATAATATTATTACAAATAGTTAGGTTAAATTTTGAATAGATCTCATAGGTGGAGTCTGTATCCATACTTTCTGTCTAGTAGCGTTTTATTCATATTGCATTTTAAATACAGGGCCTAAAATATTTTATCGCCGGAATTCAAGCAGTGTAGGCTTGAAATTGTAATACGTTTCAGTACAAACCCTGGAAAAAGAAAAAATAGATCTTTCTTTCATGCTTAAAAAATAAATCATGAAGCCAGTTTTGAAATAATAAATGATTCCGAATAAACTATGTAGTTCAGATCCTTTTTTTATGCTTCCAAATAACCCTTGATGCCAAAAATGCTTATTAACCATTATTTATATATGTGTTCGACCAAAAGATAGAGGTCAAATTTAGTTGGATATATATATATATATATATAGGTAGATTTCTTAAATAAGTTGGAAAGGACATAAATAACTTCTCAGCTTCCATAGAAATAAATTTGAGTACTCAAGTTTCGATATACTTCCATACAATATATCTAGGTAATATGCCTAAAAAAATAAGGTCTTGGGATATTTAAAACCATCTATGTCATTTAATACCTTAGAAGCATTAATTAATCATTTTATGATTAATTCCTATGTATTAGACTAGGTAGTTGGATAAAACATCCATGTGTGGACCACAACCTTCCTAAACCCACTAGAGCACATTCCTGGAGATCCTGGAATAGATTCTGGCTATTTTTAGTCAATTCTGGATTAGAAAGGTGCATTAGCTGCTTTTACTGCTTTTTACCACTTTTTGGTGAAAGTTAAAAGTTAGTTGACTAGTCATAACTGTTTTTTGGCCAACTCATCCTCCATGATGTTTCTTCCTTCCAAATTATGGATTTGGCATGATTTTCCATCACACATCACTATCTAATCACTAAATCAGAAATTCGTGAGCCTTTGGAGTGACTTGGAGAACACACTTGCCACCTAGGGGGGGGGGTTGCATTATTTTAGTAAGTCCGCTTTTGTGAGGATTCGAATGGAATCTTTGTGCATTCGAATATCTAATTTAATTCTATATATTGACAACCTATTACTTGCCCAAGGTTGGATGATGTATTATTATTCATGAGAGTAATTTTGTTTGCATCATATGTGACTGTTTTTCAGTGTTCTTGACTAGTTGTGTGAGAATTACTTGTGAGTTGTAATTTATTGATCAGATCTTGGTGTGAACTAAATTTCACATGATATCAGAGCTATCAAGCTATTCTTTTCTCCATTGATTGTCTTGCAGGATCCAACTAGTCTCAAGGAGGGCGCATTCAGTCATCTACAGGGTGCATTCAATTACCCAGAGGGCGCAACAAATCATCTTGGGGCGCACCCAAACCACTCTAAAAGATATTTCAGAGCTTCCATGGATCAGTCACATCAGATCATCCTCACTCCATTCAATTATTTTGACTAGAAAGCACAGATGGAGATCATGTTGAGGAGCAAAGGCCTCTACAAGGTGACTATGGCAACTAAACCTGAGCCAACCTCAGCAATTGAGAAATCAAAGTGGCATAGTAAAAGAGATGAAGCCTATGGTCTGATGTGTCTCACTACATCTAGTGATATTTTATTCCATATAGATGGTCTTACTTATCCCAATAAATTTTGGCTAAATATTTAAGAATTGTTTGGCAAGACAGATGAATTAAGAGGCCACCAACTAGATAATGAACTTGTTTCATTGAGTCCACAGAATGTCAAGAACCTCCAAGATTTCTTCTCAAATTTCAAGTCACTTGTTCTACAGTTGAAGCAATGTGGAATTGATAAAAAGGATGAGCAACTAATCTTGTCCATTCTCTCCAAGCTCATCCCTGATTACTCAGTCTTTGTTTCGACCTTCCACTCCACAAGGAAGGAAGTTGGAAACTGGAAGAGCCCTACACTCTCAGAATTCATGGAGTCTCTTACACAAGAACAATACAAGTTGGTCTTGATGGGAGCCATCAAAAGTCCATCAAAATATTATTGTTTGAATGTTGGAGATTCAAAGGGTTCGAAAGGCAAGAAGAAGGGAAATTTCAAGAAGCCCACTGATCAGAGGAAGGACAAGCGGAAATTCCATGAAGACTCTTCAAATTTCAAGAGAAATCCGAACGAGAAGAATGAGAAGGAAAAGTGTAACTATTGCAGCAGGGGATTTCAGGATGGGGCTTTCATCCTTAAATCTCCTGCATGAAGGAGACCATTGATCAAATGGCTCAACTTCTGGAGAAATACAACATTCCTCTTCCTGAGAGCGCAAGGAGGAAGAATGGAGGACATAATTCTGAAGATAAGGAACAAGTGCATGCATTGATGGAAAGCACATCAAATCCTACATCATTCATCATTAATTTTGGAGCTTCAAGGAACATGGTGTCCACAAGAGAGATATTCTCATATCTTGACTCTTCCAGTGGTCCAACCATTGTGTTGGGTGATGATTCTGAAACTTCAAGCAAAGGTAAAGGAAACATTGATCTAGATTTTGGTACATTCACTAATGTTTTGTATGTTCCAGGACTTGTTGCTAACCTTTTGTCAGTATACCATATGACTCACACGGGATCACCCAAAAAGGTGTTCTTCACACCTAATGATGTTGAAATCTGTGAAATATCAACAGGCCGAATTGTTGCCTTAGGTTCTGCTGACCATAGCTCAAAAATATATAGGTTTCCTCATTTTGTGCCACTCCCCTCACCTTCTTCTCTATTAACCCATGCCAATGAGTCAAGCAAATTATGGCATGAAATATTTGGACATCTAAATTATAAATACCTTTCCCAACTCCATGAGGAATAAATGGTCATAGGGCTTCCCAATATCATGTTTTCTAAAGGTGTCTGTCAAAGCTGCATCCTAGGAAAGCACCCAGAGCATAAATTTGAGAGAGACGAAACTGAGCAAATCTCAGCTCTCCTAGATCTTATTCACAGTGACATATCAGGTCCATTCCCCCATGATTCTTTGAACCATTCCAAATACATACTTACCTTCATAGATGACTTTACTAGGCACTGTTGGATTTATTTCATAAAGCTAAAGTCCGAAGTGTTTGGTCTGTTCAAGATTTTCAAGGCCTCAGTTGAAAACCAGTGTAGTAGACATATCAAGATCCTTAGATCTGATAATGGTGGGGATTACATCAAATTTGAGTTTCAGGAATTTTTTGCCTCTTCGGGAATACAAATGCAACACATTGTTCCATACACACCTCAGCAGAATGGTGTTGCTGAGAGGAAGAACAAATCATTGGAGGAGATGGTCACATGCATGCTTGAGGCAAAGTCTTTATATCCAAGTCTTTGGGATAAGTCAATAAATTGTTCCACATACATTCAAAATAGAGTGCCTCACAAATCTCTCAAAGGAATCACTCTATTTGAGGCTTGGACTGGGCACAAACCTGATATTTCTCATTTCAGGATTTTGGCTCCAAGGCTTGGGATAGAATTCCACTTGAGAAGAGGAGGGCTATGCAACCCCAAATCCAACCTTGTATTTTTGTTGGTTATTCAGAGGAATCCAAATTCTACAAGATTCTAAACATGACTTCTCAAAAATCCTTCATAGAAAGAATTTTTCAATTCGAAGAAGAGCCCTCTCAAAATGTTGAAATTGGAGAGCCATCCACACCACCACCTGAAGATGTAAGTGAAGTTCCTCTTGAATTTTTTTATTATGATATTTATGATAATTAATACCATTTTATTATAGATCCTAATTCATCAACAAGTCCAAAGTGGGATTCTAAGACTCTTCAAGCAGCTGGTGAACAAGTGGGAAATCCTCAGGACACAAGGAGGACTAGATCACAATTTGAGAATGCTCTCAATGTGAATAATACTTACTTATTTAAGAGATGTTATTCGATGGTGGATTCTGATCCTCGGACATATGAGGAAGCCTCACATGACCTAATATGGAAGGCTGATATGGATGAGGAGTTTCATTCACTACAAAAGAATGAGACATGGGAGCTAGTCAAGCTTCCCCCAGGCAGAAAATTGGTAAGGTGTAAGTGGATATTCAAGACCAAGTGTGGAGATAATGGTGAATCAATGAAATATAAGGCTATACTGGTGGAAAATGGTTTCTCCCAAGTCTGTTTCCTTGACTACAATGAGACTTTTGCACCAGTTGCACAGAAGGATTCGATAAGACTAGTTCTAGAATTTTTTGTTGTCAATCGCTGGGAAGTACATCACATGGATGTCAAAAGTGCCTTCCTCCATGGATATATTGAGGAATATATTTATATGCAGCATCCAGAAGGATATACATATGATCCTAACTATGTGTGTAGGTTGAGGAAGTCCTTATATGGGCTTAAGCAAGCTCTAAGGGCTTGGTATGCCAAAATGAACAACTTTCTCTTGTCACAATCGTTTGCTAGATGAAAATATGATACAAATGTTTACATGAAGTCGATTGATGGTTAAATTCTGATTATTGCATTATATGTTGATGACCTACTAATCACAGGTATCTCTACTAATCAAATTGCTTCATTAAAGACTGTTTTGCATCAAGATTTTTCCATGACTGACTTGGGAATTCTTAAGCAATTTTTGGGGCTTGAGATTTCTCAAACTGAGAATGGAACTAAGGTATCTCAGTCCAAATGTGCATCTGACCTGCTAAAGAATTTCAATATGGCTGATTGAAAGCATTCAAATACTCCTTTCCTTCCAGGAATTATACTTGAAGAAGCAGAATCTACACCATTGGTGGACAACACCTTGTATAGGAATCTTGTTGGCAGCTTGCTATACTTGACTCATACTCGACCTGATCTTGCATATGTAGTGAGTGTGGCTTCAAGATACATGGAGCAGCCACATGAGCTTCATTGGAGGGATGTAAAAATAATATTGCATTATGTGCAAGGAACCAAGACTGATGGGATTCACTATGTTGCATATTTTAGCCTAGATCTTATTGGCTTTACTGACTCAGATTGGGTTGGTGTTAGCCTTGACAGAAATTCCACATATGGATTTGTATTCATGCTTGGAGGTGGTATTGTTTTCTGGTATAGAAAGAAACAGAGTGCAATTGTGCTATCTTCAGTAGAGGCCAAGTACAGAGGAGCAGTGAATCCTGTTACTCAGTGTGTGTGGTTGTAGGGTATTCTTTCAGAGTTTGAGATTTCCTTTAGTACTCCCACTGTCATCTTTTGTGAAAATCAGAGTGTTATAAGGGTCTCAAGTGATCTAGTGCAGAGACATAGGACCAATCATATTGAGATCCATATTCACTACATCAAGAGTTTAGTGCATGAACAGATCATTGACTTGTAGTATTTCCCAATAGGTGATCAAACTGCAGACATCTTCACCAAAGCTTTTACTGAGAATACTTTTATCTATCTGAGATCACTCCTTGGGATGGTTCAACATGTGGTGGAGTGAATTATTGATCAGAAATCATTCAATTTTGATTATCTCCATTTTTTAGGGGAGGTTTTTCCCATGAGGTTTTCCTTCTTTCCTTGTTTCATGGACAAGGTAGTATTATATAGGGTGACCATGTCATGTTACTGGGCCCTAGTTTTTAATTCTGATTTTTAGCACATAAATTCAGACTTATGGGGGGGTGTTGGAATATTTAAAACTCACATCTATGTCATTTAATACCTTAGTAGCATTAATTAATCATTTTATGATTAATTCCTATGTATTAGATTAGGTACTTGGCAAAAACATCATTGTGTGGACCAAAAGTCACCATTGTGTGGACCACAAGCTTCCTAAACCCACTAGAGCGCATTCTTGGAGATCCTGAAATAGATTCTGGCTATTTTTAGTCAATTCTGGATTAGAAAGACGCATTAGCTTCTTTTACTGCTTTTTACCACTTTGGGTGAAAGCTAAAAGCTAGTTGACTAGTCATAACTATTTTTTGTCTAACTCATCCTCCAAGATGTTTCTTCCTTCCAAATTCTGTATTTGGAATGATTTTCCATCACACATCACTATATGATCACTAAATCAGAAATCATAATCCTTTGAAGTGACTTGGAGAACACACTTTCCACCTAAGGGGGTTTTGCATTATTTTAGTAAGTCTGCTTTTCTGAGGATTCGAATGGAATCCTTATGCATTCAAATATTTGAAGTATTTCTATATATTGACAGAATATTACTTTCCCAGGGTTGGATGATGCATTATTATTCATGAAAGTAATTCTGTTTGCATCATATGTGATTGTTTTTCAGTGTTCTTGACTAGTTGTGTGAGAATTACTTGTGAGAGTTGTAATTTCTTGATCAGATCTTGGTGTGAACTAAATTTCACGTAAGGCAGGACTAGAACCAGGTTGTGAACGATTACATACACTTTCTCAAAGACAGAAGGCCAGACTTAGTATAAAATTTTATACAGACTCCAATATATACGAAGATAGTAGAAATTTATTCCGTATAGGTTTCATTTACATTTATGGAAAACCAGGTGTAATTTATAACAACTTCTACCAAATAAAACATTGAGAATAAAAGCGCAGACTTTAACATAAATACTCTTGGAACCACCAAACATGTATAAACTTAAGAAAGAATATAACTGATAAAACGAACCTGGGAAAACTTCTTAGTATGACCAAGTGTCGATTTCTAAAGGGCGATAGAGCAAGTGTAGCATAAAACCGTAAAATTTTCCTTGGAAGAATTCATGTTACCATTACCAATTGTAATAATAAACAATTGAGACCAAATTCTAATGATATCTAGAAATTATCAATTACATGCAGAGTAATATGGGTAAATAGGATTCTCAAATATCTCTGGACCAGTAAAAAAAAAAGGATAAACTCTACAAGCATTACGACTGATAAAAATTTGACTCGAGATCAATAATTTATGGAATGACTATACTGGAGTCTAACTGAATAATATTAAAGTCTACGAATAAGCCACAAATGCCATATTAAATATTAATAATCCACCGGTTACATAAACTGTTTGAAATTTAAGGAAATATGGATCCCACTCATGCCAAATGAAGAAACCCTTAGAAAAAGGGAGTATAATAACTTGTTACAGATAGGCCAGGAACCTTACCACCAACCTAACCAGTAAATCATTGGACAGAGTACAAATAACACCCTGAGTACTTTAGAAAAGTAAATAACCTGGAATAGACCAAGTTACTTGTTGTTAACTCGGGTGAAACCCTTAAATCTTCTCGAAATCTATTTCTAGCCCAGGGAAGATCCCAAATATTTAGAGGAGTATCGCTTACTGAGTAGTCTGGTAACGTTGTCGACCCAATCTTCTTATATGTACCTATCAAAGAGTGAAATTGAAACGTTAAAAGTCGAAGAAAATAAACTGTAAATTCCATAACAATAACTTCCTTGGTTGCAAATTAAGGCTCGGGGTGAGGATTGAACCATGATGAAATGGATAAGGAAGAGATGTACAAGAGCCATGGGAAGGATCATTTTTCACCAGAATGACCATAGCCTTCATAGGAATAAATCCGGATAGCCCAACAAAAAAGATGGAACCCATGCAAAGAAGTGTCAAACCCCAAAACCTTCCTGGAAGCGCTAGCTAGCTCATTGTTAAGTTTTCCATATACCAACACAAGTTGAAAACAATGGTGATGAATTCATAACACTGAAACATTTAATGAGCCTGTACTATGGCTCGGATGTCCTAACGAGGACATGAACGTCCCATCCTGGAAATACCGAGTGTCACATCCAAGGATACGGTAGATTTTTTCTCTTTTAGTAAATCGCCAGCTGGAAATAAATATTAATGGTCCTTAGTGGTAAATTAACGAGAGTGGGAATGACCTTCAGAGTTGCTTAATATATCGTGTTCCTTTTATTAAGTCTTTCTACCATGTCCTTTCAAGCAAGAATTTCTTAAGTGATAAGTATGATGGAGTAGGACCCCCTTACATAGGGTGATTTATGTACAAGTGTTGTTCTAATTGTAAAGTGACTGCATTCGAACACCATATAAGAAATGAGTATTGCAACGAATAAATACTCAAGGATTTATATTTATATATAGTACAAGAGTAATTTTATGGACTTATATAAAATCATATTATACCTTAGTAGGTTTGGAATATTACTTCGATCATTCAGTAGTAGAGGAAGCTGCAGACAATAGGTAAAAGAAAAACGTTAGCGATTACGCTAAGTAAGACAATACCACTCCATGATTTGGAACCTACCCTGTCGTTAGAATTAAATCCATAGAGATCAGAACTTCACACAAGTTAAAATATCTTGTAACAATAATTTGAGATGATAAGGCGTAGAAAAACAAAAGGGAAGTTCATAAGTTCAAATCCCAATGGGTACTCACACAAATTTTCTTTTTTTGTTTGTAACGATACAACAGAAGAATTGGAGATGTTACAACTATATTGGAGTTCCACCATAGAAGATGATGAATATGATGATGATAATGAAGAAGAGGAAACCACTGTGGTGCGGAAATCCCAATAGAAGACAAAGTGAGTCACAAAATCCAAGAGATTGAGCACTTGGAAGCCGAAGATAAAAAGAAAAGATTCATTCAAAGGAAGTCTACGAATGTGTTGGTAAATATTAATCTTCTGCTTCATGCTTCAATTCTTAAAATATTTTGTTTACGAGATTAGACTCAGGGCCTCTAGCGCGAGGGTTTAGTGTAAGCCATACAATGGAGCTATTTTATTATGTAAGGGATAAAATGAGCTTCAAGATTAAGTTTAATTGTTCCATCATGAGGTGAGAGGGAGGTTAGGAGGTGTTTTTATTTATGGTAAACCTAGTTTAGGGAGTTAGTTTATTAAAGAATCAAGTTTACTATAGCAAAAAATGAGTTCTTGAACTCAAATAGACAATATGCTACAACTTTGTCCAAATAAATCTTTTATTATTAAAATCGCAGCGGTTGGGGACATTTTTCAGATCCACTGAAACCACCACTGGGTTCCTACCTCTCGGAATACGGAGCCCAAAATAATAAATTAGTTCACAAAAAGAAACCCCGCATTTCAAAATTTGGTGCCAAACGAAGGAAAACAACATCAGTGTCACACATATCTATTAGGGATACGGACCATGTTGACTCTGTTTCTGAAGCATATTTTGTAAAACTACCCAAGCATACAAGGTCTCAAAGAAAATATTCCATAAATGAAGAGACAGAGTGGAGTGGATGTGTCATGTCCCAAATTTGGAATTGGGTCACAATGGCCTAATCACATTAGCCATATTCATTAGAGTTTGTAAAATTGATGTTAAGGGTCAAATAATTGCCAAGGAGGAAAATTACTAGTTTCCTAGGTTTGGGGTGGAAGCTTTGGGATTTGGAATAAGGGGGATAATAAATGATGTTTAGACATTAGAAGGGTTCAAGTATTTAATAAATAGAGTGAATAAATAAATTCAAGAGAAATCCTAGGTGACAAATGGTTTTGGAGACATATGGAGGATGTGGGACCCACACTAGCTTGATTTTTCATAATACATGGTATCTCTCTTTTGCAAATTCGAATTAATGGGAATGTGAACACTCTTGGGTGAGTTGGTAAGTTATAAAACATGTCATTGAGCATCTTAGGTCGAATTGGGAAGGATTGGTAACCTCCATGGAAGATAAAGAGTCAAAGTAGAAGTTTGTGGACACTTGGGCTAGATTCCCTAGCCCATATGACACCAATGATGGAGCATCTATGACAACTATGACAAATTGAAGACCTGACCTCTGACATCTGACCACTATGACATGTCATCCCCAAAAATAGGCTCAAGGAAGGCGAATTTGGGAGTTGGAGAAGCCAAAGAGACTCAAAATCAAATTTGGGAGAAGATGGAAGGTTGGAACTAGGAGATAAGTGGCAAATGTGGAATATTTCCTAAATGGAAATCTATTGAATCTATTGAGAGGATTTCGACCCTTAGAAGGATAATTTTGGTTATAAAATGTATAAATGAAGTATGAGAATGGCTTTTGATCATTTGTAGAATTTGCAATTGCATTTGTGTAGAGGGAGAGCTAGTGGATGACTAGTTTCTTGCCTTAGCCAATTTCGAGGGTGAAAGATTCTCATCCAAGTTGGTAATTGGAAAGGCCATTCAGACCTTTAATTTGGAGCTTTAATGGAGTATTTATTTGCAGGTGTAATCTATAGGGCAGCTCGCGGTTTCTTCTATTGCAGCACATTCTCTCAACCATTTCCAATTTTGATGGCATATTCTTGATCCTTGAGGGAGGGCATTTTTGGTGAGCTATTGTACTCTTTGGAGGATATTTTCATGCCCCATTTCTTTTGTAATATGAATTAAATACCCTGTACTTCATCTCCATAAAGTTTCAGGTCGAAATTCCAAGTAGAAATGTATAAATCTCATTTTTAATGGAAGAACAATGCCATTTCCCCACTACCTTGTTGTGAATCAATGTATTGCTGATGATTTCGAATGAATGGATGATTATCTGATTCATTTGTGATTAATGGACTGCCATGGATGTATTTTACAAGTTTCATGTACTGTACTTGAGCATTTGAAGTATTTTTACTCAGTTTAATTGCATTGGGAGAAGAAATAGTGCCATTTCCCCAAGGGTCGAATTGGTGATTTTTGCAGTTGAATGGGAGAGGGTTGGAACAGATATAATAATCAATTAATTGTGCACATGAGACCTTAATAACATCCTTAATACATTCCCTACCTCTGTTCAGAAATTTGAGTGGATTTGGAGGCATTTGGGAAGCCATTTTCAGTACTTACCCCAGGGGGATTTGAACCCCAAATTACTAGTAAAATTGCATAATTGGTCCAGAATCTTAAGAGAGTTTGAAAAGGTATTTTGGTGGCCATATATCATCCCTGAACATCATATTCAAGTCCTAATATCATTAATACACCTTCCTTGAATATTGGAAGGCATTTGGAGTCAATTCGATACCTAGAGACCAATACTAGTCAAAGGCAAATTACTAGTAAAGTTCCCTACATTGGCCAGAATTGAAAGAGTATTTGCAGAAGTATTTTAAAGGTCCAAAGGCATCCCTAAAACACATATTTATGTTCTAATCTCATTCATATACCTTATCAGAAGATTTGGGATCATTTGGGGCAAATTTGGGACCTAGAGATCAAAACTAGTCAAAGGTCGAACTAGGGAAAAAAAGTGGAAAATTGCCATTTTAATAAAATTCCTAACAAGGGACATTACAGGATGATATGTTTCAGAAGTTAGGTTTAAGATGAATATCATGGGTCGATGCAAATCTACCACCAAATTCAGATTTTCTACAAATAGTGTGTTCTGTTAGAATTATTATGGGTTTGTTGCACCATCTAAAGTGGTACCATTTCAATATAAACATATGGATTTATTTTCTTCGTTAAACGACTCAAGGATTTCAATAAATGTTTCAAGTAAACCTAGAACCTCACGGACAGTCTGCGCAATGACTCGGCATAGAATTTTGGTTGTATTTACATTAATGATTACCCTTTCGGCCTGCGAATAATTCACTGCACACAAACCAACAAATTTGGAAAAGTGTAGGGTCTGTTCAAAATAAAAATAATACAAAAAGAACCAAAAAAATTAAATACATCCTTTCCCTGTGAATTAAACTCCATTAATTTCTCTTTAGACTGCGAAATACTACACACAGAAAAAACAAGGTCGAAAATATCCCATTCCCTGTCAACTACAAGATCCTCGTTTTCATTTGAAATTTCATTGAATGGAACAAGGTCTTCAATAATCTCCATCTGGGAAACAAACACTGAAAAGTGAGGGTTTCGAGCTACCTGTGAAGTGAGCTTGTTGACTTTTGTTCTTGTTGACAAAGACAAGTGACGCGTTTCCCGCGGCTTCTTTTCCTCTAGAAAATAATCAACAAATGAATTTTTTCAAACTTCAAACAAACCTTTTATATAACATATGCTTAGGTGGTTTCAGAACTTGCGATGAGTGGTTTAAATTTTACTTCTTTTCATAGCGGACTCCACCAACGCTTGCCACGTGGTAAGCGGTTTAATTTCCGCTCCACCTTTCTAAGTTTAACCACCGTGCACTTTCTAACGCCAAAACCCCTTTCCACTATCGATTTGCTTTTAGGTGGGTCTGCATCATTATTCCGCCACGGGTTTACACGTTTGCAACTTTTGGTGTGATTTGTTCAATTGTTTAGCGCCTTTTCCATCTCCGCCCTTGGTCATTTGAAGCCCCTCCGTGCATTTGAATCCCCTGCTTGCAATCATGAAGCCCCTATGTGCAATAATGAATCCCATGCATGCAATCATGAAGCCCAATCATGAAAAGAAACAAAAACATTAAATACATCATTTCCCCACGACTTAAAATCCATTAATTTCTCTTTAGAGTGCAAAATAATACACACAGAGTCTGATTTTCCATTGAAATAAGTGTATGAAATATCTCTAAGAGTCTTGAAACCCTACGTCGAAATACATCAACTGGACAAGAGGTCTTCTCTATCGTGTTCCAATCGCACACGACACGTCCAACCATTCAATGCCAAATGACAAGTGTCATTTATCTCGTGCACTTTGTCTTTTATAACCCCCCAAAGCGGTTTCACAACCCTAGAAGGTGGTTTCCTTTACCACTTTTTCAATTAGCGAAATGGCATTGTATCGAAACGTGGAAAGTGGTTTTAGATTTCGCAACCACCCACCACTTCCTTTGTTCACGCAAATTGGTGATGCGAAATCCTTGTGAGTATTCATCATTTATTCATTTTCATGTGAGAACATAATGTAAAGCACATCTCATATTATTTTAATTCTGTTTATCCAAATCTCTTCTTCACTTTAGCACCAAAAATATTAGTGACAAAGTGGAACAGACCGACAAAGAGAATTCTAAAACAAATATGCTCGACCGAACCAACACAAATCTAACCAACAATACATCAACTAAATTACCATCATCACTAATCAATTGTTTGTGACAAGACATAATGTCGATTGAAGCATGATGAGATTATTTTATTCACACAAGTGATACAAGCCATTATATACCATTATCACCGTCAGGATCACTGCCATGCCAATGTACAAACCATTTTCAAGGAATTGATTGGAGTGATACATATACGATTACTCCAGCAAAATATTCAGTCGCTACATATGTTATCTATGACCACCATCCTTCCATACTATGATAATTATCATTCCCCATCCATCCCATCCCATTCAATCCATCAACTCACTGGCCACTCATTATATATAGGCCAACCATGCCCCATATTGCAGCAAACTGAAATATTCGGGAAAGCCATGGCATTTTTCTTTACTGCATTTGTTCTTTGTCCTTTGTTGTTTTATCAGAAATGCTTGAGTCTTAGGATCGCTCCCCAGCTCTCCTCATGATATATGAGCATTTCAACATCTGATCCGTAGAAAATCCTCACTGCATCATGATATATGGGCATTTCGAGCACTCTCTAAGTACCAATACATGGATTTGTCATTATATTCCTTGGAACCAATCACGTTTCCATCAATATTATTTATGTCACTCTTGTTTCAATAAACGATTGGTATGAAAGCTAGAGAGGACATAGGAATATTAGCAAGCTTGTAAGCTTTCTTCTCTAAGAAAACATGTGTTGTTGTGGTCATCAACGTTAGTCTTGCAACAGTCATCGAATGTTGTTTTAGTACCAGACCATGCAGTCAGCTTCTTCTGCTTGCATGGACAAGTTTCCAGACATGACGACCCATTTCTAGCCAAGGGAGTAGATGGTACCAGCTCAGAGTCATCAACTTTCTACACTTAGTTACGAGACAAACCACAGTGAAGTTCATATGTTCATCCAACTCCAGTTATTTTTTTATTTCTTTGGAACGAAGAAAGGTATTGTTCGTGGGGGAGATGTTGGAGGAGCCTAGGTCGGTCACCTGACTAGGTCCTCTGTTTGACCACTTCGGAGAACATGTCAAACCGTCATGTCGATCACCGCATTTCGAGTCAGATAGTCACGTCAGTTAGTTAATCGACGGGTCGTTATGTAACCGTATGTAAACTATATATATAGGCTGGAGAGTCGGATACAGGCGGCACCGAGACATTGTATTGTATTGTACTTGGTCGTGAGTAATAGAATACTTGTTGACATTTCTACCATTACTTCTCATGTGTTCCTATATATATATACTTGCTTGTTTATTATATATCATGTATTGTTGGTAACTATGCAATCCACTTAACTACAACAAGGTGCTATAAAACTATTTAAATATAGACTTTTATGTGATTGAAGTATGAAAATTTTGGCTTTGCAATTATTTGATGGATAATTGTTGTTATAGGAATATGTAAAAAATGAAATCCCTTTGAGGGGCATTAAAATCTTCAAATTTTATGTGTTCTTTCTTTTCAAACAGTTCTCAGAATATTGATTGTTTGATCTAAGAGTTAAGAGTTAGTAGATTAATTCATGATTAATTTACTTATAGAACCATAATGACCTTATTATATAATTAGTACTGTGCTTTAAATTTGAATAGTCAAACATACATATTATAGAATCAAATAATATAGAAATCACAACATTACAATTAACATAATATAAAATAATATTGCACTACATTTAAGAAACCAAATCACAAGCCCAACAAATAGTTACTAGTCTTATAGTCATTTGAATATTGAGAATTCACAATGCAATATTTCAATAGAAGTATCCATTTGTTACAAATTGGCTTTCAAAGAGGCTTTCTTCTTGAACCAACAGCTCATGTGCAAACTATGAAACTAGTCATGCTTTACTTCTTAGCATTTGTAGAAAAGTGAGAAGTGGAATAAATAAGTAATCCTACAAATTACGACATGGAAGAATTTGGAAGAAGTTTAACCAAATCGTTCTACTTGCAGGGCCAAATGGTTTTACTACTTATAGAAATAGATTTAAATTCCCAAGGAATATATACAAATCTTATATCCATTAATATATCTATATTTTTTAAAAATAGATTTAAATGTCCGAGGAATATATACAAATCTTATATCCATTAATATATCTAGAATGTTTAGGGTAATATTTTGAGAAAATCTTCCTTTACTTCTAAAGTAGTTTTTCTTGCTATGAGTAATTCTATGTTATCCGCTTATGTAAATCTCTCTTTGTCTTCACATTTCTTTTTAAAAAAAAAATATGGTCAGAGAGAGGTAATGAAACCCTGAAATGTAATTTTTTTATGGATTTTTAGGTACAACCTCAATAACATGCAATGTGTTAAGAATCAAACTTAGATGTAGTTGTGATAAATTTTCAATAATTTACCACTAGACCGCAACCCAACCCACATATATTACTTAACACTCAATACTATGAATAATTCTAAATGAATATAACTTGTGCAATATGATGATATAATTCCATGCAATCTAAAGTGTTAGTAAAGCGGTATCAATCTTACATAAATTATTCCAAACTTGATCTCAAACATATGGTGTTATATGTGAATTCATTTTTTCAATAAACAAAAACCTCAAATTTCATATTCTTGCTGGAAAAATTTGTACAGACACGAGAGATAATTATATTGCCATAAATATATACATGAAAGATTTGATACCGATACCGATTCGAAGAAAAGGGCTTTGGAAAATATTACTGAACAGAACAAAAGGGCCTTGGAAAATATTACTGAACAGAACAAAAGGGCCTTGGAAAATATTACTGAACAGAAAGGAAGGGCCTTGGAAAGTCCTATTTTCCAATTTTACTAAACAGGAGGGCCTTGGAAAACTAACATAAAATGAAAATCTAAAAATGGACAAGTAAACCTAATCAGATAAGTAAATATCAAGAGACCATGGTGGGTGGGCCGCATGGTTCCGTTAGCCAATATCCATTGATTTTAGCCGCGAGGGAGGCCTGTCATCTGGAGGGGACTATCCAGAACCTACTGAAGTCATTGGGATCCTCTTGGCGTCAAGAGCTTGGGTGACTTCATGGTGTTTGTCAAGGATTCTTCACATCTATTCGATCAATTCAACATTCTTATCTGCAAACTTGCAGTCCATGGTATCCTCGATTGTCTTCTTCAATGACTCCAAGTCCTCTTTGTCGCATTTTCCCTCCAGCTTCTGTCAAAGCTTTGCTATCAGTTTGCAGACCTATTTACAAAACCTCTAGGGAAAGAGTTGTTTGAGTTTCATAGGAAAAACATTGGGGTTTTTAAGTTGTAACAGAAATCTAGTATTTCAAAGTTTTGTTTTTTGAATGTAGTAATTAAGGGGGATAATATTGGAAGTTGATTAATTACTCCACCATTTGATAAGATGTCCGCCGAAATATCCATAAAGACAACACCGTCCAAATATAATTAATTATATTTATGAAAGACCATCATCAAACTTAGAAATTATCAAAGACACAAACCAAATCAGATTTTGTTAACTGCTCAAATCATTGAAGAGGCCTCCACCGTCAAACCGACTTAAACATTAAGATTGAAGCGACATTCAGGAACTATGTTGCAACATATCGAATTTTGAAGAGACATCTATAGCCAGCTATTTAACTTCTCAAGAATGCAATAGAACAAAGCATTTATTTATGCTGATATGATTTTGTTACGAAGGGTCATTTAGCATTTAATGATCAATTAGGTTGAAGCACTATATATAATTACTATTGTAATCGTGATTCAAACAGAGGCTTGAATACAATTATTTAGTTGAAGTTAAACTCGGAATTTTACTGTGTATTTATGTTATACTCTATTATTTTGAGTTTGAAAACTCATATTTATTTTGAAGTTAGTTTGTTGTAGAAACGTGAGAGATCGAAGTATGTTTTTAAGTTTAAATGTATTAAATGTGTTTGATTGCTGAAACAAAATGTAAGTTTAAATTCTATGAACGTAGGGGTCATCAAAAGAAGTTAAAATTACTAGTTGCAACTGTCAATTGCAACTGTGTTGTATATTACTGTTAGCTAAACAATCAGCTACAACACAGTTTAGCTAACAGTAATCTACAACACAGTTGCAACAGTCCTGTAGGTGAAATTTCAGAGTTCGGAGATCCGTATGTGTTTCTAAAATTAAGAGCAACACTCCCATGCCTTCCCACATTAGACACCTAGGAAAATAATAAAGAGCATGTCGTAACTTAGGGTGCCATGACTGTATTAGTGCAAGTAGGATATTTCTGCATGATGGCCACATGTATAAATCTCTCATATTCACAATAGTACTAAGTTACTAGCTATATTACCTATTATCTACATAATTGATTGAGTAAGTCTTTGTATTTGTTGCTATCGAGTTATAAATTTGGGACGAAGTTTCCCAAATGGGGGAGTATGTAATACCCCAACCTTGGACATTAGTACAAGTATAAATAACATGTGGTAATAGTGAAAATACAAATTAATATTTAAAAATTAAAAAGGAATATGTGCATTGTGATTTAATTTAGGTGCATGGACGACAAGTGTGTCATCCATGCAAAAAATAAGAAATTGAGTAAAATATGAAAATTAGGTAATAAAAGGGGGCAAGGCCAAGAGGTGGGGGCTCTAGTATTCCTGGTTGATTTAGAGGTTTGATTGCTTATTTGTGCTGGTTTTTTGTTGTTTTCAAGTGAACCTGTTGAGAGGGAGGCAAAGGAGGAGGATATTGTTGTAGAGAGGTTGATAGAGAAAATAGTAAGGTCTCACCTTTTCTGGCATAGTGTTAATTATTGAGGGCTCGAGGACCTCAACTTGTGCTAGGGGTTGGTTGGGTGGAGAGTTATACTCCAAACTATTGTTGTTGATAGAGGAGATGGTGCTTGAAAGAGGGCAAGGTCTGCATGCAAAATTGGATAAGTTGGTCATCGATCAGGTAAGTACAGGTTCTTCTCTTTGTGTTATAGTTTTTGAATTATGCTAGTTATATGAGTTGCATTAGAATGGTTATCTAGTTTCTTGAAGATAATGAATTTGATTGTCAATAGACACCCAATAGATTAGTTCTTTCTGAAAAAAATTCTCAAGGTTTCTGCCATTTAAATATGTTTAAAATCTACCCAATAAAAAGGGGATGTTACACAATTGGTATAAACAAATCTATTATACCTAGATAAACCTTAGGTTGATAAGTACATATTTATATAAAGAAGTTTTGCAAAAGTAATACAATAGAACCTAAATCGGGTTGTTCTTTTGGTAACTATCTAATTAGTTGTCTAGGGGACCAATATACACATACTTGACTAGGTAAGCCAACAAATAGAGATGATAGTAAATAGCTATGAAAATGGAAAAGTTCAGTCTATGAATATTATCAGGATACATGATGTTAAATAACATACTCATGACTAAAACATGAGACCGAAAGGTAGCCAAACTACAAATGCTAGAAAAAGGTTATTATCCAGATTCCCCCCCTCCTCTTGAGTTTGCATTCCTCCATCTACCTAATGATTATATGTTATATTACATATCATGCTTGTTTCATTAAAGTGGAAAGGAGATCACATTATGAATGATTTGTTGGAGTTTTGGTTCATAACTTTGTACTCACATCATAATTTTTTCGATCTGTTGCATGATACCAAGTTGATGATTCATAATAATAGTGAGAATATTATCTAATGCTAGGGACTTTATGGTTATTGATGTTGATATACTGGTTGAATTCTAACCAACAAGGTAGTGTAGTTATATTTGGAAGATCCCATTGCGATTTATGATGAGATTGGTAATGCATAAGAACTTATGCTTGATGTTATTCATATTCAAGGTCTAAAACTTTGACTAACATAGGTCAAGATGCAACTCATAAAGCTATTTGAGAATGGATATTAGGTTGCTTTCAAAGTATTCAAACCCATAGACATGGTGATCACTAGGTTGATGAGAAAAATCACGCATTTATTCAGAATGTGAGGATTTTAAAGATAGGTGGGAGAGGCAACCATGTGAGCTAAATCCAACTATTATCCCTTGAGATGTTCCAGGTTGTAATGGAACTATACCATGGCATGATACACCTCAATTTTATTCAAATATAGAGCTCATTCTTTTTTAGAAACATGGTTTTTTTCTTGTTTTTTTTTTAAATTCTGCAGATGTGCATGACAAATAGGCTGGATGATTACTAGACCTTCAACCTAGATGCATTTGACACATTTATATTCAGGATTGATATTGAAGGGGGGAAGGGATAATTTGGTGAAACAAAATGAAGTGTGCAAGGAATCTAAGGGAATAAATTGCAATTCATGGTGACATAATAACATACTGAGCAATTAAGAATTCAATAGTTCTAACAAAAGTAATTTAAATATTGGTAAAGCGCATGGCAATGGAAGCTACAACATTCATGTATTAAACAACAATGAAACCTTAATTAACTATTCAATAGAACAAGCATTCATGGAAAAAATTGATCATAAAAAATGAAATTGTCTTTCTTCATTGATAATCATCACATTTAACACATGTATATGATGGAGTAATAGGTTTCTCAAGCTTTTATTAATGATAATGAACTATTACATCATAGTCTGGAATAGGATTTGAATTTACAGAAGGAGAAATCAAATAACAGAAGGAGATTAGTACAAGCTAATACAAATGTGAGATCTAAATCTCATGGAGCTTCTTGTTTGGTCATAACCTACCCTTCCCTAGTAATCTATAATCCTCCGATCCTCTGAGAAATTCCCTCTATCAAATATGCCTGATAATGATGAAAGGGTTCAAATATTCTCTTTATAGCTACATTTCCTTTCTAACCAATTATTGAAACTACCCCCTTTCTTTCAAAACCGCTCCTCCTCTTTGCCAACTGAAAATTGCTTCTTCAAATCTAACTGGACCTTTGACTTAACGTTGTTGTGTTGAAGTTTCTCCTAAGGTTGAGGTTTTCCCTTGAGCTAGAAAAATTACCTTGGAATATTTGGCAATTTGTTTCCAATTCTTCCCCATGGGGTACTTGTGATTTTTCATAGCATTTACTGATATCTCTGGATTTGTGTATCGCTCATATTAATGGAATATTTCTAAAAGTGAGATTTAAACCAGCCAATAATTCAAATTCCTTAGACAGTAATTCTACTATGATTGTCCCTTTCAAGTTTCCTTACATATTTTCAAAGTTAGCATCATTATTTCTTTTCTTATTCAACTTCTCTTGGTATGCCTCCTAGGGGTATAGATCACCATTCCCATCTTAAGGGGAGGGAAACCCCCATTGTAATGCACATTTAAAATGCCTTTAAAGAAGACAATCTCTGATATCATATTCTTTATTCTTCTTTGGTCCCTATTCATTAGATTTATCTTTTTTATTACCTTGTTTTTTTTTAACAGTAACAGAGTAAAGGATTATATTTATAAAGCTGTGCACAGCTATTCATTACAAACTTTCAAAAAGAGTTTTTAACAGTGCAGAGATATCTGGACCAACTATCACTATAATGACTATTTGCATTACATTACAAGCTCTGAGCTTAGTTTTCCTGAAATTATCCAGCATAGAGCTGGAATAAACCTTAACAAATTGACTACAAAGGATTATACAAAAATGCATTGACCAAAATGAGCAAAATTTTTGAAACCTGGGCTGTGCTAAGTCCTAGCATTTCTTCCTTAGCTGAGCAGAAGAAGCATCCACCATAACCTGGTTAATTTCCTAATTTACCGTTGGGTTTTCATGTACCCAGCTCCCCTGAGTTGCTCCAGTGAAAACGGCCATGTCTTCCTACAACCTATCAACTTTCCCCATTAATTCAAATATATTTCGTTCCAGGTCATCAATTCTGGAGTCCTGGCAGGATAACTGTGAGCACACATGAGTTATGTCTGACGCCATCTCTGCATTCTGATTTACACTGGAGCAAACCGCATCGTATGTATTCCGGACTGCAAACTTTATGTCCACCAACGTTTTGCTCAAGGCGGCTATGGACGCCATAATTGACTGCATTATTTCCCAATTATACGCCTGAGCCAGCAGGAGACGGGGGGGAGGAGTGTCGAGCTCGCCAAGGGAGAGGTGGCTCAGAGCTTCAGGAAGATGGGGAGGGCGAGCCATCGCAGAGGGAGGAAAAGAGAGGGCGGGTGGGAGAGTTAAGAGAGCCCCGTGGGAGCTGAAACCGAGGGAGAGGACGAGGTGACAGGTGGAGGAGCGAATGGGGTGGCGTGTGGGTGAAGACTCGGAAGAGGGAGGGGGTTGAAGACCATAGCATAAGAAAGGGTAAGGGTGGTCCCTCGTGACCAAGGCCCTAACCAAAAAACCCACCATGTAATCAATGAACCTAGGCATTTAAACATTAGGGGATGTAATGAAACCCCAAAACTCCATTATGATCCTTGATTTGCCCGATTTCGAGCATGATTCCGTGGTTAGCCGCTGAATCAGCCATCCTGTTGTTCTCTCGGAGGATGTGGAAGAAGGATGCCTTTGAGAGGATTGTATTGGCTTTAATTCTTTGCATGTATCTGTCGGCTTTTGAGCCTGGCGAGGCATACCCTCTTCTCATGATTTGGATGACGTGCCTGGAGTCTCCGTAGATTTTGAGATTGTCTAAGCTGTAGTTGGAAGCCATATCTAAAGAGAGTATGAGAGCTAACCATTCTGCCTCATTATTTGTTTTCCTACCTAATCCCCATGAGAAGGCTGCGATTTTAATTCCTCCGGGATCAAAAAGAATCCCACCCGCACCTGCCACCCCAGGGTTCCCTTTAGAAGCCCCATCAAAGAATATGCTATGACTTTTTTGCTCCTTCCACCACCTGGAAAAAGTATCAGGGTCTTTCCTGATTTCCCAAACAGAGTTGAGGCTTTCTTTTTTGGACTGAAGGAAGCTTCCCTTCACAAACATGCTACACCATTGAAGTTCAGATAGAGTTAGAGGCTCTTGTGCAGGGAGAGAGACCTTTTTAGAGGAAAGTGAGTCCCCGATCATTGCGATGGCTTTTATGGCAGCTCTATTACTATCCACTTTCTTATCCTCAAAAATACTTTTGTTTCGACTTAACCAAATCTGCCAACAAATATTCATTGGAATTAGATTCCAAATTCTCCGCATAGTCTTCTTGGATCTTCCTGGGAATGTGCGTCCCCAGTGATCAGAGAGGTCGATTAGGGAAGTGGGGAGAGTGGCTGATCTCCATTGACTACCCAGGACCTGAGCCCAAACTTTCTCTGCAAAAGGACACTCCAGAAAAATGTGATGGGAGCTTTCTTCAGCGTTTTTACACAGGGTGCATCTAGAAGGGCCAGTGATTCCCCTTACTATAAGATTTTCAGCAGTTAGCAACTTACCATGAGTTAAAAGCCAGAAGAAAGCAGTTCTTTTGGGGATGCCGTCTGAGTTCCAAATATTCTTCCATTTTCTGTGGGCCAGGAGGTTGGGAGGGGAGATTTTTTCATACCCAGCCTTAACTGAATACGAGCCTGCTTTCCCCCATCCTCGGTGATCTTTTTCGTTGATGCTAATCGGAGCTTTCCCATGCAGATGATCGAGGAGAAGATTGTAATCCCTTTTTAGGTTAGCCGGAGGATCCAGTCGCTTCCAGCTTTTCCAATCTCCATTGTCTTTCCAATTCACCAGGTCCTTTAACTTTTTAATGCCCATGTTTTCCAGCCAGTCTCTAATGGCCTCAATCCCCTGAACTTTACCAAGCGGCTTGTCTCCATTTATGCTGTCCGTCCAGAGGTTTATTCTTTTCCCATTACCAGGGATCCAATAGAGATTTTCAGTGATTAAAGCCGCTGAGGAGGTGATAAGTCCCCATATAGCTGTTCCTTTTTTAGAGGTAGGCTTATCCAGACATCTTTGTCTGGAGCTTCTGGTGTATTTCTTCCTTATAACCTCCTTCCACCACTCCTTCTTTCCAGCAACAATCCTCCGGGCTAACTTGTCCCCCGGCGCTTTACTTACTAAAGCTGGCTCACGGATTCCGAGCCCTCCCCGCTCCTTCTTTTCTTTGACAATCTTCCAATTAACCAAATGAAATTTTTTATTCTGAATTTTCCCCCCTTGCCACAAGAATTTTCTTATCTCTATGCTAAAAGCATTTTGTATTGAGACAGGGGCTAACATTATGGCAGAAGAAAAGACAGGTAAAGAAGACAGAACAGATTTAATCAAGGTAACTTTCCCAGCCAGGTTCAGCCATCGAGTTCCCCATGAGTCAATTCTTGCTTTGAATTTATCAAGAATAGGGGTCCAGACAGAGGATGGAGGGTACTTGAGAGAGATAGGGGTGCCCATATATTTGAAAGAGGTCCAATTCGTGCATGGCTTGAAGGCAAGAATGGCTGCAATGAGTCTGATCGTGGCAGGGCGACAGTTCCAGGTATAAAAATTGCATTTTTGGTCATTGGTTTTGCCCCCAGAGGTCCTGAGAAAGAGGTCAAGAGTGGTTTTAAATCTTGCAGCAATATGAGGAGAAGCACTACCTAAGAGAATAGTATCGTCGGCAAACTAGGCATGATTTATTGCTTGAACATTACGGGTGAAAGAAATGCCAGGCAGAGAATCTGAAACTAGGAGAGAGTTGAGTTTTCTACGTAAAGAATCCGCCATAATGACAAAAAGGAAGGGAGAGAGAGGGCACCCTTTCCTCATTCCACGGGATAGACGGAAGAAGGAGGTAGGCCTTCCATTTATAAGGGGGGAGATCCAAGGAGTGCCAATGCAGGCTTTAACCCAGCTGATAAATTTTTCATCAAAACCGAATTTTCTCAAGACCGCATAGATAAAGACATGTCTTACTCTATCAAACGCATTGGCCATGTCTAATTTTATAGCCATACCTGCATCCTTATTTCGCCTACTTGAATGGATGGCCTCTTGCACAAGAAGAATATTATCGTATATTTGTCTGCCTGGAACAAAGCCGCCTTGGTTTGGAGAAATAATTTTGGGGAGAAGCTTCTTGACTCTATTTGCTAATACTTTAGTGAGGATTTTATAAGAAGAGTTGCATAGCGAAATTGGTCTGAACCTCCCTATAGCATTTTCTTTTTTCTCCTTCGGGATTAGAGCTATGAAAGAGGAATTAGTGCCCCCTCCAATTTTCTCACGATTTCTGGTCCAGTTTATCATTCTAAGTAGATCGGCTTTCAGCAGATGCCAACACTTTCTGTAGAAGTGAATGGAGAATCCGTCAGGGCCCGGGGATTTTTTCGGGTGAAGAGACCACACCGCTTTCCTGACTTCTTCTTCAGTAACCTTCTCCATGAGCATGTTGTTTTCTTCGGCAGTGACAAGGCTGGGAATTTCACGACACATTCCTTCCAACTCTGCAGTAGTCAGTTCCTCTTCCTTCTTATAGAGAGACTCAAAATGATTTCTGACTTCTATCTTTATCGCTGAAGGATCCTCTATCTTTGTTCCATCTTCTCTGATTAAAATGAGAATATTGTTTTTCCTGTACCTTTCTTTGCACTGAGCATGGAAGAACTTGGTATTCCTGTCCCCAGATTTGAGCCATAAACATCTTGATCGAAGTCTCCATTCCTCCTCTTCTTTTCTATTCACTTGTTGGATTTTAGCTTCCAGCGTTTTCTCCTGCGTTAGCATTGCTTCAGTTATCCGTTCCTTTTCGATTTGCTCTTGCAGGGATTTCAGTTCCTCTTGCAAGGTATTGATTTCATCCCGAGATCTCCTCATGCTTTGCTTTGCCCATATTTTCAGCATAGTTTTTGTATTTTTGATTTTGGTTTCCCAAATATACCCCGGAGAACCTGGAATAAATTGCTTCCAAATAACTTTGACTTCCTCATAGCAGGCTTCATGCTCCAGCCACTCAGGATTATATCTGAAGGGAAGAGGCCCAAGATTGTCGGGGAAAGAGAAGAAGAGGGCGATTGGACGGTGATCAGAAACAGTAGAGGCCAAGATTTTTGAATCGGGCAGAAGGGGTTTATTAAGAAGGGAAGAGCTGAGCAAAAATCTGTCGAGCCTAGCAGCTATATGTCCAGGCCCGATTCTCTTGTTGTTCCAAGTGAAATTTCCTTGCAGAGGCTTTATATCCACCAGGTTCCATGAAGCCTGTAAATCTTCTAGCCTTTCTCCAAACTGATCTCGGACCTTCGAACCCCCCCTTCTTTCATCAGCACTTATGGTGACATTAAAGTCACCAGCGATTATGCAGGGGGAAGGGTTTCTTCCAAGATGAAGATCTATGAGATTGTCAAAAATTTCTTTGTGGCCATGAAGCGTAGGTCCATACACATTTCCAATCCAAAATTTTTCATTTTTTGTCAAATCTTCTAGCTTTGTAAATAGCCAATTTCTGCTACTTAAAGTGGAATTGCATTTGTACATACCTTTATCCCACCAAGTGATGATCCCTCCAGAGGCTCCTACCGAGTTGACTGACTTTCCTTCTCCTTTGGGCCATATTTGAGATAAAGTTTTGAGACAGTCTGTCTCCTGCATTTTAGTCTCTTGGAGCATGAGTATTGAGGGGTTTTCCAGCTTTTTTATCCTTTTGATTGCTTCCGTCTTTTGCTTGCCTCCTAACCCTCTACAATTCCAGGAGACTATCTTCATTATTTTTTGGAGAGGTTAGATACTGTTCTTTCCTTCTTCTCCTCCATTGTTCCCTGAGATTGCTTGGTGCTGGGAAGAATTCTTACATGCGAGTCAAGACTGGTTTGCTTACCCGCCGCTTTGTCTCTAGCCGCTTCTTGCTCTCTTACAACTTTGTTCAGCTTCCTGCCTTTTTTTGTTTGGGGTTCTATTTCTTCTTCCTTACTTTCTGAGGTTTCTTCTTGAAACAGTTTAGCTTTTGCTCTTGTGACCGAGCCCATCAAAGATTTGGGGGCCTCGCCTTCAGGTTCCTCCTGTTGTGCTGGGGACGCTAAACGTATTTCTCCTTCCTCAAGTTGTTGACAGGCATTCTCCTTTCTTTCTCCCTCTCTGGCATTTCCCATCATTTCCTCTTGAGCTTGGCCTGTAGGGAGAGTCTACTCTTCCCCACCCATTTCTGTTGCTAATAGCTGGAACTTATTTACTTCCCTATTTGTGCTTTGCTGCTTATTGGGCATTTCCTTTCTTTTAGGAGAAGTTTGAGAGGGTTGGGAGTTTGAGGACTTCCCTCCCTTCTTTATTACCTCATTCCAGTCTCCATCTTGAATTTCTTCTACTTCCTGCAACTTCCTTTTGGGACAGAGCTTTGCAAAATGGCCATATTCATGGAAAACTTTGCATTTGAATGGGATCTGTTCATAATCCACAGTTTGAAGATGGTTCCATCCATCCATCGACAGACTTATTGCTTCAGGAAGCCCCTTTTCAAGATCCACTTCTACACAAATCCGGGCACAGGAGAACATTGGGGGTTTTGGCTCAGATTTATCAATGTATTTCCCCAATGAGTTTCCAATAGCCTTCAAATCTTCATCATTCCAACAATGCAACGGGAGGTGGGGCAACTTGACCCAGACTGGAACAGCTGAAGGGATGTCCTTTTCAGGGTCAAAGGAGAGGTCCCATTTGTTGATATACATTCCCCTAGGTCCCATGAAGTAAGGTCCATTTCTGAATATTAAGTCTCTGTCTTCCTTTTTCTCGAAGTAGAAAACAAAGAAGCCCCTTCCACAGAAGATTTGCTGAACTTCTCCTTGGATAAGGGGACGCCAGTTTTTGCTGAGCCAGATTTCGATTGATCTCGGGGATGGCCAAAGCCCAGTGAAGTGGCCAACCAAACCTTTTTCTGATAGGGCAAGAGCTTTACATTTTGACGCCGTAGAGCCAAGTTTAACTTCCGGAATAGCGGATTTTTTAACAAACCTGGAGTCCCCCGGAGCCGAAAGCTTAGAGGTCGAGGGCTGGGACGCGACCAGTAAACGGAAAAGGTCATCGAGAGGCGCTCGGCCCGGGTCGGGCGGTGGATCCATTCGGCTCAAACCCTAAACACCTTTTATTACCTTTTTAGCCTCTGTTATGATGTGGATTCTATAAGTAGCCCCTAATGTTTACAATTGAGTCTTAATCCCACTGTTCAAAAAAATAATTACATTACTGGCTATGTCAGGTTTGGATTCTAGCTCTATTAATGTTCTTTTAATCTATGTTATTGATGTAGTTTCTCGCTCTAGCTCATCCTGGATCAAATCAAAGTGATCCCAATGTTTGAATATTTCATATGATATTTTATCCCAAAGTGTGTGTTTGGATCCTTTTAGGGGGGCTTTCCAGTTTCACTAAAATGCATACTACAATGTTTGTTTTCATTGTTGTTGTGTGTTTGAAAATGTTCAGTCGTTGTTTGGATGTTGAGTAAGTGGAAATCATGATTTTTTGGTAGGAAAATTAAAACCATGCATGCATTATTAAAATTGTGCACATACTAAAAAAAATGTGCACACGTTGTTTTTTGTATATTTTCTTGTCAATAAATGTTGAGAATGAATTTACACCCTCCACCATGCATTCATATCCCCCAACAAGAGCGTGCACGGGATCTTGAAAGCACCCACATGCTCTTGAATCTCACCCATGACTCTCCCTATCTCTATCTCTCTTTATCCTTCTTCCACCCCACCCTCACCCTTCCCTCCATCACACTCTCCCTCCCCCCCTCTCTTTCTCTCTCCCTCAAGGACCTAGATATGATCAAGGGAAAATACCTAGTCCTTGGGCCCTAAAGAAAACTTCTAGGCATATGGGGTGATTCCTAAAACCACCACACATGACACCCCAAGTGAATCATTAGCTACCATTTAGGGCTCAATGTTCATGAATGACATGTAGAAACACCATACATGATCTTTTAAAGGGATATTTGGATTTCAAGTGGGGATATGGGCATCATCAAGAATTCTTTACCACTAGATATGGATCTCAAGGCCTTGCACATGGTCTATGGAGGAAATTTAGGCCTTGGGCCCTAAAGGCATCATCTAGGCATCTAGGCCCATAACAACACATTAGTGACAACAAGAACTAACATTTCCATGGTATCTTTGGCTTCTAACTAGGGATATTAGTCCCATTATGACATTTTTAGGAGTGAGTATGTGTCTCAAGGACCTAAATATGGTCAAGGGAAAAGACCTAGTACGTGGGATCTAAAGAAATATTTTAGTTATATGGTGTCATTAACCATGCATGACTTGATATCGATATCCACAATAGTATGGATCTAGATTTTACGGCCTTCGAGCCTTAGACATGGTCAGTGGAGGAGACTTGAAGCTCAAGCCCTAAATGAATCTTCTCACCATATAGGTATAAGAATGCTTCCTCCACCAACCACACGTGGCCTCTTGAAGTTATCATTGACCTATGATTGAGGATGTCAGTGCCACTAGGTAGTTTTGAGTAGAATGTAGGTGTCTCGGGGCCTTAGAAATGGTGTTCCAAGGAAGAAGACCATGCCTTTGGCCATAAAAAAGCCATTCAGGAATTTATAACCATGAATAATGCCTTGAATAATTACACATGACTTCACAAGGGTATCCTCGGCACTATGTATCCAAGTTGGGGGCGTGGTTCCTTGGACATGGTTAGTGGGGGAGACTTGAATCTTTGTCCCTAAATGAATCTGATAGCCATCTAGGTATAAGTAGGTTTCCTCCACCAACCATACATGGCATCCTAAGGGTATAATTGGCTTATGATTGAGGATGTTAGTGCCATTAAGTGGTTTTGAGCAATATGTACATCTATCAGGGACTTGGGAATTAAGTTCTAATGAAGAAGACCATACATTTTTCCCTAAAAGACCCTTTGATGCATTAAAAGCCATTAATAATGCATCAAAGAACCACAAATGAATTTGCATGCGTATCCATGGTTTTATGTACCCAAATATTTGGGACTTGAGGCCTTGGACATGTTCATGGGAGGAGACATGATCCTTGGGCCCTAAAGCAATCTTCTAGTGATCCAAGGATAAGAAGGTTAACTCTGCAAACCACACATCGTGAGTATCATTGGATTATGATTAAGGATGTCAGTGCCATTAGGTGGTTTTGAGAAGCATGTATTTGTCTTATGGCATTATGAATGATGTTCCAAGGAATAAGTCCATTCCTTTGGCCCTAAATAAATCATTGAGGCATTTAAAACCATGAACAATGTCTTGAATCACCATGCGTGACTTGGTATGGGTATCCATGACACTATGGACCTAGGTTTTGTGGCCTTGGGGCCTTAGACATGGTCAATGGAGAAGACCTAAATCTTGGGCCCTAAATGAATCTTCTAGGCATCCATATATATGAAGGTTGCCTCCACCATCCACACATGTCCTCATAAAGGTATCATTGACCTATGATTGAGGATGTCGGTGCCATTAGGTGGTTTTGAGTAGTATGTAGGTGTCTTAGTGCCTTAGGAATGACATTCCAAGCAAGGATACCATGCCTTTATCCCTAAAGAAACCATTGAGGCATCTATAACCATGAATAATAACATGAAGAATGATGCATTACTGTGCAAGGTTATCCTCGACACTATGCATCCAAGTTGGGGATTGGGGCCTTGGATGTGGTTAATGGAGGAGACTTGAACCTCGGGCCCTAAAGTATTCTCTTACCCATCCAGGGCTAAGGAGGTTACCTTTACCAACCAGAAATGGCCTCCTGAGAGTATCATTATCCTATGATTGAGGATGTCGGTGCCATTAGGTGGCTTTGAGCAATATGTACACGTCTTAGGGCCTTGGGAGTGATGTTTTGTGCAAGAATACCATGAATTTGAACCTAAATAAAACATTGAGGCATCTGGATCCATTGACAATTCCTCAAAGCACCACACATTATTTCACATGGGCATCCATGGTGCTATGCATCCAAGTTTTGGGGACTTGGGGCCTTGGATATAGTCAAAGGAGGAGACTTGAACTTCATGCCCTAAAGGAATCTTCTAGCTATGTAAGGCTAAAAAGTTTTCCTCCACCAACCACACATGGCCTCCTGAGGGTATCATGGGCATATGATTGATGATGTTTGTTCCATTAGGTGGTTTTGAGCAATATGTACATGTCCTGGGGCCTTGGAAATGGATTCCTAAGGAATAAGACCATGCCTTTGGCCCTAAAGAAACCATCGAGGCATTCAAAGCCATGAATAATTCCTTGAAGCACTAGGCATGACTTTGTAGGTGTGTATATGCCACTATGTATCCAAGTCTTAGGGCTGGGGGCCTTATACATGGTTAGTAGATGAGACCTAATCCTTGGTCCCTAAAGGGATTTGCTAGCCATCTAGGGCTAAGTAGGTTACTTCCACCAACCACACATGACCCCCTAAGGGTATTGTTGTCCAATGAATGAAGATTTCAATGGCATTAGGTGATTTTAAATAGTATGTACATGTATTAGGGAGTTGGAAATGATGTTCCATGGAAGGAGACCATGCCTTTGGCCCTATAGGAATTATTGAGGCATCCAGAGCCATGAAAAAATCCTTGAAGCACCATGCATGACTTAAAAGGGGTATCTATGGCACTATGTATCTAGGTCTTGTGTCCTTGCAGTGTTGGACATGGTCAATGGAGGATACCTTAACGTTGGCCCCTAAAGGAATCTTCTAAACATCTAGGGATACGAAGGTTGCCTTCACCAAGCACACATGGCTTCCTAAGAGTATCATTGGCCTATGATTGAGGATGTCAATGCCATTAGGTGGTTTTGAGTAGTATGTAGGTTCCTCAAGGCCTTGGGAATGACATTCCAAGGAAAAAGACCATGCATTTAGCCCTAAAGAAACCATTGAGGGATATGGAGCCATGAATAATGCCTTGAAGCATGATGCGTGACTTCACAAGGGTATCCATGGGACTATGTATCCAATTCCTAGGATCTTGGGACCTTTGACATGGTTAGTGGAGGAGACTTGAACCTTGGTCCCTAAAGGAATCTTCTAGCCATCCATAGCTAAGAAGGTTTCCTCCACCAACCACACATGGCCACTTGAGGATATTATTGGCCTATGGTTGAGGATGTCAATGCCATTAGGTGTTTTTATGCAGTATGTAGGTGTCCTGGGGCCTTGGGATTGATGTTCCAAGGAATAAGACCATGTATTTGGACCTAAAGAAACCATTAAGGCATCCAAATCCATGAACACTACCTCGAAGCATCACAAACGACTTTGCAGGGATATCAATCAGCGTCCAAACATTTAGTTTATATTCTTTTAAAAATAATATAATATATGTAGAAACATAAAATTATCATAGCACAATGATGTAGATCTCTTCAAGACCTTTCCAACTAGCTAAATAACTCCAAAAATTGATGCTTGGATAGAAAATTATGGCCAACATATTAAAGTAGTTTTCTGTATTAATAATAACACGTGCACGTTTCTAGAGCACATGTGCTTTTCTAGAGTGTGTGAACATTATTTTAAATTCATATTTTTTTTCAGCGAGACATTCCACTGACCCACATATTTGCTCATATGATTGCTTTGGATTTATGGTTCGGACTAAAATCAACAAAACCTCCATTTTAACATTTTTTTCTAAATATATTAGTTTTTACATCATGTTTGAATAGACTACACAAATTCATCCATGTATCTTTAAGACCCTTTTACATAGCACTAAGTGAAGGCCTTGTAATTTCAAGGACATAATGACTTTCATAATTTAAAAAATATATAAAATTAAGATTATAAATTTTGAAAAAAAAAGTTGTGCACAAGAACAATGTGTTATCTACACTTCTAAAAAAATTTGTAATCAAATTCCATCGTTTAGGTAAAGGTAGCCCTAACGGAAACATATGCATCATATTTTTCATGGAAAAAACATTTATATATGCATGATATTTTGCATGAAAAAAAACATACCAATGATGGGAAAACTCGAATTTCACCTAGTTATACACAATTTTTATAAATAAAAATTATATATTTGAAAAGCTAATTTATTTTTCTACATTTTATCTCTTTTGCATTATATTTAAATTCATTGTGGAAGTATCTTGAATTATCTATAACCTATCATAAAAAACCATCATTAACTTAAAAAACCATCATTAACTTGTACCCCAAAACAAACACACATATAAAATTAATTTAATTCATAATTTTAAATATATCCTCCTAAAAATAGATAAATAATAAATTCCAAGCTTTAACATTAAAAAAATAAAAATTAATTATGTAAATAGGGGCTTCTACAACCTAGTATTATTGGGACAATGTCAATGACATTAATGACATTAACTAGATGACAATTATCATTGAGTGAATGATTTATGGATGAACGATATCAACAAAGAAAGTTTACTGATGTCGACCAATGAGAGATTGTGACAATTAGGTTATTACATTAAGTTGAAACAATTAAGTTATTATATAAAATTGAAAATATTAATAAAAAAAATTGTAAATTTTTTTATTTTTTATAGCTAATTATTTTTTTATTTTTATTGAATGTTTTTACAACTTGTAAATGCAAATTCTTTTAAATTTAATAAAAAAATTATTAAAATCAAAGTTTCACCATTTTAACTTTAAAATTTTGTTATAAAAAATTAAAATCAACCCACAACATATCTTTCCAAATATTTAATGCACGTTGATAAAAACTAACTTAACATCAATAATAACATATTTATATCAAATTACAAACATCTAAAAAAATAGGGAAAGTATCAGCAAAATAAGTTTTAAGACTTTGTGGATTAAAATTGCTATTACTGAAGAATGGAGGCTAGGGTTTGCGCGGCAACAACTTGGGGCGCTCTCCTCTCGGCTTTACAACGGCAAAAGAGGGCACTTCCAGCTGATGGATCCGGACCGGCTCATCCTCTATCCCTCTGGTCTCCCCTTCAATGGTTGTTTCATAGGTGCAAGTCATTCCTGTTGTTGCCTCGTCGGTTCCCTTAACGACGGATTTGGCCTTCTCGGTGCACGATCCCCGGACACCGCCCTTGCTCCCTCTTAGTGTCCACAAGACGTTCATCGACCCCACTCACTCTGATCCAACCGCTTCAACGGATCTTGAAAGCTCTAGACATGCCAAAGCCACCAAGACCACTCATGATCCTAAAGCTTTTCTGATTTTTGTAAGGTCTTTGAAGAGAGTCTCTCTTTGTTTTCGAGTGACCCCTCAAATCTCTGTACTGGAGCTGAAATCTTTGATTCAACATATAGAAGGAATCCCTTCAAGCCTGCAGGGGATTATCTTTGCAGGAAGGCATCTCTCAAACCACCGACAACTCCTCAGCCATTGGATATCGAAGGATGCATGCATTTCCTTGGTGGCAAGCTTACCAGGAGGAAACAACAGGCCCTCCTCTTCTCAGAATAAGTCTTTTAAGGATGCAACGCAAGCTGGGCTCTCTTATGCTTAGAGTCTGGTCCCGATCCCAAGCCCTGTCTTCATTGTGGAAAAATTCGAGAAGGTTCCCACAGTGGAGGCTATTCAGCCGGAAGTTAATCAGAATCTTCTCCAGTACAAGGAACGTGCTTTAATCTGCAGATTCAATGGATTGTGGCAAAAAACAAACAATCTCCTCCAGTGGATTGGCTCAAATTGGCCCATAGGTTGTAAGATATTATTATGCTCTAGATGGTTTTTTATAGTGATTTTTTATTCTCGTGAAGAACTTCAATTTGTTATGATCAAGGGGCCTTGGTTTTGGGGATCTGCGGGGCTCTTCCTAACCCCCTGGTTCCCTGACTTTGATCCTTTAACAATGGTAGTGGAAAAGGGGCCCATATGGGTACGTCTTCCAAACTTACCAATCCACTTTTGGACTCATTCGGTTTTTAAAGAAATAGGTAACATTCTGGGTAGCTTCATATCTTCCAATGACACTCGCTTAGAACAGGGTCTTTTCACCTTTGCACGCATATGTGCCACCATTGATATCAGATCAGGTCTTCTCGACAAGATCAACCCAAAACTAGGCAGCTCCATCTGGATTCAAGCTTTAGATTATGAAAACACAGCTTTCCGTTGTCGGTTATGTCGCCATACGGGACACCTCCTTAATGCATCCCCGCAAACAAATCCCCAACTACAACGGAGAACGAAGGCAAGCAGAGCCAAAAGCTGGAAACCCTGGATGCCCTTGCCTGGAGAAGACATTCAAGAAGACCTGCTTGATGAAGACACCCCCCCAACAAAGCAGGAACAGAGCTCCGCTCCTCCTTTGCCTGCAGGGAATTTTCCACTTCAAGAAGACGAAGTTACGAATTTCGACCCTCCAAAAGGACAAAAATGATATCATGAGTCTCCCTCTTCAGACTCTGATAAGGAGCTCCTCCATGACTCCAATGACTCACTGCAATTGGCCTTAGTGACCCCAGCTTCAGGGGGATGGATACAAGTCAAGAAACAACAGGGCAAAAAAGGAAAAACCTGAGACTCAGCCCAAGTCAGGGCTTTGATTTTCTTCTTTGTGTTGTCCAAGTCACGACCTTTCTTTCATTTGCTCTATGCCATGATCCTTTATTGGACCTGGCTTTAGTTTTCAGTTTCGCCAATCCGGCTAAGTGTTTTGAGATCTACTTAGCCTCCGAGTGAGGAAGCGACTACTTTTGATGTCCGTCCCTATTTCACTCTGTTACGGACATAGGTTTTGTGCTCTACAAGCTGCCTTTTTGTTTTACAATCTGTCTTTCTGCTTTGTTATGTTTATCTGAAAGGATGTATAATGTCTCTTATGTAACGCCTCTTCGGGATGGCTTATTCCACCATGCTACTTATAAGCCTAGCATTTTTTAGCGTTTGGGTTGGTGGTTTCACCACCCAAGACCACCAAGACTAGCAATTGGCCCTGTAATTTTTGTACTATTAATATTAATATAATTTTCTATTGTAGCTTTACAAAAAAAAATCTAGAAAAATAAATATAAACAAAATATAAATGCTTGATGACATCCTAACATCAATAATAACATATTTACATTAAATTACAAACATCTAAATAAATAAATATAAAAAAATGCAAATGCCTAGTTAACATCCAAAAAGCCATGGATCTATAAGTAGATAGGCCAACTCCATTTATATATATAAATAAAAAATTGTTCATGAAACTTAAATTGAGTGATAAGAAGTTAATGTTGTTACACTTCTCACCCGAGTTCAAATGTTATCGAATATATATTCCTTGTGAGCATTAAACTTGTAAGCCACTTGTCGACCCTTTGGAATATTAAATGGTTGCTAGCCCCCCTAGTATTACCGTGGAATGTACCCCCACCATGGTTAACCACATGAAATGAAAAAAAATCTAAAACAACTCTGCAAAATTTGAAATGAACGAACACCAAAATTTCGCTGAACAACTCGTTCAAAGGGTGTGGTTTGAATGCTTTTATCCTCCTCCCACCACACAACACGCGGCGGGCTCTCCCTCCAACAGTCACCGTACCGTGGGTTGTTCTCTGTTGCACGCAGCAGATCACCCACCCTATCCGAATCGATAATGAAGGAAAGGGGAAATGTTTTCTACAGACTGTACGTCTTCTGCGGCCCCATTCAAGTTTAGTGACGGCCAATATTCTAATGCAGAAAATGGAAATTTTAAGTTAAACATTATCCACTTTGTGGCAGAGCATGCATTTTGGGGTGGTGTTAGTGTTACTTCCTTGAATATGAAAGAATTCAAATTCGAATTCAACGGTTTATATATCACTATTTAATGTTACCGCTAGAGTGGTTATTTAATTAAGCCGTAGGTGTTTCATCATGGAGAAGTGTTACCTCCATCTCAGCTAGATTCCTTGCTCATAGAGCCAATAGAATCCTGCCATGTGGATAGGTATGCTTCTCCCTCCCGCCGCCGACCTCCTCAATCTCTAACCCTCTGCCCTGCCTCCTCCTCGACCTCCGACCTTCTGACCTGCTCTCTCCCGTCCCTTGTTGTTGGTCGCTGGCCTGTTGCCTCCTCCCGCCGCCGACCTCCTCGACCTTCGATCCTCTGCGCTGCTCTCTCCCGTCGCCTATCGCTGGTCGTTGGTTGCTGGCCTGCTGCCTCCTCCCACCGCCGACCTCCTCGACCTCCGGCCTCCTGCCTTGCTTTCTCCCGTCGCCTGTCGCTGGCCTGCGGCCTTCTTCCTCCTCCCACCTCCTCCCACCGCCCACCTCCTCAACCTCCGACCCTGCTCTCCCTGCTCTCCTCCTCAACCTCCGACCCTGCTCTCCCTGCTCTCCTCCTCAACCTCCGACCCTGCTCTCCCTGCTCTCCCGTCGCCGGTCGCAGGTCGCAGGCCTTCTGCCTCCTCCCGCCGCCGATCTCTCCAACCTCCGACCTCCGACCCTGCTCTCTCCCGTCGCCGGTCGCTGGCCTGCGGCCTCTG
Source organism: Larix kaempferi (assembly GCA_027924585.1). Taxonomy (NCBI): domain Eukaryota; kingdom Viridiplantae; phylum Streptophyta; class Pinopsida; order Pinales; family Pinaceae; genus Larix; species Larix kaempferi. Next base: position 6,926,379 of record BSBM01000020.1, on the reverse strand, counting down.
CCTCTTCTCGTCGCCGATCTCCTCGACCTCCGACCTCCGACCCTGCTCTACAAAGAGTGATAGCAATTCTCACAAATTGGTAGAATAGGAGCACAGGCATGTCTAAAAAATATTAGTTCTTTACACATCAATTTTTTTTTTTCTTATAAGTTGAACATAACCATCTCATAAAGTAGTAGTGGCTTGCATACAAACAGCCGAAGATCTCTCATGGCTATTCTGTTTTGGTTTTGAACCGATAGATATCTGTTTGAGTATGACTTGGCTGTGAATTATCGTTATTTTACATGGACTGATTGCCAGCGGGTAAATCAAATGCTTGTATTGGAAGAGATTTTTCTTTTGGAAGATCTCTATAACAATCTTGCCAACTGGTTGCGTGAGAAAATAATTCCTCTGTTAAAAATTATTTATGATGGTTTAATAATTTAATAGTTCCTCAGAAAGCACTGTTGTCTATGGTATCGTGTCGTGTAAACAATGGATATGTTTGTCCAAGCACTTAGAAAAAGGATTGCCTAATTTTGTTATTCGAAGGAGGATAGCCTGAATATCTTCATCGGAATTTTTTGCATTTCATGGTTGATTAGTTTCTAATTCGACAACTTTGTTCAGGTTTTTTATGTGCATGAAGCTGCGATAGGTAATACGAAAAAAAGCACTAAAACTGATAGCTCAGAATAGCAGCCTGTTAGCATATAAATAATACCTATATCCGATCAACGAATGGAATATGTTAACGCTAGTCTTTTCTACTTGGATAGCGATATGCAGTTTTTGCTGGTCTGTACATTATCGCTGATTGTAAAACTACACCATATATAATTGGATATGATGCAGCCGTAGTTATTTGTACGAGTTCAATTAATCTATTCAATGAAAGGTATTATGTGTAAGGGTTCTTTTCTATTAAATGAAAAATATATTTAATTTAAGACGGAAGTATTTAGGATTGAATATTTATACCAAACTCTTGCTGTTTGCAATGTTCAAACTTTTTCTGTAACATATACGACACCATTTATTCCCAATTTCCCACCGAACAGAATAGAGCAATTAGAAACTGTTTTATTGTATACATCTTGCTTTGGTTTGGTTTAGTTATGAATTGGTTTGGTATAGAAATGGTTTGGTTATGAAAAATTTTATGTTCAATACAAATATTTTATATCTCTAAAGGATTAGAACATGTTCATATTTCAAATTACATTTTATCATTTTCTTAGGATATAAGAATAAAACAATTTGATACTTAAATTTTCTTTAATGGAGCTTTCAAACTAAAATGAGGATTATAAAATTAGTTTTATCTTAAGCTTGATCCACTCATAGTGGGTTACAGTTTAATTAATTTAATTATTAATATAATATTTTCATTTTTTCTTTTACTTAGAAAGTAACATTCTAAAAATGAGGTTACAATTTATATTTATTTTTTATTTTATTTAAGAAATTGTTTGTAAAATAAATTATTTTCTATGTTTTTTTAAATAATTATTATAATTATATTAATTTGATCCATGTATTAATTGGAAAATGAATTTTTATTTGTATTATCATAAGTCATTATGCAAGTTTCAATTATAATGTCCAAACATCTCTACATTTTTATGTCTTATCTAATGAGAATTGTTCCTTTTTATGTCAAACAACTCTTTATAGATTTTTTATTCTCAACAAAAGTGTGTACATAAGTTTCACAAAATCCTTCAACCTTTTAAATTTAATGTCTAATATATCTTTAAATATATCTTTAAATATAAGAATCCTTCTCATACTCCAACATTTTATTACCAAGAATTAAAGATTATTTAATTTTTTTTCAATAATCTACCCTATACTAGTTTTGTACCATATAGAATCTCCATCTAAGTTATATGTCCATTTTAACTCATCAAAATATACCTTAATACTTATTCACTTTCATTCTATTCTAGACATCTTTTATAAGTAAATTATAAAACAATATAATCATTCAAATCTAAATATACATTTCATAGGATAATTGTAAACAATATACTCATTCGAATCTGAATGAAATAGGATAATTGTAAACAATATACTCAACCTCCTCGTCGCGGCCTCGACCTCCTCCGCTGGTCGCTGGCCGACTGCCTCCTCCCGCCGCCGACCTCCGACGTCCTACCCTGCTCTCTACCACGACCTGGTCGCCTCCCTCCACCTCCCTGCGCCTCCGACCTCCTCCGCTGTTCTCTCCCTCTCCCGCTCCCGTCGCCTGCTGCCTCCTCCCCTGCTCTCTCCCAACGCCTGCTGCCCAAGAAAAAAAAAATTGAAAATTAGCATAGATCTCAGAAGAAGAAAGATTACCTGTGGTTCATTGCGAGCAAGATGATCGGCGAGGGATCGAATTGCAGAGAGCGTAGCTGCACCAGAGCCAATGCGGGCACCCTGCGGATCGGGCACAGCCATTGTAATCGTTGTGTCTGCAATGCGCTCCATTCTTTTGGCTCGCTTCAGCTGCCATTCGTAGAGGTCCGCCTGCTCGGGACTGGCAGCTGTTAACACTATGGCGTCCCATGTAGGCACTCTCCGCGGATGCCTCACTGAGAGCCTCAGATGGTACCAGGAATTCGATAGCACGTCCATTGGATCTGGCTTCCGCAGCCAACTTCTTCATCTCTATATCAACCAAGATACCAACCAATTTCCACATATAGAATTCATGACATTTCACAGTTTTCTTCTATAATGCGTCGATCGATTTCTGCAACTTCGAAATAGAATTAGTGACTTTCAGCAACGTGCTTTGGCCGATGTGTCGACAAAAGCCAAAACGAAATCACTTCGAAATAATTCCACACTCCAGTCAATACAACGCGCCGATATTCAATACGAACGACATGTTCATTTATAGATATAATACGTAAGCTATAAGATGAATAAATAGAATTCGTTAAACGATAAACTACAAATATAATGTCCTTTTTTAATTAATTGTTTTAAATTTATAGTTAAATTAATTGTTGTAGTTTATTTTATATTATATTTGATAATTTGTAAATTAATGAAAGAGTTTTCCATTCAAAGTAAATCTAATTTTTATTTTTTAATTATAATATATTCCGTATATTTCACTTAAAAAATTAAAATTCAAAATAATACGTAATATTTTATCGTATTGTATACTATAATCATTTTTACAATCCAATAAATATAATCATTTGGTCAAAGCTTGAAGTTGGAAGGAAAGATTCCGCACGAAAGAAATGAACTATGTTCTACAATACTTAAGCTTTAAGTTGAATAATGTTAGTTGAGTGTAGATTGGGTGGTTGGGAGGAATATTCTTATCCTCCTCACCCAGGTTCAAATCTTGCTTTGTGACACTGGTTCCTTGGGCGCCGACTTTCTATGTAATGATTGTAATCTGGCTTCTCACGGATGTAGCCCTCTAACAAATGGTGAACCATCATTTTGACAAAAACTCTAAATTGAAAAAATAAGATTCGTTTAATGGTATGATACAAATATATAATAATTACTTTGTTTTTTTAAACAAGTTGTTCTAAATTTATATTTAAAATGATCATTATAACTAATTTAATATAAAAAATTAGTACTTTTATAGATTAATGAAATAATTTTCCATGCAAGTAAATTTAAAAGTTTTATTTTAAATTTTTTAATTATAGTATTTAATTTAATATTTTGATTATTTAATTAAAAATGAAAAAATAAAACTCCATATAATACTTAGTTTTTTATAATTATAATATACAAATTATTATATATATATATACTTTGTATCCAAAGATTTACTAACCAATAAACAATAATACCTTTAAAAAATCTTTTTAATAATTGTGAAACATAAAATATGTAAATTTAAAATGTATATTTTATGATGAATGAAGTATCAAAAAAATCATTTTAATAATTTTGAAACATGTTTTATAATGAATGAAGCATCGTGAAATATATATTATATAATGGCTTTATATTAAAAAAAATATAATAAAATTATTAATATTTAAATTTAAAAATAACATTATATCTATCTCTATGATAGTAAAATTAAGAAATAAAAATGAAATTTAACATTGAAATAAAGTAAGGGAGTTAATAACTAAATTAAAAAAAAATTAATGACCATGAAATTTTATGTTAGAAATTTAACATTAAAATAAATTTTAGAATTTTAAAAATCATATTTAAGAAAAATAAAGTGTAAGTGAACATGAAAATTCATTAATTGTTTGTTAAGCTGGTTGCAAGTAGTAATCACATGTTGATGCATTGTTATTAAGCTTGTAGCAATTTTCTTCATCCTTGCCAAAAATTGTTTGATATTGTAGATTTGTTGAAAGAGTGTTTTTTGATAGTTTGAGACTTGCTCTTGAAGCTTGCATGCTTGTGCCCATAACGGTTCCATTCAACAACTTATGTACTTGAGTCTTCAATTCATTGGACTTGTTGTTCGCCATTGCTGCACGTGTTTAAAAGCCTGAAAGGCTTGATTGAAAATCATTTATCTCCACTTCCATTATCATTAATTGAACAATCAATGTGTTAAGTTTGTTGTACACAGTTAGTAATTTGTATTTTTTCAAATAATGTGGCATGTAGTTTTGTGTTTAACTTGAGCTCCTTTGCAACGTGAATCCTCCTCTCGTTCTTTTCTCTCTGAAGGAGTGGACATTGGTGCGGAACATTAAAGAGTGTGATTGCATGGAGTTGCTGCAACGTGCAGACGGTGAAACACTTAGCAAAAATGACTTGGTCGCTACTGGATGGTCGGCGAAATTATCATAAAAGCCGCGAAACGATCGGCGAGATAGTTGAAAGAACTGCGACCGTGGTCGGCAAGAAAGAACACAAACCAGCGACAACGAGCAGTGAAGCTGAGCCGTAGGCCACGCAACGAGTAGGCGTCATCTAAGTAAAATCTAGCGAAACAGTCGTCTATAAATGGCCAAAATGATCAAAAATCTGTGAAATGGGTCGACATGTTTATACCTTCATAAACCTGTATCGACTATAAATGATGACTTTTGATACATACTTAAAATCAATATTATATTGTTTTATACCCAATATTTCTATGAAAGAGTTGGATTTTTCCATTCGGCGTTCCTTTTGCCCCTCTAAGGGCAAATGCTAGTTATAGTAACAATTAAATGTGTATACATCACTATTTAATGTTACTCTTGGAGAGTTGTTATGTGATGATCATAATAATTAAATATGGAACAGTAAATTGCATAAATGTTGTTATATTTTCTATCAAGATTTAAATCTTATTATGTAACATGTTATATAATTGTGGCATAATTTTATGGTATATAATCATAGAAAATTCAAACATACTTTTATCAACTTTGATGAGAGTTAGTTTTATTCATTTCTAGAATCCAAGGAAACAAGATGTTAGATCTTCAATGCATAATGACTTTATAAGTTTTATCAAAATTTTGAATCTATTCAAAAAACGAGAAGAGCTTTTTGGGAGTCAATTTTGTTTAAGTATTTATCCAAAGGTTTTGAATTGATTTAAAAACTAACAGAAACATGGTATTCAAGAGAAAATTTTGAGTACTATATAAACACTCACAACGGCGGCAGTAGCTTGGGAGCTCCACAATTTATGTGGGTTGACATAAGATGCCTCATTTCGAATTGGCTGAATCGCATTCAAATCCCTTTAAAGTGTTTTCAAACTGCAATTACAAGCCACAAATGAAGACCAAGACACATCATATGAGAGCGAGGCCAGCCTCTCAATTTTTACTGCCTCTTAGTGCTTTATAAACTTTAGCTGCCTTTTAGTGTTTAGTAAATAATTTGACACATTACTCAAGCAAGTTTCTCCACTCATTACATGGTTTTATTTGTTATGCAATTTTTCAAACTCTCGGCTTTACCAAGCACTTAACTTTATGTTTTTTATTTTTTTTAATTGTGTTAGATAATTTGGTATTTCATTTGAATGTGCTGCAATTCTATTACTTAATTTTAATATACACTGACTATTACATGTAAAGGAGTAGGTACTTTGTCTTTTTACATTATTATACAATCTACTTAATATTTATCATTATTTAAATATTCATTATCATGGAAGAGTTAATATTGGCATAGTTTAAAGTGCTAATGCTATGACTTTTTATCCACAATTTTGAGGCAACCACTTTCTCGTGATCTTTCTTCTCCCATGTTTTCCTTGGTCATCAATTCGGTCCTATACTTTGATGTTCTCCAATTTCCCATTCTATATACTTTGATTTTCTCCAATTTCTCATTCTATCTCCTTCACTCCTCCACCTAATGGCACCCTTGGTGTACCCTCTCCATGAACCTACATTCAATTTAGCTATTTCAACCTAATGCTCCTCCCCTCCAATTTCCTCTATTTTGAAATAGAAATGTCATTCCCACAATTGCTTGTCTTCCTAATTCTAGCTCTATTAAAGCAATCTATTTAGTTGATAAAATACAAATCTAATCATGTTTCATTATGTGGTATTTTGTTATTAATGACATATTATATTTTTTACACATGTTCCACTTTCAATGACACTTTCTCAATCTTATAGCTCAATTTTATAACTTTTTAACACTTGCTCTAGACTTTTGTAGTGTGCTACTAATGTAATATTTTCTATAGCTTCCATCATGCATAAGAGTAATACCATGGAAAGAGAGCTAATCATTCTATATGTTCCTTGTGAATCCATGTGTTTATTCAATGTATTATTGGCTCTAAGTCAGCATTGAGAATGTATCTATTCCATGTTATTATCTTTATTGTCTCTTCATAGTTATTATATATATTGTTATTATATTTTTTCAATTGTTTTAGACTTCTTTCATAAAACCATAATGGAATAAGTTTATTTGCTAAATATTGAAATGCTGGAAAAGAACATTATTCAAATTAAAATTTACATTGACATAAGATAAGATAATATAGATTTTTGTACTATAATTGAAATTAAATTTCAAACAAACAAAAAATGATATATTTAATGTATTTTTTCTTTATTTAAATAAATCATTCTCAAAACTCTAATAGAAATTTATTTTAGATTAACAAGAAAAAGGGTAGAAGTGGTAATATGGAGGAGGTTGAATTCATCAAAATTATAAAAATCTAGTTATCAAAAGTGTGTTGAAGTGAGGTTTTAGAAATACAAATAAAATGATTGAAATATTGGATTTTGACATGTATTATCATAGCTATATTTACATTTTACATCATGGAAAATTAGTTTATAGTGAAATTATTTTTCCACAAATAATTCAAATTTTAACATATTTAATTAGGTTCCATGGTTAATAATTAAAGTTCATGTTTCCTTAGATTTCAATAGATAATAATGCACTTGCTTAATGATTTTGGAGCATTATGATCCCATAACACCATTGTTGAGTAATTTGTATAGAGTATATAATGCAACCTTTTTATTTGTCCAAGATTCATATATTGTCTTTTATTAATAAACAATGAGAACTAAGAACTAGAAATAAGAATTATCCCAAAGTTTTAAATATGTTGTGATAGGGCATTAATGTTTTAGTATTTTTCCCCTTCACTACTCATCATCTTCACTGCTTTGAAAAGGCATTTGTTGTTTTCTTTCAAAAAGGTTCAAGGATACCTTGTAATATATGGCCCTCAACTAAGGCTAAGTTTGCAAACTTGACTTAAACTTTGGTGATCCACAATGATTTCTTGAAATATGCTTTCACATTTTTAAGCAATTTCTTTAATGACCCGTTAAATTTTGGTTATCCACAATGATTTCTTGAAATATGCTTTCACATTCTCAAGCAATTACTTTAATGATTAGTTAAATTTGGATCCCTTGCAAAAATTGATATCTTCTTGATTATTATAATGAAATTTACATGATTAGTTAAATTTGGATCCCTTAAAATTGATATTCTCAAGCAATTACTTTAATGATTAGTTAAATTTGGATCCCTTGCAAAAATTGATATCTTCTTGATTATTATAATGAAATTTACATTCTTTATCAAAACTACCAAGTTAGGGGGATGTTCTTACACTCTCACCAAATGTCCATTTTGTACTCAATGCTCAATCATATTTTAATTCTTTGTGATTATTGTAGTGAAATTTACATTCTTTATCAAAACTGCCAAGTTAAGGGATTGTTCTTACACTCTCACCAAATGTCCATTTTGTACTCAATGCACAATCATATTTTAATTCTTCCTTAATAGATTTATTGGCTTATCAATCATTGAAATTGAAATTCATGTTTGCTGAAATGTTATCACAAATATCCAAGTTCAAATTGTTCTTGTGTTCTTACCAAATGTCCTTATATAATGATCCATCAAAATTCAATTCTTCTTTAGGATATAAACACTTGTCAATATAAAAATACAAACATTTAAATAATCAAATATTAAAAAAAATGCAAATGCAAATGCCTCGTAAACATCAAAAAATGGTTCTATTAAACAAAGAAAGCTCCACTTTAAAAAGGTTTGAAAAGTCCTTTTATTTACTATGAATGCTTCATAAATCCAGTTAGACATATTATATATATGTGTGAAAAATTGAATGTTTACATTATCTTCTTAAAATAACTTTGAAAATTTTATTCAACTAAAATAAAAAATGTTAAGGTTAACCTTGATTGGGGATCAGTGTAGGAATTTGGAATAATTTTTAACTATAAAAAATGACTGTTTCCAAACCATACAAAGACGTTTTCATTGTTTTTTTCTTTTTTTATGACGGCAACCTTGAAATACAAACCCTATTTGACGGACAAAATGGTCCATGATGGACATTTTGCTTGCCAAATTCCCACCTTGCTCATGATTGAGTCAAAGGTGGTTAGGTCCAGCACATGATTTTGGGCACATGGTTTCTTGTGACCCATGATATTGGCCCAAGGTACTGCATGTAATGAAGCCTATAAAAGACTTGGTACACTCCATTGTAAAGGGGCCTGGAGGTGAGTGGTGGCTAGCTCACTTGGCCCAGTTGCCATGTAATGAAGATCTTCATTAGATATCGGTTTTCCCGCATAAATTTCCAGAATATATTGTGTGTTTCAATATGTGATTGCTTAAATTGTCTTACAGAATCAGGAATCAAGCCCAGTACTCTCACACACGCAATAGGACTATAAAATTATGGTACCATACCATTCCATTTCCGAACTGTGGATGGGTTCAAACCCCCCAAACCTTGGGGCATAGAGAAACCATGATCTGGAACTTGGATCAAATGAGCGAACACCAAAATTACTGCGAAAATTTCGTTGACAGAGTGTGGTTTTGAATACTTGTATTCTCTTCCCACCATACAACACGCGGCGGGCTCTGCCTGCAACAGTCACTGTGCCGTGGGTTGGGCCGGTCTGCTGTACAAATCAGGACAGGACACCCTGTACGATGTTGCAGGAAAGGGTAAAGCAGCTCCAGAAATGACGGATCAATGTTTGTCCAATGGTGAATATTCTAAATATATTAAACAGTCCCATTCAACTTTACTGGCCTCAATATTCTGATGCAGAGAAAGGAAGATGACAATTTTAAGGCTAACATTAACGTTATTCGTGGCAGAGCATTTTGGGGTGATGTACATGTCCTTCAATTGGGAACAATTTAAAATGTGTATATACCACTATTTAATTTAATGCTATATGCTGTAGATAGCCTCGGCAAATGAGGGGAAAGCGTCTTTTACTGTAATAATGAGGATTTTGCTTCAAAACCTGGTGCAGTGTTAGTGTTTCCAAGGCTCTTAGACAGAAATTATGGAAAGGTGTAAGAATCGTTACAGAAAATGTTTGATAATTGTAAGAATTATCCCTGGACAATGTTCCATACTTCCAGTATGAATTGTGAAAATTAATTTGAAGTTTGAATTTGATTTATATTTACTGTACTGTAAACTATGTACACCCTGGAGTTGCTCCAACTCCAACTTATTAACAAAGCATGTGTGCAGAAAGGAGGCTTCAGTTTCCATGACTTCATAACATCTGGACCATAGACGCGCTCCCTTCTCTCTTCTCTCCATGTGAGCAAGCTAAGAGTGGCTATTTATGACCCTGAGTCATGATTTCATAGATAACCAAATCAGTCTTGGATGAGAACTCTTGGATATGAAACCATTCAAATCCAACCACTATTTAAGGCTAATAACAATTAGATCTGAATCAATTCAAATCCCACCAGTATTTTAATGCTAAAAAATAATTAGATGTGAAAGAATTCAAATCCAACCATTGTTTAATACTACACTGCAAAATCCAACAATCATTTAACACTAAACTGCCATGTGGTTATTTATCGCCCTGAATCTTGATGTGAGTAATCACAGCTTGTATAACGGTTGGAATTTGAAAATGATGTGCACCTATCGTTTTGATGGGTTAAAGTGAAACTTCAACGTACGTTTATTATAATTTAGTCAAAATGATCCATAACTAAATTCGATCGTTGGTATTCAAAACGTTTCAGTTGAATGAAATCCCATGAAACAAGATGTTAGAGCTTCAATGCATTCAATGGAGTTTTATCAATATTTTGAATCGATTCAGAAACGAGCAGAGTTTTCTGGGATGTTCATGTAATTATGTATAAGTATTTATCCAGGTTTTGGATCGATCAAAAAACGAAAAGAGTTTACGGATTCAATGGCATTTTTAAGTTCTATCGAAATTTTGGATCAATTAAAAAACTAGCAAACTCTTAAAATATAATTTTTACCGTCAAACAAAATCTTGATGAAACTGTGTTCAACATCAGAGTTTTGAGTACTATATAAACACCCACAACCGCAGCTTGGGAGCTTCACAACTTATGTGCGTTGACAGAAGATGCCTCGTGTCGAATTGGCTGAAGCATTCAAATCGCTCTAAACTGTTATGAAAATGCAATTACAGTTCACAAAACGAAGACCGAGACACATCATATGAGAGCGATGCCTCCTCACAATAATACGAGAGTCTCGTAATTCTCATTGGCCTGTACTGTTGTATAAAATTTAGCTGCCTTCCATGTTTTGTAAACAATTTGACACATTATTCAAACAAGTTTCTCCACTAATTACATGGTTATATTTATCATGCAAAATTCTCCAATAAACTCTTTGTTTTTGGCTTTTTTTTATTGCATCGAGATTGTGCTCTACAATTCAGTATGTGGGTATGTGGGAGATGTTGTCATATAATATGGGTAACATTGATGTGGCAATTATAACTCACATTATAAAAGAATAATATGTCTATTTATAAAATAAAATAAAAATAAAACCAACAAAGATCTATTTCAAATCTGGATCTATCAAGCATTCATAGATCCAATTTATTGAGGTATAAATTTTTTATCTTAAATTGTTTACATATCCAAAAAAATTACAACTCAAGAAATTGGATCCCTCTCGGTGTTTAATAAATCTGGGTTTAAGATGGATCTATATTGATTATGCCCCTGTGTGAGATATATAGTGACCGCTCCGCAGTATTAATCGCCCATGGCTTACAATGCGCGGAATGTTTTTTTGCATATTGCAAAGGTTTGTTCTTATGTTGCTGCTCCAGAATTTTGGGGCGAGGGCAGAAAGTGCTTGAGGATTGGTAGTGGTAGAAGTGACGCCAGAATTGACCACTATGCCAATAGAGGCGGCGACATGCTCGTAGCAGCTAGGAAGCAGATGTGTCCTGTCCTCCAGCTATGTGTTGTGGGCATTCATTGTTGGGTTAATATGTCCCCGTAGGCATTCACTACAGGCGTTAATGTGTTGCGATGGCTGGCGTATGACGTGGAGCAATGGGAATGGGCGGAGTAAATGGCGTTTGATGTGGAGCGGGGTATTTCACGGAGTGCTTGTTTGTTGTGGTGTCATTTTTTTGGTTTTGTTCTTTGGTCTCCGTTATCTTGATTTTCATTTGACTTTGGCTAAGATTTTGTCCTCTACAGAGATTATGGTTTTTGCCTTCTATTTTTGTTGTTTGGGATTTTCCCCAACCGTCTTTTATTCTATTGTTGGTTTGGGTTGTTGTTTGTGGGTGTTTTTTCCACTGATGTCAAATTCTGCTTGCTTGGGTTTTGTTGTTGGTTTGGGCAATTTGTGCACAACAACATGGGCAATTATTTCAGGGCAATTATGAGTTAAAGTGTGTTCTTGATGTTTATTTGCAAGTTTTTTTCTTTTTTGTCTTTGGTTTTTCAGGGTTTGGATTGACAGTTTCATTTGCAGGTGTCGTTTCTGGTGTTGTTGTCGAGGCGAAGGTTGATTGTTGTTGGCGTTGGTGGTGTGGTTGGCTTCTTCGCTCTGGCCGACTACGATGGGGTGGGCTAAGTGACCTTACCACTTGACCTCATGAACTTTCTTTACCCTTCTTCTTCCTAAACCTTCTTTACTAAAGTATGAAAAGACCAAACTGAAATAAACCCTATCCAAATTAGGCTTAAGAAATATGAAATTTGGTGATAAAGCTTTGGAAGGTGTATGGTAAGCTTTGGATGTTCTATCAATGTCATGGAGCAAATGTTCAATGCCAAAATTTTGAGATACTGATACCCAAACCCGATGCTTAAAATGTATTTCCACATGTTTAGTGTTGAAAATATTGATGTCGTTCACCAAAAGAAGCCAAAAATCCCACTCCAAGGTAGAGAAATTGTGCAATGATTTTGTGGAAATAAACTATGCCATACTCGTTGCAGAAGCGGTGCCATATCTGATTGCCAGGCTTCCTTTGCCTTATTGTGCCAAGCTTCCTTGCCTTATTGTGGCCTTTTGAAAGTTCAAAAGGCTTGTTGGATGTTTGGTTTGTGTGCTCAATGTGAGCAAATATACACATTCCTATAGAAAATTAATTGCTTATGCTCTCAACCTTGAAGAATTGGGTCTAGATCTAATTGCCAAGCTTCTTTTTTCCTTATTGTGGCTCTTTGAAACTACAAAATGCTTGTTGGATGTGTGATTTATGTCCCGAAACTGAGCAAAGATATTCGCATTCCTATAGAAAATTAATACACCTTGTTACCACCTAAGTTGTACTTAGGTGGACTCCTTGTGAACCTCAGAAGACTTGAACAACTAACCCTGCTCATTGCCGGAGTTCAGAAGAGTATCAGGCCAAATTCTTGGCCCTTTGTAAAATTTGCATTTCCAGACCCCCATGGGGGAATTGTAATAAGTTGGTCTAAGCATGATACTTTTGTAAAAGGCTTGGCCTACCTTAGGTTTTTTTATCAGGAGGATAATCTAGAGTGTTTTTTCCTTATGAATTATGCATTGTGTTTCAGTGGCATATAATTCCTAAGTTTTTCACTCACACCTCCAAAGCTGGAGTATTTTCCATGGTGGTCGAGCCTATGGAGGTTATTAAATCCTATGTGTCTGTGTATTTTAAACATGCTAGACATCAATAATAAGTCGTATGGAGATGCACTAGGTCCCTTAGGAGTTTAATTCAATTCCGATAAAATGATTTTTTTGCAAAAATCAGACCATTTTTAATGGTTTAATTGGAAATTTTCAAAGTGTAATAAAAGCATGGTCTGGAGCCAGAATTTGGCATGGGGATGCTTGTTTTCATGCTCAGAGCATCCTCTTTACCCTGAGACCTAGTCTTCCTATGTTTGAGATGGTTACATTATCATTAGGAGCATTTTTTCCTTATCAGGCCGACAAAATGACATTTTAATGCTAAAGATGCAACAAATTGCCCAATAATACAAAAAAAATATTAAAAAAAGCAATTGGCATGTGATGAATGAGGCGGAAACTCATTCCTTATGGAAGGCGACTTGCTTTAGAGATTAAAGCATGTGCTCTAAAGGCCATATGACATGGAGGGTGAATAGTTGAGTTTTGGGGATGCGTTTAAAACTCCACGTGAGGATTGGATGGCACATATATTATGTGAAGCGCGAGTTGGGAGGTGGCATATTTTAAGTGGAGGGTGGAGATCCCAAGGAGGATGGCGCCTACCTCATGAGAGGTGGCTCCCATCCTTTTTTTCCACATCACATGCAATCCCCCTCACTTCTCCATGTCGCCCACCACATCCCCTCTTCAAGGAATTCGCCCCCCTCGTCTTGAATTTGACCCTCTCTCTCTCAAGTGATATATAAACAAGGTATCACATGCTTGTTTCATAGTGATATAAGGGAATAGAACCTCTGCTCCTGTGTATTGTAATATTTTTCTCAAGTAATAAGATTGAAGAATTTGGAGGTCGATTGTGAGTCTTGTTCAATACATGCACCAATTTCGGTTGAGGTGACTTCTTTCTGAGTTTCATTTATTTTTATGCAAGTCAAAGTGTAGATCTAGATATTGTAGAACAAACATTTACTGTTGTTAACTTGTTTGTTTATGAGCATGCTTTCAAGATTTAAGAGTAATACTAGTATTTGGTTGTAAAACATATTCTCTTGGTTTTGATTAATTAGCATACTGGATTTAACTTTGTTTGTGTGAGAATTGTACAAGCTCTGTAGGAAGCCTCAAGGTGAAGGGAGCTTGGATCTAGTTTGACTCCACTTTCTCTCTATCACATTCGAGCTTCGTATCTACAAGCTATTGATCCACACCTCTTTCTTCTCCAATCTTGTTCACACATCAAGCCTTGAGCTTGAGGGTTTGCTTCCACTATCTCTCTTTTCTCTAAAACTACTCTTCGGTTACTTGATTACTACAATCTTTGTAAGAGATATATCTCATTTCATTTGCATAATCAAACATCTTCTTTTACTTTAGTGTAAAAATCAGATCTAGAATAATCTCAAATTTTACATCAAAAAGCTAGATCTAGATCCCATTGTTCTATGCTTGTAACTGCCAAAAGTTTTCAATATTTTGTACAAGTGTAGATATTGTATTTTTATGTAATATTGCATGTTCTAATCACTAATTTGCAGCGTTTTAGCTCACTGGTTTTTAGCAGGTCCGTGACAAAAGTGGGCGGATTTGTGACCAAAACCGGTTAAAAAGAAAAAAAAATACTCTCCATGGACCCCCATCCATTTGTACAAATTTCTATATGATTGCAAGCCATTAGATCCAACCAAAAGTGGACTAAATGGCATTTTCTTTTATGCTTCTATTGTAATTATTAAATGAGAGTAGTGGGATACTCAATGCCCACACCCCATCCCCCCTAGGGGTATTTCCATTGTCTAATTTTTTGTGGTGTAATTTTTTATAACAACACAACAAACACACACACGCTTTTCCTTTCGCAGGGTGTATACTTCAACTTAATAATTTCGCTTTCACTTCTTCTTCTTTTTTCATTTTTGCAAGTGTAGATTTGAAATAACACAAAAAACCTTGTTGCCACGAAGTATGCTCTGACCACCACACAAAGGCTTTTCCGATTAGTGGTGTTTGATTAGAAAAGTGACACATAGGTTTTGTGTTGCTTTACTTTTGCTTTAAGCTTTGAAGTTTTTTCTTTTTATACAACCACCAATTGGAATAAACATTTGGCTTACATATCAAAGTATGCTCTTTCCCCTTACAGGCATTTGCCTGGGCCTATGGGAAATCAGAAACGATTGTAGTCACTTCTTTAATCTTTTACATTTAAGCTAATAACTCACCTAATAAAATATACAACCCCTCACATAGTGAAAATCCGGCACTACGAACAATTAAAGTTTGTGTGTGGAAATTTCTTAGAGGAAGCGGGAATAACTGGGAGGTGACCTCGGGGCACAATTAGGCTACACACTTGTTGGTGTTGTGTTGAACACTTCCCTAGAGACTCCATTAAATCCCACATGTTCTCGTGAGGAGCCACCATCTTTTGATTTACGGACATTCCTCCCTGTACCTCACGGTATCTTGGGAGTCCCCCTTTTTCCCTAAATAAATCCGAACCATTAATAAACTAAAAATAACCAAGAGACAATTGCAAAACAATTATCTTTCAACGACATTTTTTTTATATCTTGTATTTGATTCCATACGGCACTGGTCCACAAAAAATTGTTCATTCATTTGCTTAATATCATTTTCGTGCTATCCATATCGGTTGTCATTTCATTTCGCTAGTGAAAGTGTTTATTCAAACTATTTTGAAAATCATCTTGGAACCCTTTTAAACCATAAAATCCCTCATAAAATCCTTAAACAACACCTTTAATTAATTCACCAAAACATTCTAATAGCCTTAGAAACTTTCCATAGGGACTACCCCCCTTGGCTTCAATTAGGAGTTTACCTAAACGGAGGACTCAAGATCAATTGACATCCTTGACTCGAGACTTGCCCCCAAGGGCGCACCAAGCAGTAGCATAGATTTCGGTTGCGTTAACCAGGTGTGCATTCCGGTGGAAACATTTTTTGGCGCCCGCTGCTAGGGATAAATATTCCTATCCTTGGATACGATTTTTGATTTTTTTACCCTTTTTGTTTTTTTCTTTGTTTGATGAATCCTTAGATCTAATCTTTAATTTTTCATCTCGCGACTCCACTAACATTTTTTTCTTTTTTATAAAATTTCAATGTAAAAAATAGAACTTTTTGTGAGTGTTTTAAAATGTATATTTTTATTCTCACATGAGACTCCACAGAAGGGATAAAACCCTTGTTTATCATAAATTTGTTGAGACTTATGATCGCTTACGGGTATGGGCGCCTTGTCCTTCGCCTTCAATGCTTTGTTCCGTTGCTCCTCCTTGATCCGAGCAACCATAACTCTTGTACTCAACCTTAATGAGGGTAGCTGAGCCCTCTACTCCATTGCTTCATTCATTGTGGTAGCTGGGCTTTCCACTCAGCTACCTTCATTCTCTTCTGACGTGCAAGCGAGCTCCGCGATTTCCGGTCCGTAATCTACGCTGAGATTATCCATCTGGCACCGTACTGCGCACCGTCTGCTTCTGTCCCAAAATTGGCGCTTATTCAAAATTTAGCACTTTTTCTTCCATACTTGTGCTTTTTCCTCAAAATTCGCAGCTTTTACCATAGCTGCGGCCTTGGCTCCAACAGCTAATATCAAGGATAATTTTAAGGACCCTTACTTATTTAAAAGTGTATTAACCTTGGCGAATCTTACCAATTCTTAAAATGTCAACTATAAAATATTTGGTGATATTTTTCTAAAATTATTTCAATTTCTAAGGATTTGGTATAGTTTATATAATAATTTGGCAATTTTTAGAGTGAAAAAAGTTTACCCCATCAAAATTGAGCGAAATGGGGCTTCAAAAAATTCAAATTGGCAAATCTTTTTTAGGAAAAAGACATGGAAAATTGCCCATGGGCTAAATTTCGCTCCTAAAATTATCCTTGGATACTATTCATTTTGGATTTTTTTTTTTCTAATAAATATTGGGGGAATATATTTTAGCTGAAAAAACCCTTTCCATACAAGAAAATAGCCCACTAGATTTTTGTAAACCCCTTAATATATCCCATGGGCTATATATAGCCCCTAAAATTATACATGAATGAAAGTTCCATCCAAGAATAATAGATACATATTCAAGCCTTCATTTTCCATAAGTGTGCCTCCTCCTCGTTATAGAACCGTAGAAAACCCTTAGAAAAATCATCTTCAAATATACCCGAAAATTCTCAAGAGAGCATCTTCAAAAGGATACTTACAAGTGCTCCTTCTCTCTCCTCTCTTCCTTATGTCTCTTCTCTCTATAATTGTGCACCACTTAAGAGAGCAACTCAAGTGATTATGAGAATGGTGCTCTTCTTATTTATACATTTCTAAGGCACTTTGAGGAGATCCTTCTTCTTTTAGGGTCGACCTCTTTCAAGGAGCCACAAGAGGTTGTTTACCCCTTCATTCCCCTTTGTTTCTTTACAAGGTGGAAACATACCTTATATTCAATTCCTTCAAGTCCAATCAATACCTACCTTTGTCAAGGGCATGGTTATATTTCCTCCTCGTGATTGCAAGGTGTCCTCCTTTTCCCACAAAGTAGTCCCATTGTGTGGTTTCTTCATATTTATTTGTATTTCTTACCTCCAGCAAGTGGGCAAGTGGAGTATTCATTTGGACATCATGTTTATGGTTCCTCCTCATTATTGCAAGGTGTACTCCTTTTCCCTCAAGGTGGTCTCATTGTGTGGTTTATTTATATTTCCTTGGTTTTCTTGCCTCCACAAGTGGGTAAGTGGGGTGCACATCATTATCTTCATTTTTCCATCATCATTATCTGCAATATTCCTCTGTCTTTGACATCAATGAAAACAATATTCAACAATATTAATATTTAGCTTGGACATCAACAGTCTCCCTTACCTTTGACATCAATGATAGCGATATTTCCAACAATCTCCCCCTTTGTCATTGATGGCAACCCTTAGTCCAATTTGCAAAAATCTTGTAGTAACTCCCCCTGTCTTCAACTCTCCTTTTGTTTACAATTCTTCCCCTGTCTATAATTGGAAATCAAGGAATCGGATAGGACCTGCAATCAATTATAAACCAAGTACATATGAATACCATCCCTAAGGTAGGCATACCCATGCTCAGTAAAAAGAGAACAAATCATGGTCCTCAACACAATACACTACATATCCATGTAATAATATGTTATACGATGGCCACAAATAAGTACACGGTGGATCCATGCCATAAAAATATCATAGCCACAAGTAAATACAATGTGGATCTATGTCATAGTGTATATAAAGAAGACATAAATGGTCTCCATAGTAATTAGAAAACATACTCCATCACAAATTGGGGGGTGTAGCATATATGAGTGGTGCTACTCCAAAGCTCAGGGTCTTCATCTAAACCCCAATGGTACAATTCTACGACATTCGAATAGATGTCCCAATGTCGAGCATGTGAGAAACCGTTTGATTATTTACTGATGATGAGACCATTAACAGATGCCTGTGAACCCATCAATGGAGATAATGGGCCCCAAGGTACCTAGTACGATCTAGCAATTGTGAATATTAGATTTGATGTCAAACACTCATAGAATCATTCAATCATGAGTCAATATGGTAAACCCACTATCAAACATGAAGATAACTGCCATTGAGGATTGTAACCTCCAAGGTACTAACATGTGCCTAGATCCACCTCCTAGATAGGTATCTAATGTTGATAGGAAGGAATCCATCGAAGGAGGGCCTTAATGTATCCCCCATCAATCGACTAGAAACATGGGCTAAGAATAAAAAAGAAGAAATAACAACATTGGGCACAACTAACACAAGGATGGCTAGAATATGTGGACAACGAGACTGCAGAATGGTTGACTCATGATGGAATTTCCTTGAACATATAGCACAACACATGAATGACTTAGTAGCATAGTCTCAAGAACCCCATATAGCAACGAGGTATTCTCCATAACAATCGAAAGAGTAACCAATCGCAGAAATGCGATGAATCATAAAAATGGTAAGATCCTAAAGCAAATGATAACTTGACTATAAGATAATGATGCAAACAAGTTCCATTTTCAAGGGCAACATAATGGGTTGCTTCCATATTCTAAAAGGATATGCAATGACTCCCCTCTACCCTCTTTTTATATTTTGGTATCTCCTTCATAGTTTTACATGCTTGAAAGAGAGATAAAAGTATGCTTGATAGACTGTCCTTTTCATGGTTTAACGAGCATGAATAAGGGATAAAAAAAAGCTTGATAGTATATTTTTGTGAAAAAATCAACTAGCCCGAAAAGAGGTAAAAGTACACTCGAAAGTGTCTTTTTTTCGTAAAAAAATAACGAGTCTGAAAAAGAGGTAAAAATGTGCTTGATAAGGGTGATTTTTTTATTTATTTTTTACAAGACTAAAATAGGGATACAAGGATACTCGACAATCTCTTTTCGTAAAATTTTAGAGAGCCTGAAAAAGAGATAAAAGTATGGTCGTCTAGAGAGAACGAGTGGTATAATGGGAATGCAAGGTTCCATGCGCGCTAAACCAAATATGTGATAAGCGGCACAAATATGAGACAAATGGACCACTCAATGTAGCTATTCTCTCTATAGGTAAGGGCGATGTTGTGTAGTGGCAATGAGGTTGAGTGCAAGAGCAACAACCAAGGCAAGGAAAGTGACATCAAAGCAACAAGCAATATGACATATGTTACCAGGAAATCGCATAATAAGCATATAAAATATTCGAGAACCCTTTTGTAAACACCAAATTTTTAAAGAAAAGAGATAAAACGAGGCTCAATTATAAAATCATGGTGGGACTAACGAGGGTTCCCAACCATATAAAAAATGTGGCATGGGAACCAAAATGAAATCGAGGTACTAATCTAGAATTCCCATGGAAGGTAGGTAGGCAGTGTTGTCTAAGTTAGGATGTGCAAAACATGAGGATTGGATAATGATGCAACTAGACATGATCGACCATATGGCATATTAATGGGAACGATACTGGTTAAAAAAAAGCAATGACAGAAATGGGAAAAACCTATCCCTGTATGAAGAAGGTAGAAATTGTGTATCTCAAGTATATTGGATGTCGCAAAAAAAGCATGTCTCATCCATCAAATCCTGAAAAACAAATAGCCAAAACTATCTCCAAAACAGATGTCAATAGCCCAAAAATAGAAAAACATGAACAAATACACCTATATAGTATTTTTTTAATGTTTTTGGGATTAACTGAGATACAACACACAAAGGAAAACGGAAAATGCACACCACACCAAAATATGATGCATAATATCAAAAACACCACATGGATTTATGGCCTTTATGTAAAATTCTTTGTGAGAAAACCCATTCCCCACTTTCCTAGGATTCCCACAAAGAACACTGTTCTCAGCATGATTAACAATGGACGTTTGTTTCTTCCCAACATGACTTGCAGAGGTTGGTGTTTTTCCACCAGCATTACTAGTCGATGCTAATAGTTTTCTCCCTCATCTTGGTTTTCTTCATTTACACCTCCTCGTAGTCTTTAATATTTCTCCCAAGGTCCCTTCTAAAATCACATCATCTATTAGAATGGGAGACGAGGGGAAATCGACATCCATAGTTGCAACCAGGATTTATAATGGTTTGATCTCCATTGTTTATGTATCAAGAATAAAATATCCATGTCGGTTCATTTCCTTCTAAGGCTTCTCAGTAAGATCCATGGATTCCATAATTTCCTCATCCGAAGGTCAGACATTGTTAATAAAATCATGTGAAATAGGTGGAGAAGTAGCCCAAGAGGGTAATGAATATGGATCAAAATCATCAACTAGGTGAGGGTCTGAAGTAGCTTCAATAATATATGATTGGGTCACTTGATAGAAAATCTTGACTGCAATGGATCAAAATATCCAAGGGAGTCGTCAATGTCGGAAGTGATCATACAAATGGGAGCAATAGTTGTAAAGTTGGTGGGAATGGGAAAAGGGAACGAACCCATAAAGTATGAATCCTTGAATAAATCGGCACCAACACTCATAATTACTCATTGAATCACTCAAAAATGGCACATCACTTCCAGTGTGGTGGTTTGCAAATCAAGCTGCATGCAACAATCAAGCTGGTCTATAGTAACAACCTTCCCTTGACGAGCGAAATGGATAATGTGAAAGACCAACAAATATACAACTTTAATTGCATAAAACCAACTACACCCAATTAGGAGGTTATAATCTAGTGGGGAATCAACCACTTCAACTTCAAGAGAAATGGTTTTCCCTCTTAACTTGACGGAAAAAGTGGTGAGAATTCCCTAAGGTGTAAAAGTACATTTGTCGAATGATTTCAAAGTTGTATTGACCTGTGCTAATGCCATATCCAAGGGCTCGCCAGTAAATGGACATAACATACGTAGAGGCTCCTTTATCAATGACTATGTGAAATATGTTCTTCCCACGTATGACTACTTGAATCTGAATCACAATCTGCTGGGAGAGACTAGGTTGGCTATGTTCCATATCAAATGTGACCAAAATCGATTATGGGGGATCAGCCCCACCAATGGCCAACAAAAACGATTTACATTGCACATGACAACATTGCAACACTTTAAGAGATGGCATATTGCATGGGGCCTAGGCCAAATATTCTACAATATTGTAATTGTGTGTTGCTCAATCTTTAGGAATATGTGTCGCTCATTGAAGTACATCCTTGGGTGGCATAACTATATGTCAGAAACAGGATTCTCTATTTGAATAGGGCCATTAGGTTGGGAAGGATAAGTAGAATCATTTTCAGGAGTATTTTTTTAGTAATTCCATACTAACAAGTTCATGTGGACAGATCTACAATCTCTTCACAAATAAATAAATTCAAATATCCATCCACTTGTGGAGGGGTAATAATTTCATAAACCATTTGTTGATGTTGTTGCTAAGGAGGGAAAGAATTAGTTAAAGTGACAGGATTTGCGGCAGATTCTTTTTGGGAAATGAACTCATTGACTTCTTTGAAACGAGTACAATGATGTTGTTAAAGTTACAGCATCACGATTCATTCTCCAAGTCAATATTGTGTGTCAGGATTGAGCCTCGTGTGTCGAGGTAGTGCCTTAGGGAGCCTGAGTTGGACTCAGGAAACTTGGAGTAGATTCTTAATTTGGTCTCAAGAATGACTAATCCTTATGTGTAAAGGTTAAGCCTCATGTGTTGAGGTACGTGCTTTGTATGTAAAAGTGATGATGTTGTATAGTATTGCTTGTCAAGGCTAAGGTCTTGGGATGGCAAGATAGATCCTCATGTGTTGAGGCGGTGCCTCATGTGTTGAGGTAATGCTTTGCATGTCGAATCATAAATGATGTGTGATGCACTACTAACCATGGTTGAGCTATTAAGTCTCCTCTGGAGACTGGCCACCTCTAGAGTGAATTACTTTAGCATATGACCACTTGGAATGATAGTAGAACAAGATGATCATGTTATTGGAAAAATATCCTTAGTATATTTGATATGATAAATAAAGTAAAGATGGCACAAGTGGATCATGCAGATAAGACAAGAGATCAAGATAAGATGTGTTAAGATAAGAGAGAACTCGACTTGTTCACTTCAGTGGTCGGGAAATACTTCAGTTAATTAGGAGAGAACTCAAATTGTTTATTTCAGTTATGTTAACAAGAAAGACTTCAGTCAATTAAGAGAGAAATCAAATTGTTTACTCCAGTGATGTTAACAGGAAATACTCAGTTAAAATAGTTAACTAAGTGATAACAAAGACGATCTAGTTAACTAAGTGTTTGCATGACGACACTTGAGTTAATTAAGTATTTGCATGACGACACTTCAGCTAAACTAAAAGACAACACTTGAGTGTTATAACATCTAGTTGAAGGGTGATTTCATCCTGAAGTAGAATATCTAATTAACTAAGTGTTTGCATGATGACACTTGAGTTATTAACCTAACTAAGTGATCTAGCATCCAGTTGGAAGGCGAGTTCATCATGAAGTCAGAAGGCTATAAATTAAGCCAAGAATAAGATGTATGATACACTTTGTAATGCAGGTTTGATAAGATCAAGGTGAAAAGAAAATCTCTCTTGAAGGAAGTGTGCATGTGACCAAAACTGTGAATTGGTCTTAGTGTAGAATTTGTTGTTGAGTTATTCTATTATTCTCTCTTCTCTCTTGCTTTGTGATTGCACCGGGAATGCTTGGTATTTCTCTCTGATAATGCACCAAGGGATCTTGATGTAATATGCTCATTGTAAAGAAATTCTCTGTTATCTATCAATATTCTAAGGAAGATTTTGTTGGGGTTTTCTCCCTCAAGTACTAGAGGGTTTCCCCGGGATAAATATTGTGTCTCATGTGAATGATTATGCTTTTGATTATTCATTAATTTCAAGTTATACTATAATTCTACATTAAGAAAAAAAAATAATAAATAAATCAACATGGTATCAAAGCTCAGGGTATGAAAGAGCTAAGTTTTGCACTTACTATCAAAGATGGTGATCTTATTCAGACTATTGTTTATGGTCTTCCATCCTCATGGGAGACATTCTTGGTTTCTTTTAATGGTCGAGAAGTGAAAACAAACTTTGAAATATTGTGGCATGATTTACTTCAAAAAGAAGGGCGAATTCCAAGCAAAAATGCTTCCTCCAAAGAAGAGAGCCTTGCTCTTATGACAAGGACAAAGAGAGGAAAGAAATCATTTTCTCAGAAGAAGTTTCCTCATCAAAAGGAAAAATAATACAACAAGAACTTTGATAATTCTAAAGTCAAATGCTTCGACTACAATAAGAAGGGCCACTTTGCAAGAGACTGTCGTGCAAAGCAAAGAGGAAATTCCAAAGGTAAATTTCATGCCTCTACTACTACAAAAGATGAACCTACAAGAACGATTTATTCAAATGATCAAGAGATAAGGAAGGGGTACTATCTTGTCTCAGCTCTAGCTAGATCCATTATCACTAGTGCTGAGACATAGCTGGTGGATAGTGGCGCATCAAAATGCATGACTGGATATAGGAGCGTTACCACATATCTGGAGGAAAATAAATTCTCTTGTCAGGTGGAACTTAGAGATAATACCACCTATTTGATCCAAGGATATGGATCCACTTCATTTCAGTTGAATTCAAGCGATGTACTCAATGTTAATGATATTATGTATGTTCCTAGTTGTTGACGGGAAAATATGACCTGCTCACCAATGAGGAGAAATAGCCCACACAAAGTGCTTACAGAAGCCCTTTGTGTGTTTGGAATAGCCACTTCTCGCGGGAACAAAGGCCCCGCTGCCTATATGGGTTTGTTCTCAATAAGAGAGTCTCACAATTAGGTTTTTATAATTTCCTAACTGATAAAATACTCTGGAATTAAATGCAAAGGTAACTATGATGCAACTTCCAATAGCTAAAACAAACAGTTTAGTAGCAGCTAAAAAATCTGTAGGTTTCCACTACGAAATAAACTGTAAACTGGATTTAAAACTAAGAATTGTCCTACTTAATCTATCCTGCAGGAGCCAAAATTAAAGCTAATCATAAACTTAGTTTGCATTTAGAAATTAAGCATGTGATCATCTTAATTGGGCACAAATTTTACAATCAAATTATCACATATTAAATAACTTAAAAACTTCTACAAATTAACAGAATAAAATTATGAGAAATTGTAAGAAGCCTTTAGGTATGTGAATCTAAATCTACTTTCTGTCAATAGATCAAGTGATAACATAATCATAATCTTCCAAATTAAACTTTAAGAGATTATGATCCTAAGGAAAGTAATCATAACCAAAAAAACTAAGTTCGAGCATTCACTTAATTTCATTGAAAAACAATAATAACCAGAATAAGTAGTCAATTTCCATTACTCTGCAAAAGGGAACATGTACAAAGCTTACAAAACAGATCTGCAAATCCATATGGACCATCATTCCTTCAAAGTAACTTGATCTATTAGCATAGGTAGTGTCCCCCTCTCCATCCTTTCAATAGCACCAAGGTTTACAAAGAAAATAGTCTGCAAAGAAGGACAAAGTTCTTTTTAGGTCTTTGGAGACCCTCCCCCTCCCTTGGCATTCGAATCGCGGTTCCTTTTATAGGTGATGCTTTCTTTCCAGAACATAACACGTCCTCTTATTGCGGTGAGCCCTTCCGATGTTAGGAATCTGTTTGCATTTTATCTGGCAGGATACCATGCGTACTACTCGAAACAATCTCTAACTTTATCTGAGTCTTCCTCCTTTCATGATGAAGTGGCATCGATTTGATGGATATTCTGTCAAGCTTTAAATATTAGTTCCAGCATTCTGACCTTTTAACTTGACGGTGAAAATAACCTGCATCAAAATAAGATTGCAGATTAATGATATATATAAAAGAAGTGAGATGTGTAAAAATAACTAGAGTGCAATAAGAGATAAAAAGATTGAAGTAAAAGAATCTCCCTTTCTCTCGTTCGGTGGGATGAGTTGTTTCCATGAAACATTTACAACGTAATCAGGTGACCTTCTCAAAGAAAACGTGGCAACAAAAATTAATTTCCTTAGTGGCATAAACCTCACGGGGAAAGCGCGCAACTTCCAGGATATCCTCTTCACGAAATTCATGACAGTCTATGTGGTTTCTGGTAGCGTTCTCGGTGAAGTAGTATTGATCCATTGCGATCTGGCTTAGTGTGCATACAACCATCCTCCTCATTTATGCGATTCAAAATATGCTACCATATTCAAGTGTTGCACCCCTACGGATTCATATTAGGTGAAACGACTTCATTAATTTCGGCGCCGATCTCCTTCATACTCATGGCAATTTTACCATTATTTTATTTGTTGCAGCAATTAGGCAACGACTTTGACAGTCCAACAATTGATGTGAATTTGGTGTAATTGCACCAAGAGGAGCCAGGTGCTCTACAGGTCAGTATGGGGGAGATTTTGTAACGTTTGTTCCTAACAAAATAATTAAAAAAATTCATGTCCGCTCATAAAATACAAAAATATGGAAAGTATTTAAAAAACATCCATGTTGGCTGGTAAAATAAAATATTATGAAAAGTAATTAAAAATGGATGCTCATCTATAAAATAAAAACTTAAAACTTAAACTTGGATCTATCAATCAAGAGAGATCAAATTTATTGAGTTTAAATTATTAAAAAAAATACACCTCAATACGTTGGATCCCTCTTGGTGCTTAATAAATCCTGATTTAAGATGAATTTATGTCGATACAGTATAACAAACTCAACTTCTTTAGACACGTGGTCTTAACCGTTCTTAGTAATGTGGTGGAAAAATATGTTTAATGAGCCGATTGTTTGTTTATAATGATCCCATTATCTGTTGTATGGAGCGATTTCCTTTTTGTATTCTTTTGTTGACATGTTTATGTCCTATTCACCCAAGATAAAGTGAACTCCGATTTCTCCTTGCGTGATAGCTCAGGAACGTGGCATCCTGGCTATGAAAACTGCGTATCTCCTTTGCATTATTATCCATAATCAAATCAAACATATCATATTCCAACGCTTTGACTATATCGTAGGAGGTTTATTTTGGTACATGGAGGAAGGATCCTGTCTAAATGACGACAAGTGTTAATCCTTATTCTTTGCTGACCACTGGCACCTTGACAGATGAAGCTTGTAATCTTGGAATCGCGGATATATCAATAGACTATCAACCATTTAAATTTCCTTCTACGAAATGAATAACCACTTGTTGAAAATACTTTTTAATAACAAATTTTCCTCGAATCCAATTACTCGATATGTTATCCTTTCTTAGCTCACATATGGAGGGGCATTGAATGAATTACCAATATTCCGTTTTTTTCAGCGGAAAATTACCAATATTCTTATTTTACCAACTTGTTTCTTGTTATTATACCTGCCATGGCAGAGTATATAGCAATCAGTTAGAATTTCACTTTAAATTAATTTATAAGTTTTTATTCTAAATTTTTATATAGTTTTCTATAGTTTTATAAATTTTAATTATTAAATTGATTTAAAAACAAATAAAAAATTATATTTTAAATTTTATAAATTATATAATCCTTATTTTTTATTGGCTAGTCTTATTTTTATTTATTTTTGATTGGTTGGCAATCTTGATTTGACTAATAAGCCCTGCCTGGGATGTGACTTTTGTGAAATTAAAAATAAAATTAAAAAATCTAAATCTATAAAAAATATAAATGTGACACCTGTATATTTTTGGGTATATATAATAATTGTGAGATGCACCAATTACGATGATGTTTCATAACGAGATCAATTATAAGATATTGGGCCAAGATATATTAATCTTTGTACTTGTGAATGTAAATCCACACCAAAAGGCCAATCCAGGGTCTTCATTCCATTCCTTAAACACGTGGAACCCAAAGTGCGAAAGTGGGCTGGCAAATTTAACGGCATTTACCCTGGTCCCTTTCAACCACTGGAGCCTCCAATTGCCCACCAATACTAAATTATGAAGAGAAAAATGTACGTCTTCTTAAAAATTATCATTTATAATATTAAATATAACCTATAATTTTAAATATCAAATATGCAAACAATCTTGTTTTTTACATAATTAAAATATTTATGTACCTTATATAGTTCAAGCATGAAAATAATAAGCCACATCATTTCTTTCTCGAACAAACATATTTATCTAAATTATAACAAACATATCTATCTATCTAAATTATAGGACATAAAAGAAAACTAACACTAAAGAGGCAAAGTGCAACCCAATGCTCCATTAAATTGACTTCTTAATCTACGCAATAACATAGAAGCATCCACATGATTTAGTTTTGTGCATGAAACATATTTCTTAATTATATGAAATTTTCTTCCACTTAAAGTTAATATAATAAAAGAAAATCTTGAATGCATTAAAAAACATTGAAAAATATGTTGTGCATTCAAGAATTTTGAACTATGAAGATATCACTAAAATTAATATTGTAAAAAATGATATACTAAAAAAGAGCATATGATAAGGATTACCAACTAAACTTCTGATGTGAATAAAGTTGTTGTATTATTTCATTCATTACTTATGACTCATAAGTATAATACTATATTTATAAATCCTTGTATAGTACTCTTTACCATTTTTGTTTTAAATGTTAATGCTTGGCAAACTATTTTCATCTTAATTTTTACTTTGAGACTATATACAATTATTAGTTAAATTACTTATAAACTATTTTGAAAGGCAGGTATAAGCAGCTTTGCTGCTATTTTCACTTGTTAAAATATAAAACAAATCAACAAAGCTACCGTATTATGCTTTTTTCTTAGAAACTTAAAGTAAATAGAATCTAATATTAAAATAAGGAAATTCTACTTACTTTAGTTCATTGGTTTATGTGGATAAGCTCTATTATGTGCTTTTACAAACATATCCATGTACATAGTTTGGCTGGTGAATAAGTTCTATTAATGCATTTAAAATATTATCATTTATTTATTTTTTATATAAAAAAATTAAGAAACAAACTCGCAAATAGGTTTATTTAATTTTGTATTGATATAAATAGAAAACCTATTATTAATTAAACTTTAATACTTATTCAATTTGTTTCTTTTACTGTAAATGTTAAAATAAAAAGATAACATATAAAGAACCATATCTTTCATATACAATACATTAATGAGCCAATTAAAACAATTAAAGACAAAGCTTGATAGGAAATATATATATATATATATATATATATATAATAAAGAGTGAAAATGAGGTTCCCATTTTTCCAATGAAGATCAAGCTATGTAAAAAGCATGCTTCGCTCAAAATAGAAACAATAGGATCATCAAGTCCATTAGGATTAAGTTTAGATAAGGGTATACAATCAATATTAAGCAACTAGGAAATCAAGAAAGTCAAATGGCCAAAATCACCATAACATCATGAATTGAAATCCAAAGAACAAGCATGGAAAAATGTAAAAGAACAATGATCTAAGACATGCAATCAGAGGATGAGAACAAACCAAGCAACGAAATCAAATAAGAAAACCAAAGTGATCAAAAGCAATGTACTTATAAAATTCTAAGTAGAGGCTCCTAAAATATCATAAGAATTTTAAGGAGGTTGTTGGGGTGTCAACACTAGTCGGAAGGAAAACCTCTTGGTTGTTTCAGTTCTAGAAGATAAAGGTTTTAGAGTAATCTTTATGGACAACAAAGCGCTCTTGTGGCCTAAGAATTCAGACTTGAATTCCATAGTTGTGATTGGAGTTAGCGAGGGAGGTCTCTACAAATTTCCTATAAAGTTCATTAAATCCATGATCCATGACACAGTAAGTCCTTGTGAACTATGGCATAGGAGACTTGATCATCTTCATTTCAAAGCATTATCTGGCTTACAGAAGATGGTAAAAGGTATGCATGTATTTCAATCTGAGCATGATGTTATTTGTAGAGGTTGTGCTCTTGGTAAGAACTGTCATCAAGAAAATATTTCCAAATAGTACTAATAAATCTAAAGGGATCCTGGACTCAATCCATTCAGATCTAGGTGGTCCCATGTCTATACCATCCTTGAGTGGTTATCTGTATTATGTGCCTTTTATAGATGGCTTCTCTCACAAGTCATAGATCTATTTTTTGAAGGAAAAGAGTGAAACTTTCAACAAGTTTCAAGAGTTTAAAGCATTGGTTGAGAATCAAACTAGAAAGAACATCCATGCTTTGAGATCTGATAATGGAAGAAATTTCAAGTCTCGTGACTTTAATGACTTCTGCAAGAGGCAGGGATAAGAAGATATATGACTATACCTTACAAGCCCCAGCAGAATGGGGTTGCTGAAAGAAAGAACGAGACAATCTATGAGGCTACAAAATCTATGATGTGTGATCAAGATCTTCCCACCTCCTTATGGGTAGAATCCTCTGGCACTATTGTTTATATTCAGAACAGAAGCCCACATGCTATCCTGGGAGAGAAGACTCCTGAAGAAGTTTTCACTGGTGAAAAACTAGATGTTGGACACTTGAATATTTTTGGTTGTCTTGTCTACGTTTATGTGCCAAAAGAGAAGAGGACAAATATGGAGCCATACGAAAAGAAAGGAACATTTTTTGGATATAGAGAATCCTCCAAAGCTTATAGAATCTATGTTCTAGGTCAAAGGCACATTGAAGTCAGCAGAGATGTAACATTTCATGAAGAAGCTTCCCTCAAGCACTCTAACAGTGTGATTAAGATATGGAGGAGCATGAGACTCCCATGATGGAAGATCCAGTTTCAGGTTCTCCTCTTTCATATGTTAAGAGGGAGAAGCCATAAGAGTCCTTAGATCCGCTTGATCCTGTAGAGCCAGTAGAACTAGTAGAAAGATCACTTGATGAACATCCTGCTAAAAGGAGATTTTCCTAGTGTCGAGACATTCTACAGAGGTAGAAAATCATGGAGCACCATCAGGCACATCGAGAGAGCGAAGGACACCTTAAACATAGTTAGGATATGTAGCACAAATGAGTCACATCAATGATTCAGAACCCATCGCATATGAAGAAGCTACTAAGCAGCAAGTGTGGAAATATGCCATGGTGGAAGAATACAAATCCAACATGAAGAATGATGTGTGGGAAGTGGTTCCTAAACATGAAGGGAAATCAATAGTAACTTCCAAGTGGCTTTATAAAATAAAACATGCAGCTAATGGCAGTATTGAAAAATATAAAGCAAGATTTGTGGCTAGTGGATTCTCATGAAAAGAAGGAATAGACTATGATGATACATTCTCTCATGTGGTTAGTACACTATTATTCAAGCCATGATTTCAATTGCATCAGTTATGGGGTGGAAGCTTCACCAGATGAATGTGAAGACTGCCTTTCTCAATGGTGAAGTTGAGGAAGAAGTATACATACAACAACCTGAGGGGTTTGTAGTTCTTGGGAAGGAGTCGCATGTATGCAAACTTAAGGAATCCTTGTATGGGCTTAAGCAGGACCCAAGGGATTGGTATTCAAGGATTGACAACTGTCTTAAGAGCTTGGGATTCTCCAAAAGCGAATCTATCCCCAACATGTACTTCAAGGTTGTGAAGAACCAACCTCTGATCTTGGTTCTCTATGTTGATGACTTGTTTCTTACTGGAGATGAACAACAGATAGCTCGTTGCAAGAGGGAGCTCACTTCTGAGTTCGAAATGAAAGACTTGGGTCTTATGCACTACTTTCTTGGTCTGGAAGTTTGGATAAGGAAATATGAGATCTTTCTTTCACAAGGAAAGTAAACAGTTGATGTGTTGTGCAGGTTTGGTTTACACCAATGGTTTATAATCTGAAGAAACTACATGAGTCATATTCTAGATCGGATCTAGTGGATCCTACCATCTATAGACAACTCATTGGTTCCTTGATGTATTTGATACATAATAGACCAGACATATGTTATGTCGTGAGTATCTTGAGTCATTCATGTCTGAGCCAAGACATAGACATTGGGTTACTTCCAAGCATGTGCTTAGATACCTTCAAGGTAATATTGCTTGTGGAATCATATATGCTTCCAGTGGAGGAGTGATGTTACTAGGTTATGTTGACTATGACTGGGGCGGTATTATTGTGGACCGGAAGAGTACATATGGAATTTATTTTAGCTTGGCATCGACAATGATCTCTTGGTCCAACAGGAAGAAGGGCTCTGTGGGCCAGAGTACTATAGAAGGAGAGTATATTGCAGCTAGTACCACCTACCAAGAAGTTGTGTTACTTAGGAAGCTACTTGCTAGGTTGTTCAGTGAGAAGCTTGATACTACTTTCATTCACTCTAACAATTAGAGTTGCATTAAGATCTTAGAAAACCTTGTGTTCATGACAAATCGAAGCAAATTGAGATGAAATACCACTAAATCAGAGACATAGTCTAGAGAGGTGTCGTAAGACTTTAGTACATTGTTACTGATGAGAAGATAGCAAATATGTTGACTAATCCTATGTCCTTGATGAAGTATAAGTACTTCCAAGACAACATTGGTATGGAAGAGAATGCCTCCCTCGCTAAGAGGGAGTGTTAAAGTTACAGCATCATGAGTCATTCTCCAAGTCAATCTTGTGCGCCAGGATTGAGCCTTGTATGTCAAGGTAGTGCATTAGGGATCCTGAGTTGGACTCAGGAAAATTGGAGTATATTCTTAAGTTGGACTCAAGAATGACTAAGCCTTACGTGTAAAGGTTAAGCCTCATGTGTTGAGGCAATTTCTTTATATGTCAAAGTGATGATGGTGTACGGTCTTGCTTGTCAAGGCTAAGGTCTTGTGTGTTAAGACAGATCCTCATATTTTGAGGTGGTGCCTCATGTGTTGAGGTAATGCTTTGCATGTCAAATCATGAATGATGTGTGATGTACTACTAACCATGGTTGAGTTATTAAGTCTCCTCTAGATATCATCCACCTCTAGAGTGAATTACTTTAGCATATGACCACTTGGAACGATAGTTGAACAAGATGATCTCATCGTTGGAAAAATATCCTTAGTATATTTGATATGATAAATAAAGTAAAGATGGAACAAGTGGATCATGCAGATAAAACACGAGATAAAGATAAGATATGTTAAGATACGAGAGAACTTGAGTTTTTCACTTCAGTGATCAAGAAAGACTTCAGTTAATTAAGAGAGAACTCAAATTGTTTACTTCGGTGATGTTAACAAGAAAGACTTCAGTCAATTAAGAGAGAACTCGAATTGTTTACTTCAGTGATGTTAACAAGAAAGACTTCAGTGAAAAGAGTTAACTAAGTGATAACAAAGAAGATATAGTTAACTAAGTGTTTACATGACGACACTTGATTTAACTAAGTATTTGCATGACGACACTTAAGCTAAACTAAAAGACAACACTTGAGTTTTCTAGCAACCAGTTGAAGGGGGAGTTCATCCTAAAGTAGAAGATCTAATTAACTAGGTGTTTGTATGACAACACTTGAGTTAAACTAAAATACTACACTTGATTCACGACACTTAAATTACAACACTTGAGTTAGTAACCTAACTAAGTGATCTAGCATCCAGTTGGAAGGTGAGTTCATCATGAAGTCAATGCTATAAATTAAGCCAAGAATGAGATGTATGATACACTTTGTAATGCAGGATTTGATGAGATCAAGGTGAAGAGTGGATCTCACTTGAAGGAAGTGTGCATGTGACCAAAACTGCGAATTGGTCTTAGTGCAGAATCAGCTACTGAGTTCTTCTATTATTCTCTCTTCTCTCTTTCTCTGTGATTGCACTAGTGGTGCCTTGTATTTCTCTCTGATAATGCACTAGGGGTGCTTGATGTAATCTGCTCATTGTAAAGACATTCTCTGCTATCTATCAATATTATAAGGAATATTTTGTTGGGGTTTTCTCCCTCAAGTACTAGAGGGTTTCCCCAGAGTAAATATGGTGTATCATGTGAATGCTTATGCTTTTGATTATTCATTAATTTCAAGTTCTACTATAATTCTGCATTAAGATAAAAAAATTCAACAGATGTGTCATATGATCACCACCACAAATAATGCAAGGAAATTTCAACTTCCATTCCTTCTTATTTCCCCCAGCATCAAACTTGGGGGTTTGCACAGTCGCTTTCTCAATCAAATATTTTTTATTTCTATCGTTCTTCTTCTTCTTTCCTCCATATTTCCGTGGTTGCGTGGATTGTTCTGAATTCACCTTAGAGTTCTAAGCATGGACTGGAGTTGATTTGGAAACAAGCACAACAGCGGTGGGATTATTGTAAATAGTTATCTTACTAAGCTTCCCACTTTACTGGCCCACAAAGGGACTAGAAACAAAACCAACAATGCCATCATCATGTGGTCTTGGCGTAGGTATTGATAGATCAGTCGATGGTAGAGGAGAATGCATAATAATATCGTATAATGTGTCCTACTAAGAATAAATAAGATCTAAATGTTAAGCATGATGAATAGATTTCTCTTCACTTACGGCCCCATCCATAGAAACATCCCTAGCAATGGGATGTAACAGGGATTTCATAAACCATTTCGCTAATAGATGAACTAGAATAGTGTCTTTAACAAGCCTTCACCTCCGTCTCCATTCATGGATATGATCAATGATATGGGTGGTGGTGTTCTGGCATAATGACGTCAAAATATCTATTCATGCTTCATACCGAATAGACAATTGGAAATGCATCAAAATTTCATCACTAGAGCACTAAATTTGATGTAGGAAGCACTAAGAAACTCAATGTACCATTTTGAAGCACTTACAGTCAAGGTCCACGGGAAAAGTTGTAAATTAATACTATAATCCATAAAATATTTATAAACACACCACAAATGGTATGTAGTGCCATGAGTATATGTGTCTTATCCTGATTTACCATTGAACTTTGGTATGTCATCTAACACTTTAAGTGGAATTGGTGGCCATAAGCGGTTATACAAAATGGGATCATTCGTTAACTTCGACAAATCCGGGAAATATAATGTCTCCAAAAAGGGTGGTTGTGTGTTAGAAAATGGATTTTGCATCAAATTTAATTGAGAGTTGATATTAGATGGACCGTAAGGTCCTCCCATATATGGGCCTCCAGTAGAATTTAGCATGAATGCCCCCAGAAAAATTGTTTCCCCCAGGGGAATAAGTTCCCCCAGCTGGTTGGTAACCCCCAGTGAAATACAGACTTCCAGGGATATGGTTTCCCCAAAGAGAGGGATTTCCACTAGGGTAAGGAACACCTGTAGAAACATTACTAATTTCTGGATAAGGGAAACCATGAGAAGTATCACTATACCCAGGAAAAAGAAAAATGCTATAAACATTTCCCCCTCCCTTAGGGGGATAGAACTAACCCCAATTGAGGTAATCCAACCAAAAGGGAATCCAGTATTAGGAATGTTCAGGCTACTAGGAGGTATATGAGAAGTAGAAGGAAAACCAACTCCGGTGTGAGAACTAGGTTGTTTCCCACCAAGAAAGATAAAGGTATAAGTGGGTGGTTGTATTGAAGAAACTAATTTGATAATATTGGATTGACCCACTAGTGGAAATGATGGACGCCAAGAATGATAAAGGTAAATGTGGGTGGTTGCATTGAAGCAACTTCCTAACTAACGTTGGATTGACCCATGGGTGGAAATGATGGCATAGATGACATTCCCCAAAGGAAGGATTTTGATGTAATAGGTGTGGTGGTTCAATTATTTGTCCCACTAATGGACGTTTGGGGAGGATTCATTGTTGTCCCTCCTGAATTATCATGTAAAGTTAAGACATGCTGACTTGTAGAACACCTGACATGGTGACAGGATGGATAAATAGTGAAAAAGAAGCACCAATAGTTGATCTCAGTTGTATGAGTACAATGTCGGAAGGTTTGATTAAAGGAGAATTGACATGTGGTACAAAACCTTCATGCTCCACTTCAACCTCAACTTAGTCAAATGGAACCAATTTACTTTCAGAATCAATGGTTTCATTAACCTCTATGGAAGAGGTGACCCTTTGTCTAATGGATGGTGGTTCTTCCTCAATAGGAGAAAGACCATGAATACATCAATACTAGTGGGTCGGTAGATAAACCATAGTGAATGATTAGATTTCAACAATAGAAAAATAAAAACCTATGCCCAACTATACACAAAGCCAATAACATACCCCTAACCGAAACTAGGATATCAATAGGAAAACCAATAGATCAAAGGAATCTTTTAGAGGAAGGGCATCAAACCACCAAAAAAGTGGTGAGAGACAATTACAGTAACCCCTTATGCCTCGACACCTAAGGTGCAAGTACCCTCAAGAAGACAGTCACCCTCCAAGGGAGTGGAGGCAGATGATTATGTGCCTTCCTTAGGTACCACAAGCACTCACACTAGCATTCACCCATGTAGGTACCTAGGAAAATAAACTATGCTTACCACTTAATGAAATGATGATCGGTTGGTAAACTCGCAATTCATGACTACACATATGGGCAGGGAACGCAGGACACAAGTATTTGATGTGAAGATTTAGATAGAGAGCCACCCCGAGGACTTTCCTCTCTTCCAAAACCCCCATACACGTGATAGCCCCACCAAGACAAGTAGAGAGGGGATATCTTGTCTACCAACTATGATTGACCTCGTGCTTCTGTGTGAGAGTAGATTTCCTGACAAACTCCATTCGTCAATAATGGATTTTTCTCTCTTTAATGACTAGTTGTGTTTCTTTGGACTTGAAGAGTTTCCTCTCTAATCCTATTGCAAGGCCCTATATCCTAAACTAAAGTTGGTTTGATATGAACGAAAATATGTCTAATTGATTTTAATTACTGTTCACTTTATGGCTGTTGATTACTCAAAAGGGTAAACAAAGTGGACTTGATGACGTTTTGACTCTTCTTGACTCTCAAAAGAAAGAATGCAAAGCTTGCAAATGCAATTTATTCTTCGATGAAGACATTTCTAAGAGAAGGGAAGGGAAATTTTATTTTCACAATATAACATTTATCCAATGAACATTCCAACAAAAAAATTATTTTCAATATGATCTCACCGAAACAATGCAATTGAAACAATGCTTACAAAACCAACAACTCAACCCTAAAAGATGAAAATGCACTATTTTTGCTCTCTTATTTGCTCACTAATAAGAATTAATGAATATGCAACAAAGAAATGGAAAGAACACTCTCAATCAAAAGAAACATGGCTACAAATAGAAGTACATGTAATTGTTCACTTATACCACTATGTTTCATGATTGCAAGCAAACACTAAGCCGATGACAAAGGATAGCTAAAGGACATAAAAACTCTTAAGGCACCACTTGAAACAGATTTTAACAAGTGCTATAAGAAGTTCCAATAACATCAAAAAATCATTGAAAGGCTAACACTCAAATCATATCACCATTCACTGACAATAGTGCAAACACATACAAACAAATGGCAAAAGAGAAAAAAGAAGATTTCATATTTTTTTTCTTTTGCATATTTTGGAGGCGAAAAAAGGACGTCACGACACTTAAATAAATTCTAATTTATTTTATTTTGAATTTATTAAATATAGTTTTAGATTTGGATTCCCCTTTAAAAAACACCCAATTTAAAAAAACCGTTGCAATCCGAGTCCGGGAGAGGTAGATACATGCATTCCAAATATATGTTTTTCCATGGTTTTGGGTTACGACCATGGTAATATTTAGAATGTAATATCGTTTGATAGGGAGATACAATTGAATCAATGTCAGCGTCATTGGAAATATTATCTTCCAAGCTTTCCTATGGTATATTATATCACACATTTCTAATGAATGTTCAATGTTCATTCATGAAAAAAAACAAGCAAGTATTTAGGCAAACAAAAATAGGAAAGAACACAAGCTCAACCCCAACAAATTCACCAGTTCTGTTGTAGGAAATTTCCCCTTCTACTAACATATTGGATTTACCTTGGATCGAAGACAGATCAAAGGTAGACCTGTATCGTTTTAACTCTAGATCCAATCTTTATAACATAGAACATAGAAAAGGAAGATATGAATGTAACAGAGCTTGGCCTTAGTGAATTCCATTGATGTAGATCCTTGTTGGTGTAGATCTGATAGACTTTTCTCTAACTCATATGAATTATTGAACTTATGCTTATACTTAATAGAGTGGGGGGGGAATCAGTATAAGATACTTTTTCTTACTTTGAACATTCATCAATCATTCATTTAATTTGAAACAGTAAATACAAATAAACTCAAATCACAGTACACATAATTTAACATGGAAACCCTTTCGGGAGAAAACACAAAAGCTTATCTTTACAAATTCATGTAGGCACCAACATACTATGAGAAAGTTTGTAGGCACCAACCCACTAGAGACACCAATCCCTTCAAATAAGCTCCAACTCAATAATATGTAGGAACCAAATTACTAGAGACACCAATCCTGTGTTTAGCTTTCTCACAAATTGTGCTTCCTCTGTATCTAATTCGTAGCTAGAATAACCATAGAACTTGTGTCATTTTGATTCTTGATGCATTGAATGTTGCTTATTTTTGTGTTATCCTTTCTTTTTTTGTTCTCATCTCTTAGGTTGTAAGGAGGGCCATGTAATTCATCCATTGTAATATTATCAGTATCCTTCATTTCTTCAATGGAAGAGACTTTGGAATCAAACCTTAACAGGAGTGACCTTAACACATTTTGTACAATCATCAGTTCAACTTCAACTATTTCACCAAGTCTATTGATGGTGTTGACAATTTCATCCACACGGAGGAGATAGTCTACAACATGTTCTTCTTCTTTCATTTCCAAACCCTCCAATTGTCCTCTATGAGTTAATTTGGATATTTTCCTTCTTAACCTTGTCATCACATTCATAAATACTTTTAAGCTTGTCCCATATTTCTTTTGTTGAGTCATAATGCATCACTTTGACAAACTTAGATTCTGATAGACCGCATAAAATGGAATTCAAAGCTTTTGCATTACTTTCACTAAGCTTATGTCCAAGTGCATCTATTGGTGGTGTTGTTGGAGATGTATAACAAGTTACCATTGATTTCCAAATATCAAACCAAAGAGCAATTAGACATGTCTGCATCCTTATGCTCCAGAATGCATAACTTTTTCCATCAAACAATGGAGCCTTGTTTGTAGGGAAACCTTATTGGAAATCCATATGTGCTTGAGATCTACCTTGCAGTGATTAAATTGTTTCTGAAGGAACTTTCTCTAATACCAGTTATTGAACTTATTGAAGATATTTTTTCTTACTTTAAACATTCATCAATCATTCATTTACTTTAAAATAGTAAATACACATAAAATCAAATTACCGTACAAATAATTTAACATCGAAACCCTTTCAGTAGAAAACCAAAAAATCTTAGCATTACAAACTCATGTAGGCACCAACCTACTATTAAAATGTTTGTAGGCACCAACTTGCTAGAGACACCAATCCCCTCAAATGAGCACCAACTCAACAAGATATCAGCACCAACTTACTGGAGACACCAACCTCCTCAACTAAGCTCCAACTCAACAATATGTAGGCACTAACCTATTGCAGACACCAATCTCCTCAATTGAGCCCCAACTCAACAAAATGTAGGCACCAACCTACTAGAGACACCAATCTCCTCAACCAAGCACCAACTTAGCAAGATGTAGGCACCAACCTACTAAAGAATCAGGAAAAAGAATGTCGACATAAGCACCTCTAATATTACCTCATAATTAGCTTCAAATCTACTTCATAACCTGCCACAAATTTTCTCCATAATATGCTTCAAATATGATTCATAAGTTGCCTTAGATCTGCTTCATAACCTTTGTTAGATCTGCTTCACAATTAGCCTCAAGTATGGTCCATAATATGGCGTAATATCATCTTCAAACCTGTTCCAATATATGGGATGGTCACCTTCTACATGAGCCTCATCCATAGAAGAACCCTTAGAAAATATTCCCAGATCACATCTCAAAGTAAACCATAAAAGACTCTTCCCAACAGTGAAAGTTCCTAGTAGTGAGAGTCCCAACAATGAAATTTCCATCCAAGAATAATAGATACATCTTCAAGCCTTCCTTTTCTATAAGTGCACCTCGTGCTTGTTATATAACCTTATAAAACCATTAGAAAAATCACCTTTAAATATCCCAGAAAATTCTCAAGAGAACATATTCAAAAGGATAATTACAAGTGCTCCTTCTCTCTCCTCTCTTCCTTCTCTCTCTTCTCTCTAGAATTGTGCACCACTTAAGAGAGAAACTCAGGTAATGATGAGATGATGAAATGAGAATGGTGATCCTCTTATCTATACCTTTCTAAGGCACTTTTAGGGGATCTTTCTTCTAATAGGTTTGACCTCTTTCTAAGAAGCCACAAGGGTTTATTTACCCTTTCATTATCATGTGTTTCTGTACAAGGTGGAAACATACCTTATATTCAATGCCTTCAAGTCCAATTAATCCCTCCCTTTGTCACATGCATGGTTATGTTTCCTCCTCATTATTGCGAGGTGTCCTCTTTTGCCCGCAAATTGGTCCCATTGTGTGGCTTCTTCATATTTATTTGGTTTTCTTACCTCCAACAAGTGGGAAAGTGGAGTATTCATTTTAACATCATGTTTATGCCACCTCCTCATTATTGCAAGGTGTCCTCCTTTTCCCTCAAGGTGGTCCCATTGTGTGGTTTCTTGATATTTCTTTGGTTTTCTTGCCTCCACAAGTAGGTAAGTGGGTGCACATCATTACCTTCATTTTTTCGTCATCATTATCTGCAATATTCCTCTGTCTTTAACATTAATGAAAAAAATATATTCAACCATATTAATCCTTAGCATGGACATCAGTAGTCTCCCCTACCTTTTACATCAACTAAAACAATGTTTCCAAAAATATCCCCCTTTGTCATTGATGGAAACCCTTAGTCCAATCTGCAACAATCTTGTAGTAACTCCATATGTCTGCAATTCTCCTTTTGTCTACAATTCTTCCCCTATCTATAATTCTCCTCCTTCCTGCAACTTATCCCCCTTTGAAACCAATGGGAAAGGGATACTTCCCCTGATCTTGTGCTTCTCCTTGCATTTTCAATTATTTCCTTGTCTATAACTCTCCCCCTTTGAAATCAACAGAAAAGGGTTGTTCCCCCCGAGGTTTTGCTTCTCCCTAAGCACTTACTGCCAAGATGAGAGGGATATAACTCCCATACAACTTTTTTCTCCTTTGATTTTATCGAGTATGTATACATTACTTGATGTTCTAATTTCATTTTCCACTAACCTTTTTGAATGTGCTTTCCTTATCTCACTCACTTTAGAATGAAAGGTGATATTGTAACCTTGATCACACAATTTGAATTACACATAATATTATGTGTTATCCCTTCAACAAGCAAGACATT
This sequence comes from Larix kaempferi, assembly GCA_027924585.1. NCBI lineage: Eukaryota > Viridiplantae > Streptophyta > Pinopsida > Pinales > Pinaceae > Larix > Larix kaempferi. Next base: position 6,885,155 of record BSBM01000020.1, on the reverse strand, counting down.
CTTAGTTTTAGTCTTTCCATTATGAATACGAACAGTACCTTTTCCATCTATCTTTGCAAAATCCTTACCTCCAAAAGTAACACTGCCTCCTTTTTCTTCTTTTAAGGTGAGAAACTTGGTTTGTTCCCCTATCATGTGTTTTGAACATCCATTGTCAATGTACCATTGGTTCCCTTTATATTGCGCATAGAGAGCAAGTCCACATTCTTCCTTCGTTTGTTTGTTTTGCTTCCCAGCCTTAGAATATCCTTCTTATTGTTTGGAAAGAACGTCTTCTTCTCTATTTGTTTAGAAGATCCCACTATGTTGCTTCTACAGTAACGAGCTATGTGGCCATAGTTATTTCACTTATAGAATTTAATATTGAAATCAAATAGGGGAGAAAATAAGTTACAATTTATGTCACCAAACCCATAAGCACTTATGGTTTTGTTGTCCACATAATCATCCTTTGAGGTTTTATAAAGACCTCTATTTTCGTTTCTCACATGATCACTTCTTGCATAAGCTATACAATCTATTGCTTTAAGACCAAAATTATTACAAGAAAAACAATAGCCAAGGAAGAAATTTTGGTACCGGTTTGTGCCAAATACCTTCTTGGTGGAACAACTCTTCTGAACTCATTCTCGTTGCTCTTGTCAGAAGAATCATGTTGTTTTTGGCCATCATTTCCTCTGTTGTTTCCTTCACTGTCGATGAATCATTTGAGAACATTGGCATAGCTCTGAGCATTTTCTTCATTTTCCTTGCTTTCATTTTATTTAGGGTTCTTTTGATTCTCATCATAACAAATACATGTTTTGATTAATGGTGACTTTTGGAAACTTAGAATCTCATTCAAATTTTTGGTGCTCTTCAAACTTCTATGTAATTGAGCATTTGACTTTTCCAATTCCTTTCTTAATGAGACAACTTCACACTCTATATTCTCATAGATTTATTCTTTTTCCTTGAGAAAACTTCCCACTACTTCTTCTATCATTTTTGCCTCTAATAGTTGATTCTTCAAGATTATAATCGTATTTTCTATTTCATCATGATCCTTCTTTCCATATTTCTGCAATTGTTCCCTCTACTTTATATTCTTTTTTCTTAGTATGTCTATTTCTTCTAAGGCACTGACAAGTTATGCTTCAAGATTCACTTCTCCATCAATGGATTCCTCTTTTGAATTTGATTTTTCTTTCTGGTTATCTTCATTTTATTTATCATTAGACTCTACTTCCATGGCTATGAAGAGAATATCTTCTTTTTCAATTTCATAATCATATCCACCACCAATATCCTCTTCAAATTAAAAAAAATTCTTCATAGCATGTTTTCCTCTCTTGATTCTATAAGGTTTGCTTCCTTTCTTATTGTTATTCTCTTCTTCATCATCATTATATTCCCCTTCTGCATATGGACACTTAGCAGCATAATGTCCTACTTTACCAAAATTGAAGAATTTAAAAGGTTGTTTACATTTGAATTTGCATGGTCCTCTTTTTAGCTTTCTCACCAACTGTGCTTCCTCTGTATTTGATTCGTAGCTAGAATAATCATAGGATTTGTGTCCCTTTTTCATCTTTGATGCTTTGAAAGTTACATCCTCCTATATTGTCTTTTCTTTTTATGTCCTCATCTCGTAGGTTGTAAGGATCCCATGTAATTTATCCATTATTATATTATCAATATCCTTCATTTATTCAATGGAAGGAAATTTGCATCAAACCTAAAGGGGAGCTACCTTAACACCTTTTGTACAATCATCGGTTCTTCAACTATTACACCAAGTCCTCTAATGGTGTTGGCAATTTCATTGAAACAGAGGAGACAAGATGCAACATTTTATTCTACTTTCATTTTCAAACCTTTGAACTGTCCTCTAGGAGTTTGCATATTTTCATTCTTAACCTTGTCATCACCTTCATAAATATTTTTAAGCTTGTCCCATATTTCTTTTACTGATTCATAATGCATCACTTTGACAAACTCAGATTCTAATAGACTACATAAAATTTCATTCAAAACTTATGCATTATTTTCAGTAAGATTTTTTCCAACTGCATATGTTGGTGGTGTTGTTAGAGATGTATAACCAATTACCATTGATTTCCAAATATAAAACCCAATATCAATTAAATATGTTCGCATCATTATGCTCCAGAATGCATAATTTGTTCCATCAAACAATGGAGGCCAATCTCCTCAACTGAGCACCAACTCAACAATATGTAGGCACCAACCTATTGGAGACGCCAATATCCTCGATTGAGCACCAACTTAGTAACATGTAGGCACCATCCTATTGGAGACACCAATCCCCTTAACTAAGCACCAACTCGGCAAGATGTAGGCACCAACCTACCGAAGAATCATGTACAAGAATGTTGACATAATCGTAACCTTCCTTATATATATTTCATAACCTTCCTCATATATCCTTCCCAATTACCCTCAATTCTAGTCCATAATCTATCATAAGATCATCTTCAAACCAATTCCAAAATATGGAGTGGTCACCTTCTACATGAGCCTCATCGAGAGAAGGACCTTAGAAAATATTACTAGATCACATCTCAAAGCAAACCATAAGTGTAATATCCTCTGGTTTATCCCCTAGACATGTTATTATTATTTTGATGTTGTGACATTATGGCACGAAGTGCCTAAACTATGGTTTGCACATTATTATTATTTCTATTATGTTGAACTTATAAATTAATTAGTAAAATAAAAACAATCGAACGATCGATGACACAAAAGAGAGTATGAGGAACCATGATGTTACGAGCAATGGGTTGTGGAAAAGTGTTTACCTATGTGTGTTTATCCTATGTTGATGTTGTACACCCTTCTTATGTACTTGATGGACCCTCTTGGCTATGCACCTTGATGTGTTATGTCACTCCTTGGTTTTATTTACCTTGAGATTAATTTTTTTATTTGAGGATTGGAGTCCCTCTCTCATTTAGTGCTCCCTCATGAGTTGGATTAGTGTGTCTCTTGGTGTAGTCACCCGATGTGTAACTGTTATTTTCTATTTTTGGAATGTGACTCATCCCTTGTCTCTCTCTCTCTCTCTCCCAATTCGAATTGCTCATGAAAGAATTTGATTTGCTTGTGTTGGCTAGTCACACTTGTGTGTTGGTTCATGCTTTTTCTCTTGTGATTCTGTTTGGCACTTGTGATTCAATTTTGATACTCTTGGTATGAGATCCTTTCTGGTCATTGTGCCCTTCTGGAGCTTGTTCCCAAGCTGAGTTACTCTGGAGCCACTGGTGTATATCCTGGAATTGCCTATGGAGATCCTGGATTGACGGCAGGGGCGAGGTCACTGCCATTGGAATTGAGGTTGGACAGAGTTGTGTATTGCCTCTGGAGATTCCTGTTTGGAAGCAGGGGTGAGGTCCATTGCCTTGTATTTGAGTTTGTACCGGAGCCACTGGAATTTCCATGGATTGTAAGTGCTACTTTCCATTGGGTTGTGGTTGGATTGTTGTCCTAGAGCCACTGGAATTTCCCTGGAGTGGAAGTAGTGGCCACACTTTCCATTGGGTTGTGGTTGGACTGATTTCTTGAGAGAATTTGTAGTTGAGTGCGCTCTTTCTTGTGGCATAATTTTTATGGATCAAGGGTGGCCATTTCAAAGTGATTTTTGGCTTGCATTGTGTCTACGGTTGGGTGGAACGTGGCACAGTCGATTTCGGTTGCATATTTGGAAAAGCTAAGTGATTTATCTCATGTTTCTTAAATTTATTTGGATCTGATCTGATTTATTAATGGATGCACATGAAATGTTTGATGAAATGTATGAGATATTTGTGGAATAAATTTCTCATGGAACTCAATCTATTTATTCAAGTAAATTTTGCGAAGGAATTGGAAACTAGTTTTTGGGATTTTGTGCACAAAATGTTTGAGGAAATTATTATTTGGAACCTATGCTACATAACTGATGTTTCTTCACCTTTTCATTATATAATGTGTATTTTGATGGTACAGTATCCTCAGAATTGTTTAATACACTTCTCTTTGATGCTTCTACCTTTTATTCTAAAACTATGTGAAAATCCTCACAGCAGATCTAAGAGTTGATGTATACCTCACAAGAAAGAATTTAGGAATAAGATTAAGCGTGGTCAATGCAGTGTAAATGAGCAACATAATAATAATACAGTAGAACTCGGATAGAAGCAAAATAACTTCACACACACTAATTCATTAATCACAAATGGACAAATAAATAATACAATGCATGAGGATTCGAATGCCAAGGTGGCAATTCGAATTAGCCTTCATGGAGTGATCAAAAGATCACCGGAGTGTCATCGGAGCACAACTAGAAGTCTTCATCATCATCAATGGAGTCATCAATGCACAAGTGACTGTCAACCATCAGTCAAATTGAGTCTAACTAAGTGTGGTAGGTGTAAGTGAGTGTAACTGGCACTAACTGAATGAAGGAGGCTCAGTGGAGGGCGAGTGAGGAGCTAACTGGAGTCAGAATGGGCAGTCTAGTCTCACTGGAGGTCCATCAAAGTGATACAGTCAGTTGAGAGTCAGTCTTTCCTTAAATCAAGAAAAGAACTAAAGATAACTAAAGTGCAACTGAGTGGTAGGTGAGAGAGGACGAGTGGCTTCCTAAAATCAAGGAAGAAGGGCGCACTAAGCTCTAGGAGGGATAAAACTGATCTGAGAGAAGCTCTTGGGGCTAGCTAATTGAGGGCTAGGTGTTGGGACTGATGACTGGGATGCATGCATAACTGAAAATGCAAAAATGAATAATGTTGGTAGGACTAGGATGGAGTATAGGAATATCATAACACCCCCCCTTAATCCATCCTGGGCCCTGGTAACTGAGACCAAAGGTCACCCAATACAATGAATAATAATAACAGTCAATAAACTGAGGAAATGGGGAAAAACCTCATGGGAAAAATACCCCCCCTCAAAATAGACTGTAGGGCACACAAAATAACTACTCCAAACTCAAGCATGTGTGATGCTTGGTCATATGCCTAGAGGTATCTTCTTCTTGGGAAGAAGTGGTTCATGCTCAAAAGGCATGTGCTTGTACTTGCTCTTCAGATCGAATGTGATGAGAACAAATCCAAAAGTATGAGGATGATCCTTGAACCTGTGATTCGAATTAGCTGAGGTAGGATCAAATCTATTTATGTGCAGATAGTCTTTTGTCTTCTCCTTCGAACCATCATAGGTGATATTATGCTCAAAAGAACCATCAGATATCAGTGATTGCTTGGAATCAGATCCAAGACTTGAATCATGGTTGCTTAAGATCTCCTTTGAACCATTTGAGGTGAGATCTAAACCAGTAAATGCATGAGAAAATATCCCAAGAGAATGGCAATGGCCATCATCTTCAATAACCTTCTGAAAGCATGAAATAATGATCATATATTAGTACATAAGAGGTAAGTGATCAAGGAGAGCGAATGCATTACCTCCAATGGCTGATTTAACCTCCAAAACATTCATGAGATCATGATGCAAACCAACAGACTCTGGTGGAAGAGAGGATTTAGGAACCTCTGCAATTTCTAGAGTGTGAGTTGGCACAGAATTCGAAATAGAAGAAATTTGGAGCATGAGTGTAGAATCTGCAAGTTCTTCTTCTTTGTGGCTAACTTCAATATGATATATGTTTGATACTGATTCAGGATCTGAGAGACCATCAAGGGGAGCGAAGGCATCACTGGGCTTGCTCTCGAAAGGGTTTGGAACAATCCCTTCATTCTGCTTGCCAAATCTTTCATCCAAATGGGCCCATAACTCTTTTGGAGATTCAACATCAAGGGAGTGGAATACCATGCATCGAGACATAGCATACAGCATGGCTGCAATGGTTCTTTCACCTTCATTTAACCAGTCATTCTCTTCCTTAGAGGATTCGAACTCTCTTTCAAAATAATAATCAAAGAGATCATGTCTCTTCAAATATGCTATCATTTTTGGTTTCCATTCATCATAGTCGAATAAATAAAGAGGAGGGATTTCTTCTGAATACATGGAAGCTGTAGAAGACCTGCAAAAACAATAGAAAATATCTGCAACTGCTATTGCTGCAAAAATGCAGAAACTGCTGCAACTATTGCACTCGAAATCTTGATAATAACCTGCAAAAAACTATCAGGAATGGAGATAGACAAAACTCTCAACATGCTCTGATACCATGTGAAAATCCTCACAGCAGATCTAAGAGCTTATGTATACCTCACAAGAAAGAATTTAGGAATAAGACTAAGAGTGGTCAATGCAGTGTAAATGAGCAACCGAATAATAATACAGTAGAACTTGGATAGAAGCAAAATAACTTCACACACACTAATTCATTGATCACAAATGGACAAATAAATAATACAATACATGAGGATTCGAATTCCAAGGTGGAAATTCGAATTAGCCTTCATGGAGTGATCAAAAGATCACTGGAGTGTCATCGTAGCACAACTAGAAGTCTTCATCATCATCAGTGGAGACATCAATGCACAAGTAACTATCAACCATCAGTCAAATTGAGTCTAACTGAGTGTGGTAGGTGTAACTGAGTGTAACTGGCACTAACTGAATGAAGGAGGCTCAGTGGAGGGTGCATGAGGAGCTATCTGGAGTCATAATGGGCAGTCTAGTCTCACTGGAGGTCCATCGGAGTGATACAGTCAGTTGAGAGTCAGTCTTTCCTTAAATCAAGGAAAGAACTAAAGATAACTGAGTGGTAGGTGAGAGAGGACGAGTGGCTTCCTAAAAACAAGGAAGAAGGGTGCATAGAGCTCTAGGAGGGCTTAAACTGATCTGAGAGAAGCTCCCGGGGCTAGCTAACTGAGGGCTAGGTGTTGGGACTGATGATTGGGATGCATGCAATTGCATGCTGCATGCAGAATGCATGCATAACTGAAAATGAAAAAAATGAATAATGCTGGTAGGACTAGGATGGCGTATAAGAATATCCTAACAAACTAGTTCTTTGATTGGATTGTTTTGCATAGTTTAGAGACTTGGCACATGAAGTGTTTGTAAAAATGTTTGGGTGTTATTTTTATGCGTATGTATGATAAATACACTTGAAATGTGTGTGATAATTCAATGGAAAAATGTTCTTGATGGTGGTTTGGAAATTTCTACCAAAATTATTCAGGGCTGGCAGGCGTGGGTGGAGTTATATTTGACTCCAAGGGGAACAAGCAAACAAAATATGCCTGGGGCATTGGTAGAAAGACGAATAATGGATTGGAATGGCTGCCTTAATTAAAGGATTGGAACTTGCTAGAGATATGGTAATTGATGAAATGGTTGTTATAGGTAGATCATTAATTATCACAAGAGAAGCAAGAAACATCACAAGGAATCAGAAGAGCCCCTCCTCCAAGATGTTATCTTCTAAGTTGTATTTCCAAATAATTTAAAACAATTAATTTTCTTCATGTTCTGAGAGGTCACAATCGACAGGCAGATATTACATCTAACAAAGGAGCTGGTTTGAGTTGTGGTGTTCTAGAGAGTGATAATGTTACACTTGAAAACATTTGGATTCCTTAACCTTGATTTTCCACCCCCTAGAATAGTTGGCCATTCCTTGGCTTTGGAAGCTCCTTGGATCATAGTTAAAGGAAACCTAAAGGTTGAATCTAGCACCCTTCCTCTTATCCTCAAAATCATAGATCTTTTGAAATACATTCATACTCTTCAATCCCACTCTCCGGATCTCCTTTGGATCCTCACACACTCCCCTCTTAAATGCTCCAGGACTGCTCCATGCCCCATCCAGATGGCTCACATGTGTGGTACAACAGAGAATTGTCAAAATCAAGGCTTGTCTTTAATCACAGGAGGGAATGTATCTGCCTTTAATCACAGGAGGGAATGGGATCTTTTAACAATGAGTATGGAAGGATTATAGAGAAAAGAATCTTTAGATGGTGAGTCTCAGGTTGAAATGAATATATATGTAACTAAATGTTTAAACTCTGATACTAACATGTTTGTTTGTTAGAAGACTTGACCCCAAACTCACACTAAGGATTTTGAAGAGTTTACATTTATACGTCGGGATGAATAGTAGAGGATGCACAAGTTAATTGAATGAGCATACGTGTAATGATATGGAACTAATATGTTCAATTGTTGAGAAATTGAAGCAAAGAATTTTTTTCTTTTCTACTAACATTGCAGGAGGTTATCATAATTACGACCGATGTCATGATCAAAGTGGAACGTTGATTATAAAACCACTCATATAGATAAGTTTAGATAAATCGCCCAAAAGTAAGTAATGATTACTATACATTTTATTATAGTGTGGATTACAGGATTTTATGAACCATGACTGATGGTAGACTTATGATTAATGATGTGTGATCCTAAAAATGCATAGAATGTGATTGTTGCATGTGGCGAATTAACAAAACTGCAAGAAATAATAAATGATTGTTATTAAGTAAATTTCTTGGACTCAAACGAGAAAGTTTGAGGGGAAAATAATATTTCTTGGACTCAAACGAGAAGGTTTGAGGGGAAAAGACTATTTCCTGGACTCAAGCGAGAGGCAAAAATACAAATGGAAGCAACAGCATTTACTTTCTAGCTAATGCAGGAGGCATTTTCCCTAAATTGTGGCCATGAACCCAAGAAAGGAGGAACTGAGCAGGTGGCTCATTAAATTCAAAACTGACCCAAAGACCTAGGCAAGCATATATCCATCGAATGAGCGGGAGGCTCACATAATTTTACTTGTGGATTTGTTGCATACTTAAAAGTTAGGCACACAAGAGGTGATTCGATGAGGGGAAGCTAAAGTGAGATAGTTGTTCATTTTGTCTGCAAGTTTGATTGCCGAGTTACAGAAAGAACATAACTCGAGGAAGAGTTTTGTGTTCAGCGGAGGAATTGTTGAAGTTCCAAAACTCGAGAGAGAGTTTGACGACCAACAAAGTGTTGTTGAAATATTTTTATGATATAACAATAAACTAAACTATTGGATGTCATTATGTGTGAATGTTATGGATGATTGAGAAAGCAAAAATTTCCTCAAGGATGAGGATGAATGATAAATGTTAAAACATTTACTGTTTGAAATTTTGTGAAAAATATGATACTAACCTGTGATTGATAAGGTGTTGCAAAAAAACTTGTACTTACCTTATGATAAAAAATTGCAAATGGTATAATTATGTTATGCTGAATAATGTTGGAAAATCTTGTATGAGTTGTACAATGTGCAGGTTATGAATGATAAGAACTTACGGAAATCTTGAAGTCGGAGAAGGTTAAAAACCAAAACGAGAAAGCAAGCAAAAGATGACTCCAGAAGAGAAGATGAAATGCTAAGAAGTATGAACACCGAGGACGGTGTTATTCTTAAGGGGAGTAGGATGTAACATCCCTCCTATTAAACCCTAGTATTTTTTAAATACAATTATTTATTGTATTTGTTTACTGGTGAGGAGCTCATGGCCAAGGCCCCACCAGTAAACCATGTAAGCATGTTGTTATATTTGTTCCTAAGTTATAATTATTAAATGATAGACTTAGGGGGATGAAGGCACGACGCAAGTTAACCATGGACAAATAAGTCCACTAGGGGGATGATGAATAATGACGGAAGGTCATCCTAATGCTACGATCACTAGAGAGATAGTAAAGTAACTCATATTAGTTACCTTTAGTGGTAAAGTCAGGATCCTAGGATGAGGTTAGCAGCTATGCATCACATGCTAAAATATTAATTCCGACAAACCTATCTATTAGCATGAAGCTAAACCTATTGTCGCAAAGACTAACTAATATCACGAGATATTAAATTGCAATAAGAGTATAGGAAAAATACTCTTAAAATATTTCTAAGTAATAAGAAGCTAAGGTATTTCTTTTACATAACTTGAAGCACACGAGGATAAGGAAAAAGATAGATTTTATGATACACACGTATCCTTATATAAACATATATTACCTTGAATAAATAATTATGATATCTTATACATGAAACTTGTTATACATGGAAAAATGAGTATAAGATATGTGATATAGAAAGGTGTATCTTAAGTTATAAGAGAGTACCCCCATATGTTTACAAATATACAAATGGGTGCAAGACGGAAAGGTATAGTAGTGAAACCTTGAGTTAATACAATCTAGTAGTTTATCATATATGTATAAAGATATTCTTATAGATTTATATGGAGGAAAATAAAGAAATATCATATCTCTACATATTCTTTAAAAAGACCAATGACTTCTATTATTTATATATATGTATATATATATGAAGCTTTTACCTAAAATTCGTAATATTCTGGTAGAGTATAAGAGAAAAACCTTAGTGTAGGCCAAATGTTGGGTCAAAGATGTAGATGTGAGTTATTTATTTATGTTATAATGATTAAGTCCTTAGGAAGTCTCGGATGTTATTTTTATAAATAGCATAGATATTGGGATACTAATAGCTATGAGGGGTTATTAGGTATAGGGATGATGATCTCGGGATAATCGTAAGTCTCAGAATAACCATTGAAGCATGGTTGAAGGAAGTATAAAGTATTCCATCTCACCTTCATATTCCTAGTTATTTCCGTGAAGGCCACCCAAATTATGGAACTTCCAAACATAGTAGTCATATTATGATCCCTTATAAAAAGGATAACCACTCATGCTGCAAATATGTCCGTGATAATAATATTTACTTCCTCCAAACCGCACTAACAGCTGAGGGACATCCTCGCTTGATTTAGGGAGCTTACTCCGGTGACATTTATTAAGTTACAGGTTTGATAGAGTTTTCGTTTTAATGACGAAACCTCTTAGGGATCTCGGCACTACCTTCTTAAATTCCCACAATCTCCTCACAGATCGGGGGTATTTATGTTTCGTGAACAGGTGGCGTCGAAAGGGGGGGAAATGCTCTCGTATGGGCGGAATCCCCAAGAAAGAAACGTTTATATATATATGGGAAGTGGGAACACGAGGGATAGGCATACAATCTCTCTTAGGGTTTGAGTCGCATCAAAGGAGGAAAAGGCGTGTGCCCAGGGAGGATGTCTCCGACAGAAGGACAAACTCTGTGATGAGGATCGGGATGAGTTCACTAGTAGCATCTTAAGGCTAAACTCTGTGGATTATGAAATAGAGATGATTTCACCTTTAGCATCTGAGAATGGTAAGAGATTTTAGTTCTGTAAATTCATTCATATCGGTCTATTAAATATACATATGATACTGGACGAGAAATCGTTATCCTAGAAATTTCTAACATCTAAGGCTGGTAAGAAATTTCTTTTGAGTATCCGGTAGGTTTTACTATTTACATATATGTTGTACGATTAGTGTGAATCATTGGGGTCTTCGGTTTATGAAACCTGCTTCCTGTTAGACCCTTTCCTTACATGTTGCTTCCACGGATCCAATGTATCCCTGTTGGGATCTCCACGTTGATTTTATTACTGCAAATCCTGTAGATCTATATCTCTAAATTTAGCGTCAGCCCAAGGGAAACAGGTCATGTAGATCAAATTGTATTAATAATGCATATACCTGTTCTGTATGCTCTGTATATTGTTTTGTGCTGCACAAAAGCATTCTTTCTCTATTGAAGTGTTACCCTTGTTTGTATGAAATCGCTGTGGTGGAATTGTGAACCTTGAATAGATCTCTGTCAAGTTGTATTGTTGCAACATCAATCTTATCACCATTTAGATATTTATTTGTTTGATCTCTGTGGTTGTATTTTGGGGGTTTGATCTCTATGTGATGTATGTTACAGTTATTGATAGCAGGCGTAGATCCTTGTTGATGGATATTGCTGGTCGAATTTTGCATAGTTGTTATATTGATGAATTCATCTTAATTCTTGGATGAAAGCGATAAGAATTCTGCTTGAATCTTGAATGAAATCGTGATTTCATTTCGATGCTTGTTCTTGATTAAAAAAAAACAAATCCGTTTTGTAGGATAAATTCAGCGTAGATCTTTGTCTTCAGATCCCGATTGTATATTACATAGCTATGCTTGAATCTTGGATGAAAGCGTTAAGTTCTGTCTATATGTTGGGTGACATGTTGGGCGATCTTGTATCGACCCATGCGTTTTCCTTTTGTCTGTGTATTTCATGCTACCCTGATTTTTGTCTTATCCCGAGTTGGGATCTCCCCTATATGTTTACGCTGCCAGATTTTGGCTCATCCTGGTTGGAATCTTCTCTAGACGTTTACACTACTATAAAGTTGACTTACCCTGTTGGGATCTCCTCCTTAGATGATTTCGCTTTGCTTTTGTTTATTGTTATAGATGTTGGTTGCGTAGACAGCGATCTTGGGCGATACCTCTATAGTGAGGATCGACCCCCCTTCCATTCTAATTTGCTGTGTATTTTTGTTGATTTTTAGTAAAACATATTTTACCCTGGCGGTCTCTGATTTTTACACACAGCGTTAAATTTTCTAATATAATTCTATGTATTTCCTTTTTCATAGCGACCTTTGTATTTTCTTGTGTAACACGTTGTTTTCCTTTTACCATTTCGATCTCTTTATGTAGATAGAGTGTCGAATTTTTGGTGTAACCGCTTTATCTTTCTAGGGTAATTAGTTTTATAGTGAAGGAAAGGTTTTAACACCTGCACTAGTAAGGTAAGGTTAAGTTATAAATTATTGATTAGGGTGTTGAGAATATATATACATATCATTATAATCGAGCGAATACTTGAAATGTATGTAAGATTCCCCTTAATAATTGAAAGGAGGGTTTAGGATCATTATCCTCCTTTTTTTAAGTAGGGGCTAGTAATGAAGGTAAGCCATAGATTTACCTAAAGTACCAAATTGGTTGATCTTTTAGCGCTGAAATATCTTGAGAATATCCTCGATGAGAGAGGCTGAGAGAAAATGGAAAGAAAATGTAGCAACAACTACGTTGCGGAATGTAAATTCTGATTTTGGATTTAATAGAATAAGGTGTGACAATTTTTGTGGACGTAGCCCTAGATTGGGTGAACCACGTTATCTTGGTCTCTCATTCATGCGTCTTATATTATGTTGTGGATGGCTTTGTTGTTATATAGATGAATAAGTGTACTTTGTCAAATGTTTTATTTGGTAAAGGATATTCCTTGTTGTTCATTTTTCACGGGATATGGAGGTATTTATTCTTTTAATTCAAGCACATTTAAGTTATTATAAGAATTCCATGAAGATGATATGAACTAATATATTTGAGGAATCATGGGATTAGATAGTTATTGGTTGCGTCAAAGCAATATGTTAATGTTCAATATAGTGTACAATAGTATTGTTTTTCCCTTATAAAGAATTTGTTCCAAGTATGATATAAGAAGTTGGATAATTGTTACTCGTAATGATAATCATAAGGAAAAAAAATGCCAGACGATTGGTCCCTTCCATAAAAGAATTTCCATCCTGGTCTTACTTTTATCTTGAAAATTCACCAAATACTAACTTTGAAATTTTGGGTATGTGAATTTCTTCCTTGTGGACTCGTCCATTGAGGTTGGGTATTGGCACCCCCAAAATGTGGGTTGAAGTAACTGTTACTGCCCCCTCCACCAAATAGTTGAAAGGGAGTACTCCCTACAGGCACATTAGAAGTTTGCACATTGCATGGGTGCACATTAAAGCTTGTGAAGGGGTTGAACCCTGACTTACATGCAATGGAAGAAGTAGGCATTGAGCCTACAAAAGTTGTCGAAGTAGCGATGTGTCGTCCAAACCAAGGAAATCCGTGACTAAAAAGAGTAGAATGAGGGTTAAACTGGAATTGATGTACAAAAGGGGAATATGTGAAAAATACCGAAGGTATCCCTGAAAAGGGGACACTGGATGGACCAATGGTAGAACCAAAAGGAATAGATGCAGTCGTAGCTTGGGAGCCAGAGAAACCTAAGGATCTAGCATTGAAACTAGATGAAGTGGTTGAAGCAGAAGTAGCTTGCAACGAGCTTGGTATCGATGTGTGTGCATATGAAGGGGGAAAACCTCATGATATGATAGTTGTTGTAGGAGTATGAGGAACTCCTGACACGTTCCCTATGTTATCCATACAAGAACCAGGTGTAAACCGCTATATAATTAAATCTAGAAGACTTAGAGAAACTACCCTTTCTAACAAGGGGTTGTTGGGTCAAGTTAATGGAGAGTCGAAGGGTGTATCAAACTCATCAGTAGTCAAGTCCTCAACCTCTATAGTTTCCTAAACCGATTGATCTTGGAAGATCTGATGAGGTCTCTGGGTTGTTCAGTTGATCCCGCAAGTTCGTAAGAACCACGAGAGTTTGTTCTTCGTCGTTGTGGTGGCGATGGAGGCTCCACTGTGAGTGGAGGAAGGTTCTGCAACCTTCGTGACCTTCGAAGAGGTTGGTCCTCCACAATTGTGTGAGAAATATACTAATTAATTACCCTAGGGGCCACTAAAACAACTAGGAGAAAACAACACACCACAAAATATGTCCTAAAGTAATCCAGACCCGGCACACAAAGATAATACTCTCAAAAGTAAGTCTGGGATGATTAGGGCCCAGATCAAACTAGTAGAGAGTATCGAAGTATAGTTACCTGGATTCCACAATACAGTATTCTTGGGTGCAAGCATTTGAATCATCAACCGCCTTCCCAAAAACCTGTAAGGGATTTCCTCCGACATTTGTCCCATGTACAGTGGAAATATCCTTCCATCGTCACCTATGTATAGCCCAAAAGGTCAAAAGATACTAAAGGCTACCAAAATTGCAGAAAGAACCGGGGGGACAGTTGTAGGTCCAGCCAAGACGCATGGGAAGGCTAACTAAGCCCAAAATCCAAGAGTACATAAGGAATTGATGTATCCTCGTACGTGAAAAGGCTCTGTTGTATGCTCGAAATAAAAGTGGGGGGGTATCCCCAACAGTTCAATCTCACACGACCTCATGCTTAACTCTGGTCTGAGTAGAGCTTCCCAAACACCTCCACAACAATGGATTTACCTAAACGATAGTTTGTACTACGATTTGAGATTTGAATGTCTCAGAAAGTTAAAGGCGTTATGTTCTGAAACTCTAGCCTAAGCTAGTTGGTTTGTGTGTAACCTAAAAAAGAAAAGTTACTAATGAATTTTATTAATGGTTCTTTTTAAAGGTTGTTACTTACTCAAAGGATAGTGAAATGTGTGGTGATGGTTACAACTGAAAAGAAATGCGTATATAAAAATGTAAAAACTTCACAATTAACCTACTTTGTTTGTCTTTCAAAACATGAAATCATAAAGGAAACTAAGCATAATAAAAGTTTTTTTTTGTATTTTCAAAGATGATAGTACTAAAGACTACAACTACTTCGAAAAGAAAATGACAATTCTTGCTATAAACAGAAAGTTCTTTTTTAAATTTGATTTTTTTTTTACCTATGAAAGAAATACAAATAAATGTGAACCAACAAGAATCGTAAAAGCAATGCAAGTAAAGAGAAAATGACCCAAACTAAAGCAATCAGACCTTATGCAAGACCGACAAAGACCAACCCAACTAGTTGCTTTAGGAAACCTAACAGTAACTAGGTTTTGGAAACAAAATGCAAACCAATATGAATGATATGTAAGACGAAAAACAGAGACTCCTATGCAGAGATCAGTATGCTCCCGAATACTAGTGGTCAAAGAGGATGAAAATCCAAGCACTTGCCAAACACAAAATGGGCTAGAAAGCAAGGGTAACTTCGGAAGCACAAAACTCAAGTAGAAGCTCTTAAAGAGGATACAAATAGACTCAGAATACTCTAAACAATGTCCAAAGGGTATCAGATCAGCAAAAGACTTCCAAATCCACAGACAAGCCACCCTAAGACCAAACCTTAATTAAAAAAGAAAGTCTCAGGAAAAACCCACGACTGTAATATGCAGCAATTTGTGGTTGACCCGCGGGTACATAGACCAGCAACTCGCGAGTAGGGTAGAAAAGTCACGATTGTATGTATATGCAGATCGCAGGTGAGCCTTGAAAAAGATTTAAAGACCTAAAAACCTATTGAATCAATCACAAAAACCAAAGGATATCTCTAAGAACGGTTGTAAAAGGGACTCATATCAACACTCAGAGGCATTAAACAAGTGTTAGATCAACAAACAAACATCCAAAGCCAGAAAAAGTAACTCTAAGACCAAAGCTTAATTAAAAAAACTCAGGGAAAATTTCGCGACTGTTACATGCAGAAGCACGCGGGTGCAACTAAATATCCGCGAGTACCTATATAGGCAACTCGCGAGTGTAACTAAATAACCGCGCCTGTAAGAACGAGGAACTCGCGGGTGGGATCTGAAAAATCTTAAAAAGAAAGATAATTGCAGATCAAAACATAACTGATTCAAGCATAAGGGTGAAGGATACCCTACTTCTAAAGAGATCATACAAGTTATAAAAGACTAGAAAAACTCAACAAGAGTCCCCAAAGCAGAAAAACAATGGTGCTCCCCAGTGGAGTCGCCAGTTCTGTTGTTAGGAAATTACTCTTATAGTTGGGGAAAGACTACCAACGTACTGGGGGTTATCAAATAGACATATAACGCTTTGCAAACATTGTTATTAAGCAAATAGGATTAGGGTTAAGAGAAAGAGTACCTTATTTATGAAGGTCGATCCAACTTTTTCTCCCTTTTTCTCCTATGCAACAATCCTGCAAAACAAACATAAAACCTTCCTCAAATCCATTTAACTACAAATAAGAGATTGGAATTCATTTAAACAATGTAACATCAAATTGTAATCAAATTGCAATAGACATAAACAAATCTATTGGGAAAGGAAGAATGTCTCAATCTTTATTGACAAATGCAGAAGGTACAATAATGCTATACTTGTCCTACACCGGCACCGTCATAGCCAGACCCTGGGCTCCTACTCCTCTCTCTTGGCTATGAATTTATCCAGCATAACTTTCTCCAATGATCATAATGTACTTCTCTGAATCCCTTCCCCTTGTATTTATAGCAAGGCAAGGAAGGTAGGTTCGAAAGCTGGTTGAGTTTGGAAGTTGGGGTAGTTTGGGTACCTGCCTCAATTAATCCCAATTCGTGTTTTTAATTATTTTTTCAATTTTTTCCTAAGACACCCGCGACTATGATATAGGACAACTAGCGAGTGACTTGCGAGTTTCCTCACTTGCATCTAGCGGGTGAAACTTTTATTAACACCCGCGGGTTGTCAATAGAGATACCCACAGCTGAGCCACAGGTAGGAAAGTGTGAGGGTCGCGGTTATGTATAAAAAATAGGCAGAGAAAGATGCTTCTGGGGAAAGGATTGCAAGGTTCAGCTCTAGGTCATCTAGGGTCAAGGTAATCTATTCCATCCATAGTGTCCTTTTGTGTGACCGACAAGGCAATGTGATCACGGACGGAGAAGTGCTAATTTGACCGATAACACCCTCTATGAAATTTTAAACTTCGTCGACCTCCTTTTCTTGTTATAATTGCCCACTTGTCCTTTAAATTGTGTTCGTTTTCCCATCTGTCATTTCCATTGGAGTGGAAGAGGACGACATTCAGATCTCTTTCATGTATCTCATTGATCCCTTCCACGCCCATCTACCCACTTGCTTTCCTATGATGTGGCATGTGACACGTGTTCATGTGATTTTTGTATGTGCAAAACATCACTTTTTTTAGAAAAATCCAAAAACAAACTGCCACGATTGTCAGAGGATCCATTTCCTTTTACTATCATGATTTTTCTTGCTAGCCACGACTTTCAGGGGATCCATTTCCTCAGACTATCATGATTTTTATTACTATTGTTCTTCTCCCCCCAACTTTATGGTTGGTGTCCTCATCAAGTTCATAAAAAGATGGTACATTTACTAGTTAAGAAAAATATCAGAGATCAAATTTAGATACATGGATGAGTAGACATACCTTTGACTAACTTATTGATTGTTGTTCTGGTTAGTAACAATGTTTATGCTTCTTGTAGGAATGATGCAAATTGTAGATGGCTTGAAGGATGTGTCTTCGTATTTTCCTACAGTGGATTTGTAAAAATGTGTTTGTTGCTCTAGATGCCTTGTAAAAGGTTTTCATCTATGGACTGTTTTTTTTTTCTTTTTTTAATTATATATATATATATATATATCAGATAGCATTGATGATCATACTGGGAAAGGGCAATGTTTCCCTAGTATCATGTATAGTTATTTTGTCTTCAGAGCCTTTGTGAATTCTTCTTTGTTGAAAGGTTTCTTATAAAGCTTCAGTCTGTGACCATTAACTAATAATGGTATTTTATCCTCATCTATGGTTGAGATTTGGACAGAACCATTGTCATTGATAATGTCAACTTGGTATGGGCCCAACCATCTGGTTCTCAATTTTCCTTTAAAGTATTTATACCTCGAGTCGTAGAGTAGGGCCCAATCTCCTTCCTTGAAATCTTTGGTCTTTATGAATTTATCGTGCCATGCTTTCTTCTGTTGCTGGACTATTTCTATATGATGTAAGGCTTGTTGTTTGATTTCATCTAACTGATTAAGATGGAGTAGCCTCTCGGTCTGTGTTGTAGATAGGTCCATGTCCATTTCTAATGTTGTCCTTAATGTCTTAAGCTCAAATTCTACTGGCAACATTATTGTTTTTCCATATACTAGTTCATATGGTGTGAATCATGTAGTAGTCTTCCAAGTGGTGTTGTAGGACCAGGATGCTTCATGGAGTCTATTTGCCCAATCTCTTCTGTACAATTGGACTGTCTTAGTCATAATCCTTTCTATTTCCATGTTGGTAACTTATGCTCGGCCATTGGCCTAAGGATGGTATGATGTTGATTGTCGGTGTTTGAATTTATTAATTTTGAGGATGCTTTCTATTAGATTTGATGCAAATTGTGTTCCTCTGCCTATGACAAACTCTCTTGGTGCTCCAAATCTGGTGAAAATCTCCTTAGTTAAGAATTTGGCTACTGATTCTTCATTTTCTGATCTTAATGCCTTCACTTCTACCCATTTAGTAAGGTAGTTTGTACAGACTAGAATGTGATGTTGCATATTGGATGGAGGATCAATGGGTCCAACAGAGTCCATCCCCCATTTCTCAAAATGTTCAATTGTAATCTGTGGATGGAGTAACATCTCATCTCTTTGATTTGGTTTCCCCATTTTGTAACATGCATCACATCTTGAAACGTAATTGGTTGCATCCTTATGTAAAGTTGGCCAATAGTATCATGTCTTAAAAAATTTGTAGGCTATCATTTTTGCTGCATAGTGGCCACTGCATGGTTCATCATGACAAGCATGAAGTATGTCATGTTCCTAGTCTTCCCTAATGCATCTTCTGAGGATGTGATATGCTCCCCTTATAGAAAGATATCCTTATATCGATGAGAATGGAACACTTTTCTTGATTATATTTGATCTTTGGTTGTAGGTGAATTGTTTGAGAAACTCCCCCATGGCCAAATAATTTGCAATGCGAGAAAACCATGAGGTGTGTGTAGAGATGACAAATAAGTGTTCATATGGAAATGTGTCATCTATTATCTCTTTATCTGTAACATGTGTTAGTCTAGAAAAAAATCTGCTACAACATTATGTTTCTCTGGCTTATCTACAATGGCTATGATATCAAATTCTTGTAGTAACAAAAGCCATCTAATTACTCTACAACTAACATTTGATTTGTTCATTAAATATTTGATTGATGAGTGATCAATGTGAATGAATACCTGATATATAGTGATGTACTGTCTGAATTTATTGTCTGAGTAGATGACTGCAAGAAACTCCTTTTATGTGACAATGTACTTGATCTCTGGTCCTACAAGGTTCTTACAGATATAGTAGATGGCATATGGAATTGTATTGTCCTCTTGATCGAGAAATGTTCCTATTGCTCTATCTGATGCATTAGAATGGATGTGGAAAGGAATATGCCAATTTGTCCTTTGTAAGACAGGTGCCTCCGATGATTTTTTGCTTGATATGTTCAAATGCTTGGTTTCAGCTATCATTCCACTGAAATTCTGCATCTTTAGTCATTAAATAAAACATTGGTGCAACTATTTTACTATAATTCTCTATGAATCTCCTATAATATCCCAATTTCCCTATGAAGCTTCTAACATCTCTGGCCTTCTATGGTGGAGGCAGTTTGAATATCACTTGAATTTTTTCAGGGTCTAATGTTAATCCTTTTTTAGAGACATAATGTCCTAATACTACCCTTTCATCCATCATTAAGCAACACTTGTCATTGCTTAAGCAAAGGTTTGTTTCAATGCATTTCGTAAGAACCTTTTCTAGGTCGGTGAGAGATTCCTCAAAATATTCCCAATAAGGGTTAAATTCATACATGTATATTTCCATACAGTCATGGATGTAATCAACAAAGATACTCAAAACTACCCTTTGGAAAGTAGCAGGGGCATTGGAAAGCCCAAAAGGAAGGACTCTATAGGAAAAAGTTCCCCAAGGACATGTAAAGGTTGTTTTGTCTTGGTCTACTGGATGAATTTGAATTTGGTTATATCCACTGAATCCATCTAGGAAGGAAAAGAACTTCTTCCCATCTAGGGTATCCATAACCTGGTCAATAAATGGTAAAGGAAAGTGATCCTTCTTTGCAGCTTTATTCAACTCTCTATAATCTATGTAGACTCTCCATTTTCCTCCCTTTTTTGGAACAATCACTAATGGTGATACCCATTCACTGTCTGAAATTGGGTATATGAATCTTGCGTCAAGAATCTTTTGTAATTTTTATTTAACAATGTTTCTCAAGGCTGGATTCATTCTACATTGTGACTACCTAACAGGAGTTTCTCCTTCCTTGATGTATATGTGATGTTGAAAAATAGCTGGAATTATTCCTTTCATGTTAGGATAGGTCTATGTGAAAGATGCTTGATAGTTTATAAGGAGGTGAATTATGTTTTCTTCCTGCTCAGGTAATAAGTGATCACTAATCTGTAATGTTTTGTTCGGGGAAATTTCTATGGTTTTGACAGTGGTCTTTGTTTCTTCCATGAGATAGAGCCTTTTCCAGATGTGATGCTCTATGTCTGATTCAAACAGTTGTAAATTGTGCCACCACAGTTTCTGGATATCTACATGAGGTATGGCAGGAGGGTATAAAGTCAAGGTCATGGTTTGTAATCCATTTATGATTTGTCATATCTCCATGCCTACATGCTATGTGAGCATCAACTGTTGCGATCCATGGTCTGCCAAGGATGAGGGGATATCCACTGAGTTTAGCTTTAGTGTGGATGACGATAAAATCAACAGGGTATTGCCAAGATTCTATGGTGACCATAATGTTCTCTAATATGCCATATGGACTAACTGTAGAAGTATATGCGAGTTGTAGAATCGTAGTTGTTTGTCGTAGGATATGTTGGATGTCCAGTTTTAGCATGGTATCTTGTGTCATTACAATTATGGATGCTCCTAAGTCAATAAGGGTATTATAAATAGGACTTACTGCTATGTGTACGTCTACTATCGGGCTCCTTGGGTCAACATATTTCGGGTTAATGACTCTCCCATCATTAGTTATGCTAGTTGTCCTATCACACTAATGGTAACAGGGTCTTTCCTTTACCTACCTGGCCTCTTTATGCAAATGTCTTTAATATACTAGTTGTAAATCAGAATTTCTTTAATAGCCTCGAGGAGTGGTATCTTGACACAGAAATTTTTGAGTTCTATTAAAATAGGATTCTCTATTTTTTGGTTTTCTTCGTAATGCAATCTTTGAGGACAAGGTGGAATAGGTAACGGCTAATCCCCTACATGATGTTCTTCTTCTACAAGTTGTTCGTCCGATGTATGATCTGGTGTGTTGGAACGTGGTGAATTTATTTTTGGTTCTTCCATTGGCCTTGTTACAATTTTTCCACAACATAGGTTTAATTGATCGACTTGTATAGCATCCAACGAATATGCTAGGTAGTTATTTATTTCAATATTATACGCTGGCTGGACTTGTCTTTTGTTAGGATTTGGCGTTGGTTGAGCTGGTAGAGGTGGTCTTGGTGTTGAAGGGTTAGGATTTTGACCTTGTGCCTGATTTGCATTGGTTGGTGGTTGATAATTTGGTCTCCATCCTTGAGAAGGAGAGTTTTGTCCATACTGTGGTGGTTGAGAGTTCTGCCATTGAGGTGGCATCCAATCGGGTACTGTTGGATAATTCTGTTGGCCATAGGGGTTTGTCCAAGGTTGCTATCCATATGCTGGTGGAAATGGTGGTTGATTATATCCGAGTTGGAAAGAGGGTTGAGTATATGGTTGATATGGATGTTGTCATTTAAAGTTTTGATATTGAGATTGATTGTAAGGTTGTTGGAAATTTCTTTGTAAACCTGGTCTCCTGGGATTTATATAACATAGTGGCTCTGTATGGTCTTGTGGTTTGTTCAGGTTAGATCTTAATAACCCTCGGTAAGGACAATTTTTGGTGGAGTGCTTTTCAACACAAATTACATAGCATTCGGTCTTTATATCACTGACCTGAGTCAGGTTTAAAGGACATTCATTCTTCTTGTGCTTCTTTCTACAGTTAGGGCAAAAAATGGCTAAAGCTCTATCTGATTCTTCCCTTTTAAACTTAGCTTGCATGGAGTCCATTTGTAGAGCCATGGAGTGAAAAATATCTTAATTTAGGTCGTTTAAGAGATTTCCTAATTCTGATTTGGTGATGTTGGAACCAAAGGGTTTAATTTGCTGGAATGAGAGGTCTCTTCCTCTAGGTTTCTTTCCTCTGGACCGAGAGTGGTTCCTAAAGATTTGTTTGATCAGATCATAATCTTTTTTATTGATGTTACCAATGGATAATAAGTTTAGGGTTTCTAGATATCCTTCTCTTATTCCTCTCAAGAGGGCAAGTTTGAGAGATTCGTCATGTAAGGTGCATGAATGGGCTCTCTTATAACTAAGTTGGAATCGTTCTTCATAGTGTTCTAATGACTCGTTTGGCCCTTGTACCATCCTAAAAAAATTTATCACTTGTTTGTCTTCCCTTGCAGTAATCCCTATATTTTTCAATGAAAGTTTCCTTCATATGTTCCCATGTGAAAATACTATTAGGCTCTAAGCTCATGAACCATTTGAGTGCAGAGTCTTTTAAGGTTGAAGGGAATAATTTTAAATTATGTGCATCCATAATATAATCATAGGTTCGACATACTACCTCAAACTCAAAGAGGAAGGTATCAGGGTCTTCTGAGGCTAATCCATGGAAGTTAGGTAGGGCAGAAGGGCTAATGTTTTTCATATTGGCCTCAAGATTAGGAACTCCCCCAATAGGAAAGTCATAAATAATAGGTTTTTCATTTTCCTCTTCAGTATCATAGTTATGTCCATCTGCCATTGTGTTAGAGAAATTGTAGTCACATGAATCGTTTGTTATTGACCCGAAAAGGCCCCGCCTTGTTCTTCGCGTATGATGATGGTTAGATCCTTCAAGTGGATTAGGGTTATTATTAGTTTGGTTATGGTTTGAAGTTGGGTTACATATGAATCACCCAGATTTGTCCCTAACCCTTGGCATTCATGCTATATTTTCCTAGTGTTTTTATTATTTTATTTTATAAAAAAATTGTAGATTTTTTAGGAACATTTATAAGAGTTTTTAGGATTTTGTATGTTTATTGTTACTCTTGTACGCCAAATAATGAAAAAAATGGTAGTTGGTTTATCAGGAAACTTACTTTAAGTAGCACACCTTCTCCTTGCTCATTTTATTGCTCCAACTGTAACCTATATATACTCATAAAAACAACTAGCTAATATTGTTAGTTTCCTTGTCGTTTGGCACGCCTCCCCGGCAATGACGCCAAAAAGGTGACGGGCTTAATTAATCAACAATCAATATTGTATCCTATCGGGATAAGACACCAGCAAAGGTGTTGTATATGAATCTTCCCTTTAATCAACAACCCAACAATTCGTACAAAATTATGAGGGTCCTTCACAATATGTGCAACTACAAAGAAACTTCTAATGATGCCTAGTAGTATTATAAAGCAGGAAAAATGCAGATAAAAAGCAAAAGGGAATTTTGATCTATGAATTAGGGGTTGCAAGGGACATGGATCCCATTATCTGGTTAGGTACCAATCCCTTTATCAATGGTTTATGAACCAGTTTCAGGATTATCTCCTCGCCGAGCTTTAGACATGCCTTTTGAGGAGTGAGTCTTGATCCACCTTCTCATTTACACATTAAGTCTAGTAATTTCAGGTGACATCAAGATCTGAGTGAGTAATTAAGCAATCTCGGAAATAGCATGTTTGACCAAACTCATATAATCAAATACCATGTCTCATAAATAAATGTTGGATTGAGAAATTGCAGAAATAATAAAAAGCATTCAAACTGAATTCAAATTGCAAAAATAATCTATTTAACACTGCTCTGTCAACATACTGTAAATTGGCTACAAACTGTAATGAATATACATTGTTCTGTTTTTAACCTAGCTCATTCATTCGAAAGCAAATAGATCTAATCTAAATCACATGCCTTTGTTATTGCCTATGGATGGGCCTTTACCCATGGCAACACATGAACACTAATTTACTCGATAAGATAGGATGAAAGAAGACTTCATTACTTAAAAATCACTATTAAGCATAATAAGTCTCAAAATTGTTATGATGCTCCTTCAAATGATGAAAATATAACAGTGCTTATACAAAATCAAGCCTTGTTTTGTGAGCCAAGCGATGTATTTTAAATAGACATATTATAATGTTATGAACTACTAGTATTTAAATCGTAACTGCTTGTGGCGCTTTATGGAGGATGGCTCATACTAGCAGTACAACTAAGCTTAGTCCAGTCCTCGGGGACTAGGCCTCAATCATATTTGTCTTTAGAATCGTCGAACATTGGAGTTGTTCTTAGTAACGACATCTTCTCTTTTGGATCTCACTTATCTTGTGCATTGTTCTTTCACATTCCTTAAAAATGTGCCAACTAATTGAATTAAAACTGCTCTTCTTTCATGCTCTCCTAGCAAAATTGCATCAATGTCTTTGTTCTAAACCTGTGTCAAAAAGGGTGCTGCTAACAACCAATCATATTAGTGTCATATGCATACTTTTAAGCTAGAAAGGAAGACTACATCATCCATAGTATGCAAATTGAAATATTCTATATATCTAACTAGGATGCATTCATCCTTTACCAACTTGATACCATAATACCTTCTTTCTGAACCAATCTAATTGATTGAGAAAAGGATTTAGATTCCTTTTCTTACCTATAAACGGGAGGCATCACTCACATCCAGTATGAAAAAGGACTGGCACTATGGTGAAAGTCCTGGAATGATGCTTCTGGTCTGCCTAGCTGTGGAAGATCATTCTCAGGTCCTGTAATGATGCTCTTGGTATGCTTAGCTGCGAGTGATCATTTACAGGTGGAAAAATCCTAGACTCAGTCTAGGTAACATCCAGCATGAAAGAGGGTTGGCTCTATGTTGAAAAGTCCTAGACTCAGTCTAAGTCACATCCAGCATGAAAGAGGGTTGGATCTATGTGTGAAAGTCCTATACATGGTCTAGGTCACATCCAACATGAAAAGGGATGGCTATGTGGAACTACTTATGATATATAGATTCAGGAGATGTCAGATGTCAATAGTTCGTGTACAAGAAGTGCAGCAGCTGGAAGACGATGGTGACGAAGACTGAAGAATACCTTCCTTGTTAAGAGGGAGTGTTGAAGAATGTAACTTCAGAAGATATTATCATTTGTATTATTTGTATTGTATGCCCTACGGGGATTATTATTAATGTAATTGATCATGTAAAAGTCATCAAAAGAGTCAATGCAAACCCTAACTGTTAGGTCGCCCTGGAAAGATCTAGAAAATAATATTTTATTGTAAAGTGTACAGGTCGGCCTAGTTAGGTGAGTCAAGTCGACCTAATTAGTAAAAAGGCCATGTGTTTTGTCTAGTATAAATAAGGAGGTCGAACTCCTCATTTGGTCAACTCACTCACACATTGATCTCGCATCATTAGGAGAGATAGAGTGACCTGGAGTAGCTGCTTTTGGAGTCTTCTTTTTTTGGGTATTTTCACAAGAGACACTATTGTATATTCTAACGAATCTATATAGAAGAAGTTTCCTGAGTTTTTCTTCCCCGAGAGGGTTTTCCCAAGATAAATCTGTTGTGTATTTTTGTTCGTGTTGTGCTTGTTTATCTTTCAGTGATCCATATTGTTATTGCACTTAAAAATCTAACAGTTTATAACTCTTAGAAATGTATGAAGGCCTCCTCTTTGATTGCTTAAAAATTTATCAATATGGCACCATCTCCCCTTTTTATTTATCTAACATTATTCCTTAACTACCTAGCCTTGGTCTGCTCATGAAAAAAGGTAGTGTTTTTTTCTCCAATCGAATCCATAAACTTCTTGATTTAAGCCTCCAATGTTCCTTCTCTAGCTTGCATGCACTTTGAAGCTTTGTATTTAGCTCTCTTTCCTCTCGAATGTCTTATTTTGAGACTTCATTATCTTCCATTGTGGACTAATATAATCTAGTTAGTTTCTCTTCTATGTCTAGTTTCTCTTTGTCAAGGCTTTGATATGGATCCTTTCCCCATGTCTTAAACGCTCCCTTTACCAATCTTAGCTTTAATTCCCATACAAAAGTTGTTGAGTCTTGGATCCTCATTTTCCAAGTCTGTTGAATGATTTCCCAAATTGTATTCCCCTATAGCCATAGTGGATTGGAAAACAAGAGATATGAGCTCATGATCTAAATGTGCATAGGGGATGATATTGAACTAGTAAGGGTTTTATCCATACAGATCTATTATGTATTAAAAATAAGTTTGAGCAAGCAAGGATGTGACCTAGACCCACCCTTCAATTGGTCCATGTGTATTTCACTTATTTGGGACAATGTTTATCAGATCCTACTCTCTTATAAAATCTTCCATTTTTCCCTAAATTAATCCCTCATTGTAGTATCATCTTTTTCTCTGTTTGTGACAAAATAATATTGAAATCACCTACCACAATGCTTTGATTGTGCTCTCCTTTCTCCTTTATTTCTATTAAAGTTTTCCAAGAATCCATCTTTTCTCCATACTACATGGGGGAACATACATTAAAAAACATGGTTTGTTGCATAGAATCCTTGTTTACCAGGTTCACCAAAGTTTAATCCCAATTGGGTTGATGGGAACATAAAGGAAATTTGAGTCCCATAGAGTGCACAAACCCCTAGATGCTCCCCTAGCTCTTACTACTATCCAAGAACTTATCCACTAATACTTTTTACCTATTTCCAAAATTTCTTGCTCCTTTAGTTTTTCCTCATGGAGTACAAGGACAACATGTATTTTAAATCTTATAAGATATTTCAATGCATCCATTTTGTTTCTACTACCTAACCCTCTATAATTATAGGAGAACACAATCATTATTTTCCCAAAGAAGGTCGTGAACCACTACCGAAGAGATCTACTAACTTCTGCATTCCAAGGCACTTAGTAGGATAGTTTTTAGTATCAAACCCAAAAGATATTTCTATTGAATTTTATTCAATAATTGAATGAAATAGAGGTGTATTGAGGCTAAGTAGGGGCTCCAACTTCATATATGGGTGGTGTTTGGGATTTCAGAGGCATATTTGGGTCTACATGCGAAAGAACAATGATGTTTTTGGTTGAAGGAGTGTAAGAGGTTAAGGATTTGGGATTCAAGGGACTTGTGTTGCTAGTTGAGTTGGATCCCTTTTTATATTGTTGCCAGTTTGAGTCCTTTTCAACTGTGTTATTCTAGGGAGTGGTCTGCTTGCAATTTTAAGTGTCCATATTCATGACATGTTTTGCATTTAAAGGGAAGCTCCTTGTAATCCAACTTTTGAGTATGTGTCTAATTGTCAAATAAAAGATTTATGGTCTCATGAATCCCTTTCTCCAATATACTTCCACACAAATCTTGGAGCAGATGGCCATTCATGATTTGGGTTTTGATCTGTCTATATAACAACCAATTGATTTCCCAATGGTCGCGAGATCCCCGTCACTCCAACAATGGAGGGGGAAATGAGAGAGATTGACCCATATTTCCATAGTTGAAGCAACATATACCTATGGGCCACATTCAGGAGTCCACATGTTTAGATACTGTCACATCCCCATCTTAACCCTATAGCATTAAAATGTAAATGATGTAATATTGTTATAAAATCATGGTGAGGAGCTCAAGGCCAAGGCCCCGCCATCGATTTATTGGTGCATACGGTTTGCGTGCTAGCCAGGCACATTGGTATTTCAACATCATGTAAATATGCATTTTAATAAAATACCCACAACTAGCTATGCAATGCAACAAATAGATGGGGGCATGATTTTGCAAGGAATTGGGAGGGAAAACATTCAAACCCTTGAGCCAATCAAGTCAAGCCAAGTGTCAATGAGAGAACCTATCAAACCCTCAACTACCCATGTTGACTTTTGTACCCAATCATTCATTCTCCCAATAATTGGTTGAGGTAGTTAATGCCTTGGGAATGGAGAGGTATGGCTGTCCAAATTCGAAGTATGGGCAAGCTGCCCTTCATGGAAAAACGTGTTTGGCTTCCTTGGCAAGAAAAGAGCCATGAATTTGCTCCCCAAGCCATTACCCATCAACTAATTTTGCCTCTCTCACGTTTTTGGAGCTGCCTGGGCGTTTTTCCTCCATGTTTTCCTGTGTTTTCTTGGTTTTTCAGTTGGGAAGAGGGCGTTTTTGGGTTGTAGAGTGGCTGGGAGTATGGGAGTGTGATTTGGGGTTTCATTGGGGCCGTTTTTTCCATTTAGATGCCCAAAATACCCATGGAAAATCGGGTTGGTTCCCTGTGGACGATTTCCCCATCCATAATCTGTTTTTGGGTGTGCCCACATTTTGGGGAAAATCTATGGTCATCTTGTTTGTGAATTCCATTGCTGGAAATGTGTATCCGTGCCTAATGTTTGTGCTTGTTGTGTGAGAAATGAATATGTTGGGTATGGGTTATGGGTATCTGTTGTTTTGGCTTGAGCTTGAGTGCAAGCATCCAGGGTTCTAATGTAGCCTGATAAACCCAGCTATGGATTGGCTTGGCTCAAATGAAATGCTTAATTGGTTGTGTATGAGCTGAATGTCCCCTTTTCCTTGTAAGAATCATGCCCAGCTCGGGGGTGGCCTTCAGACGGACTGAGTATATGCTGTCGAAGAGCCTATGGTTGGGTGGAACGTTGCAGCGACATAGCTAGTTGTTTGGGATAATTGCACAACGAAGATAAGTGTTTTATGTCTATGTATTTACTTCTGAAATGTTATAATTTGATGGCTGATTTAATATGTTGAATGCATACAAAAGATGTGTGTGGATGAAGTTTTAATTCTGTTGTGCATATTGATTTAATTTGCATCTGCACACCTCTGAATTTATGTGTATGAATAAGATGAATGGGATGAATTTTTATGAAAAGCCCCAGGAATCGACATCAGGTTCCCTCCCTTGCCTTGGATGGATGGGTGGGTGCGTGACAGATGGTATCAGAGCTGTTGGTTGCATCATTGGGCCTTTATGGGCTACCTATCATAGTTGTAGAGGTAAGTATGCTTCCTGCTCAGCACTGATAATTAAGAAAATTTTTAAATTTTCAAAAATTTTCTAAGTGTCTATGAGTTTTCTGCCAAAAACTGTGCCGACGAATCTCGGCGAGTTGGCCTGAAACAGCGGCAGAGCTCGCTGAGTGGAGCCGACACGTTCGGCGAAATTGGCTGAGTTGCGTCGACGGAGTTGCGGAATGACCGGGGAAAGGAAGAAAAATTTCAAAAATTTTCTGAGTGTCTTTCGGCGGAAGAACTCGGCAAGATGGTCCGCAACGGAGGAAGAACTCGGCGAGTTGGTCCGCAACGGCGGAAGGACTCGACGAGTTGGCCCGAAATTTTTCCTAAGTGTATTTTGGCGGAAGAACTCGGCAAGATGGTCTGCAATGGCGAAAGAACTTGGCGAGTTGGTCCACAACTGCGGAAGGACTCAACGAGTTGGCCCCAAAAATTTTCTAAGTGTCTTTCGGCGGAAGAACTCAGCAAGTTGGTCCACAATGGCGGAAGAACTCAGCAAGTTGGTCCGCAACAACAGAAGGACTCGACGAGTTGGTCCGAAAATTTTTCTAAGTGTTTTCGGCAGCAGAACTCGACAAGTTGGCCCGAAGCTGCTGTAGAACTCAGTGAGTTGGCCCGAAACAAGTCAGAAGAACTTGGTGAGTTGCTCCGAAACAAGGAATTTCAGTTGTTTTCCAGGGAGATTTTTCAGGTGCCGAAAGTTGAAAAATGCCATTGAACTTATGTGCAAGATTGCGCGAAATCGAAGGATTTACAAAAAAAAAAACAAGGGCGCTACCCTCGACCCGCCTTGTAGTGGTGGAAGCCACAAGGGGGCAAGCCCCCTTGACCCCCATCGTCCCCCAGAGACAGTCGTTGAAAGCATGAAATGAATTCTCTATGCTTGCAATGAGAAGTAGGAATTGCATAGAAGGGGTTGTGAAATCTCAATAAGAGTAATGGGTTGTAATACCCATTGTAGAGGATGGAAGGGAAATTCCTCACCTTAAACTATTTATGTTTATAGCATAATAATTGCATATAGCAAGAATGAATATTATACACGTATGTATATGTTGAATTGCTAATTCATGAGAAGATCATAGCTAATGATTGCTTGTATGCTTGGTAGGGAAGTCAAGAAAAGGATCGCTATGATGTGGAGGAGGAACTCCATGTCATGATGAGGAATTGGAAAGGGAGAGTTCCTTAACTCCTCCATTGCTATTATATTATATTTCCTAAGTTGTCTATACTAAAAATTATGGCATAGAAATGCTGGAAATGCAAGAGGATAAATATATGAAGTGAATATGTACTAGATGGCATATTGCACAGTGCATGTGAAAATGTTTTTTGTGTGTATATGATATTGCATATTGGTAAAATAGTGAGGTTTTACATATGCAATGAGCCACTTAAGATAATGATTGTGGTTGCTAATAATTAGTTGTGTTCGCATTGGTTTTAGGACCAAAGACAACTGAAGCATGGCTAAGGATGTGGATGATGATTGTTGCATACAACCTTATGAAGAAAGGATGGTGCAACAAATCTGTGATCATGAGGTTGGAAAAAGGACTGTGAAGCCTTGGTAAGAGGCCAAATGATAAGGTAATATCAAGCGATGTTAACAACAGCCATGCAGGTAATGATTATTTATGCGTAAATTGCATGAATGTTGAAAGAGGATTTGGTGAGATCCTTTCAACTATGTTCAAACTATGATTTATTGGTTTGCATGTGGTATTGAGTGCCTAAATATGAATGTTGACCCACCTAGTATGGCGAGGTGCGGGTAAGTAAAGGCAAGGAGCCTTGCACCCTATAGTTTCTTAGAAACCTCAATGCATTCATATGAAAATTATATCATACCATTTGTGTATGTTGGTTGTGAGTTTAACAACCAAAGCACGTGATGACTTATGGTCCTGTTGTATTGTATGCCATATGGATAGGCATGGTTAGGCCATAATATGTTGGAATGCATAGTATTCATGGATTAATGCAAGGTTGTATTGAAAGATTATGTGAGTGATGTAAATGTTGTGAATATGCATTGTGTGAATGCATGGGTGTGACATATATATGTTTTAATGCAGTTAGATAATAGATGAAATGGTGGACTATCGTTAATCCTGAGACCATTTCATGAGCTGCTATGAATGCAGGAGGAAGACTGCATGAAGAAGGTAGACAGGTGATGGGCTACCAGAGCACTCTGCTGGAAGGACAGAATTGCATAGAATGTGAAGTAATGAGTATTTACAGTTATTTAAATTGGATGGATAGTATGATTGTGTCTTGCAATTTTATTGTGATAACGAGGCATATATAGAAATGTATATATTTCATTGCATTTCAAATATTAACAACTGAAGGTGTTTGAATTATTGAATGTTATAATTCTGATATCACTTCAATGACTGATGTGGCAATGAAAGGATTATATGCATAGATACTCATAATGCTTTTGGCTAATTGAAATTTCAGTTTTCAGATAGAAAAGTCTTGCGTATGGCAATGAGGATAAGTCCATAGAAAAGACCGGGATCTACCATGTGCAGAAGCCAAAGGTTATGAGAGGGTTCTCATGGTTGTAAAGTACGCATGAAACAAATCTGAAAATTCTCTGGTTTAAATTTATGAGAATAATCTCATGGTGGTAAATCAATTTCTGTAGGAAAACAGATTTACAAATTTCAGATTTGAGAATTTGCTTATAATTGCTAATGATTGTTTGGCTTATATAAAGATTGTGTCAAGAGGACATATCATAGGTGGATGTTCATGTATGGTAGCAAGGGTGAAACCATAATGGACAGAGTGATACCACTTACAAGAGCCAAACGATATGAGGGTAGCCTCACGGTTAAACAAATCAATTTCTGTAGGAGACAAAATTGCAAATTCATGTTTAATTAATTATGAATGTTATTGATGAGTTATGGAACAATCATATTTGAGGCTTATTGCTAAATGTTGCTGACTGTTTGGCTATTTGATAAGCGTGTCAGGATGACACATTGCAGGGAGACCACGTGGGATGGCCTGCAGAAGCCAAACTAGATGGGAATGACCCCATCCTTTGGAAATGGGTTTCGGGTGAAACGCCATTGTAAATGTGAAAATGTCTCAACCGAACTGCATATCGGTAAAGCCATGTGAGTGAGATGGTGAAATTATGCCAAGAAGGCATGTGTGGGTTATGGAAAGTGAAAATATTGGGGTGGCAAACCGAAGTACTGTTGAATCAGAGAAGGGAGCCCCCATTCTTCTCAAATGAAGGAAAGATGCATCTTAAAAGGGATAAGTATTCTGTAACCCTAACTCAGAATGTATATGTCTAGTTATTAGGTTTAATATGCAGAGCATGTTTTATTATTTCATTATTATTCCAGACTGCTTGAGTATGATTAGGGCCTACATGACTCCCATCAAAAAGGGATGCATACCTTTTGGGTGTTGGGTTATGTAAGGGTTGTCAATATTGACTACACCCTAAGGGAATGGACGCATTCCTGGTGTTGCAATACTTGATAGTGAATGTTATGAAATATGGTTACAATTTTAGATCAGCAATACTGATGAGCCTGCTTATTCTTCTTGTGCTATCAACTTACACAGGTGCAATTTGGTGTTGCACATTCAGAGGCAAAGAGAAGAAAGAATACTAAAGAGGACTATTTGAGCAGTGGTAACCTTTGTGAAGTGTGAGTGGGTATCATGGGGCCATGCTAGCTTGCAGTCAAGTGAGTCACCTATGGAGTTCCTGGAGGGAACCACTGGTTGCATAAGAGAAGGAGCCACGTAATCATATTATGTTGTTCATATTGCCTGATAAACCCAGTCGATGTACTGGCTTGGCAATGGTTGTTGTATGCCTGATAAACCCAGTCGGTGTACTGGCTTGGCATTGGTTATTTGGGTGTTGTGGCGAAGGGTTGTTGGATGCCTGATAAACCCAGTCGGTGTACTGGCTTGGCAATGGTTGTTGTATGCCTGATAAACCCAGTCGGTGTAGTGGCTTGGCATTGGTTATTTGGGTGTTGTGGCGAAGGGTTGCTGGATGCCCGATAAACCCAATCGAAGAACTGGCTTGGAAATGGTTATTGTATGCTTGATAAACCCAGACGGCATACGGGCTTAGCATACTGATTTTTGAAATGCTTGATAAACCCAGTCGGCATACTGGCTTAGCATACTGATTTTTGAAATGCTTGATAAACCCAGTCGGCGTACTGGCTTAGCATACTGATTTTTGAAATGCTTGATAACCCCAGTCTGCGTACTGGCTTAGCATACTAATTTTAGGGATGTCTGATAAACCCAGTCGACATACTGGCTTGGCATTTCCTATTCGGATGATGTTGTGGAGCAACAGGTGTGCTGGCCAAGCATCCACCCCACAGGTGATTCAAAGCTTGTAAAGCAGAGAAGGAAACCTGTGGAGTAGCGAGGAAAAGCACAATACAGATAAGTATTCATTTCCATTTATTTCTTGTTTGGAATAATGAATATTTCAAGTATAAGTCTTCTAACAGCTAAGCCGATACACTATTGTTTCCTTGTTGGAAACCTTGGCCATTGCAGGAAGCAAGGACCCTGAAAGAACTATAAATCCTTGGTAAACCCAGAGAGTAACTGGTTGGAGCTATAAATGTTTGGTAAATCCAGAGAGTAACTGGTTGGGCGCTATAAAATTCTTGGTAAATTCAGAGAATAGTTGGTGGGAACATTAACCACTTGATGTTGTGGAGCAGCCGGCGTGCTGGCCAAACATTCCTTAATTAATTGATAAAAACCAGTCGGCGTACTGGCCTGACATTGCCTATTCGAATGGTTGTGGAGTAGCCTGCGTGCTGTCCCAACATTCGTTATTGTGTCCACGAGAAATCCAATGCTTGGAAAGCAAAGAAGGATCCTGTGGAATAAAGTGAAGACATCTGATACAGATAAGTATTTGGTTATCTTGCAACTTCTTGCTTATGAACCCTATGAAAATACATCAAACATGTGAATTGATTCAATGTTTGAGTGTAGGTATTGCTAGAAGCAAGGACTATGAAAGTATCTAGAGGATGCATGTGGACATGTGACCGTCCTAAAGAGAGCTCAGTATGAGCCGTAATGAAAGATGGTGCTAGTGGACATGTGTGGGTCACTAGCAGCCAAAGGTTCTGTAAGCAACAATGGGGAAGGGTTCCCTAGCTGAAAAGCATTGGACAGACCTTAGACACTAAGTGTCATAGCCAAGAAAGGGCAAGTCAATCATTCACATTGAAGTGAAAGAGGCTAAGGAGCATAGAACCACAAGTGATGGTGTGGCTCCGGATTGGAACAAGACTAAGAGGGGGAAAACTCTTACTCTTCTCTTTCCTTTCTGACTGATGCACCTTAAAAACAAAGGATTATTGAGTGCATGTCATAGCTGAAAATAGATTGTGTTCAATTGCTTGAAATATATTGTGAATGCTGAAATAGTTATTTTCCTGTGAAAGGATGAACATGAATGAGTTCATGTGTATGTGGGAAAGCATGAAATGTGTGGAAGTCTCATGAGTAAAGCATGGACGTTCCAAGTCAATTGGGAAAATAATTGGCTAATTTTGATATTGTGTTATGCTTGTCCTAATAAGAATTGCCATGATGACTCTCATAGGCAAGACACTGAAAGCCATTGTTGCGGCTGTTACTAGCCAAATGATTGCTAGTGAGAAAAGTGAGAGCTAGTTGTATACATTGATCATGGCCGTGGACCAAAAGCTATTTGGCTGGAAAATATCCCTAAATAGTTGTCGGGACAACGAGAAAGATGGCATCCATGAAATTCCAGACTTGTAGATCAGCTGGAAGGTAAATAAAAGAAAGGGATCGTTGTAGAGCAATGCCCACCTGCAGAGATGGCAGATCAAATCCAGCAGGAGCAGTTGTGGAAGCCAAAGGACTTGGTCCCGAAGGTTCAAATTAAAGCGATGAATGCAGGACAGACCTGCCACCAGTTGTGAATTTTGAGGCATGTGTAGAGTGGGTATATATTCCGAAGTGTTGGAACACCGAGGACGGTGTTATTCCAAGGGGAGGGGTATGTCACATCCCCATCTTGACCTTATAGCATTAAAATGTAAATGATGTAATATTGTTATAAAATCATGGTGAGGAGCTCAGGTCCAAGGCCCTGCCATCGATTTATTGGTGCATACGGTTTGCGTGCTAGCCAGACACATTGGAATTTCAACATCTTGTAAATATGCATTTTAATAAAATACCCACAACTAGCTATGCAATGCAACAAAGAGATGGGGGCATGATTTTACAAGGAATTGGGAGGGAAAACATTCAAACCCTTGAGCCAATCAAG
Source organism: Larix kaempferi (assembly GCA_027924585.1). NCBI lineage: Eukaryota > Viridiplantae > Streptophyta > Pinopsida > Pinales > Pinaceae > Larix > Larix kaempferi. The sequence goes on along the minus strand of BSBM01000020.1, from coordinate 6,849,227 downwards.
TCAAGCCAAGTGTCAATGAGAGAACCTATCAAACCCTCAACTACCCATGTTGACTTTTGTACCCAATCATTCATTCTCCCAAGAATTAGTTGAGGTAGTTAATGCCTTGGGAATGGAGAGGTATGGTTGTACAAATTCGAAGTATGGGCAAGCCACCCTTCATGGAAAAATGTGTTTGGCTTCCTTGGCAAGAAAAGAGCCATGAATTTGCTCCCCAAGCCATTACCCATCAACCAATTTTGCCTCTCTCACGTTTTTAGAGCTACCTAGGCGTTTTTCCTCCATGTTTTCCTGTGTTTTCTTGGTTTTTCAGTTGGGAAGAGGGCGTTTTTGGGTTGTAGAGTGGCTGGGAGTATGGGAGTGTGATTTGGGGTTTCATTGGGGCCATTTTTTCCATTTATATGCCCAAAATACCCATGGAAAATAGGGTTGGTTCCCTGTGGACAATTTCCCCATCCATAATCTATTTTTGGGTGTGCCCACGTTTTGGGGAAAATCTATGGCCATCTTGTTTGTGAATTCCATTGTTGGAAATGTGTATCCATGCCCAATGTTTGTGCTTGTTGTGTGAGAAATGAACATGTTGGGTATGGGTTATGGGTATCTGTTGTTTTGGCTTGAGCTTGAGTGCAAGCATCCAAGGTTATAATGTAGCCTGATAAACCCAGCTATGGACTGGCTTGGCTCAAATGAAATGCTTAATTGGCTGTGTATGACCTGAATGTCCCCTTTTCCTTGTAAGAATCATGCCCAACTCGGGGGTGGCCTTCGGACGGACTGAGTATATGTCGTCGAAGAGCCTACGGTTGGGTGGAACGTTGCAGCGACATAGCTAGTCGTTTGGGATAATTGCACAACGAAGATGAGTGTTTTTTGTCTATGTATTTACTTCTAAAATGTTATAATTCGATGGCTGATTTAATATGTTGAATGCATACAAAAGATGTGTGTGGATGAAGTTTTAATTCCGCTGTGCATATTGATTTAATTTGCATCTGCACACCTCTAAATTTATGTGTATGAATAAGATGAATGGGCTGAATTTTTATGAAAAGCCCCAGGAATCGACATCATGTTCCCTCCCTTTCCTTGGATGGATGGGTGGGTACGTGACATATACATTCCTCTTGGGCCCATGAAATAGGAGCCATTCCTAAAAATTATATCTATGTCCTCCTTTTTTGTCGAAGAGAAATGCATAGTATCCTCTATCACATAAGCAATGAAACAAATTTTGTTGGATCATAGGTTTTTGGTTCTTTGATACCTAAATTTCCATTGCTCTTGGAGAGGGCCATAACCTAGTAAATTGGCCTATGATCCCATGCTCAACTAGGGACAATATCTTTGTGTCGAGATGCAACTAAGGCAAGTTTGACATTAGGGGTTTAAGTGGCTTGCTTGACAAATTGAGACAGGTCATACACTAACTTGGAGGCCTTTTTTAATGACTACAAGAAATTGAATGCAACCACATTAAAGGATAGGGGCGAAGCAAGGCACCCTTTGGAGCCATGTCCAAAAGGAATGATACAACAAAGGAAGCAGTAAGGGGAAATCAAAGGATAAGGTAAGTAGAGCACACATTTATTTGCAATATACAAATACAACAATATATTTAGTACCAATATATGTTATATTAAATAGGCTAAACATTATGCTGGTAGTGGAAGCCAAGTGGCCTGTTGTCCCCCAGCAATAGTGACAGATGGTTTATCCTGTGATACCTTCCCTCCACGAAGTCCGCCATCATGCTAGTACTATCCAGTAAACCTAACCAGTGCGACCATTACCCCATTTTGAGTTTGTGGTCAATTCTTCCCCTGAAACTATTACTTTTCCTGATTAGAAAATTCCTAAGTGTGGTGGGCAAGGGGGTCTGGCACAATAATTCTCCCCCATCAAAACAAGAAGCGCCAGAAAGGAGAAGCATAAGCGTTGGGGCGCAGAACAATCATCCTCTTTTCAATTTGAATAAATTGACAGTATCCCATCCACATCCTCAAGGGCCCTTAGAGATTTGAAAGCCCTCACAAGGGTTACAAAATGATCTTTTATACCTAAAAATGAGAGGGATTGGGGGTCCTCATAAAATATCTGCCCTCAAGTGTATTATAAACAAATGGAAGCCTGCTATTATTTTTTTACAAGAGACCATGTCTTCGGCTGAAAAGGCCCGTCTCTTTTTCAAGGGCATATTGAAGGATTGGGTTGTATGCTCAATGGATGCTTTGGGACAATCGGGAGCCTTGCTTTGTGCCTAGAACCCAAGATGCTTATCCCTACAGGCTTACCAAGTTTCGTTGGGGATTCTACTAAAGGGGAACATTTTGGTTTTCTCTGAGGATGTTAATATGATAAATTGCTATGCTCCATATGTTAATAGGAAATTGTTTTGGGAATAGGCCTTGGATGATGGATATCTTCATCTTCCTAACCTTTTAGTTGTTGGTAACCTAAACCTTATACTTAATGCTTCAGAATTATGGGGCATCTCGACTAAATTGGAACTCCTCAGCAATTATTTCCAGCATATATTCTCGGTTGCGGGTTTGAACGACATTGCTCCGGTGACTATGGAACCAAGATGGAACAGTGGAAGAACTGGGGGTGATGGAGTCTCTAAACTTCTTGATGGTTTCATGCTCGAGGATCATTTTCGGGACACTGCTCATAGGTATCGGTCATGGGTGGAATATAATCCCATCTCAGACCATCAACCCATCTTCCTTGAAGTTGAATTTGATGGTCATAAAAATCCCTACCCCTTTAAATTCAACCACTCATGGTTGAAGGAAGATGATTTCAAATCCATGATTAGGAAGGAATGGCTAATTTTTAATTCTGATTCATTGGACTCTCCATCACACAAGCTGGTTCAAAAATTTAAACATTTGAAGAGGGTTTTCCTTCATTGGGAGCAAGCCAGGAAGAAACAAAATAGGGACGATCTCGACCGTATCAGTACACATATGGAGGCTCTTCATAGAACCAGTTTGTCAGGATCTCTAAGTGAACAAGACCTACTAACATTCCAAATGCTAGAAAAAAGCAGATTACAAATATTAAGAGGTGAAGAGGAGAGATGGAGGCTAAAAAGTAGAGCTTTATGGATTGCGTTGGGGGATCAAAACAACAAGTTTTTCCATAGATTTGTTGATTGCAGACAGGTAAACAACTCAATATGGTCTATTAAAGGGGATAATGGCTCATGGATCTCGACACAGAAGGAACTCTCTGTTGAAGCTATTAGACATTTTAAAAACTACTTCAGTGATAGTGACAACTTCTCTATTCGGGAACAATTTCAAGTGATAAGGTAATACCCTCACTTCTTTTCATATCTGCAGGGGAATGAAATACTCAATCTAGTTACCCTTGATGAAATTCGTAAGACTCTCAAGGGGTTTGCAAAATAGCCCTAGTCTAGATAGATGGACTACGAAGCTCTTCTTTGAATTCTTCAACATAGTGGGTGCAGATATCTTGGCTATGGTCGAGGAATCCAGGCTCACAGGTTAGGTATCAGTGGCTTTAAATACTACATTCATAGCTCTAATCCTGAAAGTATCTATGCTGGAAACTTTTGATGATTTTCGCCCTATCTCTCTTTATAACCTAGTCTACAAAGTGATTGCCAAAATCATCGTTCATAGGATGAAGCCGATGCTCTCGAGTTATATATCAAAGGAACAATTCGAATTTCTAGATAACAAGCAGATACTGGACTCCATATGGGTGACTCAAGAAGCTCTACACATCATTAAAGTAAAAAATATCAAGGGACTCATTCTTCAGTTAGATTTGACATGAGCATATGACAAAGTTCACTGGGGTTTCCTCGGACTTGCCCTCATGCAGATTGGGCTTCCGTGGAATGCTATTCGATGGATCGTGGCATGTGTCCCCTTGTTTAGTTATGGGATCCTGATAGATGGTACTCCTACATATTTCATTGCTAGCTCCTCTGGCCTTAGATAGGGGATCCCCCTATCGCCACTCATGTTCCTTATCGTAATCGAGGCTCTAAGCAGATTGATAATCAAAGCCAAAGAGAAAGCGAAAATCTGAGGCATAAATATTACTCCCAATATAACAATTACACATCAATTATTTGTTGATGATGTGATGCTTTTCAACCTCGACAAGCCTGGTGAATGGAGGTAAATAAAAAACTTACTTGATTTATTTTGCAGGTCTTCAGGAATGGTGATTAATGCTGCCAAATCCATTATACTCGAGCATAATATTGAGAAGGATACTATGACCAAGATAAATCATATATTACCTTTTCGAGTAACAAATCTCAATCAAGGAACCAAATATTTGGGTAATTACTTAAAACCCAACGATTACAGGATTTCGGATTGGCATTGGATTCTTCAGAGATTTAACAAAAGGATTCATTCATGGTGCTGGAAATGGTTGTCTATCGGAGGTAGGGTCACCTTGGCCACTTCGGTTCTACAAAACCTAGCGGTATATTGGCTCTCCTTAAGTAAAATCGCAAGATTATTTTCACAGGTATCAGTAGAAAAATTATCAACTTCATATGGTCCGGACTGACAAGAGGAAATATCATCTGATGGACTGGAAACAGATTGCTTCCCCCAAAGCACTTGGTGGATGGTCACTAAAAGACATATTTGTGTTTGTCGATGCTCTATTGGCAAAGAGCTTGTGGCGTGCTCTCAGTGTCGAGAGTCCTTGGAGTGCAATAATCAAAAGCAAATACTTCAGAAAGAAATCCATCATTGAATGGATTCGCTCGTCAAAAAAGATACAAAAGGGTATATCCAACATTTGGGTTGCACTTATATCTGCGGTCCCTGTTGTGACCAATTGGATTGCTTGGATGCCTAAAAATGGTCGTCATATTGTACTTGGTGAGGATCTGATCATCGTGGGACCTTTTCCCCACAAGTTTTCATGGGTATTGATTGTTGTCCTTAGATCAAAAGGTTACAGAACCCTCAATCACATTGTGAAAGCTATTATGTCTGCCAATGGTCCCCCGACCTGGTTAAATGCTACACAACTTGGTTTATCAGGTGGTCTGTCAAAGGAATGGTCGGATTATGTCTATGGTCTCCTCCATGGCTATGTGAGGATCAATGTATATGATGACCAATTTAAGTGGTATTGGAACACCCAAGATGGTACACTTACTTCAAAACATGCATATGATTCTATAATGTCTTCTCATCCTGTGGAGGTTCGATGGTGGTACTCGGATTGCTGGAAATGGCACATTTTGCACAAGATTAAGATATTCACCTGGCTCGTTATGGAAAATAAAACCTTAACATGGGACAATATTTTGAAGCAGGGTTTCACCAGTCCCAACATTTGCTCATTGTGTAAGAGGGATGCATAATCTATTTCTCATCTATTTCATTCGTGCTCATACACTGCTCATCTCTGGATTTCAATCAACCGCATTATATCCCCGAGCGGGGCCTGGGATGGCGACACTATTCAGGAGAGCTTGCAGCACTGGTTCATATTTAATCTTAAACATGGTGCTCTCACTTGTTTTATTATATGGGAAATTTGGCATGCTATGAATTTATGTATTTTCGAAGATAAATTCACAACTCTTGATTGGCTTTCTAGGAAAGCGGTGGCAGCCTTTCTAGAGACATCTAATTCCTCTAGACTTTCCTCTATTTGTGTGCGCTCGTCCCCTAAGCTTGTCCCTCCTCCTATGCAGGGCAGCAGGGCATTTTTTGTCGGTTCTTCTCAACATAGGGCTCGCTTATGTGGGGCAGGTGCATATATAATTTTGGATCAGTCTCGGCATTTTTCTGTTTGGATGAATAGTGGTATGGGTACCACCTCTCGTGGTGAACTCTTGGCTCTATGGCTAGCTCTTTTTTCGCTAAGTCTTGGCAAATTCCTCTACAACATATTGCTGGTGACTCTTTGTCAATTATTGAGTGGGATAAGGTTCATGGTTCTCTTCGCTCGATGACTCTCATTCCTTGGGTGTCTGAGGTGGAGACGATGCTATTGGACCTCCCACTAGTGTCTATCATCCATATCTACACAGATTTCAAGTCGATTGCGGACACTTTATCTAAGCAGGCTATATCAACCTTGGAGGGTTTCATCCATTTGAGTTCTGGTGTGACGACATACTTTCTTCCTCTGGACACGTGTTGGTGTTTTCCTCCTCATGAGATTACATGCGTCTTTTCTTTTTCCTTTATTGTTTTCGCATGGGAGCAATCCTCTCCCACGTCGTTTTATATTTGCCTTTGTCTTTGTTCATCTTAACTTTCCCGAGACATTTTATTTATGGAACTTGCCTCCTCGGCCGGTAGCGGCTTGTGTTGTTATATCTCGCACTTAGAGTTCGGCCTCATTATTTTTGTTGGTTCCTGTGTCATGTTTTTGATATCTCTAGACTTGACCTCTTATGGTTAGATGTTTATTGAGCTCTGTGGATTATGAAAAGGCCCCTCTATACTGTTAAAACACATATATTTTTATAATGAAAATATAGCTACTTTTGTGTATGAAAAAAAACTATGCATCACCACTAAACAATGCACATTACTTATCAATGTGTAACGAGACCCTAAACAATGCACATTACTTATCAATGTGTAACGAGACCCCTAAATTCTAGTCCCATGTTTTTGACCAAGTCTCAAATATTGTCTAAACACGTGAATAAGTTCGACTCAACGTACTAAATCATTTTTCTTAAATAAAAAGTCTTAAATCCCTCTCTCCCATTAAATACCATTAAACATGGCATTTTACCTATCCACGTCCATAAGAATCTATGGGCAATAAGTCTAATCGATTCCCTCTTTCTGTGAAGAAAGGATATGTACGCTTGAAAGGACATATAATCTTAAAAAAGGAAAAAAGTTTGTACTAAGGATCGCAGAGAAATAAAATATAATGCACTTTAAAATTTTCTAATGGACTAGTGTATCTTTCAAGTACCATCGGTAATTGTCCGACGACTTTAGTATTTATTTACTGTACACATATATTTAGAATGGATGTATTAATTGTACACGTGTACTATAATAACATGTGATGTTGGGTACTTTGTGTACACATTTGACCATAAGATGCACAAATTTTAATGATAGTACAAATATACTATTATTGTGAGAATCTAGTGTACTCGAAATGTCATTTTCACATTGCCATTCATTATCTTAAATTTGTCTTATACTCTAAGATACATCACATAAATCATTCATTTCTAGTATGTGTATGAATACGGCCAAGGTTAGGATGAAGGTCTTTGGTTGTTTGTTGTCTTTCAATTTATGAGGACATTAGTGGAAACGTGTTGCTTGGTTATGTTGGAGTTATAGGATATCAGGTTGGTTGTAAGCAGTTGATCACTTAGAAAGTTGGACATACATATATTTCATACATATACTTCAAATTGTATGATGCTACAAAGGTATGATATCATGGATAAGAGTTAAGGTTGTGAAGTTGAAGTGGTATGCTATAATTGTGATGTAGATCAAATGTTAATACAAGATCAATTATGTTTAAATTCAATATTGGTAGTAATCTCATATGTAAGTGTAAGTGTGAAGAGATATGAGTATTGGTTGTGTGATAGGGGTCGAGTGCAACGACGGTTGAAAGAAGTCGGTCTGTTGGGTTTGTATTGTTTTAAGTGTGCACTTGGCAAAGGGAGAATCTGCACAAACCAAAAGCACAATAATGCATGAATCAATAAAACTATAAAAACATACAACAAATACATTTTGTTATATTAATGAAAAAAATAAAATATATGTCAGTGGGGCTTTTGTTCATTGGTAAGGCTATAAAGTTATAAGTTATCCACCACATTTCCATTCTTGTTACGCCTTTCTTCACTTGAATAGCATGTTGTTTTACAGACTCTTGAGATTGAGTGTAAATCTTGGGTGATTTTGGCATGAATGATACCCTTTAGAACCTTACATTTAAGTTAAAGGAACTTTGTATTATGTAGTGCAACTCCGTAGGACGTGCTTAAAAGAATCACTTAAAAATATAAGTAAAAATTATACCAATTAACTACCAAGTCATAGTGAAAGTTATTCGCGTGGAAATATATGCAATACAATTGATTATCTTTTTAGAAAAGGGAAATATTTACTTGCTTTTTCCATTGAGAATTGCGCTAACACTCCTTCACTTCTAAAATTGGGAAGTGTATTCAAACCACATCCCACGAATTTGGCTAAAATTCACAATAGAGTTCATGCATAAATGTTTACAAAACGTAAATGAACACAAGGCACTATATGCTAAACATTGGGCACCTTATGTTGTTGTCAAAGCTTGGCTTCATTTAAACAAATACATATTCAAAAATCAACATCATAAGCTCAAGTCAATTTAATGTAAGCCATATACTATCACACAATAGAGTGGTTTCAATGCGTTAAAACTTCATATTCTATCTCTAATTGGTATCTATATTGTGGTGAATGCCAGTCAACTCAAGCCATATGAGACTCCTTTTTACCAAGAGGCAACCATTTCATTTCAGTGTGTTAAAACTTCTTACTCTATCTCTAATTTGTATCCATGTTGTTGTGAATGCCAATCAAATCAAGCCGCATGGGACTCCCTTTTACCAAGAGACAACCATTTCAAAAAAATTAGAGTATTTTGCTTTAAGATACATTCATAATGTTTGCTCCAAATCTACTTGGCAACATCAAATCCCATCTTAATTGGTGGGCCACAAATGCGCTTTACCCACTCAAGCCAATATCTCCAAAGAAATTGTACCCAATTTCTTCACAGGAATTTATAAAACTTATTATATTAAACGATTGTCTAAACATATGTTGTACCTCGCTTGTCTTTTTCATTTTAATCTTGTATGTTTATGAAACTTGGTAAAAAATCTCTCCAATTTTATACTTACACATTTAATATAAGTATATGACACATATACATTTTGAAAATTATATCTTTTATTTTTTTCATTATTATATTGGTATATTTAGGAAATTTAACCAAATATTGTTATTCACCATTTTGTACGCCTGTACATCTAAATTATATATTCTTATATATTTAATACAATTTAAAGTAACTCACAATTCGATAATAGGAAATTGCTCATATTAAAATTGAGCTTGAACTAGTTATATTTTAACATGTGAAAATACATTATTCATATTGAAAAAGTTTTTATTTTTATGTCCGTGTGACATATTGCAATGGTTTTGCACCTATTAGTCCCTTCGTACTAGCTAAATTTTGAAATTTTCAATCTTTTCTATAGTTAAACTTTTGTAAGAGTGCCTTGAAAACTGGAGCGGGGGTTTTGGATGGCCGTGTGTCCTCCGAAGTAAAAGCTTTCGATTGAAACGAAAGAACGGATTGCCCAGAAGAGTAATGGGTGCATGGCATGTTGGAGGAATTGTGCATGCACTGGTAGAATGGGATCATCATGAATGCGATGATGTCATTGACCACGCCAGCATTACTAGAGTGTGGGAAGCTGCAATCAAACATGGCTTTCTTCATTTCAATTCCATCAAAGCCAACTATTAAAATCACTAATTGATGCAAATTGTGAGGTTTCAGACAAGGTGGATTTTAAAGTGATGGAAATACATAGTAGTTTTATTGAAGTGTGTGTGTTGTGGGTTTGTTGTCTATTTGAAATAAATAGGAGTAAGGTAAAACTGTCATTTAGATGAGTGAGTTGTGTTTCATGATATGTTTAAAAGACATGCAACTCTGTAACTTGGTGTGTAATATTCTTACTATAATAATAACATATTCATTATAACTAATTTGTAATTGTTTTTTTTTCAATTTCAATATTTCACATGGTATCACCTCCACCATTAATTATTGGAATGGGTGGTTCTTAAAACTTGTATTAAGCATTTGGCTGGAGTAGAAAATAAATAAGTTTGATGTTCATATGGTCATGGCACATATAACATGTTTATGGATGTTATAAGTGATTGTTTTCATATAATTTTAATGATAAAGAGTGATTTGTGATATTGCTCGCGTAATTCTTAGTTTAGAGTCACGGTAGAGTGATTTGTGAGGTTGCTTATGTAATTTTTAGTTGGAGTAATTTAAATTAATCAACATAATGTATTGATTTTTTTAGTTAAATTTAAATTTAATTTTTAATTGATAAATAATTTTAATTTTTAAAATATTTTTATATCTCAGCTATGCTAGCAGAACCATCTAACTTAGTGTCGGTGAATTTGCATAAGTCAGAAATTGTGCCACTAACAACTTAATTGTTCTCCATAAAATTAATTTGGATAATATCATTTTGGTACAATCTATAAAAAAACATAGATACTAATTCACCCTAAATTCTAAAATGTAATTATCTACAATTTCAATAATTATTCTAAATTATTTACTAAATTTTAGAAAAAAAATATAAACAAACCATTTTTATTAAATTATACTAAATAAAATATCTCATATGGTGGCGTAAGTTGACCAAAATTTGTGAAAAAAAAAGTAGCCTCAAAACCTGCAGTCTCTCATTCCCCGGAGCCCATCTAGATAGTAGCAACCTGGAGGCTAATTGTGGTAGAAGTGATCTCTTTTATTATTCAATGGAATGACATGGTGATTGGGAAGGTGGTATCCATTTTCATGTTGTTCATTATTCATCACTTATGATAAACACACCCATAACATCACAACCATATGTATAATGTTGAAACCCGTTTATAAGGTACCCCATTACCAATATCATGTAACAACATAACACTAACTTGGCTCATATGATGGTGCATTACAGGGGGTCGCTTTGTCAACTGGGCCATTAAAACATTAATTTAGCCTACTACCTAGTACATGCAATGACTGGGTGATGTTTGCACAAAGATAAAAAAAATTAAGTGCATAATTGACTGCTATATGATATCACTTCCAATCACATACCACTTTACCATGTATAACTCAAACATCAACCATTTGTTCCAAAACATACCATGCACGACTATATATTGTAAACCATGAAATCAATACAAACCTTCACCAATACACTTGCATGCATACCATGGTTTGTCATTAGCTCAATACTTATTTATCTTACCACTTGCTAAGTAGTGTTTCTCATGCTTAAATTCATAGTTGAGTGCTCAGTGGTATGGTGCATTGTTGTTAAAGCATATTGTTTTGTAACATCAAACTTAAACTATATCATTAAAGCAATTTGCTTTGTACTAAACAAAGCTCAAACGATTCATATAAATATGGGAAATGAACACATGATAGTGATGTTGGAACTCTTATATTGTGTCAAATGCTATCAAGACTATGGCGCTTGACTTTCGTGATCAACAATCTTCGATTTAGTGTGATCCTTTATTGCTGCCATGGTAATCTTTTCAAAATACAACTGAGGAAGAGGAATAATGGCATCGTTTATTGTGATCACAGAGACCATTTACCTCCATCGATGGCATGAAAACTCATTTCCAACAACACTAAATTAATGTCTCTACATTACTTACGACACTATTCATGTTCTTCTTTTTCATAGCATGATGTGGTTCTTGTTTGCATGAGCTTGCTTGCACGTGTTTCTTGATTCATGTGTGTCCATGCATTGAGGTGGCGAATAGGCAGGAGATTGCATGCAGAAGTGCGCAGATGTTAGGCTTCCATCGACGTGGATCAAGAGGCGAATAGACAAGACTGTCGACAGGTTCCAATGGTAAGACAACTCGGACATATGGCAGGCAATGATGCACCATATCGCAGTCAGGCCAACACGTAAAACAATGTATACAAAACCTTGACGCTAGAAGGGTGACATGCTTGCAGATCATTTTGGACATGGCTAGTCATGAAATGTACTCATGCAGTCCCCAGAGGACATACACCATCGACACTGCAGGTGGCCAGGAACAATGAGCATAGTCGGACATCCTACATAAGAGACAAAACAAAACACCCAACACGTGACAAACAAGAGAGAAGGGAATCAAATGTGGGGTGGTATGAATACCTATTTCTAATAACCATCGTCTGTTATACTTCAACGACATGAAGACTTGACGATCAAGACGGTCCTCCTTATGCACTGACATTATTCACAGTCCTCATTTGTTACTATCACATGGACATTTTGTTGCTATCACACGGACATTGCTGCTTGCAACTCTCGTTTAATATAAAATTCTTCTTATTAAAATTTAACTTGAATTAGTTATTATATTTTAACATGTGAAAATGCATTGTTCATATTGAAAAAGTCTATTATCAAAGAGAATGTTTAACTACGGCATTTAAAATATTTACTTAATAAAAGTAAAATAATCTTTTATAATTTTTTTTAAACTATTACATTTAAAACATTTACTTAATAAAAATAAAATGTTTTTTTTCAAGACGAAAAAACTGTACTTTTGTTGCTATTACTAGTAATCAAAAAGTACATCTCCACCTCTAATAATCATGGCTGATCATTTGGGACCATTTCGAAAATCAACCTAGCCCAAAAGCCAGAGCAACATGCGATATTGTCTGACAACAAAAATACCAACTATAAACATCAAAAGACATAGATCCAACTCCAAGCTTAGGAACTAAAGTGAATCTATCCTTCACAGATAATCTTCAAAAAGATAAAAATATCCTGCATGCGTCACAATCCCCTCCGTCCGCTCTTCCCATAAAAGCCATCCATCTTCACCATTTAAGGCTTCTTTGGAGAGTGCATCAACAACATTGTTGAACTCTCTATCGATATGATCTATAGATATATCATGAAAAGTATTCAATAAGGATTCAATCCTTCTGCACCAATGAGTGTAATGGATCGCCTGAAGTCTAAAAGCTTTTCTATCCCATTGAACAATTATCGACGAGTCTCCAAAGATATTGATAGAGTCAATCCCGAACATATTTGTAACTTTCAGAATGCCCCAGAGAGATAGCAATTCGGCTTTAGTGTTGGTACCTGATCCACAAGATAATTTCATTATGAAACTAATCTCCTTGCATATATTCAAGTATAGGCCAACTCCACATCTGCCTCCTGACGAAGCACCATCAAAGAACCCAGTGGCCTTGTTTGTAATGACCAAATCAAAATGTATATGATTTGCATGAGAGATCTTATGCTCAGAGGCGTACATGCTGAAGGAAGTTACAATATTCTTCCTAACAAGTATAGGAGAGGAAACAACATTATGAAACAAAGCTTTGTTTCGTGTTTTCCACAATTCCCAAGTCACCAATGTGGGAAAAGACTTATATTTTTTTTATGATTTTGAACCCAACACCTGTAGGAATCTTCAAAATCATTATGCAGCCAATCATTTGATATCTTTACGGCAATACAGGTCTCATCCCAAACCTGAACAGAAAAAGGACAAAGAACAAACAAGTGGTTCATGTTTTCGCCTTCAACTTTGCATAGAATACACCGATTGGGTCCGTGGTATCCTCTTCTCATAAGATTTCCCCATGTTAGAATTATGTTTTAAAAAACAAACCAAGTGAAACATTTGACTTTCAATGGAATCTTCCACTTCCAAAGCACCGAGAACCACCACTTGGTTTCCCCTGTAATATGTTCATCAACTTTTGATTTATTAAATTTACATGACATAATAAAACAAGAGTTGCATGCGGCTTAGTCCCTGCCTTCTCTAAAAACAAAATTAAAAAAGAAAAGAAAAACAAATGATTGAATATCATTCATTTTTTTAAACATAAACTCTTTAAAAAAAATCATTAACACATAATTGGCACAATGCGGCATGATTGGCATATTACAAGTATATCGGTCATTGTCATTCTAAATGTATGTCACAATCTGCTGATAGTAAAATGTATTATGGAAAATAACATAATTATATGGTAGAATGTACCATGACTATCTTAAGTTTTATACATCATTACATGGTGATGTGCCATGGATGCTATAAAATACAAAATGAAAAACAAGTAATGTTTTAAAGCTAAGATCCTACTTGGAATAATCATCATTAAATATTGAAAAATATTTCCGTATATAGAGACAAATTACTCATAATGCTTTTATGCTAAGTTGCTCCCCAAAATGCAAAATGAGTACTCGCAACATATTTCAAATTCATTGAATAATGATGTTTAGGATTTTGCCAAGAAAATTTTAAAGTTTAAAGGTCTCCATGTTTTGAAACTTAGATATAAGTTTAAGTTTATTCTATGAAATTTATTTTCAAATTTAGAAATATTGTGGAAAGCTAAGTTGTCTTGTGTTTCCAATCAACAATTTAAATATAAATTTAGAAACAAAAAAAAACAAATAAATAATATAACTACAATTCACATGAAATTCATATGAAATATGATATAAAAACCAATATACTTTTTTTAATTGCATTTAAAAAAGACATTGCAACATTTCACACAACGTGTTACATATGATCCAATATTTAATCATCGTTTCCTTTTGCAAGTATGTAGTATTCATATGTATGAAAAAATAACACATTACTCATAATACCATCATCAATAAATTTGAGAACATTGTTAAAATGTCTCATTCAATATTCATCAATAAATTTGAGAACATTGTTAAAATGTCTCATTCGATATTCTTATAAGAATCACCTAAGCTAACTTCCCATCCATTCGTTCAATTTATTGTTGCATTTTAGTACTTTCTAACGTTTCTAGTCTTCATTATTCAAAGTAATGATTATTACTCAATGGAGCTAAAAGGTACCATAATTTCAAACATATAAGCACATGAAGTATATATATATATATATATATATATATATATATATATATATATATATATATATATTCTCTCAGAATTTCAAATATACAAGCACATAATTTCAAATATATAAGCACATGGAGCGCACACACATGTGTGTGTGGATCCTCAAAGATTACATTGTGCCTGAAACCAAGCTTGGAAAAGAGGATATTAAGTACCATGAGCTTTATAAATCTCTTCGAGAGGAGATTCCTCTCACCCATGTCTTGGTTGACCTTGCAAAGAACCATGACCGGTTCCAAAGGATCCTAATTAATAAGTAGATGCTTTGGAAGGATGTGCTCCTAGCCATAAAAATGACTACTGCATATTTTTTGGATAATATTTATAATAGTTTTGTATTTAAGTCTTGTTGGATTTTGCTAAAGAGGACTTTTAAAGGTTTGATTCATGGTGCCGATTGTAATTTGTTTTGGCACTCGTACCTTGAGTGAGCAAGCATCATTTGTATACTTTATTTTTGGGATATCACATATCAACACATGGAGCACAATATATGCACATATATTCCAATCTAAGATGAGTAATTAAATGAAAGCATGACCGACACATAAAGTGAAGACTATAAAGTCTTAATATTCCAACGCATGGTGGAATTAAAAGGATTTCTACGTTTGAATGTGCACACAAAATCAAAGGAAATCTACGAATGTTCAATATTGCATTCACCATTTCTTTAAAAACCACCCAAATAGCTAATGATGCAAAGACCAGATTGAACTTATGTACCATACAATGTATAATTCTTAAGAATTGAAAAAATATGGTGAAACATCATGCCTCTTCGATGTTCAGTATGACATAGATAAATTACAATGCTCCTTTCTCTCTGGCTTCTCACGTTAAAGCATATAATGTGTGTACAATTATATATCATAGACTGCATTGAGAAGAAGGGGCCCACACAGCTTGGAAACATAAAATCAATATACATTGAAGCATTTACAATTTGTCACTTTCCCATGATTAATTCCTCCTTGGGCACATTGGTAAATTAAGAATACATTTAATAAAAACTGTGTGTTGCCTCATACTACGCAAAATGAGGCTTGAATGGTAAGTATCTACATGTATATACAACCATGCAATAAACTCTAATTGCTAACTACACAACCATGCAATAAACTCTACCAATCTATTGATCATCATTTTATCACAAATATGCTCATGCTGCTGAAAAGAGAGAAATGACAGATTTGTCGACAGTCCTCAATCTAAAATTGTGAAAATTAAAAGAATTCATATGATATTAGCATATATTATTTTCTAGTTAATTCTTAGAAGGAATTTAAAAGCATTTACTATTTACAGTCATACAACCTTACTATTGATGACTGGAAAAATATGTATACACTAAAAAAACACTTTGTCTGAAACCTCGAAAACAATTAAAAGTAAAAAAATATCATACCAGATTGAATAAGTAACTAGAAAATGGTGAACACATTTTTGTCTACATGCAATCCAGAGTCACATACACAATTATTACTTCATTTATAATGAGTGGATGGTATTAGAAATATATTATATACATATATAAACCACTACTTTTTTTTAATTATAAAAAAAGGTCTAGGCCGAACTGGAAGACCCATAGTTACAAAAATGCTCCATATACTGAGTAATGGAGTTCATATAGTTACATATTCCGTGAACAAAAACAAACTACAAAAATGTTACATTCTTCCAAGTTCCAGTTGTTTCTGTATGCCTGACTGGTATAGACCCGGATAAACTGACTTAAAAGTAAAATACATTTATACTTCATATAACATCATTGGAGTGAAAATGATCCTAAGATCATGTAGATACTAAAATCTAATCAGCCTTACAAGGGGAACGCGAATCCCCATCACCAGTCTTTTCATTAACATCTGCAGTTCCAGGATTGACCAAACCTAACAAATTCATGGCCATTGCAGAGCTGGAAGCTTGTATATTGCCAACATCCTGAACCAAATCCTGCAAAACTTTTATAATTTTTTCATGAACATCATATTTCTCTTTTCAGAACTCAATTTCAATTCTTGCCCGTATCAATTTCTACCTCATATGATTTAGTTGAGCTTCCAGAAAGTCATGTTTAATGTTACCTATGAGTTGATCCCTCTTGCCAATCTTTTTTCAATGAGCAAGATTCAAAATCTCACTGCTCCTATTATCCTTCTGCCCATCCTGTAGATTGACTAACACTCTCGCTGCGAGATCCTTGTTATATTTTTCCTGATCCATTACATCTTGAAGGGATATTACAATCTGACTGAGAATGGCAACCCTATTACAATCTGACTGAGAATGGCAACCCTAGGAATGTCTTGAAAAATATCCAACAGAACAGAAACTACCTGCGAAAAGGAGCAAAGAGAAAAGATAGAGAGCAAGTCCTCCCCAAACTGTCAACTTTCTCAGGGTTTTTGAGTAAAATCAAGCTCATACCAAAAGTATGGCATACAATACACCCAACAATCTTCCCAATCTTGCAATAATTCTCACCACCCCAACAAATATTAGCATGACAATCACTGACCTGAGATTGAAAAACCAATTGGTTCAAGAAATAAAAAATAAAGCCTTCCAATAGAATCTAAGTAAATGTTTTCTGTGCAGATTTATACATTGCAGTCAATGTAGAAACAAGAGACAATCACGTTATGATGTCATTGTTCTAAAATCTTTTTGCTTTGGATTAAACCATTTATACAAATGCACACTACGTTTATTCTCTTACATAATAAGTTGTATAGTACAATTTATATAAATCAACACATTTATAAATTGCTCCAATTCCTGCAAGCCCAAGTTAGTAGAGTCCATAGTTAGCCCTTTGAATATAGTAAGGCTGTGTTTGGGAAGATATTTGGCTTACATGAACATGAAGTGTGTGGCTGCGCATATTATCCGACATTATCGTGTAAGAATCGGTCCAGAATAACCTGTCAAGCCGAAATTTGGGCCCACTCTCTTCATGGAGCATGGGCTGAAGGTAACAATGCAGGCAAGAAACGACATTTGTCTCTAAAATCTTGCAAGTGCAAAGGATGGATTCATTCATGAGCACAATGGTAGCTTCAATATTTTGTGTAGCTCAAAGAATTTTCCAGAGGGCAGTTTTTACCTTCTGTGTTTAATAAAGGCTCCCATTGTTACTTTGCAAGATTCGCCTGAGCATAGAAACAAGATCCTCAGCAGAGAAACACGATGTGCTTGAGCGACAGAGCAGGGTTATGCATTATATGCATGGTGCAAGAAACAATAGAGAAATGCAAGCAAATTATGGGTTGACATACCATTACCTGGAAAGAGGAAAATGGAATTTCCTTCTTGAGACTAACGCATTTGCACAATAGACGAATAGAAAGGAGAATGACATTATTTTCTTGATGAACGCCTCTGCACAACAAATGAAGATTATCATAAGAATTTAACAAGAACTTGGTTTAAGGCGAACCTGAAGGCTAAAAAATTCTTCACAGGGCTAAGCCCTAGTAGAGACTCATAAGACCACAATGTATAGATCCGTAAACAATGTATGAAGCAAATAATAATCACATAAAGTTCCTCTTAAACCAAAACTGCAGCTGGCAAAAGTATGGCGGTACCTTCTCATTCAATACACCTGTCAACTTAGAGGATGCACAAGTGTTGCATGGTATTATTGCATATGCTTCGTGGCAATATGCCAACCAACCTTGCCCACCCAGGTTACCCTGGTCACTATATTAAATACAAACCTGTGTATAATAATGCTCATATGACAAGTTCGCAGGTAAGGTTAAATACAAACATGTGTATAATAATGTTCATTGACAAGTCTGCAGGTGGTTAAGGTAAACGTAAGCTGAAGGTAAAGGTAAGTGTTTTTTATTTTTTTAATACGTGACAATGATACAAATTGTCAATTCAAACTCTCTCATCCAATAAAAACTGAAAATCATTTTTCAAAAAATAATTTATAAATACGTATTTTAATCTAACTTTGATATATCTTTAGAAAAAATGAAATATCTATATCAACTAATACAAAAACACGGAACATATAATCTCTACCTACAACACGGACAAATAAAATAAAATAAAAAATATTAAATTAACATAATAAAAGAAAGAGGATAAACATTAACTCCAAAACTCTACATATAACACCTTGGACCAAATACAAAAGCACCTTTGAAAACTTGTTGGAATCCTTCTCTTGGATCGCTGAATGTGAATTTGCCTTTAATCTACTCTAAACTTTCATGCATACCATGAAACAAATTCATGTAAATCTTCCTTGCGAAACATACATGACCACTGATACTAAAGCAGCTACAAAACTTGAACTAGAGGCAAGAAAAAAATGGCACCAATATAAGATTGGTGACATTTTACACGTGAGAACGCATGTGGGTTTTAACCAAACTCGCCCGTAACCCAAACTCTACTCATACACACTTGGTAACCTGTGTGCCATTATCATCGCCCCGGCCCGTAACCCATATTCTACTCGTATACACTTGGTAAACTGTGTGCCATTATCATCACCTTGGTGACATTTTACACGTGAGAACGCATGTGGGTTTTAACCAAACTCGCCCGTAACCCAAACTCTACCCTCATACACAGTTGGTAACCTGTGTGCCATTATCATCGCCCGTAACCCATACTCTACTCGTACACACTTGGTAAACTGTGTGCCATTATCCTCACCTACGGTGACAGCAGAGCGATAGAGAGGTACGTTGAACAGGGAGGTGAACCTGCGGAATTCATGTTCACAGCTCCCATCTCTTGGCGAACGGAGGTAGAAATTCAAATTAACTTGGAATTTTAGTTCCCAACTTCTGTTTGAGAAGGTAAGATTTTTATCGTGGCCTCCTCTCTATGACATTGCTTCTGTAAGCTTTTGTAAGCATGTAAACTGCAGTATTTTGTGTTTAACAGAATTTCCTATGCATGCCTTTGGCTTTGTAAATACTAGGAAGCTCATGTATGCGTGCAAGGTTCAAAATTTTGTGGAAGTATGGCAAAGCTAAATAGTAGTAGAATTCTGATCACATAAACAAAGAACATCATTCTGTTAACAACAGAGCTTAGTGACATATTGCGGTAGCTGAAGAAATGTATGGTAGGGTTATGATACCTAGAGTAGGTTATGTGAGGTGTTGAGGTACAATAAACCATGAAGCAACTTGAAAGAGTACCCAACTGACTAATGTGAAGCACACACTACCTTTATTTTAACAGGAGGGTGAGGGTTTAGTTATAGTCATGGGTGGGAATGGAGAAATGCTGAAGACTGCTGGTATTCCAAATTTGGTGCATTTTTCATTTCCTTAGAATACCCTTCTGAAATACTCATTCAATATACGAGTGGCTGGCTTTTCCTCCACGACCCACATGCAACATTAACTCCATGGCCAACACTGAGGAATATATTTTCAGTGTTCTTATGTTTGATGGTTTTATAACCTGGGGCCAATCATACACGCTGCACTGCAGTGCTGATGATGGCAAGTTGATAGGTTAACTGAGAATTAACTCGTGCTGAACCAGAGCTTATACGTTTCTTGCTCATAAGAGGAGAGTAAAAGTCCAGGCAGATTTCTGGATGAAATTTTTTCTGTGCGTTCTTCATTGCGCTTCTGTTTTCATCGGTAGATTATATAGGCTCAGGTATCTTATTTTTATGTGGTAATGCTTGCTTTTTATGGCACAGTTCTGATTGCAGGCATGGTTTTTTGTAATTTTATGCATGATCGTACGTGTTGCATCGTGTATGAACATTTACATGCGTATGAATCTAACTTAGTATAACTGGGATGGTTTGTATATGGTGGGAAATGATTCACATTAGCATCATGACAAGGATGCTACATTCCTCTTCAAGTTTTACTATAGGAATACGAGGATAAATACAAGGGGTATTACTAGTATATATGCTAACTTCCAATTGTGATATATAAAGATTTGGACGCACTGTAAGATGTGGGAAGTGGGCATGACCCCATCTTTGTAACAGGTACCATGAGAGTTTGAAATGATTTTGTGCTTACCAAATGGTCAGGTAGTCTTTGACATCAACTTTTTGATAAGAGACTAGAAAAATTGGTGGAGATTTGTGGTAAGTGGGCATGACCTCATCTTTGTTAGTGGCATGTGTGAGAGCTTGAATGCTTTGTGCTAGCTATTATAAGTTAGTCTTAGATATGAACCTTTAGGCAAGTGACTAGAATATGGTGGATTTCAAAAATTCGAAAGTGTGTTTCATCACGATCACCTTTATTCAGTTTCGTCCTTAATTGCAACTGTTAAACATTGTGTTTTCTCGTGGACACAAAGTAGTAGAGCAGCTCTCCAAGGAGATTCCTTTATGGAATTTTGCAATTTTATTATATTTATTAAAGTTTTCCATACATATAGATGTGATATTTATTTATTTCTCTAGCCTAGTGGGTTAGCGCAATCGATTCTAATGGACTATTTCAAGGTCGCTTCACCATAAGGTCTTTGATGCTAGTTCGATTGAGGTTCGAGTCCAGTTGAGTTTTGCTGGGTTGTCGACTGATACTGTAGCTGGCGGTTGAGCTACTACTCTCCATCTAGATATTCAGGGGAAGGGAGGAGGATCCCACAAGGTTTTCCTTGCAAAAAATGATGATAGGATATTTATCTAGTTTTTTTATCTAAAGATCTCACAAGTTTTTTCTCAAGGAAATATTATTTTATTTGGGATATTGATGCTCATAGTAATTAATATATGCTAGTGGATATTTTCCTAAGCAAAGTCTTGGATCACCATGTATATTATTCTATTTATTTCCTTTTGTCCCGTGGGGATCAAATTGATGGCCTTTAAAATAGAGATGGGAGTATGTGTACTAGAATGGAGATGAGGTTATAAACACTTCTTAACAAAATGTAGTTGAATGAGGAGTCGGGACTTGCTTGACATGGTCGGTCGGAGGTCGAGGAAGAGACAATGAAAGTTCAAGGGTAAGCTGCACTATATGTGTATATTGTATATTGTATATATATTTAGATAGATGACATAGATAGTGGCATATCATCTTTTTTAAATAGATAGATAGTGGCATGATATGAATCCTAGATTCTCCTTTTGTTGTTTGGAATCTTCAATGGCTTTGAAATTGCTACGACAACAATACAAGGACAAATATAGGGATATCGTTAAAAGATGTTGGAATTCCAATGTTAAGAAATGGATACCTATCGAGACACTTCTAGATGTGGTAAGTATGCATATCTCATCTTGGTTATAGGCACCCATTGGAGCTCAAATTGATTTGTGCTACCAATCTTTAGGTACTTTAACATATTGACCTTTAAACACGAGGCTAGAAAGTTTTTGGTGTTCGAGGATACAAAGTCATAGTTTGTTCCATCGTTGTTTATCTTTCTTCATTTCTCTCCTTGATTGCAATTGTAGAACAATTCAAATTCTAATGGATAGAAGTTTGTAGAAGGTTTCCCGAAGGAGATACTTTTCTTCAAGTTTTCCACTTTTTTTCTAAACTTTACAATAGACATAGATCAGAACCTTATGTTCTATCTTTATTTAAATTTTTACATTTTTCTTCCTAGAGTAATGTTTTTTTTTTTGGATGTTCAAGCTTATATTGGAAATTATTGCACACCGATGAAGATTTTTTTAAACAAGGTCTTGCATTAGCTTAGATGTTACTCAAATTATTTGCCCTTGTCACATGGAAGAAAATTGATGGCACTTGGACAATACATGACTAGTTAAGGATTTACATGATTTTGAAATTGACACTGGTGGCTATGAGGACAAGTACAAGGGTATTGATACTATATGTTAGAATTGCAATGGTATGATACAAACAATTATCGAGCACTTTAAATGTTATAAGTGGGAATGTCCTCAGATTCATTATAGGTATTGTTGAGAGCTCAAAATGATTTGTATTGTAGATTGTGAATCATATTATAAATGTTGCTTTTGTACAACTTCTGGTAAGAGGACATAAAATTTGGTGGAATTTGGGGTTCATAGTTGTAGTTTCTCTCATTATTGACCACCTTTCTTCATTTATTTCTTGCTTGTGACTATTGGAATTTCTTGTTTCTAGTGGATAAAAATTACTAGAGGATCTCCCTAAGCATATTTCATCATTGGCATTTGCTAATTTTCTTCAGCGTTTAGTTAGACATATATATATTTTGATCCATATCTTAGATTCACATTTTTTTTAATCAAAATAGTGTTATTATGTTTGGGGATTTTAATGCTTGTATTCAACTTGCCAAGTAGAGATTATCCTAAAAAAAGTATGCAATTACCATAGATGTTACTCTAATTATTTGCTTTTCTTATGAAGAACAAATTGATGGTAGTTAGAATATAGGTGAGAAAAAGTATATTGGAATGAAGATGAAAATATACACACTTTTTGACAAATTATAACTAGATGAGGACTTGACATGGTTGGTCACAATTTAAGGAAATAAGGTTTAGAGTACATAGAGTTGAGATTAAGGAATGATGAGGAGTGTGATATACTTAACAAAATATTTACATACAATGATCACCATTATTTAGTTCTCTTTGATTACAATTATTAGAAACTTGGAATAATTGTGGATAAAATTCAATAGAGGATCTTCCCAAGGAGATTTCTTCATTGAAGTTTGCTATTCTTCTCTTGCTTTAGTAAATTTTGCTGTAAAAATTGATTGCTACTAAATTAAAAAATTTATTGCTACTCCTTTTTTTAAAGAGGATCTAATCAATTTTTACAACAAAATTTAAATTTAGATCCTCTTGAAATGTCAATTTAAATTGCCATAAATTTTGCTTTAGTAAATCTTTGCAATTTTTAAAGAGGTTGACAAATTCTTGATAGTCAAAGGCCAAATTTCCTTGTCATCGCTAATGTCTCATTGAAGTTGAACTATACTTAAGATTATTGTTGTAGTCTTCGAGGAGGTCTTGTACCCAAGTTGGCTAATAGATGGAAATGGTATCGAAGGTGGGTGATTCATTTTGTTGGGATAAAACATTTGCAACCACGTTTTTGTCATGAGGATATTTTAATATATTCTATTGAAGAGAACCTCCTCTCGTTGTAGTTTTTTGCTAGAACTTGGAGAATAAAGTCGCTACTTTTATTTCTTTTGTGTTAGTGTAAGTGGGAAATATAAAATATTGCAGAAGTAGATTGAAGATAGAAGTGTTTAATGCCTAAGTGTGGAATATTTCTTCAAATGATCATGAACTATGTATGACAAGGTTGAGGCAATTTCAAGTCTTAGCCTGTTTTACTTACTAAGTAACTTTAATTTTAAGCTCATAATATAATGGTTCTTGTAGTGGAATTTCTAGACTTTGCATATAGGTTAATGTTGAAATTTCACAATAACCCAACAACTGATTTCTGTCTCCAATAAATTATTTACCACATGTTAATGCACATTAATTTGAAAGCATTCAAATCTGAAATATACGAGCAAAAATACATTGAGATATGAACTAAAAATAGCAGTGGAAAACGAACAGTAAACAACCATTCAACCACATATTTGACACAGTGATTTTCTGGGCAATGCCCCTGGAAAAACCCCAAGGGAAAACCAGTCAACGAGAGAGAGTTTTTATTATGTAGCCTGTTACCAACTAGGTTGCACTCAGATGGACTTGCAAGTGATCTGCCAAAGTATGGACAAATTCCTTGTGCATAATCAAAGTTCAAAAGTCCATGCAGGCCCATATGTTGTAAAGTCCTTTTTCTTTTTCCCATATGTTCATACCCACTGGAGGGAGTTGTGATAAAATGTCATAGCATGATGGAATAATGTAACAAACTTGGCCTCCTAGGACTTTGACATCAATCCGACTAGCCCAAAGTGTTTTTTCCTTGTTAATTATAGGTTGCTCTTCAATGACTTATAATTTTCGAGTTTTTCACTCAAACCTCCAAAGTTGGGGTGGTCGTCTTGGTGGTTAGGCATTAGGAGGTTATTAAAGTGTCAATGTATATTAACATTCTAGGCATTATTTTAGAGTCATATGAACATGTGCTAGGTCCCCCATAATTTTTTTTAGTTTTTACAAATAAAATTTTTTCTCGTAAAATGGGCAATTATTTAAGGTTTTAGTTGTAAAAAATAAAAGTCATAAAAAAGTGGTTAGGAGGTGGAATTTTCCATGGGGGTGTCGTTTTCTAACTCAAAGCACCCACTATACCCCTAAACCCACTTTGAGAATAATTTGAGTGATTATTTATCACTAAAATTAATTTTCTCTCGAAAATGAGCAAAGAAACATAATAATTGGCCAAAAAAGACAAAATAAAGTCTAAATCGACATTCCAAAATTCATGGGAACATGTTGGGGGCAGAATCTCAGTGAAGGCGAGTTCATCAGGAGTAGATGGCAAGTTAACTAGACTAAAGATTTAGTGGTTGAACCTCTCAATCAGAGGTGGCGCATTTGAGGATAATGAGGGCGCATTCATAGAGAGGGCACATCTTTGATTGATGAAGTGGCTCCAATCAAGAGGGGGCGCATCTACCAGGTGTGATGTGTCCCAATTTAAGTCTAATTCACTCGAAGCAACCTCAGTGAGCACACGAGTTCACTTCTCTTCATCACCAGTCAACTATCAGTCAGGAAGTGCGCCCCTCCTTGGGAAATGTGCCCCCTGGGTCTCTGGTTATCTATTTAAGCAAATGAATGCTTCATTGTTTGGCATCAGAAGGTGGAACCTTTGTTTGCATTCCATTGTAATATTTTTTAGTTTGGCATTTAATAAAAGGCTTTGGAGGCTAGTTTGGTGTGATCATTGGGTGTTTGGATGCTTAATGCTCTCTGAGCTAATGAGGTAACCTGTGTATTTTGCTAATTTGTTTATTGTTGAAGTTAGCTTGGATTTTGAAGGGAATTACATTCCAGTAGGGTAAGAAGTAAAACTTGTTAGTTTGCTTCTTATTGTTAGTTGTATGAGAATGCTTAGAAACATATGTAATTTCTTGTTTGAATGCATGTTGCTCTAAGTCTCTCTTATTTTTAACACCAATACCTTTAACTCCCTTTTGCAATTTTCGTGAAGTGTTTGTAGGTTATCTAATCTGGAGAATTGAATGAGCATGTTAGCATTGTCTTTCCTCAAGCAGATCTAGAGAAGAGCATAGTCCCTCCTGGTCCCACTAAGAAGAAGACTCCATTTGCTTGATATTTTGGCTTAACCTTGGTTTTGCTTTCTGATGCAAAATTTCTAAATATTTTCTTGGTTACAATTTTGATTTTTTCTTTTAGATTTATAAGTAAAAGTCATAGTATAAGTAGATTTGATTTAATACTAGATGTTAGTATGCAATAAATTTTCATTTCAAATCTGGATCTAGTATAAGCAAGTACTCTTTTCTATAAGATAATTCTGGTAGATCTAAAGACTTTAAGAGAGTAAATTGTTTGTGGTTTAAAAGGTTATCTGGCAAGTCTTAGTGCTTCTTGTTGGCTGCCCCAAAAGGGCTTGCCAAGATCCTAAGGGAGCTTGTTTCCCTTAGTTCTTTTATTTGCTCCTCTGTGTAGTTTAACTTAGAATAATTTTTGAGTTTTACTAACACTACTCAAAGATACTTTCAAAGTGTCTTTGAGTATTTTTTACATTCTTTAGCTTGCTGATTTTTCGTTTTTGTTGACATGCCAAAAGTTTTGAGGATCTAAAGCATTTGAAGCAACTGTTTTTCCTCTTTTTCCATCTTGAGCTAATTTTAAACCATTGTAAGCCTTCTGGATCCTCAGTTATAAAGGATCAGAGGCATTCCCCCCAAAAAAAGAGATTGTAATTGTTGAGAAATTACCAAGGAAGTGTTGTTCACCTTGTGTTGCCTTGGGGTGGACAAGAACACTTAAAAATGTGACTCCTAGTTATTTAATTAATAAAGTGAGAAGTACTTTATTTTTATAAAGTCACTTTATTAAAAGTTAAGTCTTGGTTTTTATCCGAAGTTCATTTAAGTGATAAATTCAAGTGAGTAATAAATTAAAAGCTCTCACGTAATTAAATGATATGAGTGCACTAAATGCCATTTAATTTTTATTTATTGAGCATTTAATGAGAGCCATTGATCTAATCTAATCTTGGCCATTGGATGAAGAGGGGGTAGTTACCATGAACAAAAAGGGCTTGGGGAAGGCAAACCTAATTCATTATTCACATCCAAGCGAGAATTTTGGAGAGAAAGAGAGAGGAGAGAAAGGGTTTGAAGAGATTTCAACCAAGAGAAGTAGAAAGCAAAGGATGGCTCGAATTCCAAGGAGAGGAACCAAGGCACAAATCCCAAGAAATTTGTACAAAATCCGTACAACAGGGATCCGTACAATACTGCACAACATAGATTTTGAGGAGGTCGTGCTGTAATTAATGCAGTCGTACATCACGAAATCAAGGACTGTTCCGTACATCATTTATTGCAGCAGTACAACACAGATTTCAAGGTAGAAATTTGTCAGTCAGTACAATAGAGTTTTGGCACGATTTTCAAGGCAGTTTCGCATGAATTTTGAGGAGGCTGTATTGTGTTTAATGTTGTCTGCACAGTGTTAATTTCTTTGCACAAATATCGAGGATGTTGAGATAAGTACAACTGTTGTATATTTGATAATTTATCTGAAGAAAATAAGATCTCTCTTAGTCAGGTTTTCCCTTGGGGGTTTTATCCTGGACCAAATTGGTCAAAAATTATGTGTCAAAATTTTATATGATTGGCTGATTTGAATTTTTTGAGTTTGAATGTTTAGACTGAAAGTGATTTTTTTTGTATTTAGAGAGATTCCAAATTTCCAACACCTTTCAAAAATTCTCTTCAAGTGCTTTACATGATCTTCCCTTTCTTTAGAGAAAACATTCAAATCATCTTGATAGATGACAATGATTTTGCCAATTAGACCCTCAAATGCATGGTCCATTGCCCTTTGAAAGGTTGACCCTGCATTTAAAAGGCCAAATGGCATCCTTATATACTCATTTGTCCCCCAAGGGTTAGTGAAAGTTGTCTTCCCACAATCTTCTTTCTTGATTTGGCCTTGGTTATAGCCAAAGAATCCATCAAGTAAAGACAATATGCCAGCCCCCGTTACACTTTGCAAAAAATTCTCCATATTAGGCAAAGGATAATTATCCTTAAGCAAAGCTTGATTCAGGTTCCTAAAGTCAATACAGATCCTAATTTCCCCACTTTTCTTCCTTACGACTACAGGATTAGACACCCATGTTGTATGCCTGACTGGCCTAATGATGCCTGCAGCCAATATCTTTTCCAACTCCTTTTTGACTAAGGGAGCTAGCTTAGGGTTTACACTACGCAACTTTTGTCGATAGGGCTTGGCTCCTTCTTTGAGAGGAATGGTGTGTTCTATGACAGATTGATCATAAGTCTTCAAATCATCATAAGCCCAAGCAAACACATCCTTGTACTCTAATTAATTCTTCAATTTTCTTTCTTTCTTCTTTAGAGGCATTTTTTCCTATTTTAATCATCTTCGGGGAACAAGAAGAACCTATGTTGATTTCAATGACTTCATCAATTGGCTCAGATCTCTTACCTGAAATTCATCATGCCTATTAAAATTCTTCTCCAAAGGGAAAGTAATTTCTGTTATATCTGTTAGTTTTTACTTATCATTTGAGCAACATATAGCATATAAACAATTACTGAAAGATAAACAAGCACAACATAAAAGACAAGAGACAATTTATCCTGGGAAACCCTCTTGGGGTAGAAAACCCAGCAAAGCCTTCCTTAATATAGAAATCACAAAGTACAAAATAACCCCAAGACAAAACAGCTACTCCCTTGCTTGTGCGCCACTCTCTTCTGCACTAATGCGAGCTTGCTTGAGGGAATGAGATGATACAAATGAGAGAGAGAGCTCGCCTATTTATATTCTTCCGTTGGGATGACTAATTCCCCAATGGGGCCGACTTGTCTAACTGAATGGTCAATTACATAATATAATAATATTTTTGGGGCTTTTCTAGGCCGACACATGTCCTAGGGTTTACATTGATTCTTTCAATGACCTTTACATTATTAATTACATGACCATCAACTCCCGTAGGAGGAATACAATAATATAAATAGAATATCTTCCGCAATTACATTATTTTAACACTCCCTCTTAACTAGGAAGGTATTTTGCGGGTAACAACATTTGCACAACTGACTTGTGAACTTCTATATGTTGTAGGAAGGCTTTGGATCATCATCTGTCTTGGGGCATCATCTGTGGAGTAGCAACATCATCATCTGCCGAATATGATCATCATCAGCAACATCATCATCAATTGCTGGAACAACAACATCGTCAACTGGAACATCCTCATCAGCAACATCATCAGTTGGAACATTTTCTGTTGTCAGCAACCTCGTCAACTGGAACATCATCTGCTGGGATAGCAACATCAGCAGTATCATCAGCTGGAACAACATCATCGTCAGCAGGAACACCATCTGCTGGAACAACACCATCAACAGCACCATCAGTTGAAATCACATCATCGTCTGTTGGAACACCATCTGCTGGAACAATACCATCAACAACACCATCAGCTGGAACAACATCATCGTCAGCTGGAACAATACCATCAGTAGCACCATCAGCTGGAACACCTGCAACAAACATCAGTATCTACATACTGATACTATCAGTCAACCAGTACCGATCTTCCCTCACCCTTGGAGAGGCATCAGCTCGTGAGAGCTGGAACTATCAGTCAGCCAGTACTGATCTTCCCTCATCCCTGGAGAGGCATCAACTCGTGAGAGCTGGAACTATCAGTCAGCCAGTACTGATCTTCCCTCACCCTTGGAGAGGCATCCATCCCTACGGACATGCATCAGCTCGTGAGAGATGGAACCATCAGTTAGCTAGTACTGATCTTCCCTCACCCTTGGAGAGGCATCCATCCGTACGAACAGGCATCAGCTCGTGAGAGCTGGAACCATCAGTCAGCTAGTACTGATCTTCCCTTACCCTTGGAGAGGCATCCATCCCTACGGACAGGAATCAGCTCGCGAGAGCTGGAACCATCAGTCAGCTAGTACTGATCTTCCCTCACCCTTGGAGAGGCATCCATCCCTACGGACAGGCATCATCAATCAATATCTCTTTCGAGAGAGGTCCCTCTGGACCACACCAAGCCTCTCTTAAAAGTACTCAAACTTCACACGAGCCAGAGGCTTAGTCAGCACATCAACAACTTGTTCCTCTGTAGGAACATACTCGAGCTTCATAGCTCCCCTCTGCACCATATCCCGAATATAGTGGAACTTAATTTCGATGTGCTTCGATCTATCATGAAACACAGGATTCTCAGTCATCTTGATGCAAATCTGGTTATCACAGAGTATCTCCGTAGCATTAATCTCTGCATCGAATAATCCTGTCAACATCTTGCGAAGCCATACTGCTTCACCACAAGCTGAACAAGCTGCTACATATTCAGCTTCTGCTGTACTGAGTGCAACACATGGTTGCTTTCTACTGAGCCATGAGATCATGCCTGATCCCAAACTAAAGCAACATCCTGAAGTGCTCTTTCTATCTTCAGCACTTCCAGCCCAATCCGAGTCTGTGTACCCATACATCCTGAACTCACTATCTGAGGCATATCTGAGTCCATAATCCAATGTACCCTTCAGATATCTCATCACATGTTTTGCTGCAATCAGGTGGACATTCCTGGGTTCTACCATATACTGACTCAAAGTGTTTACTGCAAAACATATGTCTGGACAAGTATTGGTCAAATACATTAATGACCCAATAATCTGTCTATACATGGTGACATCCACTTTCTCTGAAGAAGCATCACTCATAAGCTTCAAATTTGTCACCATCGGAGTAGTCATGGCCTTGCATTCCAGCATCCCAAATCTCTTTAGGATCTCAACTGTTTATTTTCCTTGACTCAGGAAAATCTCGTCTGGAAATTGCCATACTTCAAGACCTAGAAAGTAGTGCATCTTGCCAAGGTCTTTCATCTCAAATTTTGCTGCAAGCCTCTTCTTACATTCAACAATAGGCTTGTCTTCTCTAGTCAGAAATAAGTCATCCACATACAGTAATAGTATCATGGGTTCATCATTCATAATCTTGTAGTAAAGATTAGAGTCCGCTTTACTTTTGGTAAAGCCCAAGCTCATTAGGAAGCTATCAATTCTTCCATACCATGCTCTGGGAGCTTGCTTCAACCCATACAATGCTTTCTTCAACTTGCATACATGTGACTTATTGTCTTCTACTTCAAATCCTTTTGGTTGCTCGATATATACTTCCTCTTCTATGTTTCCATTCGGGAAAGCAGTTTTCATATTCATCTGATGTAGCTTCCATTTCATCTTGGCTGCCAAGGCAAGAATGGTTCTAATCGAAGTATATCTGGCTACTGAGGCAAAAGTATCCTCATAGTCAATTCCTTCCTCTTGCGAGAATCCTTGGGCTACAAATCTTGCCTTGTACTTTTCAATGCTCACGTCTTCTGAATGTGTTGTTTTGAAGATCCACTTTGATGAGACAACCGATTTGTCCTTTGGTCTTGGTACCACATCCCAAACATCATTCTTGATGATGGACTGATACTCTTCATTCATGGCATCTAGCCATTCCTTCTTCTTCACTGCTTCTTCAAAACAAGTTGGTTCTTCTTCAACAAGATTGCAGATCAAGGCTACATAGTTGGAGTATGGCCTTGGTCTCTTGCTCTCTCTACTGGATCCTTCTGGGGCACCATACTTTCCAGCATCTTGGATTAATTCTCGTGCCTAGGCTGGTCTTCTCTTTCGAGAGATCTCCTTATGAGGTATCTCCTCGGGTCTCTGAGGTTTTGCCATGTCATGATCCTTTGGAATAGGATCCTCTTCAATATTTTGAATTGGTTCTTTGGTTGATTCTGTAACTCTAGGAGCTTCTTGCTCCGCTTCATCCTCATGATTCTTCTTAGACTTGTTGAAGGCTGTGTCTTCATCAAATGTGACATCCCGACTAATCTCGATTTGGCGAAATCCTGGGATGTATATTCAATAAGCCTTAGATTGCTCACTGTAACCCACAAATATTCCCTTCTTTCCTGAAGGTTCTAGTTTCAATCTCTTCTCCTTCGGAATGTGGATGAACACTGGACATCCAAATATCTTGAGGTGACTGACTTCAGGCTTCTTCCCGGTGAACATCTCTTCAGGGGTCTTGTTGCCAAGAGCACTATGAGAGATCCTGTTTTGTACATAGACTGTGGTTTTGGTAGCCTCTGCCGATAGATGCATGGGTAAGTCTTGATCGTGGATCATAGCCTTTACTGCTTCTATGATCGTCCTATTCTTCCTTTCGGCTACACCATTCTGTTGTGGATTATAGGGGACAGTGAGCTCCCTCTTAATCCTTGCTTGCTTACAAAAATCTTTGAAATCCCCTGAGGTATATTCCCCTCCATTGTCTGACCTCAGGATCTTAATCTTCTTTTCAGAAAGATTCTCTATGAGTGCCTTGAACTCTTTAAATTTTTCAAAGACTTCATTCTTATTCTTTAGAAAGTAAATCCATTTTTTGCGAGAATAATCATCCATAAAGAATGCATAATACTCATACCCTCTTAGAGTGGTGGTGGACATTGGTCCACAGATGTCTGAATGAATGATATCCAGAATACCTTTTGCTTGGCTATCGCTACTTGGAAATGGGTTCTTCGTACTCTTCCCTTGAGCACACCCTTTGCATACTCCTTCATGATCCACTTGGATCTCTGGTAAACCAGTCACTACCTTACTTACAATTGGTAAGGCTTTGTAGTGTACATGAGCTAGTCTCCTATGCCATAGCTCACAGGGGTTCATGGTACTATTCATGAGTGCTGCATCTGCATGACCCTTCAGTTTGTAAAGTCCTCGTTCTTCTACTCCAATGACTATTGCATCATCAAAAGTCTTTCTTTTAGGCCACATGAGAACTTCACCATCTACAAATGCAACTCGAAGACCTTTCTTATCTAATGCTGAAATAGATAGAAGGTTCTTCTTCAACCCAGGTACATAAAGTACATCCTTCATATTCATGGACTTCCCAGAGTCCAACTTGTAAGAGGCTTCTCCCATACCCTTGATGGGATATTGGTAGTCATCTCTGAGTTTTACCTTGTGTGGAGATTCCTTCTGGATGAGATGAGACAAGGATTCTTTGTATCCCGTCATGTGTTTTGAAGCTCCACCATCCACTAGCCAAGTATCACTTTCATGAGATACTGAACCAGTGAGTGCTGAGATAAGAACATATTCTTCACTAGAATCTTCATTGGTCTTGTTATCATCATCACTATCTTCCGCTGCATGAGCATGAACCTCTTCTTCTGCTTCTTGTGGTGTCCAGATTTGTTTGGACAATTTCTTGCAATGTGTCCAGTCTTGTGGCATGAGTAACACTCAATTGAAGAGAAATCCTTCCTGGTCCTTCTCTTCTTCTGGGGTCTCCTTGGAGAGTCCTCTCGGGGATGAGGGTTGTTCTTCCTCTTCTTCCCACCTTTAGCATGGGTAGCTAAAGCTTGATCTTCATCGTCATTTAATTTCTCTTCTCTTACGACTATTCTTTCTTCTTCTTGGACACATTCTTCCCATAGACTTCTGAACTTGATTAGTTTCTTTCTGGCACAGATGCCACGAACAAATGGTTCCCAATCTCGGGGGAGACCATTCAGGGTAGTCATCACAACTTCTGCATCCTCGATCATATCACCAATGGCTTCTAGGTGTTCTTTAATCTGGGATACCCTTGAGAAGTATGAGTGCATGGACTCGGACTTCATACTCTTCACACCCTTGAGTTGGTTTCTCAAGGTCATTTTCCTGTTGATATTCTTTCCTTCAAATAGGCTAGTCAAGGCATCAAACATCTCCTTTGGTGTCTTCTTGGAAGACACATGGGGGATCAGGTGATCCTTGATGGAATCAGCAATTATCCTCTTTGCTTTCATGATATTCCTCTTGTGCCTAGCCTTCTCTTCATCTCCCTTCGGTTCTGTAAGTCCTTCCTTCACATAGTCTTCTAACTCACGCTCCTCAAGGATGAGCATGACTCTATACTTCCAGGATCTGAAGTTCTTAGCTCCTTCAAGCGTTTCATCAAGCTTGGTATTGCTTGTCATCTTGCTATAATGAGTACTTCCAATGGAAATAGAAATAGATTTGAGACTTACCAGAAAATTTGCCCTTCTGAGATCTGCTCCTCCTTGACCTAGGGTTTGTTAGAGAAACTCTAATTTTGCGACTTTGGGATTTTGAAAAACTAAGTGGATGAGCAAATTCGCCTTCTCAAGAGGAGTTGAGAAATGTACCCCTTTTCCAAAATCAGTGAGCAGATGATCCAAAAACTTGATGCCCTAATTCTCCCGGGCTGCAGTGGTGGACCCAAAAATGAAAATGCTTAGAATGAAATTCTGCTTCGATAGAAAAATGTGCCTTAGGGAGGTGAGGTAGATTCACTCTCTTTTTCGACAAAAGTGTGGAGGTGGTTCCCGGAATAAGAAACCCTAGTTTCTGCAGTTACGGGGGCTGCACAATGTAATCTTTCAGACTAGCTTTGATACCATGTTAGTTTTTACTTATCATTTGAGCAACATATAGCATATAAAAAATTACTGAAAGATAAACAAGCACATCATAAAAGACGAGACACAATTTATCCTGGGAAACCCTCTTGGGGTAGAAAACCCAGCAAAGCCTTCCCCAATATAGAAATCACAAAGTACAGAATAACCCCAAGACAAAACAACTACCCCCTTGCTTGTGCGCCACTCTCTTCTCCACTAATGCGAGCTTGCTTGAGTGAATGAGATGATACAAATGAGAGAGAGAGCTCGCCTATTTATATTCTTCCGTTGGGATGACTAATTCCCCAATGGGGCCGACTTGTCTAACTGAATGGTCAATTACATAATATAATAATCTTTCTGGGGCTTTTTTAGGCCGACACATGTCCTAGGGTTTACATTGATTCTTTCAATGACCATTACATTATTAATTACATGACCATCAACTCCCGTAGGAGGAATACAATAATATAAATATAATATCTTCCGCAGTTACATTATTTTAACAATATCCATTCCTTCACTTGAACTACCCTTCATCTCATCTTCAAAGTTTATCATTGGGGTTTGAGCAACAGTGAGGAATTGGATGATTTGGGCATCATCATCAAAAACTTGCCAGTAATCGTGGTTATCGGGGACAGAGGGCCTGGAGAAGACTTCACCTTGCAGTTTCTTTGCTTCAAAGATTTAGAATCTTGGAGGGTACTGGCTATGACAGACAACTTGTCAGCTAAAGTGTTCTGCTCACTGGGAACTGCTTTAATTCCAAAGGCATCAAAGCACTCAATGGTATCCCAAACTGCATTCCTATAGTCTCTAAGTTTGTTATTTTTGGCAGCAAAAAGATTCTTAACTTGGGATACAATAAGGTCAGAATCACCTATGACAGATAAGGTCTTAATGTTTCTTTCTCGAGCAAGTTCTAAACCTAAAAGTAAGGCTTCATACTCAGCTATGTTATTAGTGCAATCAAACTCCAAACGAAAGGAAAACAAACTTACTTCTCCAGATGGTGAGTTCAAAACAATCCCTGCTCCTGCACCATGGCGGGAATGGGCCCCGTCAAAGTGCATCCTCCAAATTTGATCAGGTGGGAAAGGACGTTTCTTAACCTCCTCCCAATAATTTGCCAAAACCATGAAGTTTCCAATTTCATCACTTGAGTACATTGCTTCAGTAAACAAATGTTTAGGCGTCTCAACATGCTCTTGCATAGGTGGTTCATTAAACAAGGTTATGGATGAACCCTTTCCAGTTGGGATTGTGGCATATGTGAGATCCATCTGGACACGTCCACCTAGTCTTGCTGACCACTCCCTGGACAACAACATTCCCCAGACATCAAGGACATTTAGGACTAGGACATTCATTGAGAGCTCAATGTCAGAACAGGCAGCCAACCTAACAGACAAATTTTCTATTATCCCAATGGCTTTCACAGTTCTGGAATCCATTCCACAAACGTTCCTATAAGGCCTTGTGGGTACTAGCTCAAGTTGTTCCATGACTCTTAAGGGCATAACATTTACCTCAGCTCCTGAGTCTAACATGCAGTTATGTAATATCAACCCATTTACTTCCAATGCCACGTAAAAGGGAGGGCAACCTCCAAAGTTGTCACTAGAGACACTTTGGATCATGACAGGGGAATCCTTAGGTTCTATAGAAATTTTTTTAGTCATTTGCCTCCTTGTTTGGATTCCAAGATGGGTGGTAGCTCTCTTGTGGAAGGAAGGGATCTTGAATATTTCACAGAAAGGGATAGGCATGTTCATTTTCCCTAAGAAACTTGTAACATCAATGTTTAGGTTATAAGGGTTTTCCTTGTCTTTTTCATTGACGCTCAACCCCAGGAACTTCATAATGTCGTACTTGACAGACGGGATCTTGATTAAATCCTTTAGGGAAACCAAAGCAGATGAATTGGTTAGCTTACTAGGAACATTTGTTCTTGGATGCTCTTGATTAGGATTCAAAATCATGGGAGGCTTTGTCTTCAAAGGCACAGGCTGTTTTTTCCAAAGGGTTGCTTTGGGAATATTAGCTTTAGGAGGAAGATCAATCTTGATCTCTTGATCTGGTTTATGGTTTGCAGGAGGGGTTCGACTAGTACTAGGCACAACTTTTCCCTTTGTGATAACCTCAGATGAAGGCTTTGAAGTCTTGGGCATGATTCTTCTCATAGGTTGATTGCTAGGATGCACTACCTTGCTAGATTGTGGATTAACTGGCTTAGGTTGCTGAGGCTTAGGATGGACCGAGTTGCTACAAATAGACTTCAACATTTCTTTAGTTTGATGATGACGCTTTTTAAGATCCTCATCTTGATTTTTAAGATACATAGCAATGTTGGTAACCATCTCACACATGTTTGACATGAATTCCATGGTCATTTCAGGAGAGATATTGTCTTGAGAAGACATCTCTTTATGGGCTTGCTTCTTAGCGGAGTCACGAATTGGAGTCACCAGGTAGACTTTTAAACTCTTCTACCAAGATGTATGTCATTTAAAATGCAGGGAGAGAGTGAGACAAACAGATGGATATGCTTTTAATTAAGGATTGAAATGATAACCATCTAGATTAATCTGGATGCGGTAAGATATGAGTTATGCATGGATAATCGCAGACACCTAAGGTAAGCCTCTACCTTCCCCGACAATGACACCAAAAATGTTATCACACTACTTGTAGTTGTCCCTAATGGTATCCTATCCGAGATGGTAGAGGAGATGGACAACTAGAGAGGTGATCCAAGAGATGCCATGGTTCCCAATGCAAGCTGGGAGTCACAACAACCGAGGCACTCTTCACTTTAGATCTAGGCTACCCCAAGGAATACTAGTGCCTTAGATCAAGGGCCAAATGGAGTCAGATGTCCACCAAAATGTAGATCGGGGTAGTCAAGGTGTAAAGCAAGATGGGTTTTGAAGATCAAAAGCATCCAATGGCTAGATCTCAGTAGATCTAAGATTCAAAATGCATCACCAAGTGACCCAAGCGGGGCTCAATCCCTGAAAATGAGGAATGGGGCGCACAAGGTGAAAATCAACAAGGTGAAGCACTAGGGGTAGGTTATCAAGGTGGATCTATGCAAATCAAGTGGGATCTCACCTACCCATCTCTTGGAACTAGCCCCAATAGCTTCCCTCAAGAGTGTGACCTCCCTTAAGGAGGCTAATGTGCCTTGGAAAGTGTGTCAAATGAAGGCTAATCCACACCAAACTATAGATCCGAATTGCTGTGGATACTATAGAGGTGGGCTTCAATATTTTCCCCAAAGCTAAGCTAGATCCAAGTAGATCTAGAAAAAAGTGAAAAATGAGGGTGTTAATCAATGAGGGTTTTTTGAGATCTAAGAGAATAGATGGATAGGATAGAAGAATTTCATACCTCATGGAACATACCTGGAAATTGAAGATGGAAGAGGCTTGAGATGAGTATTACTTCCCACAAAGATCAAATGCCAAACCTTGACGAGCCCTTCTTGCCTCCAACCAAATCGATTTTCCTATTCCTGTCAATCAAGGACACAAAGATCAATCAATCAATCAAGAATGGAAAGAGATGCACACAAAGAGATGAGAAACATGAATTGTTGGTACAAAGACAAAACAACTCCCTGTCACCCAAAACGTCCTCTTGAAGCTTGAAGGGTAGGCCTCCCCACCAATTCGCACCCCTCCAAAACGTCTTCTTTGCCTGGAAAACAATGTTAGTTGAAGATAAAATCAAGATGGCCACCAATGTCTGTCAGTGCAGAGGAAGAAGCATTTACAATCACCACAAGCATTCCAACTCCAAGATCCAAGATGCCCAAGAAAGTATTTTTATTCCAATAGCCAAGAGCCAAAAATCTCTAGATTAATTTTACAATGAGGGGGTCTCCTCCTTATATAGGATAATAAAGACCAAAACCCTAGATCTCAAAACCACTTTATGAAATGAGTGGTTGAGATTAAAAGATCTCACAACATAATCAATGGCTAAGATGAGCGATAACATAATATCACATGGATCACTTAAAATAAGGGTGACGTCATAGCTAAAAGATACAAAGTGAGGGTGATGTCATAGCTAAAAGATACAAAGTGAGGGTGACAACAAAAGTACAGGGGCCCACCTCGTATGACATGGACATGACTCATAAAGTTCATGGTGGGGCTAGGAGGCATCAATCCTTGCTAGCTCATCCCCATGGCACAATAATATAAAATAATATGTCCAAAATAATACAATGATCAAATCCTGTCCTCAAAATCTGTGAGAGACATGCAGTAAAAGGCCTCCTGTGGCCTCTGTGGACCCCATTGACTGATGAAAAATGTCTAGAAGATAGGGGGTTCACCCTGGAAGACCTCTATGAAGACCAAGTTCCAAAACCTTGCCTCAATTGCCCAAATCGAATTCCTCAGTGACCCTTTTATCCCATTTTTAACTTGCCTCGGTAACTGTGAAGCTACTGAAACTGCCTTCTAGGGCACCTGCACTGTCAAACTGAGCCCACCAAGCTTTCCAAACGGTGGGTAAAATGGTAACATCAAGTGGCTGGACCACCCCCTCCTCATACAATGCCCTGGGTGAACGGGCCTCTCATGGCCCCTGCTGGACATGCTGGGAAAACAACCCCAAATATGGTCAACAAGTGGAAAACTGCATCTATCACTGTCATAAGTGTGCCCGGAACTGAAAGATAAGTGTCTCATTGGATCCAGGAGACCCAAATCTACTAAGAATGTGTATTGATACACCATGGGTTGACCTGAGGGGTCAACAATAAGGTCCACCATATCCGGACAGTGCATAATCTGATGATCTGGAATAATAATCAAACCTGCTGAAATGCATCAATCATTATCTGAATCATATGTCCACCATATGGTATCATCATCAAGAGTATGTGGGACCATCAATCATCATCCATAAGGATACATGGCCCACATCATCACGGATCCCAAGAATGACCATAGTCAAACTAGGTTTGACTAGGTCAATATACAACCAAGGATAAATCATATCAATAGACTGACATGTTCCTCTAATCATACTCAGAGCTTAACTTAAAGTATAAACATCATTTAGTGCCATTAATCATATTTGCCTATTCCATTGTTATTTATAATTACTTGCACAGCTTAAATGACAAACTCACCCATTGGACATGGTCTAATTGCTAGCTAAGGATGAAGGATAGGAATAAGGCTGCGCAAAGGGGTGACTTGTCTAAACCTAACTAAAAGACACTTTGGTCTGGAAGAGGGGGAAACCACACTCTGTGCTGGACAAATAACACAGGGAAGGGCTGTGCCTCACAAATGGGTGAGTTGTTTAGAGAGTGCTTATTCAACTTAGGCATCATGTCTACATCAAGTTGATCCAGGGTCATTAGGATCATTCAATTTCATTTCATGGCCTTTTTGGCCTACATAACCCTTCGGATCTCAGGTGCGCTAAGAAGCACAACTAATTGCAGCTTGCATCCAGGGCATGTTTATGTATACATAAGGTCAGTAATCGTTTAGATATAGAATTTAAGAACCATTGCTTTTTATACCTTTCTTATACTCTTCGAGTAGTATTTGTAGCGTTTCATTGCTCTTGCCCTTTACTCACGTGTGTTAAGAAACACATTCTAGAGTTAATAGTTTCCATGGGCGAATTTACACAAGTTTCCATAAGTAGTACATAAGCTTTCAGTTTTAGCCAACAACATCTCAAGTGACTAGGGGGAGTTCGTGCCAGTGCCAAACATCGGGGAAACCGACCAGAATGATTTAGGCCTACAATCCAACTCACCAAAGGCAAGTTCTGTCACCAACTCAGAGCCGAGACACTAAACAAACATGGATGCGATCCAACACAGAGGTAGTAAATGGGGAAGTCCTTAGTATCAAAGAGTCAAGAAAGACAATTCAAGGGTAAAGCCAATATAGGAAGGTCACGAATGGATGGAGTCAAGTGAGAATGGTGCCTAAGTTAGCAGACAGGTAATGTCAAGAAAGACCATATCTATGCAAGGTAGTAAACCAGTGAGTTTTGTCAATAAACCTAAATGTGCAAGTAATATGTCCATTTTATAGTTCAAAACATTATTAAGATAATTCATTTTCATTTTACAAAGTTTGCCACATCATGAATCAGATACCAAGCTAATGTTGTGAACATGACTAAAGCAACAAGATAATAATCCACAATCAATGATCAGAAATCCATAGGTCATATCACATCATAATAATAATCATCATAAAGCATATGAAACACTGCTGCAATAACATCATTAGGCACTGAACTGAAACTGTATGGAATAAAAGGTCACATCGGTCATCAAATCTGAACTCTCGAGGATCAGCTTTGGCACAAGGTCTAACATAAGTCTGATAAAATACACTGCTTTGATCATGAGTGATCCCAAAATATAAACTCATCATAGCCAAGCTCTGAATAATCCAAGCTCTGAAATGTGCATATATATGCTAAGCAAGAATAGTAGCCTTGCTACTATGGTGTGATAACATCTGGCTCCAGCTGGGACAAATGCTCTAAGGGAGAGAACGCTTGAGAACCTCAGAATCTCTGGTCTCAAACTGCTCTGCATCAATCTTCAATCCAGCACTGCATCATCCTTGCTTTCAGCTTTTATTTTTCACCTGTATCTGCGTTCACAAACACTAGAATACCTCATGGAGCATGTATGGGCGATATATAAAATAAAACCAAAAATGAAATCTATACTAAGACAGAAATTAAAATGCATAATAGAAATTCTAATCTAACATGGCATATAAATTCATTCATTTTACTGTGTAGGAGGAAAAATAAAACTTTTCAGGCAGGCACATTCAACTCAACTTGCACAGGAAGCCGAAAAGAATACTTAAGCAAACTAACCATTCTTCAATGCATGTAGGGGGTGAGACAAGCTTAGGAAGGAGCAAGACTTAACTCAATCAACAACTCAACAGGAGATAAAAACAAGCAGACAACTTCAAAAAGAAAAAGAAAAGGCAGTACTCAGCACACAGAAAAAGAAAAAGCACACAAATACTATTGCTCAAGTGAGCTTATTCAGAAAACTACCTACTCTAAACAGGCATGCAAGGCAAGGCAAGGCAAGGTAGAGTCATTCAAGGTTTACAGGCGGGAAGTAATGTTTCAGTAACCTCCCATTTACAGGTGATTCCAACTCATCACCATCCAAAGATTCTAGGAATACTGAACCTTTGCCAGCGATCCTACTTACTCGAAAAGGGCCCATCCATATCTTGTCAAATTTCCCATGGTTTCCCGGTTTTTCTTTGTGTTTATCCCACAGCAAGACTACATCCCCAATTCCAAAGATCACATCTCTACTCTTTTGGTCAAAAGTTCCCTTTATTCTTTCTTGTTCTATGACCATTCTATTCCAAGCCTCTCTTCTAGTTTCATCCAATTCTACTAATTTATCAATTCTTGCTTGCAGGGCTTCTTGATATGAGGAAAAGTGCCCCAAACTGCCATCCAGGGTGCCTGCGCTGTCCAACTGAGTGTACCAGGATGTCTGGAAGGGGGGTGTAATGGTAAAATCAAGTTGCTGGACCACCCCCTCCCTCTGTAGCGCCCGAGGCAACAACTGGCCTCCAAGGCCTCTGCTAGACAGGCTGGATCAACATGCCCAAACTTGTCAATAGGTGGATAACTGCTGCTATCATACTCAGAAGTGCCCGAAACTGAAAGATAAGTGTCTCAATGAATCTAGAAGACCCAAATCCACTAGAGATGAGTACTCATACACCATGGGTTGACCTGCGGGGTCAATTGTAGGGTCCACCATACCCAGACAGTGTAAAATATGATGATCTGGAAATAATAATAAAACTGTCCAACTGCATCAATCATCATCTGAAGCATATGTCCAACATATGGAATCATCAATAGGTGCATGTGGGACCACATATCAATATACATAAGCACAAGTGGTCCACCTCATCACGGATCCCAAGAATGACCATGGTCAAACTATATTTGATTAGGTCAAAATGCAACCAAATACTAGATTATAACATAAGACTAAGACATGTTCCTTTAATCATATTCACAGCTTAACTTAAAGTATAAACATCATTTACTGGTAGTTAATACATATATATTCTAGTGATATTTATAATTCACTTGCACAGAAGCTTTAAAGACATACTCATTCAACGGACATGGCCTAACTGCTAGCAAAGGGTGACGGCTAAGAAGGCTAGGCAAAAGGGATGACTTAATCAACTCAACTAAGTGACACTTTGGACGGGGAAAGGGGGAGCTACACTCTGTGCAGGGCAAAATATCAAAGGGAAGGACAGTGCCTCACAAATGGATTAGTTGTTTAGAGAGTGTTTATTCCACTTAGGCATCATGTCTACATTAAGCTGATCTAGGTTCATTAGGATCATTCATTCATTTCCATGGCCTTTTTGGCCTATATGACCCCTCTGGGATTTCACATGCGCTAAGAAGCACAACTAATCGCAGCTTGCATCCAGGACATATTTATAATTATGAGGTCATCAATATTTAGATATAGCATTTATTTAACCATTGCTTTTTGGACCTTTTTATACCTGTCGCGGGGTATTTAAGCAGTTCATTGCTTTAGCCTTTATTCACATGTGTTAAGAAACACATTCTAGAATTTTAAGTTCACAGGATTTCATAATACACTTCCAATATAAGTAGTACATGTGCTTTCAGCTTTAGCCAACAACAACTCAAGTGACCAGAGGGAGTTCTGCGCAATGCCAAACATTGGGACAACCGACCAGAATGATTTAGGCATACAATCCAACTCACCAAAGGCAAGTTTTGTCACCAACTTAGAGACGAGACACAAAACAAACATGGATGCGGTCCAACACAAAGGTAGAAATGGGGAATTCCTCCATATCAAAAAGTCAAGAAGGCAAGTCAGGGTGAAAGCCAAATAAGGAAGGTCATGGATGGATGGAGTCAAGTGAATGTGGTGCCTAAGCTAGTAGACAAAGATGTCCGGAAAGACCATGTTCATGCTCATACGAGGGTAATGAAACCAATGGGTATTGTCAGAAAACTTTAGTGTGCAAGTAATACATCCAATTTTATATTTATAACATCATCCAAGATATTTCATTTTATTATTTTAGATAGTACTGCGACATCATGAGTTACATACCAAGTGAATGCTATGAAGAGGACTAAAGCAACAAGATAATAAAACATGACAACAATCACAAATCCATAGGTTACATCATATCATGCAAATAATCATCATCATTCATAAATAACTGAAACACTGCTACAACAACTTCTGGAACTCTAGGCACTGAACTGAAACTATGTGGAACAAAGGTCACATCGATCATCAAATCTAAGCTCTCAAGGCCCAGCCTTGGCATAAGGTCTACTCAATGTCTAACATATACTACTTTGATCTGTGAGTGATCTCTGTAAAAGCAAAGCTCTGGAAAGTGGAGATATTTGCTCAATAAGAATAGTAGCCCAACAACTATGGTGTGATAATAGTACACAGGTGGGGCCCACCCTTAAAAAGTGGAAAATGGTCCAAATGGGGCCCACAAGGTCAAAATCAAAGTGAAATGGAACTAGGGGGTATGCTATGACATGGATCTATGGATTTGAGGAAGAATGAGCAATACCTACGTGTGGGATCTAGCAAAAGACCACTTACCCAAGGAGTGCGACTTGCCTTAAGAGAGAACTAGTGCCTTAGATCGGGGGTAAAATGGAGTCGGATTTCCACCAAACTTTAGATCGGGGTTAGTTAAGATGATTATTAAGGTGGGTTTTAATTATTAAGCCCAAGTGATTGCTAGATCTTGATAGATCTGAAAAATAAAAAAATGCAAGGGTTTTGATTTTAGGGTTTAAATGACCAATGGAGAAAAGATGGATGGATCTAGATACATACCTTGTAGAACATACCTCAAAAGCTCGTGGCAAGTTTGCAAATTGATAATTTTCCCTCTGTGTGTATATTCAAGAGTGAGATCCAAAGCCCCAAGTGAAATCGTCCTCCTTCCAAGTTGACCAATTTTCCCTCCTCCTACAAGACAAGATCAAGATGAGAAATAAATCTAGCAAAAGAATGGTGATAATGATGAAAAGATGAAAGAGAAAACATCAATTATGTCACTAAGATACAATAATGATACTTCCTGAGACAAAAGGCCAATCCAAGGCAAGATATTGGGTTTCCCCACAATAGCCTCCCTCTAAATCGTCCACCTCTTCACCAAATCGGCCTCCCTGTAGAAAAACGTTTGAAGCCCCAAGATC
Source organism: Larix kaempferi (assembly GCA_027924585.1). NCBI lineage: Eukaryota > Viridiplantae > Streptophyta > Pinopsida > Pinales > Pinaceae > Larix > Larix kaempferi. The sequence goes on along the minus strand of BSBM01000020.1, from coordinate 6,804,560 downwards.
CATAAATGATACACATAGAAAATATTGTATTTTCAACTTGCAAAAGAATCCATCAAGACAAGAGAAGATCTTCAAAATAGTATTTTTATTCCAAGTTTGAAGAGCTCCAAAGGTGCCTGTTATCACCAAACTAGTAGTTGCCCCTAGAGATAGATCTAAGATGGATGGCAGAGGGGATGGGCAACCAAAGAGGTGCAACCAAGATAGCCTCGACTCCCAATGGATGGTTGTCATACCGATCGATGCAATCTTCACTTTATGTTATCTAGCCCAAGACAACAAAGGGGGAGACCCAGATCCACTCCTGATAGGAGAGATCAGACCAAAACACCAGATCAAATAAAATATGGATGAAGTACATAAGGTGTATGGTAAATCCCAAATCTATGGATGAAGTCACAAGATGAGTAATAGGTTGGATCAAGGGGTTTAAACAGTATGGCTTTGGTCCAATATGTATATGTAAGTGACTTATGATGTTTGAAGTAAGATCCAGGATTAGGGTACTAGTCAATTATGAGAAAATCCACTGCCTTGGGAACCGTGTCCAATGCAGGGTAGTTAGGGACCAAATTGGGGCTAACCAGTACCAAAGATGAGCTTGATGGAAGGATATGACAATGCCAATATACTCAAGCAAACAAGACAAGGATCAAACCACAAGATAACCCAACAATCCAGGAAAGTCGAATTGGCTTGGAGAAGATTAGTGCCTTGGGAAATGGGCCAAATGGAGTTGGATGTCCACCAAATTATAGATCAGGGATGTTGAGGTATCAAGTTAGGTGGATCTTGAAAATTAGGGTCATCCAATAACTGGATCTCAGTAGATCTGAGATTGAAATGTATCACAAAGTGACCCAAGTGGGGCCCAACCCTCAAAATGAGGAATGGCACCCACAAGGTGAAAATCACTGAAGTGACACACTAGGGGTAGGTTATCAAATGTGTAGATGAAGGATCAAGTGGGATCTCACCTACCCAGGTGCTAGATCTTAGCAAACTCACCCCTCCTAGGAAGTGCGACCTCCCTTGGAGAGACTACTTTTCCTTGGGAAATGGGTCGGATGAAGGCCAATCCACACCAAACTATAGATCCGAATTGCCGTGGATGCTATAGAGGTGGGTTTTAAATTTTATACCCAAAAGCCAAGTAGATCTTGCTAGATCTAAAAAAATGTAAAATGAGGGTTTCAACTTATGAGGGTTTTAAGCATTTAGACAAATGGATAGATCATGGAATGAGAAATTACCTTGATATCATACTTGAGTGATGGATGTAGATGCCTTGTTGTTGAGGAAGACTCCCGCAGAGATCAAATGAGAAATTGTTGATGTTGCTTGCCAACATGATGCCCTAACCCACAAGTGCGACCTCCTCTTCCTGTCAACCAAGGAAAGCGATTTCAATCAGTTGAGCAACAATGGAGGAAATACAAGTGAAAAGCAAATGATAACATGAAATAGAAGGTCCTAGGACAGTAATACTCCTTGTTACCAACAAAGAAACCCAAAGAAGAAGCAGGGACAGTCTTCCCCTACCAATGCGTCCTCCTCAAATCAATTCGGCCTCCACCTATAGATGACAAAATCGTGGTACAAAAGATAGCAAGACAAGATCTCCAAAAACCCAGTGCAAAGGAAGAATGAACGAACGAACTCCAAAAGCATTCACCACAACACAACAAATAGATGCAATAATAATTTTCTATTCCAATAATCCAGAGCCAAAAGTCCCCTTTACAATGAGAAGCTCTCTCCTTTAAATAGGATGGAGAGAGGCCACAATCCTTACCACTTTTCGAATGAGTGGCTAAGATTAAAAGATCAAATGATCTAATCAATGGTTGAGATAAGCTCAACAATACAATACATGGATCAACTCAATAATACAATATAATAATGGACAAATCACCCATAATAGGGGGGTCCCACCAAATGTCAATGATAAAACATAGGAAATATCTCATGGTGGGTCCAAGGGGTAATTTCTAACACCCTTGGTCAATCCCCATAGCACAATAATAATAAAATAATCATCTAAGCACCAAACCGTGCCTCTATGGGAAAGTCGTGAGCCTTTGGAGGCTCCAAAAATCATCATAAAATGCCAAAAGTGATGGGTGTGGGTCCCACTGAAAGCTGAAACTGCTAGAGAAGGTGTGGAAGACATCCCACTCATCATCAATCATTATCCCATGCCATAACCTTGCCTCAGTAACCCAAATCAAATTCCTCTGTAGCCATTTTTACCATTTCTAGACTGCCTCAGGAAGTGTGAAACTGCCCAAACCGACTCTTGGAGTGCTTGCGCTGTCAAGGTAAGCTCACCAATGTGTCTGGGAGGGGGGTAATATGGTAATACGAAGTGGCTGGACCGCCCCCTCCATGCACAACGCCCTAGGTGAACCAATCAAATCTCATCAATGCTCTGACAGGGCCTCTGACAGGCCAAAACTGCACTAGGATAGCCAACTGAGGCTAAATCATCACTGTAACTGCCCGGAACTGAAGGTAAGCTCACCAATGTGTCTGGGAGGGGGGTAATATGGTAATAAGAAGTGGCTGGACCGCCCCCTCCATGCACAATGCCCTAGGTGAACCAATCAAATCTCATCAATGCTCTGACAGGGCCTCTGATAGGCCAAAACTGCACTAGGATAGCCAACTGAGGCTAAATCATCACTGTAACTGCCCAGAACTGAAAACAGGCTGTCTCATTGGACTCAGAGAGCCCATATCCATCTAAGATGTGTACTCATACACCATATGGATCTCTGCATGATCATATAATATATCCAATATGCTTGGACAGATGAAATAATAATAATCTGTAAATGATCAAATAATGCCGAAAACCACAGATCATCATCATAAACCTATATATGCTGCATGGAACCATGATGTACCTATAAATGCTTGGACAGATGAAATAATAATAATCTGTAAATGATCAAATAATGCCGAAAACCACAGATCATCATTATAAACCTGTATATGCTGCATGGAACCATGATGTACCTGTACATAGACCATATACCATCTATCTGTATCATCATAAGGTCTAGCCATCTCATGTCCTGTGGTTGACCTTGGTCAAACTGGGTTTGACCAAGTCAATATGACCAAAATATAACTCAGAATATCATCAGAAGCTGCTGCAAGTGTGGAGATTAATGCATGCTCTACAATTCATTCAAATAGCACTTATAACAAAAAGTAATCATTACTGGCGATCAAAATCCAAATATACAAAGTCATTAATTATTATTATTACTCGGACTAGACTTTCAAGACCATACTCACTTCATAGTTGTGACCATTTTGCTAGTGAAGGGTGAAGGCTTTGTACTGCAAAGGCTAGGCTAGAGGGAATGACTTACTGACTTAACACTGTGACACTTTGGAAAAGGAAAGGGAATACACACCATAGCATATTCTGAATGAGCAAGAACACAGGGAATGGCGGTGTCTCACAAATGGGTAAGTTGTTCAAAGAGTGTTTATTCACCTTGATAGATGCGCACAATCCATAATACAAATGAGGCCAGCAATCTTTTTGAAATAGAGTTTAAGTTCCATTGCTTTTTGGGCTTGTAGTTTCCATAGCCTTTGATCTATGTGTGTTTATAAACACATTGCATAGATTTACATTTCATTAGGCTTCTTGCTGCAGGTGTGTTTTTAAGGCACTTGTTTACCTGAGCACTTCTAGGTGTGTCTTTAGACAGCTTGTTTACCTAGGTATTTACATTTCACAATAGATATAACATTTGATATGTCATAGCCATTTTAATTTGGCTTGCCTTTCATTCATGTGTGTTGAGAAACACATTGCATGAATGGGCTTTCATACAAGATACAACATTTTATTTCCATACTTTGCATTCATGGCAGCACTAAAAGTTTCAGGTTTAGCCAACAACATCTTTAGTGACTAGGGGGACTTCGTGCAGAAATCCAACTCACCAAAGGTAAGTTTTGTCACCAACTTAGAGCCGAGACACAATAAACAAGGAAGCTCATTCAATACAGAGGCTACAACGGGGAAAGGTCCTCCATGCCACTAGTCAAGTAGTAAGTCAAGGTAGATAACAAACTGGGTAGGTAATGGATGGATGAAGACAGTGAATAATGGGACCAACACTAACAGGCCAAAGTATGGTGGAATGATCACCTCTAATCTCCCTAAGGAGGGTAAAACCAATGAGTATAGGTCAAGAACTTCTAAGTCCGAGTAGGGACAAGTATGATATATAAAAGTACAACCAGGTCCACATATCTATATGATCGCCAGATCATGATACTAAATGCTAAGACATGCTAAAAGAAATAACATAAAAGCAATATAACCACAACACCATAATATACCTGCTGAGTCATATAGCTGAATGCTCATCATCTGAGCCATCATCTATCCTCTGAAACTGCTGCTGTAACTCTGGGCAATACTGACTGCTCTGTACAAATGGCTAAATGGCTATGCTGGTCATCTCTCTGAGTGTCCTGAGACTCAGTCATGGCATGGGGAACATACTGTTGTCCATAATAATAATCATGATCGATAAATAGATGCTCATCTCAGCATCTCAATGCAAGGGAACTGGCTGAATAGTGTACTGGAATCAGAAAAATAATGTATGGTATCCTGGCTACTATATATGTGATAACAATGCCTTTACAATAGGGGGGTCTCTTCCTTAAATAGGATGAGGGAGACCAAAACCCTAAACCACTTTTGAAATGAGTGGTTGAGATCAAAAGATACAACAATATAATCAATGGCTAAGATGAGCCGGTACATAACATGACATGGATCACTCACTAAAGGGATGACGTCATGGCTAAAAACACCCTAGGGGGGATGGCGCACAACATAAGAGTGGCTAAAATACAAGTGTGCCACATAAGATTACTAGGACAAGTGACTAGGAGCACTTGGTGGGGATAGGAGCTATTATTCCCCTTCACTAGTATCACCCCATGGAACAATAATATAACATGAGACTCAATGACATGTCCAAGTACACAAATGATCAAATCCTGTCCCCCTCTACTGAGAGAAAAATACATCAAATGACATCTAGATGACTATGTGGACCCCATTGATTGCTGCAAACTGATCTGGAAGGAGTGGGATACACCATAGATGACCTCACAGCAGACCTCATGCCAAAACCTGGCCTCAATTGCCCAAATTGAATTCCTTTATGACCTTTTTATTCCATTTTTAATCCTCCAAAAAACCATGAAATTGCCCATAATTGACTGTCTGGTACTTGCACTAGGAAATTGACTATGCCATCATGTCCAGAAGGATGCTAATATGGTAAAAACAAGTGGTTGGACCACCCCCTTCCTCTGTAGCGCCCTAGGCAACAACTGGCCTCTAATGCTCTGGCTGGATATAGGCCACGTCAACATGGCCAAACTGGTCAACAAGTGAACAACTGCTCAAATCATGCCTGGGAGTGCCTGAAACTGAAAAATAAGTATCTCAGTGGATCCAGAAGACTTGAATACACTAGGTATGAGTACTCACACACCTCATGGCAACCTGAAAGATCATCTGTAGGGTCCACCATACTCGGACAAATAAAAAAAATATGGTGATTTGGAAATAACAATAATCATGGAAAACTGCATCAATCATCATCTGAACTCTGTCTCCATCATATGGAATCATCAAGAGGTATACAAGAGACCATAGATCAACATCACATAATACAAATGGTCAATCTCATCACAGGTCCCAAGGTTGACCTCGGTCAAACTAGGTTTGACCGATCAAACTGATCAAAATATGACCCTGGCTAAAGAAGCCATGCTGCTGCAAGTGCAAATAGTTAAGACATGCTCTCTAAATCGTTTTCATAGCAAGACTCTAGAGTATTAAGCAACATTTCAATGGCAGTTAATAAATAATAATAGGTTAGTTAAATAACTTACTTTCAAGAAGAATCTCAAGAATATACTCGTTTGTAAACATGATCAAATTACTAGCAAAGGGTGAAGGCTAAATTCACAAGGCTAGGCTGAAAGGGATGACTTTACTGACTTGACACTGTGATACTTTGGATGAGGGACATGGTGTTACACACTTAAGCATGTGGACAAGAAGTACACAAGGAATGGTGGTGTCTCACAAATGGATAAGTTGTTCAGAGAAGTGGTTATTCAACCTTGGCAGAAAATGTCTTCTACTAGAACTGCCATGACCTAGGTGTCAGGCTAACCGTATCTTTAGATTCTAGGGGACCCTTAGAATTAACTGTCCCTTGCTCCATCTCATATCATAACTCGCAGGCTCAATGAGGAAAGTTTCACATAAGGTCAGTTGTCTTTAGATTTAGCATACATTTAGCCACTGCTTTTTAGGACCTTTCATTTAACAAATTTCATGGCCAACAATCTTTAGATTTAGCATACATTTATCCATTGCTTTTTAGGCCTAATATGACCACTCTGGGATTTTGCATGTGCTTACAAGCACAACTAATCGCAGCTTTCATCCGGGGTGCATTTACATTTCACAACATTGAATTTCATTTCAATTTCATAACCCTTTTCATTGGGCTGCACAAGATATAACAATAATTTCCAAATGTAGTACAATTTTGCTTCAGGTTTTAGCTAACACAACTCAAGCAACTGGGGGGACTTACGCAAATCTAAACTACACATTAGGGCAACCAACTAGAGTGATAAAGGCATAAAATCCAACTCACCAAGGGCATGCTTTGTTGCCAACTCAGAGCTGAGACACAAAATAAACATGGATGCAAGTCCAACATAGAGGCAGAAGCGAGGAGATCCTCCATATCACAAGTCAAGGTGTAAGTCAGGGTGAAGACCAATAAATGGGAAAGGACAAATGAATGGATGGAGACAAGTGAAATGGTGGCTAAGCTAGCAGGTCAGAAAGACACTAAATGGTCATGTTCACATTCATATGAAGGTAAAGACCAACAAGTATAAAACACGAGTTTCCAAATGTCAGTAATTCAATCATTTCATATAATCCATAACAACCAATTTCATTTTAACATTAATATACTGCCAGATCATAATTGCCATATACAAAGTCAGTGCTATCAAAATGACTTAAATATCAAGGTAATAACATCAATGCACATCATACATATATACTGGGTCATATATCAATATTTGCAAACTGAAACATCTACAACCACTGAGAATACTGCATCTGAATCATTGAACACTGCCTTGTATCTGTATGGAATAAAAGGTCATATTGGTCATCAAATTTGAGGTCTCAAGGCTCAACCTTGGCATAAGGTCTACTAATTTTCTAATATAAAGATGCTCTGATGCGTGAGTGATCATAAATAATGTTGCTCATCATAGCTGATCTCACTGAAGATCTGCAAAGGCAAAGCTAAAAAAGGTGCAGATATCTGCTCTGCTGACATGGTAGCCCAACAACTATGTATGTGATAACACGTACAACAGAGTTTTGGCACGATTTTCGAGGCAGTTTGGCATGGCTTTCGAGGATGCCTAATGTGTTTAATGTTGTTTGTACAGTGTTAATTTTTGGGCAGAAATACCGAGGAGGTTGAGATAAGTACAACTGTTGTATATTTGATAATTTATCTGAAGAAATAAAATCTCTCTCCGTCAGGTTTTCCCTTGGGGGTTTTATCCTGGACCATCTTGGTCAAAAATTCAGTGTCAAAATTTTATATGATTGGCTGATTTAAATTTTCTGAGTTTGAAATTTTAGACTGAAAGTGAAAATTTTTGAGTTATTAATTTTTTGAAAAAGAATTTCATGTGTTTCAAGTCAAGTCATTTTATGAGAAAAATGTGCATGTTGGGGTTTGGGCATTAAACTATATGCAGAGAAGCTTGAAAGCTTGAAACCGGGTTGGGGTTTTAAAACTTTCATGGTATCACAGCGGTGGTTAAGATAAAAAATTTAAACACTCGAAAATATTTAAGATTTGAAAAAGAAGAGGGTTTGTGAAAAACAGGTTCTTGAACAGTTTCTTTGAGAAGAACAGGTATAGGTTGTAATCATGGTGACTGGACTTAAAGTAGAGGACAGATTGGATGGGGCCGCAAATTTTAGCCCATGGAAGGCTAGGATTATTTTAATACTTGAGGAGAATGAACTATGGGAAATAGTTAATAGTACAACAACAAATCCTGTCATTGATCCTACCGATGCTACAGATAGGGCATCCTTTATGAAGAAAGATGTAAAGGCAAGAAGGATCATACTTGATGTCAGGAAGGATCATGTGATCCCACACATTTCAGCAAAGGCTCATGCCTTTCAGATGTGGACAACTTTGTCTAGTCTTCACTAAAGTTGAAATGAAAACAGGAAGATGGTGTTGAGGGAAAGGTTGAAGGATGTGCACATGGGTAAAGGTGAAGGCATGGCTTCCTACTTTACCAGGATTACACAAGTGAGGGATGAACTTGCAGTTGTTGGGGAGGTTATACAGGGCAGTGAGTTGGTGCGGACAACCTTAAATGGCGTGACTCAGCCATGGGGTGTGTTTGTGAAGACAGTGGTTGCTCGTGAGAACATGCCTTCTTGGGATCGTATTTGGGATGACTTCATATAGGAGGAGACTCAGAGAGGATATATATAGTGCAGTTTATCACATAACAGAGGAGATGAGGATAATGTGGTGTTGGCAGCTAAAGGTAAAGAAAAGAAGTTCAAGAAGGGTCTTAAGGGTGGGGCCAAAGAAAACACTAGTGAGCAAAAGAAAGACTTGAGCAAAAGCTAAATGCTTTGCTTGCCAGAAGTTTGGACACTATGTTGGATAGTGTCCGAACAAGAAGAAGAAAGGACAACAGAGAGCAGCAGCAACAGATGTTGATGATTTTGCTTCACGTTTTGATGGAGAGTTTTCTCTCTATGCTTGGTGTACAAAGAGGACATCTATCACCAACAGTGGTATGGAGGATCAGGTTCAGTGTTCTTTGTTGGTTGGCCATTCTTTGAGTGCTTCTGCCACTACTTCTACTTGGTACATTGATAGTGGGGCTTCGAGCCATATGACAGGTGTTCGAGATGTGTTCACCGAGATGACTGAGACAAGGTCGAGTCTTGAGGTAGTGTTGGGTGACGACATGATTGTGAGAGCAGTTGGGCGAGGGACTGTTACCTTTCAGAGGGAGTCTATGTAGTCCATGACATTGAGAGATGTCTTGTATTTTCTCGGGCTGAAAAAGAACCTTGTTTCAGTTTCCACTATTGAGGACAAGGGTTTTGGAGTATGTGTCCTAGATGGGAAAGTGCATATTTTCTTCTAGATCTCATCAGTCAAGATTAGATCTTGGCCCCATTAGATCTACGGTTGTGACTTAATATCTCATTGAGATGACTTAAATCACTTAGGTCATTCAAACTTTATAAATAGTCACTTTAGTCATTAACATAATAAAAGTCACATTATAAACTTACTTTATAAAGTGCTCACCTAGAGAGTCACTTTTCAGACCACTTATACATGCTAGACACATAGGTTATGTAGAAGTACCTGTTCGAGCTACAAAAACAAGCATTCTCTCTTAGTGAGGAAGGTACTTCTGGAACTTCCACTTGGATCTGTCTCCAACACCATCATTCAATCCACTGCTGTAGTTGCTCCCTCTGAACCAAAAGGCCTTTCTACCACTTGCATTGGATCCTGTGATGAAGACCAGTTCTTGGAAAACATGCTTCGAAGAATCTTCGCACACTCTTGAGCATCCAAACCAGTTATGTCGTAACAACTCAGTTTTTTGACAGTATTAGAAGAACCCACCCAACCAACTATCCTTGACACTGGCACGGACTTTGAATCCAAGATACCCTTGCACCCAACCATAGGTTGTCCCAACAACCTGTACAATCTCCCTTGTCTGACACCAAGCACTCGCGTTGTGTCCAAGGTAGATCCCTTTGGATATATAAGTACCTGTCCACTCTGGAACACCACAATATATCCCTCATTCTCTAAAGCTGATATTTAGAGCAAGCTAACCTTAAGTTCCGGTACAAACATCTCCGCCACCTCCAGAGATCCTCCTGACTCTAGTTGGAATCTCACACATCTAACCCCCTTCACTACATGCATGGTGTTGACTCCACTATCTGCATAGCAGTCTGAGTCTATCTCCAAAACACTAAGGAACACCAACTTCATTCTCGTGATATAGCGAGATGAACCACTGCCCTTAACATATGCTCCAATGCCCTTAAACCCTGCACTACCATTGCTTGAAAGGCAAGAGACCAGAGAGAATTCCTCCTCAATCTTCTTTGCAAAGTCCCGAATCTAAGCTGATTCTGCTGTCTGTGTCTCATCCTAGCCCTTATTAGCAGCAGAAAGTATAGGGTTTGGTATGTGACAGGTCCACAGGTTCAGTCTTCTTCTTCTTCAGGGTGGTAGGGTGGTGCTAGGGCTCACAATTTTGTGAGCTAAGCTGTTGTAGCAGCTCGTCAGTTTCAGCTGACGAAGCCTAGGGGTTGTAGCCCCTTCCAGTTGTAGCTGGAGAAGTTGTATTAAATTTGTAACCCCAGTTGTTGCTGGGTCAAATTTTATCATAAAAGGCTTCCGTGGTTTTACCCCCAGGACTTGGGTTTCCACGTAAAAATCTTGTGTACTGTGCATCTTGTTATTTTTTCATGAATGTTGATGATATGCTGCTATGATTGGTGATTAGCAACTTGCTCTTGATTAAAATTATGATGATTGACAAATATTGATTCACCCCCCTCTCAGTATTTCAACACCTACTTACTAAGATTCTTTAAACGAGTTTCTTTTAGAGTTGTAAATTATTAATGTTCAAATGACAGGCAATCATGCAAGGATGCAATAATTTAAATGACAAGCAAACCTTCTTTAACAATAAACCATATACAAATGCAAGAGAGAAATATCAATTCATTAACCAGACCAGTGCCTACTTTACTTGGGTTATGGAGTCACAGATATAATAAAAATAAGATTACCAAAGACACTAAAATGGCATTAAATCATTCACCAATCACAAAACTCAAAATATCACATTTAACATTAACTTGTAGTAAATGAACAACTTAATGAATGAAAGATGCTTGTAATGAGATTGAAATGAATTCTAAAGCTTCAAAGTAAAGTACTAGAAATGAAATAACAATTGTAGTGTTTTGCAAATGGTCCTGTAAATTTTAATTGGTTTTAAGTCTCACTTTAACTTAGGGGAATTAAGGTTTGTGCATGAAAAACAATGCTAGTCTATGTGTCTACCTCAACAAGTTATCTCTTTCGATTTGAGAGAGACTGTCGGGTGCTCAACAAGAGAACACAAGGTTCACAACTAGCTCCACGGGTCAACCCCAAAGAGTGCTGGGTGCTCAGTAGGACAACAACGGGGCAAAGATTGCGGCACAGTTTATTTAACCTTTAAATGAATAAATAATGAAATACAATGCAAGCCGACACGATATTGCAAGGGTGGCAAATCCAACTCACTTGCAAGGTGTGGTAAAATAAACTAAAGCAAGAAAAAACTTGAAAGCAAATCTACTAGCCAACACGATTTTGGATGGATGGGTAGAGCCTCTTCTCATGCAAAGCGCGGGCGAACAATAATAACAAATGCAAATAAAAACATAAACTAAATCCTAGCCCTTTCAACAATTGCTATGCAAGGGTGACAAAGCCAACTCACTAACAAGCAATGGAATGGCCAAAATAACTTAGAGAAATAAATGCTAGATCTAGCCACACAACTCTCTTCCTAGTGAAGAGGAGAGGCAAGCAAATTAACAAAACAAAAATAACATGAAATAAACTAAACCTAGCCCCTCTACACTTGCAATGCAAAAGTGGGCAAGCCCAACTTCTAATGCATGCAAGGGATGGCTGAAAATTTAAAGAGCTTATGCTAGAAATAAATTAAATAAAGAATCAAGTCCAAGAGACTCTCTTGGGCTTGTTACAACAAGGAAGATTTCAGCCTTATAATTTACAAAAAAATAGAGGTCAAGAACAAGAAATTTGACCCTTTTTGGTGAGGTAATTGAAGTGGCCACTCTTGGGTGATTTTTGAGCTTGTTAGTGACCAAATTTGAGCATTCCCTCCCCTTGTAACATAAAAAACGTGCACAAAACAACAAGCTAATATTGTGCAAATACGATGAAAATGAGTTTGAAATCAACTTGGAAATATTGCATATAAATTTATGAAAATTGCAAGTGTAATGTAGCATGTAAAAATAACTTGAAAATATGATCTATGAGTGCAAAATAAACAAATAAAAATTTGCAAAACAGAAATGCTAGTTTGAAGATGCCAAATCCTTCAAAAGTTATTGAACAATGGGGGTATCCCACCCAGGAATCCCACTCTTCAAGTTCGAATAACCTGTAACAAACTAGATTCAAATGCAAAAGTGGTGAGAAACCAAACAAAGACTTGAGAAATCATATGTTCAAACTCACTACAAGATTTGAACCCAAAATCCGACGAGAAAATCTGACGACATTCGACGAAAAGGACTGTGTTGTCGGATTTCACCTTCAAAATTATGAAATTTCATAATTTTTTTTAAATTGATAGAATTGCCTGTCGGATATCCGACAAATATTATGCCCGAGGACGAAGGATATCCGACATCATATTGTGCCCGAGGATGTCGTATATCCGATATCATATTATGCCCGAGGATGTCGGATATCCGACGGGTTCTATTGAAAATATCAAAATGTATATAAAAAAGATTTTGCAAATCTTGTTTTATCTAATGCACTTTCCAAGAACGTACTAAAACCCTGCCAACACAAATATCATTTGGATGGCATTCACTTTGCAGGCACATAACGAAAATATTTCAATGCGCATTTACCAAAGAACATAATGTTGGTTGTCCAAATTTGAGACCCAGAATACAGGCTGGGTTAAGACAATATGGTAGTTGAATATGAACAACTACATACAAATATATTATGATAGCAACTGAGCTTGAAACCAGTTTGTTTTTAAGTTTTTCTCTCACTTCGGCTATTGTCAGTGCTATTACATGCATAACCAATGCAACTCTTCCTTGTTGAAAGCTACTCTATTAATGTAAAGTTTATGCTCAAGGACAACGATATTTGCCCGATGTGTGAAAGCGCGTTGTGTTTGTTTACTGGACTCTACATAAGCACAATTGAACAAGAGAAATATAGTCGATTTATGTTGAAAATATGTTGCATGGTTGTTTATAACTATAGCAACTTAGCACTTAGCAACTACTTGTAAATTGCATAGTATTAAAATGAAGGAAGGAAAATCACCGTCCAAAATAGGGACAATCTAGGTAGGGACTCGGGAGTCGAAACTGATCGAAAGAGACATTGTGATTGTGACCGTTTGGATGCACAGAGATGATGAAATTGTTGTACACACTTATGACCGTTTGGATGCGCACTCGTTGATGAGTTTGTTTGATTGTGACCGTTTGGAGGCACAAACATGATGAAATTGTTGTACTCACTTATGACCGTTTGGATGCGCACACGACGTTGATGAGTTTGCTGTGATGAATAATATCTCATGGTAATTATGAACAAATCTGACTGCACCTCCGAACAGTCATATAGTTCCTTTCATATAGTACGGTCCGATATCACACTAGTAGCGCCTCTCGACTCCCAACGGTCATGTTCTCTCTTTCAGTCCACTGTCCATCAAAATCAACAACAATCCTACGGAACAGAAGTCTCTTTCAATCCATCGATATTTTGTGGCCTGCTTTTTCATCTATTTTTATATGTTAGAATATTAGGTTTTATACACACACATTTGCATACATATTATATTAATAAATAAATAATAATACATAAATACTAACTATAAAAATAAAAAAAATATAAATACAAAAAAAACATAAAACAATAATAAACAAAACTAACCTTCCTCAAAATATAGAACTTACCTCCCTCCCAGCCCGCGTGAACACATTTCACTTACCTCACCCTTCAAGAACGTCCAATACTAGAGGTCGCAGAGGCCGTCACTAAGGAGGTCGTAGAGGTCACCGAGGCAGTCGTGGAGGAGGTTGAGGCAGTCGTGGAGGAGGTTGAGGAGGCCGCAAAGGAGTTCGAGGGTTCCATCTGCACAAATAATCTAAGAGATCGCGGTGCAGAGGCCGTCACTGAGGAGGTCGTAGAGGTCACCGAGGTAGTCGCGGCGGAGGTTGAGGAGGCCGCAAAGGAGTTCGAGGGTTCCATTTGCACAAATAACCTAGGATACCGCGGGTTCCATTTGCACAAATAACCCAGGAAACGATCGCGGGTTCCATTTGCACAGTTAACCTGAATCGCGGGTTCCATTTTCAAAGATCTGAGCAGAGGAGACAAGGGAGATAAGAGGATCTCATGCTATTCCTCATTTCATCCAGCAGCGAGAAGAGGATGCAGTGCTAGCAGAGGATACTCAACTCAACCAATGTGCCTCACAATGTCAAGAAATCCGGTAAGTTCATCAACTGCCCATTTTCCACACGTGTTTGGCACATTGGTTGAATTCGGTTGGGGATAGGGTTTTATTATATTTCCTCTAGCAAGAAATTGAGAAACATGTTTGGCACATTGGTTGAATTCGGTTGGGGATTGGGTGATTGCTCTAGTTTAACTGAGATAGATTTCTCTGGAAACCATTTTAGAAGTATCATGCCAATCACTCTTGGAAGGCTTAAAATTCTGAGTTTTATGGATTTAAGTTTTATGGTTTTTATATATCATTGTGCTCATATCGACTGTGGCTCCTGCAATATATCATGACGACGAGCCACCCCTACTGAAGGTTCTGTCGTGGAGCTTCTATAGAAAGAGTTTCCCTGATTTGGACACCATTTTCAAGAAACACATTGATTTATTTCTCAACGAAGACTCCGTTTCCATGATTGCTTTGTGCGAGTATTGAATATTAATAAACTCCATCAAGTTCGTGTTCTGTATACTACTATAATACCCCTGGATAAGTTCAACTATTCATGTTCATATTCTGTATACTACTATACTACCCCCGACATACTGCATCATATCCTGTACCAACAACTATATCATATCCTGTACCAACAACTATATCATATCCTATTATAATAGTTGTATCCATCGTAGTTACCATATTTTACATGGATATTGTATCTATATGTGTGTCTGTGCAACTTCGATTTTTATGGGATTTGGAATGAGGATTAGGGCATCGATGTTTTCAAGGTTTCAACAATCAAGGGCAATTTTGTTTCCATGTGTACTTTATGCTTCAAGTTTGTGGGATATGTTTCCCAGGAAAATCCTATCCATTTCCAAATTCAGGATTTGCTTCTATGTCGATCCTATTGAATCAGGACCCAGATCCAATACGTTAATTCAAGTTTCCTCTGAGGTGAACCCATTAAAACATTAAATATAATTTGTAGTTTCAAGTTTCCTCTTAGGCAAATGATAAGATGGGTTGAAAGAAAGATGGAATCAATCTGGTGGATCTATAGTGGCCTTGAAGGTCTTGCTGTTGAAAGGTAACTACCTCTCTGAGGGACAAGCTATGCATATATGGTTGTAGTAACATAAAAATGAGGATAATGACACTAGCAAGTCTTTATAGAGATAATAAAATATCCCTTGGATCACATAATAGAAGGGGAACATGAATATGTAGTGCTTCTCAGTCCCAATCTCCTAAAGAGACAATTTCAATGGATCCTATCATTATGAGAAAGACGATAGTCTGACTCAATACAAAGCTAGTGAGATCTCACTCTTAACTATCCTAGAGGGAGTTGGTGATCATGAGACAAATGCCATTGTAAATAGGGTGGACGAATGATATAAACATCTACAATAAGCAAGAAGTACTTCAAATAGAAGACCAATCTCCTTATTGGAATGGCACCCTAAAACATCATTTAATGTTGGGTACTTCTATTATAATGAGTGCAAGCTGCAAGGAGTCCCTTTCCAAGGCTACAAATGACCTTAATCTCCTCTAATTTTAGATTGATGATGATAGGATGTTATACCAGCACTGTTGATAGTCATCATCATGCTATTTTCTCTGAACAATCCCCAGGGAAATTCCCTTATTAATCTCAACATCGTTGACTACTTTTCATGCATAAAAACTACCCCACAGACTGATCATTATCAAACTTTCACTCGAAATTAGTTGTAAAGACCTCAAACGATGATTGTCCTATGTGTGACCCAATTGTGATGCTTTTTCACATCTTGCACTTTTACTCCATATTATCTTCCCTCCATTGGCCTCTTTCTGGCATCTCAATTTTCTAGATCCCAAAACTCCATTTCTTGATTTCCTATGGTGTGATCCTAAACTTGATTTCCTATGGTGTGATCCAAAATAGGAAAGCACCCGAGCTACACAAATTGGTTGTGACAACCATCTTGATCGGTGGTTGCAATCACACCTACAAGGGATGTATGCTACGAAGCCACAATTCCTTACTTACCATCATCACTTCTAAGTTTCTGACCAACTGCATTAGATGCACAAGCTTCCCAACATTTTCTGAGTTTATGTGGCTTCTATCTTTGTCAGTGATTCTGGCAAATTTTATGTTCCTAATGGACATGGTGAAGGGAAATGGTCATAATAATAATGACATATGTGTAGCTTGAATTGAAATGCTGAGGGGAATTTGGGAATCTTTATTGGGCTGTGGCAATTGCTGGAAGGCTTATTTGGCGTCCATCAACTGCTCAATTTGTTGTCGCATACTCATATGTTCCACGGAGAAGGTATATGTGCACTAGGGTTCATAATACCACTCCTTTCACGTTCATACTGAAAATGGTGCAAGAAAATATATAGAGGAAAAATTGACATCTTTTAGTCAAATATAATTGTTGCGGTAATTATCAAAGGGCCACCAAAACATTGCTTTGATGCACACTGTTATCAACTTATTTGTACAAATAGTTGAAACCTTATTGAGCCGCCAGTGTTGGAACACATCAGTGTCTATTTCCAGAGTATCTGGGTTTCATTGTATTTGGGTCTAGCCAGTTTTGTTTTTGAGTCGACATGACCATGGCCCCATGGGGGTTTGTATCAAAGTGTGCTAGTAGGGTCTGAGTGGCTCGGTTTCCCATGACTGGATTAAACAACTAAGGTATTCCAGGGAGTTTTTTCACCGTCAGATTATACTTTGCTTCAGGCGAAATATAATCTCTTGGTTTTTCTCCCGCTTCCTCCAAAGCTGGAATGCCAGATTTTGGAAATTTGGCCATGGGGGGTTATTAGGGTCCAACTATAATGTATAAACCTACTGGACACTATTAGAATAGGTTTTGGTCATGTCCTAGGTCTCTAGGACCCCTAGAAAAAATTTCGAAAAATTTTTACCGGACGCGTCGAAATTGGGGTTTTTAATTTTTTAATTATTTTTAAATTTTAATTAAATTTCTCTATAGTTTAAATAGAGAAATTTGAGTCTGTAATATGTCAGTCATCCGGGGTCCGTTTTCAGTGTTTGATGGCTCGTTTCATAAGCCAAAAATCACACATGACCCATGGAGCAGCTAAACCCAACTTTTGGATGTCAATTCCGCCCCGTAATTAATATTTTCTCTGAAAAGTCATTTACAGAGAAATTATTAATTAAAATAATAAAATTGATTATTTTGGAGATAATCCAAATCTCTCCAAAATTAATCAATTTGATTAAAATAAAAGGCTAAATGACATGGCGATGAGCATTTAGGAAGATTCCAATCAACTCCAAGCCCACCCAGTCATCCATCCAGTCACCAGCAAAGAATCTTCTTGAGCAAATTCGCCCTCCTTCATGAGAAATTCGGTTTAGTGATGTGTCATTTAGTGATTGGGTTGGTGGCTTGCATTTAAGCTTGAGATAGGCGCCCTATTGACTCACCATTCCACCAAGGCTTGGCTCTCTTCATAACTCGAGTCTACACCTACCATTCCCCACGTGTCTCCCTCACAACCAACTCGCAATCCCTTTGAATCCTCACGTCAAACCCATAGATCCTCACGTCAATCTCCTTTGAGCTCGTGTTAGACCCTTGTTGGAGTTTAGGCATTGGTTAAATGAAGTAACACGTGGGCTTGGCTCTCATATAAACTCGAGTTAGTGCCTACCACTCCCTAGCTCGCCCTCCACATAAGCTCACGCCTTTGCTATCTTAGCTCGCCTTTCCTTGTTGTACATTGTCCATTGGTTAATGTCTTCACTCCCAACCTACCTCAAGACCGAGTTTTGCCACCTAGTGCCATTCACACCTACCTCAAACTCGACTCCATTGCTCCAAGCCTTTGTTGATTGGAATTCGACCTCATGCTCACCACCAATTCGACCTAGGGTTTTGGCATTTAGATTTAGTATAAAGAGAGGCCCTTTGGGGTTATTATCTCATGGAAAATTTGAGGCAAACTTACTCTGCCAAAATTGTATATGTGTTATAGCTTTTGCTAATTGAAATAAAGTGGCTTTGGAGGTCCATATGGTGTGTTGATCTTGTTCATGGAAAGTGCTTCAATATTATCAAGGTGATATTGCTTTATGTTTTTTTGCTTACATGTTCCATGTTTTGATCAAAGTATTTAAAGCTTAGAGGATTTTTCCAAGTCCATAGGGTGGGCATTTGGGTTCAATTTGTCCATTGATGTTGGGTTGTTTGTGATTGGGAAGTAGTGGATTGTAGTGGGAAATACTAACACTCTTCTTGTCCCTTTCAACTTGGCATACTATATTTGATCAATCTTGTTTGTAAGTGATACATTTTGCAGATCTATAAAGTTATGAAGAGGAGTTGGAACTAGGTTGTCTCCTCCATCTCTTCAAAGAACAAATCTTTCCATTAACATTCATACATTGGAGGATCTCCCAAAGTCGACCTCACAACACCAAGATGGTGGCATAAAGGGGTTTGATTTCAAAGATCCATCTCTTATATTCAACATATTGTTTATTGGTTACTTTGGGCTTTCATTTCTTCAAGCCCTCTCATTTGCTCTTTGAAGTTTTTTACATTTGCATGCTAAGCCACTTCTAGCCCCTCTAGCCTTGATCCAAGATTGCCTTGTCTTCAAGCCATAGATTAGAAATCCATAAGGTTGAAGTCCCTTCAACCTTGGGGAATAACTTGGGATTTGTTCCCTTGTGCTCTCTTCAGCACTTGTTGTCGGCGTATCACCGGTTAACCGGAGGATTTCCAAGACAGTGTTTTCACCCTCCCAAGTGTTCCACTTGTAGTCCTTTGTCCTTATCTTGCTAAGTTCATCCTCCTTTGCCCTAGATCTACTCCTCCATTTCGTTTTTTGCCTCCTTCTCCATTCACCCTTTTTATCCTCCCTCTTTGCTTTCGTTTTTGCCCTACTTTGATCTCCCTTTGCCTCTCCATCTTTGCCTTTAGGTTTGCCCTTTCTCCCTCTTCTCGTCCACCTCCAAAGTGCCCTAAAAAACCACATAAAAAGCAAAAAACGAATTGATTAAGTTAGTGCTAGAGTTTGTTCCTATGATAGATTAGATTTCAATTTATTATATCATTGGCATTGGCATGTATTGAAAGTTAACTTTAGAGCATTCTAGATCTCTTGTTTTACACTAGTATAGTTGTATTTCAAAATCCTAGTTACAAGTCGAAAAGATAGAATATTTTTCACAAAAAAATTCTCAAAATTTTTATGATCTAGATCTCTTTCCCATTGCATTTTAAGAGTTTGTCGTTCGCTGGTCCGTTTCATCATAGTTAAGTTTTTATGATAAAATTTCATGCATTCTACATTTTAGAGTTAGAACTTTAAACCTAGACTTAGCTAGTTTCAAGCTTTGGTTTTGTCTTTTGCTAACAGTTAATGGGTGCCTTGTTTAGATCTTTTGGACTTGTGTAGATCATTTGAGAAAAAGAGATACTTGATAAAAGGTCTTGAAGCAAAAGGATCAAACGCAAAATAAAGTGAAGGAGCCATGAGAATGACTCAATCTTGATATACTTATCCTTTGTAATAGCAAGTAGAATCTATATCTTCTTCAATAATTTTCCAAGTATTATTGTTCGCAAAAGACCTTGCAAGGTTTTAAACCCAAGGCATTTGTAACAGTTTAATAAAAAGTTTCAAGTGGAGGGGTCCTCCACCTTTGGGTCTTCTTCCCCATTTGGGGAAGAGTGTTGGGTCTTGTGTTGGGTTTGACTTAGTTTATTTTTCCATGCTCTTAGATTAGTTTCTATTTCACTAAGTATTTTGGTTATTTATCTTTCATTTTCACTTACCCCCATGCTTTCCCGAGTAGGGTCTTGAACCTGAAAGAGACTCTTGGGTAGTTTAGTTTTATTTTCCGTTTAAGTTATCTTATCTTCTCTTCCAATCCTTGACCAGAGAATAGCTAACTTTGGGATTGCATCCCAAAGGCTACATAGCTTTGTGGTAGCTTCTCGTTCCCCCATCAGCTTCTTGTGGACATCCAGCTAGCTGGAAGGTTTCCAAGACTGGTGGCTTCTAGTGGTTGATCTTGTTCGGAGATCGATCCCACCTATTAGATTAGAAGTTGTGTGGTAGAACACTAGATTTATTCAGTTTCATTTTATTTTGCAAGTAGTATTGTTAGTAGTATTCACATCTTGCTGATTAATCTCATTGTTTAAAATCTGTTTCAATCTGAGATATACTGCTGCCACTTTTTATCTACTTCATAAAATAAACCAAAGTCTCTTGAACTTGGCCAAATCCAAGTCAAGAGCACCCTCTATCGGAGGGCATATTAGTTTCTTGCATTTCCCTGCATTAGGCATTGTTAATCTAGGAAGTCTCTTGAACTGTGGTCATAAGACCAAGTCAAGAGCGCTCTCTGTCGGAGAGTTGAACAAGGCTTTTAAATAAATAAAATTTTCCACTCACACACCCCTAATTAATTTATCTTGGTTTGTCCTACACCCGTATGCTCTGCCAACCGGAAACGGTTGGGCTAGTACTCAGAAAGGTGGAAGACTTGATAATTACGATCGATAAACTTAATTAAAAATTTTACCCAAAACCTCAACCAAGGAAAAATACTGTTCTTCCCACGAGAGGTGACGCCGGGAAATCACTGTCAGACTCAGGGGCGGTTCAAACATTGGACACCAATCCTTATTGAATCTGTGTGCTTCCGACAGGTCACTTAGGGTTGCCAGTATCTTTCTTGGGTAGGGTTCTACCATCTTTTGATACCTTTGGTCTTAGCCCTAATAATCAAGACAACTAAAACTTTGAAATTTACCAAGATAATTTGCACAACGATCTCACGAACAGTTACTATCAAGACTTACTTTTAAGCATCCCCCAGCACTACATTTGTTGTTTTGACTCCATTATCCATTGGATAAGGCACTGGTCCTTTTGTCATTTAATTCTTATATGTGGATGCTTCTTAATTATCTTAAGTCTTTATATACTGTTTCGCAACGTGGATTGCATCTTATCGTATGTTTTATTTTCAAACTTTATATTGTCTCTCATTTCACAAAAAACTCCTAAACAACACCCATCCGCATCACTGCATCAAAAAACACTATAAAAACAAGAGCCTTAGTGAAACTCTCTTGTAGGGACTACCCCCCTTGGCTTCGTTAGGAGTTTGCCTAAACGGAGGAGCTGGGATTCAGGTGACAGTACCTGGCTCATTGCTTGCCCCCAAGGCCACACCTCTCTCACTTGTAGTGAAGAGACATCTTTCGAAAGATTTCCACTGCTGGTGTGCATATTGGCGGACAACACACACCATATTGATAACAATTATTAAACAATGCCCCAAAAGTATACATGAAGTACCAACAATACCACAATGCAAATGCACTTGAAATTGGATAATAGAGAATATCATTGAAAGCCAAACATACAACTTTGCCACACATGAAGATTGAGCATGATTGGCCTTGTCAAATTGGAAATTCATGTGGTAGATCCTGAAAGACATCTGCAAATTCATCAAATGAACTGCAACACTATGTTGTTGCTGGTTTCTGTGCCTCTACGCACGCATGTTCAATCCCTCCATCGAATCACATTGGGGAATGAAACATTGTTCACCCTTAGCAAACTCTTTTGTTATTTTGATTGTGGAAACCAACTTGTATGCACTGGGTTGCAGCACTATAACTGTTAGTAGCTAATGCCATTCCTCAAATTTAAATTACAACTTAGCAAACTATTTTGTCATTTTGTTTGCGGACTATCAGCTTTTATGCACTGGGTTGCAACACTATATTAACTGTTATTATCTATTGTCATTCCTCAAATTTCAATTATAGCTTGTTCATATTTCTGTGTGCCCTAACTTATCATTCAAAGTACTTTATTATTTTTTCAACAGAACATTATGGTAGAATTTTAGCAGCCTTTGTAGCTTAGCTTGTTTTGCTTATCTACCACTCATTATATATTGGTGAAATGCCTTCTGTATTTCCAGGGAGATACTACAACTCATACATGAGCACCTTGTAGATTTGGGACTCCTAGATTAAAAAAAAACTCTGTTGAAGGAGGCACGTCTAGCACCAAAGTTGACTCAAATCATGACCTTGTCCTCAAACTTGTCTTAATTATTATGTCATCTTGTTCACCTCTCATGTTCCTCACGATGAGTTTAAAGACAAATTTGTAGGACAATTTGATTGCATTTACGCTCTCAAAAGGTTTCTTGCTAGATACACACCCACAGAGATCACAAATTAAAAGTATTGTATTAATAATTTAATACTCAGTGATCAAGAAGTGGGTATAGTTTACTTGGCTCTGAGAGGCCTCAAATACATTGTTGGAATTCTTAACATGCTCTTGCGTCATTAATGGTTATTGAAGTGTCCACTAACAATATGAATGTTATCATTCTTGATGTTGAGAAAGAGGTACCTAGGAGGGAGGAACTGGTATTGCTCCCTAAGTTGGATTCATGAGTAGATGAACCTCAATATGATACCAAGGACAAGTGTGATGTTACTCCACTTTTTTCATATGTTTTGCATAGTAATTATGATTTTAGGTGTCTTTCACTTACTCCACATTTTTCATATGTTTTGCATAGTAATTATGATTTTAGGTGTATTTCACTTACTCCACATTTTTCATATGTTTTGCATAGTAATTACTCCACATTTTTCATGTGTTTTGCATAGTAATTATGATTTTAGGTGTCTTTTAGTTACTCCACATTTTTCATATGTTTTGCATAGTAATTATGATTTTAGATGTTTCTCACTTACTCCACATTTTTCATATGTTTTGCAGAAAACATATAAATGGATACGTAAAGTTGACGTCCCACCGCCATTTCTTTCGCCACCCACTCTTGATTCATTCTGCATACATTTCACTATGCAACCGTCTCAGATTCTCACTGCGTTTTCCCTCAATTAGTTTCTCAATTCAGTATGACCCACGCTCGCCGTCCGAGGAGTGTTGCCAGGGGTCTTGAGTTTCATCCTGGCAACGGTGACGATTCATGGTATTATGTTTCCCTTCAGTTGCAATATGGAAACTCAAGACCCCTGGCAACACTCCTCGGACGGCGGGCGTGGGTCATACTGAATTGAGAAACTAATCGAGGGAAAACGCAGTGAGAATCTGAGACGGTTGCATAGTGAAATACATGCAGAATGAATCAAGAGTGGGTGTCGAGAGAAATGGTTGTGCGACGTCGTATGAGAATGAATGGCGATGGGAATTGATTGATAAGGTCAAATTAAATTCGCACGGTGGTAATAAACTACACTTGTGTCTTCCATTGTCAGCTGCACTTCAAGCTTGAAGGTGGTAGCTTTGGGACTAGACATAGGTTGCAGGTTTGAATTTCCTCAGTTTAGTTCGTACCCTGTTATTTTTTTGATGCAAATTATATGTTTTCTTTAATTTCCCTTGTCAAGATGCAGAGACAACCATAAAATATCAGATGTGTCAAGATGCAAAGAGTACTAAGAGACAACAAGTGTACTTTTAGGTCAGCAGTGGCATCAACATTGAAAATGGTTTCCATCCAAACCTATCAAGTGTACATTTAGGTCAGCAGTATTCTTGTCTCTGAACTGTAGCAGCTGTTTGGCCATTTTCAGTGTCTCATACTCTTATCAGCTGCTCATACTCATTACTGCTCCCCAGACTACTGTCTACCAATCTTATGCTCTTCAATTGAAGGTTCTCAATAGTCATGCTGCTGTTAAGAGTGCGATCAAGATCATACGTGGACACCCATGTAAAATGGGGGGTAACAGGCTTGTAATGAAAATGTGAGAAGTTCAGTATTTTCCTTTCATTACATCAAGAATATAATGTAAAACCAGATTGTAGAGTGATGCACCATTTTTTCTTATTATAGTATTGTTTTGGAGGCATTTTATTAAAGGAAATTGTAGGACTTGTTAAACTAGAAATTTGAATTTTTCATGTGTGGAACTATTTTCTTACTGGTTTTTCGTTCTTGTTTTAGGTATGTCAAATATTGTAATGTTTAAGAGTCAACTGCAGGAGTATGCACAGAAAGCATCTATTGCAATGCCTGCTTATGAAACTACAAGGGAAGGGGCTCCACATAGTCCAAAATACAAGGCAGCGGTTATTGTTAATGGGGTCAGATATAACTCACCTTCAAATTTCCGTAACCTCAAAGCTGCAGAGCATGCTGCAGCACAAGTTGCTCTTGAGGATTTGCTCAAAAAGACAATTGGAAAGGAATTTTCCCTCAATCCATTGGCAAGTTCTTTGTACTGTTCTCTTCAGACCTGCACCCATAGGTATGTCAAATATTGTAATGTTTAAGAGTCAACTGCAGGAGTATGCACAGAAAGCATCTATTGCAATGCCTGCTTATGAAACTACAAGAGAAGGGGCTCCACATAGTCCAAAATACAAGGCAGCGGTTATTGTTAATGGGGTCAGATATGACTCACCTTCAAATTTCCGTAACCTCAATGCTGCAGAGCATGCTGCAGCACAAGTTGCTCTTGAGGATTTGCTCAAAAAGACAATTGGAAAGGAATTTGCCCTCAATCCATTGGCAAGTTCTCTGTACTGTTCTCTTCAGACCTGCACCCATACTCTGCAAATTCCAGACCATTAACCTTGTTAGGACATATGCGTCACCGATTTTGATCACTCCATAGTAAATGCACATCAGTAGTGTTTTGTCTGTGGATTCTGAAAGATAATCTAATGAAGTCTAAAATCAATTTTACTCATGACTTTAGGTAGGTTTTGATACTTGTAAGATTACTTATCAAAGAAGGAATATAAATGGAGTTGTCCATATAATTTTATGAATTATTTGTGCTTTTGTAAATCCCCTTGCATGGAACCGAGTGTAAAGTTTTGAGAGTTATACACACACACACACAGAGGTAGGGATTTTTTGCATATGTATCTCCAATCTCCTTGTGATCAGTGAAATTCAAGGCCATCAAGGCTTGGTTAAAAATTTATATTTCAAATATATCTACCTGTTCATGTATTTTATGATATTGGTCACGACTCACTACATATAAAGTGACTGCATGCATGGTCCAGATTGATCATTCGCTCTTTAGAGTAGACTATTCCTTAATTATTGGTAAGAAGAAAATCAGTTTTAGTAGTTTGAAACTTTGAATACTGGCTGCAAGCAGCAAATGTGAACTGTATCAGTTATATGTAACCTATTGATCAAATTGCATTCCAATTTGTCAGTGCCACAGTCACAGATAAGCTGCATCACTTCCAAGATTTGGTACCCAGAACAAGAACTTTTATTTTGATGTAAGACAAGAATTATTATGATTATTGTTTTGCTCTGATAAATGAAACTCGCACTAATACTGCAATATATTACGAACTTGTTGACCATGGAGAAAAGCTAGTTTGACACTAATATTTACTGTTTTCACTAAGATTTTGTTTCAGTCTCCCAGGTTAACTCCCTTGGTTGTCAATAGACATACATTTTTCTAGGCTTTATTCTACTTGTGAGTGGTGTTTTCTAGGGTCGGATTTCTTTTGTTCGCTTTGGTTTCTTTCCTTCAGGTGACTCTTCTTCCCAGCTCTTCAATACTGTTGAAGCTTGAATTATCCTCGATCCTTTAAATCCAGGCATTGGTAGCTCCTTTGCTATTCATCTATATAATCATTTATAAGCAGTTCATAAAGGTTTTGATTCTAAAGTCTCTACTGTTTAGTTCTGACACCGGTTTTGAAATTTGTCATGATTACCCCAGGATTTTCCAAAGTGGTAGCTCCTCTGCTTCTGTTTGCTGTTAAAAAGTGGTCATTTTATCTTTGTTATTTAATGGAGATATGTTGTAAGGTCAAGGTTTGGCTTTCCTGTGGTCTTTTAGACAACAAAGTAAATGTGTTCTTGTCATTCCTCATGTAAATCAACGTTGCTTATAAACATTTTAAATGATGCATAGGCAGTCGTGAATGTCTCAAATACCAGGCTTACATGGAAATGTAATCTCTGTTCAAACAAATGAAATGCAGTTATGTTTTTTCCTTATGGTCAATTATTTTAGCTGTAACTTTGGGCACAACTATCCCTGCTTTGTTAAATTGTGGTAATGTTAGTGCTCTGATTTTATTTTTTCCAGCATGATACGGGACTATGTAAGAATCTCCTTCGGGTGTATGAACAAAAAATGAGCCTGCCACTTCCTAGTTATTGCTGTAAAGGGTCAGGAAATATACATTTGCCAACTTTTATATGTATTGTTGAAGTTTCCAGGGTTCAATATACAGGTGGTGTTGCACACAGTAGAAAAGAAGCAGAAATTAAGGCTGCTCGAACAGCATTACTGGCACTTCCAGCACAGGCTTGTGAGTTACAGAAAATTGAATCATATTTATGTTATTTGAATTAGTTTTTCTTGCATGCTTCTTTGATGATAACACATTTTCTTATTGGTAATACATAGGCCAGTATACTAAATTATGGCAATCGTATTTCAGGTGATTCTAATAACGAGGTTGCTGTTGCAAGTATTTCTGCCTCTGGAGCTGCCATATCTTCGCAGCTTGAATTTTATCCAAGAAAAAGGGACAGAGAGGTGGAAATGTGTCTGAAGAGCATGAGAGTGTTAAAACAAAACAGGAGACAAATAGCAGTAATTCCACTGGTAAGTATGAAATGCCAGAAGAAAATAACTCCAGGAAAGATGAAAACAGTCAAGTACTGTTAACTGTGAAGGATTCACAGTTGGCACCCTTGAAGGAACCTGAGAAACCTTTCCAACAAGAGTCTTATGAAATGCAGCAAGAAAAATACCAAGTGGAGGGGGAAGTTCCAATTGAAACAGAAGAAGAGGGATCTGAGAAGCTTCAACATGAGCAACAAATTCCACAGGAGGTGAATTTGAAGAAAAGGAAAAAAGGCGGGAAAGGAAACAATGTTGTGAGCAAAAGCAAGAACCAGAGAAGGAAGAAGACTCAAAATGAAGGGAAACAGAAGAATTTTTCTACAACCCAGGCTACATGTTAGCATTTTGTTCCTCTTAGTTCTTTTTAGTATGTCGAGGTATGATGTGCATTCCATAACTTTTAAAGATTTTTTCAAAAAATGTTCTTCTCATAGTGTTCTTGCTACTCATCTCTTGTCTTGTGCAATTTCATTTTTGTTTAGTTCATAAAAAAGAACAGTGAAAACCTGCAGGGGGTAATGTTTACGTTTGTTCCGTTGGAGGAAATATCATTTGCATGGTTACTAGGTTCTTAAACATCTTTATATTACAGTTATTAAGTATGATATATTGTGTAACCACTATTTGAAAAAAACGTTGAGTACTGTTACCACACAAACTAGCATCTTAACATTGAAGCCCTAAAATCAATGATAGCTTATGGATAATTAAGAGGGAGGCCAGTGTTACCACACGTAATCCTCTCTTGCTCTTTAGGTTAGCTCTTCACTAGCTCAGGGGGTAATGTTTCCGTTTGTTCTGTTGGAGGAAATATTATTTGCATGGTTACTAGGTTCT
The DNA here is from genome assembly GCA_027924585.1 of Larix kaempferi. NCBI lineage: Eukaryota > Viridiplantae > Streptophyta > Pinopsida > Pinales > Pinaceae > Larix > Larix kaempferi. Next base: position 6,776,604 of record BSBM01000020.1, on the reverse strand, counting down.
TAAACATCTTTATATTACAGTTATTAAGTATGATATATTGTGTAACCACTATTTGAAAAAAACATTGAGTATTGTTACCGCACAAACTAGCATTTTAAGATTGAAGCCCTAAAATCAATGATAGCTTATGGATAATTAAGAGGGAGGCCAATGTTACCACACATAATCCTCTCCTGCTCTTTAGGTTAGCTCTTCACTAGTTCAGGGGGTAATGTTTACGTTTGTTCCGTTGGAGGAAATATCATTTGCATGGTTACTAGGTTCTTAAACATCTTTATATTACAGATATTAAGTATGATATTGTGTAACCACTATTTGAAAAAAATGTTGAGTACTGTTACCACACAAACCAGCATCTTAAGATTGAAGCCCTAAAATCAATGATAGCTTATGGATAATTAAGAGGGAGGCCAATGTTACCACATGTAAACCTCTCCTTCTCTCTAGGTTAGCTCTTCACTAGCTCAAGGGAGGAGTCCCTAAATAGGATTAATAGAGTTTAACAAGGAAGCACAAGGTGAAATCGAAGAATAACTATAGCAAAACAAAATGTCTTGTTGTTTTAGAAAAGATAAAGGTGATGAAGGGATTGGACAATGGAGACGAGTGTCTTATCAAATGGGCAATTGGGGTCAACCAAGGATTCAATGAGGGTTTCTTAGGAAAGATTAGAAAGGGCTAGGTTTGATTTTAAGATCAATCAAAGGGGAATTTCTAGAGTAGAAATTTCAAATGCACATTTAGGAGGAAGACTAGCATGGAAGGCATTGGAAAATGCATAATGTAGAGCAAAAAATGGGAATAATGTAGAGCAAAAAATGGGCACCTAAACTACACTTCCAACTGATAATAACTCACATAAATGATAGAGAGTCTATTCTTTATTACCTCAAATCCGTTGACAATTTGAAGATACATCCATCAACCAAACAAAAGAATATGAGAAGCCTTCAACGGAGCAGCAACCGTAGCCATCCATAAGAACAAAGAGATGTTCCATAAGTCTAATGGGATTTCTCCCCCAATATTAATATGAGAAATGAATGAGAATGCCAACCGTCATATAGGTTGTAGTTGTTAATGTTAACACTTTAATTCAATGTTATCTAGGATCTTTAACTGAAAGAACAACAAGGACAACAAAAAATTGTTATCACCTATTTTGTACAAATAGTTGAAACCTTATTGAGCCGCCAGTGTTGGAACACATCAGTGTTCACTTCCAGAGTATCTGGGTTTCAAATGATTCAGCATTTGTGGCTAGCCAGTTTTGGTTAGCCTGTTTTGTTTTTTGAGTTGACGTGACCATGGCCCCATGGGGGTTTGTAATAAAGTGTGCTAGTAGGATCTGAGTGTCTCGGTTCTCCATGACTTGATTAAGCAACTAAGGCATTCCAGAGAGTTTTTTCCCTTGTCAATTATACTTTGCTTATAGCCGAGCTATAATCGATGAGGTTTTCTCCCGCTCCTCCAAATCTAGAATGCCCGATTTTGAAAATTTTAGCCATGGGGGGTTATTAGAGGCCAACTAATGTATATAAGCCTACTAGACACTGTTAGAATAGGTGTCGGTCATGTCCTAGGTCCATAAAACCCTCAGAAAAAATTTCGAAAAAATTTTACCGGGTCCGTCGAGTTTGGGTTTTTTAATTATTTTTTAAATTTAATAAATTTCTCTATAGTTTAAATAGAGAAATAATAATTTGTAATATGTCAGTCGTCCGGAGTCCGAATTCAGTGATTAATGGCTCGTTTCATAAGCCAAAAATCACACATGACCTATGTACTAGCTAAACCTAGGTTTCGGATGTCATTTAGGCCTCGTAATTAATATTTTCTCTAAAAAGCCATTTACAGAGAAATTATTAATTAAAATAATAAAAATGATTATTTTGGAGATAATCCAAATCTCTCCAAAACAATCCAAATGGAATAAAGTAAAAGGCTAAATGACATGGCACTCAGCATTTGTGAAGATTCCAATCATCTCAGTAAACATTCAATCAAGTATACAGTCAGCACAAGTGGTTCTCTCCAAACTAATTCGCCCTCCTTGCATGCAAAGTCGAGTTTGATGAGTTGGAGATCACATTGAATGAATTTTGGTTGGTGAGAGGTTGCATTGAATGGAAGTGGGGGCGCCTTGCCTAGGTGGAGGCCACCTCCCACTCCCAACTACCTTGATTGCAATGAAATCATGTTTAAAACTCTAAGCACCTACCTCAAGCTCACGTCAATCTCCTTGGAGGGGCGAATTCTACACGTGGAAATTGTTTATTAGCGTGGTGATGTATCCAAAGTGAGATGGGGGGCGCCTTGCCAAGGTGGAGGCCACCTCCCCATCCACATCATCCACAAGCTCGAGTTCATTGGTGAGATTAGCTCCAAGCTCCATGTTGATTGGTTTTTAGACACACTCTTGATTGGAAGTCGAATTGTGTTAGGTGCTATTGGCTCCATTCAAGCCAAGTCGAATTAGGGTAGGTTAGCTCTTGTATTGTACTATATAATGAGGCTCTTTTTCCTCATTCATCCATGGATTGTTAGGGAAAGAAACTCTGGAGAAATTGTAATCGTTTATTGTTAATAAAGTTAAGACTTTGGAGGTCAAAAACGTGGAGGCTCTTGATGTTCATTGCTTCACTTGAGAATCAAGGTGATATTGTTTTGCATTATATTTGAGGCTTTTAAGTTGTAGATCATGTTCAAGATGGCTAACAATCTAGCACAAGCAAGCATGTATCCAGTTCTTTTCACTTGAATGTTTTGTTTCATATATATTATCCCATGCTTAAGGTTCTTGCAGGTACATTTTCACTCCACATAAGGCCAAAGGAGTTCTAGCTTTATGGTTTTGAGAAGCAAGAGAATCTAGCTCTTCTCCATTAAACACTCAAAATACTTTCTTGGTTACTAGTCACTTTGATCTACCTTCATTCTTGTGGAAACCCCTTCCAGATCTTGATCCAAGTTGAAGTTGTTTTTGTTTTAAGCCTTATATCAGTTTGCCATAAGGTTGAAGTTTCTTCAACCTTGGGGAATAGCTTGGGATTTGTTCCCTTGTGCTCTCTTCAACGCTTGCTTTTGGCGTATCACCGGTTAACCGGAGGATTTCCATAACAGTGTTTCAAACCCTCAAGTGTTCCACTTGAAACCCATCTCCATTCCAAGTTTCCTCTTCTCTTCCATTCACTCCTCCTTCACTTTTGTCTCTCCTTCTCCCATTCGTTTCCCTCTTCTCCTCCTAGCTTTCATCCTCTCCTAAACTCGTCTACCATCTTTGCAATTCATCCCTTGCTCTCGTCCTTTCCCTTTCACCACCCTTTCGTTCCTCCTTCCCTAGCTCCTCTCGTCCACCTTAAAAAAGTGCCCTAAGAGCCCTAAAAAACAAAACAAAGTTTAATTAGTATCATCTAGTTTTTATTTGTTTAGAGTTAGCTAGTTGCACTTTTGAAAAGTTAATGGTTAGATTTCTTTTGTAAATCAAATTTCATGCATTGAAAGGTTAGTTTAGGCATATCAAAAGGTCATTTAGGGCTTGCATCTAGTCTCTTTCTTAAAAGTTTTATAGTTTCATTTCAAGGGTAGATAAGTTGGCATATGAAGTAGTGTGAAATTTTGTGGTTTCATTCTCATTCCCATCGATTTTTGGGGCATTTTAGCTTGCTGGTCCGTTTTACCATCTTAACATTTTCAAGTTAAAATCTCATGCTTTCTATGTTTTAAACCTTAGTTTTCATTCATAGACTTAGTTTCAAAGTCTATTTGATTTTTCCTAACACTAAAGGGTGCTTGTTGAGGATTTGTTGAACTTGTGTAGATCTTTAAAAGGGAAAGAGGAGTGCTTATGTGAGCAAGGCATGAAAGTGACCAAAGTCACATTCAAGAAAAGAGCTTGAACCAAGCAAAAGAACCAAATTGATTATCCTTTGTAACTAGCCATTAAGGGCTCTAAGAATCTCTCTTTAAAAGTTTATCTCAAGTTAGATCTAAGACCTTTCAAGGAATTTTCCTTAAGGCACTTGTAACAGTTAATAAAAGTTTCTAGTGGAGGAGTCCTCCACCTTTGGGTTTCTTCCCCATTTGGGGAAGAGTGTTGGGTTTGTTTAGCTTAGATCTTTTCATTTATTGTTTTAGAGTAGTTTAGTTTATCTTGTCGCTTCTCTCTCAAGTTTTGACCAGAGTAAGCTAACTTTGGGATTGTATCCCAAAGGCCACATAGTCTTGTGGTAGCTTCTCGTTCCCCCATCAGCTTTTTGTGGACATCCAGCTAGCTGGAAGGTTTCCAAGACCGACGGTTCTAGTGGTTGACCTTGTTCGGAGGTTGATCCCACCTTTAGAGTAGAATTGCTTGGTAGAACACTAGTTCTTTCATTCATTTCATTTTATTTTGCAAGTAGCATGTTAGTAGTATTTCACATCTATTTGAGCTATCACATGATTTAAGTATTACAAGTTGAAGTATCTTGTTATCACAACTACTTTTTTGTTTCTTAAAACGAACAAAGTCTCTTGAACTTGGCCAAATCCAAGTCAAGAGCACTCTTTATCGAAGAGCATTGTTAGACTTGCATCTTTCCCTGCATTAGGCATTTTAAATTAGGAAGTCTCTTGAACTGTGGTCATAATATCAAGTCAAGAGCGCTCTCTGTCGGAGAGTTGAACAAGTGCTCTAAGTAATAAAATATCTCAACCCACATTTTCCCCCTAATAAATTTATTTTTGGTTGATCATCCAACACCCGTATGCTCTGTCAACCGGAAACGGTTGGGCTAGTACTCAGAAAGGTGGACGACTTGTTAAATTCATAAGTGATAACTAATATAATTTTCATCCCCGTAACCAACCAATCCGGAGTTGAGCGATAAGATAAGTTTAGTGGGTAATCTCTTAGTGGGGGCGCCGGGGTTCCATGTTCAGCCTCTAGTTTGTTGGTTAGCATTGCGCGGCCTGGCTAGAGCACTGGGTGGCCCGACATGTCCTTGAATGGAGGCACTTGATATTATCTTTCCGGACTTTCTCTTGAATATCCTTGGTTTTATCCTAATAATCAAGACCATTAAAATCTTCAATTTACAAAGATAATCTGCACAACGATCTCACAAATGACATTTCTTCAAGACCCACACTTTCAGCATCACAATCTTTATTTTTCTTTGACTCCATAAGGCACTGGTTGTTTAAAAGCATATATATTGATCAGGACCATTTGTCCTTGTGTTTATTTAATATTGTGAATGCTTTAGAAATTAATCAAGTCTTGAATCATTTTGCCATCTTGTTATCGTATTTCGCAATGTGGATTGCTTATTATCTGTTGTTTATTTTCTCATATTTCTTGGTCTCATCACAAAAAATCCTAAAACAACACTCATCCACATCACCCCATACAAAAAACATTTAAAACACACAAGAGCCTTAGACAACTCTTTTTTAGGGATTACCCCCCTTGGTTTCGTTAGGAGTTAGCCTAAACGGAGGAGCTGGGATTTAGGTGACAGTACCTGGCTCATTGCTTGCCCCCAAGGCCACACCTCTCTCACTTGTAGTGTAGAGACAACTTTAGAAAGATTTCTGCTGCTGGTGTGCAGTTTGGCAACAACAAACACAATAGACACAATAGTTTTCCTCGGGGAAAGTTGAAACCATAAAGGAGTAAACCCCGCAACTTCCTCAAAGATAGATTTGTCACTAATACAATATCAAGCAAAAAAGGAAAACCCAAAATATGTCTTCTGCAACGTCTCTCTTTCTCCTCCAGCGAACTTGTCTTCTCTCTCTTGCTATTGGAACTTGTGTGAGTGAGTAGTGTGTTCAAATAAGAGAGAAAGGCTCTCTATTTATACTTTACTTTTGACTTGACCTTTTATCTAACTAGGTCGGCCTCACTAAAACTGACTAGGCCGACTTCTCTAGGGATACTTAATAATACAATTACAGTTGTCCTTTTGGGGTATCTAATGCCCCGCCTTACAATGGAGGTTTTACCTCAGTGACCTTGCATGACTAGACATAATAATGACATCCCCGAACAGAGGAAAAACATCTCCGATGGAGGTACAATAAGAAATAGAATAATAATATAATAATAATAAACAAAAGAATATCTTTCGAAGTTACAATTACAACAACACTCCCTCTTAACTAGGAAGGTATTCTCTCGCCACAGTCATCATCACCCTGGACACAATTCTGGACAATGGCATCATCGTTGGATAATCTTCAATGTGTTAATTTTTTAGCATAAATTCAATGTACTCTAGGATCTTTACTGAGAGAATAACATGTACAACATATCAATCACAAGAAGCAAACACAAGAGACAATAGACACACAGAGTTTCCTTGGGGAAAACCATAAAGGTGAAAAACCCCAATAACTTCCTCAAAGATAGATAGAGCAATGATACAAAACCCAAGCATAAGAGATAGTCTCCTAGCAACAGCTTCTCCTCCTCCACTAGTGTGCCACTCTCCCATGAGTGTAGAAGTGAATAATTGAAATGATCAAATAGAGTGCCTCCCGCACTCTATTTATACATGACTTGACTTTCCTAATAACCTTACTAGGTCAGCCTCAACTTAATCACATAAGATAATGCTGACAGGGCCGACCCCCAATAGGGTGGTCTAATACCCCTTTAACCCACATGACTTATACAGGGTCGTCCCCATCAAGGTGGTCTAATAACCCATCAAGTATAAGTTATGACACTTACAATATAAATGACGACACTTTCGTATAGAGGAATAATAACATCTCTATAGGAATACAATATACATATGTGAAATACATTCAAAGTTACAATTACATCAACACAATGTTGGAACATCATCATCAACACTGGATCATCATCGTCACTGCTGCAGCAATCCTCATTCTGTTGATAATTTATTAGTGACATCTCTCGAATCTGTCCGTCATAAGAAGTTCTATAGAGCTAGCCCTTTTTCGTGATGGATGTAGGCGTAGCTCTCATGAAGGTATTCATCATCTCCGCGAGCAAGCCATCAAATAGGTACAACCCATGACCACACATTACATATCCATAACAATCACCTGTGTCTCCTACTATCATCTCTTCTTATCCAGATCATCCCATCATCACACGGAGCATAACGTATATGCACATCTCATGTCCAACAGGACATCCGCGTCTCCCACCCAATGGGTACAACCCAGGAGCACCCTAGGTGCATTACGTCTCTCAAAGGTCAGCCTGCGTCTACCATCATGGGATCACAGTCAGGAGCACCCCAGGTGCATTACGTCCCAAGGACCACTTACATCTTCTACAATACGAGATCCTGCCTAGGCGCACACAAAGTGTCTTATGATTGGTGGACCTCTCAGCGTCTCCAGTATCAAGACAATCAGGAGCATCCCAGATGCATTATGTCCCAAGGAACACCTACGCCTACCAGCATACGAGAACCAACCTTGCATCTAACTACATGGGAGAACAGTCAGGAGCACCCCAGGGGCATTACGTCCCAAGGACCACGTAAAGGACCACTTACGTCTACCACCATGCGAGAATCGGCTCTAGTGCATCTGCGTCTTACGGTCTCATCACTCCCTCTTAGGGGGAACCTTGATCTGGATAACACCAAGTCTCTCTCTGAAGTACTCAAACTTCACTTTGGCCAACGGCTTGGTCAACACATCGGCTATATACTCGTCTGTCGCTACATATTGGAGTTTCACTGCTCCTCTCTGAACCATATCCCGGATATAGTGGGACTTGATCTCAATGTGCTTCGACTTGTCATGGAACACCGGGTTCTCGAACAACTTCATGCAAATCTTGTTGTCAGAAAAAATACAAGTCGCCTCTAACTAGAGATCAAACAAATCTGATAGTAGCTTCCTAAGCCATACTGCCTCACAACTAGCCGAACAAGTTGCAACATACTCTTCTTCGGCTGTATTCAGTGCCACGCATGACTGCTTCCTAATAAACCAAGAGATCATACTGGATCCTATACTGAAGCAACATCCTAAAGTGCTCTTCCTATCTGTGGCACTGCAGGCCCAATCCGAATCAACATAACCATGCAGGTTAAGGTTAATCTTCTGATTCGCCTCATACTTGAGCCCATAGTCAACTGTACCCTTCAGGTACCTCAATATATGCTTTGCAGCAATCAAGTGAACATGTCTCTGATCCGTCAAGAACAAGCTCAAGGTGTTCACAACAAAGCATATGTCTAGCCTCGTGTTCATCTAATACATCAGCGAACCAATCATCTGATGGTGCATCGTGGCATCAACTGTCTCTGATGAATCATCACTCAGTAGGTCCATAGCCTTGCAGTCCATCATTCCAAACCTCTTCAAAATCTCAACTACATACTTTCCTTGTCCAAGGAAGATTCCATCCACACTCTGCCACATCTCCATGCCTAAGAAATAATGCATCATACCCAGGTCCTTCATCTTGAACTCTGTGGCAAGCCTCCTCTTCACATCTACAATGAGCTCATCCTCACCTATCAGAAACAGGTCATCTACATATAGCAGAAGTATCACTCGACTTCCACCTTCAACCTTAAATTAAAGGTTGGAATCCGCTTTACTCTTGGTAAAGCCTAAGCTCATCAAGAAGCTGTCCATCTTGTCGTACCACATCCTGGGTTCCTACTTGAATCCGTACAAGGATTTCTTCAATTTGCAGCCATGAGTCTGCCCTTCATGTGGCTTAAGTCTCAATGGCTGCTCTAGGTACACTTCTTCTTCAACTACACCATTCAAGAATGCTGTCTTGACGTCCATTTGGTGTACCTTCCATTTCATTACTGCGGCCAATGTCAGTATAGACATGATGGAAGTATATCTTGCTACAGGTGCAAATGTCTCCTTGTTGTCTATGCCTTCCTTCTGGGAGAAGCCACGTGCCACAAATCTTTCCTTGTGTTTCTCAATGCTACCATCTTCAGCATGCTTGATCTTGTAGATCCACTTTGAAGTAACAACAGACTTCCCTTCTTGTCTCGGAACTATCTCTTAGACATCATTCTTCATAATCGACTGGTACTCCTCGATCATGGCATCCTTCCATTCTTTCTTCTCTGCTGCTTCCTCATAGTTGGAAGGTTCTTTATCAATGATGTCACACAGCAGGGCCACATAGTTGAAGTATGGTCTAGGTCTCTTGCTTTCTATATGCATCCCATCTGGAGCGCCATACTTCTTTAGCTGGAGCTACCATACTGCAGACTGTGTGGTCGAGGACCACACAGTACCTTTTTTCCAGATCAGAGATCGGATGCCTTCAGAGGAGGCACGCAGTTTTGTTCAGACTGCCCCGAGCAGACTTGTCAGTGGGGACATATGACTTATTGTATTGTCCATATATGTATACATTATTGCCTATAGAGGCACCCTTCTTTGCCAAGCTTTGCATAAGCCCATTGAGACAGTTGCCTAGCCATATTTTTGATAGTGTCACAGAGTATTGCTGGTTTACTACTTATTGCCCGGATTCAGTTGAGATCTAGTTTTAGAGTCAGCTTCAGCAGCAGGTATAGCATTTTATATTTATTGCTTATGTTGCTGATTTGACTTGTTTATACATGATAGTACACTGACTTTACATATTATGTTGATATGGTGATCTAGATGCTATTATGTTGTCTTGGCCCTTGGTGATGTCAGTCCCCCCCCTTCGGTAGAATCCTGCTTATGCACACCAGATCACATTCCCACTATTTGTATAGACTTGGTCACCTAGTCCCCTTTGGCAATTGACTTTGGATCCACCTTCACCTCCTCCACCCATCCGACTCATTCATGATTGATCTTTCTAAACTTGGATTCTAATTTGTGACACTGAGGATCCCCTTCCTCGTTGATCTCTGAGTATGCCATGATTCCCTCTCTTTTGTGCCTCGACTCTTTAGTGTGTGAGATGCACTCTCAAACCTGGGATTTGCTCCTGTCGGTTGTCCCTGATGTTGCAATGCAGTATAGGGGTGTGTAGCCTCACCGGGTGTTCCCCATTGGTCATCGAAGCATGTAGTGCTCACCCCCATTACTTTGTAGTATGAGCACCTCGATTATATCTATTGAGATATGTATGTAGCCCAAAAGGGCCTTGACGTAAAATGAAGAAATGAAGGAATGTAAAGCAAGCCAAGAAGGCTAATGTAAATGTAAAATCTAGCCAAAAAGGCTAAGTATGAAATTCATTGTAAAATCCATGCAATGTGTTTGTAAACACACATGGACACAGGTCAGCCCTACATGTCAGCGTTTGTAGTGGTTATTTCGTCACCTAGTCCTGCGGGGCAACGAGGTTAGAGGGAGCAAGGGACAAGCTCAAGATTGTCCCCTAGAGTCTCAAGTTATGGTTTGCCGGACACCCAGTTTGGCTGCTCTAGAAAAGAACCTCACAGAGTCTTCGGGCACAGATGTGAGTTGTGAGGTACTTGTTAGATGACCAGTGGTGGTTTCCCTGCACTATACCCATTTGAGAGGCATCGCCCTTCCCCGTGTTGTATCATGGTATGCTTATCTCAGTGGACCGCGCTTTCCTGAGTTATCCAAAGCGTCAAATGATCCTTGTCCTTGTCATCCCGTACCTTTCACCTTGTTTTCACATCACCCAAAGTCAGCGAGGTGGTCAAGTCTATAGGTTGTGCATAGCAGTTTGAGTCTTTTGGATGTGGTGGGCCCACCTCACTAAGGGCCTCGTGTTTTTGAGATATTATGTGTTTTTTATCACCATATTGACATTTTATTGTTTAGTAATGTACTAACATGTATAAGGAAGCCTATCGCCTCATATTGCATACAGGGATTCAACCAGCACCATGTTGACCAGATTTGACTTGGTCAAACTAGGTTGATTAGGCCAAAAATGGGCCCGAAAAAATATTGCGATCGAGATTTCGATTTCGATTTTGGTCACTTGTATTCTCTTGGGGTCCCATATGAACCTCCAAGCATCCGAATTTGGAAAAGTTGAGGCAGCGATGAGATTTTTAATTATTATTGGTCATTAATGACCTATTTTAATTAAAAAACATGGATTTTGGGCAAACAGTGCCTAAGTGATGGATCGTGGTCGTTCAAGTGACCATATCTACTATTTTTGGGGTCCACGATCGCATTGCAATAGACGGTTCGACAATCCGGGCATTATAAGTGGGTCAAAAGTCCAAATTACATCTTCAGCAATAAAAACCAACAATAAATTAAATGGAAAATCAAATATGGACAATGTAACTATGGAAAAATGGCAAATGCAATGGTTGGCTAATACAAGGTGACTTCTATGGCATTTCTACTATGTTTGGACATGATATTTTGTGTTGTGGGGCCCTCACTTGCCCAACTCACCATGAGGGGCGAATTTGCCCATGGGGGGCGTTTTTCAACTTAGCAAAAATCAATATTTCGATGTTTTAATGTATTGATATCATAGTGTAGTGATATGGGGGGCTAAAAAAGCCCATAGGCACCCCCCAACCACATTTCTTATGTATTTTATGGGCCCCACGAGTTGGTCCACCATCCACTTGGGCGTTTTTTAGGGTAATTCGCCCCTCCTTCTAGAGTTGATCTCCTCCATCGATTTGGGCATTGAGATAGTCAATCTCATCCCTTGGTTTTGGAGGGAGAGTTAGGGTTGAGAGTAGTCATTCTCTACAAGAGAAGACTCTCACCCATTGTATTCCTTCTCTTGGCATTTTGGACTTGGAATAGAAGAGAAAACGACTTGGAGCTCTCTCTACTTGTGTCTTGTGGTGATGTTCTTTGAGGTTGTTGATTGCCAAACTATCTTGATGCACTAGTGTAGATTGTTGTTATTTCCAGCATTTGTTTCTCATCGTTGTTTGCAACTAATACATCTCTTGGAGGAGGGCGCACCATTTGGCTGCCACTGTTGCTCCACTCTCCGGGATTGGTAACAAAGGGAAGTGTTTTTGCCATTTCAGCGAAGCATTTTCTCTCATTTTTATTTGTATTGCTGTAGATTTCACTTGCATATCGTACTGATTTGATCTATTGTCCATTAGTGTTGGCAGGCAAGGAGGACGAGTTGGTGGGACTGGGCAAATCGAACTCACTTGGGGACTTCAGCAATCCACTCTATTTGATCTTCGGGGCGTTCTAACCTCAGCAAACTCAAAGACTTCAGCTCATTCCAAGTAGGTGTTCCATTTCTTCCTCTCGCATTTCATTTTCTAAATAGTCTTAGAGAGAAAATTCACGTTAAAACCCTAAAAAATTAAAATCTTTAAAATCAACCGTTAGAATTAGTTGTCCTTAAAAACCCACTAATGATATGTGCTTAAACCTTTATATCTCAAGTTTCATTTAATTCCAACCCCGTTTACCAATAGAACTAAGCACTGATCTCTCACTAATTTCACCTTCCTTGGGCATTTTAGCCAGTCACACTGTTGGGTCATTTTCCGGTTTGTGGGTACTCTTGATTTGAGTTTAAAATGTTATTTTACTATAAGAAATCAAGTTTCATCGGTTGGAAGTGATTAAAAATGTTAATTTCTCGTTGCCCTAGGTCCATTTGACTCACTGTTTAACCAGTTCCTTCGGCAGTCTTACTTCAGCACTTCACTTCCATTTCATGGTAACTCCCTAGACTATTTCAGCCATTAAATCACTAAGCTAATCTTATTTTCTAATCATACTTGATTGTTGGTCACTCATTACATCATTGTTATTTCACTATTAGTGTCCATCAATTGGCTGAATTTAGACTTAGGAGCTACCTACACTCATTCCTTGTTTTCATCTCTTATTCTTTTGGGTTTGGGTGTATTTTTGTTTCTCAACAATCACTGGTTGAGCAGGGTCTCCCCCTTGACTTGGCTAAGTGCCTCGTCGAAAGTGACAATAACCTTGTTCGGTGTGACTTCCGTTCATTGAACGGAGGACTTGGCCATTGCTGGTTACACCTTCCTAGCTGTCCATCCTCTACCATCCCTATTGGGACACCTCACTTGAACAGCTGGAGTTTGTGTGATAACAGAATAATGAGTGGAAATCTCAAGAGATGAGCAAATAAAAATCAATGGCTAGGATCGTTGATCCATGTGTAAGATCCAACTAAAACAATGAAGAAGATGTTGAGTCGTTGCCTCTAAAAGGATGAATCTCTCTAGGCCATGTCAAGAATAATAAAATAATACCAAATAGCACGTGCCTCCTCAAAACCATGAGCATAGTTGAAACCATGTGCCAATACCATGATCTAGCATTTTTTTACCACCTAAGTTGGACTTAGTTGGACTTTAAAGTGAGTGGGCAAAGTATGAACATGTTACATATTCTTTATCCATGTTCAGAAGCCCATCAAGCCTTTTTCGAGGCGCTTTTAACTTTTTTTTCACATGTTCATGCCCCGTGGGGTTTGTAATAAAGTGTAGTAGCATGGTATTTCTATGTAAAGGACTTGGCTTCCTTGATCTTGTCAATCAAGTTAGGTATTTCAAGGAGTTTTTTCACTTGTTAATTATATTTTGCATTTTAGCAGGGCATAATTTTTGAGTTTCTCCCGCTCCTCCAAAGCTGGAATGCCTGGCATGGCGGTTTGGCCTTAGGAGGTTATTAAAGTCCACGGGTCAATGTATATGGACATGCTAGACACTGGAATAGAGTCATATGGACATGTGTTAGGTCGCTTATGTGTTTTTTTATGTTTATGAAAAATAAAATTTTCACGTAAAATTAAGCCATTTTTTAATGGTTTAATGAAAAAAATTTAAAATGTTGTAAAAAAGTAGTCTAGAGGCCAATTTTGCCATGGGGGTGCTGATTTTCAAACTCAGAGCACCCACTTTCCTAAAGTTTTTGAGTGATTTATTTTCACTTATTTTACTTTTTGCTCAAAAAATAAAAAAGTGTGAAAAAATTGAAAAAAGTGACAAAATTGAGAAAAAAATCAATTCCTAAATTAGTGGGATTTGGAAGAATTTAAGATCAGATTTAATCGATAAGTTTCAAGGAGGTGTTGAGTAAGTTTTGGCAACAAAAATGAGAGTTCATATTTCCCCAAAAAGGAGGGTTTATTTCCGCATAAAGACAATGCACTTCCATATGAAAGAGGGCGTAGCGCATCTTAAGGGGGGCAGTTTTGGAAAGTAGATATTATCTCCTATGCTAGTTCTTGCTGCCACCCTCTCAATCCCCTCTATCAAGGCATGGTTTATGGCATAACTCTCTCCGATGGTGCGCCTTGTTATCCACTAAAATTGCACTTAGTGGATTCCGAGTGAGACGACAAAGTTTGAACATGTCAAAATGTTTATTATCAGAGTTCAGAAGTCCATAAGGCCCCTCTTTTATTTTTTGTACCACATGTTCATACCCCCTGTGGGAATTTGTAATAAAATGTACTAGCATGGTGTCTTTATGTAAAAGACTCTGCTTCCTAGAACTTGAACATTAATCTAACATGCGCATAGTGTTTTTTTCCTTGGAAATTATTTGTTGATGAACAATCGACTAATAATTTTCGAGTTTTCACCCAATCCTCCAAAGTTGGGGTGGTCCGCGTGGTGTTTAGGCCATAGAAAGTTATTAGAGCCTAAGTGTCAATGTATTAAACCATGCTAGGCATTCTTTTTGAGTCGTATGGACATCTATTAGGTTCCCCTAGTTTTTTTTTAAATGTTCCGTTAAAAAAAGTATTTTTTTGTAAACAAGCCACTTTTTAATGGTTTGATTAAAAAAAATTGAAAATGTGATAAAATTATCGTGTAGGGGTCTTTTTGGCCATGGGGGTGCTCATTTTCTAGCCTAGAGCACCGATTTTACCCCTAAACCCACTTTCCTAAGTGTTTTGACAGTTTATTTTTCATTTATTTTGTAAAAAGTAAAAAAAGTCAAAAATGGGAGAAAAATGCAAAAAAAGTGCACAATCCCAAAAATCAAAATCCTAAATTTTGGGGATGTGTAAGAGATTTTGGATCCGCTATGTTTGGTGGATTGTAAGAGGAGTTTTATGACACATTTTGGGGTAACACCAAACAAGGAATCACTTTCCCATAACTAGGGCACATTTCCCAAGAGAGAAGGCACATGATTTATGAAATATTGCAGCTATGATGTAGGCTTTGTTTGGGCATCCCAAAAGGAGGAGGCATCCCTAATTGAGCCACTCATCAAGGCTTGAGTCTCTCCTTCTCTAGTGCGCCCTCCCCTCTGTTCCCTTTCTATAAATGGAGAGCACCTCTTTCATTCCAAACTAGTTAGAGTTGGAATGAGAGAATGATTGCTATTGTAATCTGCTATATATTTTTTGCATTGAGAATAAAGTAGCTTTGGAGGCTAAAATGTGTAGTGCCTTGTTAATTTTTTAGCATTAATTCAGAATACTCTAGGATCTTTACTGAGAGAATAACATGTACAGTATATCAATGCATATTAATCATAGCAAGCATATCAATCATCATGAGATGCAAACAAAAGAGACAATAGACACACAGAGTTTCCATGGGGAAAACCCTAAGGTGAAAAACCCCACAACTTCCTCAGAGATAGATAGAGAAATAGCACAACCAAAGTACAACCAAAGTACACAGAGATAACTCCTCCTAGCAGCTGATCATCCTCCTCACATGTGCGTCACTTTCCGAGTGATGGAAGTGTGAGTTATGAAGTGATCAAATAGAGAGATCCCGCTCTCTATTTATACTTGTTCTGAGCAGCCTAATAAACCTATGGGGCCGACTTGTCTAACTCAGCCTAATAACCCCAGGTTAACTTAATCAGGGCTGACCCCACACATGGTGGTCTAATAACCCATCGGCAAGTTACGACACTTGCGATACTTGTCAATACAAATGACGACAATTCCGTATAGAGGAATAATACATCTCTATAGGAGTACAATAAAATACATAGATGAAATAAATTCCGAAGTTACATATACATCAACATGCCTTGGTGTGTGGATCAACATTGTGATGCTTTTCATGAGGTAACTTGTTCTTTTTTTGTAAATTTCTTGTTTACTTTTGATATAGATCTTGTCTTAAGGATTAATCATGCATCAATAGGAATAGGAATTGTAAGTAAGTTACTTTCATTTTTATCTTTTTTTATGTATGATTAGAAATAAAAATTTTGCATGTTAAATAAGTTTATTTTCATGTTATTTTAATTGCTGTTTTATATATGTTTACACAATCTCATGGGTATGTAGGTTTTTGTGATTTAGCTTTCAGGTTGCCAAGCTTGGAGGAGGATTGGATCAAGTTTGACTCCACTCCATCTTCAACACATACCTTCAAGAACATTGTTCCTCAACACTCCACAAAGAAGCTTTCTATGTTTGATCTTTTGACAACAAACTCTCTTCTCCTTACTCTTTCTCTCATCAAAATTACCTTCTTCTTGGTTACTTGTTTTGTGAAAATTTCAGATCTGATTTGTTTAGTAAGTTTATCATAAATTTCAGATTTGATTTTTTTATGCATAGATGCAATGTAGCTCAAAGTTATCATTTCTTTGTTGGGTCTTGTTTGGGAAAGGGTCTTTGAATAATTTTTTCAGGTCGAATTTTAAGATTGTTTAAAGATTTGTTCTCTTAAATATTTTGGGGTTTATATCAAGCAATCGAGTGCTTCATTGGCTGCCTTTTCAAGGTTGTCCAAGACCCTAAGAGGTTGGCTTTTTAGCCAATCCATCATAGTTCTTTACTTTAATTAGCTAGTTTTAACTTAGAATTTTTTCTAGTATTTTTTTTTATTTTGCCCAAGTCACTTTTAAAGTGATTTTGGACACTTTTTCTACTAATATGGTTTGCTGGTTTTTGTATTGTGACAACAGATAGAAGGTTTTCAGGCACACTTTTTTCTCCAATTTGGATGATCTAGAACCTTCATTGAACCTTACCTTTCCTTACTTACCTTGCCTCCATAATTTGTAACCTCTTTTCTCCAAGATCTATAAGGAGAAAGAGGAGTTTTTTCTTTTCCAGTTTGGTATTGTAACTTGTAATAAAATGTATTTTGGAAGCAAGCTCACAAAACTTTCTTCTCATCCCCCCCCAAGGGGGGTTAGTGTCGGTTCAAATTTTTGTGATTATTGTCATTTTGTCAAACTAAATAATTTTCACATTAAATTAGATTAACTAAAATCAACCAAGTTAAAATAAAATCTAACGTCATGGTCCAATCCAAATATTGAGCCATTGACTCTCTCAGGACCTAGGAACTTTTTATTTCATTTTTGTAGATCGTGTACTTTTTCACTACAATATTTTTCATCTTTTGCAAAAAGTAAATAAGATACAAACTGACTACCTCGGTAGTGTAGTAAGTAGAAAACATTTCATTTTTTAGTTATTTACTTTGCAAAACACCCATCTTTCCCAAAGTACGGTTTCAGGATAAGGGCTTGCCCTAGTACTGGCCTGAAAAGAGACTCTTGGGGCATAAAAAAGTAAAATATTTGTTCAAAATTTTTTAAAATAAACAAGGCTTTGTCTCGAGTATGCTTTGGATTACTACAACTGTGTCTAAACATGCTGATCAAACCAGAAAGGGGCTTAGTGACTAGTAATTATATTAACATTCCCTAATAAACCTCCCACATACGAAAAATCCGACGTATCATTTTTATTGGCATAGTGTGGGGAATTCCTCAAAAGAAGCGGGAACCACTGGGTAGCGACCTCGGGATACCGTTAGACTACACCCTCGTTTGGTGTAGAGTTGAACACCTCCCAGAGACTCCGATCCAGCCCACATTTCTGAGTGGGGAGCCACCTTTCCATAATCTTGACATATTTCTAGTACCTTATGTTATATTGGAAATCACCTTTCCCTTAATAATCCACTCTTTTTCACATTAATTTAAAATTGACCAAGAACATTTGGACAACATTTCATAACCAACATTACAAACAATATTTCATTTCCAGCATTACAAACAATATTTCATTTTGACTCCTTTTTTTAGAAGTGGTCTTTTTTTTTTGTTTTGTTAACGAGGTAAATCGGTAAGGCGCGGGTCTTGTACTCGCGTGACACGGGGTGGATTCCTACGGCTTCCACTATAAACCTCGGGCGCGAACAACTGTGGCGTAACTTCCGCGACCTCGTTTGCGAAAGACTCGAACCTGCGACTTGCTTAACAGCCTGTACGCCTTAACAAGCAGACAGTTGCCAATAGGCCAACATCCCTTCCCCAACAGTGGTCTCTCTTATTTATCATTGCAAATTATATTTAATTGCTATCATGTGTTGAATGAATTGATAATCATGTTTAATTTCTATGCTGTTTAAATCTTTATGCTGTTATGCTTTCAAGTTATATTGAAAATATCTTATGTCAGTTTTGTCATTATAAAAAACCTCCTTAAAAAACTAACTTATCCACCAGAACTAGCTAGGTTTATCAGCCTTAGCAATCGTTAGGGTCCACCCCCCTTGGTTTCGTTAGGGGTTTGGCTAAACGGAGGAGTCAAGAATCAAGTGACAGCACATGGCTCGAGGCTTGCCCCCAAGGACACACTTAGTGGCTTGAAGATCTCTGCCACATTAACCCCAGGTGTGTTTCCGGTGTCAATACGACCCCCTTTCTAGTTTTTCTTATTTAAGCAAGGCTCTCTCCCCGTTGTGGAGTTAGTTGGAGTTTGAGATTGGGAGCTTGGTATTGTAATTCCTTAGTTTATTTATGAGAATAAAGGATACTTTGGACGTCAAGCTTGGTGTAGTTCTTTGATGAGTGGATGAATATCATGATTTTCATTGAGGTAACATGTATTTGAGCTGCTTGTCTTTCTGTTGCATCTAAATATAGCTTATTGTAAGGATCGGTATCGATTTATAAGGAAGGTTAGGCAATAGTTCTATTGTTTTAATCATTTATATATGCAGGTAATCATTTATCTATGTCTAGATTTAATCTTGTGTGTTTAAGTTGATGTGATTTGCAGGTTATCTCAAGTGCATTAGTGGAGGATCTTGCTTGCTTCC
Organism: Larix kaempferi; assembly: GCA_027924585.1. Taxonomy (NCBI): domain Eukaryota; kingdom Viridiplantae; phylum Streptophyta; class Pinopsida; order Pinales; family Pinaceae; genus Larix; species Larix kaempferi. The sequence continues at coordinate 6,757,648 of BSBM01000020.1, read as the reverse complement.
TTCATTTTTCTAACATCTTTTTGCAGACTAAGTCCCTCGGTTCTCCACTGGAAGGCTCCAAAGCCTCTTCTCAAGAACATAAAAGCTCTTTCTTATCTCCCTCTCCTTTTCATCCATTTTCTTGTTCCTATTACTTTATGCAATTAGAATAATAGATCTATACTTCATTGATTCAAGGATAGTATATCTAGTATTTAAGTTACTTAAGATTTAGTTACCTTACAAGATTTATCTTTCCTTCTAGATATAATTACTAGTTTGCTTACAAAAGTCATTTTTATCATAAGATCTCAAGGCTGGAGTAGAAGGCTAGTTTTAATCGTTTAAAAGTTTTATCTTGCAAATTTAAAGTGCATTTCATTTTCTGTCCAAAAAGAAGACCAAGATCCTAAGGAAAACTTGGTTTCCTTGGTTACTTTTTGTCAAATTATCATAGATTAACTTGGTAGTTTTTTAATTTTTTTTTTTGTGGTGACACTTGGTTTCTTTGGTTGCTTTTTGTCAATTTATCATAGATTAACTTGGTAGGTTTTACTAACATTTGCTCGCTATTTTGCAGCATTTCATGAACAGGTAGGAGGAATCTCTGGGCGATTTTCGGTAAATTGGACCATCTAGAGCACCCTAGATCCATTCCCCTTCAACTAGAAACTTGTTCTATGAGTTTCTGTAAGCCTTTAAATCCATTTTTCAAGGACCCAGGCACTTATATTTGCATTGTAAAATAAAATTGAACGAGAGCAAGTGGGTTACCTGATGTCCACACCCCATCCCCGCAGGGGGGAACTGTGTCGACTCCATTTTTGTGGTTTGTGATATTATAGTTTAGATTTTCCTTCTCCCCAGTTAATAAAATTAACCTAGGAATTAAATTTACTAGCTTTCAACGGCGGGCACAAGTGCACTCAGTACTTAGCTTTTTTACATTTTTTAACAATTTCCAACTTTTGAGTAATTTTTTTCTTACTTTCCCGAAGTACGGTGCCACGAAAGATCTTGATCGAGTAATGGAATTCCGCCGGAAAAGAGACTCTTGGAACTAGATTAATCAAACTAGAAATTTCTAAATTTTTGTCTAAAATAAACCAAGGCTTATCTTCCCATATGCTTTGGACCGCTGCAGCACAGTCCGATCAGTTGGTCAACTAGAAAGGAAGACTCGATCACCCTATTACATTTAAATCTACGGGATCTATCGCCCCGACTTACAGTGGAGGTTCTACCTCAATGACTTTGCATGACCAAATGTATTAATGACATTGTTATCACACCATAGTAGCCGGGCTACTAATTTTGCTGAGCATATATCTGTACTTTTTAGAGGGTTGCTTCTACAGAGATCAACTATGTTGAGCTTGTTATTTGAGATCACTTATGGATCATAGCAGTATATTGTATCAGATATTGATTAGACCTTGTTCCAAGGCTGAGCCTTGAGAGCTTAGATTTGATGACCGATGTGACCCTTTGTTCCGTACAGTTGCTCAGTAATATTATTGCAGCAGTGTTTTGGATATTTATTAATGATTATTATGATGTGATGTGACCTATGGACTTGTGATTATTGGCTTTGGATCATTAACTTGTTGTCTTAGTCATCTTCATAGCATTGACTTGGTATATGATTCATGATGTGGCAGTACTATTTAAAATAAAATGAAGTATCTTGGATACTGTTATAAATATAAAATGGATTTATTACTTGCACACTTAGGTTTTCTGACAATACTCATCGGTTTCATTGCCCTCCTATGAGCATAGACATGGTCTTTCCTAACATCCTTGTCTGTTAGGTTAGGCACCACATTCACTTGACTCCATCCATCCATGACCTTCCTTATTTGGCTTTCACCTTGACTTGCGTTCTTGACGTTTTGATATGGAGGACTTCCCCATTTCTACCTCTGTGTTGGACCGCATCCATGTTTGTTTTGTGTCTCGGCTCTGAGTTGGTGACAAAACTGCGTTTGGTAAGTTGGATTGTATGCCTAAATCATTCTGGTCGGTTGTCCCGATGTTTGGCACTGTGCAAAATTCCCCCTAGTCACTTGAGTTGTTGTTGGCTAAAACTGAAAGCACATGTACTACTTGTATTGGAAATGTATTATGAAAGCCCGTGAACTTAAAATTCTAGAATGTGTTTCTTAACACACGTGAATAAAGGCTATAGCAATGAACTGCTAAAGTACCCTGCGAAGGGTATAGAAAGGTCCAAAAAGCAATGGTTTGGTAAATGTTATATCTAAATATTGTTGACCTCATGATTATAAATATTCCCCGGATGCAAGCTGGGATTAGTTGTGCTTCTTAGAGCACATGTGAAATCCCAGAGGGGTCATATAGGCCAAAAAGACCATTGAAATGAAATGAATGATTTTAATGAACGTGGATTAGCTTGATGTAGACATGATGCCTAAGTTGAATAAACACTCTGTAAACAGCATATTCATTTGTGAGGCACAACCCTTCCCTTTGTTATTTTGTCCAGCACAGAGTGTAGCTCCCCCTTCCCTGTCCAAAGTGTCACTTGGTTGAGTTTGGTCAAGTCATCCCCTTTTTCCTATCCTTGTCCTTAGCCCTCATCCTTGGCTAGCAGTTAGGCCATGTCCAATGGGTGAGTCTGTCATTAATGCTTTTGTGCAAGTAAAATATAAATAACATTGAAATATAAATATGTATTAACTGCCGCGGAATGATGTTTATACTTTTAAGTTAAGTTGTGAATATGATCTAAGGGAACATGTCTTAGTCTATTGTTATTGTTGTCCGCCGAGATGCACACCAGCAACATAAATCTTTCGAAAGTTGTTCCCTCACTACAAGTGGGCAAGGTGTGGCCTTGGGGGCAAGCAATGAGCCAGGTATTGTCACCTGAATCCCAGCTCCTCCGTTTTGGCTAACTCCTAACGAAGCCAAGGGAGTTAGACCCTACAAAGAGTTAACTATGGCTCAATGTGTTTAAAATGTTTTTTGGTGTTGTGATGCGGATGGGTGTTGTTTAGGAGTTTTTTGAATAGATCACAAAATAATTTAAATGGAACTCAAGATAAAATGCAATTCACGTTGCAAAACAATATTACAAGATCGAAGAAAAAACCACTTGATAAATTAAAGCAAGACAACCTTGATAATGTAAATGCTCCAAATAAATAAATAAAAATAATGACAAGGACCAGTGCCTTATGGAGTCAAAATGCTTGAGTGCTTGGGTTGTTTGATACAAGAGTTCAAAGTGGTAATATTTGTGAGATCTTTTTGCAGTTTATCTTGGTAAATTAAAGATTTTAATGGTCTTGATTATTAGGCTAAGAACCAACAAGGTAATCAAAAGTCCGGAAAGGTATACTTTGAGTAGCTATCCACGGTGATCTGACGGACCGTCCAGTTATCAAGAGGATAAGTGTCCAATGTTTAAACCACCCTCGAAGTCTGAACAACGGTATGTTTTCGGCTCCACCTCACAGAATAGCACTTTCAAGCATAAATCGAAGACAACGTCGGTTTGTTGGTTGTGGGGATAAAATTTTATTATGTGATAGAAGTTTTAGCAAATCTAACACCTTTCTGAGTACTAGCCCAACCCTTTCAAGTTGGCAGAGCATACGGGTGTCAGATAACAACCAAGATAAATTAATTAATGGGGTTGTGAGTTGAAATTTTTATTATTATTGAAAACACACAGTTCAACCCTCCAATAGAGAGCGCTCTTGACTTAGTCTTAAGACCAAAGTTCAAGAGACTTAGTTAATCTAAATCCCTAATGCAAGGGAAATGCAAAAAACTACTATGCTCTCCGACAAAGAGTGCTCTTGACTTGGGTTATTTCAAGTTCAAGAGGCTTTGTTCTTTATTAAAATAGAGACAGTTTGTGAACGAGAACGCATGTGATAGCTCAAAAATGATTGGAAACTTGAGATAACTTGAACTAGCAAAGAGGATTTACTTGCAAAACGAAAGAATAAGCAAAATGTATATAAAAGAGAAGGCCAAATCTATTGATAACCAAGAAATAAATCAACAAGGTGGGATCAACCTCCGAACAAGGTGACCACTAGAACTGTTAGTCTCGAAAACCTTCCAGCTAGCTGGATGTCCGCAAGGATGCTAACAGGGAAAGAGAAGTAGCCACAAAACTATGTGGCACTTGGGATGAAATCCCAAGGTTACTATCTCAAGTCAAGACTTGGAAGAGAATCAATCTAAGTACAGAAAATAAACTCTAATCTAGAAAACTTGAAGCAAAACTAACTAAAGTATGCATGAAACAATCTTCCCCAAATGGGGAAGGAGAAAAAATGTGTGGGAGGCCTTATCCCACCTAGCCTTTTTATTAATCGATTTACAGATGCCTTTGGAAATAAAATCCTTGAAAGGTCTTTTTGAGAGAAGTAAAACAACTTATTGAAGCGAAACTTAGAAGCCCTTAAATGGCTTTTACAAAGGAGAGTGTAAATGATTGTCTTATTTGGTTCAAATCTTCTCCTTGGATATAATTTTGATCTTCTTTGAGTTTTGTCTTCACAAGTATTTCTTCTCTTTCAAGAAACCTACACAAGCTTAGCAAATCCTCAACAAGTCACCCATTAGATGTTAAATAGAAAATAAAAAAATATGAAACTAAATGCAAATCTAAGGTCTAATCTATATGCCAAAATCCTAAGTGCAAACTTTAAACACTTTTCAATGAGATCTAAACTAGAAATTTAAACAAACAAATGCAATATCTAGAGCCTAATTATTGAAAATATAAATCTAAGTATGAACTAACTTTAATGCTAACCAAAATTATATTTTGCTTTTTCTTTGTGTTTGTGTTTTTGCAAGGTGGACGAAGGGAGAAAGGGAAGGCAAGACGAGAAGAGAATGGCTGCAAATGGGAGTTGGGACAGTCTAGAAGTGAGGAGAAAGGGCAACCAACAGAATGGAGAAGATAGTAGTCTGCAAATGAGATGGAAGAAGGCTGCCAACAATGAAATAAAGGAGCAGCAGACAGGGAGGACAACAGAGAGAAAAAGGCGCAGCAGCAAGGGAAAGAAGGTAAGGCTAGAAGGGAGAAATGGAGAGTTGAAGGAGAAGAAAAAGATGGATGGAAGAGGAAAACAAGAAGGCAAAAAAGTCAAGCGAGCTACAAACTAAAAGTAAGCTAGACAGTAACCAAACTTGGAGAAGAATAGGGCCTTTGGACTTCCATAGTTTAGAGGTGGGACAAGTAACCAATCGAAAACTTAATTGAAATGTTGATGGAAGAAGCTAGAACTCCTTGTTTCTTATGATTATAAGATTGAGAGTCCTTTGGCCACAAGTAGAGTGAAAGTGAACCTGCAAAAGATCTTAACCCTTGTAAGACACCTGCAAGACAAATAAGCTCAAGCGAAAAGAGAAGATTTATGATTGCATGTGCTAGATTGTTAGCCTTCTTGAAACATAAATCAAAACTTAAGATTCCTAAGCATATGAGTAATACACAATATCACCTCGAATTTGGGATGATGCATGGCCACCAAGAGCCTCCACGAATTGACCTCCAAAGTCGCAACTTTATTAAATATCAAACAAGTTACAATTCCTCCAGAGTTTCTTTGCTAAATAATCCATGTGAAGAGAGTGCAAAGCACCTCTACTTATACAAAAATACAAGAGCTTAGGGCCCTAATCGAATTTGGCATGCAAGGGAGCCAATACTCCAATCAACACAAGTCGAACTCCAATCAAACCATGGCTTGGAGTGAATCAAAACCAACAAAGTCGAGCTCTTGGTAGGTGAGTGGGGAGGTGGCCTCCACTTTGGCAAGGCACCCTCCATCCCCACATAGTTCTTATCACCACAACATCGTAATATTCATCAAGCTAATGCGTGATCTACATGTGGAATCCACGTGAGCTAAAGGAGAAAGAGTGATCCATCCAAGGAGATAGCTTGGTGCTAAACGGAGTTGTAACTCGAATTTCAAGGGAATCCAAGCTTATTGATTGCATAGATTAAGGAAAGCGCCTACCATGGCATTGAATGCATACCCAATCTCCATTCGTTGTTTGACAAATCACCAAATCGTGATCCATGTAAGCGTGGATGCCCACGACTTCTTTATTTAATTAATTCCATGTCCAAAGTTTTGAATGTGCTTTGATATGAAGGCACCTCACTTATGCGATTGGAACCATATCTTATGCCTCATGTGATTTGATGGAGCCCACGTGAAGGAGGGAGGCCGTACACCCAATTTAATCGAAATTTCACATTTGACTTTATAACATATGACTTTTATCACTTGAATGTATTCGTACATCCTCATGCAAACCATCTTCAACTTTTAAAAATCAATTTTATAATCAATTTTGTCTTTTAGTGCAATTTGTCATTTTCTTGCAATTAAATGCCAGAATGTAGCATTTTTAGCCAAAACTGCTCCTGGGTGTCATAACTGCCTGGAAATTGAAGAAGGAAGGTGTCAAAGTGAAGAGGATGCTACGAGCATCAAAATGAGCCTCCCGATGCTCAATTCCGCCTCCGGATGAGGTTTTTATCATACTTTAAAAAATTTCATTTAAACCATTAAAAAATGGTCTAAATTACGGAAAAATTTATTCTTCCCGGAATCCAACGAAACTCCTAGGGGACCTAGTGCATGTTCATACGACTCAATCGAGATGGCTAACACGTAAAAAATCCCAGACACAAGACTCTAATAACCACCTTAGGTTTTGACCACCATGGGAAATACTCCAGCTTTGGAGGTTTGAGTGAAAAACTCAGGGATTATACGCCATTGATGAGTAGTGCATAATTCCCAAGGAAAAAACACTCTAGAGTATCCCCAAATGCCTAAACCTACGGATAGCGGAGTCTTTTATAAAAGGACCCCGTTTAGACCAACTTTTTACATTTTCCCCATGGTGGTATGAACATTCAGTTATTACAAATGGGGCAAAATTGCCCTGAAAATGACTTCTGAAATTTTGAACACTGACGATGAACATGAATCATGTTCATGGAACTGGCGGCTCACGAGAAATTCTGCTATTTGTACAAAATAGGTAATAACATCTGGCTCCAACTGCGGGGCGTGTGCTCGATCTAGAATTCATGCAAGGAGAGGATACGAGAACACCAGAATCTTTGGTTTATATATATAACCTGTAAAAACATCTCAACTTGACAAAAAAACCTTCAGTAGCACGTGTTATGATAAAACCAAAATGAAATATCAGCTATATTTTATTTTTTTGAAAATAAATTCTAAAAACAGAAACTAAATGCTTTTTTCTATGACAAAATTTAATCTTTTCCTATTCTAATATAATACAAAAGAGGAAAATGTTAGGTATAATCAGAAATCCAATGTAACCATTTAAGCATGAGATCAATGTAAAAACAATCTTTTACCTTGTCTTTGGTTACCAGCTAGAGCAAGGGCATGCTTATTAGAAAGTGCAAACCTGCTTGGATCTTCTGAATGGGAGGGCTGGATGGGGAATCATAAGTACGTAATAAATATTTGAAGTGCTTCCCAATATAATAATTACTTCCGCAGGCACACTCTATCCAGAACAGGATGGGGTGGTGAGATTCAGGATGACACTCATCCGAAAGGCTCTTCTGAAAATAATTTTCCATGAAAGTGCATGCCTTGAACTGTTCTAATATACAAGGGTCATCCGATCGCTGAGAAATGTATTCAACTGTCTTTACCCAAATTGGCCATTCACCGTACTGATTTTCTAGATCATCTCTGCTGATGCTTATGTGTAGTTCTGACTGCTCATATGAAAAAGTGGTATGCTCTTCCTTCATGTTTAAATGCTCAAAATCTATACTCCTGTCAAAAATGGGGGAGTCTTCATGCACTCTGTCATATTCCTGGTTATATGTGTCTTCGGGCTCATAAGTGGGATTATTAACAAAATTTCCAAATATTTTTTGTTCAGTATTAACTTATTCAGATATGGCATAGATAGGGTTCTCTAAAAAGATCCATTCATCATTACCAATGTCTATGTCATTCATGAATATCATAAGTATCACCTACATAATTCATGCACTCAGGCTCGCTTTATGAAGATTGATTAACAAACCCTTCAGGAAAACCATACTTTTGAATATAACATGCAAGATGACAAGTGTCTTCTTTATGGAATTCCTGGCATGCCCTACAGAATGGTGTGTAAGGTTCAACCCTGGGAATGCCACGGATGTCCCCCACATTATTAATGAATTCAGGCTCGCTTGTTGATGCATTAGGATCACAACCTTCAGGAAAGCCATGCTTTTGGATATAGCATGCATAATAGCAACCAGATTCCTCATGGAAGTCTTTGCATGGCCTAGAAAATGGTCTATATGATTCAACCATGTTAGCAGCCTCTAACTAATTAGGAGGCCTATGTTCATGATTGGGCATTTTTCTTTGCCATGTTGGTTTTGCAGGAAATGTTCTAGGAGGTGGTTGGGGTTGAGTTCTTTCAACATTGATGACCCGATTTTGCATCTATTTTATTTGGGAAAGGTGCTTTTGTTCCATCTTTTTCATTCTCTTGGCCATATCAGCAAGTTCCTTTTCATAAGCAACTTTTTCATTTGAGGTTGTAGGCTCTTTGTCTTTGGACTCAACAGTTTTCGGAGGAGTTGATGATCTAGAGTAACCTTGGATGTTTGACTCTCCTGAAGACTGCATGTTTCTGTCAATTTTGATAGCCATTTCTTGAGCTTGAAGCAATGTGGTAGGTTCCTTGTCCGTTATCCGATACTGTATCTTGCCACTTAATGCTTCTATGTAATAATCCAATGTGGAAGCTGTAGGAGGTGCATGAGTAACAGGGATGGAATTAGACAACTCTGTGAACCTAGTGTTGAACTCATCCATGGTTTCTGTATCTGACTTTTTCATGTTGGTCAAGGATGCCACTAGGTGTCTAGGCTCTTTTTTGTTGCCGAATTTGTCGAGGAAAGTGGTCTTGAAGGCTGCTATGGTGGCAAAAGAGTTGTTTGGCAAATTGTCGTACCAGTTTCTAGCTTTACCATCCAGAGATAGAGCAAAAAGGGTTATGTACACATCCTCATGTTTGTCAGTGCCCCTAACATAGGAACCACAGTGTCTGGAAAAGTTTCTGATGTGTTGCTTAGCAGATGTAGAGGCATCAGTGCCATTAAAGGTCATGAGTTTGTCAATGGCCTTCTCAGGAACTTCATGGGGTTGACCTGCTATCTGAGAAAAGTTGAGCTGAGTAAAAACTCACCCATCGTGGTAAGGAAACAATTATTATTTTCAGAATTTTCTAAGTTTTCTGGAAATAAAGCATGGATGTCTGAAATAGACTCAGATCCAAGTTCTTCAAAGATCCGACGAGAAGCAAGTTTATTCAATCTCTTCCTGTAAACCTTTTCAGGCTCGGGGACGAAATCGAGTAAACCTTCATAATTTCTTCTAGTTGAATACCTTGAGGTGTTAACTGACAGTGGAGTCGCCAGGTGGATTCAAGTCTAATTTCAGAGAGTGATTTGACTAAAAATCTACCAAAAAGGAAAACTAAAAAGGGCAGTGGAGTCGCCAGATAGATATCAAATCTATCAAAAAAGGTAAAACAAACTAGAAAAAATTAAGGTCGTCCAGGAACAAAAATATTTTTCCCCGGCGACGGCGCCAAAGATGTTGTCAGTCGGGATGCACACCAAGAGCATGAATCTTTCGAAAGTTGTTCCCTCACTACAAGTGGGGAAGGTGTGGCCTTGGGGGCAAGCAATGAGCCAGGTACTGTCACCTGAATCACAGCTCCTCCGTTTAGGCTAACTCCTAACGAAGCCAAGGGGGGTAGTCCCTACAAAGAGTTAACTATGGCTCAATGTGTTTCAATTGTTTTTGGGTGTTGTGATGCGGATGAGTGTTGTTTAGGATTTTTTTGAATAGATCACAAAATACTTTAAATGGAACACAAGATAAAATGCAATCCACGTTGCAAAACAAGATTACAAGATCGAAGAAAAAACCACTTGATAACCTACCCTTAGTGATTCACCTCTTTGATTTTTTCCTTGTGGGCCCCATTCCTCATTTTGAGGGTTGAGCCCCACTTGGGTCATTGGATGATGCATTTTCAACCTTAGATCTATGGATATAAAGCTCATATTTGGGCATGCCATTTCAAACCCACCTTGATAATTGCCTTAACTACCATGGTCTACATTTTGATGAAGTTTGGATTCCATTTGCCCTCTCAAATCAAGGCACTAGTCTCCCTTGGGTAAATCACACTCCTTGGGGTTAGTGTTCTTTGCTAGATCCCATATGTGGGTGTTGCTAATCTCATCCTAGATCCATAGATCTACATCATTGCATACACATTAGTGCCATCTCAACCCTAACTTTACCTTGTGGGCCCCATTTGGACCATTTTCCACTTTTTAAGGAGTGGGCCCCACTTGTGTCTTTTCATGGTACTAGATCTAATTCAATTGAGCTTCATAGGTGGCCTTAATCACTCATTGGTTGAAACACTTGTCACCTCCTAAGCCTCTTCAACCACACCTAAACTCTTGGGTCCACTCAATCTAACTCATTGGTTTTCGTAACTCAATTTACACATTTCCCTAGGAATCTTTGGGTTAGCTAATCTTCATTGATTGGCTAGGGTCTCCCCCTTGATCTTGATTAGTCTCGATCTAAAGTGAAGAGTGCCTCGGTTATCGTGACACCCAGCTTGCATTGGGAACTATTGCATCTCTTGGGTCACCTCTTTAGTTGTTCGTCTCCTCTACCATCTCAGATGGGATACCTTTATGGACAACTACAAGTTGTGTGATAACAAACATCTTTGTCTGGAGGGAAAACAACTTTGTTAGAGGTATAAAATCAATATAAAATACAATTGAATATCTTCCGAAGTTACATTTACATCAACACTTGCTCTTAACTAGGAAGGTATTCTCTCGCCACAGCGATCATCACCCTGGACACAATTCTGAAAAACGTCATCGTCACTGGAACATCATCATCAACACTGGATCATCATCGTCGCTGCTGCAACAATCTTCATTTCGTTGATCATTGATTAGTGACAACTCTCGAATCTATCTGTCATAAGAAGTTCTACAGATCCAACCCCTATTCATGTTGGATGTAGGCCTAGTTCTCATATAGGTATTCATCATCTCTGCAAGCAAGCCATCAAGTAGCTACAACCCAAGACCAGTCAATACATTGCCACTGCAATCACTTGCGTATCTTACTAACGCGTCATTGTATCCAGAGCATCTCATCATCACACGGAGCACAAAACTAGATGCATATTGCATGTCCCACAACGGTCAGCCCACGTCTACCAGCCTGGGAGGACAATCTAGAGCACCCCAGGTGCATTATGTCCCAAGGACAACCTACGCCTTCCACGATGCGAGATCCTTCCTAGGGACACACATAGTGTCTTATGATCGGTGGACCTCTCAACGTCTCCAGTATGGGAGGACAATCAGGAGCATCCCAGATGCATTACGTCCCAAGGACCACCTACACCCACCACCATACGAGAACCGACCCTTACATCTACCAACATGGGAGGACAATCAGGAGCATCGCAGATGCATTATGTCCCAAGGACCACCTACACCCACCACCATACGAGAATCGACCCTTACATCTACCAACATGGGAGGACAATCAGGAGCATCGCAGATGCATTACGTCCCAAGGACCACCTACGCCTACCACCATGCGAGAATGGATCCATCTTCTCCAGCATGGGACTACAACCTGGGGCAGACCAAGTGCATTATGTCCTAATGGACAACTTGCATCTTCCACCATGCGAGAACCAATGCATCTGCATCTTTTGGTTTCATCACTCCCACTTAGGAGGAACCTCGATCTGGAGAACACCAAGCTTCTCTCTGAAGTACTCAAACTTCACTCTGGCTAACGGCTTGGTCAAAACATCAGCTATCTGCTCGTCTGCTGCTATATACTGGAGCTTCACTGCTCCTCTTTGCACCATATCCCTGATATAGTGGTACTTGATCTCTATGTGCTTCTACTTGTCATGGAACACCGGGTTCTCGGACAACTTCACGTAACTCTGGTTGTCACAGAAAATACATGTCGCCTCTAATTGGAGATCAAACAAATCAGACAGTAGCTTCCTGAGCCATACTGCCTCACAACTAGCCGAACAAGCTGCAACATACTTTGCTTTGGCTGTACTCAGTGCCGCACATGACCGCTTCCTGCTAAACTAGGAGATCATACCAGATCCCATATTGAAGTAGCATCCCGAAGTGCCCTTCCTATCTGCGACACTGTCTACCCAATCCGAATCAACATAACCCTGCAGGTTAATCTTTTGATTCATGTCATACTTGAGGCCATAATCAAATATACCCTTCAAGTACCTCTGTACATGCTTTGCAGCAATCAGCTGAACATGTCTCGGATCCGTCAGGAATTGGCTCAGGGTGTTCACAACAAAGCATATGTCCGTTCTTGTGTTTGTCAGGTACATCAATGAACCAATCATCTGACGATACATCGTGGCATCAATTGACTCTGAAGAAGCATCGCACATTAGCTTCAAGTTCTATGCCATGGGTGTGCCCATAGCCTTGTAGTCCATGATTCCGAATCTCTTCAGAATCTCCACTGCATACTTCCCTTGTCCAAGAAAGATTCCAACCGCGCTCTTCCACACCTCCATGCCTAAGAAATAATGCATCATACCCAGGGCCTTCATCTCGAACTATGCGTTAAGCCTCCTCTTCACATTTGCAATGAGCTCATTCTCACCTATCAGAAACAAGTCATCTACATATAACGAAAGTATCACTGGATTTCCGGCTTCAACCTTAAAGTAAAGGTTGGAATCCGCTTTACTCTTAGTAAAGCCCAAGCTCATCAGGAAACTATCCATCCTGCCGTACCACGTCTTGGGTGCCTGCTTCAATCCGTACAAGGCCGCCTTCAATTTGCACACATGAGTCGGCCTGTCATGTGTCTCAAGTCTTACTGACTGCTCCATGTACACTTCCTCTTCGGCTACACCATTCAAGAATGCTGTCTTGATGTGCATCTGGTGTACCTTCCATTTCATCACTGCAGCCAATGCAAGTATAGATCTGATGGAAGTGTATTTGGTTACAGGTGCAAATGTCTCCACGTAGTCTATGCCTTCTTTCTCGGAGAAGCCACGTGCCACAAATCTGACCTTCTGTTTCCCGATGCTGCCATCTGCAGCGTGCTTGATCTTGTAGATCCACTTCGAAGTCACCACAGACTTCCCTTCTGGTCTCGGAACTATCTCCTAGTCATCATTCTTCATGATCGACTAGTACTCCTCGATCATGGCATCCTTCAAATCTTTCTTCTCTGCTCCTTCCTCATAGTTGAAAGGTTCTTTATCAATAATGTCACACAATAGGGCCACATAGCTGGAGTATGGTCTAGGTTTCTTTCTTTCTCTTTGCATCCCATCTGGAGCGACATAATTCTCTGCACCTTATTGCCACTCGTACCCATGCTGGTCTCCTCTTATGGGAGTTCTTCTCACGAGGTGGATCTACAGGTTCTTTTGGTTCTTTCATTTCACGGTCTTCATGATCTTCTGGAATTTTGCTTCCTCCATTACTGAATCTCGAATCTTGGGAATTTCAGGTTCTTCAATATTTTCGATAGGTAGTTTTCTGGATCTATTGTATGCTGAGTCTTCGTCGAATGTCACGTCTCTGTTGATTTCGATCTTCTTGAATCGTGGGAAGTATATTCGTCGGGCCTTTGAAGTGTCGCTGTATCCTACAAATATTCCCTTCTTTCGTGAGGAATCTAGCTTCGTCCTCTTCTCCTCGGATTCCATATATTTATTCCAGTTTCCAGTATATTTTTCAGCCAGTCCTTTACATTGAGATGCTTGAGATGAGCATCTATTTTGGATCATTCCTATGATTTTTTGCAGCAGTATATTCCTTTGCTATGACCGAGTCCCAGGAAACTCAGATTTGATGACCGATGTAGCCATTTTACCATTATAGAGCAGTATGCAGTGCCCAGAGTTGCAGCAACAGGTTCTCAGTGGACAGATGATGGTTAAGATGTTTTACATAGGTAAATGATCCAGCAAGTATTATCTTGTGTTCTTGGTTATATTGCTTTTATATTCATTCTAGTGGCATGTTCTAGCATTTAGTGTCATGATCTGGCAATCATATATGTAGTATTGGACTTGGTTGTTATTATTATTATCTATCTAGTGTCTTGCTCAGCTTTTAGAAGTTCTTTTCTATACTCATTGGTTTCACCCTCCCTAGGAGATTGGAGGTGATCATTCCCACCATTATTTGGCTTGCTTGTTTTGGCCTCATCTTCACTATCTCCATCCATCCGTTACTTTCCAGTTATTGTCTATACCTTGACTTACTACTTAACTTGTAATATGGAGGACTTTCCCCCACTCTAGCCTCTTTGTTGGATGAGCTTCCCTGTTTAACTTGTGTCTCGATTCTGAGTTGCCTAAGTTGTGTTGGCTAGACTAGAAACAGATAGTGCTACCATCATTACATTGTATCTGGAAACTTGATTGTATATCTTAATGAAAGCCCACGGATCAAAAAGCCTAATGAAATGTAAATCCAAAACTGTGTTTTTCAACACACACGGATCAAAGGCTATGGAAATTGAAAAGGTCTAATGAAAGCAATGGTTTAACAAATGCTATATCTAATGATTGTTGACCTTATATACATGTAATGATCTATTCTCATTAGCTTGCGGGTTGTGATATGAGATGGAGCTAGCGACAACTTATTCTAAGTGTCCCCTAGTGTCTTGAGTTACGGTTTGTTGGACACCTAGTCATGGCGGCTCTAGAAAAAATCCTCACTGAGCTATATCAGCTTGGATGTGAGTTGTAGACATCTGTCAAGGTTGAATAAGCACTTCCCAAACAGCTTATCCATTTGTGAGACACTGCCGTCCCCAGTGTTATTGCTTGTCCAGCATATGCCTTAGTGTGTATCCCCTTTCCCACTTCCAAAGTGTCACAGTGTTGAGTCAGTACTGTCATCCCATAGCCTAGCCTTGCATTTATCCAGCCTCACCCATCCCTAGCAAACTGATCACAGCCATGAAGTGAGTATAGTCTTGAGGTTCTAGTCTGAGTTATTATTATTATTGAAAATCCTGAGTTTCTTGTTTTAGATCGCCAGTGAAATGATTACTCTATGATTATATTGCTATTGGAATGATTAATGAAGCATGTCTTAACAGGTTACACTTGCAGCACCTTGTTGTTTATTGTTTGGATCATATTATGGGCCAGTTTGACTTGGTAAAACCCAGTTTGACCAAAGTCAAGCACAGAACATGAGATGGGTTAGACTCTGGATGATAGCTATTGATGATATTTGATCCTTATTTTGTCACCAGATGGTTCCATGCAGCAGTTACATGTTCAGATAGTGATCTACAGTACTGTTAATGATTTTGATCATTTGCAGATTATTATTATTTTTATATTGTCCGAGCATGGTGTTGATATTATATGATTATGCAGTCATCCATATGGTGTATAAGTATGCATCGTTAGTGAATTTGGGCTCTCTGAGTCCATTCAGACAGTTTTTTTTAGTTGTGGGTAGTTTCAGTTGAGATTACTCTCAGTTTATCACTTCAGTGCAGATTTGCCATTAAAAATGGTCTGTCAGAGCAGTGTCATGATTTGATTGGTTCACTTATGGCGCTACAGAGGGAGTATGGAGTGTAGCAACTTGTTTTTACTACGTTTCTATATTCCCAGACTTGTTGGTGTAGTCAGATTTCTCCCTGGGTAACCAGGCAGTGAGTTACAGACATTTTATACTTTTCAGGTGATTTATAGAGGCATTAAAAATGGTAAAATTGGCTACAAAGGAAATCGATATGGGCTACTGAGGCAAGGAAATGGCATAGGAATGGTTAATATGATGTGTATGATGTCTCCCACACTCTCCAGAGCATTTGCAACAATCAGTGGGGCCCTCACATCTTTCTCTGTCATATTTATATCGTTTCATGGTGCCTTTGAAGGCTCACAACTTTCCCTATTGGGTACGATTTTGTACTTTGATGATATATTTGATGTTATTGTGCCATGGGGACACACTAGGGAGGATATGTATTGCCCCCTAGACCCACCATGATATTTATCTTATGTTTTCTTAGTCACTTTATGAGGACGTCCTCCCTAGGGCGATTTGACTATTGGGTCTCTTTTGTTTTGGAGTTGTTCCAAGTACCTTATTTGTTGAGCTCATCTCAACTGTAGATTATAGATTATGTATCTTTTAATCTTAGCCATCGATTTAAAAGGAGGTTAGGTGTTTTATCTCTCCTATTCCTATTTAAAGGAGAGACCCTCTCATTGTAAAGGGACCTTTGGGTCTTGGAATTTGATAACAAAAAAATTGTTTGCAGATACTTTCGGATCTTCTTTGATGTGATGCTATTAGATATTGATTGTAAAGTCTATTGTCACCTAACATTTGGAGTTTTGTGGTGAATCCAAAATATTTTGTGGAGACATTGTTTTGTCTATTGGAGGGCGACTTCACTTGGGCATTTTTGCAGGGCATCCTCAACTCGCTTCACTTGGGTTTGCCTGTATCAGGGGGTTTTCAATAACTTCATTGTGATCTTTGAATTCATCTTGATATGTCTCTTGTTGCATTAGTCTTTTTATCTTGATGCTTCGAATCTGACTTAGGGAGTTCGTTGTGCAGTAGAGGAGGGCGCATTGGCTTCTTGGGGAAAATCGATTTCACTTGGAAACTCACTCAAACTACTTCAAATTGATCGGGAAGGCTTAGATCATCCGTATCAAGGCATCCGCAAGATTGTCCAGGTAAGATCTACTTTTATTTTAGTAATTTTTGGGTCCCAATCCATTGGCCATCTTCATTTACAGTTAAAACCCTCATTAGAATCCTTAGGAAAATTCCCTGGCTCAAACGACTTGGTTTACCACAAAATCATTTCTGGGTATTCTTGCTTTGGCCAAACCCTAGGTGGGTTCTCCTTTACGTCATGGTTGGAGGACTCCTTATGGCCCAATTCCCAAGGCAGTAGATCTCCTAACCCTCACACATTCCCTGAGTAGCTGGTTTTCTTGTTGTTTGTTCTAGGTTTGCAAGCTTGTGTGTTTTAACACCGTCATATTGTTCTGTCAAGCAGTGCTAAAAAGCTGTAATTCTCAGATCCACTCTTTGGGACACTTTTACTGTTTTAAAGGTCACATTTCCCAAGGCAGTTGAATTTGATCATTTATACTAGCACTAAAATCCTGGAATCACTTGTAATCATAGTGTCACTGTGCCTAAACACCATAATCCAAATCTTATATTTCTTAAGCCTCCATAGTGACCCTAATTCCTTAATTCTAGGGTTCCATACCTGTCACCTTACGTACCCTATTGTTATAGCTTGATCTGGTGATCTGGTTAGATTTCTCCTGTCGGGAGTAGATCAAGGTCTCCCCCTTTGTTATCTTGGCTTTGATAGCATAAATTGAAGGGTGACTCGATTGACGTGACAACCAATCTTTTTGGGAACCGAGGCTCTCGTGGTTCACCTCTTTGGTTTCCTATCCCCTCTACCATCCTTTTGGATCCATCTCTAGGGAAAACTACAAGTTTGGTGATAACATTTTGGCGTTGTTGCCAGGGAGGAAGAGGCTTACCTTCGGTGTCTGCGAGTGTATGTGCGTTATCTCTTATCTTATCGCATCCGGTATCTGGCATTGGCGATTGCATTTTCCAATTCATAATTATTTCAATCACCATCTTAATTCACTCATCTCACCTCTCCTACGACATTTATACTATTGGTGAATTAGTTGTGTGGTTCACTTGGCGACTCCACCCCGCGACTTTAGTAGGGCATTTAAAGGCTTTGCTAACTCAGCTAGATTGGGAATGAATCTTCTTACAAAGTTTATCGTTCCAAAAAAGGATCGTAATGAACTAACATCTTTTGGATGAGCTATGGCTTGAATTCCTTGCACTCTTTCTGGGTCAATTCTAAAGCCCTCTCTAGAAACAATATGTCCTAGCTATTT
The DNA here is from genome assembly GCA_027924585.1 of Larix kaempferi. NCBI lineage: Eukaryota > Viridiplantae > Streptophyta > Pinopsida > Pinales > Pinaceae > Larix > Larix kaempferi. The sequence goes on along the minus strand of BSBM01000020.1, from coordinate 6,739,585 downwards.
TCCTTCATCAACACAAAAGGTAGACTCTTTACAATTCAGAGAGATTCCAAATTTTTGACACCTTTCAAAGATTCTCTTCAAATGCTTTACATGGTCACCCCTTTCTTTAGAGAACATAGTCAGATCGTCTTGATAGATTACAATAATTTTACCAAATAGACCGTCAAATGCATGGTCCATTGCTCTTTGAAAAGTTGATCCTGTGTTTGGAAGACGAAAAGGGATCCTTATATATTCATGTGTTTCCCAAGGGGTAGTGAAAGTCGTCTTTCCACGATCTTCTTTTTTGATTTTGACTTGGTTATAACCCAAGAAACCATCAAGCAAAGATAATACACCAGCACCCGTTACACTTTGCAACAAATTTTCCATATTAGGTAATGGATAATTATCCTTTAGCAAAGCTTGGTTTAGGTTCCTCAAGTCAATACAAATCCTAATTTCCCCACTTTTCTTCCTTGCAACCACAGGATTGGACACCCATGTTGTATGCCTGACCGGCCTAATGATACCTGCTGCCAACATCTCTTCCAACTCCTTTTTGACTAAGGGAGCTAGCTTAGGATTTACGTTACGCAACTTTTGACGGTAAGGTTTAGCTCCTTCTTGAAGAGGAATAGTGTGCTCAATAACAGATTGGTCATAAGTTTTCAAATCATCATTAGTCCAAGCAAAGACATCCTTGTACTCTCTAATTAATTCTGCAATTTTCCTTCTTTCTTCCTTAGTGGCATTTTTCCTTATCTTAATCATTTTTGGGGAACAAGAAGAACCAATATTAAACTCAATGACTTCGTCGGTTGGTTCAAATCTCCTACCTTTAAACTCATCTTGCCTGTTGAAGTTCTTCTCTAAAGGAAAAGTGATTTCCGTTATGTCCATGCCTTCTATGGAACTACCCTTTATTTGATCTTCAAAGTTTATCATTGGGGCTTGAGAAGCACTCAGGAATTGGATGATTTGAGCATCATCATCAAAAACCTGCCAATAATCTTGGTTATCGGGGACTGAGGTTTTGAATAAAACTTCAACCTTGCAATTTCTTTGCTTTAAAGACTCAGAGGCTTGGAGGGTACTGGATATGACAGACAATTCATCAGCCAAAGTGTTTTGTTTAGGTGGGACAGGCTTAATTCGGAAGGCATCAAAACATTCAATTGTATCCGAAACCGCATTTCTGTAATCTCTAAGTCTATTATTCTTAGCAGCAAACTGATTCTTAACTTGGGATACAATGAGGTCAGAGTCACCTATGACAGATAAGGACTTAATGTTCCTTTCTCGAGCAATTTCTAGTCCTAGGAGCAAGGCTTCATACCTAGCTACATTATTCGTACAATCAAACTCCAAACGAAAGGAAAACAACTCCTCTTCTCCAGATGGTGAGGTTAAAACAATCCTTGCCCCTGCAACATGTCGGAAGTGTGCCCCGTCATAATGCATCCTGCAAACTTGGTCGGGCGGAAAAGGGTGTTAAATTACTTCTTCCCAATAGTTTTCCAAAACCATGAAGTTCCCAATTTCCTCGCTTGAATACATGGCCTCATTAAACAAGTGCTCAGGAGTCTCAACATGCTCTTGCATAGGTCGTTCATTGAATAGAGTTATAGATGAACCATTTTCGGTTTTAATCGTAGCATATGTGAGATCCATTTGGACACTCCCACCTAGTCTAGCTGACCACTCCCTAGACAAAATCATTCCCCAAACATCAGGGACATCAAGGACTAGGATATTCATTGAAAGCTCAATATCCGAACATGCGGCGAATCTAACAGGCAAGTTTTCTATTATTCCGATGGCTTTCACTGTTTTAGAGTCCATTGCAGATACGTTCCTATAGGGCCTTGTGGGCACTAGTTCAAGTTGTTCCATAACTCTTAGGGGCATAACGTTTACCTCTGCTCTTGAATCTAACATGCAGTTATGCAATATCAACCCATTTACTTCCAAAGCTATGTAGAAGGGAGGGCAACCCCCAAAGTTATCACCGGAACACTCTGGATCATGACAGGGGAATCCTTAGGTTCTACAGAAACTTGTTTTGTCACTTGATTCCTTGTTTGGATTCCAAGATGGGTGGTAGCTCTCTTATGGAAGTAGGGGATTTTGAAAATTTCACAGAACAGAACAGGCATGTTAATTTTTGCTAAAAATCCCGTGACATCAATGTTTATGTTGTAGGGGTTTTCTTTATCCTTTTCATTGACATTCAAACCCAAAAATTTCATAATGTCATACTTGACAGATGGGATTTTGATTAGATCTTTAAATGAGATTAGAGCAGAGGAATTTGGCAACTTGCTAGGAACATTTGTTCTTGGATGTTCTTGAAGGCTAGGCTTCAATGTCATGGGAGGCTTTGTTTTCATTGGCCCTGGTTGTTTTCTCCAAAGAGTTGGTTTGGGCATATTGGCTTTACGAGGAGGATCAGTCTTAACTTCCTGATCTGGGTTTTGTCTCGTAGGAGGGGTTGGACTAGTACTAGGCACACATCCACCCTTTGTGGCTATTTTAGAAGAAGTCTTTGGATTTTTGGAAACAATTCTTCGCACAGACTGATTACCAGGATGCACTACCTTGCTAGGTTGCGAATCAGTTGGTGTAGGTTGTGTTACCTCATCATTTTGTAGCAGGCATGGTCTTTCTGAAGATCAGGCTACTGGAGCTCCAATTTGCTGCGCTTGTACCAAATACAGTAAAGGTAGAGGTGCAATGTGGAGGAAACACTCAGGTCATTTGCTAGATAATGAAGGTCACTATATTAATCAGACACTATGCAAGAAGAGTAACCCTAAGCACCGGGGAGGGTGCCAATGATATAAGCATGATACAAGCTGCTCATGTTGGTGTTGCAATTAGAGGACAAGAAGGGATGCAAGCTGTAATGGCCAGCGACTTTGCAATTTCTCAATTCAGATTCCTGACAGATCTCCTCCTTGTCCATGGAAGGCTATCATTTATTCGGATTTCAAAGGTGGTATTTGGTAACCTATTTTTTCTATAAGAACATAGCACTCACAATGACACAGGTTTGGTTCACCTTCTTTTCTAGGTATTCCGGTGCAAATTTTTACAGTGATTGGTACCAATCATTATACAATATCCTTTTCACTTCACTTCCAGCTTTTGCCATTGGAATTTTGGACGAGAATGTAATCCTCAGTTATACAAAGCCGACATTGACAAATATTTTAGATGCAACTATTAGCAAGATGGCTGCTGTCAAGTGTTTTTCAATCCTTCATTATTTTTTATTCTTGACTGGGTTTGGTGGAAAAACCCATAGGAAAATTCTTGGTCGTGGTTGGGGGAGATTCTTTTGACTCGGTCTTTGTCTTTGAAGAAGAAGCTTGGATCTGTTTGAAACAGTTAACTCCGTTTCATATTTGATAGCTGGCATCCGTAAGTCTGACTGGGCGTATGTGTCGCGTTTTTGTACTCCAAATGACTCTGAACCATTGTGAATCAATGGCCCCTTTCAGACGTGATCAATTGAGTTTTCGAATCTCTAGCATTTGATGCAGAATTTAATCTTATCAGCACCATCTATCACTCCTGAGATCTGCGCAAAGAGCATTATGTGTCAATTTGGTAGTGGGTTGAGATCACACCTGCGGTCGACATTTTGCTGGATGTGGAATATTTTTCATGGATCGGGCATTTGTTTTCGCAGTAGGTAGCATAAGATTAACAATTTACTTTCGGATCGGGTCTCAGCAGCCATGATGGACGTATTTTAGTGAAGTTTTCCTTTGGAATCGGGCCATTGCTATGTTTTTAAAGACATGTTCATACATAAAAACTCGACAACATTGTTGTTTGCTCTCTAAACACACGGAGCGACTGCCGAGCTTTCTGTCTTTGATAAACGAGCCATGGTATGACTTATTTGCTATAAATCAGAGGCTCACTGGTATCCCCCGCGTGAAGACAGCCGAGTCGTGGAGCTCGAGCCCATTGGCAGCCGATTTGGTTAGGTTTGATTCTTTTGCAACTGCTGTTTCGACCGGCCATCAGGCGTAACCCGCATCTATTTTCATGGATTTGACCCACAGTTACAGTGGCAGCCAGCTAGTAAAATTTATCTTGTATACGGAGAGGTCTGCTAAGCCGGTTTCTCTTATCAGGCTTGGAACATTTCCGATTTCTTCTTTGGCTTATCGGTCAGGTGACACTCAAATAATTAAACCATGCCTCGAACTGGAGAATCGGCGTCCAATTGCATCGAAAATGTAGTTGTTGAAAAGTTATTCGAAGCTTGGGGTTCGATAAATGTTTAGCGTGCATCAGTTTTTTAAGTCTCATCGGAGGTCACGGGCTCGATTGGTAGCAGCTGAGCACACCCTTACCTACAGCGCCAAGTCCCAGTTCTAATTTAGTGTGTGACTCGTGTATCGGTAGCTGTTACTCGGAGGTCCGGCTCTTGCTGTAGGTGTTCATGATTTCGCAGGGTTTCAACGACCAACATATCTAAAGACTGCTTCTTGCATGGCCCATCGGCGGGTTTCTTCAAATTGGCTAACAGCTGCTTTCACATGTTGATCACTACCTGTCAGTAACCAGCAGCTGCATGCAGAGGGCTTCAATCAAAAAAGAAGGCAACTCTTACGGTGGGCGAGTAGTTTCATAGATATGCAACGATTACCCAAGTGACAGTTCCATTAATAAAGTGTTTCCAGTCATGTAGTCGACTTTAGTGGAGGAAAAAGTGAATTTCACCTTTTTTTTTATATATTTTATTATTATTTTTTCTTTTCTTTTCATAAGAGGTCTTTTTTGCCTATAAAAGGAGCCAGCTCCTTCATTGTAACAGGATGGAAAATTTCTGGATTTTTTATCCCTGTTGAGCGTTAATGAAAAAATCAGCCGGTTTTGTGGACAGATTGAGCTTCCTTCATGTGCTTGTGTGATGTATTTCAAGTTGTAGAATGAATTTAGCTTGTGAGGGCTTTCTCAAGCACAATAGATTAGCCATTTAGGATTAAGTTGGTTAATTATGCTTGAACAATTAGTTTCTCAATGGACATCAGTATTCGGTTGTACGAAATGTTGATTAAGATTTGATTGTTTATGCGTTCTAGATTCATCTCACTTTTATGAAGCATAAAGCCTCCATGAGCGCTCTTTTGACTCCATTTTCCCCTTCTGGTACTGGCACTGGTCTTTCCTTGAGGATTGATTTTCCCTTCCTTTTCCTCTTTTGACTCCATTTTCCCCTTCTGGTACTGGCACTGGTCTTTCCCTGAGGATTGATTTTCCCTTCCTTTTCCATCACCCATTTTGAAAACTATCTTTTGTTACTTCCGCTTCCCTAAGGCAGCCTCTTCCATTCACCTTGCCCGTTACTGTACCTGCCTTAGCGATCCTAGTTTAGGGATACCCCCCTAGTGTTGGAGAAGAGCCAACCTGAAGCGAAGAGGAGAGGAGTGTGGTGACATTGGCCTCTCTCCTGAGAGAGTTGTCATTTCGGTTGGTGTGTTGCATTTTGGGCTTTTAAAACGACACGCATGCCATTTCGGAGGACAACATTTTGGCGCCGTTGTCGGGGACAAAGTCCAGTTCCCGAAATTTGAAGACTATGCTTCATTAAACGACATTTTTGGGATTCTTCTTCTCACATGGTGACTCCACGAAGGGACAGAGCCCTTGTCCTTTTGCAGATTTGAAGATCCTATTGGGTGTAGAGGTGAGCACACTCATTGGAATGCTTTCAAGCTCACCTTGGCGACTCCACAGTTTGGTATGAGGTATGAATATGTGTTTCAAATTTAGTACTTCATTATTTGACTTATGGACGATAAAAAAGAGCAACATCTTGCTCTCTTGCATGAAGCTTACCTACCATTGGATTTCTCAAAAATCCATGGATTTCCTAATGAATGTTACGACCGTGGGATGCATGACATTCTTCCTGAATTCCGTGGAAATGATGGGGTTTCAGCCACCCATCATATTGCCTCTCTCTGCAAATTAATGTCTGATTTTAATGTTCATCATGGGGATGATATTATGATTGTTTTTGCTTTATCTTTGGAAGGAGATGCAGTTTTTTGGTTCTATGGCCTTTTGGATGGATCCATAGAGTCAATGGCAAAGTTTTTTAAGAGATTTCTCCTTCGCTGGCATGATGGAACTGTAGAGGAAATTGAGCAGCTTGTTAAAGGATATGATGCCCTCATCCCTAGGGTCCATTATGAGCTTAAAGAACAGATCATTGAGGATCAAATTGAAGAAGAAATGCAAGGGCTTCTGTTTGAAGATCTAGCTGAACAACTCCCTGACATTGCTGCAGAAGAGAACATTAATAATACAAATCTGCCCCAAGTTCATGAACAGCTGTATGATGATGAAAATCTGCTTCGAAACCATTTCAATAATGAAGGTAACAGTGCATTCCTGGCAGATCAGCTTGAACAGTTTTATGAAGGAGGCTTGTATATGAGTCCCATCCATCAATGGATAGAAGACTCGTGCGCACATCCTGATTTGTTCTGCCACAAAATTGATGAATTTTATGAATTATGCATGGATACTCGCAGACACCTAAGGTAAGCCCAACATATGGAATCATCAATAGGTATATGTAGGACCTGTTATCACATATATAGTAGCCGGGCTACCATACATTATTTTTCTGATTCCAGTACACTATTCAGCCAGTTCCCTTGCATTGAGATGCCGAGATGAGCATCTATATTGGATCACTATCAAGTTTTGGACAGTATATATATTCCCCATGCCATGACTGAGTCTCAGGACACTTAGAGAGATGACCGATGTAGCCATTATACCATTTGTACAGAGCAATCAGTAGTGCTTGGAGTTATAGCAGCAGTTTCAGAGGACAGATGATGGCTCAGAGGATGAGCATTCAGGTATATGACTCAGCAGGTATATCATGGTGTTGTGGTTAGATTGCTGTTATATTCATTCTTATGGCATGTCTTGACACTCAATATCATGATCTGGCGATCATATAGATATGTGGACCTGGTTGATCTTATTATATATATTATATTGTCCCTACTCAGACTTAGAAGTTCGCTATTCATACTCATTGGTTTTACCCTCCTTAGGGAGAATAGAGGTGATCATTCCACCATACCTTGGCTTGCTAGTGTTGGATCCATTATTCATTGTCTTCATCCATCCATTACCTACCTCGTAGTTTATCACTCTGACTTACTACTTGACTAGTGGCATGGAGGATTTTTCCCCACTGTAGCCTATGTATTGGATGAGCTTCTCTGTTTATTGTGTTTCGGCTCTGAGTTGGTGACAAAACTTACCTATGGTGAGTTGGATTTCCTTGAGAAATCCCCCTAGTCACTAAAGTTTTGTTGGCTAAACTTGAAACTTTTAGTGCTGCCATGAATACAAAGCATGGAAATGAAATGTTATATCTTGTATGAAAAGCCCGTTCATGCATTGTGTTTCTCAACACACATGAATGAAGGGCAAGCCAAATGAAAATGGCTATGAAATAAATTGTTATATCTATTGTGAAATGTAAATACCTAGGTAAACAAGCTGTCTGTGACACACCTAGAGGTGCTCAGGTAAACAAGTGCCTTAAAAACACACCTGCAGCAAAAAGCCTAAAATAAATGTAAATCTATGCAATGTGTTTATAAACACACATAGATCAAAGGCTATGGAAACTTCAGGCCCAAAAGCAATGGAACCTAAATGCTATATCAAAATAATTGCTGGCCTCATTTGTATTATGGATTGTGCGCATCTGTTAAAGGTGAATAAACCCTCTTTGAACAACTTATCCATTTGTGAGACACCGCCATTCCTTGTGTTGTTGCTCATTCAGTATATGCTATGGTGTGTTTTCCCTTTCTCATATCCGAAGTGTCACAATGTTGAGTCAGTGAGTCATCCCTTAGCTTAGCCAGTTTCTTTTAAGCCTTCACCCTTCACTAGCAAATTGATCACAACTATGAAGTGAGTATGGTCTTGAAAGTCTAGTCTGAGTCTTAATAATAATTAATGACACTATATATTTGGATTTAGATCGCCAGTAATGATTACTCTTTGCTATAATTGCTGTTTGAATGAGTTGTAAAGCATGCATTAACCTTTGACAATTTGCAGCAGCTTCTGATGATAGTCTGAGTTATATTTGGTCATGTTGACTTGGTCAAACCTAGTTTGACCAAGGTCAACCATTGGGCATGAGATGGTTGGACCTTGTGATGATACAGATAGATGATATATGGTCCATGTATATGTACATGATGGTTCTATGCATCAGATACAAGTTTATGATGATGATTCATGGTTTTCAGCATTATTTGATCATTTACAGATTATTATTATTTAACCTGTTCCGGTATATTGGATGTATAATATGATCATGCAGAGATCTATTTGGTGTATGAGTACACATCTTGGATAGATTTGGACCTTCTGAGTCCAATGAGACAGTCTACTTTCAGTTCCGGGCATACAGTGATGATTGAGCCTTAGTAGGCTATCCTAGTGCAGTTTTGGTCTATCGGAGACCCTGTTAGAGCAGAGATGGATTTTATCTGGTTGACCTAGGGCGCCGTGCTTGGAGGGGGTGGTCCAGCCACTTGATTTTACCATATTACCCCCCTCCCAGACACTCTGGTGCCCTCACCTTGACAATGTAGGCACTCTAGGAGGCAGTTTTGGGCAGTTTCACGCTTCCCAAGGCATTTCAGGATTGGTAGAAATGGCTACAGAGGAATTCAATTTGGGCTACTGAGGCAAAGTTTTGGCATGGGATGATCAGTGATGATGAGTGGGATGTCTTCCGCACCTTCTCCAACAGTTTCAGCTTCATCGGGACCCACATCCATCACTTATGGCATTTTCTGATGATTTTTGAGGCCTCCTAAGGCCCACGATTTGTCCATAGAGGCACGATTTGGTACTTTGATGACTATTTTATTATTATTGTCCTATGGGGATTGACCAAGGGTGTCTAAAATTACCCCTTGGACCCACCGTGAGCTAGTTGTTATATTTTGTCATCATGATTTGGTGGGATCCCCTCTCCTAGGGCGATTTTGTCCACTTATTGTTATATTTTATTAGTGATCCATGTATTTTATTGTTGAGCTCATTTCAACCATTGATTAGATCTTTTGATCTTTTAATCTAAGCCACTCATTCAAAAAGTGGTTAGATTATGGACTCTCTCCCTCCTATTTAAAGGAGAGAGCCTCTCATTGTAAAGGGGTCTTTGGCTCTTGGAATCTTGATATAGAAAAATTCTCTTGTGGAAATTCTTGTGGTCTCCTTTGCATCTGGTGTTCTTAGATGGTGATTGGAAAGTCTATTACATCCTAGCATTTGTGTGTTTGTGGTAAGATCTATCTTTTGGAAATCTGTCTTGTCTACAAGAGGGCGACTTCAACTAGGGCGATTTTGCAAGGCTTCTTCAAATCGATCTCTTTGGCATTCGCTTGTATCAGGGGGTTATCATTAGTATCATTGTGATCTATGCTATCTTTCTGTTATTTCTCTTGTGGCATTAGTCTTATCTTTTGATTGCATCAAATCTGATATTGTTGACTTTTTTTGTGCAGGAGAGAGAGCGCATTGGCTTCTTAGACTAAATCGACTTCATAGAAAACTACCTCAAAGCTTCTCAAATTGATCGGGTTTGCATAGATCATCATCATCAAGGCATCTACAAGGTTACCCAGGTAAGATCCATAGGTTAGTTCTTCTTTTCTTGGTTCCAATCCATTGGCACAAGTGTTTCATGATTAAAACCTCAAACCCTAATTAATCAAAGCCCCCATTTTACATTTTTTCAGATCTACTAAGATCTAGTGGCTTTTTGGGTAAGACATTTAAAACCCACCTCTATAGTATCCACGGCATCCCGGATCTATAGTTTGGTGAGGATTGACCTCCATTTGACCCTCTTCCCAAGTCAACTTAGCCTCTCCAAGTGAGGCCGCACTCCTTGGTTTGGGTGAGTTAACCTAGATCTAGTACGTGGGTAGTTGAGATTCCTCTTGATTTGCAATCTACATATCCAATAACCTACCCTTAGACTATCACTTTAGTGATTTCTGCCTTGTGGGCCCTATTCCACATTTTAATGGATTAAAACCCCATTTTGGACCACTCAGTATCTTAAATATCAGATCTAGTAAGATCTAACCCTTGGATTGCCTTGATTTTCTAGATCCACATTGTCGCTTGCTTAAACTACTTGGATCTAAATTTTGGATGCCATTGGACTTGTCTTGATCCCATTTATCACACTTTTAACCCTCCTTGGGCAAAGTCGCACTTCTTGGGGAGATTGAGTTTGTCCACTTGTAGGACGTGGGCAGTTGAGATTTTGGTGGATTTGGAACGCACATACCTTGAAACCTAGGTCTAGTAGGTCATTTTGTGAAATCTTGCCTTGGGGATAGCATTCCTTATTTTAAGGGATTGTGGTCCAGTTAGGTCACATCATGAATTATTAGATCTAGATATATCCATCCATCAAACCTTTAGTAGCCCACTTGTTTTATGTTATAGGGGTCATGATCTACAAGTTAACTTTACTTTGACTCCATTTATCCCAATTCCCAAGGCACTGATCTTTCTCCAAGCTCATTCAACTTTCCTAGATTGTTGAGTTAACTTGTGGTTTGGTCCTTGTTTGGGTTGCTTGAATCCCTTGACATTGTCATAACTTACAATCAAGCTTGTCTTTAGTACTGGTTAGCCCCAATTCAACCTTTAAACTACCTTGCATTGGACACGGTTCCCAAGGAAGTGGATTTTCTCACAATTGACTAGTACTCTAATCATGGATCTCATTTCAAATACTATAAGTCACTCTCACATCAACAATGAACCAAAGCTATACTCATTAAACCCTTTATTCATCTTGTGACTTTATCCTTAGATCTAGGGTACACCATACACCTTACAATTTCACTTATACTTATCTTTGATTTGGTGTATTGGTTTGATCTCTTCTGTCGAGAGTAGATCTGGGTCTCCCCCTTTGTTGTCTGGGCTAGATAACATAAAGTGAAGGTTGCCTCGATTGGCGTGACAACCATCTATTGGAAGTTGAAGTGATCGTGCTTGCACCTTTTGAGTTTCCCTTCCCTATTGCCATCCATTAATGGATATATCCATAGGGGTAACTACAGTTTAGGTGATAACAGGACCATATATCAACATCATATAGCATAAGTGGTCCATCTCATCACGAATCCCAAGGATGACCACGGTCAAACTATGTTTGACTAGGTCAAAATACAACCAAAGACTAGATTGTAACAAATGACTAAGACATGTTGCTTTAACCATATTCACAGATTAACTCAAAGTATAAACATCAATCAAGTGGCAGTTAATACATAGATATTCAATGTTATTTAATATTTTACTTGCACCAAAGCTTCAAAGACATACATCATCCGATGGACATGACCTAATTGCTAGCATAGGGTGAAGGCTAAGGACAAGGCTAGGTAGAAGGGATGACTTGACTAACTTAACTAAGTGATACTTTGGATAGGGGAAAAGGTGTTACACACTCAAGCATGTGCTGGATAAGATAAACAAAGGGAATTGCAGTGCCTCACAAATGGGTAAGTTGTTTAGAGAGTGCTTATTCAACCTTGGTGTCATGTCTTCAACAAGTTGATCCAAGTTCATTAGGATCATTCATTTCATAACCATGGCCAGTAGTCTTTAGATTTGGCATATATTTAGCCATCGCTTTTTTGACCATTTTGGACCCTTCATTGGGGTACTTTAGCATTTCATTGCTTTAGCTCTTTTTCATTGTGATGAAAATCACAGTTTTACATTTCATTTATTTACATGGGCTTTCATTTCATTTCAAAATAGATTTCCAATAATTTCCATACAAGTAGTACACGTGCTTCAGGTTTTAGCCAACAACATTTCATATGACTAGGGGGAATTCCGCAATCTAAACCACACATCGGGGCAACCGACTGGAGTGATCAAGGCATAAAATCCAACTCACCAAAGGAAAGTTCTGTCACCAACTGAGAGCCGAGACACAAAACAAACATGGATGCTATCCAACACAGAGGCAAAAGCGGGGAAGTCCTCCATATCAAAAGTCAAGAAGGCAAGTCAAGGTGAAAGCCAAAACATGGAAGGTCATGGATGGATGGAGTCAAGTGAATGTGGTACCTAAGCTAGGAAACATAAATGTCAGGAAAGACCATGTCCATGCTCATAGGAGGGTAAGTGCAACCAATTTGTATAGTTAGTAAACCTTAAAGTGCAAGTAATACATCCAATTTATTATTTAAATCCAACCAAGATAGTTCATTTCATTTATTTAAATAATACTGCCACATCATGAGTTATATACCAAGTTAATGCTATCAAGATGGCTAAAATAAGATAATAGTCAAATGCTAACAATTACAAGTCTAATGCTCATATCACTGCATGTCTCAACCAATATCATCTAGAACCAATGAAACCTTGCTGCAATAATAACATCTAGAACTCTGGGCACTGAACTGAATTTGTATGGAACAAAAGGTCATATCGATCATCAAATCTAAGTTCTCAAGGCTTATCCTTGGCACTAGGTTTACATAGTGTCTGATATAAGCTGCTCTGATGTGTAAGTGATCGTAAATGGTGCTGCTCATCATGACTGATCTCAATGACACTGTGTAAAGGAAAAGCTCTGAAAAGTGCAGATATCTGCTCAACAAATATAGTAGCCTAGCAAATATCATTTATCTATCTTTTAATCTCAACCACTCATTCAAAAGTTGGTTAGGGATCTGGTCTCTCTCGAATCTACTTAAGAGAGAGAACCCCTTATTGTAAAGGGGCTTTTGGCTCTTAGATAATTGGAATAAAAGGAACTTTTGCACAAATCCTTGGTTCTTCTTTGTGGGATGTTCTTGTACTTGATTGGAAAGTCTATTTCTCTTAGCATTGGATTGATTGCTTGTGGTTTCAAAATATATTTTGGAAGAGATAGTGTTTGCATGCAGGAGGTTGACTTCACTTGGGCGTTTTTGTGGGCTTACCCAACTCGTTTCACTTGAAGGCATGATATAATTAGGGGGTTTTCAATAGCATCATTTTATCTTTGATATGCTTTGTATTTCTCTTGCATTTATAGTTTTTTTTCTCTGTATATCAAATCTCACTTCGGAAATTTGCTTGTGCAGTGAAGAGGGGCGCACTACCTCCATTGGGCAAATCGTTTTCACTTGAAAACTCATCCAACTTGCTCCAAATTCATCGAGACGAGAGAAATCATCATTTTCAAGGCATATACAAGACTTTCCGTGTAAGATCTACTCTATATATTTTGTTTTAAATTTCTGCTCCATTTGTCATACATTTTAGCTGTTTAAAAACCTCGTCTTTTAGGAAAAGTAGTTCTGGTCACCTTTTTGATTTCAAGGTTAAAAACCCAAGTTGGAATTTATATAAAACCCTTAGAGACCAAATTTGGCTTTAATCCGACTCCATCTTCCCTAGCAGTAGCAATGGTACTGTTTGGGGCAATTCACCCTCCTTGGCTACTTTCATTTTCTCATTTCTGTGATCTAGGTATTGTTTGAACCTTCACAAATTGTCATATCTAGTATCAAGCAACCATTTCGGTGCCATTGAATTAATTAATCTACCAATTCATAACTCTTCACTATTTTAACTGATTAAACCCTATGTAGAGTGAATTGGGTATCTTTACTTTGGCACTTGGTTTATTTTATATCTAGTTTATAATCATAATCATTCGGGTAAATCATATTGGTTGAAAACATTATTTTTCATTAAATCCTTTCAACCCATCCCTTAACATCCTATTCCAATAACCCCTCGTAGATTTGAGATACTAAGTCAAGATATCGCTTATACATTTCTATCATTTATCTTCATTAGTGTATCTTGTCTTTCAAGTTAGTCTCTCTAGACTAGCTAGGGTCTCCCCCTTGGTCCCGCTTTTAGCTTGATTTAAAGTGACAAGAGCCCGTTCGGTGTGACAACTACTTCATCAGTAGTGGACGATGTTATATTTTCTACTTTTAATCAATACTTATCTAGGATCTTACTGAAATAATAACATGCACAACATAACACAAGAGACACAAAGATTTTCCTTAGGGAAACCATAAAGTAGAAAACCCCACAACTTCCTCAGGGATAAAATGATCACCAATACAATGTCACAAAAGTGAAACTCTAAAATAGAGATGGTCTTCAACAATTGCTCTCTTCTCCCCTTGTTCAATTTTTTCATCTCTCTCGCTTATGCGAACTTGAGTGAGTGAGTGAATGAATAAATGAGAGAGCCTAACTCTCTATTTATACTTTACTTTCACTTGAACTTTTCACTTACTAGTTTGGCCCCAGTTATACCTCACTGGGACGACTTCTATAGAAGACTCTATTAACCCTAATACAATTTGAATCTGGGGTTTATTGCCCCGACTTACAATGGAGGGTTAACCTCAATTACTTTACATGACCAAATACAATATTGACTTCTCCGACCGGAGGAATAAACATCTCCGTCGGAGGTACAACTACATTAACAGACGAGGCCTTTGAGGTGTCACATGGTTTAGCTGCCTGCTCTCTACCGTCCTGAATAGGATCCCTTCTAGCTGCAACTACAATCTTGGTGATAACAGGTATGAGAGCACTAGTCTTTGAAAGAGACCACGATAATTTGCACAGTGATCTACAGGTTGTTTTGATCTAGATGGTTTGAAACACAGGTTATCAGATTTATAGGGACATGTCGACAGGGTTGAGATTTGAAGATCGGTTAGAGGAGGCATCTAACTTTAGTGCCTGGAAGGAGTGGATTACTCTGCTGTTGGAAGAACATGAGCTTTGGGACATTGTCAAAGCAACTATTACCATTCCTATAGATCCAACAGACTTGGCCGCTTATAATGAGAGAAAGATAAAGCCGAGGGGATCCTTCTAGATGTTGTGAAGGATCACATGATTTCGCATATAACCAGAAAAACACATGCCTATGAGATGTGGGGAGCATTGACTAAACTTTTCCAGATTGGCAACGAGAACAGAAAGATGGTGCTATGGGAGAAGCTTCACAGTCTGAAGATGTCCAGTGGTGAGTGTTGCTGCCTGGAATCACAGCTGGGAAAACACGGCAAAAATCTTCAAGCCACTGGTGTGGCCTTGGGGGCAAGTCAGAGTCAAGTGTTGTCACTTGAAACTCGACTCCTCCGTCTAGGCTTACTCCTAGTGAAGCCAAGGGGGTGGACCCTAAAAAGTAAAAATAAAAATTAAGGTGTTTAATCCATGAAAACTACTAAACTAGGAGTTAGAAAATTCTACACCAGAGCAATGCAACATAAGAGATAATATCATTCATTGTTCTATATAATCATTTTCATTTGAAATATAAACATTTATCATCTTAAAATATAAATAACAAGACCAGTGCTGATAAATGGAGTCAAATAAATTGCTTGAAACAAAATGAAAATTTTGTGCAGTTGTTCTTGGTAAATTTAATTATTAATGTTGTAATGAGTTTTTATTATTGATGGGGGATTTCCAATATATACCGTAAGGTACTAGAAATATGTCCGGAATTTAACAAGTTGGCTTCTCACTTGGACATTTGGGCTGGTTCGGAGTGTCTGGGAGGTGTTCAACACTATACCAAACGAGGGTATAGTCTACTGATATCCCGAGGTCACTATCCAGTGAGTCCCGCTTCCTTTGAGAAATTTGTCCACTAGAGTCTAATATTCATTTATGCCATATTTTTGTAAAAAGGTGTTTTATTGGAAAATGTTAAACCTATCAGTAGTCACTATGTCTCTTTCTGGTGTGATCAGCATGTTTAGACAAAGCTGCAGTGTTCCCATAGCAAACGGGGACAAAGCCTTATTAATTTTTTAAGTATTTTGAAAAAATATTTTATTTTTTTAGGCCCCAAGAGTCTCTTTTCAGGCCAGTACTCGGGGAAACCCTTATCCTGAAACCTTACTTCGGGAGAGCAAGGGGGTGTTTTGGATTGTAGTAAAAAAAAGGAAAATTGTAAAAAATGGAGAAAACTAGGTCCCGAGTGAACTCATGGACCGCCTATGGAACGGATCAACAAGGTTAATTTTATCCCTAGTTAATTTTATTAAAGTACTGAAAAGCAAATCTAAGCTAAAAAATGCACGCCATGAAAAAATAAGTCGACACAGTCCCCCCCTGGGGGGATGGGGTGTGGGCGCTGGATAGCGCACTTGGTCTCGTTTAATATTCTGTTACAATGCAATTAGAAATGACCCAGTCTTGCAAAAATGACTCGGCAACTTACAATAATAGAAGGAAAAAGTTTCTGGTTGAAAAGTGTATGGTTCTAGGTGCTCCGGATGGCTTGATCTACCAAAATTTGGCCAGTATCTCCTCCTATCTGTTTATAAAATGCTGCAAACCAGCAAGCTAAAGTTAGTAAAATATGCCCAAAAACACTTTAAAAGTGTGTTTGGGTGACCCAAAAAATATCTAAGGAAAAAACTAAGTAAAAATGCAAAATATGAACTAAGTGAGACAAGTTGTAAGGCTTGTCTCCTTAGGATCTTTGCATACTCAGAGCAACAAATTTAAAGCTCTTAAATGATCCAATTAAACTTTTTGAATCCATGAAACATCCTACTTGTTTAAGTTTTGAAAATATGCAAAAAATTCAACTTTTAACAAGAAACATGCTTCTACTAGATCTAGATAAAGATTTTTACTTTGAAATGACTTGAGATCTAGTAATATAAATCAGATCTATTATGATATTGCAAAGAAGAAGTAGATTTGAGATACGCAAACCGAGGTAACCAAGAAAATTTGAAGTTTTTTCTATGCCGAGTAAGAGAATAGGAAGCAGAAAGGCCTTTGAAATCAGAATTTTTTTAAGGCTTGGAAGTGGGACACCGAGGGCAAAATCCACCAAAGCATGGACAAATGAGGAAAATGAGAGCAAAAAAGCTATTTTATTCTTCAATCTTGTCAACCTGTAGCTAAAACACTCACAAAGAATCCATCAGACTAGAAATGCATATGGTTAGAAATCAAAATAATATGAGCATAAACAAATAAAACATATATATTTTGGATCTCTAATCAAGATGACAAATAAAAAAACTAATTAAAACAAGCAAGATTAATTAGTCTTCCTTACAAAATCGTTACTAATCCTTCAAGTAAGCTAATAGATGGCTGAAAATTACTTGCACAGAAATTTCCTTAGCTATATATTACCTTATGCCACGAAATCATAAATCCACAAACAAAGCATCACACATGTGGACCTCCAAAGTCTTTTTTATTCACATTGCAAAGATAAAACAAGTACAATAAGTCTGCTCCAACTCCAACTAGAGCACAATGGGAGTGGGAAGTCTCAATTTATAGAATGAGCAAGAGAGGGAGGGGTCATTTGTGAGCAGGAGATGGGCGAATTGGTGGAGGAGATGGTGGAGTAACTCAATGCTTGAATGGGGTTGCCCATTCCTTCTAATTTGCTGCCAAAACGCAGCCCCAACAATGCCTTAAAACCAGCTACGAGATCCATAACACGTGGGGCCCCACTCCTTTGGGAAATTTCCCTCCCTCAAGTGGGGAGTCATTCCCACGATTCAGGATGCCCCAAACTTAACTCCTAGATTAATGCTGATCCAAAACTTAACTCCAATCCCTCAAAATTTGGAGTTTGATTTTTCATGAGTTTTTGATTTTTTGCATTTTTTCACACATTTTTCGGTTTTTTCGGGTTTTTTGACATAAGTTGAAAATAAAGGACTAGAAAACTATAAAAAGTGGGTTTTTGGGTATGGTGGATGCTCTAAGCTAGAAAACGAGCACCCCCATGGCAAAAAAGACCCCTAGACCACACTTTTACATCATTTCCAAATTTTTTTAATTAAACCATTAAAAAATGGCTTAGATTTACGGAGAAATATTTTTTCGTCGGAATTAAAAAAAACTAGGGGGACCTAGCACATGTCCATACGACTCAAAATTAATGCCTAGCATGTTCATATACATTGACCCATGGACTTTAATAACCCCCTAAGGTCCGTAAATCTCACCAGGCATTCCAGCTTTGGAGCAGCAGGAGAAAAACTCAAAAATTATGTTATGCACAAATGCAAGACATAATTAATAAGTGAAAAAACTCCTTGGAATACCCGATTTGATCGACAAGTCCTAGGAATCCAATCCCTTTACATAATACAATGCTAATACATTTTATTACAAACCCCGCAGGGCATGGACATGTGAAGAAAAAATAAAAAGGGGGCCTCATAAAGGCTTGATGGACTTCAAAGTCACTGAAAATGAACATGTAACATGTTCAACTTTGCCCGTTCACTTGAAATTCCAAATAAGTACAACTTAGCTTGTAACAGTGAGTCTCTTACAACTTGCTGCTGTTGGGGAGAAGATTACAAATCCGGAGTTGGTTCAGTCAGCCTTGAAAGGCTTTTCTAAACCATGGGACACTTTCGTCTGTGGCATTGTTGCGAGAGAGCTAATTGGGATAGATTATGGGATGACTTCACTCAGGAGGATATGAGAGTGGGATCCAGTCAGTCAGGCCATCAACATGTTGATGATGAGAAGAACATTTCTCTTGCGAGCAAAGGGAAGGGAAAGGGGAAGAAGAGCTCCGGAGCTGGAGATACTTCTAAGGTTGAGAAGGAGAAAGACCTAAGTAATGTGGAATGCTATGCATGTCACAAGCCAAGACACTATGTTCGTCAGTGTCCTAACAAGAAGAAGGGGGTAAGTCACGGGTAGCAGCTTTTGCAGACGTGGATGAGTTTTTCGCCAAATTTGATAAGGAGATCCCATTAGCGGCTTGTTTCACTTCCAGGTCATCTCCACTCAATATTTGGTACATTGATAATGGCGCTTCCAGTCACATGACAAGAGTACGAGAGTATTTCTGATATGTATTCGAGAGGGATCTAGATCTAGAGATTGAGCTTTGTGATGATTCCAAGGTCAAAGTAGTTGGTCGTGGAACAATTCAGTTTCAGAGGTAGTCTTAGCGATTGATGAGTATGATAGAAGCATTCAATGTACCGGCTTTGAAAAAGAACCTGATCTCAGTCTCAAAAATATAGGATAAAGGATATGGGGTGTTTTTCCTCAATGGAAAAGTACTCATACATCGTAAAGGAGCGAGCGTTGATTCAACGAAGGTGATTGGGGTCAGACATGGTAATATTTATAAGCTTATGTTTAAGCCAGCCTAGGATTTGGTTCATTGCAGTTGCAGTGATTTCCCGAGCTATGGCATAGGAGGATGGCACATTTGGATCATGGAGCACTAAACGTTCTGAGAGAGATAGTGATTGGGTTTCCAAAGTTCATTGTGGAGCACTAGAGTGTGTGTAAGGGGGTGTGCACTTGGCAAGTATGCCAAGACTGCTTTTCCGAGTAGTGGCAGCAAATCCAGAGGGATCTTGGATTTGATACATTTAAATTTATGTGGGTCGATGTCAGCAATGTCACTGAGTGGATATTAGGAAAACTTGGATCTACTTCTTGAAGACCAAAATGAGCTCTTCGACAAATTCCAAAAGTTTAAAGCTCTTGTGGAGAATCAGACGGGGAAGAAGATCAAGGCATTGAGATCAGATGGTGGGGATGAGTATACCTCCAATTATTTCAAGCATCTCTGTGCGCATTCTGGGATCAAGAAAGAGTTGACAATTCCGTAAAACTCGCAACAAAATGGGGTTGCAGAGCAGAAGAACAGGGCCATCATTGGGGCCACTAAATCCATGCTTCATGATCAAGACACTCCTTTGTTTCTGTGGGAAAAAGCATGCAACACGACAGTCCTCATATAGAGGAGGAGTCCTCATAAGGATTTGGGGAACAAAACTCTTGAGGATGCTTTTAGTGGGAAGAAGCCTGAGATTTGGCACTTGCGGATTTTCGGGTGTCTTAACTTATTCCCACGTCCCTTCAGAGAAGAGAACAAAGTTGGAACCCACGATAGAGAAGGGCATCTCTGTCAGGTACAGTGGGACTTTGAAGGGCTACAAGATTTACATTCCCACACTGGGAAAACAATGGTGATGCGGGATATAAATTTCGAGGAGGATAGAGCCTTTCGAAATTCACTTGAGTCACTTCCAGCAGAGACAGGGGAGCAGTAGGATTCGAAGGTTGAGGAGGAACCAATTGTTCATTTGATTTCAGATGAGGAGAAGGAGGGAGAGGCTCTTACCAAAAAGTAGGAGCGAGAGGTTCCTACGGCACAATAGGGAACTTCCACTTCAGGGAAGAAGACGTTGAGATGGTTGCAGCAGATCTTTAAGGATGCTTAGGATCTTGTAGAGGCTCTTAGGAAAATGTTCAGGGAGAGTAGGACACCACAGAAGGTTTTGAGCTACATGGCATTGATGTGTGATATCATTGATATCGAGCCTACCCGTTTTGAGGAGGCCTCAAAGAGACAGGTATGGAAGGATGCCATGGTGGAGGAGCATGCCTCTATCATGAAGAATGATGTGTGGAATATAGTTCCAAGTCCGGAGCGGAATTCTATGCTGAATTCGAAGTAGATCTATAAGATCAATCATGCAATAGATGGCAGTATGGAGAAGTACAAGGTGAGGTTTGTCTCATAGGGGTTTTCACAAATAGAGGGATTCGATTATGAGGAGACCTTTGCAGTAGTGGCCAGATATACTTCCATTAGATTATTGATCTCTATTGCAGTATAGATGGGTTGGAGGATACATCATATGCATGTGAAGACTACATTTGTGAATGGGGTCATTGAGGAGGAGGTGTACATTGAGAATCCTCATGGATTTGAGATGCACGAGAGAGAGTCTCATGTGTGTCGCTTGAAGAAAGTGTTGTATGGACTCAAGTAACCTTTTAGGGATTGGTATTCTAGGATCGATAGTTACTTGCAATAGATGGTTTTGAGAAGAGTGATGTGGATCCAAACCTTTACTTCATTGTTGTTGGCGAGGATCCTCTCATTGTTGTTTTATACGTAGATGATCTGTTCTTGACGGGATCAGAGAAGCTCATTGAGGGGTGTGTTGTCCACTAAGTTGCACTTTGGTGGAATACTTGTGAACCACAGAAGACTTGAACAATTTCATTGTTCATTGCCAGAGATCAGAGTTCATTAGGCCAATTATTTTGGCCCTTTGTAAAAATTTGCATGTCTAGACCACTGAGGGGGAATTGTAATAAGTTGGTCTAAATATGATATTTTTGTAAGAGGCTTGGCCTACCTTAGGGTTTGCTATCAAGAGGATACTCTAGATTGTTTTTTCCTTAGGAATTATGCGTTATTGTTCAATTATGTATAATTCTCGAGTTTTTCACTCATACCTCCAAAGCTGGAGTATTTTCCATAGTGGCCATTCTTAGGAGGTTATTAAAGTCTATGTGTCTATGTTTTTTAAACATTCTAGCGATCCATAATAAGTTGTATGGACATGCACTAGATCCCCTAGGAGTTTGAGTTCATTCCGACAAAAATAATTTGTTTTTCGTAAAATTAGACCATTTTTTAATGGTTTAAATGGAAAATTTCAAGTTGTAATAAAAGAGTTGCCTGGAGGCGGATTTTGGCATGGAGATGCTCGTTTTCACACTCAGAGCGTCCTCTTCACCCTAGGACCCACTTTCTCCATGTTCCTAGAAATTACGTCGCCTCTGGTGGCATTATTTCTGAAAGATGCGACAAATTGGTAAATAATTGCTAAAAGTGCTGCAAATTGCACTAATGGACAAAGGTTGGAAAGTCAAAAAATATGTTTAAACAAAATGTGGAAAAAGTGGTGGGGTAATATCTTATGAAGGGTGACTCATTACAGATAAGGCGCATGGTTTAAATATCAAAATCAAGGAATATAAGCTTATGTCAAGGGAGTGATGCGCCCTCGCCCATGAGGATGACACATCTAGCTATTTGGCACTACCTCGTTGGTGGTTGAAGTTTCCAAAGAGAGGGCACATCTCTCTTGGTAGATATGGCGCCACCTATCCACATCAAGCCAAAAGCAAATCACATGATCGCATCATCCAAGAGCTAACCCCAAAGAGATCGACGCATTTTCTCCTTCACGTGGTCCATTTGGTGGATGTGGCAGCTGATAGTTTATGGGAGGAGATCCCAAGGTAGATGGGGCCCACCTCTTGTGAGGTGGTGCCTCCCTCATTACTCCAGATCCCACTTATTTCTCATCAATGGGATGTCAATCCCCCTAATCTCTCTCATCATGCGCCATTGGTCTTTCTTGAGCTATGCGCCCTCTCCTCACTCTCGAACTCTATAAAGGCGAGGCATTGCTCCATTGTTTCAAATGGATGCAGAAAACCTCTGCCCATTGTAATCTTGATATTATTTTGAATGCAAGTGAAGAATTTGGAGGTCCGTTGTTGTACAATTTTGATGCATGCTATTGTATGAGGTGATTTTGTTCTAATTAAGCTTTTCTTGTTTTATTTCTGTTGGTAGATCTAGCTTGATGGTACATAGAGTAAGCATTTACTGTTGTTAAATTGCTTATTTGTGTATTTCTTTTGAAAGATTAGGAAGTAGCCAACTATACGAGGTTGTATTTAGGCTCTTTCGATTTTTCCTTATCAAACACACTAGATCTAACTCGTTATATGCAAGAATTTTGTGTTAGTTGTGCAGAGCATAAGCTTGAAGAGGGATCTGAACTCGGTTGAAGCTTATCTCCTCTTCAATACAAGTTTTTGAACTAATACTTTGTTTACAAGAGCTTCCAAAGAACACTACCAAAGATCAAGCTTGGGCTTGAAAGGCTTCATCCATCTCTTTAAAACAAAGAATCTCTCTTTTCCTTTTTTCTTTGTTTTACTAAGTGCTTGAGAAGTAGATCCATTTCTAGTAGATTTTGTCATTTAGATCCATCTTATTTCAGCACATTGTGAATAGCTAGATCTAAATATTTGAAAAGGTTTTCATTTCTCACTAGATCTAGTCTAGGAATTTGTACTTACACTTTGCTATTTTTTCAAAAAGAAATTCCAAGTACAAAATTTCAAATTTTTTTCTTTTTATTTTATGTTTGCCATCATATTTTGATCAATGTTGTTCGCTGGTTTTTAGCATGTCCGAACAGAAAAAGAAGGAATTTCTGCCAAAATATTGCCAGATTTGAGAAATTTTAGCTTCTGAAAATCCTCTTCTGTCACTCTTTCTATTCTCCAGCATTGTAAGCCCTTAGGTCCAAAGTTAATGGACTAAGAGGCATTTATTTTTGGAAATTTTTGTAACTATTATTAAACGAGAGCAGTGGGATACCTAGCTCCCACACCCCATCCCCCCCGGGGGGAGTTGTACTCGTGTAAAATTTTTGTGCATAAATTTTTCTAACAACACAACAAACACACACACACTTTAATTGTAGGGTGTATACTTTAATTTAGTTTATCATCTTTCAATTTACTTTATTTATTTCAAGCGTAAAATTAGAAATAACACAACCTTGTTGCCACGAAGTATGCTCTTGCAACCACACAAAGGCTTTGCCGATTAGTGGTGGATGATTAGATAACTGAAACATAGGTTTTGTTCTTCTTTAATTACTTTAATATTTGTACAATTGTTTTACAACAACCACAAATTTGAATAAATATTTGGTTTATAATCGGAGTATGGTCTTTCCCCTTGCGGGCATCTTTCTTGGGCCTGTTGGAAACCAAAAACGATTGCATCCACTCTATTAATTTTCCACATCTAAGCTAAACAACTCATTTAATAAAATTAACTACCCATTCACATAGTGGAAATCCGACACTTCGTAATTGAAACTTGTGTGAGGAAATTTCTCAAAGGAAGCGTTAACAACTGGGAGGAGACGTCAGGGAATAGTTAGACTACACCCTAGTTGGTGTAGTGTTGAACACCGCCTTAGAGACTCCATTCCAGCCCACACGTTCTCGTGAGGAGCCACCAATTTTAATTTATGGACATTGCTCCTTGTACCTCACGATATCTAGGGAGTTCCCCTTTTTTTCCCTAACAAATTCGAATCATTAATAAATCTAAAAGTAACCAAGAAGCAATTGCAAAATATTTCCCTTTTCAGCAGCAATTCTTATATATTGTTTTGACTCCATAAGGCACTGGTCCACAACTCGTTATTTGTTTGATTTATATCATATCACTGTTATACTCTTTATCAATAGTCATTTCAATTTTGTGGGTGAAAGTAATTCATAAATTATTCCTTTTGCAAATCATCTTGTAAGACTTTTAGTTAATTCATTAAACTCCTTAAACAACACCTTTAACCAGTTCACCGGGAAACTCTAAAAAAATTAGAAATTTTCCATAGGGACTACCCCGCTTGGCTTCGTTAAGAAATTGGCCTAAATGGAGGAGTCAAGATCAGGTGACAGCCTTGACTCGAGACTTGCCTCTAAGGGCGCACTGAGCAGTAGCATAGATTTCTGCTGCGTTAACCAGGTGAGCAATCCAGCGGCAACAAGGTGCAAGAGAGATCTTGCTTCAAAGTTTAAGATGAAGGACATCGGGTTGATGCATTACTTCTTGGGATTGGAGGTATGGTAGAGCATAGGTTATATTTTCCAGGGTCAGGGAAAGTATGTTGTGGACATCTTGATTAGATTCGAGATGACAAAGTGCAGGCCTATGGCTATGCCTATGACAACTTACTTGAAGAAGCTGGATGCTTCTGAGTCAGAGTTGGTTGATCCTACATTATATAGTCAATTGATCGAGTCCTTGATGTATTTGGTCAACACTAGGTTGGATATATGTTTTGCCGTCAACTCTCGGTTAGTTCATGGTGGAAGCAAATAGATTGCATTGGGTTGCAACAAAACATGTGCTCAGATACCTACGGGGTACGATAGAGTATGGTTTGAGTTATGAGCAAGGGGATGGAGTCAGATTGACAAGTAATACAAACTCATATTAAGCAAGTAGTGCAGTGGATAGAAAGAGCACCTTAGGGTGTTGCTTCAGCTTCGGTTCGGCAAAAGGGTCATGGGTCAGTCGGAAGCAGAAGTCTATGGCATTGAGCTGAACAGAGGTAGAGTATATGGCAGCCAGTTAGGCGAGTTGTGAGGCCATTTGGATTCACTAGTTACTCGTGTGTTTATTTGGTTAGAGGTTGCAACTGGCCATCATTCACTACAATAATAAGAGTTGCGTCAAACTCTTTGAGAATCCAATGTTTCATGACAGGTCAAAGCACATAGAGATCGGGTATCACTTCATCCGAGATTATGTTTAGAGGGGAGCTGTGAAACTTTAGTACATATCTACAGACGAGTAGATTGTAGACATTCTTACGAAGGCCTTGGCAAAGGCGAAGGTTCTCTTCTTCAGAGATAAGCTAGGAGTGGTATAGAACACTTTCCTCATTAAGAGGGAGTGTTAATTTTTGGAGTATCAAAGGACAAGTGCTCTGCATGGCTTCAGTGTCGTAGGCATGCATGAGATGTCTAGACTCCATGCAAGTGACTTTTATTATTTTTCAGTGAAAATGTAAATTAATTAATTTGTTAATTAAATTTAACTTTATTTTTCTACAGTGAGTTTGGAAAAAGAGAAACAGGGATTGGGAAACCTAAAAGTCATCAAAAGGTTATAAAAGAGAGGCAAGGGGTAAAGGTTCGACACAACGCATTCACTCATTTAGAGCTTGATTAAGAGGGAGCGATTTTTCTTGAGCAACAAAGAGCTGAAGAAGAAGGGCACAAATGCTTGAGAGAGGGTGCACTTCATTGGGCATGAGGATCGACAAGAGAAGGCGCACTTCCTTAGTCTTTATGAAGAAATGAGGGCACAAATTTTGAGACAGTCTTGAGGACTGGTTTCAGCAGGATATTTCAGATCAGAGAAAGGGCGCACACATCTCAAGGAAGGTTGTACAACAGTTGTATAACTAGCAGAGTTGGGACACGTGTGAGCAAAGGTGCACTTCCCAAGGTGCTAAATTTGTAGATTGTTTTGCAACGATGTTTTTGCCAAGATATTTGACACGATTTCCAAGGCAATAGGTTCCTTTTAATATGAGAAATTTCTGCTGTAATAATTTTGTTTTCTCACTAGCATGATTGTTAAGAAAGCTCCATTTTTGTTGGTTTTCCCAATTGGGTTTCCAGGGTAAAAATTATTGTCTACATTGTGTGATTGGTTTTTTGTTCCACTACGTATTTTATTAGTGTTAATGAGCTTATGTATTGCTGTTCATAAAACCAAATTTAGGAATTTTATTCCATGCATGCATCTGTATTAATTTGTCAGAAGTTGCAATCAGATTATAAGCTCTAAAGAAAATTAACATTTCTTGCGGGTTTTCTTCACCGGTAACTTCCATGTATTCATTATCACCATGTGGATTGTTAGCGACATTCCTATTTCCTTGTGACCATACATATACATGATTGACACGTAATTTTTTCTCTAGAAATCTCAATTGCAATAAAAGTCTATTTCGTGCTACCTTGTCGAGTTGGTGCATTGATCTTTATTTACCGCCCATGCTAAAGTATTCATTCGTCCCTACACTGGATTGCAGTTACCGCTAATCTATAATAAATGTAAATTTATTTTGACTTTTTATGTCTTAAATAAAGAATTTTTTTTATATATTTTACTATTTACTTTGTGAATAAAAAATATAAATCTAACTTTAAAACTAAATTTCTACATTACATTTAAATAAAATTTATCTTGATTTTTATTTTATAATAGTTTAAATTTGATTATTTTTACACCTTTGCAAATACCCTAGCATAGAATGTCTTGTAAACATATAATATTCAAATACATTTTAATCAGAGTTGACACAAAACTGAAAGCTTACTCTATACATATAGCCACAAATATAGGGACTATAACTTCCGAAAGTCCCCACTTTAGAGCGAGTCTACGATATATAATCAATGACGTGAATGGTAATCTTGATTTTATTGCCATTTCCATTTGCTAAGAGGTTCGAGTTATAACCGTAATATAAGGGATAAGTTGAGTCATCTAGTTTGTGTTAATGTTTCATTTTTCTCCTTGTTTCTTCTCTTCTCATGTTTTTTTAATTATTTTATTTTTATATATTTTTCAATATATATTATTTTCGTTCCCAACTTGTCATTTCCTCCAAATTTGGGGGAAACTTCTAGACGTATCCGATAGCCTTACCCATGTTCCCAACTTCCCATGTTCCAGAAACTTGTGTAACATAGTAATAATATTTGCCTCAACTTAGGCAAATAATCTAAGAAACCACAATAGTAACCTGTAATAACTCGTCAACTTGTTGAAATATGCATGTAAAACCCTCAGATGGTTGAAAATCATTGAAAGGCCAAGTTGTTGGGCAATATGAGGGTATGGCTGGACATAAGAGCCAAATGGGTGCCCAAAAGGACCAAGTTGTTGTGAAATCTGAAGGTTGGATCATATCCATGCATGATGATGAAGCCTGGTAGGTTGCTCGTTGATACCAGTGTAGTCTCACTTGGCAGAGACTCGCAGGTCTTGCCGAGTGAGCTGCGAGTCGGTTAACTGCAGCAAACTCGCGGCCCTAACTCGACACTCGTCGAAATTCGCTGCAACTTGCCTCACTCGCCATACTCGTCAGAACTTGCCTAACTTGCCACAGACTCGTCCCTCTTTCCCTTCCCTCGTGGCGGATGACTCAACCGAGATTTGACCACCGTAGTTCGGTTTTGGCGCGAAATTTCAAAGGGAAGGCCTTCCGGTGTTCCTCCACTCACAGCGACTATCACCGAGCCGTGACCACGGTATGTTCAAACTTCAGTGTTTGCGTTGGTTTTGCTTAGGGTGAGTCGTGACTAGGGTCATGGTTCCATGGGTAGCACTCCAGCGTGGACGTCGTCGGGTTCCAGTTTATTTGCGAGTCGGCTCTGCGCTATCCACCATTGACTCGACGACGACAAGTTGGTGCATTCCAAACTTTCATTTTTTAATTTATTTATTTTAGATTTTTATTTTTATTTTATATTTTTAAATGTAAAATTTTTATTTGTAATGTTTTTAATTTTAATTTGATTGTTATTTAATTTTTTTTTTGCATTTTGTTTTGGTTTCATGCCATTGGCAGCCTGTGGAGGTTGCCATCACGGCCTCTCCATAGGTTGCTAACGGCTTGAAACGAAAGAAAATGGCAAACAAAATTTAAAAAAAATAATTTATGTTTTTTTTAAGATTTAATTTAAACTTTAAATAACATACCCTTATTTAAAACATTTATTTAAAGTTTTTTTTTTAATTTTTATTTGTATTTAATTTTTTTATGTTTTCTTATTTAAGTTTTGTTTTAATTTTAATTTTTGTGTCTACGCATGCCATCAAATAGGTGGCAGCCTATAGGCCTGTAGGCCTTGATGGCATGCGTAGACACAAAAATTAAAAATTAAAAATTAAAACATAACATAAATAAAAAATTAAAATACAAATGTTATGTTTTAATTTTTTAATTTTTTGGTCTAGCAATGCCATTAAGGGCTACAGGCCTCTAGGGCGCCACCTGTTAAAACATAATAAATAAAAAAACATTAAAAGTTAAAACCTCAGAAACAGGATTCGTTCAAAAATAGGCAAGTGTCGTGTCCCTATCGAATTGGACACGATTCGACCTGAGGTCGTCTCCGATTCGATTTTTCAACGAATCCCTTTTTCGGACACGCGATTTCGACGAGTCGGACACGAATTCGGAACGTGTCCCGACTGTCGGACACGTGTCCCTCAAACAGGACACGTTAAGTGCGCGAAAAGACAGAAAAGTGCGGCCGGGTGAGTTATAAAACCAATTTTTGAGTTTCTTTTTATCATTTGCAAGGAAAGGAGTTGGCTAAGAGTGATTGTATGTGCAAGTGAAGGCGATTTGAAGGCGATTTGAAGGCTATCCAAGCAATTCCAAGTGCATTCCGGTGGATTTGTGGAGAGGATTGCAAGCTCAACCATCAAAAAAGAAAAGAAATGTCTCAATCAGCTAGGGCAGGAGGTAGGGGGCAAAGGAGAGGGAGAAATGCACCATCTAGGGCCTCCCCTCCTATTCCACCAAGAACAAGCGGTTCTCCTCCTCCGTCAAGTGCTCCATCGGCTGCTAGTGGAGCTCATTCTATGGCTCCACTTAACCCTGTTTTAGCAAAACAACAAGCCCAAGAAAAAAAATACCCTTTGTGGAAGTATGTGACAAGGAAAGATGGACCCGGGGCAAAGCTTGGTGGGGGAGGCAATGTGTCTTGGAAATGCAATTTTTGCAAGCATGAGTTCATGAGCACATATTTCCGGGTTAAGGGCCATTTTTTGGCCCTTCCTTCTTGTAGGATTTCTTCATGCAAAGCGGTGACTGTTCACCAAAGGAGGGATATGGAAAGAGAGGATCATGTTGGCTTAGGGAAGGTGGCAGCAGCAAGCAAGAAAAAAGAGGATGATCCTCTTCCATTCTTGAGGAAGTCCTCTAGCACCAAGCCTCCATTTCCACCTAGCATGCATGGGCGTGGGCGTGGGGATACTTATCAAATAAGAAAGAGGCAATCTACAGGTGGTCCAATGGATAGGATTTTCCAAAAAGAGGCGCGAGAAGAGGTAGACCTTACTATTGCATTTTTCTTCTACTTCAACTTCATTTCATTCAATGTTGCACGGTCACCATTGTATTTTGAGACGGTTAAAACTATCTTGGAACGTGCTCCAAATGGTTATGTGCCTCCTAGTTCAGAGAAGCTTAGAACCACATTGTTGGTTAAAGCAAAGAAGGAGGTAGATAAAATTCTTGAGCCAATTAGATCAACATGGCCCTCATCCGGTGTGAGTATTGTTTCTGATGGATGGACGGATCCCGCACGCCATCCACTCATCAATTTCATGGTATCTTCCCAAAATGGACCGGTGTTCTTGAAAGCGGTTGATGCTCTTGGCGAATACAAGGATGCACAATTTATGGGTGATTTATTCATCAAAACCATTGAATAAGTGGGTGTTGAGTCGTGTGTACAAATCATCACGGACAATGCACCTGTTTGCAAGGCTGCTGGCATGATTGTGGAAGCTAAATATCCACAGGTATGTTCATTTTGGACACCTTTCATTTCTAATTTGCTCATTGTTTGAATTTGGTCATTGCAATGTTAGTGTTGTAGAGTCATTGATACATGTTTTTATTGCTCTTACAGGTTTTTTGGACACCTTGCATTGTCCATTCCTTGAATTTAGCACTGGAAGCCATTGCTTCGGATGTGGCATGGATTGACAATCTTATTGAGGATGCACGCCATATCCGTAACTTTGTACAAAACCACACAAATGCCCTCACCATCTACAAACAGTACACACAGCTTTCATTGCTGAAGGTTGCAGATACTCGGTTTGCTTCCTCATTCATCATGCTCAAGAGGTTGAGGGAGGTCAAAACCGCTCTTGGGTCCATGGTGATTTCAGAGTTTTGGGCTTTTTGGAGAAAGACGGATCATGCTGCTTCACAAAAGGTGAAGGACTTGGTGTTAAATGATGGTTGGTGGGACACGGTGGATCTTACTATTAAGATCATGGAGCCAATCATTTCTTTGTTGCGGTATGCAGACACGGACCAGCCCATCCTAGCAGAGGTTTATGAGGGGTGGGATTCCATGATTGAGTCCATGAGGTCCATTGTCATGGAGAATGAGTGTCCCGAGTATGGGACATCGGCAGAGAACTTATGGACCATTATTCGGGATATTCTTATCTCCAGGTGGGATAAGAATTGCACACCTTTGCATTGCTTGGCCCACTCCTTGAACCCCAAGTTCTACACTCAGGAGTGGCTCACTGGTGGATCGGGGTCCTCACACAGAGTCCCTCCTCACATGGATGCAGAGATTGCAAATGGGAGGAAGATAGCACTTAGACGGCTATTTCAGGATAGAGACATGCTTGAGGAGGTGGAGGATGGCTTTGTAGATTTTTCCACTGGCACTGGGAGATTTGGAGGCTATGATGTGCTTAGAGATAGGGAGGGTAAGACACCCTATCGTTGGTGGGCAACTCATGGGGCAACATCCCCTATTCTACAGAAGTTAGCCTTCAGGGTCATCTCTCAAGTTACATCATCCTCTTGTTGTGAGAGGAATTGGAGCACATATGGGAACTTGTACAGTGTGAAGAAGAGCAGGCTTGAGCAGTCCAGGGCAGAGTCCATGGTATATGTGCACTCCAACCTTCGTCTTATTTACAGGAAGAGGGAGGAGTGGGTGAAGGGAAAGACAAAGATGTGGGATGTCTTCCCTGATGATATGGGTTTGGACAGCAGTACTGAGTTGGCATTAGCCAACATGGATCTTAATGATCCAGTGCTAGAGCCGGTCACTTTTGATGAGAGTGATCGTACAGAGGGGTCATCCTCCACAGCAGCAGATGCAGATCGTCAGATGGGCAGAGAGGAGGAGGAGGGGGAGGAGGATGAGGATCAGGGCAGTGGCAGTGGAAGTGATGAGTATGTTGATTCAGGCATGGAGGAGGACTACTGACATATGGGATTCTCCCATCTTGATCTACCCCTTTTTGTATTTACTATTAGTCTATTTGGCATTTGCCAGTGGCCCAGTGCCCAGTGGCATTCCGACATATATGTATACATTTTGATTTTGATGACTTAATGAGAAATATGGTTCCGACATGCATATGTGTCTCATTGTGATTTGTGAATGACAAATGTGTTGTGAATCGTGATTTGTGAATGACAAATGTGTAATCATTAATGTGTTTTTATTCTAATTTCTATTGAATATTTGTAAATGTTCTAGTTTCTAAATATTTTTGGATCTATATGTCTATATTTTTAAATTTTAATATATTTTAAAAAAAATATATATGTATATAAAACGTATCCTACGTGTCCTGATTTCGGGGGTCACCGTGTCCGTGTCGGACTCTCGTATTTTCGTGTCCTACGTGTCCCGTGTCCCCGTGTCAGGTGACTTAGGTTAAAACATAACATAAATAAAAAAACATTCACTGTTTTGCATACAAATATGGAGTGTCAAATGTTGTATTATTTATTTTTATGAGATGATCTAATGAATTTCTGCATAGAATTGTTTTTATAACTTATATGGATTAGAAATGTCAGTATCTATGTTTTTTGTGCTTAAAAGTTACCACATTTTTAATTTTTTTCATATTTTTCATATTTGCCGAGTCTTATCCGAGTCTGCCGAGTCCCAAGCCAGTCGAGTATTTGCCGACTCCGAGACTGACTACACTGGTTGATACTATCTGAGTGATCCCTAAAGATCTGACCAAATTGGAGGAGCATTCTTCCATGCAACCTTGTAGGTTGAAAGTAGGGCCAAATCAGTATCCAAATCCATCAATAGATTTGGAAAATACTAAGTGGATCAAATCCATTTACGGTCATGAAAATCAGGATTGGAAAACATTCAACAATGTAGCCATTACCTTGTAGAAGTGATTGATCTATGGCAGTAGTGATCAATTTGATGGCATATACCTGAGTTATTCGCCAAATGGCTATCCAAATATGTGCTCAGTGGCAGTAGTGATCAATTTGATGGCATATACCTGAGTTATTCGCCAAATGGCTATCCAAATATGTGCTAAGAATACACAGATTCCATGTACAACATAAAATATCATATTAGTTCCTAAGTGAATGAGACTGGCCACCATATAACATTGACCAACTGGAAATGAATCCAATAGCTCTGTAGAAGGCATGATGATATCTCCGTAGCAGTAGGATGATGTTGTACTATAATCAGAAGATGTCCTAGATGGACCAGCAGTAGAGAATGTCCCAAATGGACCAGCAATAGTAATGTACATGTGCAAAATCAATGTACATGATAATCATAATGCATTAACTGTTTATTATGATTCATCATATAGCATAGTCATGAGAAACATGATAATATACCCCATAAGTTTTTTCAATGAGTTCCTCGGACGACTGATTTAGGAATATATCATTACCATGCTAACATCAAAGCATTTGCAAGGACTAATTCTTCTTCGGAGTGGATGCAGATGATGATCCAGGTTAGAATGTGAATTGGATTAGGTTGACTGAATGACTCATGATAAATAAGTAAGGGGTCCTTTGTAGTTTAACCAAACATGCAAATAATAGAGAACGATAAGTGTCTTATCATAGGGAGTGTGTTATGAGATACCTTTTTGTTTGATCTCAATAGTAACATTTCCCTTTTCTTTCTTTCTTTTTTTCTTTTCACTTTTTCCTTTTTACATAGGATTAATGGTTTGAAGGATATCGACCCTAGTTTTATACCTATCCAATACTAGTGATGACACGACCTTAGCTTTGCTTCCAACGAGTGTCAAAAGCCCTGATGGAGTTGCCACAGTAAGGCATTTTCATGCAAATGGGCCTTTTCCTGTTGCCAATCGAGCATCCATAGCCCCAACAGGGATTACCTATTCCTCCAACTGTTAACCATTTTATTTTTGATAGCACAAGGAATTTTTTGGATCTCAGGAGAAAAAGGAATTACTCAATTATAGTTCTTCTTGATTATTGACAATTGACCATGGGGATCTATGTGAAAGCATCCTATACTGAGGATTCACTACAACACAACAACCCAAGACACATAGCAAAGATAGAAAGAAGAACAAAAGGTGACATATCCACATAGGCGGAGAGCAAGAGTCAATCATGTCAACTTTAATTTTTAAACCATTGGGATGCAGATACAAGGTGAAGTGATATGGATGATACAGATAAGGACATAAATGAAACTAAAGAAGGGGGAATAATCGTTGCAAAGATGAGAATCATCTTGGTTCATGGTATGCAAATAACCCAAAACCCCTTCACCCTTGTCATCCTATGACGGGTACTACTAGATATGCTCATCAAAACAATCAAATACATCATACAATAGCAGTGAAGTACAACATCCATGAGTATATCATCATCATTGAAATATGACATAGCAGTAAAATGGCATCATAGTAGCATCATCTCTGTTGCCGCCGGATTGCGCACTTGGTTAAGGCAGCATAAGTCTATGCTACTGCTCGGGGCGCCCTTGGGGCCAAGTCTCGAGTCAAGGTTGTCACCTGATCTTGACTCCTCCGTTTAGGCCAAACTCCTAACGAAGCCAAGGGGGGTAGCCCCTATGGAATGTTTCTATGTTTTTTAGAGTTTCCTAGTGAATTGGTTTAAGGTGTTGTATTAAGGAGTTTTAGTGTATTGATTAAAAGTGTTCCATGATGACTTTGAAAAAGTAAATTACAGATTGCTTTCTCCAGCAAAAATTGAAATGACTGCCAACATAAATGCACAATAGTGATATGGTATTAAGAAAATAAAAATGTATAGTAAACCAGTGCGTTATGGAGTCAATATAGTAGATGAAAAATGCTGCTGAAAAGGAAAATGTTTTGCAATGCCTCTTGGTTGCTTTTAGATTATTATGGTTTGAAATTTATTAGGACTCCCGAGATACCATGAGGTACAGGGATGAATGTCCGAAAATTAAAGTTTGGTGGCTCCTCACGAGAACGTGTGGGATGGAATGGAGTCTCTAAGGCGGTGTTCAACACTACACCAACTAGGGTGTAGTTTAACTGTGCCTTGAGGTTGCCTCCCAGTTGTTCCCGCTTCTTTTGAGAAATTTCCCCACACAAATATTAATTATTCAAGTGCCGGATTTTCAGTATGTGGATGGGTAGTGTATTTTATTAAGTGAGTATTAGCTTAAATGTGGAAATTAAAAGAATGGCTACAACCGTTTCTGGTTTCCCACAGGCCCAGGAAAAGTGCCCGCAAGGGGAAAGAGCATACTCCGATAAATGGACCAAATGTTTATTCCGATTTGAAAAAATTGTGGTTGTGGAACAATTGTAACAAAAATAAATATTAAAGAAGCATCACAAACCTATGTGTCACTTTTCTGATCATCCACCACTAATCGACAAGGCCTTTGTGTGGTGGTGAGAGCATACTTCGTGGCAACGAGGTTGTGTTATTTCTAAGTTCTACACTGGAAAAAATGAAAGAAGTAAAATAAAAATTACTTGAAAAATAGTTAAAGCATACACCCTGCACTTTTAGAGTGAGTGTGTGAATGTTTTGAGGTTAGAAAAATTCATTCATGAAAATTTGACAAAAAATGCGAATCCCCCCAGGGGGGATGGGGTGTGGGCATTGGGTATCCCACTGCTCTCGTTTAATAATTACAAATAAAAGCGATGATAAATGTGCCTCTGAGTCCATCTTTATTTGTATCTAAGGGCTTCTAATGATATGAAAGAAATATACAAGTAGTTGGGTGTCCACCGGGATGTTTTTTGCTCTTTTTTATGGTTTTAGTCACCCAAATCTTCCAATTTAAAACGCAGACCTTCTAAATTCCAGCAAGCTAAAGTGCTGCAAAACAGTGATTAGAATGTACAAATCTACATAAAAAGAATAACTTCTAACTTGCAAAAATATTGGAAAATTTTGGCATGTGCAAGTATAGAAAAAATGAATCTAGATCTAGTTTTTAGATGCAAAGTTTGAGATTATTCTAGATCTGATTTTCTACTAAAATAAGAAACGATGTATGATTTTACAAATGAAAACAAGCTCTTTTTCTTATCAAGGCTAAAGTAAATAAGTAACCAAAGGAATTGTTTAGAGAAAATTTGAAAGATAGTTTGAAGCAAACCTCAAGCTCAAGGCTTGATATTGGAACAAGATTGAGAAGGGGGAAGTTTGGATCTATGACTTGTAGATCCAAAGCTCGAATGTGATGGAGAGAGAGAGGAGTCAAACTAGATCGAAGCTCCCTTCACCTTGCAACTTCCTGTAGAGCTTGCAAAAAATCTCATACAAACAATATTAAATCCAGTATGTGCATAAACAAAAACAAAGAGAATATTTTGTATAACCGAATACTAGTATTACTCTTTAAATCTTGATAACATGCTCATAAACAAACAAATTAACAATAGTAAATGTTTGTTCTACAAAGCTAGATCTAACAATTACTTGCATAAAGAAAATTGAAATTCAAAGATGTCACCTCAACCCAAAAATGGTGCATGCATGGAACCAAAAGTCCATATCGACCTCCAAAGTCTTCAATCTTATTGCTTGAAAATACAAAACTACAATACTCAGGAGCAAAGGTTCTATGCCTTTCTATCCATTCTAAATGAGCAATATAAACCTTGCCTTTATAGGTTATGAGGAAGAGGAGGGTGCATCAAGGAGGGATAGGGAATCCCATGAGGTAAGGAGTGAGGTATGCCTTGATTGAATGCTAAACTTAAGGGATTGGGAGTGAGGTGGTTGCCACATAAGGAAGGCGCCCCCACTCCAGCTTTGGAAACTCCTCCAAATAATAGATGGTCGCCATATGGGAATCACGTGAAGCCTGAGAGGTATACCACATTCAAAGAAGACTGGCAAGTTCCATTGAATGAGGGATCTCATCATTGAATGGATCCACGTTATGATATGGAGGGGAATCTCATTCGAGGAGGATCCATGTTTCCACATACAATACTTTTCCCATGTGAGAGGGATGGCGCATCCTTTGAAGAGATATGCTCACGTCACCCTTGAATTTGACTTTTACCATGTGAATAATTCTTTTAACATGATCGCCCTCCCTCCAAAAGCCATATGCCACCTTTTTCAAATGTTTTTTAAACATATTTTTGGATTTTCTAACTTTATCTTTCTGTGCAATTTGTGTTTTTTAGCAAT
Source organism: Larix kaempferi (assembly GCA_027924585.1). Taxonomy (NCBI): domain Eukaryota; kingdom Viridiplantae; phylum Streptophyta; class Pinopsida; order Pinales; family Pinaceae; genus Larix; species Larix kaempferi. Next base: position 6,702,857 of record BSBM01000020.1, on the reverse strand, counting down.
TAATTGTCAATTTGATGCATCTTTAAGAAAAATGCTCCCAGAGACGACGTAGTCACCCGGAACATGGAGAAAATGGGTTCTAGGGTAGAGAGGATGCTATGAGCGTCAAAACGAGCATCCCCACACCAAATTCCGCCTCCAGACCACACTTTTATTACATTTTGAAATTTCCTGTTTAAGCCATTAAAAAATGGCCTAAGTTTAAGGATTTTTTTTTTTTTTTGGAATCGACTCAAACTCCTAGGAGACCTAGTGCATGTCCATACGACTTATTATTGATGGTAGCATGTTTAAAATACATAGACACATAGGATTTAATAACCTCCCTAAGATCGACCACCATGGAAAATACTTCAGCTTTGGAGGTATGACTGAAAAACTCAGGAATTATACATCACTGAAGAGTAACGCATAATTCCCAAGGAAAAAACACTCTAGAGTATCCCCTTGATAGTAAACCTTAATGTAGGCCAAGCCTTTTACAAAAGTATCATGCTTAGACCAACTTATTACAATTCCCCCAAGGGGGTTTGGACATGCAAATTTTACAAAGGGCCAAAAATTTGGCCCAATTGACCTTCGAACACTGATGATGAACAATGTAAGTTGTTCGAGTCTTCGACGGTTCACTTGGAATCCACTAAGTGCAATTTAGTGGATAACAATCTCATCTCATCTCATCACTCATATCATATGGAAGGTCCCAGCAGCAGTAAAAACTTAAAAAGAGACCATAAGGATCTGGGATATGTCATAAAAAATGAAGCAAAAATAAGCAGTAGCATGCCAATACAGTATTTGTGTGGCATAACAGTCCTACTTGCACCACATGTCATAACGCCGGTGTGACATGTCAAGTCTCAACATACAGATTCAAGCATTATTACCCTCTCAAAGTACAGGTCATACTATGCTTCCCCTCATACAGGTCATACTTTTTGCTTCTGCCCAATATTTATACCCCACACTATCCTTTAGTATCCTTTTGCATTGGTACCTTGATTTAGATTTTAGCTCTTAATAACATTTCTCCTACGACTCTCATGTGGATTAGATTAAAAAACCAGTCTGAATGCAACATTTGTAAGGTGATTTAAGCCTTGGCTTTTATTTGATCCACAGCTCATTTTTATGTTCAGGAAATTGATAGATGAGATTTCTGCAAAGATCCAACAATGTCGATAAAAACAAAGAAGACAGGCAACCTTCCAGGTTCCCATCTAACAACTTGCACTCGAGGGTGAATATTAGCCTGTGGATAATAAATGAGAACTTGGCCCTAAGTGTTCCAATTTCCAAAAAGTCCCCTCTGAAAAGTGCCATGTTGACAGTTCCCCCAGGGCTAAGGTAAGGCTGCTTCGAATTTCATGAGTTGCATTACCACCTAATTAAAGGGGTGTCTATGTCATTGTATGACAAGGCTAAGCTAAATAATTAGTAGAAATTGATGCCTTTTGGCAGCTTGACTTTTTTCTCAGATCCTTTCCCCATCTGTTTTTTGAAAATGCCTGCAAAGATGTTCTTGAAGTAATCTCTGCATTGGATTCTGGATATAAGTGTTATGTAGAATTGTAGAACCAAATGCATTTCAGATGTTGCCATTTCTATTTTACTCCTCATACGTACCAGAATAGTTCAAAGAGCGTTGTATAGTGTTCTATTTTACTCTTAAAATATACCCAAAGAGTTCAGAGAGCTCTGTACAGTGGTCTTTTACTTACCTCAGGTTCATATGAGGAAAATATTTCATGTATTGGCTGTAACTCTAAGATGTGTTTGTTTCAGCGTTTATTCATTGCCTTTGGGTTTGTGTGATGTTTTTTTTTTTTTTTCATGGGAAACATATTTCCATATTTATTCTTCTGGTCAAGAACCTAATGGAATCCGAGAAAACATGCAATTATGGTTTTCAACATGGATCTACAATCTCGTAAAGCAAAGGGAGTGTGATTGTTGCCAAAGTTTTGCACATTTGAGATCTTGTAAATGTTTGATCTAATAAAGAACTCTGATTGTTGAAGCTATGGAATTCAAGATTTGTCCTCTAGGAAACAATTTCATGCTAGATAATCAGAACAACAATCTTGTGAAAGCAAAATTTGATGCAACTGATTAGATCTAACCCCTTGGGCTATAAAGTAGTTTGATGCAATTGAAATTATAGTGAAACCAAACTGAATGAGTAGGGGTTCCTATAAGGTTTTTGTGGTTGATAGCCTAGTGGCTAGTTGTGATTTGATATAACTTACATTTGGCATTTTTCACAAAATGTTTTTTTCAGCTGGTAATCTAGGCATAATATGTCAACAAGAGCTGCTTGAAGATAAATAATTATTGAACTCAGGTTTTTTATTTTGTAGAGATGCAAATTTGATTCTCATGGTTCCATTTTGTTCCTTTCACATTTGAATATATCTTCTTGGTTGACCTTTTGGTTTACAGTTAATCTTATATGTTGGTAAAGATCATTAAAAGGTTGTGGTTGAGATGATTTTCTTTCATGTTGAACAGTAAAATATTTTATTGCAACTTGTTTTGAATTTCCTGCAATATCTCAAATATTTGAAACCCTCTCACAGGGTTAGTTTTAAATTTGTTTCTATGTGGAGTTCTCATATGCTTTCTATGTATCCTGGAGTGTTTTTTTAATATAGAGTATAAGAGATGCCTCATTATATAGGACACATACATGCTTAGAGAATCACTGTAATAAGTAGATCATATTGTTGAATTCCACTTCAACTCAATTATGGGTTTCTTTTTAAAGATTGTGGGTGAAGTGTTTAAAGATCATGTAGAAATTCAAGCTTGAGGGATGGTAGCTTTTCAGGTTCAACTCTTCATTCAGATAGAGATTTTTCATGCTCATGGATTTAGGTAAATTGTGTGCAGCTTTACTACTGGTTTAAAACATCATTTTCCTTGAAGGGATACTCCATCTGATTAGTTCTTTGATATTTCATGTTCCAAAGGAGAAGTTGAAATCTGTGAATCGATTGAAACCCTTGTTTTAGACACAAATTAGTTGCGTAAAAGGACAGCATATGGGAATAGCATGGGTATTGTTATCACATCTATGTTAGCTGGAGCTACCATACTGTAGACTGTGTGGTCGAGGACCACATAGTACTTTTTTTTGCAGATTAGAGATCCGATGCCTTCAGAGGAGGCACACAGTTTTGTTCAGATTGCCCCGAGCAGATATATCAGAGGGGGTAGATGGTTGTACGGTGGTCTAGACATGTTACGTAGCATTTACCGCAGGGTCACCCTTCCATGTTAGGCTTTGATATGAGCCCATTGAGACAGTTGCCTAGTCTTGCTTTGATTGAGACTATCACAGAGTATTGCTGGTTTACTATTTGTGCCTGTATTCAGCAGAGATCTAGTTTAGAGACAGCCTTAGCAGCAGGTATATGGTGCGGCAGGAATTGCATTTGATGTTTATTGTTCATGATTGTTGCTTAGACTTGTTTATACATGATAGTACACTAACTTTGCATATGATGATTGATTTGGTGATCTAGCTACTGTTATGATATATGATTAGGCCCTTGGTAATGTTAGTCCACCCCTTCCTAGTAGGCCCCTGTATATGCACACTAGGTCACACCCCTACTCTTGGTATAGACTTGGTCACTTAGTCTTCCTAGGCAGCTGACTTTGGATCCACCTTCACCTTCTCCATTCATCCGACTCATCCATGATAGTTTTTCCCGACTTGGATTCTAATTTGTGACCTTGAGGATCCCTTTCCCCACTGATCTCTAAGCATGCCATGATTCCCTGTCTATTGTGCCTTGGCTCTTTAGTGTGTGAGATGCACTCCCAATCCTGGGATTTGCTCCCGTCGGTTGCCCCCGATGTTGCAATGCAGTTAGGATTGTGTAGCCTCACCGGGTGTTCCCCATTGGTCATCGAAGCATGTATTGCTCACCCCCATTACTTTGCAGTATGAGCACCTCGATTATATCTATTGAGATATGTATGTAGCCCAAAAGGGCCTTGATGTAAATTGAAGAAATGAAGAAATGTAAAGTAAGCCAAAAAGCCTTTTTGTAAATGTAAATCTAGCCAGAAAAGGTCTAAGTATGAAATTCATTGTAAAATCCATGCAATGTGTTTGTAAACACACATGGACACAGGTCAGCTGTACATGTTAGCATTTGTAGTGGTTATTTCCTCACCTAGTTGTTAAAATTTAATATGCTAAGACAGAAAATAGCAGCATTACATTCCATTTCACAATAATAGCATATACAGGATCACTGAAGAAACAACAAGCACAGCATAAACACAAGAGACAGAGATTTATCCTGGGAAACCCTCATGGGGTAGAAAACCCAGCAAAGCTTCCTCAATATAGATGACCAACAATATACAAAGATGAAACCCTGAGACATGATCTCCTCCTCCACAATAGCAGACCTCTCCTCCACAAGTGTGCTATCCTCAAGTGTGTGTGTATGTGTATAATGAGGAACACACCTCCTCTATTTATACACTACTCTGATATGTATTTTACACAAGTACATGTAGGCTTGTATTTAACCATTAGGTTAAATACCCCATTATAACTGACTGGGCCGACCCCTCTAGGGTGGTCTAATAACCCTTTGACCCACATAACACATACAGGGCCGACCCCCACTAGGAAAGTCTAATAACCCAAGTTACCACATTCCGACGGAGGAATAAACATCTCCGGATATACAATAAGATCTTCACGGAGGAATGAATCATCTCCGGAATAATAAAGTACAAATATAATATTCTTTGAAGTTACAATATCTCAACACTCCCCCTTAACGAGAAGGATATTATAACAGCATCTGCACGAGCAAGGAGTCATCAACATCATACATGATACATCTATAAATCATTGGAAGCTTTCTCAACATCATCAGTAACTCAACCAGTTACTGGAATATCTTCAATACTGGAACATCAACATCTTCAGTACTGAGTCTTTATCTTCTGCAGCACTCAAACAGCTACAGCAACATCAATATCTGAATCCTCACGATTGTCAGCATCGCCATCACACGATCATCAGCATCGTCATCACATGAACAACAACATCGTCATTTCACTATCATCAACATCGTCATCACACGATCATCAACATCGTCATCTCACGATCATCAGCATCGTCATCACATGATCATCAGCATCGTCATCTCACGATCATCAGCATCGTCATCACACGATCATTAGCATCGTCATCTTATGATCATCCGCATCGTTATCTAACGATCATCAGCATTGTCATATCATCTCGATCTACAACATCTGGATCATCTCGATCTACAGCATCTGGATCATCTCGATCTACAGCATCTGGATCATCTCATCTACAGCATCTGGATCATCTCGATCTACAGCATCTGGATCATCTCGATCTACACCATCTGGATCATCACGATCTACAGCATCTGGATCATCACGATCTACAGCATCTGGATCATCTCGATCTACAGCATCTGTATCATCTCGATCTACAGCATCTGGATCATCTCGATCTACAGCATCTGGATCATCTCGATCTATAGCATCTGGATCATCTTGATCTACAGCATCTGTATCATCACGATCTACAGCATCTGGATCATCTCGATCTACAACATAAGTATCCTCAACCATACAAGTACATTAATCAATACATGTATCATCAAAAGTATGTATTCTCACCAATACATCTATCATCAAAACATGTATTCTTACTAATACATATATCATCAAAAGCATGTATTCTCACTAATACATCTATCATCAAAAGCATGTATTCTCACTAATACATCTATCAATACAAGTATCCACACTGATACAAGTATACACAACAGCAGCATACCCTGCAACACACATGATCCAATTACGGGATGGTCAATCCCTCTCAATTTAAGACATCTCTCATGTCTATGGATGATGCAATCCAGATCAACTTACAGGATGATCAATCCTTATCCTTTTAAGACACCTCACCATGTCTAAGGATGATGCAATCCCGAATCAACTTACAGGATGATTACTCCTTATCACTTTAAGACACCTTACCATGTCTAGGGACGATGCAATCCCAATCTACTTACAGGATGATTAGTCCTTATCACTTTAAGACACCTCACCATGTCTAGGGACGATGCAATCCCAATCTACTTACAGGATGATTAGTCCTTATCACTTTAAGACACCTCACCATGTCTAGGGACGATGCAATCCCAATCTACTTACAGGATGATTAGTCCTTATCACTTTAAGACACTTCACCATGTCTAGGGACGATGCAATCCCAAATCAACTTACAGGATGATTACTCCTTATCACTTTAAGACACCTTACCATGTCTAGGGACGATGCAATCCCAATCTACTTACAGGATGATTAGTCCTTATCACTTTAAGACACTTCACCATGTCTAGGGACGATGCAATCCCAAATCAACTTACAGGATGATTACTCCTTATCACTTTAAGACACCTTACCATGTCTAGGGACGATGCAATCCCAATCTACTTACAGGATGATTAGTCCTTATCACTTTAAGACACCTCACCATGTCTAGGGACGATGCAATCCCAATCTACTTACAGGATGATTAGTCCTTATCACTTTAAGACAAGTCTCATGTCTAGGGACGATGCAATCCCATCATGTACATTTTGAACCCAGTTCATGGACGATGCAGTCCTCACGTACATTTTGAACCCAGTTCATGGACGATGCAGTCCTCACGTACATTTTGAACCCAGTTCATGGACGATGCAGTCCTCACGTACATTTTGAACCCAGTTCATGGACGATGCAGTCCTCACGTACATTTTGAACCCAGTTCATGGACGATGCAGTCCTCACGTACATTTTGAACCCAGTTCATGGACGATGCAGTTCTCACGTACATTTTGAACCCAGTTCATGGACGATGCAGTCCTCACGTACATTTTGAACTAGTGGTTCCGGGATGATGCAATCCCCATCACTTTATTCTCGAAGACCATACGTCTACGGATCAATTCAGGGACCAAGGTCCGGGGATGATACAATCCCCACTTCTCGGAGACCTTACGTCTACGGCTCTCTTTAGGACTGAAAGTCCAAGGATGATCCAATCCCCTCAACTGTCCACTAAGGACTTCATTCTCGGAGACCTCACGTCTACGGCTCTCTTTAGGACTGAAAGTCTAGGGATGATCCAATCCCTTCAACTGTCCACTAAGGACTTCATTCTCGGAGACCTCACGTCTACGGCTCTCTTTAGGACTGAAAGTCCAGGGATGATCCAATCCCCTTAACTGTCCACTAAGGACTTCATTCTCGGAGACCTTACGTCTACGGCTCTCTTTAGGACTGAAAGTCTAGGGATGATCCAATCCCTTCAACTGTCCACTAAGGACTTCATTCTCGGAGACCTCACGTCTACGGCTCTCTTTAGGACTGAAAGTCCAGGGATGATCCAATCCCCTTAACTGTCCACTAAGGACTTCATTCTCGGAGACCTTACGTCTACGGCTCTCTTTAGGACTGAAAGTCCAGGGATGATCCAATCCCCTCAACTGTCCACTCAGGACTTCATTCTCGGAGACCTCAAGTCTACGGCTCTCTTTAGGACTGAAAGTCTAGGGATGATCCAATCCCCTCAATTGTCCACTAAGGACTTCATTCTCGGAGACCTCACGTCTACGGCTCTCTTTAGGACTGAAAGTCCAGGGATGATCCAATCCCCTTTTCTTTCTCGGAGACACCTGTCTACGGCTCACTTTAGAACAAGTGTTCAAGGATGATACAATCCCCACATGTATTCTCATCAATATACTATCGATCCTGGGAACCCATACAGAACCTGATTCACACTTCTTCTTTAATTACACCATTAAGAGAATGGTCTTATCTAGCCACTTGGAGCAAACATCTCATCATGATTCTCTTCCTCTTTCTAAGAGAATCTTCTAGCCACAAGCCTTCTATATTTTGTTTGATTTGTAAATCTTCTTGTTGAACATCCATCACTTGTTCGGTGTTCATTATTCTTCATGATCTTTCCTACAAAACAAAATTAAGTACATGATTAGTAATCCTTCATAATCATAAAATCATGATAACCTATTATGCATACAGATATCATTTACATAGTTATGCAACTATCTTGACCAATACTTTGGCACAACACTTTCCCATATCCTGTATGCATATAGTGGCTATCTAGATGCCTTCCATCTCTACCAGAACATACTATCGAGAGTGTGCACAGCTCTCAGCATGTCAGCAAAGAGGTTTCATTCTAGACAAGCAACAATGGAATGTTTGTCCAACTTACCAATCATATGCATATTAGTAGTATAATGTTCAATGCTCTATGAATGTTTGCACTCAGCATGATATGTTCTAGGAATACAAATATGCATACAAGAAATATCATTTACTATTTCAAATAACAACTCAAATACTTATCTTTTATGTTTATGTGGTTTCCTCCCACTTGATCTTCTATATGTCCTTTGAACTTCTATTCATTCTGTACCACTGTGCATGCTCAAGTGTGCACTAGTGTCATCCTCATGATCTCATACACAAACATTCATTCATTAGTATATTCTCAAAACATTCTAATTCTAAATAATCTTGAATATGTATAGTCATGATCATTAGTATTCAGGGTTTCAAGTAAGTCTTCTTTTACTCATGCATATCATCAATCAAGATAAAAGATATAATATGCATAATCCCTTGATTACTAACTTTATGAATAAGCATAACCAATCATTCCAAGTATACTTATATAAGGGATCCTAACACAAGGTAAGATTCATGGGAAACATACCTGGATTAGTATACCTACTTGGTTATGTACAACACACCTAAACAATCTCCTGCATGTCTCATAGGTTAAGCATAATATAACAAAGTCATACATACCTCGTAAGTAGAACAAAGATTATGGATGAGTCTTTGTATTCATGTTTTCATGGTCATGGAACCTGATTTGTCTTTTGTGGTGTACCTGTATCTTGTTAGCAGACAACATCAACCTCACACAACATCATAATGCATTAGTACAATCATAAGTGTCAACACCCTAACCAATGAATATCTTCTATCATGCATTCATAATTTTGTTAAGGTTATACGACAAATCTAAAATCAAAATTGTACTAACTGTAATAACCTGAAGACAAACATACCATAAACTTAATCATTGACAAATATCGAAACATACCTCGATGAGTCATACCTGTCGAGATCGCTTGTATTCTTCTTATGTAAGGCCTTATCCTCATCTCCCTCTGAGACAGGAACTTCTTCACTTATGCAGGTGACCAATCCATCTTCTTCTAGGATTAACCCAATCCACTTGATTTGCAAGAACTGGACCTGGAGCTGGATATGGGTTTGTCAGAGAAACCCAAAAAATTCAAACTTTGAATTTCAAACTTCCGAAAGGATAGAAATATGCGCCTTGATGAGCTGATCAAACTGGTATATTCAGAATTTGAAAACTGCAAAGTTTTACTCCTCAATTTTTCCTTTGAAACTTTCGGATTCACTGGACGTGACCCTGAACTGGGGTTTGATGAAGCCCACTCTTTTTCCCCATAAAAAGGTTTGATCCAAAGCTCTAAGCTTCTATTTTTCTGAGGAGCTTCCAGCCGTGGTCACAGGTTTCAAAAATTCCCATTTTTACAGAAGCCCTAATTTTCCACTTTTCTGATCAAAGTCCCGAACTAGGGTCTAATCAAGCCCGGCCTTCTGCCCAACCAAAAATTCTGATATTGGTCTCTAAATTTCTATTTTGATGAGTAGCATCTAGCCGTGGTCTCCGATTACAAAAATTCCAACTTTCTTCAAAGCCCTAAATTCCGGAAGCCATGAATGAAGGTACCAAAAAATAATTCTGTTTTGACAGAAATATGTACCTGATTGTTTCTGGTGTAACTCCGAATTTTTTGATCCACAGGGTCTGAAAAAGTTTTCTGAGATAGCCTGACCTGTTACCTTTCCATCCTGACAGGTCTGACCTCAATTGGATGTTCTGAGAGAGAGTTATGCTAAATGTCACAACGTGACCTGTTTTAAAAAAATACAGGAGAGCGAACTTGTACGGCGTGCCACGTGTCACTGTTTGACCTTCGGCCTCTCAAAAAGTTTTCTGAGATAGCTCGGCCTGTTATCTTTCCATCCTGACAGGTCTGACCTCAATTGGATTCTCTGAGAGATAGTTATGCCAAGTGTCGCAACGTGACCTGTTAATGGGATAATACAGGAGAGCGAACTTGTACGGAGTGCCACGTGTCACTGGTTCAACTTCGGCCTCTGAAAAAGTTTTCTGAGATAGTACAGTCTGTGTACTACCTGTCACTTTTCACGAAATTTCATTTGGAGCTTCCTAGCCCAAGTTATGACCTTTTTCCCAAGGTCACCTGATTTTGACTCAGATCTGGAAGAGGCAGAAACCCTATATTGTACAGATCATAAATCAAAAAGTACAACGACTTAGAGGTTGGCCTTTGAACACAAGGTACCTGGAGATTTTAGCTTAGTCCTGTAACAATTTCAGATCCGAAAACTTCGCCAAAACGGATTTATAGCGAAAGTTTTACGATGACTGGTTTTTGCTATGTAAAACCCTAACCTTCAAATTGTCGTAAGTAAAGCAAGTATCTTTAGTGCCATACCTTGTCTTCCTTCAGGTTAGCTCTGATACCATGTAAAAATTTAATATGCTAAGACAGAAAATAGCAGCATTACATTCAATTTCACAATAATAGCATATACAGGATCACTGAAGAAACAACAAGCACAGCATAAACACAAGAGACAGAGATTTATCCTGGGAAACCCTCATGGGGTAGAAAACCCAGCAAAGCTTCCTCAATATAGATGACCAACAATATACAAAGATGAAACCCTGAGACATGATCTCCTCCTCCACAATAGCAGACCTCTCCTCCACAAGTGTGCTATCCTCAAGTGTGTGTGTATGTGTATAATGAGGAACACACCTCCTCTATTTATACACTACTCTGATATGTATTTTACACAAGTACATGTAGGCTCGTATTTAACCATTAGGTTAAATACCCCATTATAACTGACTGGGCCGACCCCTCTAGGGTGGTCTAATAACCCTTTGACCCACATAACACATACAGGGCCGACCCCCACTAGGAAAGTCTAATAACCCAAGTTACCACATTCCGACGGAGGAATAAACATCTCCGGATATACAATAAGATCTTCACGGAGGAATGAATCATCTCCGGAATAATAAAGTACAAATATAATATTCTTTGAAGTTACAATATCTCAACACTAGTCCTGCGGGGCAAGGAGGTGAGAGGGAGCAAGAGACAAGCTCAAGATTGTCCCCTAGAGTCTCAAGTTACGGTTTGTCGGACACCCAGTTTGGCGGCTCTAGAAAAAACTTCACGGAGTCTTAGGGCACGGATGTGAGTTGTGAGATACTTGTTAGATGACCAGTGGCGGTTTCCCTGCACTATACTCATTTGTAAGGCATCGCCCTTCTCCGTGTTTTGTCAAGGTATGCTTATCTCAGTGGACCCTGTTATCACCTATTTTGTACAAATAGCTGAATTTCTCATGAGCCGCCAGTTTCATGAACATGATTCATGTTCATAGTCAATGTTCAGAAGTTCAGAAGTAATTTTCAGGGCATTTTTGCCCCATTTGTAATAACTGCATGTTCATACCCCCATGGGGAAAATGTAAAAAGTTGGTCTAAACGGGATCCTTTTATAAAAGACTCGGCTATCCGTAGGTTTAGCCATTTGGAGGATACTTTAGAGTGTTTTTTCCTTAGGAATTATGCGCTACTCATCAGTGGCGTATAATCCCTGAGTTTTTCACTCAAACCTCCAAACCTTCAAAGCTGGAGTATTTCCCATGGTGGTCAAAACTTAAGGTGGTTATTAGAGTCTTGTGTGTAGGATTTTTTACGCGTTAGCCACATTGATTGAGTCGTATGAACATGCACTAGGTCCCCTAGGAGTTTCGTTGGATTCCGAGAAGAATAATTTTTTTCATAAATTAGACCATTTTTTAATGGTTTAATTAATTTTTTTTTAAAATGATAAAAGCCTCATCCGGAGGCGGAATTGGGCGTGGGGAGGCTCGTTTTGATTCTCAAGGCGTCCTCTTTACCCTAGCACCCTCGTTTTTCAGTTTCCGGGCAGTTACGTCACCACAGGAGCAGTTTTGGCTAAAAATGCATCATTTTGGCTAAAAAATGACAAAATACACTTTTGACAAAAAATCAAATATGTCAAAAAACATTATTTTAATGTTTTGAAAAGGTTGAATATGGATGGAATGGAGTGTAGGACCACTTAAATATTAAAGTCACATGTTTCAAAAGTCAAAATTTTTGATTTTTGGATTAAATTTGAATGGCTCAGGTGGACATCTTGCATGACCTCACGGCTAAGGTTAAGCATGGAGTATTTTTCAACATGGGAGGGCGACCATTTCAAGGGGAATAAAGCACATGCTAGGAAGTAAAACTTTGGATCTAATGATATATGGATTATTAAGTTTGAGAAGTGACGTGAGCATGAGGGAGAGCGCGGGCAATCTCTCACGTGGCTCCTCCATTCGCATGAGTTCTTTGTTGGACGATATCTTCAAAGTTAAGGTGTGGGCTCCCCTCTCATGAGGTGGCAACCACCAACCCAATCACCACTTACCTCCACGCATGGCTCAATCCATTCATGCTCCAAGCATTCACGTGAAGATTCCAACCGGTAGGTGAATGCGCTGAGATATCTCTCCACCGATTAGCTCATTCACGCCAACCAAACTCGGTGTTGATTGATGGGTCTCTACTCCGAGCTATGTCATGGATTAGAATTCGACTCCAGTTAATTGGCATTGGCTCTCTTCCATGAAGAGTTCGTTGTCTCTCCACCGATTAGCTCATTCACGCCAAACAAACTCGGTGTTGATTGATGGGTCTCTACTTCGAGCTATGTCATGGATTAGAATTCGACTCCAGTTAATTGGCATTGGCTCTCTTCCATGAAGAGTTCGTTTTAGGGTATTGGTATCTTGTTTTGTATAAGTATGGGTCTTTTCTCCCATATGAGGATGGTATATTTTGCATAGAAACTTTGGTGAATTGTAATACACTTCTATTATCAATAAAGTTGAGACTTTGGAGGTCAAATTGTGGAGGCTCTTGGTGGCCATTGCTTCACTTGAGAATCAAGGTGATATTGTTTTGCATTTGTGTTTGAGATTCTTAAGTTGTAGATCTTGTTTCAAGAGGGCTAACAATCTAGCACAAGTAAACATGTATCTAGTTCTTTTCACTTAAATGCTTTTGTTTTTATATATATATTACCCCATGTTTAAGGTTCTTGCAGGTACATCTTCACTCCACAAAAAACTTAAGGAGTTTCAAGCTTCTTTGAATAGAGAAATAAGAGGATTTAGCTCTTCTCCATCAACAAAACACAATTTCCCTCTTCTTGGTTACTTGTTACTTGAACCCATCTTCTTCTTATGGACACCCCTTTCTAGATCTAAATCCAAAGTTGAAGTTCTTTACTTTTGAAGCCTAGATTAGTTTGCCATAAGGTTAAAGTTCCTTCAACCTTGGGGAATAACTTGGGATTTGTTCCCTTGTGCTCTCCTCAACACTATCGCATGCGTATCATCCAGCGATCTGGAAGGATTTATTGGATAGTGTTTTACCCATCAAATGTTTCACTTGATTTTTCCATCTCTCATCCATTTCGTTTTTCCTTTGCCCCAGCTTCTTTCTCTTCTCGTTTTACCTCACCCTTGTGGCTGCCTTCTAAGTGATTGTTCATTATCTTTAGTGACTGTTTGCTGCTCCATTTTTTAACTCATTGGCTGCTCTTCATTCTCTCCCATTTGCTGCTCCTATTTTGTGTCACTTTCCATCCATTTCAAATTTTGCCTCTCTCTCCCTCATTCGCTCCCTTCCTCTTCCACCTTTTCCTCCTACCATCTATCTTCACAAAATCAAGAAAAAACACAAGTTAAAATTAGTCTTATTCAAAGTTGGTTAATTTTGCTTTAGAAAGAGTCAAGTTTAGGCATCTTAGAAGGTCACTTAGAGCTTGCATTTCAATTATTTTTTTCTAGTTTCTTAGTCTCACATCAAAGGTAGATAAGTTGGCATATAAAATAGTGTAAAGTTTTGTGGTTGCATTCTCATTTCCATCATTATTTGGAGCATTTTAGCTTGCTGGTCCGTTTTATAAAAATTGCATTTTTAATTCAAAATCTCATGCACATTGCATTTAGGGCTTCTTTTTCCAATTCTATGTTCAAGTAGTTTCAAGTTTTAATTTTTTGATTTACTAATGCTAATGGGTATTTAAAGTGTTACATTGTGATAGGTCTTCTTTTGAGAAATAGAACTATTGGGAAAGATCTTTGAAGCATAAGAAAAGAGAGCAAATCCAAGTTGGAAAGACAAACCAAAGAAGAGAACATTTGAAGTTTGAACCAAGGAGGAAAGCCAAACCATGAATGTCTTTTGAAACAAGCTATTATCCTTTATACAAACTCATAAGAGTTTTCTCATTACTTTCAAAGTTTACTTTTCTCAAAAGACCTTCCAAGGGTTAAATTTCCAAAGGCATCTGTAAAAAATTAATAAAAGTTCAAGTGGAGGAGGCCTCCACTTTTTGGTTTTCTTCCCCATTCGAGGAAGAGTGTTGTGATTGGGTCAGATCTTTCATTTTTGCTTTAGAGTAGTTTTCATTTCATCTTGTATTTCTGTTCCAAGCCTTCGATCGGAAGTTGTATCCTTGGGATCCCATCCCAGGGGCAGGACCACATAATTTGTGGTTACTCTTCCTTCCCCGTCGGTTTCCTTGGTAGAGCTTTCAGCTAGCTAGACGTTCTCAAGCGCAGACGGTTCTAGTGGTTGACCTTGTCCGGAGGTTGATCCCACCTTTAGTGTAAAATTGATTGGTAGAATACTAAATCCTTCATTTATTTCATTTTATTTTGCAAGTAGCATACTAGCTATGTTTCATATCTATTGAGCTATCACATGATTTTCATATTACAAAGTTTCAATATCCTGTTTTCACAACTGCTTCTTGTTTCTTAAAATAAACAAAGTTTATTGAACTTGGCCAAATCCAAGTCAAGAGCACTCTCTGTCGGAGAGCATTGTAGATTTGCACTTTCTCCTTGCATTAGGCATTTTAAAGTAGGAAGTCTCTTGAACTGTGGTCTTAAGACTAAGTCAAGAGCGCTCTCTGTCGGAGGGTTGAACAAGTGCTCTTAACTTAATAAAATATTTCAACCCACATTTCCCCCTAATAAATTTACTTTTGGTTGATTGTCCAACACCCGTATGCTCTGCCAACCGGAAACGGTTGGGCTAGTATTCAGAAAGGTGGAAGACTTGCTAAGTTCATAAGTGATAACTAATAAAACTTTCACCCCCATAACCAACCAATCCGGAGTTGAGCAATAAGATAAGTTCGGTGGGTAATCTCCTAGTTGGGGGCGCCGGGGTTCCATGTTCAGCCTCTAGTTTGCTGGTTAGCATTGCGCGACCTGGCTAGAGCACTAGGTGGCCCGACATGTCCTTGAACGGAGGCACTTGATACTATCTTTCCAGACACTCTCTTGATATCCTTGGTTTTAGCCTAATAATCAAGAGCACCTAAAACACTTAAAATTTACCAAGAACAATTTCAAAACGATCTCACAAACAGTTACTTTGAGACTTACGTTTTCCAGCATCACAAGCATTTCTTTCGACTCCATTTGGCACTGGTCTTTAAAAACTCTTATGTATCTTCTGAATCTGGACCATATGTCCTTGTCATTTGTTTGATCTTTATCTTGTGGATGCTTTGTTTTAATTATAAGTCAAAGTATATTGTTCATCTTCTAAATTGTATCTTGTAAATTTGCAACGTGGATTGTGTGTTTAATTGTGTTCTCATCATCATACAAAAAACTCCTAAATAACACTCATCCGCATCACCCCATACAAAAAACATTTTAAAACACAAGAGCCTTAGACAACTCTTTGTAGGGACTACCCCCCTTGGCTTCGTTAGGAGTTAGCCTAAACGGAGGAGCTGGGATTCAAGTGACAATACCTGGCTCATTGCTTGCCCCCAAGGCCACACCTCTCCCCACTTTCCAGTGAGGGAGACAGCTTTCAAAAGATTTCTGCTGTTGGTGTGCAGTTTGGCGGACAACATACCCCACTTTCCCGAGTTATCTGGAAGGTCACATGATATTTATCCTTGTCATCCCTCATCCTTCACCATATATTCCACATCACCCAAGGTCAGCTAGGTGGTCAAGTCTATAGGTTGTGCATAGCAGTTGAGTCTTTTGGAGGTGGTGGGTCCACCTCACCTGGGGCCTTGTATTTTTTCGAGATTTAATGCAAATTTTGATCACCATATTATTGTCATATTGCTTAGTAATGTACTAACTTGTATAAGGAAGCCTTTCACTTCATGATTGCATATAGGTATTCAGCTAGCACCATTGTTGACTAGATTTGACTTGGTCAAACTAGGTTGAACATGCCAAAAATGGGCTCAAAAAAATGTTGCGACCGAAATTTCGATTTTGGTCAATTATTATCTACAGGGGACCCATATGAGTTTCCAAGTGATAGAATGCAAAAATATCGAGACGTTTGTGAGATTTTTTAATTATTATTGGTCATTAATGATCTGTCTTAATTAAAAATCATGGATTTTGGGCAAATAATGCCTATGTGATGGATCGGGGTCGTTCGAGTGGTCATTCCTACTATTTTTGGGGCCCACGATCGCATTGCAGGAGACAGTTCGGCAATCCGGGCACTATTTATGGGTCAAAAGCCCAATTTACTTCTTCAGCAATAAAAACCAGCAATACAATACATGGAAAATAAAAAATTGACAAAGGAAACTACAACAAAGGGTAAAAATCAATGGCTGGCAAATAAAAGGGTGATTCTTAAGGTACATTGGTAATGTTTTGACATGGTATTATGTATTGTGGGGCCCTCTCTTGCCCAACTTACTAGGTTGGACGAATTGCCCATGGGGGGGCGTTTTTTCTCCACTTGGGCAATTTGATTTTGTTGTAATGTTGGCATGTGGGGCCATGATGTATTAGCTAGGGGGCTAAAACACCATTATAGATACCCCCTAGCATTGTATTTGATGTTTATATGGGCCCTACAAGGGATCCCCATCCACTAGTGCGCTATCTTTGGGCAATTCGCACCCCCACTAGGAGAGATCTTCACCATTCGATTGAGCTGATTGGGGAGTTGATCTCAGCCCTCCATTTTGGAGGGAATAGGTTTTGAGAGGGGTCTTTCTCTATAAGAGAAGGCACTCACTCCATTGTTGAGCCTCTTGGCATTTTTGAGACTTGATATTGAGATCATTGAGACACATTTCTATTGAGTTGCTTGTGTTATGGAGTGAGATCTTTGGTGTGTTGATTGGTAGCTTATTTCTGATGCATTGCTGAGTTATGTTGTAGTATCTCCACCTTTCCTTGGCCATTTCAATTTACAGGTGAAGCTGACCATTAGGGAAAAACGCAGCACTTGAGCCAGCAGCTCCATGCTAGCGTTTCTCTTCAGGATTTCAACAGGGAAGTAAATCTACCCTCAGTTATTTGCTTTCTTCATCATTTGTCACTCATATTTTGGTTTGTTTTTATCATTTGCCATAGAGGCTGATTCCATCTCTCTTTGGCAGGTACAAAAATGCATTGGCTCACTGACAGCATCAAACACTAAGGGGAAAACGCACTCTAGCTCAGCAGTTGATCTTCAGGGTTTGTCTTCAACACGGAAACATATTCAGCTTCATTATCCAGGTACGGAATCCTTGCTTGTTTCTCATTTTCTCTCTCTCACTGTTGATGTTAAGCAGCAAAAAGACTTAATAAACCCTAAAATACAAAAACTAAATTTCCCACCGTTAGAACTTTATTTTTATTGCAAACCCGCTTATTATCTGTTCCTAAAAGCCTATATCTTAAGTTTGGTACAATTCCGACTCCATCTTCCCCTAGTTTTGGCACTGGTCTACTTAGCCAAAACGCCCACCTGGGGCGTTTTTATCTTCTGCTGGTTTTGGGTCACTTTGGGGTTCTGGGTACTTTTCATTTGGGTTCAGAACATCGTTTTACCTTCGGAATTCAGGTACCGATTACTGGAAGTAATTATAAATGCTAATTATTCTCTACCCTAGGTCCATTTGTCCACTACCTAACCCCTTTCCTAGGCAGTTTACTTCACTATCTAACTTCCAACTCAATTTACATCCTTAGACTGTTTTCAGCTATTCCATCTTTAATCTAATCTATTCGATTCATCACACTCAGTCGTTGGTCATGTTTTATTTAAGTTTTTATTTCATTTGTGTGTCCAACTGGTGGCTGAAACTAGACTTAGGACCTACTTACACTCATCTCCTGCCTGTTTTTCTTTCCATCTTTTAGATTTGGGTGTACTTTTGTCTCTTGACCATTATTTGGTTGAGCGGGGTCTCCCCCTTAACTTGGCTACGTGCCTTGTCTAAAGTGAAAGTAGCCTTGTTCGATGTGACTTCCGTTCCCTGAACAGGGGACCTGGCTATTGTTGGTTACACCTTCCTAGCTGTTCACCTCTACCATCCTTGTTGGGACACCTACTACCAAACAATTAGAGTTTGTGTGATAACATGTATCACTTTTGACTATGCTCTTTTATTTGTAAATGTAATTGGATCAGATCAAGGGGAATGCATATCCCATTAATGAAGTGATGCTCATAATTAATCATGTCATCAACTATCCGTTGGAACAAGTTCACTGTAACAAATATGATCAATGCTAATCATGGATGAAATGTTCCCTGTATGCATGTGTAGTTATTTTAAAAAATGGTACAATTGGACATCTAACCAACTAGCATTTACTTTCTTTTATTGCTTCTAAATAAGGTGGTGGTTCATATTTAGTAGGAAGTTGAACGTTTCAATTATTGTCTTTATGCAGAATGTGTGCAATAAAGGTGATACTGCAAAGTTCATAGTTTATATTGTCTCTTTGTAATGGGCATTGCTCACTTATTGAAGGGGTCTATGGTTATGAGGTTCTCACAATCTTAATCCTTGTATACTAGAGAAGTTCATTGTTTATATTGTCTTTGTGTAACGAGTATGACTTTCTTGTAATCTTAATCCTTGTATATTTGAGAATTATATAGTGTAGACAAGAAGCTTTTATTTTTCAAGTGTTTGCGACTTGATATCACTGTGTATGTAGAGGAAGAGATTGTGGTACTGGTAGAGGAAGTGTTCAATGAAGAGTTCGAAGTTCTGTTGAAGCAAGATTATTCATTTGATTTATTGTTTGAAATATGTTGCAACTATTTGATTTATTGTTGGGAGAATGTGAAATGACTATTTTGGGGATACAAAGTTTTACAAACAACAATTTTTCTCTTGTTTACATTTTTGCTCCCAAAGGATTAGTATTATCCCAATAGGTTTTGGTTGATCAACTTTTTTTGTAATCCATGAGTGGATCGAAAACTAATGTGCATGCAAATCTTGTTTGTGCAGAGGGATTTAAAGTGATCATGAGGATATGCATTGCGTCTAAGGTAATGAAGATCGAAGAATGAAGTGATGCAAATTCGAAAAGCTGACTACGGTTTACCTCCAAGTATGAGAATGTTTTTGGGTGCTTGAAGGTTTTTCTGAGTTGAATTTTACAGTGGTGGTCAATTCGTGAATCTTGATCCTTTTTCTGTAGAAGAAATGGCGAGCTTGTTGTGGATTACATATGTGGGTTCTCGTCGTCGGAGGAGGTGCATGTTTTTCAATGTTGTCAACCTAGTCACCATGTTTTGTGATACCAAGCTTGAAAATTGAATTTTATTGAACTTAAACCAATTTCGAAATTCAAGGTGAATTTATTAAGTTCAAGTTTAAAAGGAATAAAATCCTAATTGATAAAACACCCTTAACCCTTAAAATTCTAACAATATCATCTTTTTAAAGTATATGTTTAATATTCACATGCAATTTTCATTTTTATCATAAATGCTTAACGAGTGCCTAAAATTTTACTATACACTATTTAAATTTTGAACTTAATGTTGAATTTTACTTCATGGTTTTGCATTGCAAAATTTTGTCGAACCTTGTGGTTACCGAATTTGAACATGATCTTGAACCATGTGATTGAGGTTGTGTATAGTGTTGGAGACTTGGTCACTCTTTAGATATATTGGTATTTTTTGGTTGCTGTGAGAGATCTCTTCATTGGTTTGATTTTCTTTGTAGGCGAGTGCTAAAAATAGTACAGTTGGACGTCCAACCAACAAACATTTTATTATTATTATTTGGTTTGTAAATATTCTAGTGGTTCATATTCCTCGGAATGTTGAACTTTGTAGCGATACCCCCAAAACACACATGCACACATATGTGAATCCTAATGTATTAACTCAATCTATTTTAATGAAAATTTTCAGGTCACAGTTAGCCATGAGGACTTTGGTTCAAGTCTCATTGGGTAACCAACTTAATTGCGGTTAGTAGTTGAGCCACCCTCCTTTTAGATATTTTGAGAAAGGGGGTCCCACAAGATTTTACAAACAAATAAGGGCTAGGTCAATCGGTTGGACCATCCACCAAAGGCATGTTGGAAATGAGGTCATAGGTTTGAGTCTCACGGGGTCACTAACCCTAACTTTGGTGGTTCATCCATGTTCCATTCAAAAATTTCAGGGAAGAAAGGGGAGTGCTCCACAAAAACATAAATTTGATGATCTCTTCTTTATTCATATTTTTCATAAATTCAACTCAAAATCAAATAACTTGTCCAAGGAAGCTTTACTATTGCAGGAGGGACCCTTCAGTGTACATGCTTTCAGGGAAAGCGCTCTATTTTCACCCACATAATTAGTGTTATGTTAATTTTTGAGGTTGTTTTGGTGTAGAGCATAAGGATTTATGGATGTAATGAAGATTTGTTAATGTCTATATTTCAACTATGCATTTAATTATGATGCTGATGCATATGATACTACGAGATGTAAAAGGAAATTGTATATGTTTTTAGTAGAGGTGCCGAGGTAAATAGGACGAAGGATTTTTGAATAACTTGTTTCTCGAGACCATCTTGGTTTGCATATGCGTATTTGATTTGAAATTTTAAAATATCAATACAATGCTTTTATCTTGGAAAAAAAAATGATTGACTTTCAAGTTGTTAATAGTATCTGCTTTTAACTTGAGAAAAAAATTGATTATTGACCTTCGAGTTGTTGATAGCCTTTGTGTTATATATATATATATATATTGTGTATAAAAAAGGTACTTCTACAAATTTTATTGTGTGTAGCTAATGTGTCGTTTTCTATGTTGTGGTTTTAAGTTTTTTATTTTATTTTTTAGTACTACTATGAATTATGTGCATTGGTTAAAATTAAAAGAATGTTTTTCTACCATTCCATGCAGTTGTTTCTTGATGAAATATTGGCCTCTTTTCCATGCGAACATTTCATGTTGTAAACAAACCAGTTCCTATCCATATCATTCTTATGGGTGGATAAAAGAGGTGCTACAAATTATATATATATATATATATTGTGTAATAAAGGTAGTGCTACACATTTTATTGTGTGTAGTTAATGTGTCTTTGTCTATGTTGAAGTTGCAAGTTTTCTGTTTTTAGTAATTGATATGAATTAGTAGTTATTAGTATGAATTATGTGCATTGATTAAAAATAAAAGAATGTTTTCTTATTCATTTTCAAGACCATTCCATGCACTAGTTACATCATCATATCTTGGCCTAATGTCCACAGGAACATTTCATGTTGTAAACAAAATGGTGCTAGTACATAGCCATTTTTATGGATGGACAATAGTTGATTTCTTTGTTTTATGACTAAAAACGCTTCATGTATATTACTTGGGGGAAGTAATAAAGGACATTAGGTTTCTAGGCGGTTGCTTCATATGTTACTTCTGGAAGAAAAAAAGGATATTAGGTTTTTGGCTGGCTACAACATGCACACAAGGGTGCTAAAAAACTCTTGTTCTACGAAAGCTAAAAAGACCAAAATAGGAGTTAGGGTTGACATAGTGTAATATGCCCAACTGATATATATATATATATATATATATATATATATTTTGTACTGTAGATGGCTAGAAGGCTTATGTCTTAATAGAATATGAAAGTAAACTCTGATCTGTGCATGCATGCAAATCCGTAACGTAGATAATACTGAAATGCTAGAAAGTAGGAGGAATTAGTGCATGCACATACCAGTATATAGATCTGCTGTAGTCGATGAGGATGGTCCCCGCATGCGGAGATTATATTGAATAAATAATAGGCTAAGGCAAGTCGTCCTCCAGATGAAGAATGCACCCTCCTCCAAAGCTAGAAATACTCCTAAAGAATAAATACTCTGCTGATGAACCTATGTATAATGTGCACTAGGGTTATAATACCCCTCTGGAGATGATGGAAGGTGCATGCATAAGAAGTGATGGCTCAATAGCAAAAAATGTGAGCCTCTTCCTAAGTAGATTCGCCCTCAAGCATGCAAACGTCCTCTCACTAATGGTAAGTGCTAATAACTCTCTCAATAGTCTAGATGAGAAGCCCTTCTTCCAGGGGAAGGGTAGTAATGTTGCTCTGAGAAGGATGAGAGCTACATGCAGATGAATGGCTCCCTGTAGACTGCAATACGAATAGGTGGCTATATGGACAATGCGCCCAAGCAAGAGAGAGCAAGCCCACAAGATAGTAGATAAATATAACTCTGCAGAATCTGAATGATGATAATACCTGATGATGAACAATGTTGAATCTGGATGATCCAACCTAATGATGAACTAGGGCAGATAGATTTCGCTGCCGAAATACACCAGTTAGTTGAGTATGCACTCAACCCCAACTTTGCTCGCTGAACTCTCCAAATCAAAATCACAAATCAATAATCAATAATGGTGTCTTCTCCATTCACTTTACCTTTCTTTTATAACATTCAATTGCCAAAAACCTAACTTCTGACCTAACTAGGTCACTTTATCTTCTAATTCACAGTTGACTTGCATGCAGGTGCCTGGAGACTCAATCAGGTGTAGCTATCATGAAATAATGCTCAAATGTCATGCATGTCGGTGGCCTTTGGCTCAGGTGGCCCCTGTCTACCTACTGATGATATAATATCTATGCCCTAGATATTATGATATGGCATAAGTCTACAGTTGATCCCCTGACTGTCAGTGCCCACTCGAACCTATAGGGAATCATATAGGTTAGCGGGATGGTCCTCAGTGCCTAAGCAGAATAGGACATTACAGTCCTCCTCGCTTGAATTTGCTTGTCCTCAGGAAACTGTAAAGTTGGGTGCTATAATACCTGTTCTCCCTCCCAAGTGGCCTCCTCTATAGGCAAATCTCTCCATTGAACCAAGTAGTCTTTGATGATTATGTTCCTCAGCCTCCGCTCTCGCACCTCCAAGATGCGCTAAGGAATCAGAATCAATTGCCCCTCGTCATCAAGGGGGGCAGCTCAAAAGATGTAACAATATACTGACCGACTTCCTTTTTGAGGTTGGAGATATGAAATACATTGTGAATCTTGCTCTCTGGGGGTAGTTCTAGCTTCATATGCTACCTCTCCGACCTTTCGAATTATCTTGTATGGACCATAGAAGCGAGGTTTGATTTTTTTCACTCGTTTCATTTTTAGAGATGACTGTCGGTAAGGTTGGAGGCGTAAATAAACGAGGTCTCCTACCTCAAAACTACGTTCAATCCTGTGCCTGTCTACATATATTTTCTGCTGATTCCGAGCAGTCTGTATGTTCTTCCTGAGTATGCTAAGGATGTCCTGACTCTCCTGCATCCACTCTTTGGCCTTGGGGGCCCTGCTATCACCAAATACCAAATCTGCAAAAGTAAGGGCGTCGTATCCATATAGGGCTCGGAAAGGAGTTGTCCCAATGGTCATATGATGGGTGGTATTGTAGCAATGCTCACCTAAGTGTAGCCACCTAATCCATGTCTTCTGCTGGCCTGCTACGTAATTCCTCAAATACACCTCAATCCACTTGTTAACTATCTCAATCTGTCCAATCGATGTGCGGATGATAACTCGTGCTCATAGCTAACTCGGTTCCCACCAATCTGAAGAGCTCTTGCCAAAAAGCTCTAGTGAATTTGCTAACTCTATCACTGACAATGGTCTTGGGTAACCCGTGGAGTTGAATACCTCTCTGAAGAATAATTCCATCACCCGTGCTGTTGAATAATCTGAAGGAATGGCAAAGAAGTGAGCGAACTTGGTCAACTTTTCCACCACTGCGTACAATCAGTCTCTACCCTGAACCTTGGGCAATCCTGTAATGAAATCCATGGAGATGCTCTCCCACTTTTGCTCGAGAATAGGCAAAGGTTGTAATAAACTGGCTGAGTAAGTGTGCTCTATTTTATTTTGCTGGCACAAGCTGCACTCTCTCACATGCTGTATCACATCATTCTTGAGGCCCTTCCATGAGAACCTCTCTCTAATTTGTCTGTAGGTCTTGAGAAACCCTTGATGCCCTGCTAATGGTGAATCATGCGATGCCTGTAAAATCTTCTTATTGAGGGAAGACTCTAGAACTAAGAAGATTTTGTTCTTGTAGTATAGGATGTCATCAATAACTC
This sequence comes from Larix kaempferi, assembly GCA_027924585.1. Taxonomy (NCBI): domain Eukaryota; kingdom Viridiplantae; phylum Streptophyta; class Pinopsida; order Pinales; family Pinaceae; genus Larix; species Larix kaempferi. The sequence goes on along the minus strand of BSBM01000020.1, from coordinate 6,678,159 downwards.
GATACCTGTCATCCTGAATTTGTCCATCCAATAGCTCGCAAGCAAACTTATCTTTGGAGTACTCAACCAAAAGATGAGATCTCCAATCTAATGAGATTCTCATAAGGGATAAAGTAGCTGGTCGTCTAGAAAGTGCATTGGCCACTACATTGTTCTTTCCCTTAACGTACTCAATCTCGAAGTCATAGGCCTGAATTTTGCTCACCCATTTCTGTTGCCTCTCGTTTAACTCTTTCTGCTCTAGGGAGTATTTCAAACTGTTATGATTTGTCTTAACTTTGAATCTACCACCCACTAGGTACTGCCTGAACTTGGTTAGTGCATGGAGAATGGCTAACATCTATTTGTCATATATTGAATAGTGGCGCTCATAGTCTTTGAGCTTTCTGCTCTCAAATGCAATGGGGTGGTTGTTTTGCATCAATACTACCCCAATTCCTTCTCATGAGGCATCACACTTTAACACAAAGGGTTGAGAAAAGTCTGGTAGAGCTAATATTGGTCATGAACTCATTACCTTTTTCATTTTCTCAAACTTCTGTCGTGTTGTATCTGACCAACTGAAAGCCCCTTTCTTGGTGAGGTCGGTGAGGGGTGCTATCATCTGTGAAAACCCACTGACATATCTCTTGTAGTAAGTGCAAAGCCCTACAAATCCTTTCAGTTCTGTTACATTCTTGGGTGTAGGCCAATCCAATATGGCTTGAATCTTCTCTAAGTGAACTGGTACCCCCGTTGGCACCTATCACATGCCCCAAATATAACATCTCTTGCATGCCGAACTCACACTTGGACATCTTGGCATATAATGACTACTCCTATAAAATTCCAAGTACCTCATCTAGATGTTTCAAGTGCTCTTCCCAAGTTCTACTATATATCAATATGCCATTGAAGAATACCAGAAGATATTTGCGTAACTGACCTTTGAAGATATTATTCATGGAAGACTGGAAAGTAATTGGTGCATTAGTGAGCTCAAATGGCATCACTAAAAACTCATAGTGACCGTAGTGGCAACGGAAAACGGTCTTTGGAACATCCTGCTCCCTGACCCGAATCTGATGGTAGCCTGAGCGGAGATAAAACTTTGAAAAGTACTTTGGCCCCTGTAGCTCATCCATCAACTCATCAATCCCGGGGATTGGATATGCGTTTTTGATAGTCTTCTTGTTGAGAGCCCTATAATCTATGCACATGCGTAAGGTTCCATCTTTTTTCTTCACGAGCACTACTGAAGATGCAAATTGACTGGAGCTAGGTTTGATATACCCCAACTTGAGCAGTTCTTTGATTGTGCTTTCTATCTCATCTTTGTACCTCTTGGGATGTTTGTAAGGAGTTGTGATAACTCCTTGAGTTCCCTCCTCTAACTCAATAATATGCTCAAATCCCCTATCTGGAGGTTGAAATGATGGAAGGTCTCCAAACACTACTTTGTGCTTTTGCAGTAAAGCCTCTATGTCTGCTGGATGCTGTGTGGCTTTATCTGGTGGTTTCTTGAAGGTAACCAAGTACTCTGTTGCCCACTCAATATCTTTCTGTCGGAGTACTGCCTCCATCCTGTGTGATGATATTGTGGTGGGAGGGTAGGTGTTCATCCCTCTCAATACTACCTTCTGTCCCTTTGCACTGATAAACTCTATCTCCATGGTCTGGTAGTTCGTGGAATACTTCCCTATGGAATAAAGCCACTGAACTTATAGTACCACATTCATGTCAGGTACATCTACCACATATAATGTCTCTATCATTGTATAATTCCCAAGTGTTACCTATAGTTTGGGAATCCACTGACTACACTCCATGGTGTGACCCGCTGTAGCTACTGAAAATCCATCAAAACTCTCAGTTTGAATGCCTTTCCTTTTCACCCATTCAACATCAATAAAGTTGTGGGATGCCCCACCATCTATCAGCACTCCCACTCTGTGGCCCTGTATGGTATCCCTGATCCGGAGAGTGTGGAATATAGGGACCCCTGTCATGGTAGCAATAGTACCTACTGAGGGCTGCCCCTCCTCAACTGTCTCTGGTGTCGCTCCCTGCTCCTGCTCCTGATAATCCTCATCCTCCCCACTGTTTGAATAGGCCTCTATGTAGTAGGCCTTTCCCTTCCCTGAACATCTGTGACCTGGCTCAAATGGGTCATGACAAGTGAAACATAACTTTTTTCTTCTAATGTCTTGGCGAGTATCTTTATCCATCCATTCTTTCTTGGGCCACTCTTTCTGGAAGGGTTTCTTCTCTTTTTCTTTGATAGGAAAATTAGTTCTAGGAGGGAATCTATTCCTGGGTACTGCCTCCTGCAAATCTCTAGTCCGACTGATCTCATCGTCTAGGGTGGTGGGTTTATAGGGCTTGACCCATCCACGTAATGGCTTAGTGAGAGCCTCTGTAAATAACATAATCAACCTGCTCTCTGAAATATCCGTCACCATGACTGCCACCCTATGGAACTCTGAAATGAAGGCATCTGCACTACCTGTCTGCTTGAGCCGTGCCAGCTCTCTAAAATGCACCTCAGGGTCCTTCCTATCAAATTGCTCAATGAGCCTCTATGTGAAATCTGAGTAGGAAGTAATGGTATTGTGACCTACTGTCACCAATCTGTGGTACCACCACTCATGGGCCTCCTCGTCCAAATGTGATGTAGCCAATTCAATGGCATCTGTCTCAAGCATGGATTTGAGCTGGAAATATGTATCCAACTTCTGCATCCAATTCCGGGCTGGACCACCCCGGGTACCCTCAAAGGTAGGGATAGTCAGTTTACCTACGGTGCACTGTAACTCATAGTTTTGGGTGAAAGCCCTATTGTAAGCTCTGGGTTTGTTTTTACTTTTAAAATGGCAGAAGTCAGTGAAAGACATGGCTGACTGGAAGTCATTTCCCAAGGCTCTATATTCTCTCAAATAGGCAGTCATAGATTCTTTGGGCTCTACTTGTGATAGAGGCACTGCAGTTGGGCTATCTAAGAACCGAGGCATGGTAGGTCGAGAGGTTATGCTGTATAGGTGGGGATGCCTATGCATGTTGGTATGCAAGTGTTCTCCACTGCTACTGGTGGACATCCTATCACTATGGGGAAATAGAGGACTGTGTGGTGGGGATCAATTCTTCTCGGTCATCTGTTTAATGACACTTGCCATTTCTTTTTGGCCAGTGGTGAGTGCATTGATAACTGAGATGAGACTATTGAAAGTTGCCTTCTCATCATCTGCCATTGTTTCTTTGCCGTTATTTCTGTCAAACTAATACTCTTTATCTCCCAAATCTATATCCTCTAACTCTTCTTCTCTTCTACCACTGTCTCTAAACTTCTGTCTCCGGTAGGTAATATTGTATGGGTCCTTTGAATTAATTGACTGTTTATACTATGCATGCCCCACAGCTGGCAAGGAACATGCTTTGATACCACTGTAATATCCCCAACTGATTTTTTTTCTTTTTTTTGTTGTATTGTAGATGGCTAGAAGGCTTATGTCTCAATAGAATATGAAAGTAAACCCTGATATTTGCATCCATGCAGATCTGTAACCTAGATAATACTGAAATGCTAGAAAGTAGGAGGAATTAGTGCATGCACATACTAGTATATAGATCTGCTGTAGTCGATGGGGATGGTCCCCGCATGCAGAGATTATACTGAATAAATAATAGGCTAAGGCAAGTCGTCCTCCAGATGAAGAATGCCCCCTCCTCCAAAGCTAGGAATGCTCCTAAATAATAAATACTCTGCTGATGAACCTCCAGATAATGTGCACTAGGGTTATAGTACCCCTCTGGAGATGATGGAAGGTGCATGCATATGAAGTGATGGCTCAATAGCCAAAAACGTGAGCCTCTTCCCAAGTAGATTCGCCCTCAAGCATGCAAACGTCCTCTCACTTATGGTAAGTTCTGATAACTCTCTCAATAGTCTAGATGAGAAGCCCTTCTTCCAGGGGAAGGGTAGTAATGCTGCTCTAAGAAGTATGAGAGCTGCATGTAGATGAATGGCCCCCTGTAGACTGCAATATGAATAGGTGGCTATATGGACAATGCGCCCAAGCAAGAGAGAGCAAGCCCACAAGATAATAGATAAATATAACTCTGCAGAATCTGAATGATGATAATACCTGATGATGGACAATACTGAATTTGGATGATCCAACCTGATGATCAACTAGGGCAGATAGATTTCGCTACCGAAATACACTAGTTAGCTGAGTATGCACTCAACCCCAACTTTTCTTTCTGAGCTCTCCAAATCAGAATCACAAATTAATAATCAATAATGGTGTCTTCTCCATTCACTTTACCTTTCTTTTATAACATTCAACTGCCAAAAACCTAACTTCTGACCTAACTAGGTCACTTTATCTTCTAATTCGCAGTTAACTTGCATGCAGGTGCCTGGAGACTCAATCAGGTGCATGCATCATGAAATAATGCTTAGATGTCATGCATGCAAGGGGCCTTTGGCTCAGGTGGCCTCTGTCTACCTACTGATGATATAATATCTATGCCCTAGATATTCTGATATGGCATAAGTCCATAGTTGATCCCCTGACTGTCAGTGCTCGCTCGAACCTAGGAGAGAATCATATAGGTTAGCGGGATGGTCCAATATTAACTCTCAAGAGCAAATGCATATCTTCTTTGAAGCTTTTCACATCCCCTAGAGTAAGGGGGAGAGGGACCTCATTGATTATAACTTTACGATGGCATTTCCACATAAATACAAATGCAACATATTACCCCTCAGATTGCATGATGTCACATTAATGATTTTTATCTCGGTTATGTTGCATAGGTTGTTCATATGTCATTATATTGATTGATAATTGGATATACTATAGAGTTATTTATTGATACACTCCCTAGCTTTACAGTTTTGGTTTGACCTACTAACTTCCTCAATGGCTAGGGAAGTCTTTATTTACTACCTCGACAACTTGGTTTTTTGGTGTCGAAGAGGGCAATGGATAGTGCAAAGTTATTTGCATGTCCCTAGAGTTCAACATGAGCACTATCGATTGACCAGCGATGCATACCAATGTTTGTTACTTCATGCGATGTGTTGGTATATTTGATACGTGGTATCAACATTATGGATGATTATTCCTACATAAGATGTGGTTAGATGCAGTCGATGATAGATCATGTTGAGATGATTTGTCTTATAGCACTTCATTATTACTTTTTGGGACATCATCTTAGCATGATTGGCAGGCGTTATGTATAGAGTAGTTGGTACATCTTCCATTCCTCAGATGTTTTTTTTAGAGTCTACATGATGTATTTGATGTAGTTTCGTCGAGGAGATGCCATTTTCCTAGTGCATTGGGCAATTGCTTTATCTTATGTTGGCACATTCATAAGGTATTCCTACATTATTATTATAATGCCTAACTTATTGATCCATTTTAAGTGTGTTTATGGGTTTCATTGATGTAATATGTGGTTACACTTTCTAGGGAGTTATCTATCTCTTGGTGATCCAAATGGGATTTACTTCACATTGTTATGACACATTACTTGGTCTTAGGTGGAGCACTACCTTTTGTGTACACATTATCATGTTTATTTGATTATCTAGGGGTAGTTTAACTCCCTTGTGATGATTTGGAGGTCTTGTCTCTTGAGTTCCTTGATTTCTTAACATCTATTCACACTTGGATATGGTTTTTGGTGCTTGGATTAGACTTATTTGGGGGAGTATTCATCTAGTGGGAACTTATATCGAGGTACGCCTCTATTTATTATTAATGTTTGTGAGGAGGTTGTCCCTTTTTATTCTTGGATAGAGATGATGTGTGGTTGAATTGACACATGGACATTCTATTGTTGTGATCCACCTTTTAGCACATGTAATGAGGGTTTGGTTGCATTCTTGAGAGGATATGCTACCTTCAATGGCACGTGTTTCACATGGGTGATTACACATGTTGACCTTCATATGCTTGCAATGATATTGGAGGTTGTTCTTGATATTAGAGTTATTCTTGGGGGATTTTGATGGGACAACCCTTATATTTGTTGACTCTCTCACATTTGTGAGCCTATTGTGTACAGATAAAACCATGTTTCTAATGGAGTATCTAAAGCAATATTTGTAACATACCCTTCACCCAATCCAACCATCGTGAGGGGACATTTACTAAATCCGGTCTCTCAAATTTTGCCTCAAATCCATAATACAAATTTCAACAAGTAAAATGTGTGCAGAAACGTAATAAACGTAAATACAAGCATGCCAATAAAATCATAAACATTACGGACATAAAATAAAAACATTTCAAATTCATATGCATGAGAATACTTATTTTTATCCAACGTAGATCCAAGCCACTGACTATGTAAGAGGGATTTTCCACTCAACCATAGGCACTCTGTCCAGCATATACTCTTTCCGCTGAGAGGCAACCCCCAAGTTGCGCTATGAGGCCACTAGGGAAAAGGAGACATCTACAAGTTTCTTTCTCATCCCACATCCCATTCTGCTCTCTATGCTTATCCAATTGCTCATTCAGATATCTATAAGGTCTCACTCAGTCCTCACAGCCTTGGCTTCCATAATACTTGCTCCACACAACACCCTTCTTGGCTCAGGCATCCACTTCACCGATCCACGATTCTCTTGGGCGATTCATCTTTCCTGGTGCTTCTAGTGTGTGCATAAAATAAGTCAAATCTTCTATGTGTTGCTGTAGAACCACCCGTAGCTTCAATTAATGGCTTCTCAATCCTGTATGAGCAACATAACTCAATGGGTGAGTGTTCTTAGCTTTCCCAACCTCTTTGCTCACGTACAACCATCATATTTCACCTCCAAATCTGAAGCAGGGTCTCCAATTTCGAATTTCTAGGTTAAACACATGGTAAGTTCATGGATAGCAATGGCGAGTTCTGCCTAGTGCAAAATCTGCATGAAAGAATGAGAGAATGATGGTTGACTCCAAGGGATATAAGAAAATGATGAAAAGACAATTGACATAGCTTATAACAGTAGAAGAAAGGAATCTTGGCAGTTGCAGATTGACTTTTGTCATGACAGAACTATCACAAAAGTGCAATCAGCGCCATGCTACAATAACTAAGCTGACTTTTTTCACCAACTTGACACATGCACTCAATGATTAGAAAATAGTAAAAAATGAGATAACTCGCTTATCTACATTACATGATAGCATGTTGGGTGAGTTTTAAGGTTGACACTTGGCAGCAAGGATTTAGTCTCCCATAGAACACCTTTCCTCTTCCCCTCTGGTGGAATCATAGCCCCTTTGGTGCTCTTCACACAACTATTATTGGACCATTTTATTATTTATGAACATAACATTTACATATATTCTAAATCAACATAAAAAACCAACCACAATCCAAATAAAATATATACATCATACATGCTTAGCTATTCACTAGTCGAGCCTTGTCCTTGAGTCTCGCACTACCATATTTACATAATTTTGGTTAAATACATTCCAAGTCAAAACTAGGGATATTACACTATTTTATTCATTTGTGGGATGGTTTGACACATTCTAGCATCGATTTTGAAGAGGGCGCACTCTCTCATTGAGTTGTTACATATTGGATATTGTACATGTTGCATTGGTCCACATTTTTTATTATCTATTTGTATAGTCCTCTTTAGTTAGTTAGAATATAATCTTAGTTTATGTTTCCTTTCGTTAGATCGTAGAAGAATTATTATGTTATTGTGGAGTTTGTTGAGTCTAGACTCTATATATTTGAGACTCTTCAACTTTTACCGGTTGCTGAAAGTGCTCATAATCTATGGAGATACTACATTCAAAGGTCTTTTTAATTTTGATGAATGAATACAGGTTCTTCATGGTTGTGAGATAAACTTGTGGATATAATATTTGGTTTAATGTATAATGCTTGTGATTGAGTAAAGGTTCAAATCCAAGGCATAGTGTCACCGTTGAAGTGAAATAGGTGTGAATGTTCCTCTCTACTTGTATTATCTTTTATTTATTTATGGAAAATATTTTTGCTTTGTAATAACGAATAGATTTTTAATATATTTTTTGCATAGTGAATTTTATAATTAAATAGGCTATTGAAACTTATCTTGAAAGTAGATCTTAAGACTTTCCTTTTGCAAATTCTTGATGGTATTTGCTAGGCACATTGGGTTTTGAATAATATGCTATTGGTTTTCATCCTCAACTTAATATGTGATGAAAAAGGACCTTTAGAAACCCTTTTGATACCATTGGATTAATTTGGAAATTATGCATTGGTTTCACTCCCTTCGAGCACCACAAAAAGCTCATAAAATATTTTTTTTATGATTTGAAAATTACCAAAATAATAAAATCATCTCATATTGTATTTAAACTCCTAGAAATCTTCATTCAACCACCATAATTAGGACTTTATTTTTGGTTCAAGCAATATGGAACTTATTAATATACAAAACAAAGTTTAAGATTGCCATTTAATAATTAAAACCCTTATTTTACCCATTTTAAGTTGACCTAATTTTTTGTTGTATGTATCTACATTGTTCCAATTGGTCATGACTTCAGATTTGTTTCTTAGCCACTAAATATTGTGATTCATTTGGTTGAATTATTACATGCATAAATATGGAAATAATTATAGTAATAGTAAACCCCAAAGATAGATTTACCCAAAGTCATCAAGCACCCTTTCCAACCATTGCTCATTGGACATAGATTTCTATAGGGACATTCCACTCGAGCTATCCTTAATATGGAAATATAAAACTATAGATGCGACAGTGAGAGCTCATTGAAAGTCACCTATGGGTTATCATGTGCATGGTTGAGACTCACATTTGAGTGAAATCCGAGGGGGTAACATTTAGGTGTCATTGTTGGGGATAATGTCTACTAGTGTATTGAATAATAGATATTCATTTGTTCATGAGCCAAAGTTTAAAACATTAGAGTTAAGGCTATTTGTATAAGCTCATCCGGCGACTCTACCTCAAGAACTTGTGCTTAGGAGGTATTCTACAAGAACACCTTCACAGGGCCTAGTTCACTTGATCCCAACACCAAAAAATAATTGTGAAAAACATAAGGTGTTTGTTTGAAAGTAATGGAAGTAAGCTCCTTATTGTTGAATGATATCTATAAACCCTTGGACATAACTCAAATCAATGGTGACCCTCATGGCAATCTTGAAAGTGTTGGAAATAATGTAACTTCGAAAGTTATTCTTATTTTATTTTTTATTGTACCTTATTAGATTATTGTTGTACCTCCTTCGGGAGAAATTATTGATGTAATTGATCATGTAAAATATCATTAAATAATCAATGTAAACCTTGGGTTAGAATTACCCAAAGGAAATAAATAATAAATGTAATTTTATATTCCTTCAAGACAAGTCGACCCAGTTAGTTAGAGAAGTAGACCCAATTGAGGAAAAAGTCACTTTTTGATGAGTATAAATAGAGGATGCGCTCCTCTCATTTGGTCACACATTCAACACAAGCAAGTTCACTCTAGTGAGGAATAAGTTCGATATTGCATCTAGGAGAAGTCTTTTGGGGGTTGCTACACTTGGAGAAGTTTCTCTTTTTCTCTCTTATTCTTGATATTTGGATGTACTTTGATCTCTGAACTGATTATTTGTATAGGAAGGTTGTTGGGTTTCCCAGGATAAAATTTCGTGTTTTGGTTATTCTTTTAGTGATCCCGTTTTATTATCTGCAGTTAAATTATATTGCTAGAATTGTACAGAAACTAACAAAAGGGGAAATTTATACTTTGTGTACCTTTGAAGTGAATAACGCAATATCAACATCTAATCATTTTGCCAAGTTTAAAAACATGACCCTACATAAGAAAGGAAGTAAATAATTTAGATGTTTCCATGGGAATTTTCACATTGGCTTTGGAAGTTAATACTCTTGAAAGGTGGATTGGGCTACTAGATAACAACTTCAACGTTTGGGAGCCTCTTAAAGGTGAATTCCTTGAAAAGTTAGTAGACAATATTTGCAACTAGTTTTTATTGGTTTCCTTACATTGTGCCAACATAAATAAGAGTGAAACCATTTAAGAATTTAACAAGAGGTTTAATAATTTAGTTTAGGAGTTGTGTAAAGACATTAAGAATCTTGAGGGAACCATCTTGATCTATTATATGGGTTTAGTTAATGTAGAACTAGATTTTCAATTTAGACAAAAGGATTCCAAATATTTGCAGTCAACCTAAGAGTCCATGGTAAATATTGAGAGGAATAAGTTTGTTGTTGGAAAAACTAATAAACCAAGTTCCTATAGATAAAACCCAATAAGAAGTGGAGCAAGATCCAGAGCCGTGAACACGATTGAGCTTGTTCCATACCTGATAATTGCGATTGGAAAGGTATTACCATAACATGTTTTATTAAAGGGGTAATGTTGGATGGAATAGGTAGAGAGGTCCTTAAAATCAAATCCAAAATCATAACCAAAGAATCTGGGATCCTTTGAATAATCATTATAATGTACTTGATCACGACTAGCTAACATTGTGTATTGCTGGTGACAATTTGCATGTCAAGATACATGGTAAATTGCTATAGATTTGATAAGACATGATAAAGAAGTAAATAATTAAGGATTAGGTGGCATGGAAACTCTGAACATTGTGGATGAAAGAAGGGATTGTGTCAATAATGTAATGGAAAAACCATTTGATGTGTGAAAGGACCAAATAGAACAACTTAATGGAAAAACATAAGCGCAAAGATTATTGCTCGAATGAGTGAGAAGCCTTCCTAAGAGGAAAAAAGAAGAATGTGGAAAAAGAAATGGATCACTTATTAGAGGAACAAGAGAACTAGATGATTTAGCAACCTTTTGAAATAGTTGGAACCTTAAGTGAACTTTCGTTATCGGGACCTTCAGTGAGTATGTGTAATGATTTGAATGTTGATTCCTCCTACATTCTATCTAAAGCAAAATTTTATGTTCCTTTGATGGAATTGATGAATATCCTTGCACATAAGGTAAATCTTAGGAAGTTTCTTGGTTTTGATAAAGATCTAGAATATGATCCCATTATATTGCATACAATGAACCAAAGAAGAAAGAATGATAGCCATAACCCACTTTTAATTTCTTTGTTGGTGAATAGACTGATGCCACTCAGTTTTATGATCTACTCAAGAGGCATCAACTAATGTCATGCCACTCACAGTCATTAATAGGTTGGGTTTGAAGACATTCATGAATGCATGTGAAATGGAATCGAGGGAGATCAAGGCATTGGGTTTGATTAAAGATTTGAAAGTCAATTTGTCTATATACACCAACAACTCTATATGATGGATATTGATGTCTAAGAGTCTTTGGCAATCCTTATGTCAATAAATTAGGATGCAATTCTAGGAGGTAGCATAAAAATGGAATTATATTACGCCACTATCTTCACCTGTGAACGTACCTTTGCTACTTGTACAGAGAACAACCAAGAAAGCTTCATGTAGAGGGCTTGTTACACCCAAAATCTACTCATCACCAAATTCAATGTATACACCCCTGAAGGCACTTGGACTAATAATCATCCTGGGAGGGTTTGTACCCATTTGTGCTAGGTTTTGAAGGGTCGTCGCAGGTTGCACACTAGCAACATGCGATGTCGCAGGTTGCACACTAGCAACATGCGACGTCGCAGGTTGCACCACTACAGGGTGCAACAAGGTTTGTTAATGGGCAAAAATAGCTTATTCGAGATCCTTCTCAAAACTTGCTCATTTGGGGGATTATCCCTGACCTCTAGGAGAGTTGGTACTCGACCCCTAACTCTTTGGGAATATCCCCTATCTCTCTCCTACCCTTCCTCAACTTATCCTATCCACACCCTATCCATTTATTCCTATACAAGTGAGGCTCATTCCCATACCAAGGGGAGGAAGAATAAGGTATCTATACGCTGGTGAAATCTACCTTAGAGGAAGGCTATAGTATCTACATCCTGGTGAAATCTCTCCCAAGACACTCCATTCACCTCTTGGAGAACTCATGCTTCCTTGGAAGGATATGGCAATTTATTCGGTTGGAGAAGGGCTGCTACGTTAAGTCTTTGGTTGTAGTCCTATATCTCTATCATGTACTCCTCTATTTGCAGTAATACAAATGCTTTCCACCAATATCGTTCTTATGTGTAATGATGTTGTGTTGTTTACCTGCTTAACTAATTACATAGATCTCTTATTGTATAGATGCTCTTTACTCGTTTCTCTTTTCTGTGTCTTAACAGGTCTTGCAGCATGGATCTGACGACCGTGGGACGTGGATCAACATTCGGGAGAAAGGATAGAGAATGAAAGAGGTAAAACATCTAACACTTGATCCTTAAGTAGATCTAAGAAACGTGTTTGTAGTATGTTCTATTTTTTCTAGACTCGCATTGAGCTAGGGAGATCCTGCTCGCGTCCGCTCTAGTGGATTGTCCGATAACAAATCTGGCGACCATACTGGGGAGTACTGTTTGTTTTGTTTAGTAGTCATTCATATGAAAGTCATTTTCAGTAGATTACTTCACACGAGTCTGTTTATCATTTTTGCCATTCACTTTCAGATCTTGACATTGAAGGTTCTGATCTTTTTCCTCTGAGTCTATACAACTCAGTTCCAAGTCTGTTTGTGGTTCACTATTGAGAGATTTGATTCATTTTTGAATCTAGAACTCGCCTGTCGCACCTGGGCAGTGGAAACAGAGCGACACTGTGTTTTTCTGAGTCTCTGTCCTTTGTCTGTTGCTTACTCGTCGCAGCCTGTGCATTGGTGAACTGCGACACCGTCGCACCTCCCGTGTAGGCAACTTGCAACGTCGCACTGTCTGCAAAGACATAGTGCGCCGATCTGTCAGAAGTTGACATACATGCATCCATCCTCTCATTTGACAGTTTGAGTCTTGGTCTGATGTTTAGACTCCCTCTGTGCTACAAGATCCAGTCAAAGACCCCTTTGATAATCTGTGTGTTGAGAGTTTGGTTCCATTTGGATTGACTTTGGGTTCCGTCTTGGACAAGCTTGAAACTGGTAGTGGTGGATACTTTGGTCTCCTCCACCTTCATCCGTTCATTCTTGCATTCCCTTCCTTCCATCCCTGATCTGATCATTGCATTGGATCACATTCCAGTCCTCATCTACTTTTTGTTTTGAGCTTTGCTTGCTTAGATTGCTTACTGCTGCTTGATTTTGAGTTAAGTGTGTTTTTTCAGCTTGGTTGAGTGCTTGTCTTTTCTTGAGTTTTCTGAGTATATGAATGCTGCGAGTAGTGTTTTCTTTTCAGTCATTCGGATCTGAAAGCAAAGTTGTTATCAATTTTATTCTTTGATGCATCCATTGAAAGATTAAAAATGCTTCTTTCCCTTTGTTTCTCAAAAACTTATTGAAGAAAGATTGTTGTGCATTGGAAAATTCTTGTCGATATTTTGGAAACATTGAATGAATGTATGATTTATTGTGTTTTTCTCGAATTATGAATCAATCCTTTTCTTGAAGAACTAAAAAAACGCTTCGATTTTTGCAAAATTGTTTCCATGATGAGGAAAGATAGATGCATTTTTTATTTTATTTTTGTTGCCTTTAGATCATTAAAAGAGAAATTGAAAAGCTTGCATTTTCTATTTCAGAATCCTCTCATTTCATTACTTAGTGTTGTTTTGATTTGAAAGCGAAAGAAAAGAAAAGAAAAAAATGTTTTGATTTGGATAGTAGTGTTGTGTATGTTTGTGTGTTTCGTTGAAAAAGAAAAGAGTACTTTGATTGTTAAATTTGTTTGAATTGAGATTGTGTTGCATTGAGTTTGTTTGGCAATACCATTGGAAAGAAAAAGAGTTCTCCTTCCCATAGGTAGAATTCATCGAAAGAAAAGAATATTTCGTGCATGTAGCTAGGACTTGCATTATGTTTTCGATTATGTACTCACCTCATGCATTCACCTAACCATCCAAGATAAAATTAATAGTAGAACTTGTTCGGATATCCACATCATCTTTTTCAGGATCTTGCATGCAATTAGGGTTTGCATGCACCTGCATGCACTTGCATGCATCCCAGTCATTAGTTTGATGCCTCCAACACCTTAGCCACCTCATTCTAGCACCCGGGAGCCACTTACTACAGAGTTTTAGCCCTCCTAGGCTGAAAGGCACCCACTTCTCACCTACTGCCAAAGAAGGGCGCACTTGTTCACCTACCACTGCAGTTCCACTTCAGTTACATTCAGTTAGCTCCGATTCTCCCTGATTTGAGGCTAGTTTCACTCCCGACTGACTGTTTCACTTCCGTTGGACCTCTAGTTTGACTAGATGACTTGTTCTGACTTCAGTTAGTCTCCCATGCGCCCCCCACTGAGCCTCCTTCCCTTAATCAGTGCTACACACTTCAGTTACACATGACACACTCAGTTAGACTCAGATTGACACCTGGATGACTGGTTCTTGTGCATTGATGAGCACCACCGATTGATGATGACTCCTAGTTGGATTCAAGCTACTCCATTCAGTGATTCGAATGGCCTACTTAGTCAATTCGAATTGCTCATTGTCAGATTGTATTCTATTGTAATTCATTCACCCTTTCTGGGATATTGAGCACTGCTGCATGTTTTGCACAGTTTTACACCATATTTTCTATATTCATCTGTTGTGATTGATTTACTTGTTCATTAGATCTGCCGTGACTACTTTTACATGGTATCAGAGTCATTGCAGGGACAAGATCTCTTTTCTATAGGTGTTTTTACAAGAAGATTTGACTGAATTGCTCAAATTGCAAAAAGTTTTGGCATGAGATATCTCAAGGGCATTCGCTTTTGTGCATGCAAAGCTTAAAAATACTTCCAATACCACTCTAGAAGCTTGAGTTTCCACATAATTCCTGGATCTGATACATTGGACCCATTCAACATTGTTTGATCTCCAATCCCATGTGTGATGCAACTCTTAAAGGGTGGATTGTTCGACCTTATTATTCTTGGTTTATTGTGATTTGCAGGTTTATTGTCTCCATCAATTGCATTCGATACATTATGCATGCAAGCTCCTCCACAGCAATTGCATTCGCTACACTGTGCATGCAAGATCCTTCTACATCAGTTTGAATCGCTCCTAGCAATGGAATACTCTTCTTCAAATCCTATCCTCACCCCATTCAATTATTTTGATTGGAAAGATGATATGGAGATCATATTACGTTCAAAAGGTTACTACCGAGTCACTCTTGGTCTTGAATTGGAGCCAAACAATGTGTCAGATCGAACCAAACACTACAACAAGCTTGATGAATCTTATGGTCTTCTTTGTCTCTCCATCTCCAAAGATCTTCACTTCCATCTCAATGGATTGAAGACTCCAAAAGCTATATGGGAGCAACTTGAAACATTATTTGGCAAGCAGGATGAGCTTAGGGCTTTTCAATTAGAGAATGAATTGATTGCCCTTAGTCCTGAGAATTTCGAGACCATCAATGAATTCTTCACAAAATTCAAGAACTTGAACTTGCAGTTGAAGAACAGTGGAGTTATCAAAGAGGACAAACAATTGATCCTCTCCATTCTAAGAAAGCTTGGTAAAGATTATTCGGTATTTGTCTCTACTTTCAATTCCGGTCGGCTAACTACCCCAAATTGGAAGATGCCTACCTTGAATGCCTTCATTGAGTCCGTCACAAAAGAGCATGACAAGTTGATTCAAATGGGGTCCATAAGCTCCAAAGATTAATCCCTATATGTTCAAGGACCCAATATCTCGAATGGTAAAGGAAAGCAAAAGAAGGAGAAGCCCAAATTCGAGCCTCACAAGCAAAAAGACAAAGGCAAACAAACGGATGCACCATCCAGTTCGAAGTTCAAGCAAAAGGGCAAAGAAGGTAACCAAAAATCTAAATGTACTTATTGCAATCGTGGCTTTCATCCCGAAAGTTCATGTATGAAGAAGACTATAGATCAAATGGCCCTCCTTTTGGAAAAGAACAACATAACTCTTCCCGACGGTGCAAGGAAGAAGGATAGGAATGATGATCATGAAAGAGGACAAGCACTCATGGCAACGGTTTCGAAGCCCACTACTCTCTTGATAGATTCGGGTGCATCAAATCATATGGCTGCAATTATTGATTCTTTTTCCTCATTCGATCCAAACAGCTCCATCCCCATCCATTTGGGAGATGACTCAAAAATTTCTTCAAAGGGAAAAGGTACGATTCATGTAGAACATGGAAGCTTTCAGAATGTTCTCTATGTGCCTTCCTTGGCTTCAAATCTCCTTTCTGTGTATCAAATGACACACACTGGTGAACCAAAGCAAGTTATATTCAGCCCTAATACAGTTGAAATTTCTGATATCAAAATTGGAAGACTAGTTGCAGTCGGAAAGGCAAATCACACTGCAAAATGCTATGAGTTTTAACACTTTATTCCGCTTGCAAAGCCCACTGCTCTTCGCACACATGGTAATGAGGTTAGTAGGCTTTGGCATGAAATATTTAGACATTTTAATTATAAGTATTTGCTGCTGTTATCAAACAAATCCATGGTAGATGGGCTTCCACAACTCCGTTCCTCGAAGGGAATATGCACTGGTTGCATCATTGGGAAGCACCCCGAGCACAGATTCGACCGCGGCAAAGCTAACAGAGCTTCTACTATTTTGGGATTGATCCATTCTGATATCAGTGGTCCTCTGCCCCATATGTCATTAAATGGTTCAAGGTATGTTTTGACATTTGTTGATGATTTTTCCCGCTTTACATGGGTATTCTTTCTCAAAAACAAGTCAGAAGTGCTTGGAAAATTCAAGGATTTTAAGGCTTCTGTTGAGACCACCACTGAGAGAAAGATAAATCTCTTATATCTGATAATGGTGGGAAATATATCAAGTCCGAGTTGCTGCAACTTTGTGCCCAAAGCGAAATTCAGATTCAACATACAGTTCCCTACACACCCCAGCAGAACGGTGTAGCGGAAAGGAAAAATCGGTCACTGAAAGAGATGGCTACATGCATGATTGAATCAAAAGGTTTGGCTGCAAATCTTTGGGCTGAAGAAATCAATGTTGCTGCATATATACAGAACCGTGTTCCACATTCATCCGTGAAAGGTATGACTCATTTCGAAGCATTTTTTGGTCACAAACCGGATGTGTCAAATTTGAGAGTTTTTGGCTCTACTGCATGGGCTAGAATCCCTTCTGAGAAGAGACGAGCTTTGGATCCACAAAGTACCGAGTGCATACTGATAGGATATGGGGAAGAATCAAAAGCATATAAACTCATGGATATCAGATCTAAAAAGATATTCATAGAGCGCAGTGTGCAATTTGAAGAACCGCTTCAAGAATTGCAACTAGTCGAGGAAGAGATTGCCGATTCACCGCCTTCACCAGAAGAATATCCATGCAGCGATAATGAAGGTATGAGTTCTGATATTTCTGATATTGTAGAAGCATATGATGATCATGACATATTAGGTTCAGAATCCGACCATTATGATCCTCCTCAGTTACCAAAGTGGGCCCAAAACACTCTCCAATCTGCTGGTTCGAACCTTGGAAATCCTGCTGATCCGAGACGAACAAGAGCAGACTTTCAAAGAGAAGGTATGGCACTATCTATTGCTGATCCATTACTTCCTGAGATTTGTTATTTGATGGCTGGTTCAGATCCCACATCATACTATTCTACTCACCGAGATCCGAGATGGCAAAGTGCCATGGATGAAGAGTACAGTTCTCTTCAAAAGAACAACACATGGGAGCTAGTTTCTCTTCCACCTGGAAGAAAATTAGTGAAGTGTAAATGGATCTACCGCACGAAAGTTGCTGCTGATGGCTCTATAAGAAAATACGAAGCAAGGTTGGTGGCAAAAGGTTTCTCCCAAGTCCAAGGAGTGGACTACACTGAGACTTTTGCACCGGTTGCAAAGATGGATTCCATCCGCCTTGTTTTAGCTGTTGCCGCATCCAAGCACTGGGAAGTGCACCACATGGATGTGAAGAGTGCATTTTTACATGGAGACCTTGCTGAAGAGGTATATATGCAGCAGCCAGAGCGCTACACATCAGATCCATCATTAGTTTGCAGATTGAAGAAATCTTTGTACGGTTTAAAACAGGCCCCAAGAGCTTGGTACGCAAAGATGGACTTCTTCCTTCTTTCTCAGAATTTCCAAAGATGCAAATCTGATCCGAATGTGTATATTCAGCGAGTTAAAGGTAATTTGTTGGTTATTGTACTTTATGTTGATGATCTTCTCATTACTGGTAGCACACTTACTTCAATAAACAAGCTAAAATATGCCTTAAATCTAGCTTTTGACATGAGCGATTTGGGCTTGCTGAGTCACTTTTTGGGCTTGGAGATAGCTCAAAATTTTGATGGGATCACTATATCTCAGCAAAAATATGCTTCCGACCTGTTATTGAAGTTTAATATGGCTGAATGTAAGGCAGCCCCATTCCCATTCCTCTCAGGAATCAGTCTTGAGGAGGGAGATTCTACACCGCTTGCAGATTGCAGTATGTATCGACAGTTGATTGGTTCACTACTTTATTTGACACACTCACGGCCTGATATCTCATATGCCGTGAGTGCCGTGTCAAGATATATGCAGCAGCCACATGAGCTTCATTGGCGAGCAACCAAGCGGATCTTGCAGTATGTGCAAGGTACGAGACAGTTTGGCATACATTATGCTGCAGATTCTGAGCTAGATTTCATTGGTTTTACTGATTCAGATTGGGTAGGTGATAGCATTGATTGGAAGTCCACTTCCGGTTATGTTTTCATGATTGGTCATGGTGCTATTTGCTGGTCTAGAAAAAAGCAAGCAGCCATTGCGCTTTCTTCAGCTGAGGCAGAGTATCGAGGGGCAGTCAATGCCTGCATTCAAGCAGTTTGGTTGCAGGGTATTCTTTCCGAGTTTGGTTTTGGTGGCACTACTTCGACTGTCCTATTTTGTGACAATCAAAGTGCTATCAAGATCTCCATAGATCCAGTTCAGCGGCAGAGGACCAAACACATTGAGATTCATATGCATTGCATTAGACAGTTGGTGCATGACCGCACCATCATTCTGCAATATTGCCCTACTAATGAGCAAATTGCAGACATCTTCACCAAGAGCTTCACTGAGAAGAAGTTCTCTTACCTCCGTTCACTGTTGGGGGTGAGTTCCATCATGGTGGAGACAGATTGATTCATTATTATGCTTTAGCTTGAGGGGGGGCTTTCTTCCCACTGGGTTTTCCCTCTTTCCTCACTTAGTTTATTTTCAGCATTTTTTGGATTATTGTATTGGGGTGACCTTTGGTCTTAGTTACCAGGGCCCCACATTATTTTTTTGCACATCATAGTCTAGCTTGAGGGGGGGTGTTTGGATATCCACATCATCTTTTTCAGGATCTTGCATGCAAAATCTAGGGTTTGCATGCACTTGCATGCATCCCAGTCACCAGTTTGATGCCTCCAGCACCTTAGCCACCTCATTCTAACACCCGGGAGCCACTTACTACAGAGTTTTAGCCCTCCTAGACTGAAAGGTGCCCACTTCTCACCTACTGCCAAAGAAGGGCGCACTTGTTCACCTACCACTGCAGTTCCACTTCAGTTACATTCAGTTAGCTCCGATTCTCCCTGATTTGAGGCTAGTTTCACTCCCGACCGACTGTTTCACTTCCGTTGGACCTCCAGTTTGACTAGATGACTTGTTCTGACTTCAGTTAGTCTCCCATGCGCCCCCCACTGAGCCTCCTTCCCTTAATCAGTGCTACACACTTCAGTTACACATGACACACTCAGTTAGACTCAGATTGACACCTGGATGGTTCTTGTGCATTGATGAGCACCATCGATTGATGATGAGGACTCCTAGTTGGAGTCAAGCTACTCCATTCAGTGATTCGAATGGCCTACTTAGTCAATTTGAATTGCTCATTTTCAGATTGTATTCTATTGTAATTCATTCACCCTTTCTGGGATATTGAGCACTGCTGCATGTTTTGCACATTTTTACACCATATTTTCTATATTCATCTGTTGTGATTGATTTACTTGTTCATTAGATCTGCTGTGACTAATTTTACAGAACTAGGTAAAATTTTTAGCAACTTGTGTGTAAGTTAGAGACGTGTTCTGGCGTCGTTAAGCGTGGCAGCTGTCGTTATTTGCCAGCATTGTAGTCCGGGGGTATTGTAGTCTTCCATGTACATTGGTATATTGAGCTCCTTCACGTACCCACCAAGTACCATAATCCGTACTTGGCGTATATCGAAGGGTGTATCATGTACTCGACACGTATATCGGAAGGTCTCGTGCCAATGAATGTGCATTAGACAGCACCACTATGGATTTGAGCTCCCACGTACCTTGCGTATATCGGGAGACACCATTAGGATTCCTGAAACCAACCGAGTTAACCATTTGGTCGTCTTGGAAAAGCAATACACCGAGAACAACACTCGGGGAGATTAGCACGCATGTACTGTCCAAGTAATCCGGTATGTAGGCAAGGGTACGGTCCCAATCCTCCTTGTCGCGTCATATTGTTGGACCTTGCAGTATATCGCGGTTTGCGATGCCTTGATAATCCCGTGAGGTTCCAGACTTTTGAATCCACCCTGTCACATAAGTTTGATTGTTACCTTAGTTTGAGTAGTTTTCTTGGACTGCTTTTCTTTTAGCATACCCTTAGGAGAAACGTTATTTCGGCCTTTCTGGTGATTTTCCTGATACTATGGTGGATTTTCCCTGGAGAAGGTCCCGTAGGATCTTGAACTTGCCACCCGAATATCCCCTTAATCCGGAGGTTATTTTGAGGGTAAGAATGGATCAACGTAACGTGGTCATAGTTACTGAAGTAGGGAACCCGACCTTGAATGTTGGCGGACTTTTGTTTCCACCAGATTCACCTACCTCTCATCCCCCATAGGATGAAGAAGCACACACCTCCACTTTTCAAAACCTTTCTCTCATCGTCCCGGGAGAACCTGGATCGTTGGAATGGATAAACCGACTCCAGAACGACCCTGCTGCAGTTGTTGGTCCTTCAACAACTTATTGGACATCTTCTACAGACCACCCAACGACTCATTTTTCCATCTCACCCCCACCTAACTGGACTACCCCAGAGTTCACTAGGCCTTACTATAGGGCTGACCTTGCCGAGATTTTCGGCCCCATTTATGAACGTTTGGAATAGTTACGTATTAAAGGTGATGAGATTCGAAGACAAAGTCTCGAGCGACACTCTGAAGAGTTCCATAGTTGTCATTTCCAAATAAGACTCGACGACGGAAACATCTCAGTTCATTCGATATCTTTCGGATCACTTGAAGCACCCCACCACGTGACCACTAATGAGACTGGTCAACCCTCGCAAGCGTCCAGTCTTGTACCCCAAGTGAACCAACCGGTGGAAGGACAACGGTCCAACACAGCTGTCACTACCACGGTTACTTTACCAGTTCCTCCCCCGCCTCAAAATTTGAGGGGAGGGTATTCCATTCCTACGAATTATCTTATTGGTAATGTTATTACAATGGTATCTAGTCAACAACCTACGTTGGTTCAACCTTTGAACAGTGGTCAACCTGTTGTGGCTGGGGGGAATCCCCCGTTTCCTAATTAGAACATAGGGGGCGGGAACACCAACGGGGCTTCTGTTGGACCGTTCCAACCCGCTAGACCGTCCACCATGGGATTATCTCATGTTGGAGGGTCGTAAAATGTAACTCAACCCTCATGGAGTCAAGCGTATCTAGGTTCTGTTAACACTGTGTCAGGCCAACCTAATCCCGTAAATGCGCCATACGAGATGCCTTATCCCGGGAATCCATACACTCTATGGGGGCAACAACCTGTGTTGCAACAAGGACCCCAATCGACTATGCCTCAAGTACCACCACCCCCGATCGGTCCTCCCCCACCTCCTACGAGAGGCGGCGGACCCCCACCTAATATTAGTGGAGGCCCACCTCAATTTACCTACAACACCCCTCACCCCTCCAGTGGTGGCGAGAATGGTCCACCACCTCCTCTAGGAGGAGGCGGCG
The DNA here is from genome assembly GCA_027924585.1 of Larix kaempferi. NCBI lineage: Eukaryota > Viridiplantae > Streptophyta > Pinopsida > Pinales > Pinaceae > Larix > Larix kaempferi. Next base: position 6,656,120 of record BSBM01000020.1, on the reverse strand, counting down.
GCGGACCACCCTATCATGGTGGAGGAGGACATTTCCCTTCGGGTGGCGGTGGTGGTCCACCACCCCTTCCAGGCGGAGGCGGTGGAGGACCTAATTACTATGGTGGTGGCGGCGGTGGTGGAAACCCTCATCCTTTCGGCAGCGGAGATGGTGGGGGCCCCCATCCATCTGGCGGCGGAAGTGGTCCACCACCTCCTCCAAGCGGAGGCGGTGGTGCCACCTTATTACGTTTATTGACCCCCACCTCCTCTCAGTGGTGGCGGCGGACCTCCACCCCCTCCCAAAGGTGGAGGTGGACCCCCACCTTATTGGAATGGACCACCTTATCGTGGTGGACCTCCTTACGGTCCAGGCGACATACCCCCCTACGGTCAATTTTATCCTGGTACACCTTACGGTCAGTTTAGTCCTTACACGCCATATCTGTATTATCAATATGCGTAGCCTAATCCACAGCTTCCCTTTCTGGCTACTTTGGACCTACCTGACCTCTCCCATTTAACCAACGATCCTATTTACCACGGATCTAACTGGCCACCGATTCCGGTGAAACTTTCGTCTGATATCCCCAAGTTTGACGGCAAGCCGGGTGAAGACCCCAAGAACCACGTGATAACATACCAGTTATGGTGTTCATCTAATTCCTTAATGGACGATTCAATTCGTCTTAGATTGTTCCAAAGGACTCTCACCGGTTCGGCTGCCAAGTGGTACATTGAGTTTCCACCGCACTATTTTCCTGATTTTGGCTCTCTTGCTATGAACGTTTTGACGCATTTCCAGCTGCCTATACGGTATGAGACTGGTACTGATATTTTAACCTCGCTCCATCAGAATACCACCACTCACATTTTGGATCATATCCACGAGTGGCGAAGGAGACGACGTCTCATTAAAGCTCCCATTCCAGATCAGCTCCTAGCAGACTGGTTTACTAAATCGCTCATTCCCACCATAACAAAAGATGTTTCCATGCGAGGTGCTATCACCGAAGAACAAGCCATCGCGAGTGCTCATCTGTTAGACCTGGTCTACTGTTGATCTCTTTTCCTTTCTCTCTGGACAGACCCGGGCTGGCGGTAATCTTTTAGACCAACAGAACCCTTAGCTCACTGGCCCTTTCGGCAACAGGTCGCAGAAGCAACCTGAAGTCTCACCCGAAGTGATTCTAATGGGAGGCAGAAGACTCAAGTGTCCTCAGCCAAGTTCCGAGGCATCCAGGGTGGTTAAACCCTCCTTAACCCCTTTCACAGAAGCTGTCTATCTCATTCCATTACTCCGGCTACGCCTCTGTCTTATCGCGGTACGCAGGGAATGCGATAAATCTTTCCCTATGTGAAACCGTCTAGCGATACCCAAGATATCGTAGGCGCGATATCTTCCCCTCCTAGTTCCTGCGGTAAGTGAACTTTGACCGCTTCCTGGGTTAATAGGTGGTCTTAGCTATCCTTATCCTGGTACTGCAGTTAGCAACAACATTCAGCCTACAAGCATAACCCTCGCTAATGAACTCGACCCTTGATATCTCGCAACACGTAACTAGGTAGAAAATTACTTTGCGCAATGTCTAAGTAAACCATTCATGCCTCATATTCAGTTCTTACTCGCACGTTAACCTCTGTTTAACAATTATCTAGTTCGCAAAGAGGTTAGCTATGATTATCGCAATTGTTATACATCATTCAGAAGTTAACTGACGACCATGTACATTACTTATAACAGCCTGAAGCATTCATAAATAACACAAACAAGTGAATGAGAACAATGGCTACACAATTACAATAGTGCTACTTAGATAAGCACGTTGATACTCCCAGGGCAAGAACTACGCCCAGGGGAACTGCGGTTCTTGCTTACAACTCTGGGGAATAAACACAGTTCCGTTCCACTCTTTACAACAAGGGTCTTCTGGGAAACTCCACCTCAGTGGGAGCCCTTCTCTATAGACCTCTTTTCTCTTCTTGCCTTTACAGTGCACTCTCTTCCTCTCGCAATCCCTGCGGATTGCACTATCTCTCAACAGGTCGGCCCTTGTATTCTCAGGGATGTTCAGACTTGCAACAACAAAAGACTTGACTAGCATCTACCTGATGTCTCTATCGCTATGTGGCCAACCCCTTATCCTATAAAAAGACTACTATATATAGATGGCCCGAAGGTCTCATCGCAGTTACAAAACTGTGGGCCTTATCCCAACAGTGACTCAACCCTAACCACTTACAGTCAACTGGCTGTACTTCCATGGCCGCCTTCTGTCTCGTCGCCGCTTCCTGCAGTCCTTAGTCTTTAATGCATCGGCCCGTCGCTTCTTCTTGGTTCAAGCAACGCCGACTGTGGTCCTTCTTCTTTAATGAGGGTAGCTGAACCCTCTCTTCATCTCCGGCGCCTTTATTGCGGTGGTTGAGCTCTCCCTTCGGCCTCTTCTTTGTACCACATGCTTGAATTTTCTGTACCTATCGCCGTGATTCCCGCCGGAATTTGCGCTACGGCGATATCTTTGTCTTACCGCCAAAATTGGTACTTTCTCTCCAAAATTAGTTATCCTTCCCAAAATTAGCAGCTTCCTAAATGCTGCGGAAGTTCTCTCCAACAACTCCCCTAACACTTACTTGTGGCTCGTCCCCGAGCCACTCGCAACAACAGCCTGATTCATCTGCCTAAGCTTATCCTTTGCTGCTCGTGAGATTGCTGCGAATTGTGTCTTAAGCGCTTTAATACTTTCATCCATGTGTGTTACTTCTTCCTGCGCTGCGCTGAGCAGCTCAGCGGTTACCAAGGAGTCCTCTGTGCCCTCAATGACTCCTTTACTTGAGGTGAAGCTTTTCACCTTTTGCTCCAGTTCATCAACCAGATGTGCGACTTTGCTTTCATATGGGCTAACTTCGTTAGCCAGGTTGATCTGCTGTTCTCTGTATTTCTGCACCTGCTGCTGAATTTGTGTGATTTCTCCTTTCTTTCTTATCTTCGCAAGAGCACTCAAGCCCTTGTATTCTTCTTCAGCTTTTGCTATCGCATCTTCACAGTGCTTAATGTGCTGATCGAGCTCGGCTTTCTGTGGGAGCTCCTCTAGCTCCAGCCATGTCTTTGATGCATCCTCCAGGATGGCCTCTGCTGCTTCCACCCGACAGTGCATCTGTGTCTGTACAACTCTGAAAGCTTGCACTCGTGCTTCTTGGATTTCCTCTGGAGTAGGTGGCTTATTTGCTTCAAGTGCAGCAATCCTTGCTTCGTATTCTTCCTCCATCTTTCTCTTCTCTTCATCTAGAGCCTTTGCTCTTTCCGCTATTTTTCTGATCTTTTGAGTTATTTCTAACTCAGGCCTGATATCGCACTGCGGAAGTTCTGCTGCAATATTCTTTAACACAAGAGAGACATCCTGCTCTCGCTGAACATATTGCGTCAACTGGGCACTCTCTGCCTCATGCTGCGCAATGAGCTGCACATTGTCGTTAGATAGCAAAACATTTTGCTCATATGTGACTTGTTCTCTGTGCCTCAGCTCCGTGCCTATCTGCTGGAAAATTTCATACAACTGATCCATAGGTACCTCTGGTAGGTTCACCTCAAGAGGATGAACCATCTGCACTTCCATAGGTACAGGGAACTTAATACTTCCCGGTGGTATACGAACAATGTTCGTGCGGTCCCTTGCAATACTTTCTTCTCTGCTCTGTGAAGGGGGCTGCGAACTTTCTGCGATTGTAGTTGGAGCTGGCTGAATCTGCATGGAAGCAGTCTTCTCCGTGATTGCCTTCAATTCTCGCAATTTGTTGTCAAGGCTGATGCGCATACGATCCTGTGATGACTGAATCGCAGCGAATTTATCCCGCATCTTCTCCTGTATTCGGCTGGCGATGAGATCATACTCATCCTCTGTCATGATTGGTGCCTGCGGTTCATCGGAAGTAACCGCCTTTGTTCTCTTCTTCTTTGCTCGCACCGGAGAAGGGCCTTCAATAGCCTTTCTCTTAGAACCCATTGGTTCTTTCTCTTTGTCTTTAGGATCTACCTCCTGAACATCTTCTGGATCCTCAGCTGGGGGATCAACTGGAACTAGGCCAGAGGATAGATCATCATACATTTGTTTCATGTCCTCGTCGAAACAGTTCTTAATGGTATCTTCGACCTGCTGGATTTCCATGCGATATGGGCCGGGGGCCCATTCGTTATGTTTCCTGAACCCTTTGGGTCTGATGTAGGTTTTATCCCTGTCGACTTTAAATTCCAGCTTGGACTGATAAAGATCAACGACCGGCGAGTCGACATGTGGAATCGTTGCGACGGATTCAAGCAATAGCGTATAATATTCATGGAATACCATTGCGTTATTCTTGTGCTTCTCTGGGTGATTACTCGCCCAAAGATTGGAGTACCTCGACCCTCTGCACGCCCCTAGTGCCAGCTGTGGAAACTGCGAATTGGGCGGCTCTTTCCATCCAATGAAAGCCATAAGGATCAGCAGCCACGAGAAGTGGAAGCTGTGAAGTGGATCCTGCTGCGCCTGCGCACAGTCTTGAAAGAAACTATTCAGCAAAAATAAACTCCAGTTGTAAGGTTTACCGTTTATGACTTCGATCGCTAGGCGGATAACTGAGCCTGTGACCTCCTTCGGCCTCACCTTGAGAAGGAGTTTTCCGGCCAACAGACTAACAGTAAACCGCAAGGCGTCATCCTGTATTGAATTGACATCGTAGGCGCGACCTCCTCTTTGCAGCTTATACTCCGCAACCTGCTTGGTTGAGAGTCTGGTATCCTTTGTGGCGCCATCAATATTTATCTGTGGGTCGAAACCAGTCTTCGACAGACCGGTAATGCGGTGAATGAGGTCAACATTAACATCTATTCGGTTACCCAACCATAAGTAACCGCCATGCACGCATGAAAGTAGCGTCCGCACCACAGCATTGACCTCCGGGCCCCGTCCAAAGTGTGGGATCTCCAGGAGATTGAGCAGTCCCGACGGTACTAAATGGCTTACATGGTCCATGGGGACGAACTCATCGTGCTGTGTCCTTGGGTTCCTCTGAATCGTCATATAACGATCGCGGCGGAATTGTGGGTACAGCGTATAATCTCTCAGATTATAATCAGTAAACTTAACAGCATGCATATTCCCCCACAAGTTACCTTCTTCCTTCACCCGGTTATCCAGCGGTGGGAGTATGAGTTCATATTTAAAGTCTCGTGGAAGAACAATGGCTGGCGCATTCTCTACTCTTGGTGGGAAGTATATGGTAGTGACTGTAACTTCTTCCGGGAGTTCCTGCTCCGGTTCTTCTGACTCTGAGCTATTCAGGGTCTCGCTACGTTCCATATTAGCTAAGGTTCTCGGCGACTGGCGTATGGTCGAAGAGCCAGCAGCAATTTTCTTTCCTTTCTCCGCCACAACTGAAGTCATAGCGCACTCAATTCCACCCCTTTGGAATCTCTGCAACACGTCTTCGAGAGGCTCGTCTGGCGCGAGGCGCCTTCCCCTGTGGTACTCTGGACTTCCTATGATTGCTAATCTTAATGCAAATCAGAGTCTGCAACTGTTTCTAGTTTCCCTGCTCAGGACTCTGCTAAGAATACGCTTGGCTCGGCTCAACTGCGCTCAACTCTTTTAGTGAAAATGACCAAGTAGCCCCGTGCTTTGAATAGAACGTGTATTTATCATAAGGCGGAATTTCAAATGGCAACGGACCAGTGACTGGACCCGTTGGCGGTATTTAATGCATAGACAAGACAGCACCCCGCGCCTATTTATTGCAAACGCCATTTGAAATTTTGCTGGGAAACTGTGCGCCGGAGTGATGTCGCATCGGATTTTCCAAATCTAAAAAAAATCGTCGTACTGCTACCAAATCTTAGTACAACAGATACTTGTCAGCCGTGCAGTTAATGCTTGTCAGATGGCGAAGTGACTAGCCCTCTGATCAATTCAAAATTTGATATCGCATCAATCTGTTTTCTGTCCTCTGCGATAAGATATCGCATCATCTGGAAATGGAAAGTGCCAAAAACTCGCCTCATATCAAAATTATCGCAACCACCAGGAAAACTGGCTGCGAATTCTTACCTGAAGTATTTCCCGGTGTAGACTCCTTAGGGTGCGATGCTTCATTTCAACTACACTGAACATCTGCACCATTTGCTTCCTTTCTGGGCTAGGGCTAGGAGGTGGCATGGCCTTCGCGATACAGCTTAAGCCGACTACCATTGATCAAGGTAGGAAGAAACTCCCCACTCATAGTACGAAGCTGTATAGCACCTCCATCTGTTATTTGCTGGATTTGATATGGTCCTAACCAATGAGTTTTGAATTTTCCAGGGAACTTTATAAACTTACTGTCATAAAGGAGTACCAAGTCTCCAAGCTGAAAGGTTTTGTTCTTGATATGCCTATCATGCCAAGATTTTTCTCGTGCTTTCTGCACTTTTTGATGGAATCCTGCGATAAATCTGTCTTCCTCCAGATTGAGCAGCTGTGCCAATCTCTCCCCTAAAGTATCAGAATCAACCATCTCTGTAAGCTGAGCAATCCTTAGACTGGGTAAGATGTATTCCATAGGCATAACAGCCTCTTGTCCATATACCAGGCTGAAAGGTGTGTGCCCTGTTAGTTTCTTACACGTGGTCCTGTAAGCCCATAATACAGCATTAACTCTGAGGTCCCAGTCATCCCTTTGACTGTTACAAATCTTTGTAAGAGCATGTTCTAATATCTTATTGAAAGCCTCCACCGTACCATTAGCTTGAGGGTGGTAAGGTGTACTCTTATGGTGCTGTATTTCAAATTCCTCTGTCAAGGCTTCTATGGTGCTATTCAAAAAATGTGTGCCTTGATCACTCATCAAAGTCACTGGGCATCCAAATCTAGTGATGATGTTTTCAAAAAGAAATTGTGCTGCTGTAGCAGCATCACAATTCCTGACTGCTTTTGCCTCAGCCCACCTGGTGAGGTATTCTGTTGCTGTAATTATATATCTCGCACCAGTTCGTTTTCCTGGGGGGTTAATAGGACCCACGAAGTCTATGGCCCACTTATCGAATGCGCGTAGCGTTATCTGTGGTCGCAACGGCATTTCATCTCTTCTGGAGGGCTTTCCTGTCCTTTGGCAGATATCGCATGATCTGCAAAACTCTTTACTGTCTTTATGTAATGTAGGCCACCATAGTCCGGCTGCTAGGATCTTCTGAGCGGTAGGCTTCCCTGCGAAATGGCCTCCTGCGATGCCCGAATGTGCTTCCTTAAGAATGGTCTGTTTCTCGTGGGGCATAACGCATCTGCGCAAGATTTCATCTGGTCCTAACTTATAGAGGTGTCCTGCAATCAGGGTGAAGTCTGCTGCTTTCACCACTAATTGTTTCTTTTGTTGCTTGGTAAACTCAGGTGGTGCCCACCCTGTAGTAAGGAATTGAATTATGTCTCCATAATATTCATCTGCGACCTGAATGGAGAACAATTGCGCATCAGGCAAGTTGTCCTCTAAATTACTTGGTTCTTCACCTGAGTCTAGCCTTGACAGGTGATCAGGTCCTGCATTTAGTCTTCCTGGCTTAACAATGATTTCGAAATCATATTCCTGGAACAACAATAGCCATCTGCATATTCTTCCCCCTAACACTGGCTTATTGACCAAATACTTTAATGCAGAATGGTCGGTAAACATCTTGAACGGGGCACCCAACAGATAGTGCCGAAATTTCTGTAAAGCATACACCATTGCTAACCCTTCTCTCTCTGTGGTGGTGTAATTCTTCTCAGCTGTCGATAGTCTCCTGCTCGAATATGCGATAGGGTGGTCAATACCCCCTTCGCCTGGTTGCGTGAGAATAATGCCCAGTGCGATGCCAGATGCATCCACATGAACATGAAAAGGCTTGTTCCAATCTGGAAATACCAGAATAGGTGCTGTAACCATTTTTTCTTTTAGAGCGTCAAGACTCTTCTGACATTCCTCATTCCACTGAAATTTGATATCCTTCTTCAATAATTTCTCCATTGGTGCGGTAATCTTGGCATAACCTTTGATAAACTTTCTGTAATACCCAGTATGACCAAGTGTAGTTCTCAGCTGCTTTACTGAGTTAGGTGCTGGTAAATTGACAATGATGGCGATCTTCGCAGGATCTACCATCAAGCCTTGTCTGCACACAATGTGACCCAACAACGTACCAAAAGGCGCACAAAATATACATTTTTTTAAGTTAAGGGAAATCTGGTGCTGTCTACATTTTTCAAACATTAATCGCAGGTTTCCTATGTGCTTCTTGACTAGTCCAAATACAGTCCAATCATCAAAATAAACTTCTAGAAATTGATGGATGTATTCCTTAAAGACAGCAACAACTACTCTAGAAAAAATTGCTGGGGCATTTTTAAGACCAAAGGGCATTACCGTATACTGAAAGGAGCCCCATTCTGTCGCAAATGTGGTCTTGTGCCTGTCGTCTGGATGGATTCTTATCTGGTGATAGCCTGAAAAGCCATCAGTAAATGAATAGATTTCTTGTCCTCCAACATTGTCTAAGACTTCATCAGTGAATGGTGTCGGAAATGGGTCATGCAGCGATGCATCATTCAGTTTGCGCAAGTCGACACAGATCCTGATGTCTCCTTTTGTTTTCTTTTCTTGTACTACCATGGGACTAACCCACTCACTTTCTTCAACAGGTTCAATGATGCCTGCTGCTAGCATCTTATCTATTTCATCTTTTACTTTTGCTTTATACCGCGGGTTCAACCTGTATGGGCGTTGCTTAACCGGCTTAGCGTCCTCCTTAAGCGGTATTCTCATGACTCCGAGGTCACCCACTATTCCCTTCATTTCTGTAAAGTTGGTAGGAAATAGGTCCTGATACTCATGTAATAGGTCTGTGATTTGGCCAATTGTCTCATCATCCCAATAATCTCCAATAGAGGCAAACTTAGGGTCTGCTTCTGTGCCAATATTGCTTTTTCTAATCTTGATTGGTTCTGTTACAGCTGGGATTTCTAAGTGCGGGCCTTCAACTTCACGTGTACCTTCTGTTTCTGCGATATTGATACTGCGAGGATCTTCATCCTCATCGCTTGAGTCTTGTGCGCAGTTGTAACATTCCAGTGCATGTTCCATCTGAATAGCCCACTCGGGTTGCGAATCCGCTGGTAATGGGCAATCCTCAAATATTTTAGTCTTTATGATCTTCAAGGCCCGATCAATGCTTGGATGCTCAGATTCGAAACTGAACGTGACCAAAAAGTTTTCAATCATAATAGGCCATGAGATAGTTCCTTTTCTTAGCTCTGCTTCTGTATACCAATTCCGTGGAACTGTATCCAGTGTATGGATAAACAAATGAACCCATTCTTCTGCTGGAATTTCTAGCCAACTCTGTTCACAGTTCATAATGTGTGTTCTGGGATCACTCTCCCCTGTGTATTTCCGCTGTGTACAGTCTTTTTCTTTAGAGAATCTAATGCGCATCAATCTCTTACAATCATACCATGATGCGATATGTTCCTTGTGTGTGTACCACCATCTTGTAGGTGTGGCTCGAACTGCAAGGTCAAAAACCTCCATCCTCTGCTCTTGAGGAACCTCTTGTTCAAACTGCTGCAAAAATCATTGACATCTGCTAATCCATCAAAAATTGGAATATACCTGTTTTCTGTCCCGATCCATCGCAGTGATTTAGTCATGAATGCGCATCTGTGAATAGAGACTTCGTGGAGTCTATTTTGCCAATTTTCTAAGCCAACATCTGAATCTGATGTGCAAGAGCTATCACATCTCCAGCTGATATGTCCATCAGCTGTAGGATCAATGTAATCTGTCTGATTAGAAGTCATTTGGTACAAATTTTCCATGTTATGCACCTCCTCTTCTGCTTTGATTGGCTCAATGTAGCGAGGACCCTGTAAAGGGTCTAATGGTGCAATAACCCGGACTTGAGCATCTTCAAATGTCATCTGCCTTTTCTTTAAGTTGATAACAGCCTTGTTATCAAAAGCCCAATCAATACCTAGTAGAGCTGGATAGGGTTTGGTGTCACCAATAATTTCTATGATCTCAAAATCGGCATATGTGTGAACTCCGTCGATGTCCACTGGGACATGCGATAGGCGACCCATCGGTGATATTCTCTGCTGATTAGCTAGTCTGAGATGGATAGGGGATCTGCTTAGTTTTGGACTTCCCATCTGTTCCCATGTCTGTTTAGTCAAGACATTTACTTCTGAACCTAAGTCTAGGATAACCTCATCCATTTCAAATAGTCCGATCTGCGCTGTGAGCCTCATCTCTCTTCCTGTCCTTGTATGGTCCATTATATGGTGAATGGTGCGCTGTGTATTGCTCACAGAAGGGCTCTGTTGACATTGGTCAATAACTTTCTGAAGTTCCTCTACAGCTTTCCCATTTCTTATAAGTTTCAAACAACTCTGCAAGAAGGACTGTACACTCCCGGTCAATTCCTCTTCGTCGCATCTGCCAGATGTGCTAGCCTGTGGTATCTGCGTAGTACTAACATCCTGCGGTGGTTTCCGTGGTATACCCTGAGATGGTAATAATAGTGATCTGGGCGGTGTCTGTTCAGCAAAGGAAGTCTTAGTTTGTTGAAATGCCTCCTTATTCTTCTGTAGATCAAGTGGGATAGGTTTTCCTGGAGCTTTGCGCACCCACTGCGTTCCTGTCGTTTTTTCCACGTCCTGCGATATGTTGCTCGTGGAGAGGCCACTGCGAGTTACAATATTGACCCGTGGTTCGGTTTCGTTCTGCTCAGCAGCGATAAACTGGATAGTCTGATTGGTTGCTGGCTTGGCGTCCTTGATCTTAGCTATCAGTATGGGACATTCCTCTATTGTGTGGTCATAAGATTTACAATACTTGCACGTTGTAGTAGGGTTCTGACAGTCCCTAGCGTAATGTCCTGTGCCTCCACAGTTATAACAGGTGATAGTTCCACGGCCACGGCCAGGTTCATAGCCTCCTCCGCGTCCTCGGCCTCTGAAATTTCCTCCACGGCCTCCCTGATTCGGATCAGTTTGTGCACGTACTGCTGGTCCGGATGCTTCTGACTGAACTCTGTAGAGGTCGTGCTTCCTTTCTATCATTAACTCATAAGCTCTACAATTGTTTTCGTCATGTCCCACAGATTTACAGAAGTTGCAATATAGGTTCTTTGGTGTCTGCACATATTTCTGAAGGAGAGGGCATTCCTGAGGACTGTGTCCTCTGGTTCTACAAATCTCGCACCATGGCCCCTGGTTCTGCATCAACGGGTTAGGAGCTCCACTGGCGATATAGTCAGCAAAGACAGGGCAGTTATCCTTACTGTGTCCCTGCGCTTTACACTTAGTACACCAAATTTCATGCGCAACCTCCTTTCCTTTCTTAATTTCATGCAGCTGTAAGGTGAGGTTAGCTAGCTGATTTTGCAGATTAGTGATACCGGTGCTAGTTTCTGCTAGAGGTGAAGCCTCTAGTTTCATTGCCATTTCTAATGCTTCATCTTGTGTATTTAATTTCTGTTGCATTAGCGGAAGTCTGATGTGTGGTAATATTGCTGCGATAAACCATTCTTTATGCTGTTGAGGCGCAAGCTCAAAGCTTACCTGATCGATGAGGGTCTTGAATCTCTGGTCAAAATCCCAAACCGTCTCCGTAGGCAATTGTTTAATATCTTTAAGTTCTGCTATGCATTGTGATTCGGATTTAGGTTTTTTAAACTCTTTAATCATAGCAGTTCTAACCTGTGCAAGCGTTCTGTTATGGCCAGTGGTATACTTCATATACCAAGTTAATGCTCTTTCTCTAAATGTGGTGGCCAGCTGGACAAGCTTGACATTATCATCTTGTATTTGCTTAATGGTCCATATGGCTTCGCATAAGAACCAGTGTTGCTCAGGGTCCTCCGACCCTGTACCTTTGAATGTTGGTAGCTTCATATCATCTCCCATTCTGTTTCTAGATGGTGGGTTCTGGTTTGCTGTATGACTACCACTCGGCTGTGTAGATGTGGAGGGTGTAGCGGTAGTATTCGCTGTGTAAGAGCTACTGGATGGGGTTCCTGCGGGATTATTCTGAGTTCCGACTGGCTTTTGAGGAGTCCTAGGGTTCTGAATCTGCTGTCTCGGGTGATCTGAGCTGTCTTCTTCAGAAGAAGATGAATCGTTGACTCTATATCTTTTACCACTACGTGTATGTCCAAGATATTCGTAATCACTTTCAGAGTCTACTGACATTACAATATCATGCTACTATTCATCTGAGAGTATATCCAGTACTCCTTTTTCATATAGTAATTGCTTAATGGACAGACTTAGAGAATTTAGGTACTTACCGCGATAACCCTTGAAGAAGTACCGTTCTGCTGCGCTGAAACTCTTTCTCTGATCAACCGCGAACTCTGTGATGAATCCTTCCAGCAGACTCGCAAGCCAGAAGTCTACTGCGCGTGAGATGGGGTTATCGACACCTTTCAAGGTCTGAATCAGCTCTGCTGTCCAGACAACTTCTCGATTCTTCTTGACACCGCTGTTGTCAGCAAGCGTTGATAACCAACCATATAACTCAATAGCATAAGTTACGAAGAATATCTCGTGGAGATTTGTAAAAATGTGCTTCTGTAGCCAAGCCTCAGTGCTCAGTCTAGGATTCTTGTTTTCTTTTGCAGCAAACTCTCTTTCTTTTGACTCAACCCACTGGTTAAGTTCTTTCTTGGTAGGATGCCAACAGAACATCAGCGCAATGTGTTCAAACCGGCAACGGAACCATTTGTTGATCTCTTTTCCTTTCTCTCTGGACAGACCCGGGCTGGCGGTAATCTTTTAGACCAACAGAACCCTTAGCTCACTGGCCCTTTCGGCAACAGGTCGCAGAAGCAACCTGAAGTCTCACCCGAAGTGATTCTAATGGGAGGCAGAAGACTCAAGTGTCCTCAGCCAAGTTCTGAGGCATCCAGGGTGGTTAAACCCTCCTTAACCCCTTTCACAGAAGCTGTCTATCTCATTCCATTACTCCGGCTACGCCTCTGTCTTATCGCGGTACGCAGGGAATGCGATAAATCTTTCCCTATGTGAAACCGTCTAGCGATACCCAAGATATCGTAGGTGCGATATCTTCCCCTCCTAGTTCCTGCGGTAAGTGAACTTTGACCGCTTCCTGGGTTAATAGGTGGTCTTAGCTATCCTTATCCTGGTACTGCAGTTAGCAACAACATTCAGCCTACAAGCATAACCCTCGCTAATTAACTCGACCCTTGATATCTCGCAACACGTAACTAGGTAGAACATTACTTTGCGCAATGTCTAAGTAAACCATTCATGCCTCATATTCAGTTCTTACTCGCACGTTAACCTCTGTTTAACAATTATCTAGTTCGCAAAGAGGTTAGCTATGATTATCGCAATTGTTATACATCATTCAGAAGTTAACTGACGACCATGTACATTACTTATAACAGCCTGAAGCATTCATAAATAACACAAACAAGTGAATGAGAACAATGGCTACACAATTACAATAGTGCTACTTAGATAAGCACGTTGATACTCCCAGGGAAAGAACTACGCCCAGGGGAACTGCGGTTCTTGCTTACAACTCTGGGGAATAAACACAGTTCCGTTCCACTCTTTACAACAAGGGTCTTCTGGGAAACTCCACCTCAGTGGGAGCCCTTCTCTATAGACCTCTTTTCTCTTCTTGCCTTTACAGTGCACTCTCTTCCTCTCGCAATCCCTGCGGATTGCACTATCTCTCAACAGGTCGGCCCTTGTATTCTCAGGGATGTTCAGACTTGCAACAACAAAAGACTTGACTAGCATCTACCTGATGTCTCTATCGCTATGTGGCCAACCCCTTATCCTATAAAAAGACTACTATATATAGATGGCCCGAAGGTCTCATCGCAGTTACAAAACTGTGGGCCTTATCCCAACAGTGACTCAACCCTAACCACTTACAGTCAACTGGCTGTACTTCCATGGCCGCCTTCTGTCTCGTCGCCGCTTCCTGCAGTCCTTAGTCTTTAATGCATCGGCCCGTCGCTTCTTCTTGGTTCAAGCAACGCCGACTGTGGTCATCGACGGACATCCTCTCTACCTGATCTCTTACTTCAAACTTTTCATTCAGACGAGTCCATCATGGAAGTAATGAATGTTGACAACAGTCCATGGGATGATCTCCATCATAGGTCATCTTTTCTTCCTCCTTTGGAGTACATAGAGAACAACATCCATACCCTCTTTTCACTAGATATCTACCCATCCCGTTAGTTGTTATACCTCTATATTCCATAGTGTCGCATCTCCACCACAAATAGAGTTGACGACACTTCCCCTGCTATTTGAACCACCCAGAAGATGAATGAACTTTGAAGGTAAATCTACCCTGACAAGTTCTGACCCAACTGAGACCCCATTTGACTTTATTTACTTACACTACCGCGCCTTGCTAAGCTACCAGAAAGCGGTAATCCACACTACCGCGCTATGATGCTTCTACAAAACGCGGCAGTACCGCGTTGTGCTAAGACTGCAGGGCGCGTTACTCTTTTATTAGCCTTTTTCCCTTGGCTTGTGGGATTTTGGATTTTCGAAGATAATGGAATTTTGGATTTTGGATCTTAGCACAACGTGGTACTGCCGCGTTTTGTGGAAACATCATAGCGCGGTAGTGTGGATTACCGCTTTCTGGTAGCTTAGCAAGGCGCGGTAGTGTAAGTAAATAAAGTCAAATGGGGTCTCAGTTGGGTCAGAACTTGTCAGGGTAGATTTACCTTCAAAGTTCATTCATCTTCTGGGTGGTTCAAACAGCAGGGGAAGTGTCGTCAACTCTATTTGTGGTGGAGATGCGACACTGTGGAATATAGAGGTATAATAGATGCCCCCTAAAGTGTGAGGTCAGAAGGGACTGATGGCCGAAAGACTTTACGAATAGAGTGTGCAGAGATAGCATCGAGGAGAGCGACAACGAGCTGAAACAGAAACAAAGTGTTAGATATACCACCGAGGCGGGCATTCCCATGCTCGGAAACAAATGACGCAAAGCATGGCTGCCGACCAATACATTGCAGATCCATGAGTACTGAGATGATATAGACTGTGGACAGACCATGGCTACTATGAACAAGCGTAGATCCATGAGACAAAAATGAAACAGCCACGACCAATACAATAAGTGGATCTATGTGACAATACAAAGGACATCTCCATCGCAACCTGGATGCAATCGAGATACAGCGATGCACCCAGGGTCTTCTACCTGATCGCAAAAGATACGAATCTAACCATGTGATTACAAGGTGTTGAATTCGAACATGGTAGAAACCATTTGATTACCAGTCAATGATGTGGACCGTTAACAAATGCGAGGGAGATCACCAATGATGACGATGATTCCCAAGGTATCAATAGTACATCTCAACGAAATGCGAATGAATGAGTTGATGTCGAGCATCCGAGAGATTGCTTGATCAAAGGTCAATGATGTGAACCTACTGTCAAACACGAGGAAACCTGCCATTGAGGCATGCAGGTACCAAGGTACTAATGGTTGATTCCTAAGTCTAATTCCTGGATAGTGATTTGGCGTCGACAGGAATAGACTCGTCGAAGGTGGGCCATGATGTTTCCCACATCATCGACACGAAATCGGCACGAACGATAAGATGATAGAACCATGGAGTATGTATTGACACAGCGGAGGCCTGACACAATGAACGAATCAAAACAATGCAACCCTTTGAACATATAACGGCATGTAACAGGACTTGACAGCATGGATTATTGATAAATAGAGGTTAGACACCGGATGAGTGGACTCGTGGCCAGGGAGACGACTCATGATGATGACCATAACTCATTGAAAAATGGAGACCCAATATAGACAAGAGACAGACACATGCCATGTTCAAAGGTAACGACTGACAAGCTGCCATAAATAAAATTGACTTATCCCCCCATATTTCCCCGACATGATAGACGAGTACCTCTTTGTTGTTTTGCGAGCTTGAAGAGGATAACAGATGCTCGGTGTAGCTCATCTCATGGATGAGTCCAATCTCACATGTTTTACGAACCTGAGAAAGGAGGGGTTCGTCCCAAAGTGGGTCCTTCGATGTTAACATTTTAACGAGTCCAAGGAAGGAAAACTCGGTAGTTTTTCGTATTTAGAGAGCCTGAAAAACTTAAAGGAAGCTCCATGATGTACTTTTTCGTAAAATTTAGTCCCTCGATCCCGAAAAAGTGTAAAACAATTCCCGAGAGAACTCTCCCAGCCGAGATTGACTGAGGTATACCTTTCTCGTAAATAGTCTAAACAGGCCGAAAAAGGGGTAACCTATCACCGAATAGACGACCTTTCAAATACTTTTACAAGTGTGAAAGAGTCAAGATCACTTGGCAATCTTTTCAATTTTAAGGAGTCTGAAAAGAGCTTAACTATGGACTCCTATGGTCTTTTTCGTAATTTTTGATTATTCTGGTCCGAAAAAAGAATAAAATACAACCAGGATAATACTTTCCTCATCGTTTAACGAGCATGAGTAAAGCTGACCGTACTCGACACCTTTTACTTGAGTTTGACAAGCACAACATGGGTGTAAAAGCGCTTGGAATCTTTTTCAAGTTTTAAATTTAGAGCACGAAAAAGATAAAGTGGGCTCAAAAATGAAGGTCAGAAAATACCAGTGTGAACGTATCGCGTTTTTACTGAGGATCCTGTCAATAAATGCTCAAAGACTGGATATTAGTAATGTGAACAAGGTTTTATTTTAACTATTTAAAATAATAATTAAAAAAGATATTTGAAAATACTATATAAGGAATAGTTAAAAATAGAAATTACTATTCATTTGTGTTTTTTACCCAAAGGAGAAATTTTCACCTATTTAGGAGCAAGATTTCAAGGATCCATACCGGGAGTTCTAGGACACCATTTTGACCGCCGTCTGCGCCAGGTAGGAGTTTTTGAGCCCCTCTTTAATTTTATGTAAGAAATTTCTGCTTTCACCAGGAAAAATTTGATTTTTTAGCGAACCCTTTTGGGCAAGAATCGCCCTTCACACTACCACGTGGGGGCTCTATCGAAAAACGCGGTACTGTCTAACAGTACCGCATTGGATCTCCAAACCGAGGTGCGGTAGTGTGGACTGCCGCGCGGTAGAATGTCTCTCAGACGCGGTAGAGGCGAATTTTTAGTTCAAGAAATCAAATTTTCTCCAAATTTCTGCTAGAAGTAAGTTGCTAAATAGTTACTAACTGCTTTGTTTGACCTTTTGCAGGGTTTTGCAACTTATTTGCAGCAAAATGGTAAGCTGGAAAGAAAGAGAGCACAAAGTGGATGATTTTGCAGCCGAAAATGACTTACCAACCGTGACCGCATTGCGAGAATGTGGTTTGTTAAAGTTCTTTAAAACCAAAGGGATCCGCCAGCAACCCAAGCTTCTCACTCATCTCATTCAGTTGTGGGACCCTGATATTCGAGCTTTCCGTGTGGGAGAGCATGTCCTTGAAATTCAAGTTGAGGATATTTACTTCCTCACGGGTCTCTCGAAAAGAGGGGCCTGGGTGAACTTTACCGGATATTCATCTTCATAATCAAGTACAAATGACTTGATTTCTTGGTATTGCCACCAGGGTTCGAGTAAGAAAAGTGGGAAGGTGGCCATAAAGGAGGTCATAGAACTTCCTGTAAAAACTGTACTATTCACTATCACGTGTGCAGCAGGGAGTGTGAGTCCACATCAGGAATCTCGCACACAAGTGAACCTCGCAGCAGAGTGTATGGGAGGGACAATTTTTAACTGGTGTGATGCAGAGTTGTCCAATCTGAAAGAACAAGTGCACAAGTGTAGGGTTGGAAAGAACTCCCAATTCGGCGATGGGAGCATCCTGGTCACCTTCTTTTTGGCGAGGGTGCCATTACTGCGTCCACAGATATCTATGCGCCCCCGTCCACCTACCAAGCCATGGATGGCTCGATGGAGTGACTATGCTGGATGTCTCGAGGGACCTCAGCGGCTAGCCTTTGGTGAGGACTTCTTCTCCTGGATAGAGGAGCAGATAGTTATGATTGATGACTATCCCTACTTAGGGGTAGATTTCCGTGAGGACATCGACTTGGCACTGCCAGAGAATGATGGTTGGGACGAATCTGGTACGACCTTCATGGATATGTATTTTTTCCTTTTTGAATATTTAATTTTTATTACTTTTTTAGAATGTGTAAAAGATGTCTAATATATGTTCGCATGCATGTTGCAGACCGTGGACCACAGAGACCAGCTGGGTACTCGCCACTACGTCGTGGTGGTGTTGACCGTCAAGCCGTTCCTGACGAGGAGGAGGATGAAGACGAGGCAGGAGGTGTTCGGGACATTGAGAGGAACTTGCAGGGATTGACTCATGGCATCCTTGCTATGAGGATGGATGACGTTCCTTACCACCTCCAGCGGCATACTGTAGGTGTGCCTTGTCGTATTAGTCGACTTCTTCGCAAGGTGGTTCGAGCTATAGTATGTTACCACCAACAACAGGAGGAGTCCGATGAGGGACATGATAGGCCTCCTAGATCTCCATAGATGGTCTTTTGATCTTTCTGCGACATGTACACGATATGTAGCCTTTGAGGGCCAGTTTTGTATATGGGATTTGATCCCCAATTTTGTCTTTGACACAAACTTTATGTATTTTTGAAAAAACACTCTTATATACAGTGATATGGACCTATTTATGATCTAAAAATTTACAATGACTTGTGCATTTTATTTTTTATGATGTGTTTATGTGTGGGCAAGATGCCAATCCAAAATGTAATTAGCCAATGAATCAGCTATATAATTGAATTCTCTCGGTATGTGATGATATGTGATAAAATTAAATGACCGTTCCAAGAGGCGTACTCTTCGAAATAAACAAAGTAGTGTAGGATCGCGAACTGTGTAAACATGGTTTAGATGAGAAACCACGAGTTGGGAGTCTAAAAAGATCGATAAGGAGTCAATCCCGAGTGAAGCAACCTCTATCAAGAGACCAATGACTGCGTGGTACTCCGCGATATTATTGTTTGCAGGACCTAAACAAATGGCTCCTGAAGAAATCAACTCGCCAGTAGGGGAATAGATTACCCATGCTGCCGAAGTGAGATTCCGGGTATGTCGGCTTGCACCATCAGCGAATCCAAAGTAGGCAGACATCTGCGCATAAAGTCACGAGTCAAAGTAAGAGTGGATACATGAGGTCCACGCGCACACCAAAAAGAAAGCAAAAACAAACTAAGTACATTATGTACAACAAGTAACCCGTGTAGGGTAACCTCATGCGTAGAAACGTTTGAGGTATAGCCTGTTGCGGGGCCGTGCCAATGGCATACCATCACAATCGATTAGTTCATAGGCTCCTTTTTGTAAGACACATTTTACGATGAAGGGGCCGTACCACATAGATTCAAGTTTACTTTTTCCAAGCTTATCGTGCATCTGATCATATGTAAGTATGAGGTCACCCTCATTGAAGATCCGAGGTTGAACGGATTTTTCATATTGAGCTTTGACGCATTTTTTGTGAGCTTCATTAGCTAAAGCGGCGTCGCGACGGGTTTCATCTAGCTTAGCTAGGTATAGAAACCGTTCTTCTTCGGAAGTAGTGTGTGGAAGCAGCTCTATGGCTATCTTGAGTGATGGAATTTCACATTCAATCGGAAAGATAGCTTCTAGGCCATACACCAATTGGAATGGTGTTAACCCAGTAGCACTTTTCACTGAGGTTCGGTATGCCCACAGTGCTGAGAACAGAGCTGAGTGCCAATTGGATTTCTGGGTACCCACAATGCGCTGAATCATTCATTTCAGGACTTTGTTAATAGCTTCAACTTGGCCATTAGCTTGTGGGTAATACGGGGTTGATTTTTCATGGCGAAAACCTAGCTTGGCACTTAGTTCTTCGATCATATGGTTCCTGAAATGGGAACCGTGATCGGTCACAATAGACTGTGGGACACCGAATCTAGCTATAATATGATTGAATATGAATTGCGCTGCTGTTTTTCCATCTTCAGCATACGTAGGCATCGCTTCAGCCCATTTTGTAAAATAGTCGACAGCTACTATGACATAGCTATGCCCCCCGGCTGAAGTGGGCTTACAGTGCATGAAATCGATGCCCCATTTGGAAAAGGGGCCGACGACAATGACAGGATGGAGTGGAGCAGGATGCGAGCGTGTTTTGCTATGAAAGAATTGACATGGCGGACACTTCTTGACTGTTTCAATGCAGTCTTTGAAAATTGAGGGCCAGAAGTATCCCGCTCGCAGTATTTTCTGGGCCGTAGCCATCCCAGAGAGATGACCACCACATGCTCCAGCGTGGCAGTCATTGAGAACGCGTTCTGCCTCATCTAAGGTCAAACAACGTCGAAGGACGGTGTTGACACCATGCCGATATAGAGTATCGTTAACTATGAGGTAGTACTTTGCGTGATGTCGGATGCGTCGCCGTTCGTCGCGAGTGAGGTCGAGACAGAAGCGTTGGGTTTGGAGATATAAAAGAATATCCCCGTACCACGGATCAGACGTGCTAATGAGGAACAATGATTCATCGGGAAGAGAATCAATGGGCTCGGATTGCTCAGTAGCACGGGGCAAGTTACAAATTAACTCCGCGAAGACCAAAGACTTCTTGGACTTGGCCTTGACAAACTCCAAGTCAAACTCTTGAAGGATGACAATCCAACGAGAGTATTTGCCCCCAAGCACTTGACGTGTGAGGATGTAATACATTGGGTTGAAGTCGGCTATAACAGTGGTCCGACGGAGTAAGATGTAATGGCGGAATCTCTGGACAGCAAATACTGTTGCCAGAGCCAGTTTTTCAACATGTGAATAGCGGGTTTCGGAGTCAAGAAGACTCTTAATGAGATACTATACCACATGTTCTAAGCCGTTTTGGTCTTCCTGGACCAGAACCATACCAATGGTGGAAATCGAGGCTGCGAGATAGAGAATGTAGTCCCGTGTGTAATCGGGGGGTTGGATCACAGGATCTCTGGTTAAGGCTGCCTTTAGATTGTCAAAAGAGTGTTGGGCTTCGTCATCCCAGATGAAGGGAACATTCTTCTTGAGAAGCCGCATGTAGCCTTTTGTTATCTCAGACAGATTGCAGATAAAACGGCGTAGAAAGTTTGCATGCCCTTGCAAACATTGAAGTTCTGGAATATTGGTGGGTGAAGGCAGAGCTACGATAGCTGCTACCTTTGGGGGGTCTAGACGTATCCCGTCTTTGGAGACTATGAATCCCAACAGTTTTCGGGCTTCTACACAGAAGACGCACTTATGCGGGTTCAAACGTATATTGTAGCGACGACACCTTTCGAAAATGGCACTTAAGTGGTCTGGATGGTCTTCCCGGGTCCGAGAGTGAGCGGGAAGCTCATCAAGATATGGCTCTACAATATGTTTGATGTCATGAAATGCGTAAGACATCGCCCGTTGGAAAGTTGCCCCGGCATTTTTCAGGCCAAAAGGTAACTTTCGATATGCAAAGATCCCCCAAGGGCAGATAAAGGTCGTTTTGTGCTGGTCGGCTGGGAGGATATCGATCTGATTATAGCCAGAGAAGCCATCCATAAATGAAAAGATGACACTCCCGGCACAGTTATCGATGATCTGGTCGATGAACGGAGTTGGGTAGTTGTCCTTGGGACAAGCCTTGTTCAAATCACGGTAATCAACATAGACCCTAATCGTTCCCTGTTTCTTGGCTACGGGAACGATGTTGGATACCCATTCTGTCAATGGGACAGGATAGATAAAACCAGCACGCAAAAGTTTTTCAACTTCTGCTTTAATGGCGGCTGCCTTACGAGGATGGACGGGTCGAAGCTTTTGCCGAACAGGTCGGGCGCCAGGGAAAGTTGGAATTTCGTGGACGACGATTGAGGGGTCAATTCCTGGCATCTCTTCATAACTCCAAGCAAAAACATCGCGGAAAGTTTTAAAATAGGCACTATAGAACTCCGTTTCGAGGGGAGTACATGTTTTGCCAATGTGTACGTTTTCCACGATACCAGGCTTCACTGAAATATCGATGGGAGTGGTTGCCATAAGATTGGCCAAGTTTCCTTCTGAAAATACCTCGTCGAGGGAAGTGGGGAACTTGGTGTGAACCATCCCAAGTGAAGTACTGGGTTTTGTATCAGGCTCAAGTGGCTGAATAGTGGGGAATGAAGATCGATGATGAAAATCTCCCCATGGTGGCTCATCACCGCACATAACCTCCATGATTGATTCGTCAGTGGGAAAAATCAAGTTGAGAGGATCAAAAAATGGTGGGTGTGGATGAGTTTCAGCCGAGAGCTGTGCCACGGTGTGATTAGTAGAACAGTCAACCCAATCTATGGCTGATTGGATCGCGTCATATGCTGCAAGGTTTCTGTTCAAAGGCATGGAATTGCCATAGCTTTGAATCTGAGTGGGACTCGGAATCACCCATGAATCATCGGAAGGGGTGACATGCGATGAAATCATGTTGACTGGTTGAAGATGGGTTCCCAGCTCTAGAAAAACTCCAATGAGGGAAGAATCCTTCATGAGACCAACACCTACGTCTTGGAACCGGTACCGAGGTTGATCCAATAACGGGACGGTATTGGCGGAATTCGGATGGGAGTCTGGAATACAGTAATCTAGTTGATCAATAGTGACAATTTTCCCTTCATGAGGAAATTGTACAATCCGAAAGACTGTAGATGCTATGGCGGTCATGGCATAGAACCAGTTCCGACCAAGTGGGAGATTGTAATCCAAAGGTGCATCTACGACTTCGATGTGTATGGATACTGTTTTTCCCCCCAGTTCAACACCGATTGAGGGAATGAGTCCATATGGTTGAAAACCATGTCCATCAAACGCCCTGAGAGTAGTAGGAGAAGTTGTGACCTCGGGTGAGCCTAAGGCTCTCCAGCAGTTCAAAGACATAATCGACGTGGAAGCACCCTCATCTAACACAGTGCGATGGATGATATTTCCACGGATTTTTGTATGCACCTGGAAGGCTAACTGGTCAGAAAGCCTAGGTTTAGCGTGCTCCAAGTTAAACATGATGGAGTTTGAAGTATCTGGGTCCATTGCCCCTAGTGCTGAAAGTAGGGTTCTACGCTGCGTGGGGCAGTGTTGGAGAACCTCGAGAGTCGACATGGCGCAAGGTGCTTGAGCCCGATCCTCAATAATGTTGTAGTTTTGGGCAGCTCGCGCATTAGGATTGAATGTCTCCTTTCGAATAGTGCCCTTGGGTGGGCGTAGCACTGTGTCCGTCAGCGGTCTCTCGATATGGAGATGACCGGTAGGAGGGGGAATAGGAATCGGATCTTCAACGGGAGATTTGCCTTTGGCTATCTCCGATTTTTTGTTTGAACTTGGGGGGTTGTCATACGTCTTTGAACGAGTGGTGATATTAATCTCCTCATTACTTGTCATTAGGATTTCACGGTTTGTGGACGTCTCTCCGCGGGTGGGATTGGTCGGGTTGCCCCCTTGTGGGGTTTCTTGGGCAACCATCTGTTGTTGCTGTTGTGGGAAAGGGTCAGTTAACACTGCCGGGCGAGAGGATCCTTTAACGAACTTGTGCACCTCGTCCTTGTAGGGACAGTCACGCGTATAATGATCATCTTGAAAAATCAAGCAGGGAAACTTAGCTTTCCGACGTGGTTTCTGGTCATTTTGAGTGGGTTGTGGCTTGGGGTTCTCCTGCTGGTTTTTCTTAGGTTTACCACGATTGTTTTTCTTCTTTCCCCCGGATGGTTGTGACGTAGATTGGAATGCGTTCACTTCGGAGGAAACAGCAGGAGAAGTAGTTGTTTTTGAAACAGCCTGGGTAAAAGCGGGGGAAGCAGAAGCTTGTTGTCCCGTCGAGTTGGTAGCAAGCTGGGTCTTGACTGAACCGACAATACCATCAATGGGGGGTTCAGTAGTAGGCTTTGTTGGATCAGTGTGAACGCGGGAGGCATGTGGGAGAAGTTCATGTAAAGTACCAGATTGAGTATATACTAAATCCATGTACTATGCTGCCGAGATGGCTTGTTCTTCTGTAACCGGTCCGCGAATAGCGATATCTCTGGCTATGGGAGGCAAAAAGGATTTTGTAAACCAATCAGCAAGTAGTTGATCCGGAATAGGTGCCTTTATTATCCTGCGGCGTCTTAGCCACTCATGGATGTGATCCGAAATATGTGTAGAAGTGGTTTGACGCAGTGAAGTTAACAGTTCTGTTCCAGTCTCATACCGGATGGGGAGCTGGAAATGAGTCAGAAACTGCATAGCCAAAGTGTTGAAATCATGAAAAGAGTGTTGTGGCAGCTCGATGTACCATTTTGCTGCCGTTCCAGTAAGCGTACGTTGGAAGAGCCAAAGTCGGATGGAATCATCCATCAAGGAGTTGGATGAACACCAAAGATGGAAGGTCATCACGTGGTTCTTGGGGTCTTCCCCAGGTTTAGCATCGAACTTGGGAATGTCCGATGGTAGTTTGGCTGGAATAGGTGGCCAATGAGGTTCATGCCATATAGGATCGTTGATAAGCCTCGACAAATCAGGTAAGTCAAGTGTGGCCAAAAAGGGAAGTTGACGGTTGGTCTGCGGGTATGAGTAATAACCATGTGGTGCAGAGAACCCTGGAGGGCCCTGCATAGCATACTGCTGTGTGTTATACCCATATGTGTTTCCCGCGGGATACTGCTGGAAGTTCTGCGGATAGTAAGCCATCTGGTTAACTGGTTGATTATAGGCAACCAGTTGGTAAGTGTTCTGCTGAGTGGGTATGGTACCTTGAGGTTGTTGATACCCAGGAATGGTTGCTGTTCCTTGTTGGGGAAAAGTTCTTTGGAATTGTTGTGTTCCAGGGATGTTACCACTATATTGTGTAAGTGGAGGATTTCCCATAGTAGGGTTGGGGGGTGGCTGCGACGGTGGTGTCCATGGAAGGCTCATTCCTGCTTGAGGAGCGAGTGGAAATTGAAGTGATGGGTTCTATGGAGTTGTAGCAGCTGAAGGGTAAGGGAAGCCAGAATTCAAGTTGGGGGAAATCTGAGATTGCCCCCCAGCTTGGTTCCAGTTTACAAAAAGTGAGTACCCCCCACTCTGTGGGATTTGATGATCCCAAGAAGGAAGCATGGCTGACGGGGGAGGTTGAGAATGAGGTCCGGTTGGAATACCGGAATAAGGTTGCCCACTGCCAGGTGCGCTGTATGTACCGTACTGAGCAGATGCTGCTGGTTGGGATAGTTGTTGGATAGAACCAATAGGTTGTCCTCCAGCGGATGGGTTGGATGGCCCTATGAGAGGAGGCTGTTGAGTAGGAACGGGGTTCCCAACAAAAGGTTGTCCTCCAACTGGTTGGGTTGATGACCCTATGGGAGGAGGTTGTTGACCAACAATGGGGTTCCCAACAAAATGTTTCCCCCCAGCTGGTTGGGTTGATGGCCCACCAGGGAGGGTTTGTATGTTGGTGTTAGGGACCATTGCAGTCGGTTGTCCACTTCCTGAAATAGTGTAAATGGTAGCTGAAGGTGATCCTCCAGTCGAAACGGAAGATCCAGCAGTATGACTAGGTGTTCTTCCGCCGCTAGCCAAATATGATAATGTGGATTGGCAACCGGCGTCAAAAGTACCGATTTGCGGAGGAGGTCATCCATATATGACAGGTGAGGACGGAGAAAAAACTGGGTTATCCCTCATAGAATGAGCACCAAACATAGGTGATGACAGCAAGTGTGGGGAATTTAGCCCAGGGGTATTGGCATCGTCCATAACGTGTTCAATGATAGGAGGACCATCGAGAACTGGGTCCGAGTTCATATCCTGAAAAAGATTTTGGGGATCCGGCGGGAACCTAGGTATAGTAAAGTCCGTAGGTCCTAAGCCGTCTGCAAAGGAGTGATGAAACTCTGTGCTAGACGGGACATTGGGAACCCTATGGTCAGAAGGACGAGAAACGGGGGGGTATCTAAACACTGTCGAAAGTATTTGCTCTGTGCTGCGTCTAAATCATGTCGATGCTAACGGAGAGTTCGCTAGGCTAACCATACTAGACTGCATGGAAGCCATTGTCTCATGTCCCGGTGGGAGGTTGCGTAGATGTAAAGTACGAGGTACGTTGCTAGAAGAACTTGTTTCCTGAGGGTGAACACTGGGTGACGTAGTAATAACAGGCGGAAGTTCCGCCTGGGAAGTAATGAAGCCATAATCAGGTTCAAAAGGTGTGTCAGGGAGACGAGTATCTTCAATGATTTCAACGTATCCGCCTGGGACTGAAATTAAGCCAGGTATGTCTTGGTCGGACCCTTCTGTGGTGCCAATAGATCCGTCTGTATCATCGTGAAAAGTGTCTGATGGACGGGAAGTGTTGACATCCGGTAGAAGGATGACCTCTGGTCTAGTACTCTGGGTTGTGCTAGGTTCAGCTGCTGTAACTGTGTCCACTGTAACAGATAAAATCTGGAATGACAGTGGGTGAGGTGACAGTGGAAGTCTCAGACATGCTAGTGGTTGCAGAAGCTGCAATAGATTCTGAGACTGTGCTGTGTGTGGCAGTTACGGGCGTAACTGAAGATGTTGTACGTATCGGCGGTGGAATGTTGCCTCGACCAGCACTGCGGCTAGGAGGAGCAGGAATGCATGATGGAGGCGGACCAGAAGTCCGTGGCGGTGGTGGTGGTGGAGGGCTTAGGCCCTGTTGTCTTCGTGATCTTCGTGGTTGATCTGACATGATGACAGGAAAATGAAAATCGGGGGCAGTATCATAAACAAAGAACTCAAAAACTCTAATGCAGCCGAGTGTGCAGAAGAGGAGCTAGAAAAAGCAAGGCTCACAGGCCAAAAAAGCAAGCTCTAAAATCTATACTGAGACCGGTGTCTCAATAAGCAAGTTGATCAACAAAAATGGCCAGAATGCCAACAAGCAGTCCCTACAAAGAAAAATGACCCTCTACTAAGATGAGATACCAAGCAAACTCCTAACTAAGAGCTGGAGACCTCAACAAGTTGTATCCTTCGCAAGGTGATGAAATCCAAGTCGAACAATACAACATGAGATACCAATATAAGAAGGATATCCCTCTACCGAAAGGGATCTTGGGTAAAAGAGCCCTAGTAGAATAGATACTAAGCTACCTCGTTCATGACACGTCGGAAAAGGTTTTGGGCACTTTAGCCTTCCGAAGAAGACAACGATCGATGTTGCCTTAGGGCTAAGTGGAGTGCGGTATTCCACAGAGTCCGTCCGGTTCTCAATCTCGCGGCCGTTTAACCCCTGAAAGTTAGAAACAGTCAGGAGGCCCCTCCACAAACTAGCTGTGACCGTGTCAATAAGTACTAGAGGATTTTAGTTCCCTAAAGACAACGACTATGTCTCAGATGAAAATGACAAGGGGGAATTATTTTGATGCCTATCCCCGGTGTCCTACCTAACTACCAAATTCTTTTGATTTCCTCAAGTGAGGTTAAAGTTGGTTTGATTAGGGTGATTAATTTTAGTGGCTGTCTTACTCAATCAGGTAGTGGACGTGAAACTTGATGGTGTTATGACGACTCAAACCATGCAAATGAGAATGAATAAAAAATAAGCCTTTGTCTTGGATGAAATCTAGCTAAGGAAGGGAGAGAGTTCTTCGATCAAATATGCATGAAATTTTTCACAAGCAAACATCAAAGAAAGAGATTTTTTCTTTTTGATTTATAAACAAAGCCAAACTGAAGTAAACACTCTTTTCAATGCACCGATTCTACAATCTACAATGCTTCTACAATGAGAATTTATGTGGCAAAATCAATGGTGCATTTCCCTATGCAAAATACTACTAGACTTTTTCAATTTAAACAACAAAATTGCTCTCAAATGATAACTTTTTGATTACTGAAAATGATAGAAATAATATGACTGTAAAAGCTACAGGGTTCAGTAATAGAGAACAGTGGTGTTGAGTTGGTTATGGTGAAAAAGATCAAGTGAATGCAATCAATACTGGAAAAATGACCAATATTTCAAAAATGCCACTAATTCAATCAACAATCAAGCTCACAAACTGGGTAATAAGTACACCATGCAGACTGGAAATTGACCAGGATGTTAACAGGCAACAATAGATACTACCTAAGGCAGAGAGAGACTCAGGAAACCAAGCAAAGATAAAAAATTTAAAAACTTGCAGACACTACCGCGGGTAAAGGTCTGACTGGAGCGCGGCACTGTGACAGTACCGCTCTGGTACTAAGGAAGAGAACGCAGTACTACCGCGCTGGAGGCAGTTCAGGGGGCGCGGTACTGTGACAAGGTAAGGAAAAAGCGCAACTTGAGAAAAAAAAATAAAATTTTCAGGGTTGTTGCTGACCCAGGGGACTCAGTGATCAAACAGGGAGAATAATACAGTGAGGAGGGGTGAATAAAGGTAAAAAAGGACCAAGATTCAAACTGGTTTGAAGTGCAACAAAAACTCACAATCAAAAGATAAATGACAGTGAACTGAATCAATCAAGCAGTAATCAAAACCAGCGGAGTCGCCATTCTTGTTATGTAGAATTTTGTCCTACGGATAAGCCAAAACTCTCTTAACTTTAAAGCAGGCTTTAAACTAACTCTAAAGCAAGAAACAAGTCGAAACAAATGCTACCTTGAAATTCCTGAATTGACTTTTACAGCAAGATTAAATGTATTTAGATACGATGAGAGATGATACACACCTTTCAACTGACGTTTGTCCCGCTTCTAGCTCTTGATCCAAAGCTCCAATGTAGAAACTGTTAAGACCACTCAAAGAACAAACATGCAAACTTCCAAATACCTTAAATATAAATGTCAGATTCAAATCCAGATTAGATACATTTCATGCTAAGAACTTATACTAAAACACATGAAATGGGAAAGACAAGACAAGTTATCTTATTACAACTTGAAGAATGCTTACATAGGTTGCTTGATGCCCAAGCCAATCCTTCAGCTCCAAGTGTCTTCTTCTCTAGCTATCTCCACAATGCTGCAAGATCATAAGTTGGGTACTTCAAGAGTCCTCCCCCTTCCCCATGGAATGCCTCTCTTTTATAGTGAATGGTGAGGTTAACCAACAAGAGAGATGGGTGGATCTAGGGAGAGATAAGTGGATCAGGGTTTCTAATCGAAGGAAATGAGTTGAGATCGAATCAGGGACCCCAATCTTCCATTATCTTCGAAAATCCAAAATCCCACAAGCCAAGGGAAAAAGGATAATAAAAGAGTACCGCGCCCTGCAATCTTAGCACAACGCGGTACTGCCGCGTTTTGTGGAAACATCATAGCGCGGTAGTGTGGATTACCGCTTTCTGGTAGCTTAGCAAGGCGCGGTAGTGTAAGTAAATAAAGTCAAATGGGGTCTCAGTTGGGTCAGAACTTGTCAGGGTAGATTTACCTTCAAAGTTCATTCATCTTCTGGGTGGTTCAAACAGCAGGGGAAGTGTCGTCAACTCTATTTGTGGTGGAGATGCAACACTGTGGAATATAGAGGTATAACATCAGTCCCCCATCCTTACATGTCTTACGGACACGGAGGGAAACTTGTCCAACATTGAGCCAACCACCCCGGTAGACATCTCAGTGAAACCTGGTATAGTGGAACATATTCGCATAGGCCAGAAGTGTTCCCCTGAAGAAATCGATGTTAGCACGGCCTTGTTCAAGCAATTTCGAGACGTGTTTGCTTGGTCCTATGAGGAGATGCCTGGGATAGATCCCGCAATTGTTTCTCATGAAATAAAAACCTATCCTGACATCAAATATGTACGTCAAAAGTTTCAACCGGTACACCCTTGGAATACTGCGGCAATAAAGGCAGAAATTGAAAATCTCTTAAAGGTTGGTTTTATTTATCCTGTCCCAAATATCATTCCTGTGAACAAAAAGCAGGGCACCATTCGCGTCTGTGTTGATTATCGGGAACTTAATCGGGCTTGTCCAAAAGACAACTACCCGACCCCCTTCATCGAACAGATCATCGACAACTGTGCCGAAAGCATCATCTTCTCATTCATGGATGGCTTTTCTGGTTACAACCAAATTGAGATCAACCCGACCGACCAACATAAGACGACTTTCATCTGCCCATGGGGTACATTCGCTTATCGCAAGCTCCCATTTGGCCTTAAAAATGCTGGCACCATGTTTCAGCGAGCTATGTCGTATGCCTTCCACGATATCAAGGACTTTGTGGAACCCTACTTGGACGATCTCCCTGCTCATTCAAAGCAGCGCGAGTTCCACATTGATCATCTGACGGCCATTTTCCTCAGATGTAGACGGTACAATATTCTTCTGAATCCTCACAAGTGTATCTTTTGCGTTGAGTCCGGACGCCTCTTATGATTTATCGTTTCGAAGGATGGGATCCGCATTGATCCCTTAAAGGTGGAGGCCATCATCTTCCTATCACCCCCGACTGATGTTACGGACCTTCAAAGTCTCCAAGGGAAGGCAACTTACTTAAGACGTTTTGTTTGTAATTTCGCGGAGAAGACTCAGGGCTATATGAGACTGCTTAAGAAGGAGGTCCCGTTCATTTGGGACGATCAAGCTCAAAAATCCTTCGACAGTATCAAACATGCCATCACGCATGCCCCCATGCTCCAACTGCCTAATTATTATCAAGATTACATTTTATATCTCGCCGCTTCTACTACCACTATCGCCATGGTTTTGGTACAGGAGGATCAAAACGCTCAGGAACATGTAATATACTATGCAAGTAAGGGTCTAGTTGATGCTGAAACTAGATATTCAGATGTCGAAAAACTTGCTTTCGCGGCAGTCATTGCCGTCCAAAAGTTCCGTCATTACATCTTGCTCCGCACCACCACCATCATCGCCGACTCGAACCCCATGTACCACGCACTGACACGTCAGGTGCTTGGGGGAAAGTATTCACGCTGGATCGTGATACTGCAAGAATTCGATCTTCTTTTCGAGAAAGCCAAGTCTAAGAAATCTTTGGTGTTTGCCGAGCTCATTTGCGACCTTCCCCGTCCCGATGCAGAAGTTGAGCATAATGACTCATTTTCGGATGAATCATTGTTTCTCATCAGTACGACTGATCCGTGGTATGGAGATATCTTGTTTTATATTTAAACCCAACGCTTCAACCCTCAACTCTCTCACGACGACCGTCGTAAGATTCGTCACCATGCAAAGTATTATTTAATCATTAATGATACTTTGTATCATCGTGGCGTCGATTCAATCCTTCGATGTTGTCTCACTCATGATGAGGCTGAACGCGTTCTGAATGACTGTCACGCTGGGGCATGTGGCGGTCATCTCTTTGGGATGGATACAACCCAGAATATTTTGCGCGCAGGATATTACTGGCCTACTATCTTCAAATATTGTATTGAGTCCGTTAAAAAATGTCCTCCTTGCCAACACTTCCACACGAAGAAGCACACTCATCCCGCCCCACTACATCCGGTTATTGCCGTTGGCCCATTTGCAAAACAAGGCATCGATTTTATGCACTGTAAGCCTATCTCGACCGGGGGGCATAGTTACATCATCGTAGCTGTGGATTACTTCAAAAAGTGGGCCAAGGCTATGCCTACATACCAAAACGATGGCAAAACCGCCGCACTCTTCATGTTTAATCATGTAATAGCACGGTTTGGAGTTCTGCAGGCCATAGTTACCGATCATGGTTCTCACTTTCAGAACCATATGGTTGATGAATTGAGCGATAGGTTGGGTTTTCGCCATGAAAACTCGACACCCTACTACCCGCAATCCAATGGACAGGTCGAGGAAATTAACAAGGTCTTGAAAACTATGATCCAGAGGATGGTAGGGACACAAAAGTCTAACTGGCATAATATGCTATTTTCAACATTATGGGCCTACCGAACTACCGTTAAAACCGCCACAGGTTTCACTCCCTTCCAATTGGTATATGGAGTGGAGGTTGTCTTACCGATAGAGTGCGAAATTCCGTCGTTACAGCTCGCGGTCGAACATCTTCCTAACACTACTACTGAGGAAGAATGTCTCTTGCACTTAGCAAAACTCGACGAGTCTCGCGGAAATTCCACTCTTGCTAATGAAACACATAAGAAACGCATCAAATCCCAGTACGATAAGTCGGTTGAACCTCGTATCTTTAACGAGGGTGATCTGGTTCTCACTTATGACCAGAAGCACGATAAAATAGGAGTAGGGATGTTCGAGTCCATGTGGCATGGACCCTACGTTATAAAATGTGTGTTGGAGAAAGGTGCTTACGAGCTTGAAGATTATGACGGAATCCATATAGGTGAACCCCGCAATGGGCTTTACCTGAAGAGATACTACGCTTGATCTCTCATACATAGACTTGCTTGTATATACTGTACATGACGTGTTTTTGTGTGGTGTGACGCATTTCTTTTTCGAGTGTCTTTCGATCTTGTTTCCGCTTCTTATACCATGTTCTGTCTGCGTGTGCAGATGGCAACGTGCTATGGATTCGCAGACTGCGCCAGCCGGCATACCTGTCACCTTGCTTCGGCAGCCTAGGTACTATATTCCCCAACATGTGAGCTCATTAGCTCAGGAGGAAGTTGCCTAGGGTTTGCGACCAACAATGCCGTAGAATATCAGGCAGTAATCGGAACCCTAGCTAATGCCATTTCCTTGGGTATGAACCACATTGACATCCACATGGATTCTCAATTAGTGGTTTCCCATCTTAACCGGGTCTACGCCATCCGTGATCCCACCTTACTCTGTCTCTTCAAACGAGTACGTATCCTAGAAAGGTCATTTGAATCCGTTCAATACCTGCACATTCCACGAGAGTTAAACACAGTTGCTGACTCGATGGCCAACTTCATTTTTGATTGGTTCATCGCACACACATAATATCCATAATATGTAAAAGAATTCACAACATGTAAATATAATGTACAGAAGCAAACATAAGAACAAGATCACATCACTAATCATTTGAAGAACACATAATGTATAAATCGCCGATAATGTATATATATATAAATCGCTCAAAAGTAGTGCTGGTACAAAATCTGAAGCACGATGGCTTTCAGTGAGTCTCTACAAAAATCTGAAGCATCATAGCTTTCAGTAAGTACAAAATCTGAGGCCTCTAAGCTCTCATACAAGTATAGTAGTGTCATCAGGCCTAACGCCTGACCCGTACACCCCTAGCTCGAACGACACGTTGCCGCTGGGTGAGAAAACAGTCCACGGTCCGAGCCACCTTACGGAGCAAGGTGTTGAAGCGCACAGACGCTCCAACCCCAAATCTCTGCATAGGCCTCGGTAAGTCATCGATAGTCGGCTCTAGTACCTCCACAATCAGCTTGGATAGGTTCATGTACACCTCCTCCATCTCCTCGATGACGGCATGAGCACCTGCAGGAACGTCTGCCTCCCCACCTCTGTCTCTCCTCTCCAGAAGGGAGAGACCTACTGGTCGCACGGGACCCACATCTGCACACACATATTACATACTTGTCAGCACTACGTCAAAAAAAAATGATATAATATACAAAACTAAAAATACAAGGGTTTTGTTCTTACCGATATCACCCCATGCTGCACCCTCTGGCAGCACCAAGTCGGGATCCTCTCGAAAGTCCCTGCCATCATATGGAAAGTCCTCGATCATAAGTAACTGGCCTTCCAGCCAGCTAAAGAACTCGGGACCAAAACTGATGATGGGACCCCCACCATGGTGGGTCATCACCTCTGCCCACCTGAGCATGTGAGGATCTCTCATATCCCTGTCATCCAGTACCACCTGCGGGTGCAAGAGAGGAACCCGCTCCAAGAGGAACGATACTATGATCGATCCGTATCCAAACTGCTTGAGCTCCCCGTGCCGACACTTGGTTAGCTGAGCTCGGATGTTGGCGAGGAGACCCTTGCACCAGTTGAAAACCATGAGGGACATACAATCCTCCGCATACAACATCTGAGTCCGAGTAGCTGTATGTGGAGCTTGGCTACCCGCCACCCTAGTAATAGTGAGCAGTATGGTCCGCAGTGGACGACTCACCACATCTCTGATGAGTATCTTCCCACTGGAAGGACGAGAAATAGCTATGCAGTGATGCGACACAATTTCCTCAACTGTACGATCACTGGCCCATGTCCCAGTGAGTTGTATAGTGTCCCCTCTTCGGGACAAACCAATCAGAAAGTAGATATCCTCAATGTCAATTGTGAGGATATGCTCACCTATCACAAAGTATTGTTGGGCCGCATCCCAACTCTGGAGCATGTGTGTCAGGAACGGGATCCGGGCTCTCATCCCTTGTATCTCGAAGAATTTGAGCAACCCACAGTTTCTCAAAGCTTCCACACATTGTGGATCGTTTGCAGCTTACTCATCTTCCACTTCATGTTCTCTCTCTCGCCACTCCAATACCATTTTTGGTTGCTAGTAACCTGCCAAAATGGGCAATTAAACCCTATTAGGACCTTCCTCAACATTCACAAGCTCATTTTTTGGATTAGTTTTTGTGTTTGGGATTTGGGTTTTGCCGTCGAGGTACAGCGCGACATCGTCGCAGGTCTCGTTTTTTAGGCTTGCGACGACCCGGACTCGTCGCAAGTCCCGAAAGGGCCACTTGCGAGGAGTCGAGGGCACAATGGCCCATCCACAAACCACCCAAAAACTCTGTAACATCCCCTTCTCCATAGCACAACAAGGAAGGAAACGTTAACAACATACCGGGCTTATGGCAATCTTAGCCCCAATATTTCGCACATAAATTCCTAACATTTTTAAAACTTATGTATGCAGATTCCATTCAATATAAACACAGCGGAAATAACAATACATATGCACACAGTTTTATCATGCATTCAACATATAAACAACAATCATTATTTAAAATGCTTGCAGGGCATAGAATTAACATCAAGAATACTTATCTCGAATTAGAATGGTCCAAACGACTGGCTACGTGAGAGCAACGTTCCACCCAACCATAGATCTCTGTCCAGCCTGTATTCTTTCAGCTGAGAGATCACCCCCGAGCTGGGCTGTGTATCCACTAAGGAGGAACTAGATGGCTGACTCACAGTCAGGGTTTCACTCAAACAGCCATGCTAAGCCAACACACGGTTGGGTTTCTCAAGCATGTAATAGGAGACAGAGGAGGATGCTAGTCCACTAAGCTCAATCCCAGAGCCACATACTCTTCAAGCTAGACTCAGCAATCCCATCCTCTGCTCATACATCCACAACTGGATTTCTCACAACTCTGTCACAAACAAACAACCCCAAATCCGTCACTGATTTTCTGGGCCATTAAAACTGGGTTTTTCCATGGCTTTTGGGGTAGCTATTGCTCCCAAATTCGCCCCAAGGTTCCTACCAATGGATCCCCCATTGGATTTCTCTGTCCAATACCAAATCGGGACGTTTTTGGCTTCCCAAAACGTGGGTTTCCTTCAAGTCGCGATTTCTGGTTTTCTCCTTGCTGGGAGCTCATTTTTTTGGGTGGGCAAGGCTGTCCCATACTTCCACAATGGAATGGGGATAAGGATGGAGCAACCCCCAAGATGTAGAGTGACTTGTGGGACAAGTCAAAATAGCCCATGCCTTCCCATACGAATTTCAGGGCTGCCCATACTCCATCAAAGTCATGGGCTGAAATCTCAACCACTTCCTTACAATTGGCAATAATGTCACCTAAGGAAGTCAATGGGTTCACATAAAGACAAATGGCAACCTATGGGTCACTCCCATAGCCCCCTCACCACTCCCTAGTGGATACACGTGGCCCCTTCTCATTCGTTGCCTCCGTAGCCAGTTTTGGACATTTTATATTGCCTGATGTTTAATTTACATCCTATTACAATTTCCATGGCTTAAGAGCACATGGTATCAAAATATCAAATACTTGCCCTTAAATAAAATTCGGCTTTCACTAGCGGGGCCTTGGCCTTGAGCTCCACGTTAGGAAAACATACATCACATGTACACGTATTTACATTAAAGGCTATTATATCCTAAGGGTCGAATTGGGGGTATTACATTCCCCTCCCCCTTAGAACAACACCGTCCTCGGTGTTCCAAGACCTAGGCATATATATACAATTTACATATATCCAAAACTTCAAAACTTTGCAGATCTGCCCTGCATTCTATCCTTTACTTTGAACTTTCAGGACCAAGTCCTTTGATCTTCATGAGCTGCTCCTGCTGATTCGGATCTTCCAGCTCGTCCACAAGTCTGAAAACTTTATGGCTGCTACCTTTTTGAGGTTCTCTTGTTGGGCAATTGCGGAGGCAATGATCCCCTCCACATTTCCAACACTTCACTGGTTGCTTCATCTTTACCTGCTCGATTTCCTTTGAGTCTTCCCACCTGGAGCGTTTCTTAATCGGACGATTGGATGAATGCTTCATCATTGATCCACTTTTCTCTCCTTTGCTGATTGCTTTCACAATGCTTTTTACCTCTTTCTGCAAACGAAGAGTGTCCTGCAAGACCTTTTGGTTCATCTCGTTCTGCTGCTTTTGCATCTTGAGCATCTCTCCAAGATTTTCTTGGGTCTTGGCAATTGTTTGAAGAAGACCTCCAGCCAATTCCAATAGCCCTTGGTCTGCTGCCATGGTCAATGGAAACAACTGACCACACTTTGCTCACTAGCAACACTTGCCTGCACCGGCTGCAACCAATCGATTCAATTTCCGCCTGTGAAATTTATCATTACAATTCTCGTTAGGCCAAGCATAACCCAAACATTAAAAATCATTCAATGGTTTATTCCCAGTTGACATGGATAGTCCATGCTTTACTCATGAGACTCCCACACATTTTATGCTTGCCCCAACATACACATGAATCCCTTCATGTTCATCCATTCACAAGAAATTCATTAATTAGCATTCACAATTCACTTTAATCAAATAAACACACTTTTAATTTCAGTCATGCATGCATTCAGCAATTTTCTAATTTTATAAATGCATCAAAAAAAAGGAAAGAGAGGGAGCAGTAAGAGTTTCTCCTCTTAGTCTTGTTCCATTCTGGAACCCACACCACCACTGCGGTTTTCATGCTCCTGTCCTCTTTCACTTCAACGTGAATGCTTGACCTGCCCTTCTTGGCTAAGACACGTAGTGTCTATGGTCTATTCCAGATCTCTCAACCATGGAGTTCCTCCACTTGGTTGGTCTAACTCCTAGCTGCTAGGATTCACACAGTTCCACTAGCCCCATCTTTCATTACTGCTCATGCTGAGCTCTTTAGGGTGGTTACATGTCCACATGCATCCTTAAGATGCCTTCATAGTCATTGCTTCCAGCAATACCTACACTCAAACATTGAATTAATTCACATGTTTAGTTTATTTTCATAGGAAACCATAACCGAATCATACACACATGTATATTCATAAGCAAGAAATTACACAATAACCAAATACTTATCTGCACTAGCTGTCTTCACTTTATTCCATAGGGTCCTTCTTCGCTTTACAAGCCTTGGAATCGCCTATGGATTTGGGTGTTTGGCCAGCGCGCAGGCTGCCCCTCAACATCTAACAGTCTTGTATGTTTGTCCAGCACGCAGGCTGCTCCAAATCATCAAGCATCTCGCATGTTTGGCCAGCACGCAGGCTGATCCAAATCATCAACAATCTCGCATGTTTGGCCAGCACGCAGGCTGATCCAAACCATCAACAATCTCGCATGTTTGGCCAGCACGCAGGCTGATCCAAATCATCAATAATCTCGCATGTTTGGCCAGCACGCAGGCTGATCCAAATCATCAATAATCTTGCTCAACCAACCACTTTCTGGATTTACCAAGCAACTTTTAGTTCTTTCAGGGTCCTTGCTTCCTGTATTGACCAAGGTTTCCAACAAAGAAACAATAATGCATCAGCTCACTGTTACAAGCTTTATGCTTGAAACCTTCATTATTTCAAATAAGAAATGAATGAAAATGAATACTTATCTGTACTGTGCATTTCCTCTCTGGTCCACAGGGTCCTGCTTTTACTTTATAAGCCTTGGGATCCTCCTGTGGACTAAGATGTTTGGCCAGCACGCGGGCTGTTCCAAATCATCAAATAATTAATGCCCTACCAGTACACCTTCACGCCGACTGGGTTTACCAAGCATTTGGTGGTGCCCAACCAGTCCCATACCTGGTTGGCCCTCTCCATTGCCGAGCCAGCACATACGTCTGGGTCATCGACCAATGGAAGGTAACTGCGCCACCGACCATTACAGGTCAAGGCTCCACTACTCTTGCCTTAGGCTTGCATCAGCCTTTCACGGTATCACAATCCCTCAATGCGCATAACAATTCTTCACCCACACAAGGGTGGTACTTCTTCTCTTATGTAAGCCGGCGGTTCCATTTAGGAATTCTTTAGGTAACTTTCTTAACTGCAGGCTATCATGGCCCCATGATACCCACTCACCCTATGCAAGGGTTACCACTGCTTATACAGTCTTCTTGAGTACTATTTTCTTCACCTTTCTCTTTAATGTGCAGCACTGAGTTTCATATGTATAATCTGACAACACAAAATGGATAGCGAGCTCATTAGTATCGCTGCCCTAGAATTGTAAACATATTTCATAACATTCACTATCCAACCTTGAAACACCAGGAATGCGTCCATTCCCTTGAGGCGTAGTCAATATTGGCGTCCCTAACATAACTCAGCACCAGAAAGGCGTGCACTCCTTACTGATGTGAACTATGAAGGTCCTAAGCATACTTCAAGCAGTCTTTCATGATGGAAATAAAATCAAAACATGCTCTGTATATTAACTCTAATAGTTAGATATATATATATATATATATCATTCAGGGTTTATGGAAAACTTATCCATTTTGCCGATGATATTTCTCTTCTTTAATGAGGAATGGAGGCTCCTTCTCTGAGTTGATAGTCCCTCGGTTGGCCATCCCAATTCCTTTTGATGTTACATATCCTTCATATGTCTTACTGACATAACCTTTACCATCTCACTCATATTGTTTACCAATCATGCAGTGCAGATGAAACATTAATAATGTCTTATGGCATTCCACCTGGAACCCATTTTCAAATCATGGAATCCCTTCCCATGAAGTTTGACTTCTGCAGGACCTCTCCCATGGTCTTCCTGCAATGTGTCTTCCTGGCACACTTATTAAACAGCCAAACAGTCAACAACATTTAGCAATACAATTTCAAATCCGATTGCTCCATAACCAATCCATGGCGCTAATAATTAAATTCAGTATGCATTTGCAACTCTGTCTACTACAGAAATTGGTTTTCTTATCCATGAGGCTATCCTCATATTGTTTGGCTCTTGTAAGTGACACCACTCTACCCGTTATGGTCTTATGCCTGCTGCCATACATGAGCATCCACTTACAGCATGTCCTCCTGACACATTTTCATATAAGCCAAACAGTCATTAGCAATTATTAGTAAAATTTCAAATCCGAAACATTTACAAATCTGATATTTACAACTGTTTTTACTAACAGAACTTAGAGCTCTCAGCCATGAGAACCTTCTCATAACCTTTGGCTTCTACATGTGGTAGATCCCGGTCTCTACTATGGACTTATCCTCACAGCCATATGTAAGACCTTCCTACCGGAAACTAAAACTTCAATCAGCCAAACATGTCATGAGTATCTATGCATATTATCATTTCATTGCCACAACAATTACTGAGGTGA
The DNA here is from genome assembly GCA_027924585.1 of Larix kaempferi. Lineage (NCBI taxonomy): Eukaryota > Viridiplantae > Streptophyta > Pinopsida > Pinales > Pinaceae > Larix > Larix kaempferi. The sequence continues at coordinate 6,616,448 of BSBM01000020.1, read as the reverse complement.
TCTCAGAATTATAATGCTCAATAATTCAAACACCTTCAGCTGTTACATTTGAAATGCAATGAAATATATATATACACTTCTATATATGCATCCTTATCACAATATAATTTTCAAGACATAGTCACACTATCCATGCAGCTTAACTAAATCATAAATGCTCATTATTCCACAGTCATATCATTCATACAACTCTGTCCTTCCACAGAACATTCTAGCAGCCCATCGGTCATGATTGGGCTCTTCATGCACTTGCTATTCTGCATTCACAACAACTCATGAAATGATCCTAGAATTATCATTAATTCGTCATTTCATTCATTATTTATTTTGCAATAACATATGCATCATCCCTATGCATTCATACAATGCATCACAAGATTTATAAAATCTCTTAATGCTCATCTACTTAATGCTACCTTGCATTGTTTCATGGGTACTATGAATTCAAGCATATTATGATCGAGACATGACTATTTCATATAACTTGTATTACCATAATCAGGATCACCAATCCTCACTTGCCTTGGTTATTAAGCACATAACCAACATACACATGGAATTATATAAATTCATATGAATGCATTGATATTTCTAAACAGTCATAGGGTGTAAGGATCATTTCCTTTACTTAACCATACCTCACCAAGCTTGGTAGGTAAACAGTCCCAATCGATATTCAATATCACATGCCAATTAACTCAACATAGCTCAAACATAGTTGAAGAGATCTTACCAAATCTTCTTTCAACATTCATGCAATTTGGCACCAATAATCATTACCTGCATGGCTACCATTAACATCGCCTGATGTTACCTGATCAGTTGGCCTCTCACCAAAGCTGCTCAGCCCTTTTTCCAGCTTTATGATCATAGATTTGTTGGCTTCATGCAACAACATCCCCAACATGTTTAGCCATGCTCTTTGTTATCTTTGGTCCTACAACCAATACCAACATCAATAGTGATTATCAACCACAATATTCTCCATTGCATATGCAGACTTCATTCTTTTACCAATATGCAATATCTCATTCATGCACAAGCATTTCCATATGCACTATGCAATGTTTGTTAAGATGTTATCTAGTGCATATACATCTATGTAATCCCTTACATTTTTAACATTTTTCCAAAATTCCAAATTTTGGGCCAAAAACGGCTATCTCCCAAACGGTGCATTTCTGGAAAATCTTCGTCTAACGGAAGTTGTCCGTCTTAATGAGAATATGAAATGTCTAGTTCAGTAAAATTTCTGATTCCCACATCTAGGGTCACTTTTACTGCCCACAAGCTTTTCAAAATCCCGAAAAAGTGGCCCGGAACAGTGCTTTTTGGCCTTCTTGCTCACCCCGACTCCACATCCTTTGGAGTTGGGTTCCAAGATTCGGAACTTAACATTGTGCCTGCTTCATGACTGCCTCGTATCAATTTTAGCTTAAACCGGCCTTCTGTCAAGCCTCGGGACTCTGTCCTTCAAAAGTCACTATTATCCATTTTCTGTCAAATCGGAGTGTAATGGGCTACAGGTCTTCACTGGTCTTTTCATGGCCCTCGTCAATGGCCTCCGAGCCCCACAGGAATCATCGCGTTCTGAGTTCGGATGCTCCTGCTATCAAAAAACCAAGTTTTAGCCACTTTACTTTTTTTTTTTTTTTTTTTTTTTTTTTTTTTTTTTTTTTTGGTCGGGCCGGTTCAGCGAACGCTCCCGCAACTGGGGCGGTTCACCGAATGCTTCCGCAATGCGGAGCAGTTCAGCGAACGCTTCCGCAATGGCGGAGCGATTCGCTGAATTCTCCAGCAACTGCGGAGCCATTCGGCGAAGGCTTCCGCCGTTTCGGAAGACTTTCCCGAATCCTCCCGCGATTTCGGAGCCCTTCGCGGAATCCTTCCGCCGTTTCGGAACCACTCGCCGAAGTCTTCCGCCGTTGCGGAACGATTCGGCGAAGTCTTCCGCCGTTGCGGAACGATTCGGCGAAGTCTTCCGCCGTTGCGGAACGATTCGGCGAAGTCTTCCGCCGTTGCGGAACGATTCGGCGAAGTCTTCCGCCGTTTCGGAACGATTCGGCGAAGTCTTCCGCCGTTGCGGAACGATTCGCCGAAGTCTTCCGCAATTTCGGAACGACTCGCCGAACTCTTCCGCGTTGCGGAACGATTCACGGAATCCATCCGAAATTTCGGAAGAGAATTCCTTCCGCAATTTCGGAAGAGAATTCCTTCCGCAAAAGTTTCCGTTCGACGCCGACACTTAGAAAATTTTTCACAAAAACGAATTTTTCTCCGCTGTTTCGGAGCGGTTCACTGAATTCTTCCGCTGTTTCGGAGCGGTTCGCGGAATCCTTCCGAAATTTCGGAAGAGAATTGCTTCCGCAATTTCGCAAGAGAATTCCTTCCGCAATTTCGGAAGAGAATTCCTTCCGAAAAACTTCCCTTCGCAAATTTTCGGAAAAATTCTCGGAACGCTTCCGAAATTTCGGAACGATTCGCCGAATGCTTCCGCTGTTTCGGAAGGCATTCGGGAATTCCTTCCGAAACAGTCTTAAACGGATTTTTCAAACAGACTTAGTAAAATTCAAAATCTTTTATCATTCGACAATCCAACCAATGGATTTACAATTCAATCTCTGTACACACACACAAAATTCAAAATTCAAAATGCATGTACACACAAAATGCATTTCTGTGAAGGGTCCAACAGCCGTAGGGTTGAACCTAGAGCTCTGATACCACTCTGTAACATCCCCTTCTCCATAGCACAACAAGGAAGGAAACGTTAACAACATACCGGGCTTATGGCAATCTTAGCCCCAATATTTCGCACATAAATTCCTAACATTTTTAAAACTTATGTATGCAGATTCCATTCAATATAAACACAGCGGAAATAACAATACATATGCACACAGTTTTATCATGCATTCAACATATAAACAACAATCATTATTTAAAATGCTTGCAGGGCATAGAATTAACATCAAGAATACTTATCTCGAATTAGAATGGTCCAAACGACTGGCTACGTGAGAGCAACGTTCCACCCAACCATAGATCTCTGTCCAGCCTGTATTCTTTCAGCTGAGAGATCACCCCCGAGCTGGGCTGTGTATCCACTAAGGAGGAACTAGATGGCTGACTCACAGTCAGGGTTTCACTCAAACAGCCATGCTAAGCCAACACACGGTTGGGTTTCTCAAGCATGTAATAGGAGACAGAGGAGGATGCTAGTCCACTAAGCTCAATCCCAGAGCCACATACTCTTCAAGCTAGACTCAGCAATCCCATCCTCTGCTCATACATCCACAACTGGATTTCTCACAACTCTGTCACAAACAAACAACCCCAAATCCGTCACTGATTTTCTGGGCCATTAAAACTGGGTTTTTCCATGGCTTTTGGGGTAGCTATTGCTCCCAAATTCGCCCCAAGGTTCCTACCAATGGATCCCCCATTGGATTTCTCTGTCCAATACCAAATCGGGACGTTTTTGGCTTCCCAAAACGTGGGTTTCCTTCAAGTCGCGATTTCTGGTTTTCTCCTTGCTGGGAGCTCATTTTTTTGGGTGGGCAAGGCTGTCCCATACTTCCACAATGGAATGGGGATAAGGATGGAGCAACCCCCAAGATGTAGAGTGACTTGTGGGACAAGTCAAAATAGCCCATGCCTTCCCATACGAATTTCAGGGCTGCCCATACTCCATCAAAGTCATGGGCTGAAATCTCAACCACTTCCTTACAATTGGCAATAATGTCACCTAAGGAAGTCAATGGGTTCACATAAAGACAAATGGCAACCTATGGGTCACTCCCATAGCCCCCTCACCACTCCCTAGTGGATACACGTGGCCCCTTCTCATTCGTTGCCTCCGTAGCCAGTTTTGGACATTTTATATTGCCTGATGTTTAATTTACATCCTATTACAATTTCCATGGCTTAAGAGCACATGGTATCAAAATATCAAATACTTGCCCTTAAATAAAATTCGGCTTTCACTAGCGGGGCCTTGGCCTTGAGCTCCACGTTAGGAAAACATACATCACATGTACACGTATTTACATTAAAGGCTATTATATCCTAAGGGTCGAATTGGGGGTATTACAAACTCAAAAAATGAACAAGAAATAAAAAAGTAAACCACTACAAAGTTGCTGGCTGAGATTTAGGCCTACCTGGTTCGAACGACTGGTGAAATGGCGGATCCTAGCTCCCAAAATCGGCAAAGGAAGTTTTGGCTCCAAATTGGTACTTCTCCACCCAAATTGGCAATTTGAACAATGTTTCTATTTTTGGCCCATATTTCTATTTATAAATAGAATGGAATATTCTTTTTCAAATATTTTGATGCTTTTGGGCCATTTAATATAGTTTCGACCGTTTGTCCTTATATTTGGGGCTATTTGACACTTTTTCTAGTGTACAGGATTCGTAAAGTGGTCTTTTGTGCCGTTTCTCGCATTACCAACGGTAACTACAGGTATGAACACCCCTTTCAATGTTTTGTCATTATTATTTTTGGTTAAGTCGTAATTATTGCATGAGGATGAGTTCACTCTTCGTTTATTCTCGTACTCACCCAACCATGAGAAAAAGTACCGAATTATGATTTATCACTTTTTCGGGCTCGTTAAACTTCCACGGAAAAGGACACCCCCCGGAGTCCATAGTTAAGCTCTTTTCAGACTCCCTAAAATTGAAAAGATCGCCAAGCGAACTTGTTGCATTCACGCTTGTTAAAGTATTTGAATGGTCGTCTTCCTGGTGATAGTTTACTCCTTTTTCGGACCAGGGGGCACTAATTACGAAAAATGAATACTCCAGCCAATCATGACTGGAAGAGTCCTCTCCCGTGTTGTTTTACCCTTTTTCGGGGGATGAGGCTAACTTTACGAAAAATGACTGTTGGAGTCTTCTTTAGTTCTTTTCAGACTTCCTAAATATGAAATGACAACCGAGTTTACCTTCTATGGACTCGTTAAATTTTCACATTGAAGAGCCCGTCATGGGACGAACCCCTCATATCCCAGGTTCATAAAATATTTGGGATTGGACTCATCTATGAGATGAGCTATACCGAGCATCTGGTTACCCTCATCAAGCTCATAAAAAACACATGAGGCACTCATCATTCATGATTGGGAAAAAGGAAAGTGTATGTGTTACATACCTTAGTGGCAGTATATAGTCGTTCTTGAACATAACACTCATCTGCATTTACATACAATACTTGGGTCATCTGTTTGTCTATGAGTCCCCGCTTATTTTCTGAGTCTTGTTACTCCTCTGAGTCATTCAGAGAAAGCTTCCATCATCAATTGCATTAGAATTTTGCGTCATTCTCATTATGTCAATACTACCAAGTCATGCCATGCCCATGTTCAAGAACACATTCACCATCTATCATTTGCAGTCAGTACCCACGTCGTCATGCCGTTGTTACTTTGTGTTTTGTGTCGATTGATGGGGGATTCATTATGGCCCTCCTTTGACGGATTCATCCTTGTCGACTTCAACTCATCATCCAAGGATTGAATCTAGAAACCAACCAAGTACCATGGACCTGCATGCCTCAATGGCAGGTTACCTCGCTTTCATCATGAGTTTACATCATTGACTCTTGATTGAAAGATTTCATCTTGCGTTCGACTTCAACTCATTTATTCACGCTTGATGATATGTACTGTGATACCTTGGGAATCATTGACATTAATGGTGATCTCCCTCGCACTTGTTAACGGTTTACATCAATGACCGGTAATCAAGTGGTTTCTACCATGTTCGACATCAAGACATTTATAATCACATGGATAGATCCGTATCATTGCGGATTCAGCTTGAAGACCCTGGGGATTCATGTTTTACCCAGGTTGCGATGGAGTTTGTATTGAGTCATATTACACGGATCCACTTTTGTATTGGTCGTGGCTGTGTTATCATCTCATCATGGATCTACGCTTGTGTCTAGTAGCCATGATTGTGTTCAGTCGGTCATTACTACCATGGATTTGCAATGTATTGGTTGGAAGCCATGTTGTACTTCATATGATATTATTAATTCAGAGTCAGTTGTACTGCAGCAGCGTCCTTCATTCGACGAATCTTTTGCCATTATTTCTATCAAAGCACTTCACCTGTACATCCTTAACAGCTTCATGCTTTGGGGGGCATTCTGTTACACCCAAAATCTACTCATCACCAGATTCAGTGTATACACCCCTGAAGGCACTTGGACTAATAATCATCCTGGGAGGGTTTGTACCCATTTGTGCTAGGTTCTGAAGGGTCGTCGCAGGTTGCACCACTAAAGGGTGCGACGAGGTCTGTTAATGGGCAAAAATAGCTTATTCGAGATCCTTCTCGAAACTTGCTCATTTGGGGGCTTATCCCTGACCTCTAGGAGAGTTGGTACTCGACCCCTAACTCTTTGGGAATATCCCCTATCTCTTTCCTACCATTCCTCAACCTATCCTATCCACACCCTATCCATTTAGTCCTATATAAGTGAGGCTCATTCCCATACCAAGGGGAGGAAGACTAAGGTATCTATACACTGGTGAAATCTACCTTAGAGGAAGGCTATAGTATCTACATGCTGATGAAATCTCTCCCAAGACACTCCATTCACCTCTTGGAGAACTCATGCTTCCTTGGAAGGATATGGAAATTGATTCGGTCGGAGAAGGGCTGCTACGTTAAGTCTTTGGTTGTAGTCCTATATCTCTATCATGTACTCCTCTATTTGCAGTAATACAAATGCTTTCCACCAATATCGTTCTTATGTGTAATGATGTTGTGTTGTTTACCTACTTAACTGTTTACATAGATCTCTTATTGTATAGATGCTCTTTACTCATTTCTCTTTTCTGTGTCTTAACAGGTCTTGCAGCTTGGATCTGACGACCATGGGACATGGATCAACATTCGGGAGAAAGGATAGCGAATCAAAGAGGTAATACATCTACCATTTGATCCTTAAGTAGATCTAGGAAACATGTTTGTAGTCTGTTCTATTTGTTCTAGACTCGCATTGAGCTAGGGAGATCCTGCTCGAGTGGATTGTCCGGTAACAGGGCTCAATTGAACCAATGAACTAGTTCATATGTACAATAAATGATGATTTCAGAAATTGTGCTATGTTGTCACATTCCCTAGCTCTTAAAATTAAGGAAGAAGTTGAAACAAGGAATGTAAAAGATTAGAAGATACATTTCGATAGAGCTTTGTCTTTTCCAGGTGAAGGAGCAAGTGTTGTCTTCACTTTTTTTAGGTGAATATCACAAGATTTTCTTATAGGCTAAGATTTTGAGACTATGAATAATGTAGCTAAATACTAAGCATTGCTTATTGGACTCAATCTAGCTAGAGATATGGGAATTAAAGTGTTAGAAGTTTTTGGAGATGCAAATCTCGTGGTACTACAAAGAATCCATTTGCAATAAAGAATGATAGGTTAAAGTGCTATAGACACACATTTTGTGATGTTACTGAATTATTTGATGCATTTTTTATCAAAGTTATTCGAAGGGATCATAACATGTAGGCATATGTGTTGTCTATAATTTCCTTGACTGTTCAAACTTGTGGTATCCTTTCTGGGAGAGAAAGTGGGATGGAGATTATTTTTCATCCATTAGTCCCACATAATTTTGAGCAGTCCTAGGTATTCAATGATGATGCTTAGATTGTGAGGGTTATAAACAATTTGCAGGAGTTTGCGTAGTATGAAGCATATTACCAAAGATAGGATGATGTGAATGCAGATATTGATGGTATCCAACAACTAAGGGATAAAAAATTCCCCAAGTGTTTCTCTCCTTTGGAGAAGATATTTGACATGCATGATATGTATAAGCACAAGAAAGAAGAAAGGATAACAAAGTCAATAGAGGGTGTGAAGCAAGTCCTAAACTCATCTAAATAGAAAAGATTGCCTCAATGGAAGAAAGAAGGCAAATCACAAATTTTGAATAGGGAATACATAGAGATGTATTCTCCTATTCATATGATGACCTACAGGTGTATAAGAGGGACATTATTTAGAATACTATACCTCCAAATTTAGATGCAAATCCATTCAAGAAAAAATTGAGATGAATAAATCTAAATATTTCCCCTCTTATTCAGAAGGAGCTACAAAGATGTTGGTGGAAAATTTGATGGTAGTAAGAAAGAAAAATGTTGAAATAAGGACATGTGTGGATTTTAGGAACTTCAACCAGCTATATTTGAAGGACAATTACTTGCACTGGAACATGGATACGTTATTATAAATGGTCACGATGTCAAGAGTGTTGTCCATGTTAGATGGGTTTTCAAGATATGACCAGGCATTGGTTAGGAAAGACGATCAACACAAAACAACATTTGCTACCCCATGGGAAATGTATGAGTACTTATATATGCAATTTAGGTTGTTAAATGAAAGATCCACATTCTAAAGGGATACTGATTTGTATTTTAGGGATCTAATTGGAAAAATAATAGAGATATATTAGGATGACTTGGAAATATTATATAAGGAAATAAGCGACATGCACAACATTTGAGGCTAGTGTTTGGAAGGTGCAATAAATATGGTATATCACTAAGCCTGCAGAAGTCAGTCTTTGGGGTGGATGAAGGAAATTTCCCTAGGCATATTATTTCAAAGGAAGGTATTAGAGTGGACCTAGAAAGAATAGAGACCATCTAGTAGATTCCATTGTTGGGAAGCAATAAGGTCATACAATATTTCTTTGGGAAGACCAACTTCATCAAGAGATTCATTCAATTTTTTTGCAGAAATTACTAAGCCAATATCCAAAGTTTTAAAAAGGATCATGAATTTAAATGGTTCGATTAAACTAAGAAGGATTTCAATATGATCAAAGAAGCCATAATGTTGGAATTGGTTTTAGTCAACCCAAGTTATGTGAAGGACGTCTACGTATTCTCATTTTCAGCTGAGGATACGATAATGGGGGTAACGTTGAGAAAAATGACCAAAACATGGAACAATGCATTACCTTCTTGAGCAAGGATCTTGAGGAATAAGAGCTTAAGTACACAATTATGGAGAAACAAGCATATTCTTTGGTCCAATCTTTCAAACATTTCAGGAGTTATGTGAGATATTCTAGAATAATCACATATGCACCTCATGTAGTCATGAAGGATAGTCCCACATAGTAGTGTAACATCTCATATTTGACCCCATGATGTAATTATATATTTAACGATGCAAAGGCTAAAAGCCAAACATAAATGGTCAAGGATGACCGAAGATGTTTTAAATCTGTACGTTTGAATATAATAGGAAAATACCTAACAATTGGAAATGATTAAGGACGAGGAAGAGAGGGAGGGTTATGATTCTACAAGTGGGTGGAATGAAAGGGGTGCAAAGGGGAGAGAGACTTAGTGAGTTATACAACCTATTCCCTTAGCCTTATTCTAAATCATAATAGTGAAATTACCAAAAGTTTCCAAATCCATGTTCATGAGAGTGGTTTAATTAACCTTTATGTATTAATTATCCTAAGTTGGTATTAAAGGATAAAAGTGGGCTCCTCATGAGTGTCACATTGAAAGTTCTGAACATGGACATACAAGGTTGGGAATTGAGTTTAAAGAATCATTGTTCTACCAATCATTTTCATCATCCTTCATGCTAGTACCTTGGAGATCGAAAAAGTGGGGAAACCTAAACTTCCATAGCTATTGTTGTGAATTATTTGGGGAAAATATGCGGTAATGGATGTTTTTCCATTGTGAAAGGAAACCTAACTTATAGATAAGATTACATGTAATCCTTTCCATGAGATTCCTTGGATAGATTGTGCTGGAGCACTAGAAGGGAATTGGGATAGTTGGAGGCATTGCATTTAGATAAGGGGATTGTGAAAACATGTTGGTAATTGGGAATGCTGTAGAGGGGGTTTGGCACCTGAAGTTTGTTTGAGTAGAATGCATAGGATCTCCACCCTTGTGTATTGATTCCCTTGACTTAGGGGTGGACTATGTCATAGAAGGAATAAGTGTACTGATAAAGTGTATATGACTATGAGAAACATCCTTCATTTCCAATTAGTTGGAGGAATAATTTTCAATAAGATAAGTTTATCAATTGTGTTATGAATTCCATTGTTTACATTTCTATTATATATTTATTTAATTTACTATTTATGTAAATGTTTGTGTGGATGTATTTAATTGTCATAATTTGGATAATTTCATTGTAGTAATGCATTATATTTATGGATGGGTATTGAATTAATTAGGATGTTGTAGTTTTATTTCCACTATTAAATTGTGTATCCGAGTGAAATTTCTATTGTGAAATTGAGTACCTTGTGGTTGTCATAGTGCAAATAAGTTGGCGGGTATGTGACAGGTAGGATTGTTTAGGGGTTAGAAGAAAGTGGGTATCTAGGATCCAATTGTAGGACATGGAAATCCAATCAATAACATTAGTGAAAGGGAAAGGATTGGATAAGATGCTTCCTGAAGGAAATGATAAGGCACTAACTACGGAAAAAGGTCTCGGAGATGATATTTGCATTTCTAGATGTGTTGGAACAACATGAGTGGTATTATTCCCCGAGGCATACTAGGTTGAAGATAATATATGCCAGGGCATGATGAGGCTCAAATTTTATATATTATAGAGCTCGGTCTGTGTGGATTACGATATGAATTGATTATTTTCTTGAATACATATATGACTGAAACATTATGAACTAGGTTTGAGCAAATAACATCATTTCAGACGAATCTTGTAGAGTATTACAATGCTTTGAATATGAATGAAGGTGGAATTAGAAGATGGAAACAAATGAAAACAAAAGAGGTGCATGTAGGGCTATTATCTAATGTTTAATGGAAGAATAAACGTATTGATTTTTATTAAAAGAATTCAACAATTTGTAACAAAAGAGTATATATCTCATGAATTTTTATGAATTTCTTGGTAGCATAACATGCATAGAAACTACATTAAATGAAATCTTCAAATACAACTAGTTCACATACACATCCTGAAACTGGCCCAGAGGTCAAAGAAAAATGAAATCTTTGCTAACAATTTCAACATTCAACACAAGTAGGATTGAATCTGTTGCTCAAGGCTTTGTATTATCTCATGAAAAAATTACATGGACTGGAATAGGTGTGGCAAAATATGAAGATGGAAAATTTACAGAGGAAAAAATCTTTGCAATACTCAACAATATTTATCTCATGAAATTCTATTACATGTAAAAGATTTCATCGACTCAACAATCCCTGGAGGACCTCTAAAAATTGCCAACCTTGAGTTATGAGTTCTATTTGTCTTTTAGAGCCTTGAATTTGTAATTGAATTCTGTTTGCTTCAATTGTCTTGTAACTACCTTTAGACCTGTCACTTTCATTTAACTTTACATCCGTTTTAACAACCTTTTACTATTTTGAATTTTCTTACTCAAGCCTTTCCTTTTTCCTTTAGCTGGAGATGCTTTCCCCCTCATGTATACATTTGATTGTACCCCTGGTTCCCCAATTGATTAACCTTCTAGTTGGTTTACTGGGGGTATTCTTGTTTGTCCCATCATGTGATGCATCATATGAATTTTAATTTGTCCTCCTGGTGGCATGAAATCCAAAGGAGTGGGCTGACCTGTAGATTTCCATGGAACTTGTGTTGATGTTTGCCCTGAAATTTTCCCTTGAGGTGGAAATATTATTTTGTGATACTTTGCTACAACATACCACTGTATTCCCATTAGGATATGATGTAATTTTAGGGCCTCCAATGTTATCTCAACTTCTGTGGTCTTCTCATATGATATTGAACCTAATCCTTTAAGTAAATTCATCAATTTTATCCAAATTTCAAATGGAGGTTTTAATATTTCACCCCTGCCAAGGGATCATCTTGGATCTCTTCATCTCTTTTCTTCATCAACTGATATTTATACTCTTCTTTGGGATATATTTCACCATTCCCATCCCAAGGATATGGAAATTCTAACTTTTTAAGATCATTGAACATGCCTTTATATGCTTCTACATAATCTGTCAGTGCCTTTATATGGCCCTGATTTCTCTTTAGTAATACTTGCTTCATTTTCATTTGCCTAGCTACTTTTATGATTTGGGTTCTGTTTGTGATTTGCAACCCGTCCAATTGTCTCTTTATTTTGTTGTTCAGACACATAATTATTTACTCTTCTTCCTTGGGATTTTTCCAAGTTTCTTTTCAACTCTTTGTGTCTCTTCTTGAGCTGACCTTGCCATTTCAAACTCATCTTACACTACCTCATAGTGGTCCCATTTCTTCATGAATACTTGTGTTATTTTGTCTCATATATATTTATTTTTCCTCCTAAGCAATTATTCCCATTCAACATCCAAATTAAGTTTAGTAATTTGACTTTTGAAATTTTAAGGTTGTTATCTGCATCTGAAGCTCAATTATCCATTTTTATTTTTATTGAACTAGATTTTTATAATGTAGTATCCAGGAATAAATCTACTCATTTTCTATTTGAACTTGCCTTAGTTCAGGAGTTTGAACTGGCTGGGTGGTGGTAATTTTTAATTGATTTTTAGGTGGGATATCTTACTATCCTTCTTCTGGATCAATGATTTAATTTGAGTTTCATCTGTTGGATTATCCCCTAGGGATATGATTTTGTATTCAAGCTCATTTATAGTGACCTGATTTGTCCTAGTATCCCACTTTTCTACTTTCTAGAGTTGCTCAATTTTTTCTAAGGATTCCCTCAACTTCCTATATTATTTGGATAACTTTATGTCATGTCCCAAATTTGGAATTGGGTCACAATGGCCTAATCACATTAGCCATATTCATTAGATTTTGTAAAATTGATGTTAAGGGTCAAATAATTGCCAAGGAGGAAAATTACTAGTTTCCTAGGTTTGGGGTGGAAGCTTTGGGATTTGGAATAAGGGGGATAATAAATGGTGTTTAGAAATTAGAAGGGTTCAAGTATTTAATAAATAGAGTGAATAAAGAAATTCAAAAGAAATCCTAGGTGACAAATGGTTTTGGAGACATATGGAGGATGTGGGACCCACACTAGCTTGATTTTTCATAATACATGGTATCTCTCTTTTGCAAATTCGAATTAATGGGAATGTGAACACTCTTGGGTGAGTTGGTAAGTCATAACACATGTCATTGATCATATTAGGTCGAATTGGGAAGGATTGGTAACCTCCATGGAAGATAAAGAGTCAAAGTGGAAGTTTGTGGACACTTGGGCTAGATTCCCTAGCCCATATGACACCAATGATGGAGCATCTATGACAACTATGACAAATTGCAGACCTGACCTCTGACATCTAACCACTATGACATGTCAGCCCCAAAAATAGGCTCAAGGAAGGCGAATTTGGGAGTTGGAGAAGCCAAAGAGACTCAAAATCGAATTTGGGAGAAGATGGAAGGTTGGAACTAGGAGACAAGTGGAAAATGTGGAATATTTCCTAAATGGAAATCTATTGAATCTATTGAAAGGATTTCGACCCTTAGAAGGATAATGTTGGTTATAAAATGTAGAAATGAAGTATGAGAATAGCTTTTGATCATTTGTAGAATTTGCAATTGCATTTGTGAAGAGGGAGAGCTAGTGGATGACTAGTTTCTTGCCTTAGCCAATTTCGAGGGTGAAAGATTCCCATCCAAGTTGGAAATTGGAAAGGCCATTTAGACCTTTCATTTGGAGCTATAGTGGAGTATTTATTTGCAGGTGTAAGCTACAGGGCAGCTCATGGTTTCTTCTATTGCAGCTCGCTCCTTCAACCATTTCTAGTTTTGATGGCATATTCTTGATCCTTGAGGGAGGGCGTTTTTGGTGAGCTATTGTACTCTTTGGGGGAGCTTATAATGCCCCATTTATTTTGTAATATGAAGTAAATACTCTTTTATTCATCTACAAAAAGTTTCAGGTCGAAATTCCAAGTAGAAGTGTATAAATCTCATTTTTAATGGAAGAACAATGCCATTTCCCCACTACCTTGTTGTGAGCCAATGTATTGATGATGATTTCGAATGAATGGATGATTATCTGATATATTTGTGATAAATATACTGCCATGGATGTCTTATACAAGTTTCATGTACTGTACTTGAGCATTTGAAGCATTTTTACTCAGTTTAATTGCATTGGGAGAAGAAATAGTGCCATTTCCCCAAGGGTCGAATTGGGGATTTTTGTAGTTGAATGGGAGAGGGTGAGAACAGTTGTAATAAACCATTAATGGTGCATATGAGACCTTAATAACATAATTAACACATTACATACCTCTGTTCATAAATTTGAGTGGGTTTGGAGGCATTTGGGAAGCCATTTTCAGTACTTACCTTAGGGGGATTTGAACCCCAAATTACTAGTAAAATTGCATACTTGGTCCAGAATCTTAAGAGAGTTTGCAGAGGTCTTTTGGTGGCCATATGTTATCCCTGAACATCATATTCAATTCCTAATATCATTAATAAACCTTCCTTGAATATTTGAAGGCATTTGGAGTCAATTTGAGACCTAGAGACCAATACTAGTCAAAGGGAAATCACTAGTAAAGTTACCTACATGGACCAGAATTGAAAGAGTATTTGCATAAGTTTTTTAAAGGTACAAAGGAATCCCTGAAACACATATTTATTTTCTAATATCATTCATATACCTTCTCATATTATTTGGGATCATTTGGGGCAAATTTGGGACCTAAAGATCGAAACTAGTCAAAAGTCGAACCAAGGAAAAAAGTGGAAAATTGCAATTTTAATAAAATTCCTAACAAGGGAAATTATAGTGGTATCAGAGCATGATCTTGGCACCTTATGTGGTCTAATATTCATGAGGAAAAGAATTCAGGTACCACCATTAGATATTGAAACCAAAAGTGCTTTTGTTGAAGAGGAAAAAAAAAAGTAGGAGAAGAAGAGCAAAATTTTTGAGGAAACTATGACTAGGGATGAAAAGGGAGCCTCATATGATGGTGAGGAGCATATAAAAATTATGAAGACAATATTTGAAGATATGACCAAGCAACTTAAGGAAGGATTCGAATTGTTTTCTATCGAACTTGTGGAAAAAAATTATTGATTTTAAGGAAAACAAGGGGCAAAATGCATCAGCTTGCTTTAAGGAGCAAAAGGAAGAGACATCACAAGAGCATGAAGAAGATTCTATTGAAAATATGGAAGATCATTTCGAGACACCTTCTAGCTTAGACATGAACCAAAGAGCATCTACTGATGGATGCTTAAACTATGAAGCAGTACCTACTGATGGGTGCTCACACCTCTATGTTGGTGACATAGAGATCACTTTTGAAAGTGTTTCTACAAGTACAAGTTTCATTAAGCATGATAATGAATACCTTGTAGCAGTTGAAGAAGAACCAAGATCAATTTCCCCATCACCACTTGAGCTTCATGAAGTTGGTCCAAGCAAAATTGAAAAAGATGAGGAGGTTCATTTGCAAGAGCCTCATTTTCTTGAAGGGTCCTTAAAGATGAATGAAAATAAGATCCAAGAGTCCCTCAGCATTCTCCATGACACTCAAGCATTGGTGTCGAATTCTTGTTGGAGAGCTACTTCATTGGAGGAAACATCCTTCCTTGAAGACATGGAGAAGATTCAAAGAGCAATATGCCACATCAAAGGTAATTTCATGTCTTTGCTTTTTGATAGAAACCATTTGTTTGAGCTTAATGAATTGTTACATGATGCATACTTGAAGAATAATGAGGATATTCATAAGCTCACAATTCAAAATGAGCAACTTCTTGAAAAGTTGCAAGATACTTGTTTTTCCTCCTATGTTTCAGATTGTCAAATGGTAGATTGTTTGGAGGATTCTCATGACATGGTGGATCATGAGAAATGTGAAAATTTGAATGTTCTTGATGTGTTTGAAGATGAACTTGAAGAGATCCAAACACTTGATTTGGTGGAAGAGGAATTTGAATTGCCTCTTGACGAAGGTTATGCAATTTTTAAAGAAGAGCATGATTCCTCTACATTGGAACCAAACTATGACAAAGAGTTCACACTTTTGAAGGAGTTGCATGATACTACCCATATGGATCCTTCCCATGATGAAACTTCTGTACTTTTTGATCATTTGGGTGATTTGGTTCATTCTCCTACATCCTACAATTCCATGTTTTGCAACATTAGTCTCAATGAAGTATGGGTGAAAGGGTTCTTTTTGATGGTGCCACATGAGGAGTATGGAACTCCTAGATTTTCTTTTTATGATGATATGGTTGGAGCACATTCTTATTCACATTTGCATCAACATTATTTGTCACTTTATGATGATGCAAATCTACATGGATGCACCTATGATATGCATTTGAGTCACTTGAAGACTCATGGTTTTTCTTGCTCAACATTTGATTCATTTGATGTTGGAGGACCTTCATCCAACACTTGGGAGAATAGATTTATGATTGGAGAACATTTTTGTTGGCATCCACATACTTTGTTATATTTTTATGATTCTCACATTCATGGATGTATGGGTGAGACTTCTTTGAGTCATTTGAAGTCTCCTTGTTTTTTCTGCTCATTATTTGGTTCAGATTTTAGTGGATATTCTTCATTCACTCCTTGGATGAAAGAATACATGGCTGGATATTTTGATGCATATCACATCCTTTTGGAGAAGCATTATAGGACATGGGATCCTCACCTATGTCATTGGAGCAGATTTGATAGGTCACTTGAAGCTTGTATGCACTTGGAAAATGGTGGTCTACTTGCTTGGAGGTATAAGCACTTTCATGACTCTTTGATGAAGCATATCCTTGATGTACATTTTCATTATGTTGCTATGTACTTTGATGATATATATTTGGCACTCATGATGTTTGGAAGAATGCATACAAGAAAATGGGATCCAGCAATCCTCTTATTTAATGGTGTAGGTTGGAGAGCACTCTTAATTGTTGGGGTGCAATACAAGCAATGGGACCCTGGAATAATTTTTGTCTCATTGGTTTCATTTTTTTTGAGGAAGCAAGCAGTATGGGAGATGGATTCCCCACTTAATAAAGTGATTTTAATCAGAGTAGTGCAGCAGCAAGCATGACAGTTCCTCTCTAAAATATTCATGGAAACTCAAAGACTCAAGGTTTGGCAATTCAATGGTAACTTCAAAGAATTATACAGAAAGCAGGTTCTTCAACACCCATGTTTGAAATTGCTTGAGGACAAGCAATATTGGGAAGGGAGGATTTGTCATGTCCCAAATTTGGAATTGGGTCACAATGGCCTAATCACATTAGCCATATTCATTAGATTTTGTAAAATTGATGTTAAGGGTCAAATAATTGCCAAGGAGGAAAATTACTAGTTTCCTAGGTTTGGGGTGGAAGCTTTGGGATTTGGAATAAGGGGGATAATAAATGGTGTTTAGACATTAGAAGGGTTCAAGTATTTAATAAATAGAGTGAATAAAGAAATTCAAGAGAAATCCTAGGTGACAAATGGTTTTGGAGACATATGGAGGATGTGGGACCCACACTAGCTTGATTTTTCATAATACATGGTATCTCTCTTTTGCAAATTCGAATTAATGGGAATGTGAACACTCTTGGGTGAGTTGGTAATTCATAACACATGTCATTGATCATATTAGGTCGAATTGGGAAGGATTGGTAACCTCCATGGAAGATAAAGAGTCAAAGTGGAAGTTTGTGGACACTTGGGCTAGATTCCCTAGCCCCTATGACACCAATGATGGATCATCTATGACAACTATGACAAATTGCAGACCTGACCTCTGACATCTGACCACTATGACATGTCAGCCCCAAAAATAGGCTCAAGGAAGGCGAATTTGGGAGTTGGAGAAGCCAAAGAGACTCAAAATCGAATTTGGGAGAAGATGGAAGGTTGGAACTAGGAGACAAGTGGCAAATGTGGAATATTTCCTAAATGGAAATCTATTGAATCTATTGAAAGGATTTCGACCCTTAGAAGGATAATGTTGGTTATAAAATGTATAAATGAAGTATGAGAATAACTTTTGATCATTTGTAGAATTTGCAATTGCATTTGTGAAGAGGGAGAGCTAGTGGATGACTAGTTTCTTGCCTTAGCCAATTTCGAGGGTGAAAGATTCCCATCCAAGTTGGCAATTGGAAAGGCCATTTAGAACTTTCATTTGGAGATATAATGGAGTACTTATTTGCAGGTGTAAGCTACAGGGCAGCTCATGGTTTCTTCTATTGCAGCTCGCTCCTTCAACCATTTCCAGTTTTGATGGCATATTCTTGATCCTTGAGGGAGGGCATTTTTGGTGAGCTATTGTACTCTTTGGGGGAGCTTATAATGCCCCATTTATTTTGTAATATGAATTAAATACTCTATTCTTCATCTAAAAAAAGTTTCAGGTCGAAATTCCAAGTAGAAGTGTATAAATCTCATTTTTAATGGAAGAACAATGCCATTTCCCCACTACCTTGTTGTGAGCCAATGTATTGATGATGATTTCGAATGAATGGATGATTATATGATATATTTGTGATAAATATACTGCCATGGATGTCTTATACAAGTTTCATGTACTGTACTTGAGCATTTGAAGCATTTTTACTCAGTTTAATTGCATTGGGAGAAGAAATAGTGACTTTTCCCCAAGGGTCGAATTGAAGATTTTTGTAGTTGAATGGGAGAGGGTGAGAACAGTTGTAATAAACCATTAATGGTGCATATGAGACCTTAATAACATAATTAATACATTACATACCTCTGTTCATAAATTTGAGTGGGTTTGGAGGCATTTGGGAAGCCATTTTCAGTACTTACCTTAGGGGGATTTGAACCCCAAATTACTAGTAAAATTGCATACTTGGTCCAGAATCTTAAGAGAGTTTGCAGAGGTATTTTGGTGGCCATATGTTATCCCTGAACATCATATTCAATTCCTAATATCATTAATAAACCTTCCTTCAAGATTTGAAGGCATTTGGAGTCAATTTGAGACCTAGAGACCAATACTAGTCAAAGGGAAATCACTAGTAAAGTTACCTACATGGACCAGAATTGAAAGAGTATTTGCAGAAGTGTTTTAAAGGTACAAAGGAATCCCTGAAACACATATTTATTTTCTAATATCATTCATATACCTTCTCAGAATATTTGGGATCATTTGGGGCAAATTTGGGACCTAAAGATCGAAACTAGTCAAAAGTCGAACCAAGGAAAAAAGTGGAAAATTGCAATTTTAATAAAATTCCTAACAAGGGACATTACACTTTACCACTTCTGAGTATATCATATCACTAAACTACTTTTAGAAATCTAGCTTGTTGATCTTCCCAAATTTATTAAAATCTACCATATGCTCTTCTCCCCCCATTCACTAATAGTTGAAGGCCTTGGCACTTTAGGCTCTATGACATAAAATCTAAAAGATCCCTCATGATGGTATTCCATAGTGAGGAGATTTCTTTCTGCTGCTGGCATCTGTTTCTTGGTATCATAAATTAATTTCATATTATTTTCTTTGATCCCTCTATACTTTGCATACAGATCTGTTTTGACTGGTACATGGCCTATTGAAGGGGATTCTTGCAAACCTTGAGGTATTGCAAACTCAAAAGCAGAGTAATATGTATATTTAATTGGTGGCCCTCCTGTGCTGGTTGATGGTTGTGGTATCAATTATGCCAGTTCTCTGGGGAGCTCTTCGCTTTCACCCTTCTCTACCAATGTTTGGTTTTCCCCTTCAACCTTTGTTCTATCTTTATTTGTTTAGGGACCTTACTCAGGATCATCGACCTCCATATTTGTTTGGAGCTCTTATGCTCCCCTCTTTTGCATTGCTAACTGTTATGTGGTACTCTGCTCTTCCAAATGTTTCTGAATTTCCTAGACCTCCTTACAACTCTCTGTGTTTGGAATATTCTCCTATTATGGTTTAGGCACATATTCATAGAGAGAATTCTTATTGGCTACTCTTTGCTTGGATATGACCAGGTGAGGGTCATAGGCCCCTTTCTCTGCTTTCTCAAGATTAAGTTGGCTGAGGAAACCCTTCATGTACTACAGTGCATTTATGCCTCTTATTTTGAAGGGTTCCACTTCTTTAGATAAGAGGAATGTCTTGTGCTACCTGAAATGTCTGAAATGCATATTGTCTGATATGAATCTCTATATTATATATTCCATGGACAACATTCTAAGTGTTGGGATTACTGAGAGTTTGTAAGGTTCTTCCTCAAATCCATATACTCTTATGACTGTGTATTTTTCATACAAGAACCAATCACCCACTCTCATATCAAGGCTAAATTGTAACCAAATTTTTCCCTCTAAAAAAATTCTTAGGGGTTAAGCTAAGCAGGATTCCTAGGATTACATCATCCACTATGTTACTATTCGCAAGACCTATTATGGTGGATATTACTGAGATAGCTTTCATGGTACTGTTAAAGAAAATTGATGTATTATAAGGAGGTGGAATTGTGGGGATGACCATTCCCTTCTTGAGGCACTGGGACAAGAATTGGTGCATGAAAAAGAGTTGCAAAATTTGATAGGAATTGGAAAAGTTTTTCTCATTGAAGGGTTGAGGGGATAAGAAGTTCGGGATGCAGAACACTTTCTACAGGGTGTCAACATCTATGGTGCACATGGTTTTGGAATGGTCAAAGTATAGGATGGACCTTTTGCTGGGTGAATAATGGGTAGAGCACCATGGTACAAACTCAAGGAAGTACATTATGCGTTGGAAAACAACTTTGGCTAGGATAGAGTTCCATAAGTGACATGGGTCTTTTATACCTCAAAGTTACACTTCGAGCCCTAGTGTCGCATCTTTGTACCACGTGACCTAGTGACACTTTTCCCTAATGACCTTCATACATTATTGGCTCCCTCCTTGGTCTCATTTGGACACCCAGGAGCAAAATCCATTGATTGAATGTTGAGACATGACCTTACCTGCCACGTGTCACAGCAGCTGACCCCATCTGCATAGATTTTTGCGCTATGCACATCTGCTGGGTAGCGAAAATTAGGGTTTTTGTGTTTTTCACTTTCCCTGGGGCACGAAAATCGAGATTATTTCTGTGTTATGCTCAGACCTAGGGGCACGAAAATCCCTTTTTATCCTTTTTCCATGGATCATGTATCTTATCCTTCGAGATATTTTTCTGGGATTGTTAGTCCTAATTCAATCCCAACCCCCTCTCCCTGTTTAGTTTGGATGATCCACTAAACACTCATTAGATCCACCTTACTCTCCTTATGGTTAACCCTTCCAAGCACTATAAAGGAGAGGCAATCCATGAGCCAAATGGAGGATTACTTGGGGCATCCAACCTATGGTATTGTGACATTTGCAGAGATAGCTAGAGGAAGAACTTGGAGCTGAAAGTTGGCTTGGACATCAAGCAACCATTGTAAGCATTCTCAAGTTTCCAATAAAGATAACTTGTCTTGTTTCCCAATTTGTGTATGTTGATTATGATTCAATTACATAACTTGTATCTAGGTAGATTTAGATTATAACTTGTAATTCAAGGTACTTAGAGAATTGTATATGCTAGTATCTTGTCTGATCTTAACAGGCTCATCGCGATGACTTCGAGATCTGGACTACAAGCGGGACAAACATCAGAGTGAAAGGTTAGTCATTTTATCTCATATCTTCCAATACTAAAATCTTGAAATGCTTGTTTGATCTAGGATTCAAGGTAGCATTTGTTTTACTTTTGTCTTAGATTAGAGTTAGTTTATCCTGCTTCAACCTAATAAGGCTTCTCTCTATCCGTAGGAAGAAATCTCTATAACGAAAACTGACGACTCCGTTGGGGAGAACCCCTTTGTTTTGATTTTTTTTACTTTCATCCATTTTTTATTGTGAATTTGCTCTCCCTTCAAACCAGTTGGGAAAGTTGGTCTTTTTCGACCCTCATTCACTCCCCTCCCCACTGCACTAGACCTCTATCAGTGAATAGTTAAGTCCTCTAGGTTGGAAAACCCTGGAAAAGTCAAAAATATTTTCTTAAATTCCCACCTTCATCCTCTTTCTGAGCATTTTCACGAACTTAACACTGCTTACAGAGCAAAAATTACTAGATTTTCGCTACCCAACCACTTTCCAGAATGCGAAAATACATAATTATCGCGCGTGGGCTCTTTGCAGACACGCGAAAATCTCTGTAAAAAGGAAATTTTTTAAGTTTGCTTGATTACCTTCAGTCCAGTTTTGGTTTCTCTGCTTTGGATTGTTGCTTTGATACTTATCAGACACCTGTAACCTTCCCAGCTGCAGTACATCACTTGCATTTCTTTTCTATTTGAAGTTTCTTAGTCTTTGCTTAGTTTCAAGAACTCTTTGGTAGACACATTGATTATTTTGGGTTTTAGGTCACTGCTACAACCATACCTACTTACTCATTACCTTTTACATCTTGTCTGCACATCTATCTTGTCATCTTTCAACAAAGTTGCAAGTGCCTTTGGTTTGTTTTGATTATTTTCGAGCTTGGATTTTTTGAGTTTTGTGGCATTGTACACAGTTTGATCACCTCCTTACCATTGTTGCAATTGATTGGTCCTTTCAAGACACCCAAGTTTATCTGTTGTTTGTAAAATTTCTTAATTGCATTTTTGCAGAGATTATATTGTTCTTACAGAAGTAGCTTTCCATTCTTGTTATGAAAAATCAATATTGGAAGACTTTTTGGAACATGTTCTCTTTTTGTTAAAAAGATCAAGTTTGTAATCTTGCATTTAGGAAGTGAATCGGTTTTCATTACTTGTCACATACTTTGCATTTGTTATAGGTGAGAAAAGAGATCATTGCATTGTTATTTGCTTTGGAAAGAATGCTTGTTTAGTTTGGCATGATGAAACGAAAATCAAAAAAGTTTTGGAGTGTTTTTGAGCTTGCATTATAGAATAAAAAAGAACTCTCTCTCTTTCTTAGCTAGCATTCATCGAACATAAAGGATTACTTTGATTCATTCTAGTTTGCATGGTTTTAGTTGTCATCACATGATCAATTTGCATGTCCATCACCTGATTGATTAAGACAACCTCTAAAATTTATCTCCCTAACTTAACAAACATTAACCTCACTTGAGGAAACAAAAGAATTTGTTAGTTAGGTAGGACATCGGGGATAGGCATCCAAACAATTCCCCCTTGTCACTTTTCGTCTGAAACATAGTTGTTTTCGTTTAGGGTACTAAAATCCTCTATTAATTATTGACATGGTCAACGATTAGTTCGTTGAGAAGGCCTCCTGTTCCACGGGGGTAAGTAGCGAAGACAGGTTTCAGACAGACTTTGTGGAATGTTGCACTCCACTTAGCGCCTAAGGACATCTATCCATTGTCTTCCTTGTATTTTGAGTATAGGTGGTACAAGGGCTCAAAGGTAGAAGCTCCAGTATCTTTCTCAGACGCATCATGAATGAGGTAGCTTAGTGACTTTTCTACTAGGACTCTTTTACCCAGGATCCCTTTTGGTAGAGGGATATCCTTCTCATTTGGTCTCTCATTTTGTATTGCTCGACTTGGATTTCATCACCTTGCGAGGGATACAATTTGTTGAGGTTTGCTGATCCTTAGTTAAGAGGTTTGCTTGCTGCGTCACCTTTTAGAGGGTATTTTTATTTATAGGGATGCTTGTTGGCATTCTGGCCATTTTGTTGTACAGCTCAGTTACTGTGGCAGCGGCCTCATCATAGTGTTTTGAGCATTGTTTTTTTGGCCTATGAGCCTTGTATTTTTCTATCTCCCCTTCTAGCACACTCGACTACTTTAAGTGTTTTTGAGTTCTTTTTTGTAGGGAATTGCCCCCGAAACATTTACATTTTCCATCATGGAAGATCAACGGAGATCAAGGAGACAACAAGGACATTGTCCGGAACGAGTACCATCGGTTTCTCGACCTCCGACTTGACGACTACTTGTCCGCCCCACTACTAGCCAATCGGCTGGCCAAGGAACCGTTCCACTTCCTATTAGTACAACACCTCCAATCACCACGGTACCCCTGCACAATAGCATTGTCTCGGAGACCCTAGTGGTACCTGAGGTTAGTGCAGTACCACAATCTTCTGTTGTACCTGAAATCCCTACTACAGTGGAAACCACACTTGTGATTGAGGCTAGTACGTCATCACATTCAGATGTCGCGCCAGACGGGACCATACCTCTGGAGGCTAACTCTATTCCAATCGGATCAACATTTTTTGATGTCCCCGAAGGATTCATTGAGGACATGGAC
Organism: Larix kaempferi; assembly: GCA_027924585.1. Lineage (NCBI taxonomy): Eukaryota > Viridiplantae > Streptophyta > Pinopsida > Pinales > Pinaceae > Larix > Larix kaempferi. The sequence continues at coordinate 6,592,212 of BSBM01000020.1, read as the reverse complement.
GAATCAGAACCCGAATCACCTACACCGTTCGACTCGTATACCGAACCTAGTCATCCTATTACACCACTAGTTACAAGTAGTCCTGAGGCTGGTTCTTCCAGCTATGAATCATTTGGGTTTCCTACCCATGAAATCCCTTTAGGAGTAGACATCATGGCATCTATTCACGCTGAAATGGTTAGTCTAGCTAACACACCCACGACATCAGAACGATCTAGACGAGAATCAGCTAGGATATTGGCTTCAGCTTCGCAATAGCCACCTCTACCTGCTTCTCACGCAAACATGCCTCCTAATTTCCGTCTGTCCCGATGTACATCCCGTAACTATGAATACAGTCACCCGTACTTGGGACCACAAGGCTGGGTCAATCCATACTGCCTCCCCGATCCTGAGGCCACGATAGTTATTTTTGATCCAGCGTCTACCTTGTGGAACACTACTTTAGGCCTAGCTTTCGACGATTCCCGCACCAGGTCAATACCTGTGGTACTGACAACGACACATCCTCTTAGACCTTCCCCGCATTCATTACCTGACGATCCTTTTAGTCAATATACGGGGTACTTTCCTAATAGGAGGAATAACCCTATTTTTTTGCTAGTACATCCATCGGTTGAACCTCGCATGGAATCACCTTTTCAAGTCAACAACACTAGTGCAGTTCATCAAAATACACCACCCCATCACTCTACCGTTTCCACCAGAAGACTACCCACCACCACTGTTCAAACACCCATAGTGCCTGTAGGACACTCCTCAACCACTATCTATACTATATCCAGAGCACAACCATTTGTTGGAACTCAAGCTTCCACCAGTAACCAACCTCCTCCGGTAGGAGCATCTACGTCACAGGTTGGAGGACCATTAGTTTCTAACGTCCCAACCGGGCCTAACCAACCTAATCCTCCACCAACATCATTTGCTTCTTGGGTGTTAATTTTGAGCATTAAATCAACATACTCTAGGATCTTTACTGAGATAATAACATGTACAACATATCAAGTATAACAATGCATATCAATCACACCAAGCAATCACATGAGACAATAGACACACAAAGTTTCACCAGGGAAAACCATAAAGGTGGAAAACCCCACAACTTCCTCAGAGATAGAAAGAGTAATTATACAACCCAAGTACACAGAGATAGTCCTTTTAGCAGTTGAACTTCCTCCTCCACTAGTCCGCCACTTTCCGAGTAGTGTAGAAGTGAATAATGAGATGATCAAATAGAGTGCCTCCTGCACTCTATGTATACATGACCTGACCTGCTTAATAACCTAGCAGGGTCGACTTGTCTAACTCAGTCTAATAACCCATGGTTATACTAATCTGGGCTGACCCCACACTTGGTGGTCTAATAACCCATCACTTGCAATTTGCGACACTTGTTAATACAAATGATGACACTTCCATATAGAGGAATAATAACATCTCTATAGGAGTACAATATACATATGTGAAATACATTCCGACGTTACATATACATCAACACTCCCTCTTAACTAGGAAGGTATTTCTCGTCACATATACGCTAGCACAAGTATTCGTCTCTGGATCATCGTCACTGGATTATCGTCATCGTCACTACTTCTTCTATCTCAATCAATCTCCGATCTACTCGTCATAGGAAGTTCTACAGAGCCAGTCCTTTTTCATACTGGATGTAGGCCCACCACCTGCAGGTCTTCATCATCACTGGCCATACTGTGGAATCCTTAGGACTTATTATGTGCGTCACAAACCCTTGCAAGAGCATCCCAGGACTTATTACAGGCACTCATCCCAACCTATCGGATCTCCCAGGTCTTATATGTGACCCTCTTCACAAACCCTCGAAAGAGCATCCCAGGAATTATTACGGGCACACAGCCCAACCTATCAGATCTCCCAAGTCTTACATGTGATCCTCATCACAAACCCTCGAAAGAGAATCCCAGGACTTATTATGGGCACACAGCCCAACCTATCGTATCTCCCAGGTCTTACATGTGATCTCCACTACAAACCCGCAAAAGAGCATCCCAGGACTTATTACGGGCACACAGCCCAACCTATCGGATCTCCTAGGTCTTACATGTAGTCACCACCACAAACCCTCGAAAGAGTATCCAGGACTTATTACGGACACACAACCCAACCTATCGGATCTCCCAGGTCTTATATGTGGTCACAGAACAAACCCTTGAAAGAGCATCCCAGGACTTATTACAGGCACACAACCCAACCTCTCGGATCTCCCAGGTCTTACAAGTCCTCTCAAGCACAACCTGTCCACGACCACAAAGTATCAACCTGATACTCACCATACATCATCCTGATGTACATGATCATCCTGATCATCATCACTGCATCGTCTTGATGCATGTAATCATCGCATGATCATCCTGATCATCGTCACTGCATCATCCTGATGCATGTCGTCCAGAGCATCATCCAAATACTCATCACACATGATCATCCTGATCATCATCATAGCATCATCCTGATGCATATCATCTACAGCAACATCCTGAAGCTCATCATCCATGATCATCCTGATCATACAATGCATCCACATGATGCATACATATTATCTACCTGATACATATCATCATACATGATCTACCTGATACATAAACAAATACATGATCCACTTCATCATATAATGTATCCACCTGATACATAGCAAGCATCCAACATGATGCATATACAAATACATGATCTAACTGATCATAACAAGCATCCAACATGATGCATATACATATACATGATCCAACTGATCATAACAAGCATCCAACATGATGCATATACACAGCGGTAATTGGAGCATCGTCCTGATGCTCATCATCCAACACTTACATCGACAGCCATGGGAAGGATCTTCTTCTCACCATGCTTGGAATGGCTCCAGCAAATGTGTCCATCACTTCTTCCTCGAAGTGTCGTCAATCTGAAAAACACAAAGCCTCTCTCTGAAGTACTCAAACTTCACTTTGGCTAGTGGTTTCGTCAACACATCTGCAACCTGCTCATCCGTCACAACATACAGGAGCTTTACTTCTCCTCTCTACACCATATCCCTGATATAGTGATATTTGATCTCAATGTGCTTCGACTTGTCGTGGAATATTGGATTCTCAAACAACTTCGCACAACTCTAGTTATCACAAAAGATACCAATAACATCTAACGGGAGATCAAATAACTGAGACAGTAACTTCCGAAGCCATACTGCCTCACAACTAGTCGAACAAGCTGAAACATACTCTGCCTCGGCTGTACTCAGTGCTACGCAAAACTGCTTCCTGCTAAACCACAAGATCACACCTGATCCCATACTGAAGCAACACCCAGATGTGCTCTACCTATATGAAGCACTGCCTGCCCAGTCCGAATCAACATAACCCTGCAGGTAAAATTTTGATTCGCATCATACTTGAGCCCATAATCAATTGTACCCTTCAGGTACCTCAGAATATGCTTTACAGCAACCAGGTGAACACCTCTCGGATCCGTCAAGAACTGGCTCAATGTGTTCACCGCAAAGCAAATATCTAGTCTCGTGTTCGTTAGGTATATCAAGGACCCAATCATTTGACGATACACTGTGACATCAACCGGATCAGATGAAGCATCACACAGGAGCTTCAGGTTCGATGCCATAGGTGTGGCCATGGCCTTGCATTCCATCATCCCGAACCTATTCAGGATCTCTACTGCATACTTCCCTTGTCCAAGGAAGATTCCATCTGCACTCTACCACACCTCCATGCCTAGAAAATAGTGCATCATCCCCAAGTTATTCATCTCGAACTCGGTAGCAAGCTTCCTCTTGGTATCGGTAATCAAACCATCCTCACCTGTTACAAACAAGTCATCCACATGCAATAGTAGTATCACTGGATTGCCTTCCTCAACCTTGTAGTAAAGGTTGGAATTTGCTTAACTCTTGGTAAATCCCAAGCTGGATAGAAAGTTGTCTATCCTACCATACCAAGTCCTAGGATCTTGCTTTAAGCCATACAAGGCTTTCTTCAACTTACACACATGTGACTCCCTGTCATGTGTCTCAAAACCTAGTGGCTGCTCCACATACACTTCCTCCTCGACTACACCATTCAAGAAAGCTGTCTTGACATCCATCTGGTGTATCTTCCATTTCATCACTGCAGCCGGGGCAAGTATTGATCTGATGGAAGTGTACCTGGCTATAGGAGAAAAAGTCTTTTAATATTCTATTCCCTCTTTCTGGGAGAAGCCACGAGCTACAAATATTGCTTTGTACTTTTCTATGCTGCCATCTGCAACATGATTGATCTTGTAGATCCACTTGGAAGTCACAACAGGCTTCCCTTCAGGTCTTGGGACTACATCCCAAACATCATTCTTCATGATCGACTGGTATTCCTCGACCATGGAATCCTTCCATTCTTTCTTTTTCGCTGCTCCTTCATAACTGGAAGGTTCTTTGTTCATAATGTCACAGAGTAAGACAACATAGCTGGTATGAGATCTAGTCATCTTCCTTGCTCTCCGTTCTTCTTCTGGAATGCCATATCTTTCTGCATCTTGAATGAGCTCTCTAGCCCATGCAGGTTTCCTCTTGTGAGAGTTCTTCTCATAGGGTGAATATACAGGTTCTTGTGGATATTCTATTTCACGATCTGCATCTGGAATTGCTTCATTCATGGTGGTGTCTTGAAATCTGGTTTCCTTTGGTTCTTCATGATCTTCAACAGGTGCCTTTCTTGACTTGATGAAAGCCGAGTCTTCATCAAATGTTACATCCCTGCTAACATCAATCTTCTTGAACCCTGGAAAGTATATTCTGTAGGCCTTTGAGCTTTCTCTGTACCCCACAAAGATGCCCTTCTTTCCTGAAGGATCTAGCTTTGTCCTTTTTTCCTTTGGAACATGTGTATATAATGGACAACCAAATATTTTGAGATGGTTGACTTCAGGTTTCTTACCAGAGAAGACCTCTTCTGGTGTTTTGTTGTCCAATATCTTTTGAGGTGTTCTATTCTGTACATATACAGCTGTCCTAGATGCTTCTGCCCATAGATGCATAGGTAGATCCTGGTCATGCAACATTGTCCGTGTTGTTTCCATGATTGTTCTATTCTTTCTTTCTGCAACTCCATTCTGTTGTGGATTGTAGGGAGCAGTCAACTCCCTCTTAATCCCTGAATCACTGCATAGCTTCTTGAAATCACCTGAAGTGAATTCTCTGCCATTGTCAAATCCGAATGTCTTGATTTTCTTATCAGTTTGATTTTCCATCAAGGATTTGAATTCCTTGAACTTATCAAACACTTCATCTTTGTTCTTCAAGAAGTAGACCCAAGTCTTCCTAGAGAAATCATCAATAAAAGAGACATAGTATACATACCCACTCAGAGAACTGGATGACATCGGACCGCATACATCAGAGTGGATAATCTCCAAGATTCCTTTTGCTTTTCTTTCACTACTTGGAAATGCCTTCTTAATGTTCTTTCCTTTTGCACATCCTTTGCAAACACCTTCATGCTTTGTCTTGATTTCAGGAAGTGCTCTATAGTGCACATGAGCAAGCCTTCTATGCCAAAGTTCACTTGGCTCCATGGATTCATGCACCATGGCATGTTTAGGTTGTCCCTTCAATTTGTACAATCCTCCCTCTTGCTCTCCAATCACTACTGCATCATCTATAGTTTTACACTTTGGACTTGGCCATCTACAAATGCAACCCTCATGCCTTTTGCATCCAATGCAGATATGGAGAGTAGGTTCTTCTTGAGCCCAGGTACATATAGAACATCTTTCATCTTCAAAGACTTCCCAGAGTCTAGGTTGTAGGAGGCTTCACCACTTCCTTTGATAGGATATTGATAGTCATCCCCAAGTTTCACCTTATGGGGTGACTCATGTTCAGATAGATTTGCAAAAGATTCTTTAAAAAATTCATGTGTTTGGAAGCCCCACTATCAATAATCCAATCATTACATCCATGAGAGATAGTACCTGTGAGAGAAGATATTAGAACATATTCATCTTCACTTGATAAATCATCACTTTCTGCTCTACCCTTCTTCTTGGGAGGTTCATCATCCTCAACAACATGAGCAAGATATCTCTTCTTGTTGTTGTTCTTATTCTTATTGAAGTTGTTGTTGTTGTCTTTATTCTTCTTGGAGCAATCTGCAGCAAAGTGTCCCTTCTCATTGCATGTGAAGCATCTGAGATCTTTCATATCCTTATGATAACGGTGGTGTGAAGATTTCCTGAAGTGGGATGGATCCCTCTTGAAATTTCTTTTATTGGTGTGTGCTGTGAGAGCTTGATCTTCATTCCCCATCTTTTCTTTTCGGGCCACAAGCCTAGCTTCTTCTTGAGAGCATTCCTCCCACAACCTACTGAAGGAGATCAGTTTTCTTCTTGCACAGATTCCTTGGATAAAGGAATCCCATGACTTAGGTAGGCCATTCAAAGTGATCATAACAATTTAACCATTCTCCACCACTTCATCCATAGATTCAAGTTGTTCCTTGATCTGAGAGACCTTAGAGAAATAGGATTGAATGGTCTCTCCATTCTGAAGCTTTACCCCTTTCAATTGATTCCGTAGAGTCATCTTATGATTTATGTTCTTCCCTTCAAATAGCTTGGTCAGGGAATCAAACATATCCTTGGGTGTCTTTAGAGATGACACATGTGGTATGAGATGGTTTTTGATAGAATCAACAATGATCCTCTTTTCCTTGACCAAGTTCTTCTTATGCAAGGCCTTATCCTCTTCTTCCTCTGGGACAGGGACCTCAGAACTTATGTAAGTATCCAATTCATTTTCTTCCAGGCTTAACCCAAATCCTATACTTCCATGCTCGGAAGTTATGAGCCTCTTCAAGCTTATCTTCAAGCTTGGTGTGGTGATACATCTTAAAGAGTACTTCAAATGGAAATAGAAAAGATTTAGGTCTTACCACTTGATTTGTAGAAATCTAGATCTGGTGCTGGATTAGGGTTTCTTAGAGAAACCCTAAAAATTCAAAATGTGAATTTCAACTTTCTGAAATGATAAAAAGATGTGCCTTGATGAGCTGATCAGCCTGGTATATTCAGAACTTGAAATCCTCAAATTTTCACCCTTCAGAAATGGCTTTTAGTCTTCCCGGATTCACTTGGGAGGACCCTGAATTAAGGTTTGAGTTTCCCGGAGCTTCACCCAACCAAAAATTTCAATCCAAAGCTTTAAACTTTGATTTTTCCAAGGAGCTTCCAGCTATGTCCTCAATTGAAAGTGCCTAGAATTGAATTCTGATTGGACAGAAAGATGTGCCTTGATGAGGAGAGTCAAAATACCCTACTGCTTTTCAAGATCTGTGGAGAGAAACCCAATAAATAGGAAACCCTAGTTTTCGTAACTGCATAGTGTCTTCTTCTCAGGTTAGCTCTGATACCATGTTAATTTTGAGCATTAATTCAACATACTCTAGGATCTTTACTGAGAGAATAACATGTACAACATATCAAGTATAACAATGCATATCAATCACACCAAGCAATCACATGAGACAATAGACACACAGAGTTTCACTGGGAAAAACCATAAAGGTGAAAAACCCCACAACTTCCTTAGAGATAGAAAGAGCAATGATACAACCCAAGTACACAGAGATAGTCCTCCTAGCAGCTGAAACTCCTCCTCCACTAGTGTGCCACTTTTCGAGTAGTGTAGAAGTGAATGATGAGATGATCAAATAGAGTGCCTCCCGCACTCTATTTATACATGACCTGACCTGCCTAATACCTAGCAGGGATGACTTGTCTAACTCAGTCTAATAACCCATGGTTATACTAATCAGGGCCGACCCCACACTTGGTGGTCTAATAACCCATCACTTGCAAGTTGCGACACTTGCAACACTTGTCAATACAAATGACAACACTTTCTTATAGATGAATAATAACATCTCTATAGGAGTACAATATACATAGGTGAAATACATTCCAAAGTTACATAGACATCAACATTGGGGACCAATATCTTCTTTCTTTGGAGGAACACCATTTGGTGGAATCCCAACTGGGGCTACTCAACAATCTCCTCCATCGACGGTACAATCTCAGCAATCCGGCACGGGACAACCTGTTGTTGGTACCCCTAGCGGTACCAACACTCAGATCCCCGCGACTAGTCCTATTCCTTCATGGGGCCCACAAGTCCCACCGACTGGGGGGAATCCTTCGTTCATAATCCCGAATCCAACCGAGGGGCAATTTAACCCATATCATCAGTTTATTCCCACCAACCCCAATTCGCGCATTCCTTATCAAGGTGCTTTTAATAATCAATGGAACCCACCCCCTCAGACTCCGTCTCATCAGCAAGGCAGGACTTCTTTTTACTGGCGTCCATTTTTTCAATCACCTCCCCCCACTCAAGGGACGGGAAAACCAAACCAGCAAGGATACAAAAATGTTCCTTGGGGCCAACAACCCTAGGTTTCTACCCCACCGACCCCCAACCCGCAGTACACACAACAACCGGTCTCGAATGCGATTCCAAATCAGTTTGTTAATCCTGCGGTCTCGCATCCACCACCGGTTAACCAGATGCCTCCTAACAATCAAACGTTCCAACAGTACCCTACTGGGAACATGTTTGGGTACAACCACTAGTAGTATGCGATGCAAGGTCCTACAAGAATTCCTACACCGTATAATTATTACTTGTTCCCACAGCCTAACCGACTGCTTCCGTTCTTGGAAAATTTGTTAGAACTGTAATCCACACTTAGTACCATAATCCATAAATTTTTATTGATCATGTGCTTAATTAAACCATAGTTTGGACTAGGTGACTAGAGTTGGTCAAAAACCCACTTTTGAGAGTGTTCACACCCACTTCCAACCAAACCAGTTCACCCAGCCTCCTGTTTTGTCCACAAGTGCGCTCTCATTAATTGCTGGTGCGCCCTCTCTCCTTGTTTTGGGGAGTTTCAGTTGACCAAGGGCGCGAGGGTGGATTTTGCCCATTTTTGGCTAGATTTGGAGCATTTAATGCTCCCTTGGGCCCCCCAAACTCCTCTACTTGCTCACCCACGCTCGCCTTGAGCTCATTTATGACCCAGCATGCTTCAGCCACCTCCACACCAGAATTCGTGACTGTTTGGGGTGATTGGGATTGAGTTGGACCCACCTAGGGGGGATTGAGGCCAATTTGGCATTGTTGACTTGTACACTCAGCTTGAGCCACCTAATGCTCTCAAATTTCTCATGGATGTAATAAAAACCTGTTACTAACATTTTCACATGTTAGACAGTCAGTTAATCAAGATATTCAGCATACATTGTGTGTAATATTATCATCTTTTTCAAGTTTTTCCACTGTTTTTGCAAATTAATTCGATTTTGTGAGGTTCTCCATAGCTCCTAGATCTTCTGTGATCAAAATACTCACATGGTATCAGAGCCATCGTGGAGTTAGTGAGTTGCAGATCAATATTGAGCATTGAACTGCATTCTAGAGAGGATTTCCAGATAAAAATTGAGTGTTTTTTTGCAGGTGTTTCAGTAGTTTTCTCACCATTAACGCAACAGTCATGGAAGCAAACCAAATGTTGCTCACACCCTTCAATTTTTTCGATTGGAAGGCTGAGATGGTCATCAAGCTGAGATCTAAGGGTCTCTATAGAGTGACCATGGGCACAGAAGTGGAACCAAACTCTGCTGTGGAGAAAGCAAAGTACTACAATCGACTTGATGAAGCTTATGGATTGTTATGCCTGAGCATTTCAAGGGAACTCTTGTTTCATACAGACAGTTTGACAACCCCCAATGAAGTATGGGTGAAGCTAGAATCACTCTTTGGGAAAACTGATGAACTGAGAGGCCATCGGCTTGAAAACGAGGTCATTAGCTTGAGCCCAGCGCATTTTGAAACCATCCAGGAGTTCTTCACGAAATTCAAGTCACTGGTGCTTCAACTGCAACAATGTGGAATTGTTAAGAAGGAGGAACAACTGATTCTGTCCATCCTTTCGAAGCTAGGCCCAGAATTCTCTGTATTTGTTAGCACATTTCACTCAGCCAAAATGACCCTTCGAAATTGGCAAATGCCATCTCTAGCCACCTTCATGGAGTGTCTCACTCAGGAGCAGGACAAACTAGTTTAGATGGGCACCATAAAATCAAAGGACCAAGCATTGGCAATGGGTGTTTCAAATGCAAGCAAAGGAAAGCAGAAATCCAAGAATTCGAAGCAGCAAGAGAAGAGGAAGTTTGACAAGACCAAGTCTGCAGATGGGGGTTCGAATCTGTCAAAGGAGAAGGACAAGCAGGGAAAGGAAAAGACCAAATGCACCTATTGTCATAGGGGATGGCATCCAGAGAGCTCATGTATGAAGAAAACCATTGACTCAATGGCGCAGCTGCTGGAGAAGAACAACATCCCAGTCCCTGAGGGCGCAAGGAAGAAGGAGAGCACCTCAAACCCTGACAATAAGGAGAAGTGTCATGCTTTGGTAGCAGGTATTTCGAACCCCTCTTCCTTCATCATTGATTCAGGAGCTTCCAGACATATGGTTTCATCCAGAGAGCTCTTCTCCTCTATGCATTCGAATGGTGGCCCAACAGTTCGAATGGGAGATGATTCAGAAATCCAAACCAAGGGGATTGGTAGGATTGACATGGAGCATGGCTATTTCAGTGATGTGCTCTATGTACCTTCATTGGCTGCAAATTTGCTATCAGTCTATCAAATGACCCATACAGGAGAAGCCAAGAGAGTAACATTTACTCCAGATTTGGTAGAAATCTCAGAAATTTCCTCAAATCAAGTTGTGGCAGTAGGGTATGCAGATCATGATGAGAGAATGTACAAATTCTCAAATTTCATTCCAAATTCTAGTGACCATGCTCTTGTCTCTCATGCCAACGAGACTTCCAAGTTGTGGCATGAAAGATTTGGCCACATGAACTACAAATATCTCCAGCAATTGCACAAGGACGAGATGGTGGAAGGGCTTCCAGAAATCAGATCTTCAAATGGTGCATGCATTGGGTGTGTAGTTGGAAAGCATCCTGAGCGCAGCTATGAGAAGGGAATGGCAAGGAGAGCCACTCAACCACTTGGATTGGTACATTCAGACCTCATTGGTCCTCTTCCCACTCCATCATATGGTGGATCAAGGTATGTACTTACATTCATAGATGACTACTCTCGATTCTGCTGGGTTTACTTCCTTAAATTGAAGTTAGAAGTGTTTGAGAAATTGAAGATTTGGAAAGCCCTAGTGGAGAACCATAGTGGTCATAAGATAAAGATCCTTAGGACTGATAATGGAAAGGAATATGTGAATAATAACATTCAGCAACTTTGTGAGGAATGTGGCATCCAAATGCAACATTCAATCCCCTACACACCTCAGCAAAATGGTGTGGCAGAGAGGAAAAATAGATCTCTCAAGGAGATGGCTACTTGCATGATTGAAGCTAGGGATCTAAGCCCTAAGCTATGGGCTGAAGCCATCAATTGTGCTGCTCATATTCAGAATAGAGCCTTTCACAAATCAGTCAAAGGAAAAACCCCCTATGAGGCATGGTTTGGCCAAAAACCAAATGTGTCAAATTTCAGGATTTTTGGGTCTAGAGCATGGGCTCGAATTCCATCAGAAAAGAGGAAGGCTTTGGAGCCACAGAGAAGGGAATGTATCATGGTTGGATATGGTGAGGACACAAAGGGCTACAAGCTCTTTGACACATCCACACTCAAAACTTTAATTGAGAGAAGTGTGCAATTCGAAGAAGAACCAATTCCAGATTTTGAGCTTGCACCGGGGGAAAGCTCCTCTCCTCCACACCTTAATGAAATTAGTGATGATTCCACCTCTGATTTTTCTGATATTGCTAAAGATGACATGGCTGAAGATGACATTGCTGTACATGAGTCACAATCAAGGCCCAAGTGGGCTGAGAAAATCATACAAGCTGCAGGTGAATTGGCAGGCAATCCCCAAGAGCCTAGGAAGACTAGATCTCAAACAATCAATGCTTCCTTTGCAAATGAAAGTGAACTTGCTGATCACTGTTATATGATGATTGGATCTAATCCAACATCATATCAGGAAGCTCATCATGATCCAAGGTGGAGAGCAGCAATGCAAGAAGAATTCCAGTCTCTCCAAGAGAACAAAACATGGGATTTGGTGCCTCTTCCTCCCAAGAGGAAACTTGTGCAATGTAAGTGGATTTTTCGAACCAAACCTGTTGCTGATGGTTCTGATCTAAAGTATAAGGCTAGGTTAGTGGATAAGGGCTACTCACAAATCCATGGTGTGGATTATACAGAGACCTTTGCACCAGTTGCAAAGATGGACTCAATTAGACTAGCTCTATCCATGGCAGCTAGTAAAGGTTGGGAAGTTCACCACATGGATGTCAAAAGTGCATTCTTTCATGGTGAGCTACAGGAAGAGATATATATGCAGCAACCTGAAGGATTCTAAGAGGATCCCACACTTGTATGCAGGTTGAAGAAGTCACTCTATGGACTCAAGCAAGCCCCCAGGGCTTGGTATGCCAAAATGGATGCTTTTTTGCTCTCAATTGGTTTCTGTCGATGCAAGTCTGATCCAAATGTTTATTTGCAGCATTTTGATGATAATTTGCAGGTCATTGTACTGTATGTTGATGATATCTTAATTACAGGGATCTGCACCAAACAAATTGGCTCAATTAAAGCTTCTTTGCACAGTGAATTTTCCATGAGCGACCTAGGATTGCTAAGGCAATTTTTGGGTTTGGAAATTGAGCAATCTGAGAGAGGTATATTGCTGAGTCAACCTAAGTATGCTTCAGACCTGTTATTCAAGTTTAAAATGGCTGAATGTAAGGCAGCCAAGTGCCCATTCCTTTCAGGCATAAAACTAGGTGAATTTGAAGACTCCCCATTGGTGGATTGCACTCTCTACAGGCAGCTAGTTGGAAGTTTGCTGTACCTTACACATACAAGACCTGATTTGTCTTATGCTGTAAGTGCTGTAGCAAGGTATATGCAGCAGCCACATGAGATCCATTGGAAGGCAGCCAAAAGGATCCTTCATTATGTCCAAGGAACAAAGAACTTTGGGGTACACTATGCAGCTGGTTCTTCACTTCAACTAGCTGGATTTTCTGATTCCGATTGGGCGGGAGATCCCATCGATAGAAAGTCCACTTCAGGTTTTGTGTTTATGTTTGCTGAAGGTCCCATTTGCTGGTCAAGTAAGAAACAACATACAATTTCTCTTTCATCATCAGAGGCCGAGTACAGGGCAGCAGTGAACGCAGCCACACAGTGTGTTTGGTTGCAAGGCATTCTTCGGGAGTTTGGTGTTGCTATTGATTCTCCAACCAATATTTGGGTGGATAATCAAAGTGCCATCAAGATATCTACTGATCCAGTACAGAGGCGAAGAACAAAGCACATTGATATCCACATGCATTACATTCGGGGCTTGGTGCATGACAGGGTGATTTCACTACAGTATTGCCCATCCACCGAGCAAACTGCAGATATTTTCACCAAGTGCTTTACTGAGAAGACCTTCACTCACTTGAGAGCTTTGCTTGGAGTGAGTGATGGATGGTGATTGCTGCAATTTAATTGCAGGTTCAGCCCCATGTCCATTTTAGAGGGAAGTTTTTATCCCATGAGGTTTTACTTCTTTTCCTCGGTTCATATGGACAAATAAAATTTCTGTTTGTAATGAGGTGACTTGAGCCTTTGTTGCCAAGGCCTCCCACTTATCTTTCATGAGATGTACTAAGTTATGGTTAAGGGGGGGTGTTAGAACTGTAATCCACACTTAGTACCATAATCCATAAATTTTTATTGATCATGTGCTTAATTAAACCATAGTTTGGACTAGGTGACTACAGTTGGTCAAAAACCCACTTTTGAGAGTGTTCACACCCACTTCCAACCAAACCAGTTCACCCAGCCTCCTGTTTTGTCCACAAGTGCACCCTCATTAATTGCTGGTGCGCCCTCTCTCCTTGTTTTGGGGAATTTCAGTTGACCAAGGGCGCTAGGGTGGATTTTGCCCATTTTTGGCTAGATTTGGAGCATTTAATGCTCCCTTGGGCCCCCCAAACTCCTCTACTTGCTCACCCATGCCTGCCTTGAGCTCATTTATGACCCAGCATGCTTCAGCCACCTCCACACCAGAATTCGTGACTGTTTGGGGTGATTGGGATTGAGTTGGACCCACCTAGGGGGGATTGAGGCCAATTTGGCATTGTTGACTTGTACACTCAGCTTGAGCCACCTAATGCTCTCGAATTTCTCATGGATGTAATAAAAACCTGTTACTAACATTTTCACATGTTAGACAGTCAGTTAATCAAGATATTCAGCATACATTGTGTGTAATATTATCATCTTTTTCAAGTTTTTCCACTGTTTTTGCAAATTAATTCGATTTTGTGAGGTTCTCCATAGCTCCTAGATCTTCTGTGATCAAAATAATCACAAAATTTAGACTTTCCTGACTTGTAGAGATTGATTAACGATCCTATTTGGCACAATCCTCATTGGCCACCCATACCTGCCAAATTTCCATCGTACATCCCAAAGTTTGATGCAAAACCTGGGGAAGACCCGACGAAGCATGTCATGACTTTCCATTTGTGGTGTTCATCAAATTCACACATGGATGACTGCATTCGCCTTCGGATCTTCCAGCGCACGCTTACCGACACGGCAACAAAATGGTATATCGAGCTGCCACAGTACTCTTTCCGAGATTTCAATACCCTGGCCATGCAGTTTTTGACACATTTCCAGCTCCCCTTCCGATACAAGACTGAAACAGACTTGTTGACTTCACTGCGTCAAAACACCTCCATGCATATATCTGATCATATTCATGATTGGATACGACGCCGAAGATTAATCAAGGAACCCATCCCGGACCAATTATTGGCGGATTGGTTCACTAAGTCATTTCTACCCCCCATCGCCAGGGATATTGCCATGGGCAGACCTGTTACAGAGGAACAAGCGATTTCTCGTGCTTAGTATATGGATTTGGTGTATACCCAATCCGGAAATTTATACAATCTTATTCCTCACGCTTCCCGCACCACTACTGATCCACCAAGCCCACTACTGAACCACTTGTCGATTGTATCGTCAGTTCAGTGAAGGCCCAGCCTGCGAGAAAATCAAGTGGGAAGCCACAGAATGCTACCACACCTCCAAACCAGGCTAATCCTAAAACCTCCAGCCCTCCTACTACTTCATCCGAGGTGAACGCCATTCAATCCTCGTTACAACCATCCGGAGGCAAGAAGAAGAATAATCAAGGAAATTCCAAGAAGACTTCCAACCAGTAGGAAAACCCCAAGCCGCAACAAACCAATAATGATCAAAACCACATCGAAAAGTGAAGTTTCCTTGCCTTATTTTCCAGGAATACCATTATACACGTGATTGTCCTTACAAGGAGGAAGTCAATAAATTTGTTAAAGGGTCTTCCCATCCAGCAGTGCTAAGCGATCCTTTCCCCCATCAGCAGCAACAAATGGTTACTCACGATCCCCCGCAAGGGGGAAATCCGAACAACCCACCGCGTGGCGAGACGTCCGCAAACCATGACATTTTGATGATGAGTAACTAGGAGGTCCATATATCCACTCGAACAAGGACGTACGATACCCCTCCAAGTTCAAACAAAACAGAGACTTCGCATGGCAAGACCACTGTTGAAGATCCTCCCATCACACCTCCCCCCAATGGTCATCTCCATATTGAAGGACCTCTCACTGAAACGATGCTATGCCCACCCAAGGGAACTATCCCAAAGGCGACATTTAACCCTAATGCACGAGAAACCCAAAATTACAATATTGTTAAGGACCTAGCTCAAGTACCATGTGCAATGTTGACTCTCGAGGTTCTACAACACTGTCCCACACAGCGTAGGACCTTACTTTCAGTACTAGGGGCAGTGGACCCGGATACTTCCAACACGATTATGTTTAACTTGGAGTACTTTAATCCTAGGCTTTCCCACTAGTTAGCCTTCTAGATCTAGACGAAGATCCATGGAAACAACATTCATCGCACTGTCCTAAACGAGGGTGCTTCCACATCGATCATGTCCTTGACTTGTTGGAGAGCCATAGGCTCACCTGAGGTTACACCTTCTCCTCCTACTCTTAAAGCGTTTGACGGACATGGTTTTCAGCCATACAGACTCATCCCTACACTTTCCATTGAACGACAGGGTAAGATAGTATCTATACATGTCGAAGTCATAGATGCGCCATTAGATTATAATCTTCTACTCGGCCGGAACTGGTTCTATGCTATGACCTCCGTCACATCCTCCGTCTTTCGACTAGTACAATTTCCTCATAAAGGGAAAATTGTTACTATAGATCAATTAGATTTCTGTACTCCGGACATTCATCATAACTCTTCCCACAATGTCCCATTGTTGGGTCAATCCTGTTGGGTCCTGGAATTGCCCCTTTTTGGCCACACCTATTACCTCATTTTGCTTTGTTTTTCCTTATCCCTATAAACCAAATATATGCCTTTCCTCAAGATTGAGCATGAATACTGACAGGTATTATTCATTATCGCTTATTTTATTAATGCCTAACATTGTTATGGTTATGAATTGTATCCTTTGATTTATGCTAACTTGTGTTGATTTTATTAAGACAAGATCAAAGCATAGAGAGACACAGGTGTAGCAGCCGCTAAGCATATGGAAGGAAGTACGATTGGTGCCAGCTGTTACGCAATCATCATTCCACATGGTAGTTGCAACAGACTTCACTGCAACAGAGCATCATTGCAACAGACAGAATGCTTCCCAATCAATTAATCCGTTGATCCATTGACAACGAGAGTAATAACATCCTTCATTGCCAACAGCGTCATTCAAGTCCATTTATGGTTGTAACAGTTCTGTTGTGACTCAACAGCCTGAAGATCAGAGATCTTCATGACTGCACGAATTTAGTGGATCTGGATTTGTATTATGCATGTATAAATATGGGAAGGCTTTCAGAGTCTGGGGTTGGTTGATAATTATTTTGTACGGGATGTAACAGAGAGCTGAGACTGTGAATCACCATTTTTAATACAAGGAGCAAAGTTCTTCATATTCTTGTGTTTTAATTTGTAGTAGTTCACGGCATCTCTGTTAGAAGGCCAGGGCCCGCCTTCTCATAGAGATTGTCGAGTTAAGTAGATAGATTAGTTTATTTTTTGTTGTTTGGTGTGGATTTACAGTAGATGCGTTTTATTAAAAAGTTGCAACAATAGTAATTGATAATTGCATTTTCCTTTGGTAGTTCATGATTGCATCCTGAATAGCTGCAAGTGTGCTAGTTAGCTTTTACGGTCAAGCTCAGTTTAGATTCTTTTCAGTCATTTATCTTTCTTAGGATTTCCAACTTAGTGAAATTATGGTTCGAGTTTAATTCTAGTTCTTTGCTACTGTTTATATTTCCTAGAGATCATTAGATTAGACTTGTTATGATTGAGTTACAGTAGTTGATAGTTTAATTAGTCAGGTTGTGATTGGATACTGTAGTTTGATATCTTTAGTATTTAACTTCTTGCAAAAGTAAGTCTAGTCTATTTATTCTTAGATCAGTAACTGTTGGATTGGTATTTGTAGGAAGCTAAATGTACTTTGATTTCTTAGATGGATAAATTAGATTAGTTTTAGCCATGAGATGAGTTTGACTGAGCAGATAGGTAGGATAGTTTATCTCCATTTATTCAATCAACTACTTGAAATGTTTATGCATAGATTGTGCTAATTGTCGTTGAAATAAAAGACCTACCTGGGTTGACAATTCATATTGAGCATCTTGTGTGTTAGTTGTAATTGATTAGCATATAGGGTGACCAACAAATCCCAACACCGTTTTGAAGATATTGGCGTTGATCTCATGAAAGACTCCACCCTCATTGGAGTATTTATGGAACTTAGAACCCCTATCTTTGCCATAAACATGATATCGTCAAGTGTTATTTCATCCAACAAACCTACTGATTTTTAGGTGATACCGAGTCCTTCAGAGTTTGGAACCTATGGCAGTTCCATGCCATTGAACAAGAACCTTAAGACTTACCAGGTGATCCAGTCAGCCACAGATTGGGTCGATTCTGTTACACATCACGTAGTGGCACAACTCTAGTTTGAGACTGGTACATCGTCGCCATTTATTGATCCTCTCACTCATATTTTTCCTTCTGACGAGTCGATTATGGAGGTCATGTGCGTCGATGAGCCACCTTGGGAAGATTACCATCATCGATCTTCTTTCCCAACTATCTAGGAGATCGAGCAAGATACCAAATACAGTAGTTCACTTGAAGTTGTCAAACCCAAGTTTCCTATTTCATTCAACGATATATTCTCTAAAGGAAACTTGGCCAAAATCATGGAAACCACTCCTATTGACATTTCCGTAAAACCTGGTGTCGTGGAGAATATTCACATGGGCAAGACATGCACTCCCATTGAGATGGAGTTTTATACTGCCTTATTCAAATAATTCCACGACGTATTTTCTTGGACTTATGAAGAGATGCCAGGAATAGACCCATCAATCGTGGTCCACGAAATCCAAACAGTTCCTGCTGCCTGACTTGTTCGGTAGAAACTTCGGCCCGTTCATCCCCGCAAAGCAACAACTATCAAAGCGAAAGTTGAAAAACTTCCGCATGATGGTTTTATCTATCATGTCCCGTTGACAGACTGGGTGTCTAACATCATTCCCATGGCCAAGAAACAATGTACAATTAGGGTTTGCGTCGATTACCGAGATTTGAACAAGGCTTGTCCAAAAGACAACTATTCAATTCCGTTTATCGACCAGATTATCGATAACTGTGCCGGGAGTGTCATCTTCTCATTCATGGATGGATTCTCTGGCTATAATCAGATAGAGATACTCCTTGCATACCAACATAAGACAACCTTCATTTTTCCATGGGGGACCTTTGCGAAACGCAAGCTACCTTTTGGCCTTAAGAATGTCGGGGTAACTTTCCAACGGGAAATTTCGTAAGCATTTCACGACATTAAACAATTGTGGAACCATATCTCGACGACCTTCCCACCCATTCTCAGACTCGAGATGATCACCCAGATCATTTGAGCGCCATCGTTTCCAGGTGCTGCCACTACAATATTCGTTTAAATCCACACAAATGCATCTTTTGCGTTGAAGCCGAAAAATTGTTGGGATTTATCATCTCCAATGACGGCATACACCTAGACCCAGCAAAGGTAGAAGCCATTCTAGCTCTGCCTTCACCCACTGACATTCTAGCACTCCAAAGTTTGCAAGGGCATGCAAAATTTCTACGTCGTTTCGTTTTCAATTTTGTAGAGATCACAAAGGGATACATGAGGCTTATGAAAAAAGACATCCCTTTCATCTAGGACGATGAAGCTCAACGATCCTTTGATAATTTTAAGGCATCCCTCACTAAGGATCCCGTAATCCAACCCCCCAACTATACACGAGATTACATCTTGTATCTCGAAGCTTCCACTTCCACCAATTGCATGGTGTTAGCCCAGGAAGACGCCAACGACATAGAACATGTGGTTTATTATCTTAGTAAGAGTCTTCTCGACTCCGAAACCCGTTACTCGCATGTGGAAAAGATGGCTCTGGCCACAGTTTTCACTGTCTAGAGGTTTCGACATTACATTCTGCTTCGCACGACCACTGTCATAGTAGACTTCAACCCAATGTACTACATCCTCACATGCCAAGTTCTTGGGGAAAAATATTCTTGTTGGATTGTTGTCCTTCAAGAGTTTGACTTGGAATTTTCCAAGGAAAAATCCAAGAAATCTTTGGTCTTCGCAGAGCTGATTTGTACTTTGCCCCGTGTCACTGAGAAACTAGAGCCAATCGATTCTCTCCCAGACGAATCATTGTTTATCATTGGCACATCTGATCCTTGGTATGAGGATATCATTTTATATCTCCAAACCCAATGCTTTCGGCCTGACCTCAATCGGGATGAACGTCGCCGCATCAGACACCATGCTAAGTATTACCTTATTATTAGCGATACTCTGTATCACCGTGGTGTTGACACCATTCTATGACATTGTCTAACTTTAGACGAGGTTGAACATGTTATCAATGACTGCCACTCTGGAGTATGTGGCGACCACCTCTCTGGGATGGCTACGGCCCAGAATATTTTATGCGCGGGATATTTCTGGCCCTTGATTTTCAAAGATTTCATTGAAATGGTCAAGAAGTGTCCACCCTATCAATTTTTTCATAGTAAGAAGCGCGCTCATCCTACTCCAGTCCATCCTGTGATTACCGTCGGCCCCTTTGCAAAATGGGGCATTGATTTCATGCATTGTAAACCCACTTTAGCCGGGGGGCATGGCTATGTCATAGTAGCCATGGACTATTTCACGAAATGCGCTGAAGCGATGCATACCTATGCAGAAGATGAAAAAAAAACACAATTCATATTCAACCATATTATAGCTAGGTTCGGAGTTCCACAATCTATTGTCATTGATCATGGTTCCCATTTCAAGAACCATATGATTGAAAAATTGAGTGCCAAGTTTTGTTTTCGTCATGAAAACTCAACCCCGTACTACCCACAGGCTAACTGTCAAGTAGAGGCCATTAACAAGGTATTGAAGCGTATGATCCAACGCACTGAAGGTAATCAAAAGTCAAATTGGCATTTGGCTCTCTTTTCGACTCTGTGGGCCTATCAAACCTCAGTTAAAAATGCAACCGGGTTCACACCATTTCAACTGGTGTATGGCCTGGAATCCATTTTACCTATTGAATGTGAAATCCATCACTGAAGATAGCCGTTGTTTTACTTCCCCATACGACCTCTAAGGAGGAACGATTTCTGTATCTGGATAAGCTAGATGAGACACGCCGCGATGCTGCTCTGGCGAATGAAGCCCACAAGAAACGCATCAAAGCACAATACGACAAATCCGTTCAACCCCAGATCTTTAACGAGGGAGACCTTGTCCTTACATACAGACAAATTAGGAAAAGGAAAGCTAGAGTCAATGTGGTACGGTCCCTATATCAAGAAGCACATATTGGAAAAAGGAGCTTACAAGCTATTCGACTGTGATGGCACACCTTTGGCACGACCCCGCAATGGGCTGTACCTAAAATGATTCTACGGGTAGGTTTATCTTGCGTGAGAATTCTTGTACATAGTGTACTTAGCTTGTGTTCAGGTTTATTTCTTTTTGTGTGTATGTGCATGGAATTTGTTTCATATACCTTTATTTACCTTGACTTGTGCTTCTATGCGCAGATGTCAGCCTACTATGGACTCGCATATGGTGCTAGCCGACATACCCGGAACCTTACTTCCGCAACATGGGTTATCTATTCTCCTGTTGGCGAGTTTTTATCCTCAGGTGGCACCTGCTTGGGCCCCACAACCAACAACATTGCAGAGTACCATGTAGTCATCAGACTCTTAACTGAAGTTGCTTCCCTTGGAATCCGCACCTTTTTGGTCTACCTGGATTCCCAACTCATGGTATCCCATCTGAACCGTGTCTACACCGTCCATGATCCTATGTTACTTCATTTATTTAGAAGGGTACGCCTCTTGGAACGATCTTTTTATTATATTTCATATCAACATGTACCGAGAGAATTCAATATTGTAGCTGACTCATTGGCTAGCTACATATTGGATTGGCATCTAGCTCATACATAAAATACATCATAAACAAACACACAAGTCACTGATAAACAAGTCATAGAAATAGGTTCACATGTATATAATCACATATAATTTTTTTCTTTCTGAATACATATAATAAGATGTGTCCAAAGAAAAAATTTGGGATCTCATCCCATACAAAAATTGGCTCTCTGGCCTACATATCGTGTATATGTCGGTAAAAATGGAAATCCTATCTAAGTTCTAGTCATCCTACTCGCGCTGCTCATGGTAGCACACCACGGAGCTAGCGACCTTGTGAAGAATTTGGCCGATACACCTTGGAACACCTATGGTATGCCTCTGGAGATGGAGGGGGATGTCATATATCCTCATAGCAGGGAATCCCATAGTCAGACCCCGAAGGTTCCGCTCTATATCGAAGATACCTCCTGCTTCCTCCTCCTCAGCAACAACCTGATGCTGGAATCCTCCTCGGTGCAACGGTGAATAGACCACTGGTCTCCTCAGCCCGCGATCTGTGACATGAACATGTATATACGTTAGATATTTCTACACATCGAAAAATCACTAAAAATCATATATTAAAAATATTAAAAACCACATTTTGTGAAGGTCATACCTGAATTGTCCCAATCCTCATCCTTAGGCAGTGCTAATTCAATGTCCTCATGAAAGTCCACCCCTTCATAGGGGTAGTCCTCGATCATAGTGATCTGCTCCTTGATCCATGAGAAGAAATCTTTATCAAATGCTAAGACTTGTGGCCTGCCGAGCCGCCCTGTGTAATCCCTACATATCCCCATCCGAGGCTTGGTCGCAGGGTGGATAGGCATGGATACTTGAGGGAGAAACAATGGCACCCTCTCCAGGAAGAAGGTGACCGGGATACTCCCATACCTAAACTGGCGAGTGTCCCCATTTCTACACTTGGTGACTTGTTCCTTGAGGTTGGTTAGGACCCCTTCGCACCAGTTGAATAGTGTCGGTGCCATGCACTCTACACCAAGAGTAATTTTCCCCTGTGTTTCATGGTGAGGACCCACACTACCCACTGCTCGTGTAATGGTGAACAATACGGTTCTCAGCGGAAGTTCTATCACGTCTTTGATGGGCACTTTCCCACTTTTCTTCTAGGAACCCTGTCTGTAGTAACAACCAATCAAGTCACTTGTGCTCTCTTCCGAGGCCTTGTGCCCAGATAGGTTAAACCTTGCCCCTCTCTTAGAGAGGACAGTGAGAAAATAGATGTCCTCGAGCCCAATCTCGAGGGTGCGCTCCCTGATCCAGAAAGCATGTATGTCACTTTCCCACATTTGGATTATATAATTCAAAATATTTCCTTGCTTCCGAATACCCCTGGTCTTGAAGAACTTGAGTAACCCACATTCACGTAGCACGTTCAATGTTATTTGATCATTTAAATCCAATCTGTCATCATCTTCGTGTTCCCTCTCTTTCCAATCAACCATCTTTTCTCATACAAGTTGTAAAACCCTAAGAAAATCCAAACCAAGCATCTATTACAAGATGGAAACCTGATTTCATCTTTAGCAACTAAAAACACTTGGGCATTTTTATTTTCTACCGATTTTCACGCTGCACAGGTCTAGTGCTGCACGATAACTCGTAATTATCGTGTTTCAGCTTGACCCTGCTGCACGATAATAAGGAGTTTATCACGTTTCCCGACATGGGGACAACGCGGAAATTCATGAGGGTGAAAATGATGCCCTAGGATATTTCCCAGAAAAGAAAAAATGCCCCGAAATTGATAAATGCTTATATGAAATGAAAGAGAAGAGCAAGAGCACTTACCTGGTTCATATGGCGGTCGAAATGGTGCCCTGGATCTCCGGATATATCCGCTGGAAGATTTGCCCTCTCCAAGGTAATTTTCCCCTTTGGGTGAAATGGCTAAGGTAAAATGAGTAATTTCCTCTTTTACCCTTCTTTTATACATCTAAAGAGTCATTTTTTATTATTATTTTATTATAAAAACCCTTTTTGAATCAAAGTTTCCATATTACTAATGTCCTGTTTTCCAAGGTGGTTGACCAATTTCTGGCAGGATCTTTTACGTTGTTCACACAGGTGTTGAGACATTTTTTGACCTTCATTTTGAGCTTACTTTTTTCTTTTTCGTGCTCTGGATCCAAACATGAAAAAGATTCCAAGTTCTTTTCACACCTTAGTCGTGCTTGTTAAAACCTAGAAAAACGGTGTTGAGCTTAGTTGACTTTACTCGTGCTCGTAAAACGATGAGGAAAGTATCATTTTGGTATTATTTTATTATTTTTTCGGACCAAAATGATTAAAAATTACGAAAAAGACTGTTGGAGTTCTCTTTAAGCTCTTTTCGGACTCCCTCACTATGAAAATATTGCCAAGTGCACTTGTCTCTTTCACACTTGTAAAAGTATTTGAAAGGACGTCTATTCGATGATAGGTTACCCCTTTTTCGGCCCGCTTAGACTATTTACGAGAAATGTATACCTAAGTCAACCTTTGACTGGGAGAGTTCTCTTAGGAATTGTTTCACTTTTTTGGGATTGGGGGACTAAATTTACGAATAGTACATTTTGGAGCATTTTTTCAGTTTTTCAGACTCTCTAAATATAAAAAAACTGCCGAGTTTTCCTTCCTTGGACTCGTTAAAATTTAACATCGAAGGGCCCACTTTGGGACGAACCCCTCCTTTCTCAGTTCATAAAACATGTGAGATTGGACTCATCCGTTAGATGAGTGATACCGAGCATCTTCTATCCTCTTCAATCTTGTAAAACAACAAAGAGGTACTCGTCCATCATGCCAGGGAAAAATGGGAAATGAGTCAAGTTTACCTTGTTGGCAGCTTGTCAATCGTTTCCTTTGAACATGGCATGCATCCTCACCTTGTCCGCTTTGGGTAGTCAGTCTTGTTGATAGAGTCATCGTTATGGTTATGCGTCCTCATCTTCGCCATGAGTTCACACCTCCGCTGGTTCTGTCTGTTCAAGTAGTCCTTGCTGCCAAGTTCCATTTCATGTCGTTATATGTTCAAAGGGTTATTGCTATCGAGTCAACCTTTGCTTTATGCCAAAATTTTATTTGTGTCGGTACATGTCCTTTTGTTCCATTGCTACAAACCTCTCTCATACTGATTTTGTGTCAATGATGTAGGATTCATCATGGCCCACCTTCGACGAGTCTATTCCTGTCAATGCCAAATCACTATCCAAGAATTAGGCTTAGGAATCAACCATCAGTACCTTGGTGCATGCATGCCTCAATGGCAGGTTTCCTCGCGTTCGACAGTAGTTTTTCATCATTGACCTCAGATCGAATGATCTCACGAATGTTCAACGTCAACTCATCTATTTGCATTTCGTTGAGATGTACTACGGATACCTTAGGGATCATTGTCATCATTGGTGATTTCCCTCGCGCTTGTTAATGGTTCACATCATTGACCGGTAATCAAGTGGTTTCTACAATGTTCAACTTCAACATCTTGTAATCACATGACTAGATTCGTATCGTTTTGGGATTAGGTAGAAGACCCTGGACACCTTTTGATGTTGTTTACGTCTAGGCTGCGATGGCGATTGTTGAGCAGGTTTCCACATAGTCATTATGTAGATGACCTCACTGTTGTATTGTCACACAGATCAACTTATGTATTGGTCGTGGTTGTGTCATTATTGTTTCATGGATCTACGATTGTTCATAGTAGCTATGATTTGGCCGCAGTCTATATCATCTCAGTACTCATTGATCTGTAGTGTATTGCTCGACTGCCATTGTCACGTCCCCTCCCATCCAACCAGCTAGATGGAGAGGATCGTGACGGTTAACCCGGGCATCCAGCCCCATTCACATTCAACAAGCATTCAAATCAAAAGAATGTATACATATACAAATTCATAACAGATGCGATATTAAACTGGGCGGCTAGCCCTATGAAACGTTTAATCATAAGCATGAACATAGTATAACAGAGATAGATGGAGATATATGGTTTTAAGAAAATCACAGCGGAAATTAAGAATTTCACATCCATCATACATTTAAGATGTTCATCAAATAAGTAATTGCAATTTAACACAGGAGAATACTTATCTTATACAAAAGTAATCCCACGCAACTGGCTATGCAACTGCAACGTTCCACCCAACCGTAGGCCAGTTTGCTCCTCAATCTCTCAGCACCACTGCCACCCCCGAGCTGGGCATGATCTCTACAAGGAATCAGGGAACAACAGACTCACACATAGCCAAGCATACACCAATATGAGCCAGGCCAATCTGCAATTGGGTTTATCAGGCTGCTAGGACATGGAAGGGAAGAATTGCTAAGCTAGTATGCTCAACCACAGAGCTGAGGATGTCCCTCCCAGATCTATTCAGCTTGGCACTCACAATGCCTACACACCCGACACAAGGAAGTATTCTCTTCACTGCCACACAGTCCCTCAAGCCATACCTCCCTTTTTAGTGCTCTCAGGGTGTGCATAGAAAAGTATCCAAGCCCTCTTGATCTTCTTGAGAGGCTACACTCTCTACTAGGTTTATCAAGCCAGTTCTATCCACTACCAGTCCAAAACTTCAGCTCACAGGTTCAAACCAAAAACGAGAATGCCCACGACAGCAGAACACCAGTATGGGGCAAGACAAAACGTTTTTACAGTGACGGGCAGGAAAAAGATCCCCTAGACTTCAGAAAAACGTGGGAAGGTTAAAAACGAGCAATGGAGGTTTGGAGAAAACCCCAGGTAGCAGAAAACGTTTTTAGGAAAAACGCCCATGGCAAATCGGGGACAAAACGAACTCCCTACAGTCCCAAATCGCACCCCCTCCTTCCCAGCTACTATCCAAAACCAAAAACGGGTTTTTGGGCAGGGAGAACCCTGCGTTTTTTGCTCAAAAACGTGACTGTAACTCCCAGCCTTCTCTACCTGCGTGAATGAATGAAGACTGCCCATTCCCCATGGCTTTGGGCACCATTTCGTGGGTGGTTTCTTGCCCCTCAAGCAAAAACACGATTTTCCAAGTTGATGGCTTGCCCATGCACGAAAATGGCTTGCCCATACTCTTTCATTCCCTAGGCATTAACTGCCTTAACCAATTTCTTGGAAAAATTAAATGATTGGGTACATGAGACAAAATGGGTAGTTGGTGGTTTATGGGTTTCCCCATTGACACATGGATTGATACTATTGGCTCAAGGGTTTGAATAATTTCCCTCCCTATTCCTTGTAGAACCATGCCCCATCTCTTTTGTTGCATTGCATAGCCGGTTGTGGGTTTTTTTTCATTAAAAATTCGAAATTACATGATGTCTTATATACATTGTGCCCATCTCGCACAAGAACCATAGGCATCTATTTTAATTGCCGATACATGAAACGCTAAATCAATGGTGGGGCCTTGGCCTTGAGCTCCTCACCATGATTAAATTACAATATTTACATCATTTACAAAGGGGGTCAAAATGGGGACGTGACAGCCATGCTTTGCGTCAATTGTTTTGAGCATGGGTATGCCCGCCTCGGTGGTATTTTTGACATATTGTTTATATTTCAGCTCCTCGTTGCTTCCCTCGATGCTATCTCCACGAAATTTATCGGTAAAGTATTTCAGCCACCAGTCTCTTCTAACCTCACACTTTAGGGGGCATCTGTTATACCTCAAAGTTACACTTCGAGCCCTAGAATCACATCTTTGTACCATGTTACCTAGTGACACTTCTCCCTAATGACCGTCATACATTATTGGCTCCCTCCTTGGTCTCATATGGACACCTAGGAGAAAAATCCAGTGACTGGATGCCGATACATGACCTTATCTGCCACGTGTCACAGCAGCTGACCCCATCTGCATGGATTTTTTCTCGCTGCACATTTGCTAGGTAGCGAAAATTAGGGTTTTCATGTTTTGCACTTTCCCTGGGGCACGAAAATCGAGATTATTTCCGCGTTATGATCAGACCTATGGGCGCATAAATCCCTTTTTATCCTTTTTCCGTGGATCATGGATCTTATCCTTCGAGATATTTTCTTGGGATTGTTAGTCCTGATTCGATCCCAACCCACTCTCCTTGTTTAGTTTGGTTGATCCACTAAACACTCATTAGATCCACCTTACTCTCCTTATGGTTAACCCTTCCAAGCACTATAAAGAACCCTCCATGAGCCAAAGGGATGACTACTTGGGGAATCCAACCTATGGTCTTGGGACATTTGTAGAGATAGCTAGAGGAAGAAATTGGAGATGAAAGTTGGCTTGGACATCAACCAACCATTGTAAGCATTCTCAAGTTTCCAATGAAGATAACTTGTCTTATTTCCCAGTTTGTGTATGTTGATTATGATTCAATTACATAACTTGTATCTAGCTAGATTTAGATTCTAACTTGTAATTCAAGGTACTTGGATAATTGTATATGCTTGTATCTTGTCTGATCTTAACAGGTTCAGCGCGAGGACTTCGAGATCTGGACTACAAGCGGGACAAACATCAGAGTGAAAGGTTAGTCATTTTCTCTCATATCTTCCAATACTTAAATCTTGAAATGTTTGTTTGATCTAGGATTCAAGGTAGCATTTGTTTTAATTTTGTCTTAGATTAGAGTCAGTTTATCCTGCTTCAACCTAAGAAGGCTTCTTTCTATCCGTAGGAAGAAATCTCTACAACAGGGTCCTGATCTGCAAAGGATAGGGCATGGGATTCTCGAAGGGTTGAATTTAGGTCAGAATTGTTGACCAGTGTATCGAAAATTTCAGCATGGTGATCATAGACATGTTCATTTCCAGCAAACTTGGGTTTGGGGAGCTTGTCTTTGGACTTCTATGACATTTTGAATAGGTTTATTTATAGGTGCAGTTAAAAGGTCTTTTACTGAGCAATGGAAAGTAAAAACTTAATACTTTTATCAACATGTAATAGGAGTGATGCTTCGACTACTAAATACCTGATGGTTAAAATCAAGAGTGATATGGGAATATTGGTCGTTGACGTCGATTGGTCAGGTATGATGGATTTGGGCACTGGATTCCTCTTTGGATAAGCAACAATGGATTTGAAATGGAGAACTTACCACTTAGTGGCTAAATAGATTTTAAAATTTTACACTTGGTGGATTTTTATTTGACATTGACTGATGACAGGATGATCTCAGTGGGGGCCTCTTAAACACATGTCTACTAGAGGTGGGTTGACATGGATTCCAAGTGGTCACCCTTTGCATGTGTGGATACTTTGTAAAATTGCACTTCGGGTGGAAACCACCCCGGTTTCCATAAGCGGTAATACCAAAAGACTTGGTGGTATTGAAAAAATGTTCTGGGGAGGTGCATTTAATCAATTTTTTCCACGTGTCTAATGTTTTTTGGGGCATCGTATCCTTATACCAAATTTAGTTGGTGTGCAATTTATTGGTGTGCTATCAATTATAGCCGTCGATCTTCCATCCACTTTCTGTGATTAGCTCGTTGGGGCATTTACTTATCTCTCTCGTAGTTTATGGGAGTGCCATTGATATTAACCATAGATATGATAAGATATGATGGTGTTATGCTCTTTCCATTCAACGCCCCATTCCTTAGTTCTTGGTCATCGGACCACAGTTTTTCTACCACCGTTCTCGCTTGAGGAAAGTTTTCCTTAGCCCCCGAGGGATAAACATAAAATTCATTATCCTTAGATGATATTTTGAGGCTAATTAACCTCTGCCATATCTGATGAAATTTCTTAATGATAACATCGGCTCCAGTGGGGACAGTTGTTTGTTTCAAAAAATATCGAGAACTGCAGATTACTGCCTTCACTGTTGGGTTATGGAGCCTTTTTCTCTCAAATAACTTAACACATTGAGCTCAAGTATTTGCTTTGCAACATATTTACAAGCTTGGTAATGTAAAACTAAAAATGGAAATGCTAGAAATAACTAAAAGAAAGAAATTTAGCAAAATTTCAAATGCTTCTATTCTTCCATGTACGGATCTGGCAGGTGCTCCTTTTAAATTCCAGTACAGAAAGAAACGCTTGAGAAGCTTGCCATTGACATCAACCTCCATGATTTCACCATTTAGTTCAACAAGAATGTAGGTATTGTTTACTTGTATTGTTGGTATGGTATAGGGCCCCATCCAAATGTTATCAAACTTCCCATGCTTTCCTTTATATTCTCTTATGGCATCCCATTTCAACACTATATCTCCTGGATGGAGGTTTCTTTCTATAACGTTTTTGTCAAAATTTGATTCATCTTTCTATGATGTTCTTGCAATTTAACATTGACTTGTTCTCTTTACTATTGCAGCTCTATCAATTGATATATTCTCCTGACCATGTCATTTTGATCCTCTAATTCATTTTGGATCAATTTTAGCACATCAAGTCCTAATTGAATTGGTAGAATTGCTTTCTTTCCATATACTAGATGAAAAGGAGAGGTTCCAATTGACATTTTCACTTATCCTATCATCCCACAAAGCATATCTTAAATTTACATCCTAAGCTTTCTTATTTTCAGACAACAATTTATTAATTATCCTGAACAGGATTTTGTTTGATGATTCTGCTAATCCATTTCCTCGAGGATAGTATGGGGTGGAGTTCCCCAACTCAATATTATACCTTGGTATAATCCTATCATTTTAACTGACCTGAATTCCTGAGCATGATCAACTATGATATTTCTTAGGCATCCAAATTTTGACAGGATATTTTCCTCTAGGAATTTTATGATCACTGTGTCATTTGTTGACCTTGTTGGAATAGCCTCAACCCACTTTGTGAAGTAATCAGTTGTTGTTAATGTCCATCTATGTTGGCCACTAGAATTTGGATTTATTTCCCCAATAAATTCTAAACCCCATTGTTGGAAAGGTGCAGTTGTCTTGCTTGGATTCAAAGGAAAAGGTTTTAGTTTATTCTTTATAGCAAACATTTGACACTCAGTGCATGCCCTTATCATATGATTAGTATCGGGAAACAATTTGGGCCAATAGTATCCATCTCTTAAAACTTCATATGATGTGTCTCTTCGAGCATGGGTTCCTCCACATATGCCTTGATGGAGTTCTATTATATTCCTTGATGGAGTTCTATAATATGCCTTGAGGGTCCTTCAAGTAGAGATATTCATCTAATATGCAATATTTAACAGTTTGTAACTTCAAATATCTAGCATGTGAATTTCTCATATGCTCTAGACATTCAAGATGCATCAAATAAAAAAAAATATCTCTATACCATAGATATTCAACAAATTTTGAGTTTACTTTTATTGTATTTCCTTGTAGATATTCTTCATTTCTATGCTTTCCTTCCTCTGTCAGTTCGACCATTAGATTTAGATCTATTGCTTCACAATTTTATTCAGTCAATCATTTATCCAATCCTTTTCCCTTGACCAATTTGGTAGGTTTTATTTGCATGTCATATTCTTTTATTTTGGAAATCCATTTACCTCTTCTTCCTTCTTTGTCTGTTTTCCTGAGTATGTATTTTATAGTACTGTGTGGCACATAAGAAATCACATGTGAATCTAACAAGTAAAAAATAAAGGATTTCAATGCTTTCACCATGGCATAGGCTTGCTTCTCCATCATATTGTACTTCAAATTTTCATCTCTTAAAGATTTACTGAAGAATGCTATAGGTTGTTCATATCCTTCTTGGTTCTTTTGGAGAAGCACAACTATACTAGTGTTAGATGAAGCAAAAGAGAAAACAAAGAAAGGTTTAGTGTAATATGGAATTATCAGTACAAGAGACTCTCCCAAATCCCATTTGAGCTGCTCAAAAGTTTCCCTTGATTCTTTGTTCCACTTGACTTCATTGTCCTTATTTAGCATATTAGTAATACTTCTTATCATCTTAGCCAGATTGGGAATGAATCTCATTAGGAACTTTATGTTTCCCATGAAAGATTGAAATTATTTCTTATTTTTGGGAATCTCTATTGACTATATAGCTACCACTATTTTTGGACCAATTCTTACTCCATCTTTTGAGACAATTTGTCCTAGCAGTTTTCCTTCTTGCAGGGAAAAATGTGATTTCTTGGGATTTAGAGATAACCCATACTTTCTGCATTTATTGAATGTTTGCTTCAAATGAGATAGATTTTCTTCATCTGTCTTAGAAAAAATAGTCATGTCAACAAGATATATCACAATAAATTTGTCCCTTTCTCCCACAAAGGAAATATCCATGGCTCACTGAAATGTTTCCCTTGCATTCATTAGTCCAAAAGGCATTTTATGATACATAAATGTTTCGTACGGTGTGGTGAATGATGTATTTTCCCTATATTCTTTGCTCATAGAAACCTGATTGTACCCTAATAAACCATCCATCATGGATATCATGTTTTCCCCCACTATTCTTTGCAAAATTTGGTCCATCTTTGGAAATGGATAATTATCCTTTAGAGAGAATTTATTCAAGTTTATGAAATCCACACAAAATTTTATTTCTCCACTCTTTTTTTCTGACTATTACCAAGTTTTCCACCCACTCTAAATATCTCAAAGGAATTATTATCTTATCATTTAATAATTTCCTTACTTCATTTTCTATTCTGGGCAACAAAACAAGGTTGGTCTGTCTCAGCTTTTTCCTGAAAGGCTTCAGTTCAGATTTTAAAGGAATCTTATGTTCAATTATAGATGTATCATATGTCCTAATATCTTCATACTTCCATGAAAAAATATCTATATATTCTAAAAACAATTTTAAATATCTATGTTTGACTTCATCAGGCAATAGTTTAGAAAATTTTATGTTCTTGGGTTCTTCAACCATACTAGTGTTCATATTTTCAACATCCTCCTCGTTTGGTTTAACAGTAGGTTTGATAGGGATATTTTTTTTATCAAACGACCTTTTTAGTGGAATTAGAACTTTGGGAATATTGAAATTATTCTTCAG
Organism: Larix kaempferi; assembly: GCA_027924585.1. Lineage (NCBI taxonomy): Eukaryota > Viridiplantae > Streptophyta > Pinopsida > Pinales > Pinaceae > Larix > Larix kaempferi. Next base: position 6,559,587 of record BSBM01000020.1, on the reverse strand, counting down.
CTGCAATGTTTTATGATTTGCAACTTTATTGCTGAATTTGGATCTACTTTTATCTCCTCTTGACATTTTGCATCCTCCTCTTGATCTTGATCTTGATCTATACAAGTATTTGAAAATTCATCAGTCATTTCTAAAAAAATATATTAATCTACTGATCATCCTCAAATACCTACCAATGCTTCTGGTTGTCAGGGACATAAGGCCTATATATCATTTCCACTTCATGCTTGAGCTTGATCTCTTTGGGGGGTTTGGATAATCTAGAAACAACAACTAAAGAGTTTGCTTTATGGTTCACAACTCTTGGGAAAATAATGATATTGAAAGTACAGAATAAATTTTCTATGAGATCCCACACTTGGTTTCTATATGCTCTCATATTGGGGTGCTTAGTTTGATACACAATTTTAATTTGACGTACAATTAATTTTGAATATCCATAAATATAGATATCTGTTATACCCATCCTTATTGCAGCTTCTAACCCCAATATGAGGGCTTAATACTCTACAAATTGTTTGTAGTCTCTGAATTCAGTTTGAAAGATAAAATAATTTCTTCCTGATTTGGGGAAAAGAGCACTACTCTTGCTCCTGTTGCTCCTTTGGATGAAAATCCATCATTTTTTTTCCAAATCAGATTTAATTAGGAGGCATCTTCAACAACCAATTGTGTAGATTAATTCTCTTCATATACGTATCCAAAGCAAGTATGCAACATCTCATATCTTCTTCTAAGGCACATACAAGGTAATTTATGGGACTGTTTTGATCACTGATCACATAGGAAACTTATCTTCAAGGTCCATTTGTGTGGTGCCTCCCATTGCCTTAGCCCAAGTTCTTGAAAAAAAGAATCCCATATATGGAAAGCAAATCTGCCACTACCACATCCATCATGATACTTTTTGCAGACAGTTGAGCTAAGGTGACCATTGAATCTTTAATAATACCCAAACATTTTTCTTTCTTAGGATCAAAACTATACAATTCATGGTATGGTTTCATAATATCCAATCCTAGCTACTCCATAATGAATTTTGGCATGAGATTATGGGAAGCTCCATAATCTAGCATATAATTGTGCAATAATTTTCCATGTATACTCAAAGTGATGTAGAAAATGGTTGTATGTTCATCCTTCTCTTCTTCTACTATAGGCCCTACTATATGGTGGGATTTTCATCAACTAAATTTAATGTATCAGGATGTATTTTAGGCTTAGCTATGTTTAGGAACTTCTGAATTTGCTTTTGATAAACAATATTTTTAGCCAACTTTGATAGAGGTATTGGAATGTTTGTTTTGTATAACTCATGTTCAAGATCAGAAGGAGTATGCAATTTTTCTGGTTCCTTTATTTCAAACACTATTCTTTTAGGTCGAGGAAATTAAATTTTATTTTGTGCAGCATGGGGTATAGGCTTGGACACTTTGTCTTGAGGGACAACATGCCTTTTAATAGTCACACATAGTTATCAAAAGATTTAACGGGTTTAGAATTTTCAACATCATTTCTAGGGGGAAGATTTTGTTTTTTCCTTGATGAATTATTTCTTGGCCTCAAATTATACCTTCTATGTGTTTCTTGATAATTTTGATACAACTATTCTTGCATAGATATCGCATAGTATTCTTGTGTCAGATGAATCATATCAATTTCATCCTACATCCCTAAAATTTCTCCAGGAGGAAAATCTGTAAACTGATTATTGTTATTTTCTTTGACATGAGGATGTATAGGTGGATCCTCCATTCTTCTTTCTTTATTAATGATCTGAGGATTGAAAGTTATGCTGTATTGATTTGGATTCCTTTGACCTGCTCCCTAAGTATTTCTATTTGAATTGTTTCCTTCCACTTTCAGTATGGTAAGTTTATTTGATAGTCCTTATTGACATCTCTTATATCTTAACATATTGTGAATCTTTGTTCTTACCAAATGTCTCAACATTATCTTTATACCTTTTATTCTCAGAATCTTGTTCATATGTCATCTTGCTAGAAGATGTCATGTTTCCTTCCACATCTATTGCATCATCTTCCATATTCATCAAAGTTGCATATCTTCTCTCTCTTAGGATAATAGCAAACTTAGGCTCAAATGCACTGGCATATGTAACATTAGAAACTACTTGTGATGGATTTATGTCTCAAGGAAACTTATTATATATCTTATTAAATCTTTTATTAAATTCCCCAGTTGTTTCCCCATTTTTCTTCCTTAAGGAAGAAAATTTTGTAAGATAGTACAACTGATCCCTATTTCCCCCCCACTGCTGCATGAATGCGGCTTCTAATATAGGCCAAGAGTTTAAATAATTTACTAGAAAGGTTGTGAACCATTTCCAAACCTCTCCTTCTAAAGTTTGGACAAACAATTTCATGAACACATCATCATGTTCAATGTAGAGGTTAATAGTAAAATCCTGGAACATAGCCATGTGTTCTTCTGTTGTTATATCCTTCTCCCCATCATATTTTGGCAATATATTTAAGTAACTCTCAGGAAGGTCATGGAGGTTATTAGGAATTTTTAATGGACCATACCTAGCATCTACCAAGGTATTTACAGGTGGGGGTGGAAGTGGGCCTCCTTCCCTTCCAACCATTAATTGTTGTAGGATAATATTCCTAGCCTGAGGTGTAATAGGAGTTCTCTGAGGAGGAACTTTGGCTTGTATAGGGATAGAAGTGTTTTCCAAGGGTGATAAAGATAAAAAATTGAGGTTCTAACACTAGATTAAGTGGAGTACAAGGAGTTCTCTGAGGATTTCCTTGATTATTTAAATTTTTTACACTTTCTTGATTTTGAAAAGCAGGGGATATTGAAGAAGAATATACATGAGCAATACATTTATCTTGAGTGTTTTGAGTCATAAAAAGATATCTCTAGTGTTTTATTGAATCCAGAAGGATCCACAACTCTTGCGACTTTGGATTTGGTCTGGTATGCCTGCTACCAAAAACCAGTTTGATTTGTTGGAGTCGCCAGGTGAAATTTTCAACCAAATTGTTTGATATGCATTCACCGAACATAAATTAAAACTTCACTTTGACGTGCTTGAGGAAAATTCTTTATGATCCTCCGTCCACGACAATGTCACCATTTTTCATGTTAGTGCTTGAGGCATACTAGATTGAAGATAATATACGCTAGGGCATGATGAGGCTCACCTTTTATAAATTATAGAGCTTGATATGTGTGGATTATGATTTAAATTGATTATTTACTTGAATACATCTATGAATGAAACATTATGAATTGGTATTGAATAGATGACATTATTTTAGAGGAATCTTGTAGAGTATTACAGTGTTTTGAATATGAATGAATATGGAATTAGCAGATGGAAATAAATGAAAACATTACAGGTGCCTATAGGATAATTCTCTGATGTTTAATGACAGAATAAACATACTAAGCTTTATTAAAAAAAATTAGCAATTTGTAACAAAAATTTAAATATCTCATGAATTTGTATGAATTTATTTGCAGCATTACATGCTTAAAAACCAGTAGATAAATGAAATATTCGAATACAACTAGTTCACATACACATCTTGAAATTGGACCAGAGGTCCAAGAAAAATGAAATCTTTGCTAACAATTTCATAATTCAACACTATTTGCATTAACAACACAAGAAGGGATGAATCTGTTGCTAAAATATTTGTTTTATCTCATGAAAAAGTTACATGGACTGGAATAGGTGTGGCACAACATGAGGAAGGAAAATTTATGGAGAAAAAATTCCTATGGCATGGGGTAGACCATAACTAACAGATGGAATCGAGAAATCAACTCACTTCCCAACATATGCTATATAAATGTAAATGCTGATAAACAAAATATAGGAATGTTGACTGCTTTTTGGACAGACCCAGGTCTTCAGGATGCGCAGCAACAGACACCCCTTGGCGCACTGGCCCTCTCGGCAATGAGTTGTGCAGCAGCCCGAAGTCTCACCCGAAGTGGCTATGGGGGGGATAAGGAATCAGGCTTCCTTAACCTAGGCGACGCGGAGACTGCAATCTTCCTTCTCTCTCTTACACGAGGATTCCTCAAAGCGGAACGTCTTACTCTTCCGCAGATTTCTCAGTGCAACAGCGCTGAAATTCACGCTCACCAGCCTAGTTGCGCGGTATCTCCACTCCGGTGCACGAGGCGATTACCCTCTGCGTCCAATACTGTACCATTTCCGGCCATTCGCCACGGCGCAGCAACACACTCCTCAATCGCCGAAGCGACAACGTTCTACAGATTCCTTCGAAACTTAATGATTATAACTACCAAGGAAGCTTCGAGAACTTACTTAACATATTCATAAAGATAACGCAATGTTCATGTATACACAGATAGTGAACTAAAACATGCAATCACACAACACAGCACCATAATAATGAGAATTAGGTATTTCACCTCCACGGGGAAACCACGTCCACGGGAAGTGTATCTTATATTAATCTCAAATGGAATTACACAGTATGCTGCGCACACAGCTGCAGCCTTAGATCTTTCCAGGAAACTCCACGCACACAGCTGGGAGCCCTTCTCTAGATCTAGTCTCTTCTTCTACAGAGATTACAATGGTTCAGACGTCGACTCAGACTGTCTGTAACCTCAACATCAACTTACAATGGCCTTCTCACCACTCTATCTCTCTAACGTCTAAACATCTAATGGCTAACTAACCAACTAGCTAACATATCTCAAATAGCTAACCTTCTTCCTTTACAATTACACATTTATATAGGTGGCCCTGAGGGTCGCACCTTTACAAAACTGTGGGCCTTTCCCAGCAGTAATCCCCAAAAACCCTAACCACGGACATGGCTAGGTGTACTGTAGGCGCCGCTTGCAGTCATGTCACCGTTTCCTGCAGGTTCCATGACTTTCAGCGCAGATTGCGGGTATGGGAGCCGCTTCATCATTCACTGCTCCTTGTCCTTCGCCTTCAATGCTTTGGTCCATTGCTCTTCCTTGGTCAGAGCAACCATAACTTCTGTACTTAGCCTTAATGAGGGTAGCTAAGCCCTCTATTCCGTCGCTTCATTTTTTGTGGTAGCTGAGCTTTCTACTCGGCCACATTCATTCTCCTTTGACGTGTGCACTCGAGCTCCGCGATTTTCGGCCCGTACTCTGCGCTGAGCTCATCCATCTGGAACCGTACTGCGCACTTGTTCGCTTCTTCCCAAAATTGGTGCTTTCTCAAAATTAGCACTTTCCCTTCAACACTTGTGCTTTTTCCTCAAAATTTGCAGCTTTACTATAGCTGCGGCCTAGGCTCCAATAGGCCCCTAACACTTACTTGTGGCTCGTCCCCGAGCCACTTGCACTAGCGTGTGGTCGCTTTAGTTGCGCGTCTTCCTTTGCTTGGGTCACAGCAAGTGCGTTCTTCCACTGCGCAATAGCGGAGTCCATTTCATCGACGCACTCCATAGCTGTCTGCACCATTTCTACAGTGGCGTCTTCTTCAGTTATGCCATCAACCAACTGTTGAGATTCAACAAATTCTTTGATCTTTGCCTCGGCTTGGGCAGCAAGTTCAGCATACTCATCCATAAATGGCTGAATGCTGTTGGTGAGTTTAGCATCTTCATTTCTGAGCTTGTGCAGTTGTTGTTGTATTTTGCGCACTTCGCTCATTTTCCTCATTTTTTCTAAGCCTTCTAAGGCCTTAACTTCTTCCGTCAGAACAGTTAGGGATTGTTCTGCTACTTGTACCTGTTCCAAAAGATCGACTTTGAAAGGGAGCTTCTCAAGCTCAGTCCAAGCCTCCATAGCTTGCGTCATCAGGTTCTCGGCTTCATATGTTCTGCTCTTCATTTGTGCGGAATCTCTACACAGCGCTTCAAATTGTTCCTGCCTATCATCTGTAGAATGCGCCGCAAAACGAGCTTCCAACTCGGTGATCTTCATTCTATGGTCTTCAGCCATAGCAACTATTTCCTGCTCTAGGGCTTTCACCCTTCCACCAATAATTTGAACTTTCTCTACCAGAGGAAGGTCTGGTTGGATTTCGCAGGCCGACATCTCCTGGGCGATTTCATCAACTACGTTTCTGATCCCAGTGTCTTGTGCCTCATAAAGTGCAAGCTTCTCAGAGATGTTCTTATAGCCTGTCTTCAGCTCTATTTCCTGCGATTGCAGTCTTTGGTTTGCATGGAATGTGGAGAGCTCTCTAGCTCTCAGCTCAATAGAGACCTTCTCTTGCACTAACTGCAAAGTTTCTATCGGAATTGAAGAAAAATTTACTTTAATGGGGCCAACTGCGCTTACCTTCAGTGCAGCCAAAGGATCCGAAAGTGTCATGCTTGTAGGTGGGATGTGCACGACAGTATGCCTTTCAGCAAGTACTTCAACTCGCTCGGTGATTGTAGGTTCCTGCGGTGTCTGCGAACTGGATGCTGGCGCATGGGTCTGCGCAATTCTTCCTATGAGACCTTTTAATTCCACGAACTGCAGGTCCAGAGCACTTCTGATGTGAGCGTGCGAGGTCCACAGCTCACGAAATTGCTCTTTTAAGTACTGGTCGATCCCCGAGGCAATGGTCTCAGAGGGATGCGACACATTCTGCTTCTTGGCAGCTGGTTCTATCGAACCTTCCTCACTTCTTTGCTCAGTCGCTTCCTTACCCTTCTCTTGCGTAGCAGGGGGTGGTATCGCGGATGTGATTTCGGAGGCCTCCCTCCATTCATCTGACCAGGACTTGACAGTTTCTTCAACATCTTCAGTAGTCATCCTGTAAAGGCGTACGACCCATTCTTCATGAATTCCGCAAGGGAGGAGGTAAATTTCGTGCAAGTTGGTAGAGAAGACCAACTTAGTTCCATATATTTGTGCTGTCTCCTCACTCAGCCTCGACATTTCTTGAATGGTATCTTTGAGGAGATGGTAATATTCACAAAAGACAGCGCAGTTCATCTTGCGCTTCGCGGGATTACTAGAATCCCAGAGGCTTACATGGCGCATTCCTACAACCTCTCCTGCGCGTCGCGGAAGGAACTGAGTGTTGGGGGGCTCCTTCCACCCGAAAAAGGCGCATAAAATCAAAAGCCAAGAAAAATGGAATAACTAACCGGCGGTGTCTTGGACGTTCCGGCAGTCTTCCAAGAAAGAATTGAGGAGGAAGAGAGACCAGTTGTACTGCTCTCCCTCTGCAGCTGCGATGGCGAGCTCCACGACAGCTCCAGTGACTTCTTTAGGTCTGCACTTCGTAATAAGTCTGCCTGCAAGCAGACTGCCTGTAAATCTAAGTGCTTCATCCTCAACTATAGTGAGGTTATAATCCTGACCTCCTCTTGTCAATTTGTATTTCTGCACCAGTTGTGCAGCCAACTTTCTGTCCTTATCTTTTCCAACAAAATGAATATTGGGGTCCTTACCAACCTTAGATAGGCCGGTAATACGCTGAATCAAGTCGACATTCAAATCAATTGGCCTCCCCAGCAAAAGTTAACCACCATGAACGCAGGATAGAAGTGCCTTAACAACTGCATTGACTTCATTGCTACGCCCGAAGTGTGGTAGCTTCAACAGGTTCAAAAGTCCAGACTTTTCTAAATTTGCTGCGAATTCCTTCGGGACGAATTCATCAACCTTTCTGATGGGATTATGGACTACCGTCAGATAGCGATCTGGCGCAAACTGAGGATACGTTCCGTAGTCTCCGAGGTTGAAATCAGAAAACTTGACCAGTGGAAGGTGTCCAAGCAAGGACCCTTCTTGTCGCACGATTTTCGCCATTGGTGGCAGCGGAATCGGATACTTTGCATTCTTCGGAATATGCACCTCGGGTGCATCATCTGGACGCGGCAGAATGTAATTTACCATAGTGGCCAAGGGCTCTGGAACGGGTTCGTCTGGCTGCTGCGGCTGATATGCCCTTGTGCCCGGAGATTGTTTAGGATCAGTCCAACTAGGGTGCGTGTAAGCCAATGTCGTCACCGGGGTAGTCATGCCGAAATCTAAGCCTCTGCGCTTAAATTGACGAACAATTTCTTCAGTGGACAGGTTCTCCGTCGTGAACCAGTATAGACAACAAGGACTTGAACAGACAAATGGTGGAACAACGTAGGATACGAACGCTGAAAGCAAAAGGGAGCAGTCTGCAAAACACGGCTCTGAAAACAATAACTTAGATTTTCAAACAAGACACTATGCAACTTGAGAAAAGTAACCCAAAGATATACAAGTGCGGGGTATTTATAGCTAAAGGCGATATTAAATGCGGACAAGTGGGGCAAATAGTCGCAGGTGCCTATGCATGAGTTGACAACCCCCCTATCCCCGCGCCTCTGCGGTGCATTGATTGTGATGGACGGGCTCTGACAGCCTTCCGGGAGAAGCTAAAGCTTTCGGCTCATGACATAAATGCGAATCTTAGGGAGATCAAGCCGACTCTGTCAGAGTGGATACAATTAAATGGCGAGCTTATCCTTCATTAATGTTCAGACGCGGTTATAGGACTACAGTAATTCAAATTTTCGGCGGGTCATTTCAGCATAGGTAACTGTGCATATAGAGGGGTCCACAACGAGAACTCCTCAAGCGGCAACTTGACACAGGGAACTCCGCAAGAGCGACAGTTCGACAACCCGAAAAAAATTTGCAAGAGCGCAAAATAGGGTCACTCCACACAAACTTTATTGACATGCACATATGCTTCAAGGAACTGCACGAGAATCCAGAGACTGAAAGTGTCTCGCGACTTCCGTGTAGACTGTGATAATGTGATGCCTCTTTCAAATACACTAGGAATCTGCATGACTTTAGCACTGAATTAAGTCGATAGGGCAGAGTGGCCGTTGCGATAAAGCTTGAGCCGACTCCCGTTGATCATTGTGGGAAACAATTCTCCATTAAGCTTCGCAAGCTGAACTGCTCCTCCTTCTGTTATCTTTATGACCCGAAAAGGGCCTAACCATTGTACACGAAACTTGACTGGAAACTTGATGAATTTACTATCATAGAGGAGTACCAAGTCTCCTTCTTGAAAAAATTTATTCTTAATATGTCTGTCATGCCAAGCTTTCTGTCTTGCCTTCTATACTTGTTGATGGAATCCGGCTAAAAGTCTGTCTTCTTCTAAGGCAAGCAATTGTGAGAGTCTTTCACTCATAGTATCAGTATCTGCCATTTCTGTAATTTGCGTAATTCTGAAGCTGGGAACAATGTATTCCATGGGCATCACTGCTTCTTGTCCATACACCAAACTGAAAGGTGTGTGACCTATTAGTTTCTTGCATGTGGTTTTGTAAGCCCATAACACAGCTGTGGCTCTAAGGTCCCAATCATCTCTTTGTTGATTACAGATCTTCGTCAGGGCATTCTCGAGAATCTTATTGAATGCCTCCACCGTACCATTAGCTTGAGGGTGGTAGGGTGTACTCTTATGGTGACTAATGTGGAATTCCTCGGTAAGGGCCTCTATAGTTTCATTCAGGAAATGTGTACCCTGATCACTCATTAGAATTAGTGGACATCCAAATCTAGTGATAATGTTCTAAAAAATGAACTACACGGTAGTGACAGCGTCGCAGTTCTTAACTGGCTTCGCCTCAGCCCATCTGGTGAGGTATTCAGTAGCTGTGATGATGTATCTTGCGCCGGTTCTTTTTCCTAGTGGGTTGATAGGTCCTACAAAATCAATGGCCCACTTATCAAAAGCACGCAGTGTTATCTGGGGTCTTAGCGGCATTTCATATATTCTTGAGGGTTTTCCTGTTCGCTGGCACACATCGCAACATTTGCAGAATTCCTTAGTATCCTTGTGCAATGTTGGCCACCAAAGACCTGCGGCTAAGATCTTCTGCGCAGTCGGCTTTCCTGCGAAATGGCCTCCTTCGGTACCTGAGTGCGCTTCTGCGATGATGGAGTTCTTCTCATGCGGTAGGATACATCTACGCAAGACTTCGTCGGGGCCCAGCTTATAGAGCTGGCCGGCTATCAAAGTGAAGTCTGCGGCTTTGACAACAAGTTGCTTCTTCTGCTGGATTGAAAACTCAACTGGCGCTTGCCCGGTAGTGAGAAACTCAAGAATATCGGAATAATACTCATCGGTTGCTTGAACAGAAAAGAGCTGTGCATCAGGCAGATTGTCCTCCAGATTTGTAGGTTCCTCCCCTGACTCTATCCTAAATAAATGGTCAGGTCCTGCGTTCAATCTACCTAGCTTCACAATAACCTCAAAATCATACTCCTAGAAGAGCAGTAGCCATCTACAAATTCTTCCCCCTAACACTGGCTTATTGACCAAGTATTTCAAAGCAGAATGGTCAGTATACATTTTAAAATGTGCGCCCAATAGGTAGTGTCTAAACTTCTGTAGGGCATACACCATAGCTAGTCCTTCTCTTTATGTAGTGGTGTAGTTCTTCTCAGCTGTAGAGAGTTTTCTGCTAGAGTAAGCAATGGGGTGGTCAATACCTCCTTCTCCCGGTTGTGTCAGCATGACCCCCAATGCTATGGAAGAAGAATCTACATGAACATGAAAGGGTTTTCTCTAGTATGGGAAAACTAGAATAGGCGCAGTGACCATCTTTTCTTTAAGTATATCCAAGCTCTGTTGGCATTCTTCTGTCCATTGGAACTTCGAATCCTTTTTCAGCAGTTTTTCCATAGGCGCAGTAATCTTTGCATAACCCTTGATGAATTTCCTGTAGTACCCTGTATGTCCCAATGTTGTGCGCAATTGTTTGACTGAGTTCGGTGCAGGTAAATTAGCAATGATGGCAACCTTCACAGGATCCATCAGGAGTCCTTGTCTGCATATAATGTGACCCAAGAGAATACCAAAATGAGCACAGAAGATACATTTTTTCAAGTTAAGGGAAATCTGATACTGTCTACATTTTTCTAACATCATGCGCAGGTTCGCTATATGGTTCTTTAGTAAACCAAACACAGTCCAGTCATCAAAATAGACTTCTAGAAACTTATGAATGAATTCTTTAAAAACAACAACAACGACTCTAGAGAAGATAGTAGGTGCGTTTTTAAGACCAAAGGGAATTACCGTATACTGGAATGAGCCCCATTCAGTCGCAAAAGTGGTCTTATGGTGGTCTTCTGGATGGATTATGATCTGATGGTATCCCGAAAAGCCATCAGTGAAGGAGTAAGCCTCTTTTCCTCCAACATTATCAAGCACTTCGTCTGTAAAGCGAGTTGGAAATGGATCATGCGCTGATGCGTCGTTCAGCTTGCGCAAGTCCACGCAGATTCTTATTTCACCTTTTGTCTTCTTCTCTTGTACCACCATAGGACTAATCCAATCACTTTCCTCTACTGGCTCAATAATTCCTGCTGCGAGCATCTTATCAATTTCTTCTCTAACCTTTTCTTTATAACGCGGGTTCAATCTGTACGGGCGCTGTTTTACTGGCTTGGCGTCTGCTTTCAGAGGTATGCGCATAACTCCTAAATCTCCTAGGATGCCTTTCATTTCTGTGAACTTGGTAGGAAAGATATCCTGGTAGTCACGTAGTAAATATGAAAGATGGCCAACAGTTTCATCATCCCAATAATCTCCTATAGAAGCAAACTTGGGTTCGGCTTCTGTACCAATGTTAATCTTTTTGAGCTTGATGTGTTCTGTAATGGCAGGGATATCAAGCTGAGGGCCTTCGACTTTGCGCATCCCTTCTGATTCTGGAATATTGATGTTGCGAGGATCATCTTCCTCTTCACCAACGGTGAAATTATAGCATTCCAGGGCATGTTCCATCTGGACAGCCCAATCTGGTTGAGAATATTCTGGTAATGGACATTGTTCAAATACCTTCTTTTTGATACACTTTAAAGCGTGGTCGATGCTTGGATGTTTTGACTCAAAGCTGGAAGTGAGTTGAAAACTTTCCATCATAAGAGGCCAAGTGACAGTGCCTCTCCGCAATTCTGTTTCAGTGTACCAGTTCCTTGGAACTGTATCCAATGTGTGGATGAATAGATGAACCCACTCATCTTCTGGAATATATGACCATTGCTGAATACATGCGTCAACGTGTGACCTGGGGTCACTCTGTCCATCATATTTGTGCAACACTTTTGCTGTAGTTCCCTGAAATCTGCGCAATATCAATCTGCGACAGTCTTGCCATGTGTGAATATTCTCTTTATGCGCACCCCACCATCTTGCAGGTGTAGCGCGCAGTGCTACATCCAATGCTTGTATGCACTGCTCATCTGGAATTTGTTGTTCATATGTATGTATGAATTCATTTACTTCAGTTAAACCATCAAAAATTGGAGTGTCAGTCAATTCTGTGCCAATCCATTGAATGGATTTAGTCATCATGGCACAACGCCTTGCAGAAACCTCATGTAAGCGATTCTGCCAGTTTTGGAGTCCTGCTTCTGAATCTGATGTGCACGATCTATCGCATCGCCAGCTGATATGGCCGTCTGCTGTGGGATTGACATAGTCACTATGACTAGCATTCATCTGGTACAAACTTTCCATGTGGCATACTTCTTCTTCTTCCCGAATGGGTTCAATATACCGTGGTCCTTGAAGTGGATCAAGCGGTGCGATGACCCTGATCTGCTCATCTTCAAAGGTCATCTGTCTTTTCTTCAAATTAATGACAGCCAAATTATCAAATGCCCAGTCTATGCCTAAAAGTGCTGGATATGGTCTACTATCATCCATAATTTTGATTACTTCAAAGTCTGCGGAACTTCTTACTCCCTCAATATCGATAGGTACATTGGGTAATCTACCCAATGGAGAAACTCGTTGCTGATTCGCAAGTCTTAGCTGGATAGGAGATCTTGCAAGCTGAGGGCTACCCATCTATTCCCATGTCTGCATGGTGAGAACATTAACTTCGGAGCCTAAATCCAAAATGACTTCGTCCATTTCAAATGCCACAATCTGCGCTGTGAGCCTCATCTCTTTTCCAGTTCTAGTATGACTCCCAATCTGGTGAACAACACGCTGCGGTGTATTCATCGAAGCAGATTGTTGACACTTATCCAATAGGTGTTGGAGTTCCATAGTTTCTTTTTCATTGCACAACAACTTTAAATAGTTTCTCAGGAAGGCATGGACACTGCCTAGTGCATCCTCCTCATCATCAGGCCTTCCAGATGTGGTGGCCTGTTCTTGCACCAGGTTCTCTTGTCTTAGAACTTGCGATCTGATATCATTATGCGGAATTGCGACAGAACTTAAAGCTCGCGGATCGGAGAAATACTCTTGAGCTTGCTTGAATGCTTCTTTTTGCTTCTGCAGGTCGAGCGGAGATGGTTTAATATTAGCTCGGCGCACCCATTGCGTCGCTTGCTTTCCAGTTCCCAACTCTGGCGCACCAGTGGTTGCTCCACTGCGCGTCACTATATTAACTGTAGGGTCTGGTTTTCTTCTTTCTGCTCCAATCAACTGAATATTCTGATTGACCTGTGGCGTCTTTGCTTGCATCTTAGCCATCGAATGAGGGCATTCTTCAATGACATGATCATAAGATTTACAATATCTGCAAATGGTTGTAGGATTTTGGAAATCCCTTGCATAATGACCTTGAGCTCCACAGTTATAACAAGTGATCTGTCCTCTTCCTCGACCAAAACCTGCTGTGCGTCCGCGGCCCCTATAATTTCCTGCTTGGCCGTCATGACTTTGGTCATACTGTGGACCTGCTGTGGGTCCTTGTGCCTCTGACTGTACTCTATAAACATCATGTTTCCTTTCCATCATAAGATCATATGCTCTGCAATTGTTCTCATCATGACCTATTGATTTACAGAAATTGCAATATAGATTCTTTGGAGTTTGTACATATTTCTGTAACAAGTGACATTCTTGTGATCTGTGACCTCTAGTTCTACAGATTTCACACCAAGGCCCTTGAGCCTGTGGTAACGGGTTAGGTGCTCCAGTTGCAATATACTCTATGAAAACGGGACAATGGTCCTTTGAATGACCTTGCGCTTTACATTTTGTACACCAAATTTCTTCAACATCCTTTCCTTTCTTAATATCATGCACTTGAAAGGTTAAGTTTGCTAACTGGTTCTGCAACTGCGCAACATCGTTGCTTGTTCTAGCAATTGGTGAAGCTTCTAGTTTCATGGCCATCTTTAGAGCTTGTTCCCGAGTAGTGAGATTCTGTTGCATAAGAGGAAGTCTAATGTGTGGAAGCAACGCAACAATGAACCATTCTTTATGCTGCTGCGGTGCAAACTCAAATCTTACTTGATCTATCAAGGCTTTGAACTTCTGGTCAAAGTCCCATACCGATTCTGTAGGTAACTGTTTTATGTCTTTGAGCTCTGTTATACACTGTGATTCTGATTTAGGTTTCTTGAATTCTCTAATCATAGCATTTCTGACATCAGCAAACGTCCTATTCTGTGTTGTTGAGTATTTCATGAACCAAGTTAAGGCTCTTTTTCTTAGTGTGGTTGCTAACTGAACCAGTTTAACAGCATCATCATTAATTTGCTTAATTGTCCAAATGGATTCACATAGGAACTAGTGCTGCTCAGGGTCTTCTAGCCCTGTTTCTTTAAAGGTCGGTAGCTTCATGTCATCACCCATCATTCTTGCGCTAGGTTGAGGTGGAGGTGCTGTAGCAGTGCCTCCGGGATGGTTAAACAAAGGTGGTGCTGAGGTACTAGAAGTACCGTGCGGGCTACTAGACAGTGTTACTACGGGGTTATACTGAGCCCCGTCTGGCTTTTGCGGTGTAAAAGGGTGATAAGGGATATGAGTACTCCCTTGTCTCCCTATATGGCTCGCTCTCGGAGCTTGACTATCTTCTGGGCTAGACTCAAAAGGATGTTGGTCAAGGCCTACTTTATAGCGTTTTCCACTACGAGTGCAACCAATAAGTTCAAGATCACTATCAGAATCTGCGGACATTACTTGTCTATGCTATTCATCGGAAGCTATGCATAGTTTTCCTTTTTCATACAGAAGCATTTTAATCGACAGGTTCAGAGAATTTAAAAACTTACCCCTGTGTGCTTTGAAGAAGCTCCTCTCAGCTTCCCTGAAGCTCTTTCTCGTGTCTACTGCAAACTCGATGATGAAGCCTTCCAACAGACTGTTCAACCAAAAGTCTACTGCGCGAGACACAGGATTATCTACCCGCTTCAAAATGCTAACTAGCTCAGGCGTCCAAGCGACAGGTTGATCAACATGCACAGTGGGTCTAGTATCTGCTAGCTTGGATATCCACGCATGCAACTCAAGTGCAAATGTGACAAAGAAAATTTCGTGAAGGTCAGTATAAATATACTTCTGCAACCAGTCTTCTGTCTGAAGCCTAGAGCTTGTATTTTCTCGTTCAACGAACTCTCTAGCCTTTGAATCAAACCAGTCTTGAATTTCTTTAGCTGTAGGATTCCAGTAGAACATTTCCTTCAAAATAGTATGGTTGAAGCCGACAACAAAACCATTTGTTGGCTGAGCAAGTCTCAAGGCAACAAGTCGTAAGGCAACGGAACCATTTGTTGGCTTCCTTTTTATCTGGGTTTCGCATCAATCTCGCACATCGCCGGAATAACAAGTCTCAAGGAAACGGAACCATTTGTTGACTTCCTTTTTATCTGGGTTTCGCATCAATCTCGCACGTCGCCGGAATAACAAGTCTCAAGGCAATGAAACCATTTGTTGATTGCTTTTTGGACAAACTCGGGTCTTCAGGATGCGCAGCAACAAACACCCCTTGGCGCACTTGCCCTCTCGGCAATGAGCTGCGCAGCAGCCCAAAGTCTCACCCGAAGTGGCTATGGGGGGGCCAAGGAATCATGCTTCCTTAACCTAGGCGACGTGGAGACTGCAATCTTCCTTCTCTCTCTTACAGGAGGATTCCTCAAAGCGGAACGTCTTACTCTTCCGCAGATTTCTCAGTGCAACAACGCTGAAATTCACGCTCACCAGCCTAGTTGCGCGGTATCTCCGCTTCGGCGCACGAGGCGATTACCCTCTGCATCCAATACTGTACCGTTTTCGGCCCTGCGCCACGATGCAGCAACACACTCCTCAATTGCCGCAGCGACAACATTCTACAGATTCCTTCGACACTTAACGATTATAACTACCAAGTAATCTTCGAGAACGAACTTAACATATTCATAAAGATAACGCAATGTTCATGTATACACAGATAGTGAACTAAAACATGCAATCACACAACACATCACCATAATAATGAGAATTAGGTAGTTCACCTCCACGGGGAAACCATGTCCACGGGAAGTGTATCTTATATTAATCTCAAATGGAATTACACAGTATGCTGCGCACACAGCTGCAGCCTTAGATCTTTCCAGGAAACTCCACGCACACAGCTGGGAGCCCTTCTCTAGATCTAGTCTGTTCTTCTATAGAGATTACAATGGTTCAGACGTCGACTCAGACTGTTTGCAACCTCAACATCAACTTACAATGGCCTTCTCACCACTCTATCTCTCTAACGTCTAAACATCTAATGGCTAACTAACCAACTAACTAACATTTCTCAAATAGCTAACCTTCTTCCTTTACAATTACACATATATATAGGTGGCCCTGAGGGTCGCACCTTTACAAAACTGTGGGCCTTTCCCAGCAGTAATCCCCAAAAACCCTAACCACGGACATGGCTAGGTGTACTGTAGGCGCTGTTTGCAGTCATGTCGCCGTTTCCTGCAGGTTCCACGACTTTCAACGCAGATTGCGGGTATGGGCTCCACTTCATCATTCACTGCTCCTTGTCCTTCACCTTCAATGCTTTGGTTCGTTTCTCTTCCTTAGTCAGAGCAACCATAACTTCTGTACTTAGCCTTAATGAGGGTAGCTGAGCCCTCTATTCCGTCGCTTCATTTGTTGTGGTAGCTGAGCTTTCTACTCGGACACATTCATTCTCCTTTGATGTGTGTGCTCGAACTCCGCTATTTCTGGCCCGTAATCTGCGCTGAGCTCGTCCATCTGGCACCGTACTGCGCACTTGTTCGCTTCTGCCCAAAATTGGTGCTTTCTCAAAATTAGCATTTTCCCTTCAACACTTGTGCTTTTTCATCAAAATTTGCAGCTTTAATATAGCTGCGGCCTAGGCTCCAACAAGGACCTACCTCAACCAGACGTCTGATGAAGAATTCCGTTGAGCTTTCAAATCACAACACTTGAACCTACAGCTTAGCCTCGACAATAAACGCAAACAAGTGCATATGATATATAAAAGAGGTCAGCATATACAATAGCCTAATCCATGATATATATAAGCAAATGTACCCAGCGATGATAAATGATCATTCACAATAAAAATGGATGAGAAAATGAGTATTTCTATTAATATAAACAAGAAGTACAAGATACAACCTCTTGTCAGCAACTCATTTGAACCAAGAACTAGGTCCATCCACTTGTGCCTCCACCACTTCAATCCCCCATACAATGAAAAACTCACGAGTAAAAGAAAAAATCCTTCCCAAGATATGAAAGAGTTTGGGAGGTGAACATAAATGGTTCACAACATCTAGGATCAATGGATGTGGACTCAAGCAATAGCAATCAAGGAAAAATTTCAGTAAAGTTGTGATGCTCTTCTCTTTCTCCTCCCTCCATGCATCACAATAACTCAATATATAACCCTCCAAAGGCAAGTGAATGGTCGAATTGAGTCGTTTCAAGATACATTGAAGGACAAAGATCACAATGGCCGCTTTTTGAAGTGAAAAATAGAGATTTTACTCTCATTTACCAAAACAATCGATGTACATGGGCTATAGTGATGCAACCAGCGCGTACGTGAGTTGTACTGAAGCACCTCGCGTATAGGAGGAAAAATAGGGGAAAATGTGTTCAAGGAGAACCAAAAATATGGTTTTGAGTCTACAAATGGGTAAGGGAGGCCAAGAAGTGTTAATGCTCACAATGTGGAAAAATACGGTGTAACAAATGCCCCCTAATGTGGGAGTTCAGAGAAGGTACTATGATGGCCGAAATACATTACAAATCTCAGAAGTGGAGTGATGGAGACACAAATGGAAAGAGTATCCCACTCGTCATAATACAATGATATCTTTGTGTACATATCAGTACAATACATAACAATCTGATACAATGGCCATGAATAGGCAGTACATAGTGAATACATGTCATGAATGGTCACAACCATGACCCATATACAGTCAGATATGGTCTCCTGCTGAATAGGAAACATCTAATACAGACTGATGGTACAAACTGCTGATGTATGAGAACAATCTCTCATAGGTACAATCACGATCACAAGTAGCATATATTGAATGCCACTGAAGTCTGAGGTCTTCTACACAAACTATCTACGGTGCATTCTCCATCAAGTGAATAAGGGTGCTAATGTCGAACCTGATGTGACATCGTCTAATTACCGGTCATTGAGGTATATTGTTGAAGGAAGCAAGATAACCCACCAATGATGAAAATGGGTACCAAGGCACTGAGTACATTCACCAAGTGTGAATAAAGGTGTTGAGTTCAAACACTTGACGAATCCATCGATCAAGGGACATTAATGAATTCCCAGCTGTCGATAGCGACAGAACCTACCACTGATGACTGCAAGTCTCAAGGTACTCAAAGGAATCTAAATCTTGATTCTAGAATAAATGAGTTGAAGTGTAGCTAGGGTTTTACCCCTAGCTTGTGCAAATGAGCACCTACTAAGGAGAAGGGACTCCTTAGTAGCAGTTCAGTAAATGGTAAATTAAAAAGCTAAAACAGAAATATAAATTACTCTAAACATATGCATGAAACAAACAAACAAAATATAAAGAATGGTTTTTGTATTAATTTTACCTTCAATGTGAAGGTTGGTAAAGCTCTTGAAATGGCCCAAGAGGGTTGCTCCAAGCTCCAACTTGCTCCTCTTTCTCCAATGGTGGGAATGGGCCAAAAGGGGCTCTCAAGGTGAAAGTAGCTCAAGGTTGAGCTAGGGTTTCAAGAGCTATTTTGGCAGAGTAAGGGTGCTTATGATTGTGGATATGAAATGAGGGGTCTCCATCACCTATTTATAGTTTTTTGGTGGTGGAGTGCTGGCCCATGGTTTTGGGAACCATATGGTTTAGGGCAGCTGTATAGGGTTTTTTCCTCCATTTTCCTCATTATTTTATATTTTTTATTCCCTCTTTAGAGGGTTTTTGCTATTTTAGAGGAATTTTGGATATTTTTGGAGGGAAAAGGGGTTTTTTAGCCTTTTTGAGGCTTTTTTGATGGTTTTGTGGCCTTTTGGAGGCATTTTAGGCATTTTGGAGGCTTTTTAGTGGGATTTTTAGGGTTTTTAAGGGAAATATGGTAGGAAACTGGACAAATGAGTCATGTAATGGGGTAGATGAGGTAGTGAACACTTTTTGGGTGTTAACAGATTGCCCCCTGATGTGTGAGGGCAGGAGCTCATCGTATGGCCGATGGACATCATAAGTCATATATGGTTTTCCTGGGGTGTGGAGAAGAGAAGAAACAAACTGAAGCCCAGAACAACTATCCCGAACAACTGCAAAAACTAAACGTACATAACCTCAATAATGGATGAGGAATCATCTGATCATATGGATGAGGTGGGCATACCCATGCTCATATCAGGACATAACATAATAATAACAATGGGGTCCAAAATATGGGGACCTGAAAAATACATAACCTCAAATACTGAATGAGGAAGAATCTCAATATATGGACGAGGCGGGCATACCCATGCTCGTATCAAGATACATAAAAAGAACTGGGAGGCCCGAAAATGGGGACCTGTAATATACATAGAGAACCACTGTGTACATCATAAGGGTCCAGAGGGGACACCAAATCTGGGACATACTGCTGGGATGACCATGTCGGAGCTGAAGAACTGATACACTGGAATGACAACAGTGCTACTGAGTGTGGTACCAAAGGAACTGATGAGCTACTGGATCAGAGTGACAAGGGTCATACTCTCAATGGTACACTGAACTGGAGATGATCTGGGACGGAACTGGGTACTCAAGGAAGCATAGAACTGGATGGCTTCTGAATACAATCGCCAATGCAGCCCGGACATCCACGGGAACATATAACTGGTTGTTCCGAAGTGACTCACCAATGTGCTAGAGTCGGGGGAAATCCGGGGTCTTCGACAAATAATGGTAGGGATGTAAATCCTGCGCGATTCTCAATGATGCGATCAAGGTGCTGAAGTAGAGCATGTGAGAAACAACCATTCGGAGAGGCAATGATGACTCCTCTCAAAATGGTCTGTAGGCACTCACCACAGATGGTGATGGGTCCAAGGCGCAGGGACCTGTGGGCCTATCCTCTGGAATAGAGGGGCTGTCGTCGACAGAGGGAGACCTGCAACTATCAAGGCAATGATGTTTCCTTGACATGAGCGCGAGGTGGAGAACCGAAATGTGATAGTACTGATGGTAGGACTAACAAACGGTGGGGGGACAACTGGGCAAGTAGAGTGGGTGGACTCAAACTTCCTTTGTTCAGAGTATAATAACGGGGATGATCGGGCAGCATATGAAACTGATGGGTAGGAAAGGTATCATAGCTGTAATGGATCAAGGATAGTGACTCAAATGAGGTATACTCAGGCTGGTGTAAAATGGCAGGAGACTGCAGACTACTCTGAACAAAGGCGACCTGATTGGGGGTGCTGCTAAGATGATCGATCATAGTGCCAAGAGGCATGGGGGAACTTCTTCATGGGTTAAGGAACTAGAAGAAGTGAGTGTAAAATGGTACTGTCGTGTGGATTTATACGAGCCTAGGACAGTTCATGCTCGTGATTGCTTTCAATTTTAAGGAGTCTGAAAGCGATAAGAAGACTCTGAAATGATGGAATGGTGCTGTCGTGTGGATTTGACGAGCCTAGGACAGTGCATGCTCGTGGTTGCTTTCAATTTTAGAGAGTCTGAAAGCGATAAGAAGACTCCAGGGGGTTGCTTTTTCGTGTGTTAGTCTCCAAGGCCCAAAGAAGCATAAAAGGATGCAATGAAGAACTCTTCTAGCCGGTGTGACTAGAGTATTCCTTTTTCGTAATTATTCTACCAGGTCCGGAAAAGGGGTAAACTTATACCAAATAGTCACCCTTTCAGGTACTTTAACGAGCATGAAAAGAAGCAAGATTGCTCGACGATCTTTTCATTGTTTTAGGAGTCAGAAAAGAGCTTAACAGAAACTCCCTAAGTGCCTTTTTCGTAAAGGACTTGTCCGGCCCGAAAAATGGATAAAATTATACTGAACAAAAGGAATGGCCAGGCAAGGAGGAAGTGTTCAATCAAGGGACATTTATGATGACCAAGGACGAGGGTGGGGGGGAACACTGGTGGGCCTCCTTGCGGGGTAATGAATGGTGGAAAAATAACGAAATATTTGCAGTATGACAAGAGTGAATGGCTCATGTATAAAGGTGGAACAATCCGATAGCAGCCGATGTGGCGTGCAAACTGAGGTATCAAGGTGTCGAGACACAATGATGAAATTGTACCAAGTGAGAGCGATAAATGATCTCAAGCATCATCACGTGCGCGGGAAAAAGAATCCAGCGATATAAAGAGTGTCAAAAAATGGAGAACGGCCAATGTGGCACGCAAACTGAAGCGATGGAGGGCGTTTTGGAAAAAAGACCCGAAAAATATGGGGGTGAGAGTGAGAAATGATCTCAAGCATCATCACCGGCTCGGAAAAATGAATCCGATGATATAAAATATGCGAAAAACGGAGAGCAGCCGAAGTGGCACGCAACCTGAGGCGACTAGTGGCGTCTAAAAAATGTGCAAAAAATGATGGGGAAAAAATAATGCAATGAGGTGACCATCAGGACATTCTCGTCGTGCTGATTCCAGTGGTGGAAACGGTTCGAAAAACAGACTCCGTATGGGTTCATAATGGCCAAAACAAGAAAACGTCAACGGACTATAAATAGTGAGTGGGTCCAATATGACAAGTGTCATTTGTACTATTTGACTTTGACTAGTGATCAGAGTGTACCAGAGGTGAGGTGGCATTTCTGGACGATTTGACCGGCCGATTTCAGATCCAGGAGATACAGGTATTCCGTCAAACTCATACCTACACGTTTTTTGGGTTCGGGGGGTGGGTAGTGGGTCCCAGGGGTTACTTGTACGGTCCACGTGGGGTGGACCGCGAGTTTTCAGGAGGGAGCCATGGTCAGAGACTGCGGGTTCCACGGTGGATGACACGCGTGGAGACCACAGGGTTCGAATTGGAACACATGGTCTGGGAACGCATGTTTCGAGGCTGAACACGTGGTTTGGTACCGCGTGTTCAGGACTGACAGTCGCGGTTTTGGACCGCGACTGTGGGCCAAACAGCCGCGGTCGGAAACCGCGGCAAGGGGGCCTAAAGCCGCGTTTTGGAGCGAGCTGTTAGGAATTCCCAGGCGGGGGGGGGGGGGGCAAGGTTTATTTCTTTGACATGAGTCTGATGAGTTTGCCTTTTGTGTTTGACAGGATGCCCCTGGTACTATGGAGAGAGCGAGAGATCCCAGATGAGATAGTGGCTTACATCCAGGATGATGGTCATGTGCGGGCGGTGTTGGGAATGTGCGGACTGCTGAAGTTCGCACAGGTACCCATGATGCGTTTGGCAGGGTTGCTGCTGAACCAGCTAGTGAGTTTCTGGGAGCCAGACATACAGGCTTTCAGGGTGCAGGGTGAGAGGGTGGACCTCACCCTGACAGATGTATATTTCCTGATGGGGTTGCCCTATCTGGGTAGAGTGGCGGATACGTAGCCACGAGTATCCGCCGATGTGGATATGGAGGATATGTTGGAGCGGTACTATGCTCCAGAGGCTAGGGTGCATAGGAATGCACTCCGGGTGATAGACCTACAGGAACTGGCGATACAGGCGATTGCAGCATGTGTGGTTCGTGTGTTGGGGTCCCAGTCACCGGAGAAGGTGTCTGGGGGCCAGATGCAGCTGGTGGAGCGCGTACTGGATGGGGTCTATTATGCATGGGGCCAGATGTTCCTCACCTGTGTACAACGACAGCTGGCAGCGGCGAAAGAATCTGGCAAGGGGTTTTGCTATGGTTCCTTCCTATGTGCGTTCTTCATGGAGAGGGTACCCACCCTGCGGCCGCGGGTACCGATCAGGGCAGGAGGGTTGAGGGAGCCGCGGATGGTGTGGTGGGGGGAGATGATGCATCGCTGGGGTGGCGGTGAGGTGGGTAGGTATTTTACCCAGGAGTTATACCTACAGTGGCTACAGATGCCCCTGCCACTGGATGACTTTCTGTATAGAGATATGGATTACACGGGAGACCCAAAGGCACTGCGAGCACTAGGACAGGCATGGGGACCAGACGGTACATATTGATTTTCTTGCATGTTAGGGATGTCAAGACTTTATGTATGATGTGTGTTATGATATATACTGTTACTGACTGATGTGTGATCTTCAGATGTGGGTCCGAGACCACCACTAGGGCATGTGGCACGTATGGGACATGTGGCGGTACCATCCCTGCCCGACCGAGGCGAGGTGCATCGGCTGGACGCAGAGGGAACTTTGGAGTCCGTACGAGTGTTGCTGGATCGGTTACTAGTTGGAGTGACTGACGAGGGATGGCGGGACGTGGATCCCGATGTAGTTCAGGATTATATGAGGGAACCCCGGGAGTTCCGGTCGATTGCGATCCGGGTGGCTATCTTGGCAGACAAGGCTCGGGCACAGGAGCCCGCAGGGGATGAGGATTTTCCGGAGGAGGAGCGAGGGGAGGACTCAGAGGCAGCAGATGCAGGTAGTGATGCAGGGTATGACTCTCATTAGGGAGTACATGGGATTCCCCCCCGAGTTTTGTAGTGCCGGCATGTATCTTATGAGATGTATAGATATTTTTGTGTATAGATGAGTACGGGGGTACTCAAGACATGTACAACCGATGAACATGTATTTTTTGATATATATATATATATATATGCACGTGGATGCAAGTAGTATAGGATGTTGGGCACATGGATGCCCCTGTATATGAATGTGTTTGTATTCTTTATTGCACATGGATGCAAATGTTTATGTGATGATAGGCACGTGGATGCCCCTTGCTCTTTTTGGGTTTTTATATATTTTTATGAGATGTTATGCAGGATGGAGGTTTTACATGGTGTGATTGATGTGCCAATCGAGGATGTTGTTGGCCATTTGATCTGCGACACTATTTTGAGCTCTTGGGACATGGGTGAATTTTATGGATTCAAACTGTCGGCTGAGTTGTTTTGTGCGCAGGAATTTTCTAAAGAGGTAGGGATCACGCACCTGGTAGCAGTTGTTGAGCTGGGAGACAAGTAGCTGGGAGTCAAGGAACACATGAAGGTGACGTATGCCTATCTGGAGGGCAGCATTTAGGAGACCGGTCACAGCATCATACTCCGCCTGGTTATTGGTAGCAGCGCCTATGCAGATTCCGTCAAGGTGAATCATTTCATGGGAAGGGGAATATAAGACCCACGTTGCAGAAGCCAGGTTGGGAGACCAGCGGCTTGCTCCATCGGCGAAGCCAGTGTAATAAGGTGGAAGATGGTCCATCTGTGGTCATGCAAAAATGAGGAATGTAAGATCGCGGTAAAAAAGGTGAAAAACAAAAAAGAGAGCAAACTGTACAATGCAGACCAATGGGTTCGCGAGTTATTTAGGGATAAAAGCGTTTAAGATACAACCTGTTAAGTCAGTATTTTGTTTCTTCAAATTTGGTTTGATTTGCACTTTTGGGTTGATTTGCACTTTATTTTAAGTTATTCATTTTCTTTAACTTGATTTTTTCCTCCTTAGTAAGTTTTCCTTAGGCTTTTTATAAGATTTTGGGCTTGCTTTTGAGTTTTTAGATTTTAAAGCTTTATATTTGTTTTTGATGAGGGGTTTTAAAAGTTCATTATATCAAATAAGAAGCTCATAAATCTTATTCTAAGTGAGGACATGTACAAGTTTAATCCCGATAGCCTCAAGATCCCATGAAAAATTATATAAAGTTGTTTTAAAGCAACAAAACAGTGTTGAAGTTTTTCTTGTAGCGTTGGAGCCGAAATTCATCAAAGAAGCGCTACAAGAATATCGTGTTTTTCCTGTTGTGAGTTATTGAAGTCAAATGCAGACCGCGAGCTGATGGAGAGGAATTTTTGAAAACCAAAGGAGGTTTTTTCTCATAAGATACTCATATACAAAAACCTCTCTCAGTTTTGCAACAGCTGTCAAGGATTGAAAGATTCATTTTAATCTTTGCAGCCTATTTTCCAGGGATCTTAAATATTTAATATTTTCCTGTTTTAGTGTTCATTTTGCGGGGCCGATTCTGATTGACTGGAGATGAATTTTAAAAACCAAGATAGGTTTTTGTCCATCACAGACCCATTAACACAAACCTCTTTCAGGTTTTACACAGGTGTCACCAATTGAGAGATGTGGAAGCTTCTTTGACACCTATTTTTCCAGAAATTTGCCATATTTGCCAGGAATCCGATTTGCTATTTTTAGTTAATTAGTTGAGCTAGTTAGTTAATGTAACTGCTAGGAAGTTTGAATTTCGACCTAATGAAGGGGAAATAGAACCAAGTCTTTGTAATTATAAAAGAGACACAAAGGGACTGAAGAAAGGTTCTGATTTTTGTGGAGCATCAGGAGGTCTGCAGACTGGTTGTATCTACAGACTTGTTTAAGAGATAAGTATTGTGACTCTCATGAGCATTAGCTGATAAAATTATGAAATATATGACTTTTTCCCCTCCATTTTGTTTGTGATTGGCTTTGTTATTGAGCTTGTTAGCTTCTTAAATGGTAAATTCATTACTAGTTCATGTGCATTTTCTAGTGATGCTTATCCTTTATGTATGAACCTCAACACATTCTTTCTGTGGGATTTCATGTGATATGTTATACATCTTTATCAGTTTTTATTTATGAATTAGTTTTTACTTTTCTCTTGAATGCATTCCCTGACTGTCCGCAAAGTTTATAACCATCAAAATTATACAAAAAACCCTAAACTTTGCTTTATTAATTGAGTTTATTCTTGAGATTGTGTTAGCTTGTTTCCTTAGCCTTAGAAACAATTTCTGGCACAAACACAACCCATTATGAGGGTTGCGCAAAGGGTGACCTTCGGAGTCGGTTAAAATGTATGCCCCCTTGCCGAGACAAGCCTGCATGATGTAAGGGCCTTGCCACATGGATTCGAACTTCCCTTTGCTGGTTTTGTCATGGGCTTGGTCATAGGCGAGGACAAGGTCCCCTTTGTGGAAAGTTCGAGGGTGTACGTGTTTGTCGTAACCAGCTTTGGAGCGGTTCTTGGTAGCTTCAATGGTCTGGAGAGCGGCATGATGGTATTCATCGGCTTGTTCGAGGGATAGCAGACGTTGCTCAAGTGGGGAGGTATCGGGGAGAAGCTCAACGACGATATGTAAGGCAGGTATCTGACACTCGATGGGGAGGACAGATTCGACACCGTAAACTAAATGAAACGGGGTAAAACCAGTGGTGGTTTTAGTGGATGTACGGTAAGCCCATAAGGCGGGGAAGAGCATGTGGTGCCAATTAAACTTATGTCGGTCAACAGTGCGTTGAAGGATGGTTTTGAGAATTTTGTTAATGGCCTCTACTTGTTCGTTCCCTTGAGGGTAGTAAGCAAAGGAGAACTGATGTTCGAATTTGAGGAGGGTGGATAACTCGCGCCAAACGGAATCTTCGAAGTGGGAACCATGGTCTGAGACCAACTGTTTAGGAACCCCGAATCGAGTGATAACGTGGTTAAAAAAAAAATGGGCAGTGGTGTCAGCGGTACAATTGAAGGTAAGCATGGCTTTGACCCATTTGGTGAAGTAATCGACGGCGACAATGATGTATTTGTGGCCGTTGGCAGATGAGGGTCTACACTCCATGAAGTCGATGGTCCACTTACAAAAGGGACCAACGGTGACGACTGGGTGTAATGGAGCAGGAGGTGTCTGGGCCTTGGGGGCGAAAAGTTGGCAGTTATGGCAATGCTTGACCGCTGTGATGCAGTCAGTAAAGAGTGTGGGCCAGAAATATCCGGCGCGGACGACCTTTTGGGCGGTGGCCATACCAGAGAAATGGCCACTGCAGGCACCGCTATGACAGTCATTAAGGACGTGTTCGGCTTCCTCGTGTGTAAGGCAATGATGAAGAATTGTGTCGACCCCTCGTCAGTAAAGGACATCGCCTAAGAGGAGATATCGAGAGGCTTGGTGATGGATACGATGATGTCCATTGCGGGTGACTTTGGGTCAGAACTTCTGCGTGCGAAGGTATAACAAAATGTCATCGTACCATGGGTCATCAGATGAGATGGTGAACAAGTGGTTGTCGGGTAACTCGTCAGAGATTTGGGGGGATGGTAAAAGGGATGGGAGATCGGTGATGAGCTGGGAAAGCGCGAGGGATTTGGTGCTCTTAGGGGTTCTGAAAGTGAGGTCATATTCCTGGAGGATAATGACCCATTTAGCAACATGACCTTGCAGTAGTCGCCGGTTTAGGAGATAGACCACGGGGTTGGAGTCGGCAACGACTGTGGTATGACTAAGTAAGATGTAGTGTCACAGTTTTTGGACGGAAAAGACCACAGCTAGGGCTAGTCTCTCCTCATATGGGTAACGTAGGGGTGGAATAGACAAGGTCTGGCTGACATAGTAAAAAACATGCTCTTGGTGAGAGGCGTCTTCTTGAACCAAGACTTCGGACACAACATGCTCGGATGCCGAGACGTAGAGGATGAAGTCTTGAGAGAAATTCAGAGGGGAGATCAAGGGGGCTTGTGTGAGAGCTTTCTTGAGGGCTCCGAATGCAGCTTCTGCTTGCTCATCCCAGACAAAGGGTACGTGGGTACGGAGCAGGTGCAAGAAACCATGAACAGTGGTAGCATAATCATGAATGAAACGACG
This sequence comes from Larix kaempferi, assembly GCA_027924585.1. NCBI lineage: Eukaryota > Viridiplantae > Streptophyta > Pinopsida > Pinales > Pinaceae > Larix > Larix kaempferi. The sequence continues at coordinate 6,531,717 of BSBM01000020.1, read as the reverse complement.
GAGGAAATTGGATCGCCCTTGCAGACTCTGGAGTTGCCGAAGCATGCGAGGAGAGGGAAGGTCTAAGATGGCTTGGACCTTCAAGGGGTCAACAGCAATTCCTTTCTGGGAAACAATGAAACCTAACAACCGGCCTGCCGGAACGCAAAAGACACACTTGTGTGGGTTCAAGCGGATTTTATATTTGCGACAACGCAGGAAAACTTGCTGGAGGTCTTTAAGGTGGTCTGATCGTTTCCGGGAATGAGCTGTAAGGTCATCAAGATAGACTAGCAGGATATGGACCAAGTCGTGAAAACAATAGGTCATGGCCCGCTGGAAGGTGGCACTAGCATTTTTGAGGCCGAAAGGCATGACGCGGTAGGCAAAGGTGCCCCATGGGGTAGTAAAGGCGGTTTTGTACTGATCCTCCTTTCGGATCTGAATCTGATTGTATCCGAAAAAACCATTCATGAACGAGAGGACTTCATGCCCCACACACGCATCGATGAGTTGGTCAATAAATGGCGTGGGGAAGTTGTCCTTGGGACAAGCTCGGTTTAAATCGCAGAAGTCAGTGCATACTCTAATGGTGCCTTGTTTTTTGTTAACTGGAACGGGGTTTGAAACTTAGGTAGTATAAGCAATAGGATAAATGAATCCTGCTTTGCGCAGTTTCTTGACCTCGGCTTTAACAACGGGTAGCTTGGAAGGATGAATGGGATGATGTTTCTGACGAACGGGGGGTACATCAGGCCATGTGTCAATGTGGTGCTCGATAATGGCGGGGTCAAGACTGGGCATTTCGGTATAGGACCAGGCAAAGACATCACAGAATTCTTGGAAGAGATTTTTGTACTCCTCAATCTCTTGTTCATTGCAGAAGGATCCTAAGGCAATGCATTCAAGGACGCCAGGTGGGTCAGAAATATCTATGTGGATGACGGGTGAGATGTTGGCCATGTTACCTTCCTCAAAATCCTCAGGAGCAGGAATAGGATCCTTGAACCAGTCGACTTTGGTAGGAAGGAAATCTTTGGATTCAACCGCAAATTGGGTAGCGGTGCTACAGGAAGATGCTTCTGGGAGGAAATACGAACGATGTTGCATGTCATCCCAGGGATACTCCGGGGCAGTGAGTGCCTCAAGAATCTCCTCATCAGTACAGAAAGTGTGGGCCATCAAATCGGTTGACGAGGGAATGGTAGTTGAAGAGATCATGTAAATGGTGTTGATCTCCCCGGATGGGGGTGGGATCGGGGGGTGAATCTCTTCAATGGTGGGTGGTGCCGTCTCAAGATCCAGATTGTTCATCTCATAGAGAGCTGCTCTGTAATCGGGGAGATCGGGACAGTGATGTGAGTAATTCTCATAAACACTGCATATGGCACAGGGGTGGTTAGTGCGCAGGGATTTATCGCGAGGCTTAGGGGTTGGATCTAGTTTGACAACTGGGATATTGGGGTCGTCGTCAAGCATCTGGATGTGTTCCTGTAATGCCGGCAACTGTGGACATTGGTGAGTTGCATGGCCTAACTCATCGCACAACGAGCATTTGGGAGGAGCACGAAACACAGGGGGGGGGGGGGGGGGGTTTAACTGTCTTGGGAGGTGGTACAACAGTGTAAGGTTGGGGGCATCTGCCCCCAGTAGGTTTGGGAGGAGGAGGGAGATTCGTGGAGGACGAAGGGGTAGCGACACCGGGGGGTGGCTGAGTGGTAGTAGCCATGGGTTGCATCGGTTGTAGGGAGATGCTTGGTTTCGGCGGGGGAACGGGAGGCGAAAGATACCATACGGGTAATCCCAAGGTTAACCCAGGGAGGCTAAGGGTAGCCATAACCGGGGCGCTTACTACTCCCTAGGGAGGGACTAGGAAGGGGATTGTGTGGATAGGTGTAACACCAATGTGGCTAGGTACCAACGGTGGTTTAGGCAACAAGGGTGGTTGATTGTTTGGTGCTTGGTTATCATGGGAAAGGGTACATAAGTCAGACACTTTGGGTGTAGATGACGGGGGAGGAATGGATTGGAAGGTTGATGTCATCGGCGGGTCTGAGTAAACTCCAGGTCCCAAGGAGGAAACAAACGAGGTAGCAGCACCACTAACCGGTTGTTCAACCATGGGGAGAACATTTTCGGGTGCAACGGGGGCATTTGGATCATAGTAAGTGAGTTGGTCGATCTTGACCACGCATCCATCATGGGGGAACATCATGGTACGAAAGACAGAGGAAGCTACCGCCCTCATAGCATACATGTAGCTGCGACCGAGTAATAGGTTGTAATCAAGCTGGGTGTTGATGACCTCTATGTCAATGAGGGCAGTTTTACCACCTAACTGGACGGGGACATTGGCTAGGCGACCTTGGGGCTGAGCCGAACGACCGTCGTAGGCGCGTAATGTAGTGGTGGACTGCTGAAGGATAGGGGATCCCAACTTCTTCCATACGAATGTGGACATAACGCATGTGGAGGCACCTTCATCGATGATGCATCTATGGATGACAAGATTCCAAACGGAAACAGAAACTTGGAATGCTAAGGTGGAAGGCAGGCGGGGTTCGGACTGGTCCAAATCAAATGCCATCAAATTTGAATCATTTGGGTCAATAGCCCCAATGGCTGAGAGTAAAGTCTTGCGCTGGGAAGGGCAGGTTTTCAAGACTTTAACGCAGACATGGCTGCGGGGGGTGGGGCTAAGTCATCTACAATGTTGTAGTTCTACGCAGCGCACGCATTGGGGTTATTGTTGATACGGCGAAGTGGGAAACGAGGTGCTTTGGAAGCGCCATCTATTGGAGGTGGAGGTATACTTAACGCCTGATCAGTGGGGTGAGCATTAGTGGTTTTATCAGTGGGAGGGGCTTCAGAGGTGGAGCCATATTGGTTCCGATGAGTCTGGAGGTTGACATCAGTGGATGACATCATCAACAAGTGGTGGGTACCTGAGTCAAACATGGGTTGATCAGGAGCGGCGTAAGTGATCTGTTGTTGCGGTGGCACGTTGCCTTGAGGAGGAGCCAACGGCTGAGCATTCACTACGCCTTGGGTTAGTAAGGGGTTTTGCAGCACCAAAGGTGGTTGCTGCGGTTGTAGTGGGTGGGGCGGTGCTTGAGGAGCCTCATGCCCTTGGCGATGGGCATCATTAGCCCAAAGTTGCCGAGCTCGCTCTAAATGTGGGCAAGCATGTGTGTAGTGGCCATAGACCCCGCAAATAGAACAAGGATGGTTTGTTCGCAAATTAGGGTTTTTAGCCTGATTGGGCGGGCGATCAGGGTTTTGGTTAGCGGGGGCCGCATTATTGTTGTCTGGGGGATTAGGTGGTTGACCACCTTGGTCAGGAGGTGGGTTGTTTCCACGATTATGGCCCTTACCGCGGTTTTGTTGGCCCTGGTTGCGTTGGTTGTTTTGGTTTTGCTGCGGTGTTTGTTGGGCGTATACTTGCCCTTGGGCAGTAGGTGGGTTTTGAGGTTGTGCAAGTGTGGGAGAAGGCTGTGGTGGATGATATGTAGGTGGAGGTTGCGCAGGTGTGGCACCTTTAGGAGGTTGCTGATATGTCTGCGGAGCAGGTTGTGGGTTGGCCGCAGGGGCTGCCTGTGGCGGGTAATAAGCTAGTTGGGCCTGGGGAGGCGTAGGAGCTGGTGCAGCCTGCTGGTGGTAATAGGGCTGAGGTGCGACCGGGGGGGGGGGTAAGTGGGGGGCGCATGACCGAAGCACTGAGGTGGACAGGTGGGTCCATGGGAATGGTGGTGATATGTCATAGGAGCATACGAGTTGGTTGCCCCAGACTGTGAGGTAGCCTGCGAAAGGTCGGGGCCAGGGTTAGGACGTGCTATGGAAAAGGGTTGGGGATGCGAAGAAACACGGTCGATGATGCCGTCTGCAGCATGAGATGCCCCTGGTGCATCGTGCTGGGAGGAATCGTCATGAGGGGCATCCGGTATAATGGTATAGAGATAACCCGACTGGGCGTAAATGAGGTCGAATTGCTGGGCCTTAAGGATGGCCTCTTCTTCAGACTGGGATCTTTCAGATGCCACATCCTTAGCAATGACAGGAAGAAGGGATTTTAGGAACCCGTCTAAGAAGATACGGTCATCTAACTTGAACTTGGAGAGGCTGTGACGTCGACACCACTCATGAATGTGGTCAGTGATGTGGGTAGCCGTGTTCTGTCTGCAAGACAGTAAGATCTCAACTCCCGTGTCATAGCGAACAGGTAACTAAAAGAACTGCAGGAAGGTCGAGGCAAGGGAGGTAAAGGAGGCATGGGTCCCATGGGGTTGCTCAATATACCACTTAGCTGCAGAGCCAGTGAAGGTGCGCTGTAACAGACAGAGGCGGACAGAGTCGTCCACTATGGAGTTGGAGGAACACCATAGATGGAAAGACATAATGTGGTTCTGGGGGTCCTCACCTGCCTTGCCCTCAAACTTGGGGATGCCAGAGGGGAGCTTGGTGGGCATGTGAGGCCATGTAGGGTCGTGTCTGATAGGATCGTTAGTCAGTCTGGCTAGGTCAGGTAGGTTGAGGCTAGCCATGAATGGCAAACTGGAAGAAGGATGTGACATACTGGCGGGTGTGACCAAGTTGGGGCCAATGCCCCCAAGTGGAGGGGCAGGGTTTGGGATGCTGCCCCCAAGGGGGGGAACAAAGGTGGTATAGGATGGTCCTGCACCACCAAGGGTAGCGTGAGTCATTGGTGGAGTGGTGATAGGTATGCCAGCTCCTGGAATAGGTATGGTGACCGGAATGGTGGACGTGGCCCCCATCGAGGGCATACCCAAAGCAGGTGTGGTAACTGGTGTAGTGGTGGATGTGCCACCAATTGTCCCTACAACGAAAGGAGTGGAAGTCGTGCTAGCCATGGGGCTAGTAGGGGCAGTGTAAATGGGGTTCTCAGACTCTGCCTTAGAATCGGAGGTAAAGTAAGGGGCGTCAATATCTGGTGACGGAGTCCTATGCCGTTGACGAGTGGAGTCAAGTGACAAGGCTCTAGATCTGTGATGAGTGGTATTAAGTGATGATGATCTAAGTCTATGACGGGTGGTGTCAAGTGAACCGTGCTGTGGGGGCTCACCCCTGAGGTGCCGAGAATGTCTTGGGGACTCAATGGTGACAGATGGTGTCAAATCTCTGGGGGTTGAGGTGAGTAAAAAACAGCTCAAAAAACCCTAATGCAACCGAGTGTGCAGAAGGAGAGCTCAAAAAATAGGGCACTCAGGCCAACAACCAACTCAAAACACCCACTGTAACAGTTGTGCTACAATAGGTGGAGTATCAACAAAAATGGTCAAAATACCAACAAGCAGCAGGTTTCCTAGAAAATTAAAAAATGGTGGACTCACTAGACCAAAAGGAGGTAAGGGAGCATGCAAACACCTAGCTAAATAGTATTTTGACTCAACTAGACATATCCTCTGCAAGGTGATGAAATCCAAGTCAGACAATATGGATAGGAGAGCCAAGTGGCTAAGATATCCCCCTACCGGGAGGGACACCGGGTAGTCAATCCTAGAAGAATGGCAACTAAGATACCCCGTTCATGACACGTCCATAAAGGTGAATCTGCCGTTTGGTCCTTTTACCGCAATACCCCCATGTAGGGATATCCCGAGAACTGCGAAAGGTATCCCTTCGGTTACTGAATGGATTGCGGTATTCCACTCAGGCCTCCGGAACCAGTCTGGTGACGTCAACCCTCCTAGGGGAGAGGCCCTCTGATAAACTGGTTGTGACCATGCCAAAAAATACTAGGGGATTTTGGTTCCCTAATTGGACAGCAGCTATGTCTCAAGTGTAAGCAACCGAGGGGTGTTATTGGAAGCCTCTCTCCCCGATCCTACCTAACTACAAAAATTCTTTTTTGTTCCCCAAGTGGGGTTAGAATGTTGGTTGTGTTAAGTACTTTTTAAGGCTCACTTGAATTAGGTGACAGAGTGTGTGCATGTGAGATGATGATGAACCCAAGTAGAAAGTGCCACTAGGGAGGGCAACTTTCTAACTAGCAATAACAAGACAGAAATTAACTTTTGAAATGCACAATTTTCTTTTTCCAATTTAAAATGCTGAAAATGTAAAAACGGTTCTGTAAATGAAACAGAAAATAAAAAACTGCAGAAAAAGGCTGTAAGGAAGGGTGGCTGCAGGTAGGACAGATGGTTGTGCTGGTACAGAAAATAGTGCAGCAAAGTGCTGGGTTCAAAACAGAGAAAATTGCAGAAATCAGACCGCGGGTTTTTGGCAAATTTGAGCGGTCGTACGCGGAAAAAAGTTGAACAGTCGCAGGTGGGTTGCGGGTTTTGGGCTGAAAAACGCTGTGGGGATGCAGAAAAAACGCCGAAAGTTGTTGGCGGGTCGCGGGAAAAAGGCCGAAAGCCACAGGCGGGACGCAGGAAAAACGCCGAAAGGCGTCGGCGGGTTGTGGAAAACTGGCTGAAAGCCGCAGGCGGGACGCGGGAAAAATGCCGAAAGGCACTGGCGGGTTGCGGAAAACTGGCCGAAAGCCGCAGGAAAAACGCCGAAAGGCGTCGACGGGTTGCGGAAAACTGGCCGAAAGCCGCAGGCGGGACGTAGGAAAAGGGTAATAGCCGCAGTCAGACCGTCCCAAATAGGCTAATAGCCGCGGTCGGATCGCAGGTAACAGACTGAAAACGGTCGGCAAGTCGCCGGAAACAGTCTGAGAGCCGCGGTCGGATCGCAGGTAAGTTCCTTAAAGATGCGGTCGGAACACGATTGCAGGGGGAAAAAACGCGGTATACGGCGACTGAAAGGGACAGCCGAACAGAAAAAATATTTAAAAATTGTAACCAGAAATTCAAACCCAGCGGAGTCGCCAAAACTGTAGCTAGGGTTTTACCCCTAGCTTGTGAAAATGAGCACCTACTAAGGAGAAGGGACTCCTTAGTAGCAGTTCAGTAAATGGTAAATTAAAAAGCTAAAACAGGAATATAAATTACTCTAAACATGTGCATGAAACAGAAAAATAAAATATAAAGAATGGTTTTTGTATTAATTTTACCTCCAATGTGAAGGTTGGTGAAGCTCTTGCAATGGCCCAAGAGGGTTGCTCCAAGCTCCAACTTGCTCCTTCTCTTTCTCCAATGGTGGGAATGGGCCAAAAGGGGCTCTCAAGGTGAAAGTAGCTCAAGGGTGAGCTAGGGTTTCAAGAGCTATTTTGGCAGAGTAAGGGTGCTTATGATTGTGGATATGAAATGAGGGGTCTCTATCACCTATTTATAGTTTTTTGGTGTTGGAGTGTTGTCCCATGGTTTTGGGAACCATATGGTTTAGGGCAGCTGTATAGGGTTTTTTCCTCCATTTTTTTCATTATTTTATATTTTTTATTCCCTCTTTAGAGGGTTTTTGCTATTTTAGAGGAATTTTGGATATATTTGGAGGGAAATGGGTTTTTTAGCCTTTTTGAGGCCTTTTTGATGGTTTTGTGGCCTTTTGGAGGCTTTTTAGTGGGATTTTTAGGGTTTTTAAGGGAAATATGGTAGGAAACTGGACAAATGAGTCATGTAATGGGGTATATGAGGTAGTGAACACTTTTTGGGTGTTAACATGGAGTCGATGGAATGAGATTCGCTAGAAGGAGGATATTAATGGATCCCCCATAGACGAGCATGAGGTAGCAGCTAAGCTGAAAAATTTGGAAGAACTCAGACGAACAGGCTGAACGAACCAAAACTGAGTGCATCTCTTATGCGTGTACAAGATGCACTGAGTACATTCACCAAGTGTGAATAAAGGTACCAAGGCACTGAGTACATTCACCAAGTGTGAATAAATGTGTTGAGTTCGAACACTTGACGAATCCATCGATCAAGGGACATTAATGAATTCCCAGCTATCGATAGCGACAGAACCTACCACTGATGACTGCAAGTCTCAAGGTACTCAAAGGAATCTAAATCTGATTCTAGAATAAATGAGTTGAAGTGTAGCTAGGGTTTTACCCCTAGCTTGTGCAAATGAGCACCTACTAAGGAGAAGGGACTCCTTAGTAGCAGTTCAGTAAATGGTAAATTAAAAAGCTAAAACAGAAATATAAATTACTCTAAACATGTGCATGAAACAGAAAAACAAAATATAAAGAATGGTTTTTGTATTAATTTTACCTTCAATGTGAAGGTTGATAAAGCTCTTGCAATGGCCCAAGATGGTTGCTCCAAGCTCCAACTTCCTCCTTCTCTTTCTCCAATGGTGGGAATGGGCCAAAAGGGGCTCTCAAGGTGAAAGTAGCTCAAGGCTGAGCTAGGGTTTCAAGAGCTATTTTGGCAGAGTAAGGGTGCTTATGATTGTGGATATGAAATGAGGGGTCTCCATCACCTATTTATAGTTTTTTGGTGGTGGAGTGCTGGCCCATGGTTTTGGGAACCATATGGTTTAGGGCAGCTGTATAGGGTTTTTTCCTCCATTTTCCTCATTATTTTATATTTTTTATTCCCTCTTTAGAGGGTTTTTGCTATTTTAGAGGAATTTTGGATATTTTTGGAGGGAAAAGGGGTTTTTTTAGTCTTTTTGAGGCTTTTTTGATGGTTTTGTGGCCTTTTGGAGGCTTTTTAGTGGGATTTTTAGGGTTTTTAAGGGAAATATGGTAGGAAACTGGACAAATGAGTCATGTAATGGGGTATATGAGGTAGTGAACACTTTTTGGGTGTTAACATGGAGTCGATGGAATGAGATTCGCTGGAAGGAGGATATTAATGGATCCCCCATAGACGAGCATGAGGTAGCAGCTAAGCTGAAAAATTTGGAAGAACTCAGACGAACAGGCTGAACGAACCAAAACCGAGTGCATTTCTTATGTGTGTACAAGATGCAAGTAGTGCACAGGAGATACCTCCTGAATAGAAGCCAATGATGAAGACTACTGACAGGAGCAAGGAAACCACCAATAGGGTCTAATGGAAACCAAGGCACAATATGAATACCAATGTGTGAATAGATGTCTTCCGTCGAACACAAGGGAAACCACTTAGTCAAGGACCAGTGATGAGATGTCACTTTCTAAGTTCAAGGTCACCTACCAATGATGAAATTATTCCGAGGGTGCAGGGTGGAACATCATGTGTGATCGAAATGGACTCATAAGAAATGACCAACATGCAATAGTCAAGAGATCTAAGGAGTGGCCGACTCTAGTTTAAATACTTCCTTTGAACAAGAGCATGAGCGGATGGATAGACTCAAGGAGCATAGACTCAACACTGGATACTGAAAATACTTTGTAACGCATGAGGCATCAACAAAGGCTCCATAATGATTGGAAGCTTGATCAGCCGGTGGAGTAAGATCTGATAAACAAGTACAACTTCCTAAGGTCATACTAATATTCTGACCCATGATACATGGAGTAGACATGAATGCTCTGTTCAAAGGTGACAAGACAAATACCAAAAGAAGGTAGTACAATTTTCCCGTCCGGCTTTTTAATTTATATGATTTTCTGTATTTTTCATATTATGAAGCTTGAAAAAGAATAAAATTGCTTATGATACAAAAATGAGGGAACGAGTGTCACGGGAAAGCAAACTAGTTCCGGGGAATGAAACATACCTATGCTAAATGCAAGGAAGCATGTGCAGGATATGGACACTCGGGGGGTTGTTCCCTCAAGGTAAGGGTCATCAAGCTGCAAAAGATAAATTAACGCTCTGCTTGGATCGGAAGGCAAGTGCTCAGGAAAATGGCTAATAACTGAGAAACCGGGAGCTGACACAAGGCTCAAAGGCAAGCAGGATAATGCAATGCATTCACAACTCGACATCAACGGGGAGTCCTTATGGGATATGGCCAGAATAAAGATAAAGTAGAGTATGAGTCTTCACCGCAATGTCATGGCGAGACTACAAAGGACTCCCAATACTAAGGAGGAACAACTGCATGTGTGCCACAAGACTTCAAAATGATCTAACTAGGGCATCCATGATCGAACAGGCCCGACCACCAAATAATGACACTTCTAAAACAACATGAAGGTTTCGTGTCGGTTAAAAGGCGGGGTTGTACCTAAGGTTTTTGAATATGGTCATAAGGTCGATACAATAATGCAGGCGTAATGACATCCTAACCTATATGATGGGTATAAAAAATACCTGCCGAAGGCGCGAAAAGGTTCAAAATCCACTCCCGATGCAAAAATTGCTCAAAAAGATACCTCACAACGATATATTAGTAATTTTTTTTTTTAAAGTAGTAAAAACCAATATAAAATATATAAAAGTGGGTAAGGAAAGCTAAACTATGTACATAAACTATACAATAGTATACAAAGTATCATCTCAAGCATAATACCGCATGCAGGAGTTCTATATCTAAGTGTTGCTCTACATCCGAAGTATTGGGTAGGAGTTCTATGGCTAGATTCAAAGAAGGGATCTCGCATTCAAAGGATAATATGGAATCCACACCATGAACTAACTGGAAAGGTGAGAAACCAGTGGAATTATTCACTGCGGTTCGATAAGCCCACAAAGCAGGATACAACATGATATGCCTATTATTATTGGTTTGTTGGATGGTCTTTTGGATAATGGCCTTAAGGGACTTATTGACTGCCTCGACCTGGCCATTCACTTGGGGATAATACGAAGATGATTGATCCTATCTAAACCCAAGCTTAAGCGATAATTCATCCATCATCTTATTTTGAAAGTGACTACCATGGTCAGTGACAATCTCTCTCGGGATACCGAACTGAGCTATGATCTGATTGAAAACGAAGTGGGCTGCTATTTCACCATAGGATTTAATGGTCAGCATGGCCTCAACCCATTTGGTAAAGTAATCTACGGCCACTATGATATGACGATGCCCCCCAGCCATAGCTGGGTTGCAATCCATGAAATCAACCCCTCATTTGGTGAAGGAACCGACAGTGACAACCGGATAGAGAGGGGTAGGATGTGAACGTACATTCCGAGAAAACACCTGACAAGGGTGGCATCTCTTTACGATGTTAACACAGTATTTAAATATCGTAGGCCAAAAATAACCCGCTCGCAAGATATGTTGAGCTGTAGCAAGCCCAGATAAGTGACTACCACATGCCCCACCATGGAAGTCATTCAAAAATAACTCCGCCTCTTCATGAGTCAAGCAACGACGTAGGATAGAGTCCTTTCCTCGATGATAAAAAGTCTCACCGATGATGACATAATCTTTGGCATGATGTCTCACACGCCGTCCCTCATCTCGCGAAAGATGCGAAGGGAACTTCATAGTCCGGAGATATATAATGATGTCTCCATACCAAGGGTCTGACGATAAGATAAGTAATAAATGCTCATCAAGGAATGAGTCCTCATGGACCACTTCCTCATCAAGTCTAGGAAAATCTAACATCAGCTCCGCGAAAACCAAAGACTTCACAGACTTCACCGAGGCAAAATCGAGATCGAATTCCTGAAGGATGAAAATCCATTTATTATACTTCCCCCCAATCAAACGTAGTGTAAGCATGAACTCAAATGGATTGACATGCGCTAAAACCGTAGTGTTCCTAAGCAAGATGTAGTGTTGTAATATATGGACTGCATGAACAGTCGCAAGGGCCAGTTTATCCACGTGAAAATAACTTAGTTCAGAGTCTACTAGGTTTCAACTGAGATAATAGATAACATGCTCTTGAAGCATATCGTCTTCCTGAACTAAGACCATACCAATCGTCTCTTGAGACGCGGCCACATAAAGAAAAAATTCTCTTGCATAGTTGTGTGGACTAAGAAGAGGGGCCGATAAAAGGGATTTATTAAGAGCGTCAAAATACTGCTGGGCTCGCTCATCTTAGATAAAAGGGGTGTCTTTCTTCAATTATCACATGAAGCCCTTAGTAAGAATGGCTTAGTTCACGATGAAACGACATAAGAAACTGGCCTTCCCTTAGAGGCTCTGAAGTTGAACCAAAGTACGCAGTGGAGGAAACCGAAGTATTTCCTCAACCTTCAATGGATCGACTCTAATACCCTCCTTCGAGACTATAAACCCTAGAAGGCGACCAGTTTTCATGCAGAAGATGCACTTGTTCGGATTCAAACAAATATTATAATGACGACATCTCTCGAAAATAAGATGGAGGTGACTTGGGTGATCCAATCTGCTACGAGAGTTAGCAGCAAGATCATCTAGGTAAGCATCCACTATACGCTTAAGATCATGAAAAAAATACGTCATGGCCCGCTGAAATGTAGCTTTGACGTTTTTAAGGCCAAAGGGAATTTTTCGGTATGCAAAAGTACCCCAAGGACATATAAATGCAGTTTTATGTTGATCCTCAGGTTTGATTTGGATTTGATTATAGCCCGAAAATCCATCCATAAACGAGAATACTTCGCTTCTCGCACACTCATCCAAGATTTGATCTATGAATGGGGTGGGGAAGTTACCTTTAGGACACGCTTTATTCATATCGCAAAATTCAGTGCACACACAGATGGTTCACTGCTTCTTATCCATAGGAACAGGGTTGGATACCCATTCGGTAAGGGGAACCGGGAAGATGAAACCAACTTCATGTAGTTTCTCTACCTCTGCCTTAATGGTGGCTTTTTTCCTAGGATTAACAACACAAAGACACTGTCAAACAAGCTTAACATGGGGGTAAGTCTTAATCTCGTGTTCGACAATACTGGGGTCAATACCTGGCATCTCCTCATATGACCAGGCAAACACATCCTGAAACTCTTTGAAAAAATTGGTTTAAATACGAATTTCCTCAAGGGAACAATCAACACTGATGTATACATTTTCGACTTTTCAAGGAGTACGAGAAATGTTGATCGGGATAGTAGGGGAAATATTAGCCATATTTCCCTCTACATAAATGCCATGCGTCTCCAAAGGAACCATAGGGTGACCAAATTTCTCGGCTAGAGTCGATTGAAACTCATCTTGCTCAATAAGATCAAGATTGGGAAGGAAATAAGATCTATGATGGAGGTCCTCCCAAGGCTTGTCATTGTCGTTTATGGCCTCGATAATGGCTTCATCCGAAGGTAAATTATCCTCAAGGAAATCATGTGAACAAGATGAGTCAACTACCCATGCGGGCAGCATAACGGGATCTTCTTCCTCTGTCCTTGAATAAGAGAGATTAGGCTTTGCAGTGACTTGTTGAATATTGCGATAAGCAAGCTCAGCTGCAGACAAGGGAATAGCCATTTCGATATGCGAAGAGTATCCCGACGAGGAACTCTTGGAAGGTAAAGTCCATGGATCACTAAATTATGATGTTCAGAATGGTACAAGACTCAACAATGAAGGAGCATCATCGGAGATGGTTCCTATAAAGGATATTGGTGTAGGAAAATCAAAAGATCCCATCAAGGAGGAATATAATCCTACACCAACATTCTCAGTTACCGGCTGTGAATTCTCGATCTGAGGGACCACAAGTCCCTGCGATGCTACAGGATTGGAATTAGTAAAGGATATCTGATCGATCGACACAATATTGCCTTCGTGGGGAAAGCATATGAATCTAAAGATAGAGGATGCAATCGATTTCATGGCGTAGATCCAATTCTGACCCAATAAAGGGTTATGGTCAAGGGGAGAATTGACCACCTCGGCTTCTATAGGCATAGAATTCCCACCCAAGTGGACATCAAGGGAGGGGATAATACCATGCAGCCTGAAAGAACGACCATCAAATGCAGTAAGCATGGTCATGGAATTCGACAAAGGAGGAGAGTCGATAACCTCCCAACAAGATAAAGACATCACTGAAGTGGGAGCACCTTCATCAATGAAAGTAAGCTTAATGATCATCTCTAAACACCTAACATGAACTTGGAAACCCACATGATAGGGAAACTGAGGTTGAACATTAATAGTGTCAAACTTGATGACATTTGGGATATAAGGATCTTGGACTCCCAAAGCAAATAAAAGGGCATTCCTTTCCGAAGGACAAGACTGAAGAACCTCGAGAGCCGACATAGCACACAAGGTTTGGCCCAGATCATCCACAATCAAGTAGTTCTGGGCGGCTCAGGAATTAGGATGTGTCGAGCGCTTGAGGATGCCTTTTGGTACCTGCGGGATAGGGTTGGGCTTCTCGATATGCAATGGAGTCTCAGGTGGAGGGGGCTCATTCCCCAAAGAAGGTTGTGGAGCTCCATAATCACGCAAGCGAATAGGAACACAAAACTCAGATTTGAAAATGTTTACGCATCCAAAACTGCCATCATGGGTATAAGAATTTGAAGTTTTAGTAGTCCTGTGACCGACGACGGAAGCACTAGAAGCCATATTATGATGACGAGGGATTGGATTCGTCAGCACAGTTGGGTTTTGTGCGATGTGCTTCGATGCTTCCTCCATATGAGGACACAAATGTGTAAGGTGATCCTGAGAGCAGAGTTTACAAGGAAACTTCACCTTTCACTTGGGCTTGCAGTCCCTACCAGCATTTTCGCCGTCCCGAGGAGGGTTAGCGTCCCCTTTCTTATTCTTATTGTTCCCACCCCTATGGTTATTCTTCCCCTTCTTTTTCCCACCAGAATGTACATCAGACAATTGGGTGGAAATGGACTAGGCGAGAGCCTGTACATGAGTAGATTGGTTAATAGACAGGTTTTGCATCTGATTCGTAACCATATCTACAGAACGAGCACTTGCGGAACCAACAAGCCATCGACATGCGGTCTAGGAGCGGGCTTGGACTCATGTCTTGATTGCAGTGTGTCAGGGATAACATCATACAGAATCCCATACTAAGGATTGACCAGGTCTAACTATTGGGCTCTAAAGATGACTTGTTCCTCAATCGTAATTCCAGACAATGAAACGTCCTTCGAAATATAAGGGAGCAGAGACTTGAGGAACCATTACAGGAGAAACTCCGGAGGAATGTTGGATTTTACTAACCTCTTATGTCTGCGCCACTCTTGAATGTGATCAGAAATATGCATGGCTTTATCCTGATGGAAGGTGGACAAGATTTCGGTGCTAGTGTCGCAACGAACCGGAAACTGAAAGTGGTCCAGAAAACCAAATCCAAATCGTTGAATCTCTTATACGTTCCCCCAGGAAACTCGACATACCATTTCGCGGCAGCCCTTGTAAGGGTGCATTGAAATAGCCTCAAATGGATGGAATCGTGGTTTAAGGAGTTTGAGGAGCACCATAGATGGAACGTGGTGACGTGATCACCTGGATCCTCACCCTTCTTCCCTTCAAATTTTGGAACTTCAGAATGGAGCTTGGTGGGGATTGGGGGCCATGTAGATTCATAACACACCAGATCATTCGTGAGCTTAGAAAGATCAGGCAAGTTCAACCTAGAGAGGAATGGGAGCTAAGGCAACGAAGCTTGAGTACAAGCTCCCGGGAGAGACTAACTTTGTGAAACCAAGGATGAGATCGTGGACACTGAGGTCAACACCTAAGGTGCCGACGAACTATGGTAGAGCCCATGGCCCTTACTAGTAGGATAATACGCTCCTCCCACTTAACCCATGTAAGGATACATAGGCATGTGCATAGAAGGGGCTCCATAGGGGGGGACGGATAAGGGCCAAGACTGACTGAATAACCATAAAAAATACCTCCATAAGAATGGGGTACCATATAACAACTCGATGCGAGAAAAACATCCCAGTGAGGGCCATAAGAAATCGGTGCGTTCCCACCCCAGTGAACCGAAGAGCTAGGAGGAGGAGGAGGCTGCGAAATCACATAAGCATTCATAGGCGCAGTTGTAGAGGCATACAGGTTAACGGATGGGATATAGGTCATAGATCCGATGCCTACCATGAAACCTCCACTCAAGAAAGGATTCACACTAACACTATGGGCTAACGAAGGAGGAGGCCATCCTCCAACATTCAGAGAAGAGGGAGGGATGTGACCACTCCCGAACTAATAAGCAGTAAAAGGGGGTATAGTGCCCCCAACGCTAGAGCTAGCGTGAATACTAGACAGGGAGGAAGTAGCACTCGACATAACACCAGGCATACCGAATGTAAAAAGGTATGAGGTCATGAAGACGGATGCAAAACCAACACATGACACACCTGTAGATGAACAATACAGATGACCTGATGACCATGTATCATCAAACGGGTTCCTACTAGTGGGATGGGATTCCCCAAACCCATTAGGAGTGGTGTGTGATGAACCTCCCTCCTGTCTAGTCCTCAGAGAGTATGTGTAAGGAGGGGAAGTTATCTTCGTGCCAATGGACGAAGTCACTGGGACTCTCGACATGCCAGATGCAGAACTCATAGTGGGATCTCTCTAAGGATCGTCCAATGTGAATAAAGGACCAACGATAGTCCTCCGACGTCTCTCATGAAGAGACTGTAACAGATCGCTAGCTGGTAAACCTTCCAACCGACGAGATCGGCGGAGAGCCAGATATCGATCCACGATGACCCCAAAGAGTCAACAAATAAGCGTCTCCTAGCGTCCTACTAAATTGTCATAGAGTACACACCTAAAAGAAGCTACAGCCAAAATGCACACAACATGGGACTAGCTCAAGGGACCTCTCGACACTACAGCTGGTATGTCTCTCCTAGGAGAGGCCTGAGACTCCCAAACTATAACCAGAGGTAACTGAATCAGTTATAAGGGCCCTCAGACTTCAATGTGTAAACACAATGTGTTTTCCGACCCCTATCTGACTCAGGACACCCACATAATAACCGCTGCAAATTCCCTATGTGATAACTAGGTAAGGAAACTAAGGTCACCATGTATAACCAATGCTCAAGCGAACATTCTTAGGTGGGATCCACCGTATGGGCAGGGTAGCTAAGCCTGAAACTCAAAAGGGTAAAATCACTCAAGAGTCCCCAGATATGATCAAATCCTGGATATATTTCCCACGTTCAGCAAGTATTGGAGGGCTATCTTTGCAATCTACCTCTCGTGACCTCGTGCTTAACTCTGGTGTGCGTAGAGCCTCCTGAGAACACCGATGTATACCATGGGTTTCACCGCTCCCTGGTCAGACACATAATGTTTGTTTGATAGTCTTGGATTGTTTACTCCCAAAGGTTCTATTCCAAGACTCTACAACCTATACT
Organism: Larix kaempferi; assembly: GCA_027924585.1. Classification (NCBI taxonomy): domain Eukaryota; kingdom Viridiplantae; phylum Streptophyta; class Pinopsida; order Pinales; family Pinaceae; genus Larix; species Larix kaempferi. The sequence continues at coordinate 6,514,696 of BSBM01000020.1, read as the reverse complement.
TGTTGGTGCACCCTAGAAAAGAAAAAGCGTTCTAATCAATTTTAATTAAGAGTGAATTTTATTGGCTGTGCTTACTCAAAGGAATATGGCCATGAAACTAGTGATATGAAAGGACTTAATAATATGCACACCTGAAAACAATGGACTCGTCTTCCAATAGAAATATGTATGCCACTAAATTAAAGTCAAACCAAAGTCTCTTATTCAGAAATAAAATGCAATCTCTCTACAATATTTCATGCCCAATCAAACCCTAATGAAGTCACAAGAACTCAAATTCAAAATTCAAGTACACAAAGCAATTTTTTTTGTATTTTCAATATAAATAAATGAAAATGCAACTATCAATACTTTTTAGAAAAAATAATGTAGAGAATCCAGTGCATATAACCTAGCAAACCCAAAAAAACAAGACTCTAACTAATCAAATGATCTATAAAAAAGAAAAATGGCTAAAAAGCAAATTTCTCAAAAAGCAAAGAAAGAGGAGCTTCGAGTCACTAAAAAGACAAGAACCAGACAAGATATAGGCCCAACAAGACTCAGGAACACCTAGAACTCACCCAGCATCAACCAAACACCAGAAACAAGGCTAAAATGGAGTTATACACGACTGTTCAGTGAACAGTAGTGTATGTACACGGGCTTGTTAAATAACAGTCACGCGGATACGTGAGAAAACCACAGCAAAGGAGGGTATAGGGCAGGATAGGTGAAAAAAAATGAGTATAAAGGTTAAGAAACTCAATATTTTTTCTATATAGAGCCTGAAAACCTACCAGCAACACAGAAACCCGGAAGAACAATGAACAAAAAAAGGAAAAGTTTCCCAAAAGACCCCAAACACAGGCTTCTCCCCAACAGAGTCACCAATTCTGTTACGGAGAAAAACTTCCGATGGCTTGGGGTAGACTCACAACAGACAGATGGACTCGAGAAATCAACTCACTTCTCAACATTTGCTCTTATATATCATGGATTATGTTATTGTATACACTCACCTCTTTTATATATCATATGCACTTGTTTGCATTTACTGTTGAGGCTAAGCTGTAGGTTCAAGTGTTGTGATTCGAAAGCTCAATGCAATTCTTCATCAGACGTCTGGTTGAGGTAGGTCCTGTATTTTGTTTATCAACATTTACATTTATATAGCATATGTTGGGAAGTGAGTTGATTTCTTGAGTCCATCTATCTATTGTGGTCTACCCCAAGCCATAGGAAGTTTTTCTTCGTAACACGGTTGTTTCCCCATTTTTCTTCCTTAAGGAAGCAAATTTTGTAAGATAGTACAAGTGATCCCTCTTTCCCCCCCACTCCTACATGAATGAGGCTTCTAATATAGGCCAAGAGTTTAAATAATTTACTAGCAAGGTTGTGAACCATTTCCTAACCTCTCTTTCTAAAGTTTGGACAAACGATTTCATGAACACATCATCATGTTCAATGTAGAGGTTAATAGTAAAATCCTGGAACATAGCCATGTGTTCTTCTGTTGTTATACCCTTCTCCGCGTCATATTTTGGAAATATATTTATGTAACTCTCAGGAAGGTCATGGAGGTTATTAGGAATTTTTAATGGACCATACCTAGCATCTACCCAGGTATTTACAGGTGGGGGTGGAGGTGGACCTCCTTCTCTTCCAACGATTAGGTGTTGTAGGATAATATTCCTAGCCTGAGGTGTAATAGGAGTTCTTTGAGGAGGAAATTTGGCTTGTATAGGGATAGAAGTGTTTGAAAAGGGTGATAAAGACAGAAAAATGAGATTCTAACACTGGATTAAGTGGAGTACAAGGAGTTCTCTGAGGATTTCCTTGATTATTTAATTTTTTTACACTTTCTTGATTTTGCAAAGCAGGAGATATTGAAGAATAATCTACATGAGGAATACATTTATCTTGAGTGTTTTGAGTTGTATAGAGATATCTCTAGTGTTTTATTGAATCCAGAAGGATCCAAAACTCTTGCGACTTTGGATTTGATCTAGTATACCTGCTACCAGAAACCAGTTTGATTTGTTGGAATCGGCAGGTGAAATTTTCAACCAAATTGTCTAATCTGCTTTCACTGAACATAAATTAAAACTTCACTTTGTCGTGCCTGAGGAAAATGCTTTATGATCCTCCGTCCACGACAATGTCACCATTTTTCATGTTAGTGCATACTAGATTGAAGATAATATACGCTAGGGCATGATGATGCTCACCTTTTATATATTATCGAGCTTGATATGTGTGGATTATGATTTGAATTGATTGTTTACTTGAATACATATATGACTGAAACATTGTGAATTGGTATTGAATAGATACCATTATTTTAGAGGAATCTTGTAGAGTATTACAGTGTTTTGAATATGAATGAAGATGGAATTAGTAGATGGAAACAAATGAAAAGATTAGAGGTTCCTATAGGATGATTCTCTGATGTTTAATGACACAATAAACATACTGATATTTTTTAAAAGAATTTAACAGTTTGTAACAAAAATGTAAATATCTCATGAATTTATTGACAGCATTACATGCTTAGAAACCACTAGATAAATCAAATATTCAAATACAACTAGTTCACATACACATCCTAAAATTGGACCAGAGGTCAAAGAAAAATGAAATCTTTACTAACAATTTCATCATTCAACACTATTTGCATTAACAACACAAGAAGGGATGACTCTGCTACTCAAATTTTTGTTTTATCTCATGAAAACGTTACATGGACTGGAATAGGTGTGGCACAACATGTGTCAGAGATATGGATCTAACTAAAATAGCTTACCTATCTATGCAAACAATAACATATCACATTAAATAAGAACAAAAAGAGAACAAGAGAAAATAGTACACTAGATATACGTGGTTCACCCAATTGGGCTACGTCCACGGGAAGGTAGTCTTCTATTGTCTCCAGAGTATCTCCTCCAAGCTTACAGAAAGCAATGCCAATAACCCCAATACAATATAACAATACTTGTGAAAGTATGTATCATGATGAGTGATGTGACTATCTCTTGAATCTATTATATAGTAAGAGATGAGGAGGAATTACTCACATATTACATGTGGGATAATATAATTCTCCATAATAACATCTTTTTATATAATAATGAATATCAAGAGTATATTTTACCATAATGAATATGGGATAAATGTATTACTTTTTTACATAAGATTGTGGATATCTTCCGACATAATACAAAGACATTATTACCTTCCAAGGAATATAGAATATTCCAACACTCCCTCTTAGTAATGGTGGGGAGAAAATCCCGCTAACTAAGGAAGGAAGGAGTCATTACTGCTCCTCCTTGATGACAAATTCCCTCATCCACAGTAAGGAACGGAGATGCACATACTTCGCTGCTATTAAGGATTTGGTGAAGATATCGACTGCTTAATTCTCAGTAGGACAATAATCAAGAGAAAGAACACCATCTACAACGAGACTTCGAATGTAATGAGCATCAAGATAGAGATGCTCTTTGTTGGAGTGATATACCGGATTATAAGCAAGCTAAATTGCACCTTGATTGTCACATTTCAACACAATGGACTATTTCGGAACTAGACCAAGCTCAGTGAGAACATGCCGTAACCAAACTGCTTCTTTTGCTGCTCTATACTCTGCTTCACATGAATATAAATAAAGAGTATTCACCTTTTTGCTGGACCAAGAAATCAGAACTGAACCAAGTTGAAATATATAACCAGCAGTTGACCGTTGATCAGAACTGTCACCTGCCTAGTCAGAATCTGTATAACCAGAAAGCGAAACTGTAGTACTGCTCGAATAAAAAACACCATAGTACAATGTCCCCTGTAAATATCTCAGAATCCTCTTTGCTGCTTGTCAATGACTTTCATGAGGTTGCTGCATGAACCGTGAAACCATATTGACGACGAAAGAGAGATCTAGTCTGTTGTGAGTTAAATATATCAAACTGCCGATAAGTTAACGATAAAGAGTAGCATTAACAAGAGGAGTAGTACACTCAACGGCTAAATTTACACCAGACTCAAAATGCGTAGGAGAAGGTTTACAATCACTCATGTGGAAACGAGCCAATAAATCTGTAGCATACTTCAGTTGATAGAGAAAAATACCATCTGCCAGATGCCAAATTTGAAGACCCAAGAAATAGTGAAATATACCGAGATCAGTTATTTCAAACTACTTGTGAAGGTCACTTTTCATACTTTGAATGAGAGCGGTTGGCTGCCAGTGATAATAATATCATCCACATATAAAACAATAACAATGATATTATCATCAACATGCTTAACATACAGTTTAGGGTCAAATATATAACACTTAATACCATTATTCAAGAAATATGCATCAATTTTATCATACCAAGCCCAAGGTTCTTGTTTAAGACCATATAAAGACTTGTGTAATTGACATACTAAACTTGATGATTCAACATTTATAAAACCAGGAGGTTGTTGCATATAAATATGTTCATTAAGATCACCGTTTAAAAAAAAACTTTTAACATCCATTTGGTGTATTTCCCATTTATAATATGAAGCAATAGATAAAATGGTTCTTATTGTATTCATTTTAGCAACATGAGCAAAAGTTTTGTTATAATCTATACCTTCAAGTTGATTAAAACCTTTTGCAACTAATCTAGCTTTATAATTTTCAATCTGTCCTTCTACAGTAAATTTAGTTTTATAAACCCATTTACAACCAACTAAATTCTTTCCCGAAGGAAGAGGAACAAGAGACCAAGTCTTGTTCTTCATAAGAGAATCATACTCAACAGTCATAGATTTTTCCCAATGAGGTTTACCCTTAGCTTGAGCATAAAAGGTAGGATCATCTGTGGCCAAAACTTTGGTCATAAGAGCAAAGTTAGATCTAGTTCTACGAGTATCAGAAGGGATTCCGATATCACTTCCTGTAGATTCAAGTGTTTTCCGGGCCCAAACAAGAATTTTAGAAGGGACAGAAGTCACTTCAGAAGCTTCGAGACATTCAGGTGGAATACTTGAAGAAGAAGAAGAAGAAGAAGAAGAAGAAGAAGGTGAACTAATATCAGTCATAGAACTGTAAAGAGTACTCGAGATAGGAGTAACAGGTGATAAGGGAATATTCAGAGTAACATGAGGTTTAACAAACTTAGGTGGTGGAGAGACTTCAATAAATTGAACATCTCTTCTAATGATGAAACTTTGATTAGAAGGATCAAACAACATATAAGCCTTAGAATCCTTATAATAACTAATGAATATACGCTTATGAGACTTGGGTTCTAACATTTTCCGTTTTTCATCAGAAATATGAGCCCAACATTCGCAACCAAACAATTTAAAGTTATTAATTTCCGGTTTTATACCATTACATTTTTCCTCAGGGGTAACATGCCTAACAAATTTTGTAGGAACTCTATTTAAAATAAAGTTAACACAACTTTTGGCTTCGGCCCAAAATTTCATATGTAATCCTTTAGAATAAAGCATACATCTAGCCATTTCAACTAAAGTTCCATTTTTCCTTTCAGCAACACTATTTTGTTGAGGTGTGTAAGGAACAATCTTTTGATGTTGAATTCCATGCTTAGATAAAAAATCTTCAAATTCTTTCTTAATGAATCCCCTCCATTATCATTTCTTAAAATCTTAATCTTTTTACTAGATTCGTTTTAAACCAAGGATTTAAATACTTGAAATTTAGAAAAAGTTTCACTTTTATGTTTCAAAAAATAAACCCATGATTTTCTACTAAAGTCATCAATAAAAGTAAGAAAATAAACTGCATTGAAGATAGAAGGAACTTCAGTAGGACCACAAATGTCACTATGAATTAATTGCAAAGATTATTTAGCATTCCAAGCTTTACCTTTATCAAACATTTCTCTATGATGTTTACCAAGAACACAACCTTCACAAACACTGTTAGTAGACGAAACATTAGGCAAGCCAAGTACCATTTTAGTTAACATTTGCATTTTACCATAATTCAAATGACCTAATCTTTCATGCCATAATTTACTTAGTTCATCAACATGAGCAATATAAGAATAAAAAGGTTGTCTTTTAGTGGAATTAAAACCAACAAATTTATATAAACTAGCAGTATGATCAACAAGACCAGAAGAAACTACTTTGAAATTTTGATTGATATCTTTAAGAACATATTTTTCAGGCCAAGCTTCAAATTTAAATCATTTTTGACATGCAAGATAAATAGAAATCAATTTAATAGACATATTTTCAACATGAAAAACATCTTCCAATTGACCATTAGCAACCTTAACATTACCAGAACCAATTACAGAAAGTTGTTTACCATCACTTATAGATATTTTCGCAGATGTGTTTTTATTATTGTCATAAGATGAAAATAAAGAAGCATTACCAGTCATATGTTTAGAAGCACCATAATCCATTATCCATTCCACATTAGAAGAAGAATTACTAGAAGAAACAACATAAGCACACAAAGCTACTTGTGATTCATCAGAACCATTATTTTTAGCTTTAGCTTTTAAACGTTTCAATTTAAAACAATTCTTTTTAGGATGATTATTTTTACCACAATGCTTACAAGGATCATACACTTTCTTCTTCTTACTATTGTCATGATGTGCATTAGAAGCATTACCAGAGTTATTAGTAGGATTTGAAGTGTGTGAATTAGAACCTTTAACATTATTAAAACTTTTCTTAGGAGTATTATTATGTGCCATAAGAGCCTTATTAGGTGTTAGTTGTCCTTAAACAATTAACCTTTCTTGCTCAATCAATCCTTTACAAAAATCATCAAAAGTAGGTTTCATGGTATTTGAAGACAATTCAAGAGCTCTATTCCTAGTTTGAATGAACATATCAAAACAAGATGGCAATTCTTGTTCTACAAGAATTATAAGAGCAGTCTCTGTTTTCTTGTAATCTTTACACAATTATTTAATTTTCCATTTAAAGTTTTCACTTCAGCAAGATATAATTCTACTCTATCAAAGTTAGTAGGATCTAGCTCATAAATCTTCTTTTCAAGGTAATAAGAAGAAACATCATTAGATTTATCAAATAAGGAATCAATAATTTTCCATACCTCAACGGAGCTGTCTTCTGCCTCTATACTTACCTGAAGACTATCTAAAACTGTTTCACCAATGAGCCCTTTTACTTGATCACATTTATCTTCCCATATAGCCAAAGCTTGAGCATCAATAGGTTTCGTGTGTTCACCATTAACAATCCTTCATAGATTCTTACTCTTGAGAACATAAATCATGTTTCTCTTAAAGATAAGTTACTTCTGAAGTCATAATGATAGAAATTTTGACTAGAAACCCAAATGCTAGAAATGACAAGAGAAAGATAGTGAATAATAGAAAACTGAAAAAACACTTTATCGTACTGATCTAAATCTGCAAAAAAAATAGTTAGAAAAAAACAGTAAAGGAAAGAGAAACTTTTACTTACAACCCTTTTGATTGAGTGCCCAGACTTGCCCATAATTCTGTTATGTCCGCATAAGTGGATCCAAAACAGTTTTTCCAATTCCAAAAACAGGTTATAATAAATTCCGATAAAAAATGACCAAGTTATGAGGCTGAAAACAATGTTGAATCTGCCGAAGACGGAAACCTGCACAAAGTCTACCAAACTTGGTTGAAAGTTTCGTTCTTGCCCAGAATTCTATTCTGTCTGCTTCAAGTGGATCCATAACAACTTTTCCAGCTCCAAAATTAGGTTATATTAAAAATTTCGATAAAAATTGACCGAGTTATGAGGCCGAAAACAATGTCGAATCTGCCGAGGACGGAAACCTACACAAAGTCTACCAAACTTGGACGAAAGTTGCCATTTTGACAGCCGAAAGATAGATCTCCTTGAGGAGAATCAGAAAAGCATATATATCTACAAAAACAACATCAAGAAACCCTTGAAAATTTTCTGCAAAAATCTACACAAGAAGGTTAGGGTTAGAAATAAAAAACTGCAGAAACATGCCCAGATATGAAGAGAAGCCTAATGGCTACCAGATAGAAAGCAAATATACAAGAAATAATCAATGCCGAAATGATAAAATATTGTTTGAAAGCAATAGAAGGTGCTAGATCATAGCAACAAGCTTTGATACCATGTCAGAGATATGGATCTAACTAAACTAGCTTACCTATCTATGCAAACAATAACATATCACAGTAAATAAGAACAAAAAGAGAACAAGAGGAAAGAGTACACCAAATATACGTGGTTCACCCAATTGGGCTACGTCCATGGGAAGGTAGTCTTCTATTATCTCGATAATATCTCCTCCAAGCTTACAGAGAGCAATGCCAATAACTCCAATACAATATAGCAATACTTGTGAAAGTATGTATCATGATGAGTGATGTGACTATCCCTTGACTCTATTATATATTAATAGATGAGGAGGAATTAGTCTCACATATTACACGTGGGATAACATAATTCTTCATAATAACATCTCTTTATATAATTTTGAATATCAAGAGTATATTTTACCATAATGAATATGGGATAAATGTATTACTCTTTTACATAAGATTGTGGATATCTTCCGACATAATACAGAGACATTATTACCTTCCAAGGAATATAAAATATTCCAACAACATGAAGAAGGAAAATTTACAGAGGAAAACATCTCTGCAATACTCAACAATTTTTATCTCATAAAATTCTATTACATGCAAAAGAGTTCATCGACTCAACAATCCCTAGAGGACCTCTAAAAATTGCCAACCTTGAGTGATGAGTTCGATTTTTATTTTATAGCCTTGAATCTATAACTGAATTCTATTTGTTTCAATTGCCTTGTAACTACCTTTAGATGTGCATGGGAGATTCACTCAATAAACCGCTATCATAGCACGTTCGTTCGTGACATATGAAACAATACCCCTAATTTCACTAAATATTGGAAAATACCTTCCAAAATCGGTTTTTTTTAACCCCCTTCCAATATGCCTTCTCAATTTAAAAAAAACCTTGTTTTCACTAGATATTGTATGTATCAATTTTTTCATTAACATTGTTTACACCCCTTTATATTTATATCTAGTATATTGATATGATACCTCTCTTATGACTCCACATGCATTCTACAATGCACCTTGCTTCTTTTGATGTATATTGTGGATGCTCATTACTTCACCAACAATGTAATTAATCAACCACATATCATTATGATTTGAAACATCTAATGGTCTAATGAAAAGATATGATATCACTCCTTGTATGTCACTAGAGCCAATGCACATAGTACAACATTTAGATTGCATGTTGTGGTTCCCCAATCGTTGATTAAGCCTGTTGTGGGCTAGGTATCCAAGCCCCCAGGTCCTGTAACAAGCTCTAGGAGGTTGACTAAACCTCCCAAGTCCTGTAATAGGAACAATTGGTTGGTTATTCAATCCCCCAAGGCCTATCAAGGGCCTATAACAAGCCCTAGAGGCTTAGAGCTTCCCAAGGCTATTGGTAACAACTGGCTATCAATGACCATTTTCTCTCAACTATGATCGACTGGAAACCCTCTTCACCATGAAACCCTTGGCCTCAAGCATGCCTCATGACGTGATTTACATGCGTACTGGTAAGCAAAGCCTTGCCTCAACTCGATTTCTCATCCATCCATGATCCTGCGATCTCCATTTGGCATATATTTGTCAGCCCGCCCATATAAAAAAGACCCCAAAGTATTTTTGTATTGTTACATTAAATAAAAAAACCCTTTGCCCCTTAATATATAAGCAATATAATTTTTAGGTTTTCATGATTATTTAATACCGCATATGAATGAACGTGATATTATATTGCTTTCTAGTGAAGCCCCCGTGTAGACGTGTCACTTTCATTTAACTTTACACATGTTTTACCAACCTTTTACTCTTTAAAGTTTCTTACTCTAGATTTTTTTTTTCCTTTAGTTGGAGATGCCTTCCCCCTCATGTATACATTTGATTATATAGTTGGCTTCCAGACCGCTTGACCTATTGGTTGGTTTATCGGGGGTATTCCTATTTGGCCCATCATCTGATGCAAAATCTAAATTTTAACCTGTCCTCTTGGTAGCATGAAAGAAAAATTAGTGCGTTGACCTACAGACTACCCTAGAACTTGTGTTAATTTTTTCCCTACAGTTTTCCCTTGAGGTGGCAATATTATATTGTGTTACTTTACTACAAAATGAAACTCTTTTCCTATTGGGATATGATGTACTTGTAGGGCCTCCAATGCTATCTCATATTTTGTGCAATTCTCATAAGATATTGACCCTAATCCTTTAAGTAAATTCATCAATTTTATCCAAATTTCAAATGGAGGTTTTAATCTTTCAACCACTTTATCTCCACTAATCACCCCTTCCAAGGGATCACATTGAACCGCTTGAGTCTCTTTTTTTCATCAACTGGGATTTATACTCTTCTTTGGGATGTGTTTCACCATTCCCATCTTAAGGATGTGGAAATCCTAAATTTATAATATCATTGAACATGCCTTTAAATGGTGTTACATCATCTGTCAGTGCCTTTATATGGCCCTGAGTTCTCTTTAGTAATACTTGCTTCATTATCATTTGCATAACTACTTTTATGAGACGGGTTCTATTTGTGATTTGCAACCCCTCCAAATTTATCTTTGTTTTGTTGTTTAGATACATAATTATTTGCTTTGCTTCCTTGGGATTTTCTTCAAGTTCCTTTCAACCCTTCTTGTCTCTTCTTGAGTCGAACTTGCCATTTCTAACTCATCTTGCACTACCTCACAGTGGTCCCATTTCTTCATGAAACATTGTTTTATTTTGTCCCACAAATCTTGATTTGTCATCCTAGGCAAGTATTCTCCTTCAACATAAAAATTAAGTTTATTAATTTGACTTTTGAGTTCCTTTAATTCAATTTCTAAGTATTTATTATCATCTTACTTCTTACTGATTTCACCCTCAAGTTCTACAATTATTTCATCCTTTTTTTTCTCATTTCATCTTCCAATTCCTTAATCTTACTATCTATGTCATCTGGCTCCTGATTTGGATGCTAGAATGGAGTATCTTCTTCTTCCATTAGATCAATCACTACCTAATCCTTTCTTGTCTTTTCTTCCTCCTTTTCATCTTTCCCTACCTCTATTGCAGGCTTGTTTTCTTCTTGTGTTTTAGGAGTTGTTAGTTGGAAAGTCTGCTCAATAGTTAGGATTGTTTTTTGAAATTTTAAGGTTGCTATCTACATCTAAGGAGTAGTTATCCATTTTTCTTTTTCTTCAGCTAGATTTTTATAATGTGGCATCCTGGAATAAAGCTACTCATTTTTTGTTTGAACTTGCCTTAGTTCAGGAGTCTGAACTAGATGGGTGGTGGGAATTTTTAATTTCTTTCTTAGGTGAGATATCTCATTATTCTTATTTTGTATCATTGATTTAACCTGGGTTTCAAATGTTGGATTAACCCCTCGGGCTATGATTTTGTCTTCAAGCTCATTTCTAGTGACTTGCTTTTCCCTAGTAGTCCACTTTTCTACTTTCCATAATTGCTTGACCTTTCCTAAGGATGACCTCAAATTCTTATCTTCTTTGGACGACTTTACCACTTCTAAGCATATCATATCATCGACATGCTTGTATAAATCTAGATTTCCGAGCTTCCCAAATTTCTTAAAATATACTATATGCTCTTATGCCCTCCATTCACTGAGATTTGAAGGCCTTCGCACTTTACGCTCTATGAAAAAAATTCTAAAAGTGTCCTCTTGATGGTCTTCCACAGTGAGGAATTTATTTTTTGCCATTGGTATTTGTTTCCTGGTATGATTAAGTAATTTCACACTTTTTTCTTTGATCTCACTATACTTTATTAGCATATTTGTTTTGACTGGTACAAGGCCTCTTGAAGGGGATGCTTGCAAACGTTGAGGTATTGTAAACTCTAAAGAGGACTAATGGGTATATTTAATTGGTGGCCCTCTTGTGCTAGTTAATGGCTTTGGTATCAATTATGCCAACTCTCTTGGGAGCTCTTAATTTTCACCCTTCTATACCATTGTTTGGTCTACCCCTTCAAACTTTGTTCGAGATTTATTTGGTTGGGGACCTTACTCGGGATAATATACCTCCATATCTGTCTGGAGATCCTCTGCTCCTCTCTTTTGTCCTGCTAATTGTTATGTGGTACCCTACTCTTCCGAGATTTTCTGAATTTCTAGTACCTCCTCCCAACTCTCTTTGTTTGCAATCTCCTCCCACTCTAGTTTAGGCACACATTCATAGGAAGAATTCTTATTGTATACTCTTTTCTTGGATATGACCTGGTGAGGGTCATATGTCCCTTTCTCTTATTTCACAAGATTAAGCTGGATGATGAAACCCTCCATGTATTGCAGTGCCTTTAGACCTCTTGTGGTACCTGAAATGTTTGAAATGCATATCATCGGATATGAATATCTATCTTACATATTCGATGGCCAACATTTTGAGTTTAAGGACGAATGGGAGTTTGTAAGGTTATTCATCAAAGCATTACACTATTATGATTGTGTATTTTTTCATACAAGAACCAATCACCCACTCTAATATCAGGGCTAAATTGTAACCAAATTTTGCGCTCTGGAAATATTCTTTGGGATGTGGCCTCATATATCAACATATAAACTCTCTTCGTGACTTCATTTCTGAATTCCATGTAACTAAATTTATCATATCCTTCTTAAAAACAAATATTGCCAGTCATATACAGGGAGTTGATTCCCCTTTTCATAAAAAACATTTAAGTTTAGGAATTTGATACATGTGCTAAAAATTATGGTAGATGAACATAAAGAATATGTAGGATGGATATCTGAACCACTCTATAGCTAGGAATTCTTCTAATTATTCATGAAGTGCCTCAACTAAGAAGCTGGATAGGTTAAAATTTTAAGGACTGAGCACAGGAGAAGGGGTTAACCTGAGAAGGATTCCTAAGATTACATCATACACTATGTTATCATTCTCAAGACCTGTTATGGTGCATATTACTGAGATAGATTTCTTGGTACTTTTAGAGAAAACTGATGTATTAAAAGGAGGTGGAGTTGTATGGATGGCCATTCCCTTCTCGAGGTGTTGGGACAAGAATTAACGTCTGTCAAATGGTTATAGAATTTGATAGGAACTGGAAAGGCTTTTTCCATTGAAGGGTTGAAGGGATAACAAGTTTAGGATGCATAATATTTTCTACAGGGTGTCAGCATATATGGTGCATAGGGTTTTGGAATGGTTAGAGAATATGATGGACCTTTTTCTAGGTGAATAATGGGAAGAGAACCATGATACAAACTCAGGGAAGTACACTATATGTGAGAAAACATATCTGGCTATATTAGAGTCCCATACGTGACATGGGTCTTGATCTGCAAAGGATAGGGCATGTTCTTCTTGAAGGGTTGAATTTAGGTTAGAATTGGTGACCAATCTATCGAACATGCCAACATGGTGATCATAGACATGTTCATTTCCATGAAACTTGGGTTTGGGAGGTTGTATTTGGACTTCTGAAACATTTTGATTGGGTTTATTTATAGGTGTGGCTAACCGGACTTTTACTAAGCAATGGAAGGTAAAAATTTAACACTTTGTTGTTGCAGCAACACCCCTCCCCATAATTTGGAACATGTTGGGGCCCCTCCTTCTATTTTTATAGAAAATTTTCCTGACAAGCCATCCCAGCCGTCAGCTCTGTTTTCAACATAAAGTTTTACTTCCCTACTGAACAGCTTGCCATCAATCCTTCCATGTTTTCCCCAATGAGCCAAAAGATAACTTAGATTTTTCCCCAAACGTTTTGGAATAATTCGGACATTGTCCCGAAACGGCGGAAGTCAAACGTCCAACCTTTCCGAAAGGAGGACTTAGATTTTCTTTGTCAAAATCTGTGGAAGCCATTGGGAAAACCACCCGAAACGGCGGAAGCTTTCGCTCAAGCCTTCCGCAACCATGGAAAGGTTCGAGTTGTTCTCCCGAAACGGCGGGGAATTCAACAAAGCCACCCAAAACGACGGAAGCCGCCGTGTTTTCTCTCCCCGAAAAGAGACTCAGATTATGGCCATAAGTTGCGGAAACCATTGGTGAAACCTCGCCGAAACGGCGGAGCGATTCAAATCTGTCTCCCGAAACGGCGGAAGCCATTCACATTTGCTTGCCGAAACAGCGGAAGCCATCCGCATAAGTCCCGCGGAGGAATTCGCGATTTCCTTCCGAAACTATGAAAACGACTTAGAATTGTTTTTCAAGAAGCTATCGCGAAAAGCCTTCAGCCTTTGCTCCCGAAACCGCGGAAGCCTTCGGGCTACCCTCCCGAAACGGCGGAACCCAATCGCTTAAACCACTCGGAAAAGGACTTTGAAATGACCCCGGGTAAAGGTGCGGAAGAATATATCATACCCTCCCGAAACGGCGGGAGCTGCTCACCTAAAAGCACCCGAAGAGACTTAGAAAATTTCGAAAGAACATGCGGAGGTCTTCAGTTTTTTCCTTCCGAAACGCGGAAACCTTCATGTTTCCCTTCCGAAACTGGCGGGAGCCTTCGCCATATCTTCCCGAAAGCAACGAGACTTTGAAAGTTTTGGTTTGCGGAAGCTTTCGCAAAAGCCTTCCGAAAAACACCGGGAGCATTTGCTACATCGTTCCGAAAGGGCGGAAGCCTTGCCGTTACCTGTCTGCAACGCGGCGGTCTTTCACGGAAGGCTTCGAGTTTCCTTTCCGCAATGAGCCCCGAAACGGCGGGAGCTTTCGTTGAACCCTTCCGCAACGGCGGATACGATTCGCAATCTGGTTCCGCGAATGGCGGTCGCACGGAAATCGAGATATCTTGACATGACCGCGGCGGGCGGCGTATTTAAGCCACGGTCTAATTGCGCCAACTACCGACCTTAATGCTCGCACGTGCCCGTTTTTTATAAAATGCGGTTGGGGCTCGAACCAATGCACCACTGTTTTCGAATTGGCCAACGACGTGCGACGCCGTGCAAATCGCTCCAGATCACCTCGCTCATCCGTGCTCGCGGCCACCTCGCTCAAGCGATCCCCACGGTGCTAGGTAGGATTCTAACTTGGAATTTCGCCATTGGGTTACCTTTTGTGGGAAAACAATGGGTTTTAGTGAGATTTTGACGGGCAAAACAACCGTAAAAGGCTATGTTTTACCCGTCAGATACAGGTGAATGTAGTTTTTCGTCATACAAAATCGTCATAGGCATTGGTTAAAACAGTAATATTTTATTATTGAGTAATGATGGTAAGGGCGGGCGGTTAATCGTGTCCCATTTTTAAAACCCGGGCCGCACCCCTCGTTTTGGGAGAATTTGTCGAAGCCCTATAGGCGTTTTATGTCCCCGGCCAAAAAACTCAGACGTAAAACCCAGGGCCCTTCCGTAAGCCTCAGTCCCAACGCGCCCTCTACCCGGGGCAAAACCTTGTCTCCGGTGCCATGGCCCCTGTTCAAAACCCGTGAATACTTAAGCTACGCCAGCCAGGACCCGAAACCATGGCCGCTCGAACCTTTTGCGTCAGTATTCCCCGGCACCCGCGCCCTCGCTCGAACGACTCCCCACAGAACACCTCGGCAAGCGCCGCAAATGACATCAGCATTCGAATGCCCTCGCCTAATCGTAAGAACGAAAGGGGTTCCCCTTCCGGAAAAAGGTCTGCCCACCCGAGCTCATCCGCCACGGGCCTTCCAAACCACAGCAGTGACGAAATGCTACCCTATCCTTCCCCGGGGCGGAACCGAAAAACAACGGTGTCCGCAATTCGCCTATCGATGCTGAAAACCGATGGCTTCCGCAATTCCCTAAGGCTGACCCAAAAGCCCATTGCTTCCGCAATTCGCCCATCGGTCCGAGAACAAAATGTATCCGCAGCATAGCCTATCCCCTCAAGAGCATCCCAATCCCATCCTTTTAAGGGAGTCAAGTGCTTCAATTTATGTTTCGTATTAAAATAGTAACAGCTTCATTGTGCTTATCATATTTGATATATTATCAAAACAATGATGCTTTCTGTTGAAACCTCAAAGCATGTTGCTCAAAATCATGATGAATTGTATATGGATGTTATCAGGGATAAGTCAAGATGCTGAAGACCGGTAAGAAAAAGGTGAAGATGACAGAAAAGAAACCTGCCCCTCTCAAGATTGAAACCTCGCTCCAGGACACTAGGTGCACCACTGGTGTCCCTCCAGAAATCAGATGGGATGACATCTATAGAATGATCAGGGACCAAGAAATCCCAGATATGTTGCTGGAAGAAGCACCAATCTATCAAAATATCAGAGCCTCAGGCATAACTAGAGCCGCTACCCGCCCCGAGCTATTCCCCTGTGCTGAAGTGATCGGGTGGATACTCCAACATGCTGATGCTGAAGGGAGAGTGATAAATGATAGCGGGAAAGTGGCTATTGCCTCATTTCAACCCGCGTATATTGTGGCGGCCTATAGATTTCCCCGTGTCCAGCAAGCTCTGACTAACGAATGGTTGGGCCAAATGGATAACGTCGAGATGGCCAAGAAGCTATTGAGGGGAGGGAAGCATTTGAGAAAGAAGGGAAATGATGAATATGACGTACAGAACCTGAGGGCCCCTTTCAGATTGATCGCTTTAATGTTGTGCAGAATCTTCGGCATGCCCGATGGCACAGTATACAAGATTCAGTGGGTCCCTATCATTCACTATGTGGCATTTCAGGGGACAGTGTTTGACTTAGCCACTATCCTGTCGGATAGTCTGGCCTCGATGATAGCTGCTGCTAAGCCAGGACTTGCCTTGAAGAAGGCTGAATTCTTCATGTCTTCATACCTGATAGATTGTATCTTGGCAAAGATAGAGTTCCCCAAATTGGGGTGTACATGGGATAGGGCCACCGCCCCAGTCTACATCGCATTCAAGATGTTGTGGGCTCAGAATTACAAGCCCAGCTACAAACTTATCTGTGAGGGGTTCATCATGCCCCTATACGAGAAAATGTTCAAGGAAGAACCAAATTGCCTGTCACAAAATGCTTTGGAAGTCCTTGGGGATTATGGTGACTTTTACTTTTCAGAACAAGGTACCTACCTGAGAATGTTCGTAGGGACTAAACCCCCATACATATTGCCGCAGTATGCCACAGACTATGTGGTGCTCAAGGAAGCAGTAAGACAACTCTTCTTGGATGGGATTGGAGCATTCCTCCACAAGCTACACAAGGCTTCCTTTCCCCCCTTACCTTTCTGCATAGGTGCTTACAAGTTTTCAGGGGTGGCCTCTGTCGACGAATTTGTTCAAGAGTTGAAGGCCTTCCACTTCGGCGAGGTCATCTACCACAGGAACGACAGAAAGGGTAAAGTGGCCGAGCATTGAAAAGGGAACTATGCTCACTTCGAATACTCCCACTACCCTGATGCCGAGGAGGAAGCATTCAGGGGCATCAGCAACATGACTGAGCTACGGATCTGTCGCCAAGGTACTGGAGCAAGCTCTAGATCAACCAAAGCCCAGAAGACCATCCAGCGAAAAGAGAAGGAAGCCGAAGATGCCCGAGCTCAGGAAGAGCTCAGATTAAGAGAAGAGGCAAGGTTACAGCAGGAAGCTAAGGAAGCAAAAGAGCAGCAAGAAGCTGAAAATGAAAGACTACGGAAAGAGGCTGAAGAAGCCCAAAAGCAGAAAGAAGCAGAGACTGAGCAAGCTGAGACAAGAAAGAAGGCGGAGGAAGAATTGAAGACAAGGGAAGATGCCGAGGCAGGTGGAGCCGGTGTCCAAGACATGGAGATAGACACCCCTCAAGCAGGTGGCTCTGGTACCCAAAGGGAAGGAACCGACCCTGCTCAGGAAGTCTGAACCCCACCTATGGAAGAAGATATAGACATCATAAACCGACCAATTGTCCTGTACACTCCATCAGGGAAACGTACGGTGTCCAAATGGAATGAGTTTGTTTATGATAAGAAAAGAAAAGCAATGGTCCTCCAATCAGAAGAGAGGATTAAAAGTCCCTTCCATGAAGACATTGTGACTCACCGGGAGGTCACCGTCATGCAAAACACGGATCAAGATCCCATTGCTATGGCATCCGCAGTTATAGCAACAGCAAAGGCATCATTTGCCAATGTAGACGGTATAGTCAAAGAAAATATATTGACAAAGAAGAGAGCACGCACCCTGCAGCAAAATGTGGCTAATGAGCAAGCCCAAAGAGACCTGGCAGTAAACAAATATAATTGCTTGTACGCTGAGCATAGGGAGATGTCAAACAAGTACAGCCAGCTGGAAGAGGAAAAGGACCAGCTAACACTTCAAATGATGATTGTGGAAGCAGAGAAGAATGGAGCAAAAGAAAAGGCGTCTCTGCTGAAAGCAGACAAACAAACGTTAGCTGAGCATTTAGAGCAAGCAGAGAGCAGAACCATAGACCTATCTCCCTTCCACGAGCTGTCATGCAATATCCTGCAACAAGTGTATGGCTCCCAAGAACTAATCACTGTTGAGGTATGCAAACTCAAGGCCATGATGGTTAGGCTAAAGGAGGTTAATATGGAAGCCCACAGGCTCAAAGCTAAGAATACCCGTGTCAAGGCAAATGTCATAAGTCAGATGGCATGGAGAGAAGGGAAAGGAGGTTTCCCCCCGCATCTTCCTTTTAAGGACGTGGAAGATTTTAATGAAGATATAGCCTTGTTGGAGTTTGGCAGGAACTGTGCCAATAAGCTGATGGCCAGTGTGCAGAGGACAACAGATAGAATCAACAACCTATACCAAAAGCTCAAAGGAGTCCATGACAACTGCACATTGAGTTTCCCTCAGACCCTAGAAGACTTCCCGGGAAAGGAGCAGCGGTTGTCTCAACTGAAAGAAGAGCTAGGAATCCAGATGGAGTATGTGAAAAGTATTGATGTCCTGGCCATGGATGATCTCCAACATTACATCGGTGCATCAACACTTCACAACCACCTGCTGAAGGAAGCATATCAAGTTGCTGAAGCAGAAGTACAAAGCATTAAAACAGAGCTCGGGAAGAATGTGACTTCTCAGAAAATCCTGTTTCCTGCTGCAGCAAACATAATCATAAGGGACACAGGTGTGTGGCACAGCTACATAGCAGAGGAGGACAGGAAAGCTGCAGCAGTAGCGGGAACATCAGTAGATCCGGCAGCCTCTCTCCCAGCAGCCTCGTCCCCAGCAATGGCAGAAAATCCGGCCAGTTCAATTTCCCCTTCCCAATTAGGAGCAGCATCAGCAGGGGATTCGAGGGCCTCATCCCAGGCAGCATTAGTGACAATTAACTTGGGCGACCCTTTTCCAGGAGAAGCTCATGCACAGGAACGAAGAAGCTGAATTCAGTGAACCACTCTCTTCAGCCAGACACGTGCCCAGCAGGGAAAGCTTTGATGTTAGCAAATTTTCTGTTATGTATATTTTAAATATGTAAGGCGTAAGCCGTAGGACAGCTGTCCCTGATTTTTGTCAAAATATTTTTGTAAAGGAAGTGTCCATTTTGGTGATCGATATAGTAGAAATCCCTGTAAATGACAGGTGGAACGTGCTAGGTGTCAGCCCAAAGGGAAAAGTTGTAGCTATAAATATCATCTAGGAAAGATTAGGGGGGACTTTTGGCAGAGAATGAAAATTTTGGCAAACGATATGAGCTATCTTGTATCGGGTCTATAAATTGAATTTTCTAATAGAAGCCACGGGAGATGGACGTTTTGCCTGGAATGTTGGATTGCTCTATATTGGACTATTCTAATGACTGCAATTCTGCAATGTGAGATCATTCTTGACATCTGAACTATTTCTTTGCATTAATGATTCTGCCCTCCTCTGTGCATGCGTTCTCTCTATTTTGTGAACAATGAAATGTATTGCTATAGATTTCTTTGTCTAGATCGAATGGCTAACTGTTCTTTCTTCAGGATAATTCATGTGGCTCATTGTTCATGACTTTAAATTGCTCCTTGCAGGGATCTTTGAATTTAATTCCAGTTTCGTTACATAAGATTAAATAATTTTGCTTTCTTCTGTTATGACCAATAGATGCGTCCTTAAAGCTTCTTTTCAGATCTGTTTCTTTATTTGTTTTCTTCTGTTTATGAGCAATAGACGCGTTCCATGTTGAATGAGAAGCTATCTTCTCAAGATCTGTATCTTGCTGTAGCTTTGGTTGTAAGAAATAATAGCTATCTATTCTTGGTTTACAATACTTGTTACAGCAGATTGCTCTTCCCTTAGCATGTTCCCTGCAGGGATAGATAGATCTATTCCAGTTTTAGGCTTAAATCTGTTTTAATAGCATTTAGATTAAGTATAATTTAGGCACTTGCATCTCATACAAAAGACACAAAAAAAAAACCAAAAAAGAAAGGTGGATCGGGCCATAACCGGTAAGGTCGGATTTAAAGTCCAAAACCACGGTTGCCGGAACCGCTAACCGGACGGGTTCCCTACACCAAACGGGAGATAGTCTAATTGGGACCATCTCTCGGGGAGAATCCCTTTCTGATTGATGCTACGATATCCGAGGCATCAACAGTTTTTGGCGCTAGAAGGAGGGCCTGAAGTGCATGGCTGATAGAGGAAAATCTTCCGCGGTCATAGATAACACTGAAATCCCACTTAAAGAAAACATTTCAAACAGCCCAGATCTTGGATTAACGGACCAAGAACGCCTCATTTCTGACCCTGAGCCTCAAGAAGCTTTATACGCTGTCCCTTTTACAGAAATAGAGGATTTGAGAAGACATACTAGGTCCTACGTTAGACAGCTAGGTGGTTTAAACGCTGTCAAATTCCTCCCTAAGAAAATTACACCTAGAAAGGAGCCACAGTACACCCGGGATTCAATTCTTGTTCAAAGTTTTGAAGAACTGGTAAATCTGACTTTGGAAGAAATCTCCGACACTCTTAACAAGACAGACCAAGAAAATCTTGAAGAAATTACCACTCCCAAAAGTACCCCACAGGATTCACCCTACAATTCTCCTCCGGGGTCTCCACATCCAAACCCAAACATGGCTGTACCTGCTTGGAGAGCAAGGGGGGCGCTGAACCTAGCTGGACCATTCCATAATCTGCCTAAAAACCCAGAAAAGGTCTTGCCTAAGTATGATCCAGGAAAAGCCATCTCGGTAGAAGATCACCTCAAGAGTTTTTACCTAGCTCTGAACCTTTTGAATGTACAACATGAAGACGTAGTCTGCAGGTTGTTTCCGTACACATTCGAGCCTAAGGTATCATCTTGGTACTTTAGCCTCCAACCCAGCTCAATCTCTAGTTGGGATGATTTCGAAAAGTGTTTCCTTAAGAAATACGGGAACCAAAAGACTGTGGCCACGCTTATGAAAGAACTCTTATCCATGAGAATGGAGAAGAAGGAAAAGGTTCAAGACTTTAATCAAAGATTCACAACGCTGTTAAATAACTTTAGTGAAGCTAATAAACCCGCAGAAGAGTCTCTGATTGAATACTACACAACAGCTCTTGAAGGTCCAATCGCAATGTTTGTAAAACGATCCAAGAAAACTACCCTGATAGAAAATTTTGAGGAAGCTAGAAAGGTAGAGGAAGAGGCTGATAGCATTGCTAAACATGCCTTAGATATGGAACCAAAACCAGCAGCTAGCAAGAAACCTTTGCTCCTTACGAGAGGCAAAGAAGAGCCATCTACGGATATGGAAAATGTAGTTAAAATGATGCAGAAATTATCTAACAAAATCGTAGATCTCGAGAAAGACAAGGCTGCTAGCACATCTAGGAAACCTTTCAAGCCTTTCTACAAAAGAAGGTAAGATGGGGAACAGTCTCATCCACCAATGAACACTGCCCCTGTTTTAAACTTGAATGAAATTGGGATGGAAAATTTCTGCCCCTTTCACCAAGAACCACACTCGGAGAAGAGCTGCCCACAATGGATAAATTCCATGAGCTTGGTCATGAACCAAATGTTAGATTCTCAGATCCCTGATCAGGATGATCCTCCACAAGAATCAAGCCCTGAGTTAGAGGAACCAACCTCGGACACTACTATGGTGTTGTGGGATTGGGTACCTATGACTGAATTAATAGAAGAGGATCACATAGATGGTTCTCCCTCCACCGTAAATGTTGCTACTCGTAGCAAAGGCCCTATTGCCGATCCCGTGCCAAGCATAGCTCCTCACAAGCCCAAAATCTCAAAAGATCCGCCTAGGAGGCATATACCAATCATCCCACCATAGCCCAAAGTAAACCAAACAACTGCCAAACAGCCGAGCGCTGACAACACAGTTCAGCCACCTAAAGTCACAATGAGCAAAACAGATCAGCCAAGTCGAATTGGGAATGAATCCGATATAGGGTATGATATTATCGAAGATATCAAGAAAGTTAAAGTGAACGTATCAATATTTGACATGTGTAGCTTGCCTCATCAACGAGACAAACTACTGCATGTTTTACAACCAAAACCCAGCACTACATTAACAGATTCTCAAGACAATCCTGAAATTAACGAGGCTAGCATTGGTGGGAAATCCAAATCCCAAACATTGCCATTTCTGTTGACATTCGAAATTTTTAATCACAATGTTCATAACTGTTTGGTAGACTCTGGAGCTTCTTCAAACGTTATGCCACTGTCAATTTGTAGGAAAATTAATGGGCAGCCCGTACCATCTCCAGCTCAAATCATCCAATTAGACAGGACTGCTGTCAAGGTTATAGGGGAGATGAAAGATGTTCTAATTAGACTGTCAGCCGACCCTAGAGTTTGTCAATTCATTGACATAATGGTGGTCGATATTCCTGAAGCTTACGGGCTGATTTTGAGTAGGGATTGGTCTACCAAGTTGAGTGGCTACTTTGCTACCGATTGGTCTCATCTATGGATGCCTTATCAGAACAGGCAGAATCAGATTAAAGTTCTTAGGGAACCTCATATGAAACAAAACGTAACCCAGCTAGAAGAAAAGAATGAGGCTGTAACTTTCTCTTCCTCGGTTCTGGGAAATTACTTCTTAGAAATGGATCCGGGTAATTATCAATCTGAAACCATTAGCCATGAATCAGATAAACAGTCCAATCTCCTTCATTTCTCTCGGACTGGTGATGTTGATTGTAAAATAGTTAATTTAGTTGCTAACATAGACCACAAAGAAACTAACCCCGCTGAATCTAAAAATATCTTTTGGACATTATACTTTGATGGCTCTAAAACTCTGGAAGGATCCGAAGCCGGTTGTGTTCTAATGGATCCAAAAGGAAACAAGTATTTTTTGTCTTGTAGACTAGAATTCGACTGTACTAATAATTTCGCTGAATATGAAGCTTTGGTACATGGTTTAAGGAAGGCCATTGGCTTAAATGTTAAGTACCTGAAGGTTTTTGGCGACTCCGAGATAGTTGTCAGACAGGTAAGGGACACCATTCATTGTCTCTCACCGCACTTGAAAAGTTATCAGGCTAAGGTATGGGATTTAATCATGCAGTTTGACGCTTTCAATATAAAATCAATTCCTAGGTTGCAAAATTCTGCTGCTGATTTGTTAGCAACATCTGCTTCTAGATTAGTGCCGTCAAATAATAAATGCTCAATTGAATTTATTTTCAGGCCTTCCATTCCCGATAACGTCACAAATTTCAGAGTCTTCGATGATGATGAACAAATTATCAGCTTCCTGACAAACGAAGATAGCTTCCAAGGAGCTGCAATAGATGAAGAAGAACACGATGCTAATTTAATGAAGAAAGATGACGAGAAAGGAAATTTCATTCCAAAGGGGGTAAGGTCCCTCGAAATGCTTTTCGATCTTCAAAATAAGTTCAAAAGACCAGCTAATACCAAAACTAACAGCTCATCAATGCAACATGAGTTGGTTAATTTGGGTACCGAGGCAGAACCAAAATTTGTCAACCTTGGCAAATGTTGTTCACCAGGAGAAAGAGATAGGTTCATTAAATTGTTTAAACAGTACAAGGATGTTTTTGCATGGACCTATGAAGATCTGAAAACATATGATGTCCGCATCATTCAGCATGTTATACCAATGAAAGCGGGTGTCAAACCATTTCAGCAGCAGTTAAGAAGGATGCATCCTACTCTAGAACCGCTGATCCAAAAGGAATTAAAGAAGCTCCTAGACGCTAAGATAATCTTCAAAGTTCGGAATTCTGAATGGGTTGCAAACTTGGTTCCCGTAAGGAAGAAATCTGGAGAGATAAGGCTATGTGTAGATTTCAGAAATTTAAATAAAGCCTCAGATAAAGACAACTACCCCGTGCCTTCAATGGAGCAAATCCTACAAATGGTGTCAGGATCTGAATTGTTTTCTCTCCTCGATGGTTTCTCTGGCTATAATCAAGTGTTAGTAGCCGAAGAAGATCGTCTCAAGACTACTTTCAGGACTAAGTGGGGAACTTTCGCCTACAGAAGGATGCCATTTGGTTTGATAAACGCAGGAGCCACATTCCAAAGGGCGATGGATATTGCCTTCCGAGGATTGGGTGGGCAATGTGTTGTTGTTTACTTAGATGATGTGACGGTCTTTTCGAAGAAAAGGGAAGATCATGTTGTTCATATGAGGCACATCTTTGATCGTTGCCGAAAGTATGGTATTTCCTTGAATCCCAAGAAGAGCGTGTTTGCTGTACCCAAAGGTAAGCTCTTGGGTCATATCATCTCCAAAGGGGGAGTGTCAGTCGACCAGGAAAGGGTCCAAGCCATTAATAAGATTCCAATGCCTCACAACAAAAAATATATGCAGTCTTTCATGGGCACCATCAATTTTGTCCGCAGATTTGTTCCGGATTTTGCACAAATCGTTAAGCCATTGCAACAAATGGTTAAACAAAGCATACAATTCAAGTGGACGGATTTGGAGAAGGACGCATTTAGAGATATCAAAGCAGCGGTAGCTAAGGCTCCTTCCTTAAGAAGCCCAGATTTTGATAAGGATTTCATCTTGTATACCTTTGCCTCGGATGACTCTCTCGCAGCTGTACTCACACAGAAGGTGGAGGCGGGGGATGAATACCCAATTTCGTTTATGAGCACTGGTCTGCAGGGGGCCGAGCTGAACTATCCCGTGGTGGACAAGCATGCCTATGTGGTCTTCAAAGCAGTCAAGCAGTTTAGGCCATACATTTTGAAGAACAGAACTAAAGTCATAGTTCCCCATCCAGCTGTTAGATCCCTTTTCGTTCAAAAGGAATTGGGAGAGAGGAGAGGGAACTGGGTCACAGCTCTGCAGGAGTATGATTTGGAATTTAAACCGGCTACAATCATTAAAGGACAAGGTCTATGCAAGTTACTGGCGGGAAACTCGACTGATGAAGAGCACCATTGGAGAAATGAAGCTGAGCTTAATTCGGTTGAGGTATGTCATATCTTTACAGCTCCCCAGTCATGGTATAGGGATCTAGTGCACTATTTACAGCAGGGATATCTACCCGAACACTGGAACTCTAAGCAAAGAAGGGCACTCCGCTTGAGATCAGCACCCTAACAGATCATTGATGGGATTCTTTTCAGGAAGAATTATGATGGAGTCCTTCTTAGATGTTTGGAGAAGGAAGATGCAAACAAAGTTGTCAAAGAATTGCATGATGGCCCCGCAGGTGGTCATTATTCAGGAGAGACGACAGCGCACAAGATACTGAGAGCTGGTTATTATTGGCCCACTTTGTTCCGATATGCCCACACATACGCACGGAACTGTGATGTATGTCAAAGAAGCGCTGGAAAGTTACCTAAGGCCGCAGGCCCATTGCAGCCGGTCATCATCTCTGATCCTTTTGAGCAATGGGGCATAGATGTTATCGGAGAAATAAATCCAAATTCTTCATTGCAACATCGATACATCCTAACGGCTACCGACTACTTCACTAGGTGGATGGAGGCCACCCCATTGCGCAAGATCAATGAAGACGCAGTCATCAGCTTCTTGAAAGAAAACATCATAACCAGGTTTGGGGTTCCAATTTCCCTCGTTTTTGATAATGCTACTTATTTTTCATCTTGCAAGATAAATGAATTTGTTTATGAATGGGGAATTAAGTTGCATTATTCAGCCAATTACTACCCTCAGGGAAACGGATTAGCTGAATCCTCAAACAAGAATCTGATTCGAATCCTTAAGAAAACTGTGATAGAAAACCAGAGAAGTTGGCATGTGGCTCTCCCAAACGCCTTATGGGCAGATAGGGTAACCCCGAAGAATGCTTTAGGTGTCTCCCCTTTCACTCTTGTCTATGGCAAGGAAGCCATACTTCCCCCAAACATCTTGCTGCCATCCTTGCAACTGTCCCAAGCCTCGCGGGGTTCTGGTAGCCAAGCCTTACAGTCCAGGATCAACACCTTGCTTCAACTAGAAGAATCCCGACACAAAGCTAAAGATCGATTCCATCAACACCAAGATATAGTTAAGAGATGGTTCGATAAGAGGAAATCCGGCAAGAGGGATTTTGAAGTCGGGGATTTAGTCCTGAAATGGGACCATAATCATGAAGGCAAAGGAATGCATACGAAATTTCAACATCTATGGGTAGGCCCATACCAAATCTCTGCAAAATTAGGCCCATCCACTTATAAATTGACAAATCTCGAGGGAGAGGAGGTTTCCCTTCCTCTCAATGGCCTCGCTCTGAAACAATACTTCGCGTAGTCTCTTCGAGACTT
The DNA here is from genome assembly GCA_027924585.1 of Larix kaempferi. Lineage (NCBI taxonomy): Eukaryota > Viridiplantae > Streptophyta > Pinopsida > Pinales > Pinaceae > Larix > Larix kaempferi. Next base: position 6,488,052 of record BSBM01000020.1, on the reverse strand, counting down.
CCTGTACATAAATAAAGTTGTCTTTTCGCTTTCGCTTTTAGCTGTTTTATTTTTTCGGCCATGTCGTTTCTTTCTTTGTTATTTGAACTTTTCGACAAGTTTTGGTTTTCTGAAGGGCCCCTTGTTGTTGAGTTTCCCGTTGAAGATAGCTCTCTCAAAGAAAAACTTGCAACCCATGAGTCTGGAACCCTGCTCACCAAACCCGGTCTGCTGCGCTCTCGCTGAAATGTTCAAAAGGGGGGGGGGAACCTACCCTGCTAGTCACACTAATCCTGTTTAATAGCAGAGACCCATGGCCATCTTCACTACTATCGTTGGGCTCCACCCACTCTCACACTTTAAAGGCATCTCAAGAAGGTTACCTAAGTTGGACCCATGGAAAGTGGCACCTCTCGAGGACATAGGGTATTGAGATGACTCCTTGCTACAGATTTAAAAAGCCAAAATGGCCTACATTCAAGAGTCTGTTTTCCAGGGATTCTCGCCTCAATTAAAGCATGGCTGAGACAAAAGCAAAAAAGGACATGTAAAATCAAGAAGGCTGTCCAAAAGGCCCAGCTCAAAATGGGCTCCTCTCCGTCCATGAAGTTTGATCAAATCAACAAAATCTCTAACTCACACAAAAGGACATTATGGATTGAGGAGCCCAAATCAAAGATCATGTCCAAAAGAAAATATCCCTGGAAGGCTCAAACAGCTAAGCTGTCCAAAGTACAAGCATCCCAAAGGGTGCCGGCAGCATGGGAATGAGGAACAAGAACAATAATGTCCATGAGAAAGTGTTGCAAATCCTGTGGAGTCCGACAGGAGTGACCATTTGAGAGATGACCCTCCTGAAATGAATCTCATATGCTGGCCCTCTAAGAGTGGTGAAGATGTCGCGGTCAAAGCTCCCCTTTCCCCAATGGCTAGCAGGAAAAGTGCCTCTTTCCCCCCGCATGAGTATAAAATGCTCAGTTGAGTAGTGCACCCGAGGTGGATGTTTTAATGAGGTTCCGGACCGTGAAGAGGATTTTTTCAGAGATCTGTGTTCGCCAGCGACTCGCCATTGTTGTTGCAGCAACACCCCTCCCCATAATTTGGAACATGTTGGGGCCCTTCCTTCTATTTTTATAGAAAATTTGCCTGACAAGCCATCCCAGCCGTCAGCTCTGTTTTCAACATAAAGTTTTACTTCCCTGCTGAACAGCTTGCCGTCAATCCTTCCATGTTTTCCCCAATGAGCCAAAAGATAACTTAGATTTTTCCCCAAACGTTTTGGAATAATTCGGACATTGTCCTGAAATGGCGGAAGTCAAACGTCCAACCTTTCCGAAAGGAGGACTTAGATTTTCTTTGTCAAAATCTGCGGAAGCCATTGGGCAAAACCACCCGAAACGGCGGAAGCTTTCGCTCAAGCCTTCCGCAACCACGGAAAGGTTCGAGTTGTTCTCCCGAAACGGCGGGGAATTCAACAAAGCCACCCGAAACGGCGGAAGCCGCCGTGTTTTCTCTCCCCGAAAAGAGACTCAGATTATGGCCATAAGTTGCGGAAACCATTGGTGAAACCTCGCCGAAACGGCGGAGCGATTCAAATCTGTCTCCCGAAACGGCGGAAGCCATTCACATTTGCTTGCCGAAACAGCGGAAGCCATCCGCATAAGTCCCGCGGAGGAATTCGCGATTTCCTTCCGAAACTATGAAAAGGACTTAGAATTGTTTTTCAAGAAGCTATCGCGAAAAGCCTTCAGCCTTTGCTCCCGAAACCGCGGAATCCTTCGGGCTACCGTCCCGAAACGGCGGAACCCAATCGCTTAAACCACTCGGCAAAGGACTCCGAAATGACCCCGGGTAAAGGTGCGGAAGAATATATCATACCCTCCCGAAACGGCGGGAGCTGCTCGCCTAAAAGCACCCGAAGAGACTTAGAAAATTTCGAAAGAACATGCGGAGGTCTTCAGTTTTTTCCTTCTGAAATGCGGAAACCTTCATGTTTCCCTTCCGAAACTGGCGGGAGCCTTCGCCATATCTTCCCGAAAGCAACGAGACTTTGAAAGTTTTGGTTTGCGGAAGCTTTCGCAAAAGCCTTCCGAAAAACACCGGGAGCATTCGCTACATCGTTCCGAAAGGGCGGAAGCCTTGCCGTTACTCGTCCGCAACGCGGCGGTCTTTCGCGGAAGGCTTCAAGTTTCCTTTCCGCAATGAGCCCCGAAACGGCGGGAGCTTTCGTTGAACCCTTCCGCAACGGCGGATATGATTCGCAATCTGGTTCCGCGAATGGCGGTCGCACGGAAATCGAGATATCTTGACATGACCGCGGCGGGCGGCGTATTTAAGCCACGGTCTAATTGTGCCAACTACCGACCTTAATGCTCGCACGTGCCCGTTTTTTATAAAATGCGGTTGGGGCTCGAACCAATGCACCACTGTTTTCGAATTGGCCAACGACGTGCGACGCCGTGCAAATCGCTCCAGCTCACCTCGCTCATCCGTGCTCGCGGCCACCTCGCTCAAGCGATCCCCACGGTGCCAGGTAGGATTCTAACTTGGAATTTCGCCATTGGGTTACCTTTTGTGGGAAAACAATGGGTTTTAGTGAGATTTTGACGGGCAAAACAACCGTAAAAGGCTATGTTTTACCCGTCAGATACAGGTGAATGTAGTTTTTCGTCATACAAAATCGTCATAGGCATTGGTTAAAACAGTAATATTTTATTATTGAGTAATGATGGTAAGGGCGGGCGGTTAGTCGTGTCCCATTTTTAAAACCCGGGCCGCGCCCCTCGTTTTGGGAGAATTTGTCGAAGCCCTATAGGCGTTTTATGTCCCCGGCCAAAAAACTCAGACGTAAAACCCAGGGCCCTTCCGTAAGCCTCAGTCCCAACGCGCCCTCTACCCGGGGCAAAACCTTATCTCCGGTGCCATGGCCCCTGTTCAAAACCCGTGAATACTTAAGCTACGCCAGCCAGGACCTGAAACCATGGCCGCTCGAACCTTTTGCATCAGTATTCCCCGGCACCCGCGCCCTCGCTCGAACGACTCCCCACAGAACACCTCGGCAAGCGCCGCAAATGACATCAGCATTCGAATGCCCTCACCTAATCGTAAGAACGAAAGGGGTTCCCCTTCCGGCAAAAGGTCTGCCCACCCGAGCTCATCCGCCACGGGCCTTCCAAACCACAGCAGTGACGAAATGCTACCCTATCCTTCCCCGGGGCGGACCGAAAAACAACGGTGTCCGCAATTCGCCTATCGATGCCGAAAACCGATGGCTTCCGCAATTCCCTAAGGCTGACCCGAAAGCCCATTGCTTCCGCAATTTGCCCATCGATCCGAGAACAAAATGTATCCGCAGCATAGCCTATCCCCTCAAGAGCATCCCAATCCCATCCTTTTAAGGGAGTCAAGTGCTTCAATTTATGTTTCGTATTAAAATAGTAACAGCTTCATTGTGCTTATCATATTTGATATATTATCAAAACAATGATGCTTTCTGTTGAAACCTCAAAGCATGTTGCTCAAAATCATGATGAATTGTATATGGATGTTATCAGGGATAAGTCAAGATGCCGAAGACCGGTAAGAAGAAGGCGAAGATGACAGAAAAGAAACCTGCCCCTCTCAAGATTGAAACCTCGCTCCAGGACACTAGGTGCACCACTGGTGTCCCTCCAGAAATCAGATGGGATGACATCTATAGAATGATCAGGGACCAAGAAATCCCAGATATGTTGCTGGAAGAAGCACCAATCTATCAAAATATCAGAGCCTCAGGCATAACTAGAGCCGCTACCCGCCCCGAGCTATTCCCCTGTGCTGAAGTGATCGGGTGGATACTCCAACATGCTGATGCTGAAGGGAGAGTGATAAATGATAGCGGGAAAGTGGCTATTGCCTCGTTTCAACCCGCGTATATTGCGGCGGCCTACAGATTTCCCCATGTCCAGCAAGCTCTGACTGACGAATGGTTGGGCCAAATGGATAACGTCGAGATGGCCAAGAAGCTATTGAGGGGAGGGAAGCATTTGAGAAAGAAGGGAAATGATGAATATGACGTACAGAACCTGAGGGCCCCTTTCAGATTGATCGCTTTAATGCTATGCAGAATCTTCGGCATGCCCGATGGCACAGTATACAAGATTCTGTGGGTCCCTATCATTCACTATGTGGCATTTCAGGGGACAGTGTTTGACTGGGCCACTATCCTATCGGATAGTCTGGCCTCGATGATAGCTGCTGCTAAGCCAGGACTTGCCTTGAAGAAGGCTGAATTCTTCATGTCTTCATACCTGATAGATTGTATCTTGGCTAAGATAGAGTTCCCCAAATTGGGGTGTACATGGGATAGGGCCACCGCCCCAGTCTACATCGCATTCAAGATGTTGTGGGCTCAGAATTACAAGCCCATCTACAAACTTATCTGTGAGGGGTTCATCATGCCCCTATACGAGAAAATGTTCAAGGAAGAACCAAATTTCCTGTCACAAAATGCTTTGGAAGTCCTTGGGGATTATGGTGACTTTTACTTTTCAGAACAAGGTACCTACCTGAGAATGTTCGGAGGGACTAAACCCCCATACATATTGCCGCAGTATGCCACAGACTATGTGGTGCTCAAGGAAGCAGTAAGACAACTCTTCTTGGATGGGATTGGAGCATTCCTCCACAAGCTACACAAGGCTTCCTTTCCCCCCTTACCTTTCTGCATAGGTGCTTACAAGTTTTCAGGGGTGGCCTCTGCCGACGAATTTGTTCAAGAGTTGAAGGCCTTCCACTTCGGCGAGGTCATCTTCCACAGGAACGACAGAAAGGGTAAAGTGGCCGAGCATTGCAAAGGGAACTATGCTCACTTCGAATACTCCCACTACCCTGATGCCGAGGAGGAAGCATTCAGGGGCATCAACAACATGACTGAGCTACGGATCTGTCGCCAAGGTACTGGAGCGAGCTCTAGCTCAACCAAAGCCCACAAGACCATCCAGCGAAAAGAGAAGGAATCCGAAGATGCCCGAGCTCAGGAAGAGCTCAGATTAAGAGAAGAGGCAAGGTTACAGCAGGAAGCCAAGGAAGCAAAAGAGCAGCAAGAAGCTGAAAATGAAAGACTGTGGAAAGAGGATGAAGAAGCCCAAAAGCAGAAAGAAGCAGAGACTGAGCAAGCTGAGACAAGAAAGAAGGCGGAGGAAGAATTGAAGACAAGGGAAGATGCCGAGGCAGGTGGAGCCGGTGTCCAAGACATGGATATAGACACCCCTCAAGAAGGTGGCTCTGGTACCCAAAGGGAAGGAACCGACCCTGCTCAGGAAGTCCGGACCCCACCTATGGAAGAAGATATAGACATCATAAACCGACCAATTGTCCCGTACACTCCATCAGGGAAACGTACGGTGTCCAAATGGAATGAGTTTGTTTATGATAAGAAAAGAAAAGCAATGGTCCTCCAATCAGAAGAGAGGATTAAAAGTCCCTTCCATGAAGACATTGTGACTCACCGGGAGGTCACCGTCATGCAAAACACGGATCAAGATCCCATTGCTATGGCATCCGCAGTTATAGCAACAGCAAAGGCATCATTTGCCAATGTAGACGGTATAGTCAAAGAAAATATATTGACAAAGAAGAGAGCACGCACCCTGCAGCAAAATGTGGCTAATGAGCAAGCCCAAAGAGACCTGGCAGTAAACAAATATAATTGCTTGTACGCTGAGCATAGGGAGCTGTCAAACAAGTACAACCAGCTGGAAGAGGAAAAGGACCAGCTAACACTTCAAATGATGATTGTGGAAGCAGAGAAGAATGGAGCAGAAGAAAAGGCGTCTCTGCTGAAAGCAGACAAACAAACGTTAGCTGAGCGTTTAGAGCAAGCAGAGAGCAGAACCATAGACCTATCTCCCTTCCACGAGCTGTCATGCAATATCCTGCAGCAAGTGTATGGCTCCCAAGAACTAATCACTGTTGAGGTATGCAAACTCAAGGCCATGATGGTTAGGCTAAAGGAGGTTAATATGGAAGCCCACAGGATCAAAGCTAAGAATACTCGTGTCAAGGCCAATGTCATAAGTCAGATGGCATGGAGAGAAGGGAAAGGAGGTTTCCCCCCGCATCTTCCTTTTAAGGCCGTGGAAGATTTTAATGAAGATATAGCCTTGTTGGATTTTGGCAGGAACTGTGCCAATAAGCTGATGGCCAGTGTGCAGAGGACAACAGATAGAATCAACAACCTATACCAAAAGCTCAAAGGAGTCCATGACAACTGCACATTGAGTTTCCCTCAGACCCTAGAAGACTTCCCGGGAAAGGAGCAGCGGTTGTCTCAACTGAAAGAAGAGCTAGGCGTCCAGATGGAGTATGTGAAAAGTATTGATGTCCTGGCCATGGATGATCTCCAACATTACATCGGTGCATCAACACTTCACAACCACCTGCTGAAGGAAGCATATCAAGTTGCTGAAGCAGAAGTACAAAGCATTAAAATAGAGCTCGGGAAGAATGTGACTTCTCAAAAAATCATGTTTCCTGCTGCAGCAAACATAATCATAAGGGACACAGGTGTGTGGCACAGCTACATAGCAGAGGAGGACAGGAAAGCTGCAGCAGCAGCGGGAACATCAGTAGATCCGGCAGCCTCTCTCCCAGCAGCCTCGTCCCCAGCAATGGCAGAAAATCCGGCCAGTTCAATTTCCCCTTCCCAATTAGGAGCAGCATCAGCAGGGGATTCGAGGGCCTCTTCCCAGGCAGCATCAGTGACAATTAACTTGGGCGACCCTTTGCCAGGAGAAGCTCATGCACAGGAACGAAGAAGCTGAATTCAGTGAACCACTCTCTTCAGCCAGACACGTGCCCAGCAGGGAAAGCTTTGATGTTAGCAAATTTTCTGTTATGTATATTTTAAATATGTAAGGCGTAAGCCGTAGGACAGCTGTCCCTGATTTTTGTCAAAATATTTTTGTAAAGGAAGTGGCCATTTTGGTGATCGATATAGTAGAAATCCCTGTAAATGACAGGTGGAACGTGCTAGGTGTCATCCCAAAGGGCAAAGTTGTAGCTATAAATAGCATCTAGGAAAGATTAGGGGGGACTTTTGGCAGAGAATGAAAATTTTGGCAAACGATATGAGCTATCTTGTATCGGGTCTGTAAATTGAATTTTCTAATAGAAGCCACGGGAGGTGGACGTTTTGCCTGGAATGTTGGATTGCTCTATATTGGACTATTCTAATGACTACAATTCTGCAATGTGAGATCATTCTTGACATCTGAACTATTTCTTTGCATTAATGATTCTGCCCTCCTCTGTGCATGCGTTCGCTCTATTTTGTGAACAATGAAATGTATTGCTGTAGATTTCTTTGTCTAGATCGAATGGCTAACTGTTCTTTCTTCAGGATAATTCATGTGGCTCATTGTTCATGACTTTAAATTGCTCCTTGCAGGGATCTTTGAATTTAATTCCAGTTTCGTTACATAAGATTAAATAATTTTGCTTTCTTCTGTTATGACCAATAGATGCGTCCTTAAAGCTTCTTTTCAGATCTGTTTCTTTATTTTTTTTCTTCTGTTTATGAGCAATAGACGCGTTCCATGTTGAATGAGAAGCTATCTTCTCAAGATCTGTATCTTGCTGTAGCTTTGGTTGTAAGAAATAATAGCTATCTATTCTTGGTTTACAATACTTGTTACAGCAGATTGCTCTTCCCTTAGCATGTTCCCTGCAGGGATAGATAGATCTGTTCCAGTTTTAGGCTTAAATCTGTTTTAATTGCATTTAGATTAAGTATAATTTAGGCACTTGCATCTCATACAAAAGACACAAAAAAAAAAACCAAAAAAGAAAGGTGGATCGGGCCATAACCGGTAAGGTCGGATTTAAAGTCCAAAACCACGGTTGCCGGAACCGCTAACCGGACGGGTTCCCTACACCAAATGGGAGATAGTCTAATTGGGACCATCTCTCGGGGAGAATCCCTTTCTGATTGATGCTACGATATCCGAGGCATCAACACACTTTTATCAACAGGTAAAAGTAGTGATGCGGTTAAATTGGTAAATACCCGATGGTTAAACTCGAGGGTGCTCTGGGAATGATGGTTGTTGATTTAGAATGGTTAGGTATGATGAAGGTGGGCGTCAGATTCCTCTTTAGATAAACAACAATGGCTTTGAAATTGATAACTTACCACTTAACTGCTAAATAGATTTGAAAATTTTACACTTGGCGGCTTTTTATTTGATTGATGACGGGATGATGTCAGTGGGGCCCTGTTTGACATGTATCGATTATAGGTGGGTTGATGTGGATTCCAAGTGGTCACCCTATGCATGCTTGGATACTTTGTAAAATTGCACTTTGGAAAGAAACCACCCTGGTTTCCATAAGCAGTAATGCACAAAAGACCTAGTGGTACTAAAAAAGTGTTATACTTAGGAGGATTATTATCAAATTGTTCCACATGTATTCAATGGTTTTGGGGGTAATGCATCCCCAGACCAAATTTAGATGGTGTACACTTTATCATCTCGCTATCAATTATAGTCGTTGGTATTCCATCCGCTTTCCTTGATTATCTTATTGGTGCATTTACTTATATCTCTCGTACTTTACGAGAGCACCATTGATATTAACTGCATATAAAATTAACATTCATTACACTTAGATGATCTTTTGAGGCTAATGAACCTCTACCAAATATGATGAAATTTCTTAGTGATAACAAGTGGTATTTACATATCATCTATTATTTGGAAAATATGACATGTCCAGATCACCTTGTTGATTATAAGAGAAGATATTTACAACTCAAAGCATCGAGATATTGAATTGCTCAAGGGGTCACAGTTGGAGAAACCCAACTGTTTGATCATGATATGTGTATACGATGAGCAAGTTCAGAGGATAATGGTTGACGCACATGCAGGATTATGTGGAGGACATTACGTATCCAGAACAATCACAAACAAAATTTTCAGGTCTGGATTCCATTGACTGACCATATTCACTGATGTTCACAAGTTTGTTAGAACATGTGATCCATGTCAAGTATTTGCAGGAATGAAACACATAACAACCTTACCTTTGCAACCTATGGTGGTAGATGCACCTTTACAATAACTAGGTTTATAAGTCATTGGTGAATTCAAGGATAATTCAAACAATGGATTTAGGTGGATTCTTATTGCCACAAATTATTTCAGAAGGTGGGTCGAGGTAATACCCACAAATAAGGAAATGTACATAGCAATTATGGAGTTTCTAAAAGATAATATCAACATTACCATATTTGTAGCCCTAGCGAAGATTACAACTGAGAATGCCAAAGCATTTAGTTCAATAGACTTATTAGATTTTCTTTCCAACTATTTCGTTGCCTTGTTCCATTCATCAAATTATTATCCATAGGGGAATGGATTTGAAAAGTATAGCAACAAGAATTTGATGGTTATTATAAAAAAACTATGGGTGACAACAAAAGAAGTTGGAACAATAAGATAAAATATGCTCTTGAGCAATTCAGTAACAAAGAAGCAAGCTACAAGGAAAAGTTGATCATTTGAGTTGGTGTATGGGATGGATTTCACACTTCCAATCCATTTGAAAATCCTAGTATATTAGTTGCTGTATCACTTTACTATAGATCAAGACATTATGTAGGTGAGAGGGAATTGGCTTGTTCAACTTATTGGGAAAAGACAAAAGGAATTTGATCACCTAGTTTTGAATTAGAATAAAACATAAGGAACATTCAACAAGAAGGCTCATCCGAGGATGTTATAGAAAGGGGGCCTTGTTATCATGTGGGATTAGAGTAGTGAGAATCAATGAAAGCATGACAACTTTGACAAAGTATGGCTTGGACCTTACATGATTGAGGATTCTGGTGGCACAAATTCATTCTTCCTAGGCCATTTGGATGGAGAAAAGATGTAGTTTCCCATTAATTGGAAAATTTAGAAGCTTTGTTATGTAGACGGAAATTAGTGCAATTGTTTAGTAGAATGAGAAATGGGTAAGCTCGTATGAGCAATATATTAGATTAGTTATTTATTTTAATTTTTCCTTTGGCATATTGGCTCATGTCTTATTTTAGAGGCATTTTTGACATCATGTATTTAGATTTCATGTATTTTTGTATTCTCCCACTTTCATTTATGGCGGATCAAGGTGGCACTCTTGCCCTATTATTATTTATGATCTCCTTTGTATGATTAATTTTTCTTCGGTATTGATCAAGTTTCTGTCCCATTCCCATGTACTATCTTCTAGAGCACATTTCCCCATGTTGGAGCTATTTGTTACCCCTCATATTGCATGAGGTCACATTCATGATTTTTTATCATGATCTTGTTGCACATGTTGTTCAAATGTGATGATATTTATTGATGTTTGAATATACTTAGTGGCTATTTTTGGATTTACACACTCTCTCTGGAATTACACATTTATTTGCATATGTTCCTAGTGGTCAATAGGGGCACTATTTATTAATGAGTGATGTAGAGCACCAATTGTTACCTAATGTGATATATTGGTATATTTGGTACATAGTTGAGCACATTGGATGATTATTCTTAGATGAGGTGTAATCGGATAAAAACAGTAATAAATTTTGCATAAATGATTTGTCATATAGAACTTAATAATTTACATCTCCGGACATCATCTTAGCATGATTGGGAGGGATTATGTATAGATAATTTGGAATATGTTCCATTCTCTAAATGGTTTTCATATGGTTTTTCTAGGATCTATATGATGTATTTGATGATAAGATGTAGTTTTTCCTAGGAGATGTCATTTTCCTAGTGTGTCGGGGAATTTTATCTTATGTTGGCACATTCATACGATTTTCTTGCATTATTAGTGTGCCTATCTTATTGACCCTTTTATGATTTCCTAAGCCTAGTGTTTACGAGGTTAATTGATGTATTATATGTGGTTAAATTTTCTAGAGAGAGCACTCTAGCTCTTTGTGATCCATTTTTTTTTCACATTGTTTTGACACATTACTTGATTCTAGGTGGAGTGATACCTTTTTTGTACACATTATCATGTTTATTTGATTATCTAGGGATAGTTTGACTCGCTTTTGACAACTTGGAGGCCTTGTCTCTTGAGGACCTTGCTTCCTTAGCATCTATTAACATTTGCATATGATTGTGGTGCTTAGATTAACCTTATTTGGAGGAGGGCTCATCCAGATGTCTCTTATATTGAGACACTCTCCCATTTATTATTCTTTGATGCTTGTGAGGAGGTCATCCCTTTTTATTCTTGGATAGTGATTATGTGCGGTTGACTTGACACATGGACACGAAACCATTTTATCTTATTTTGGCACATTCATATGGTCTTCCTACATTATTAGAGTGCCTATATTTTTGAACCATTTAATGGTGTTCTAATGGTTTTATGGGTTTAAAGTGATTACACTTTCTCTAGAGAGGTCCCTAATTCTTTGTGATCCAATTGGGGTTTATTTCACATTTTTATGACACATTACTTAGTCCTAGGTGGAGTGCTACCTTTTGTGTGCACATTATCATGTTTATTTGATTATCTAAGCATATTTTTACTCTCTTGACCACTTGGAGGCCTTGTCTCTTAAGTGACTTCACTACAAGGAAAACAACTTCTAGCGGAGGGTTTTACGGATGCTCCTCTAAACAGAGTCCAAATATTTGTTTATAGTGAAGGAGAGCAGGTGGAGGTTTTAGCGGAGGTTTTTTATATGGTTATTTTATACATACCAATCAAACATGTGCACACTTTATATAGACACACCGTTGTGGTAAAACACACAATGCATCAACATTGACAATCCTCGTTCAATGTGGAAGTTTTTTTTTTAAATTTCCACTAGCAACACTAACTGGTGCATTTGAAATAACTTGATGCACCAATGTGTCAATGTACATAACACACTAATTCCAACCACAAATACATGCCCTTGGCTGGAAAACAATATTTTTTTCAAAAGAAAACATTACGGTGCGTTGTAGTTAAGCTAATGTACCAGAGTGCTAATTAAATCCATGCATCGAATTCAACAGTCCTCTTTAATTTACGCTTGAAAAATTGTTTTATTTTTATTTTCACTGGCATTCCCTTACTATGCGTCATCCATATATGAACGCACTGGGGCGTATATATATCTCGAGCACAGGAATAATGTTATATTCATGTCCATCGTGCTCATATCTAATGAATGCATAGGAGCGTACCATTGTAGGGCGCATCAGAGTAGAGTAAAATTAAAAAATTGTCGGACGTGAAACAATTTTTTATATTTTTGTTAACAGTGTGTTTCTATCCTTTCAATACACCAATGTATCATGTAATTGGGAGCACCAGAGTAGGGTGAAATTTGTAAAAATCCTCACAGCAGATCTAAGAGCTGATGTATACCTCACAAGAAAGAATTTAGGAATAAGATTAAGAGTGGTCAATGCAGTAAGATGAGCAACAGAATAATAATACAGTAGAACTCGGATAGAAGCAAAATAACTTCACACACACTAATTCATTAATCACAAATGGACAAATAAATAATATAATGCACGAGGAATTCGAATGCCAAGGTGGCAATTTGAATTGGCCTTCATGGAGTGATAAAAAAGTCACTAGAGTGTCATCGGAGCACAACTAGTATTCTATCTCATCATCAGTGGAGCCATCAATGCTCAAGTAACTGTCAACCATAAGTCAAACTTAGTCTAACTAAGTGTGGTAGGTGTAACTGAGTGTAATTGGAACTAACTGAATGAAGGAGGCTCAGTGGAGGGCGCATGAGGAGCTAACTGAAGTCAGAATGAGCAGTCTAGTCACACTAGAGGTCCATCGGAGTGGTAAGATCAGTTAAGAGTGAGTCAAGCCTAAAATCAAGGAGAGAACTCAGTTAACTGAAGACAACTGGACTGGTAGGTGAAGAAGGGTGCCTTTGTCAAGTGGATGGTGAGATGTGGGTGCATCACTGGCTAGGAGGGCTCAATCTAAGTGGAAATAAGCTCCCGAGTGCTGGAAGACTAGGGACTAGGTGCTAGAGGTGTCAACTTGATGACTAGGCAGCATGCAGATGCATGTTGCATGCAAGACTGAAAATGCAAAGGATGAAAATGCTGGTAGGACTAGGATGGAGTATAGGAATATCCTAATACCCCTCCTTGATCCATCCTGGGCCCTGGTAACTAATACCAAAGGTCACCCAATACAATGAATAATAACAGTCAATAAACTGAGGAAATGGAGAAAACCTCATGGGAAAAATACCCCCCCTCAAAATAGACTGTAAGGCATACACAAAAATAAATGCTCCAAACTCAAGCAGGTGTGATGCTTGGTCATATGTCTGGAGGTATCTTCTTCTTGGGAAGAAGTGGATCATGCTCAAAAAGCATGTGCTTGTACTTACTCTTCAGATCGAATGTGATGAGAACAAATCCAAAAGTATGAGGATGATCCTTGAACCTGTGATTTGAATCAGCAAAGGTAGGATCAAATCTATGAATGTGAAGATAGTCTTTTGTCTTCTCCTTCGAACCATCATGGGTGAGATTATGCCAAAAAGCACCATCACATGATTGCTTGAAATCCAAATCAGATTTAAGACTTGAAGAATAGTTTCTTGAGATGTCCTTTGAACCAGCAGGGGTGAGATCAAAACCATCATATGCATGAGAAATTATCTCAAGTAGTGATTGCTTAGAATCCAAATTAGATCCTGTTAAGATTCAATATGCTAAGACAGAAAATATCAGCATTACATTCCATTTCACAATAATAGCATATACAGAATCACTGAAGAAACAACAAGCACAACATAAACACAAGAGACATAGATTTATCCTGGAAAACCCTCATGGGGTAGAAAACCCAACAAATCTTCCTCAATATAGATGACCAACAATATACAAAGATGCAAACCAAAGACATGATCTCTTCCTCCTCCATAGCAGACCTCTCTCTCACAAGTGCGCTACATTTCAAGTGAGGTAAGTGTGTGTATAATGCGGAACACACCTCCTCTATTTATACACATCTCCAACTTGTACTTTATATTAACTAGGTCGGCCCCAACTTTACCACTGGGTTAAACACCCCACTACAACTGACTGGGCCAACCCCACTAGGGTGGTCTAACAACCCTTTGACCCACATAACACATACAGGGCCGACCCCCACTAGGGAAGTCTGATAACCCAAGTTACCACAATCTGACGGAGGAATAAACATCTCTGGATATACAATAAGATCTTCACGGAGGAATGAAACATCTCTGGAATAATAAAGTAAAAATATAATATTCTTAGAAGTTACAATATATCAACACTCCCCCTTAATGAGAAGGATATTATAACAACATCTGCAGGAACAAGGAGTCATCAACATCATACATGATACATCTATAAATCATTGGAAGCTTTCTCAACATCATCAGTAACTCAAGTAGTTACTGGAACATCTTCAATACTGGAACATCAACATCTTCAGTACTGAGTCTTTATCTTTTGCAGCACTCGAACAGCTACATCAACATCAACATCTGGATCCTCACGATCATCATCATCGTCATCACACGATCATCAGCATCATCATCACACGATCATCAGCATCGCCATCTAGACCATCACGATTAGCAGCATCGTCATCTAGATCATCAGTATTAGTATCCACACCAATACAAGCATACACATCATCAATACAAGTATACATACAAGTATCCTCATCAATACATATCATCAATACAAGTATCAATACATCAATACAAGTATCCTCATCGATACAAGTATCCACAATAGCAGCATACCTTGCAACACACATGATCCTTCCTTTCGGAATCACACTCATATTTAAGACTATCCTTCCTTTCGGAATTACTGGATTTACTGTCCAAGGATGATTTAATCCACTCAATTCATTTAGGACTATCCTTCCTTTCGGAATTACTGGATTTATTGTCCAAGGATGATTTAATACACTCAATTCATTTAGGACTATCCTTCCTTTCGGAATTATTGGATTTACTGTCCACGGATGATTTAATCCACTCAATTCATTTAGGACTATCCTTCCTTTCGAAATTACTGGATTTACTGTCCAAGGATGATTTAATCCACTCAATTCATTTAGGACTATCCTTCCTTTCAGAATTACTGGATTTACTATCCAAGGATGATTTAATCCACTCAATTCATTTAGGACTATCCTTCCTTTCGGAATTATTGGATTTACTGTCCAAGGATGATTTAATCCACTCTCATACATTTTGAACTAAGCGCTCAGGTATGATGTTGTCCTATCACGTCCCCTAGGGACTTCATTCTCGGAGACATATGTCTACGACTCTCTTTAGGACTGAAGTCCAGAGATGATCCAATCCCCACATGTCCACCAAGGACTTCATTCTCGAAGACATACATCTACGACTCTCTTTAGGACTGAAGTCTAGGGATGATCCAATCCCCACATGTCCACCAAGGAATTCATTCTCGAAGACATACGTCTACGGATCTCTTTAGGACTAAGGTACAGGGATGATCCAATCCCCACATGTCCACCAAGGACTTCATTTTCGGAGACATATGTCTACGACTCTCTTTAGGACTGAAGTCCAGGGATGATCCAATCCCCACATGTCCACCAAGGACTTCATTCTCGAAGACAACTATCTACATATCAATTTAGAACATATGTTCAAGGATGATGCAATCCCACTTCTTTCTTGGAGACATATGTCTACGGATCCTTTTAGAACATGTGTTCAAGGATGATGCAATCCCCTTGTCAACTTAGACCCTGTCTAAGGACCATCCACCAACCTATCTATCGGAATCATCAATATAGATATCCACATCATCGACCTTACTGTCGATGCATGAAATCTCATCATAAGTGACCACATCACTCCCCCTTTCAAGGAGGGTCCTTCTGAACTACACCAAGCTTGTCTCGGAAATATTCAAAATTTTCCTTGAGGTAGAGGTTTGGTTAGTACATTGGAAACTTGTTACAAATTCGAACTTTATAGTTCATTTCTGCACCATATCTTTTTAGGTCTCTATGTGCTTTGACTTATCATGGAACACTGGATTCTCTGCCATCTTGATATAACTCTGTTTGTCACATAGGATTACAGTTGGGTCTATCTCTAAGTCAAACAATCCTGAAGCCATACTTCTTCACAACTAGCAGAGCAAGCAACCATATATTTCACTTGTGCTGAGAGCCACACTAGACTGCTTCCTACTAAACCACAAGATCATGGTTGATCCCAGACAATAACATCCTCTCGATGTGCTCTTCCTGTCTGATACACTTTCTGCTCAATCAACATCTGTGTAGCCATCTGATGTCATGATCTCCAAGATAGCATAGATCAAAGTCTATCGTATCCTTTAGGTATCTCATCACATTCTTTGCAACTATCAGGTAAACACATCTAGTTTCCTCTAGATACTAACTCAAGGTGTTCACAGCAAGGCACATATCTGGACTAGTATTCGTTAGATACATCAACGACCCAATAATGTGTTTGTACAGAGTCAGATCAACTAACTCTGAGGAGTTGTCAGATAACAGCTTCAAGTCGGAGCCCATGAGAGTGGCCATGGCTTCACATTCCAATATATCAATTCTTCTCAAGATTTCTCGGCATACTTTCCCTGGTTGAGAAAGATTCCTTCTGAGCCTTGCCATACTTCTAGACATAGGAAGTAATGCATCAATCTGAGATCTTTCATTTTCATTTCTGCAGCCATCTATCTGTGCCATCTCTCGTCAGATGGGTCTACTAATATGAGCCTCAATATCATTCGAACTCTGTGGTGAGTTCCTTCTTGCATCTATGTCATCTGTGTATAGAAACCATATTCAACCTTGTAGCAAAGGTTGAGATCCACATCACCCATGGTGATCATTAAGCTCATCAATTGACTATCGATCTTGGGTCCCCATACAGAATCTAATTCACACTTCTTCTTTAATTACACCATTAAGAGAATGGTCTTATATAGCCACTTGGAGCAAACATCTCGTCATGATTCTCTTCCTCTTTCTAAGAGAATCTTCTAGCCACGAGCCTTCTATATTTTGTTTGATTTGTAAATCTTTTTGTTGAACATCCATCACTTTTTCAGTGTTCATCATTCTTCATGATCTTTCCTACAAATCAAAATTAAGTACATGATTAGTAATACTTCATAATCATGAAAGCATGTTGACATGATAACCTATTATGCATACAGATATCATTAACATAGTTATGCAACTATCTTGACCAATAATTTGGCACAACACTTTTCCATATCTTGTATGCATATAGTGGCTATCTATATGCCTTCCATCTCTACCAGAACATACTATCGAGAGTGTGCACAGCTCTCAGCATGTCAGCAAAGAGGTTTCATTCTAGACAAGCAACAATGGAATGTTTGTCCAACTTACCAATCATATGCATATTAGTATTATATTTTTCAATGCTCTATGAATGTTTACACTCAGCATGATATATTCTAGGAATACAAATATGCATACAACCTAATACAAGCAATATCATTTACTATTTCAAATAACAACTCAGATACTTATCTTTTATGTTTGTGTGGTTGCCTCCCACTTGATCTTCTAAATGTCTTTTGAACTTCTATTCATTCTGTACCACTGTGCATGCTCAAGTGTGCACTAGTGTCATCCTCATGATCTCATACACAAACATACATTCATTAGTATATTATAAATATTATCAAAACATTATAATTCTAAATAATCTTGAATATGTAAAGTCATGATCATAGATAATAAACATTAGTATTCAAGGTTTCAGGGAAGTCTTCTTTTACTCATGCATATCATCAATCAAGATAAGAGACATAATATGCATAAACCCTTGATTACTTACATTTCTAACTTTATGAATAAGCATAACCAATCATACCAAGTATACTTATATAAGGGATCCTAATACAAGGTAAGATTCTAACTTGATATAGGAAAACATACCTGGATTAGTATACCTGCTTAGTTATGTCTAACATACCTAATTAATATCTTCCTTGTTCTCTTCAATGATTTAGAGATCCTGTACTAGAACCTGCATATCTCATAGGTTAAGCATAATAGAACCAATTCATACATACCTCGTAAGTAGAACTTCTATGTGATCAAACATTATGGAGGAGTCTTTGTCTTCATGTTGTCATGGTCATGGAGCTTGATTTGTCTTTCGTGATGTACCTGTATCCATTTAGCAGACAACATCAACCTCATACAACACCACAGTGCATTAGTACAATCATATAACCCTAATCAATGCATGTCTTCTTTGATTCACATAATTTTACTAGGGTGATAAGACAATTCTAACATTAATCAAGATTGTAATAATATGAAGACAAACATATTATGAACTTAATCAAGAATCAGATTTCAAGACATACCTGTATCTCCTTAAGTCATACCTGTCGAGATTTCTTGTAGTCTTCTTATGTAAGGCCTTAGCCTCAAATCTCCCTGAAACATGGTCTGGAGCTTGATTAGGTTTTGTTAGAGAAACCCTAAAAATTCAATCTTTGACTTTCACACTTCTGAATGGATGGAAGGATGTGTCTTGCTGAGCTGATCAAACTTACATACTTCAATTTTGAAATCTCCAAAATTTGACCCCTCAAAATTGCCTTCGAAACTTCTAGATCTTCTTGACGGGATCCCGAACTAGGGTTTGATGAATCCCACCCTTCTTCCCAATCAAAAGGTTCGATCCAAGGCTCTAAACTCTTATTTTTCTGAGGAGCTTCCAGCTGTGGTCACAGACTTCAAGAATTCCAACTTTTGCTGAAGCCCTAATTTTCCATCTTTCTGATCAAAATCCCGAACTGGGGTTTGATCAAGCCTGGTCTTCTACCCAACCAAAAAATTCGATCTTGGTCTCTAAATTTCGATTTTTCTGAGTAGCATTCAGCCGTGGACTCCGATTCCAAAAATTCCAACTTTCTCTGAAACCCTAAATTCCGGAAGCCATGACTGAGGGTGCTAAAAAAATAATTATGTTTTGACAGAAATATGTACCTGATTGTTTCTGCTGTAACTCCGCACTTTTCGATCCACAGGGTCTGAATTTTTTTTCTATGGTATCCTGGCCTATCATCTTTCCATCCCGACATGTCTTACCTCAATTGGATTCTCTGAGAGAGCGTTATTCCAAGTGTCACAACATGACCTGTTTATGGGATAAAATAGAAGAGAGAACTTGTACGGAGTGCCACGTGTCACTAGTTCAACCTCGGCCTCTAAAAACGTTTCTTGAGATAGTACAGTCTGTGTACTACCTACCACTTTTTACGAAATTTCATTTGGAGCTTCCTAGCCCAAGTTATGACCTTTTTTCCTAGGTCACCTGAATTTGACTGAGATCTAGAAGAGGCAAAAACCCTAACTTGTACTGATCATAACTCACAAAGTACAATGAATATGAGGGTGTCATTTTGAAACAAGGTACCTAGGGATGTTATATACGACCTGTAAAGGTTTCATATCCTGAAACTTCACCAAAATTTATTTATAGCGAAATTTCCACGATGACTGGGTTTTGCTATATAAAACCCTAACCTTCAAATTGTTACAAGTGAAGCAAGTGTCGTAAGTGCCATACATTGCTTTCCTTCAGGTTAGGTCTGATACCATGTTAAGATTCAATATGATAAGACAGAAAATATCAGCATTACATTCCATTTCACAATAATAGCATATACAAGATCACTGAAGAAACAACAAGCACAACATAAACACAAGGAGGCTAACTGAGTATGGTAGGTGTAATTGAGTGTAACTAACATATATTTCATTAAATTCGGAATTAAACAGTGGATCTAGAATTCTAAAATAACCAAGAAACTAAATTCTAGCATTGTTCTTGTAATAAATTATTTCTAATTTTAATGAAATATGTGTTAACTGGAACAAACTGAATGAAGGAGGCTCAATGGAGGGTGCACGAGGAGCTAACTGGAGTCTAAATGAGCAGTCTAGTCACAGTGGAGTTCCATCGGAGTGGTAAGATCATTTAAGATTGAGTCAAGCCTAAAATCAAGGAGAGGACCCAGTTAACTGAAGACAACTGGACTAGTAGGTGAAGAAGGGCACCTTTGTCAAGTGGATGGTGAGATGTGGGCGCATCACTGGCTAGGAGGGCTCAATCTGAGTGGAAATAAGCTCTCGAGTGCTGGAAGACTAGGGACTAGGTGCTAGAGGTGTCAACCTGATGGTTGGGAAACATGCGGATGCATGCAAGACTGAAAATGCAAAGGATGAAAATGCTGGTAGGACTAGGATGGAGTATAGGAATATCCTAACAAAATTAAAAAAATTCCTGGATGGAAAACTATTTTATATATTTTTATATTCAGTAATGGCACGTTTATATCTTTTCCAACGCACTGGTACACCATATAATAGGGCGCACTAGAGTAGGGTAAAATTAAAAAATTGTTGAACAATTATATATATATATATTTTTATATTCATTAACGGTGCGTTTCTATCCTTTTAACATTCTGGTGCGTGTAATTGGGCACACTAGATTAGGGTAAAATTAAAAAAAAGGAATACTATTTTTTATATTTTTATATTCAATAAATGTGCATTTTGTCACGTCTCTTCTACGCGATTTTTTTTTGAATAAAGACTCCAATCACTTAAAATGCGGAAAACACCAACTCTAGCTGTCGCTACAGCTGGCATAACTTTTCAGTAAAAGTTACCATACAAGGACAACTCAAATGTCAGTAATTATTTATGCGCTACATCCTAAACACTTACGACCATGAAAAGTGATAGGCAATAAATGGCATTAATAACTATATTAACATATGATGTTGTATTAATTACGCCCTTGCAATACTTGCAACATTACTAGGCTAAGGTCAAAATAGAATTGACCGTTCTTAAAGTGCCTAAGTCTGTGCAATTATGATCTATCCCCAACTATGGATAACATCATGTGATAATTGCAGCATTAGACTTAACCCAATGACTGTATGCATATATTAATTTCATCAATGCATTGAACACATATAAAACATAATGTTATGAGTCCTACATAACATTTATCCACCCTATTGAACATATAATAGAATGGTTTATCTTTATAATTAATATAAAATGTATAATTATATAGATATATAAATATATATATAAACATCTATATATATATTTATCCTAACTCTAAAGTTGGACCATGGCTTAAAAGCCAATATATTAAAATGCAAGAACTATATTAATAGCATTGAAATGAAAAATTAATTCATTTAACTTCTAATAATATATATATATATATATATATTATATGTCCCAAACAAGGACTAAGGCTTAACAAGCCAGCTTATTCGTATGGAATAAGGGTGGCACCAAAGATTAATGACCCAACATAATAGTGGAGTTATATAACGTCATACGACGACATTAAAAATGATGATAACCAAAGTTATTTCATGTTGGGACAAAAGTTTCACAAGCAACGTTGTGGATCAATACTTATACCATACCATAAGGAAATGTTAATGAATCAAGGGTTCTACGAAACCATGCCAACGTCTTGCTCATGTGGATAACCTCACACATAAGTAGATGTTGGTTAGGTGTTTCACACGGTTGTTTCACAGGATGGAGAGGTGGCTATGCCACGCAGGCCTACCAACCTTGAACCAATGCTTTGAACCTTGTTGGATGCCACTTGGTAGGTATATATAACTTTTCATCGACGACGTGGAATGGGATCATCGAGCTGCGTAATAGTTTTGGATCCAAAGTGGACACTGGTTGGTTGACCATTAATGTGAACTCCTCCTTCCACTTGCGACATGCTCCATTCCCATGAATGGTATTGTGTACTACGTAGGCTCCCTTAATGCTGCAGATGATCTTCATCATTGAACACAACATTGTTTTGGTTTATTGATCACCGAGATCCATTCATCACCGTAGATCCAACATTGGAGGTTTTGGCGCTCAGTTGTTCTACGGCCTAGCCTTGTTGATTCCTCGGGGGTGCAGGGTGAGTGCAAAGTGCTGGAATAGGTTCCAAGGCACACAATAGGGGATGAAAACCCAGCCAAAGGCTTCAGTTAACCCTACGCAAGAGTTACCCTATCCTCGAGCTGTTTGGTATGGTAATCACCCACAGATATTTGGCCTCCGCTGGCACTCTAAGAGTAAAAGGTTTGATCTTCCAAAAGATAAGCTTTCCTGTTTAAGGAAAACAAAGTGTAAAAAATGGTTAAAAAACCTAACCTAACCTACCTAAGGAAAGAATCTATCCTAAGTCAGATCTAACCTAAAGAGGGAAAGTTGATATTGTGCAGATCAGGTTTAAAATATCATTAATAAGTATTAGATACCTTAAACAGAAATGTCTTCGGGTTCTTCCATGTGTAGCTTGAAGGATCATCAATCAATAAAAATTAAGAGACAACTCTTCTACGTGCTTTGAGCTTATTTAAACAATTGATCTGTAATCATTGTGTTAATTGAACAATTAAAAATTGATTATACATGTTCAATTGCATCGAATCATTTGCAGAAATATAAATATGAGAACTGTTCAATTAAAGAAATTTAATAGGACAATTCAGAACATGGGTCAAAAACATACAGAAAAATCAATATGAAAGACCATGTACATCAACAGGTGACTTGCAATAGATTAAAAGCATAACTGATGACAATTTGAAACATTTAACTCAACGATTCTCAAAGAAATTTGAAGAACTCAAGAAGGTGGAGAAAAGATAACTTTACTGCATATAAAAGTCCTATACAAAAATTACAATAGCTCGAATAGACAGAGCATCTTCAGTCCATACTCCTGCTGAATAAAAATTCCAAAATTCCCAACCCTTTGTTAAGGGTAACATTCCTCCTTAAATACTCAAATTTTTTCCAAAATCCCAAAAGGAGAAATTATACAAAATAGAAATTACAAAATCGGCTCCAACCGTCGATCCAATAAAACTTGCTATTTTCCAGCTTGAAGGATTTTCCTCCACCTTATCTCCTTAATATCTTACAAAGAATTATCCTTTAGTTAGGTAAGGTCTCGTGGCACCATAGAGATTCAATAACCGATTGCTCATTATCTTCGACGAATGGCATGGTTTGTGGGACATCTGGTGTAAGAAATTCGGGGTTAGATAATTCATGGCCAAAAACAGAGAAATCCATTAAAGGATTTACTTCAAAAATAGTGGCCGGTACGTCAGGTTCTCCATTGATTATAAAGTCTCATATGAGATCGTCACCAAAGTCAGCTGATTCTTCCAGAACTTCCTCGCTCTGCTCCATGGAATTTTTGCACATAGGAAGATAACGCCTCAAAGTCCTCTTCACTGTTGCTGCTGCTAAAATCAGGAACACCTGCATCAAATAGTGGTGACAATGTTTCTTGATATAACAAAGGGAAAAGTTCTTCATCATCAACAAGAATATTAGAAGGTTCACCTCCTGCATGAAAATCACTCATCCTGGGAAAACCCTAGATAACAAGATGCCCAGAACGCTTAAACATAATTTTTCCTATTACAGAAAGCAATGAACAAAATAGGATCTTCACGTTAATTGCTACTTTAATACCAACAGGCAGGGTGATATCGATTGAGCGGGCGATTTGCAATCATTAAACTTACGCAACGAACCCATTATAATTACTTCAACTGTTATGAAAAGAGCGAAGATTTGAGTTTAAGCTTGTGCGAAGTACATGCTCAATTATTGCTTGCATGATGTTTAAATGCTTTTACGATCACATCGTTATAAGCAATCCCCAATTAATAATTATAAGTGATAATTAATAATGGAAACGGAGGCTGCGGTGACAGAAATGACCTGTGAAGAGTCTCGATTAGAAGTCTCGGTACACTAGTGATCAGTTCTTCACACGTATCAAATCGGATTAATATGACCCAACTACCATGAGAAGGAAAAGAATCTTTGAAGTCAGAATTTAAGTGATAATACATAATCATTAAGAAGCGGAAGAATAGCGACAAATTGTCAAGACTCGAGATCAGACACGAACATGAAGCAATTGATAACCTTGTAGTAGTATCCACTATTACAGAAAAATGATGATTTGGGAGAACCAGTTTTCAACAGACAAAATAATGCATCCTGAGATAACTGATTACCCAAAATCAACATAACCGCAAGTTCCTAGCAATGGACGGTTGAGATTAGCTGGAGCGGGATGCAAAATCGAATTCAATCACATTCATGAAGTTTTATTCAAGGATTCCGCAAGCCGAAATCCGAAAGTGAGGGTTTGCGGGTAGCAAAAATGAAAATAGAAAAGGATTCCCGAAAGCCGAAAACTGAACATGCGGGTAACGGGTCTCGGGAATGTCACACTGTGAAGTAGTATAACCATCCCGAAAGCCGCATTCTGAAATTCACGAATTGCGGGTTTCGGGAGCGCATAGCAAATAAACGTAAACGACCATCCTGAAAGCTAAATGCTGCCATTGTGGAGTTCGAGTTTTGGGATACTTATTCCTTGATCTTATTCTCGATCAATTTCGCAACCCGCAATGTTGGGTTGCAGATTGCGGGATCACCAAACTCCAAAATTTAAAATAACAATGCCGCAACCCGCACATGTCGGGTTGCGGGTTTCGGAGACTCCAAATGCTGATTTTTGGAGTGATGATAACAATCTACAAAATAAGCAAAAGTTTAGCTTTCCTTTCCTTTCAGACCGAAATACCTTGGAAAAAATGAACAACAGTTGCAAACAAGAAAATCTAATATTTACAAAATGACTCACCCAAACACCTTAGTGTTTATTAAGATCGGGGCTCCCATGATTAAATAAGCATGGGATCTGTTGTGGCCACAACAAATGGCAACTGGCTGGGAAGAACCAATTATCTCTGCAATCAAATCCAACTAAAGCCAGCATGTTAATCAACCTATTCCTTGAAACCCAAATCATAAAAGATACTGAAAAGATAACAACCAACAAACAATGAACATAAAAATGGATAAATCTCAATCAATGATCATTGTAAAGATAACACTCATCTGATAAGGAGATTTAGAGAGTGATACCGAATCTTTACCATGATGTAATCATATAAAACCCACTTGTGTTGAATATGGGCACAGTCTTAGAAATGCTCATGGATATTCTAATTACAGATCTCCTTGGTTTATTAATTACATATATACTCAGTAACACTTCATCATCTTATCTTTTGTATTTTTATTTTTTTTTATAAATATAAAATTTTGTTGATACAAGACCACTGTACTGACTTGGTGATCAGATGAAACAGTGCCATTCACAGGCCTGATCTGGAAACTGGTCAAGCTAGCTCAATGACGAGACTCCTTGTCTTCTGGTTGTACGACCAAAAGAAATCATCATGGCTTGGTGACCATATAGTGATAATTCCAGTCCAAGGTCAAACTCATGATCATAGTAGGGTTGGCTTGTGATAAGACCCCCCTGTTCTTGTATACAACAAAATCTTATCAGAAGGAAATTTTTTATTATGGCATAAGCTACAAGGCATTACCATGGCTTGGTGACCATTTAGTGATAATGTTACTCACAAGTGCTTTGCGGATCATGAATGGACCGACCTGTAATAGGATCTTCCATCTTTTAGGATAACTAAAATTCACCTTCCAAGTGTGGTGGCTTGATGTGAAGATGTCATTCCACTTTAAGCACCTATGAACCTAATGGGCTAGCTGGATAACAAGACCACCCACCTTGTAACTTATAATTTAAAAAAAAAAATTATATTCAAAGTGATTGTAAAAGGATCCATGAGCAATCGAAACTGGTAAGGTTATTATGATATGTCGTTCAACCATGAAACATCAGATAGAAACATGATAACCATCCTCTATACCTCAATTACACAAATAAAGCATTGTAAAAGATAATGATCAGGGTGAAAAGAATCCATAAATACTGCACTTATTGTCTGTCTATTCCTCATAGCAAATTCTAATCATAATCCAGGAAGTAGGATGAATAACAAATCTGAAACGTCAGAAACAATTGTTGCCAAGAAAAGTGATCATAAGCCATTACCAAAAGTATGAAGCCTTATTAATGAAAACCAATAACAAAACAAGAAAACCAATCAAAATATGAACACAATAAAACAAATGATTGAAAAACAAATCACACCTATATACAAGTGCATCAGATTGCTCAGACGAAATACTTTTTGAGAAGAGATATATTCACCGGGTAGGTGTCTACAACTCCCTCCAATGTCTGCAATCGAGCTGTGCTGGGACCAATATTTTATGTAATAATGAAAGGTCCGAGCGAAAGACGTTGGAACTTGGTGTACATATTTTTATCTTTACGTTGCTTGTCCCACCTCAAAACTAGGTCACCAATAGAAAAATCCCTATCGGAAGAAGATTTTTCATCAAACCATCTCTTCACCATCTGATGATGATGATACAACTTGTTCTTGGCTATTTCCCTGTCCTCCTCTAGCTTCAAAAGGGTGTCAATTCTTTGCTGGAGGGGAGAAGAATCATCTTCTTGAATAGACTGGGCCAATTGTAATGAACGAATGGTGAGGTTGGTGGGGAGAATGGCTTCTTTGCCCTAAAGAAAACAGTATGGGGAGTTTGCAATTGCTGCTTTTGGGGTAATTCGATCTGCCCATAATGCATTATACAACTGTGTATGCCAATCTCTGTGATGAGAGGCTACAGTTTTCTTGAGAATATTAATTAGGTTTTTATTTGATGAGTCAGCCAAGCCGTTACCCTGAGGGTAATAATTGGCAGTAAATTTAAGCTTAATTCCCATCTCAAAGGCATATTCAGTTATATCGATTGAAGAGAAGTAGGATGCATTATCAAAAACTAAATACTCTGGAGCACCAAAGCGTGTGACAATCTGGTTGTCAAGGAAAGAGATTACTTTAGTGGCGTTGCATTGTTTAAGAGGAGTTGCTTCAACCCATCTAGTGAAATAGTCCGTGGTTGTGAGAATATACTTATGTTGGAGAGATGAAGGAGGGTTTATAGGCCCAACAAAATCCAGTCCCCATTGTTGAAATGGAAACTGAATCGTAATTAGTTGTAAAGGAAATGCAGGTTTCCTAAATTTCCCTGTGCATTTCTGGCATGGCTCACATTTTCTCACATAAGCATAGGCATCTTTAAACAGTCTGGGCCAATAATAACCTGCCCTGAGAATCTTGTGTGCTATCATTTCTCCTGAAAAATGGCCCCCAGCTGGACCTGTATGAAATTGAAACAAAATATCATCAGTTTCATGTTTTTCCACGCATCTGAGAAATACTCCATTATAATTTTTTCTAAAAAGAACTTGATCAATTAATTGATAAGTAGCAGAATTTAATCTTAAAGCTCTTCTTTTCTTAAAATCGAGAGTTTCAGGAGAAAACCCATGGTTCAGAAAAAAATTAATATCGTCGTACCATTCTAATGTCGAGGCATCAATAATGTTAAGAACACCTGAGGGAATTTCATTCTAGTGATCCCATTCAGACTGCTGTTGTGCGGGGTCATTAGATTGCGCAGTAAGAAGACAAAGGCCCTGCCCTTTTACAATTTTTGCCAGTCTGATCTCAAGATCATATTCTTGTAGGGAAGTCATCCAATGGGCCCTCTTTTCCCCTAACTCTTTCTGAATGAGGACATTCCTGATAGCAGAATATGGAACAATGACTTTGGTTCGCGACTTCAGCAAGTAGGGTCTGTAATGTTTGACAGATTTATAAACTGCATAGGCTTGCTTATCAATCTGTGAATATTTAAGCTCTGCACCTTTGAATTTTGAGCTCATGAAAGAGATGGGGATTTCTGCATCATTGTCATGTTTTTGCGTTAGCACAGCTGCATAAGAAAAATCAGTGGCAAAAGTATAAAGAATGAAATCCTTATCAAAATCTAGGGACATGAGGGCAGGAGCTTCTGCAATGGCCTTTCGAATTCTAATAAACGCGTCTCTCTGTTCCTGTGACCAATAAAATTGCACGTCTTTCTTGACCAAAAGTTGCAATGGTTTGACTATTTGGGAAAATTTTGGTACAAATCTCCGTACAAAATTGATCTTACATAGGAAGGATTGCATTGCTTTGTGTGAAGTAGGTAAACCAATTTTTGAAATGGCGTCTGTTAGTTCAGGGTCAATAACCATACCTTCTTTCGAAACAATGAAGCCCATAAGTTTTCCTTCAGTTACTGCGAAAATAGATTTCTTCGGGTTGAGAGAAATGCTGAATTTCCTACAGCGATCAAAAACTTGTTTCAAAGCAAACACATGTTCATGTCGTTTTTTAGAGTAAATAGTGATATCGTCAAAGTAAACTACAACAGAATTATGCATTAAACCTCAGAAAGCTATATCCATAGCTCTCTGAAAAGTAGCTCCAGCATTGATCAACCCAAAAGGTATCCGTCTTTAAGCGAAAGTACCCCATGGGGTTCTAAAGGTTGTTTTCAATTGATCGTCCGGGGCGACCATAACCTGGTTATACCCCGAAAAAACTATCCAGGAAGGAAAACATCTCTGACCCGGCTACCTTCTGAAGAATCTGCTCCATAGGTGGAACGGGGTAGTCGTCTTTCTCAGAAGCCCGATTTAGGTTCCTGAAATCAACACAGAGTCGAATTTCTCCATTTTTCTTACGGACAGGTACTAAGTTGGCGATCCAGTGATTGTGCCTGACCAGAAAGATAATCCGAGCATCGAGTAACTTCTCGAGTTCCTTTTTAACATAAAACTCTAAACTGGGGTGCATTTTCCGCAGCTTTTGTTGAAATGGCTTGACCTATGATTTCATGGGTATGTTGTGGAACATGACACTAGTGTCAAACGTTCTCAATTCGTCATAAGTCTAGGAAAAGACATATTTATATTGTTTACACAATGCAATAATGGCTCTGCGTTCTTCAGGGCTGCAATCAATTCCCAAATTGATGAAACGAGGTTCCTGTTCGGTGCCTAGGTTGACTCGCTCATAATTTAGAGAATAACTTTGAGTTTTACAATTAGTCCGAGATTTGAATTTGTCCTATAAATTGTAAACGTTTTCTAGAATGATCACCAACTTCGGGATGACGTTTGAGGAATCAGTGAGAGACTTTTCATGTTCTGTTTCATCGATGGCCATGTCTTGAAACGTATCCTGAGCAGTGAGGAAGTCAATTATCTGTCGGTCATCATCAAACACTTTCCAATTAGTCACATTATCTGGAATAGATGGTCTGTACATCAATTCAATTGAAAAAGTTTGAGGAGATAGACCTTTCGGCGGAATCAGTCTAGAAGCTGTGTTTGCTAACAAATCTGCATCAAAATTTTGTGATCTAGGAACTAATTTAATATTGAATGCTGAAAATGAATTGGTTAGCTCCCTAACCAGCTTTTGATAATTAGCCAAATGCGGAGATAAATAGTGTATCTTATTTCTGACTTGTTTGACTATAATTTCGGAATCCCCATACCATTCTATTGCTTGAACACCCAAATCAATGGCCTTCCCGAGCCCCTGAACAAGAGCTTCATATTCGGCTACATTATTAGTACAGTCAAATTCTAATCTGCAAGCAATTGTGATTTTCATTCCTTTAGGATTGATAAGAACACAACCCGCTCCAGCTCCCTCCTTGGACTTGGAGCCATCAAAAAATGAAGTCCAGGAGACAGGGTCTAATCTAAAATTTGTATTCACATTATATACATTATGCACAATTTAACCAGAAAAAGGCACAAAAGTAACCTAGGTGATATGTGATTCATTACGAATGCTTTCTTCTGGTGAGGCATCAGCTGAGAACTCACCGAAAAAGGTATCGAATGTAAAGTGCTCTGTACGAGAGGTGAGATAACCAGCAGGTTCACTTGAATCATTAAGATCAGTAACTGTCTATTTCATAAAAGGTTCTGTGTTGATCTTAATTTTATTTGGTTGACCATTGTATGGCAACCATAAGTGGGACCAGTCGGTTTCAAAGTAACCCTTAAGTTTCTCTGACTAGTCTCTGCTTAACCACATCCCATAGGCTTCTAGAATGTTAGGTATCACAATGTCAACTGTCTTATGGATCCTGGGATTAGCTGACAGCGTGAGCAGAACGTTTCTCAATTTTCCAACCACTCTGACTTTGGATCTATCAAGTTGCACAATCTGGGTTCGACAAGGTTACCACGTTGCATTCAATTTTCTACAAACAGAGAGGGGCATCACATTCGATGACGCTCCTAAATCTATCATGCAGTTGTGCACATTCCGGTTGAAAATCTCAAAAGTAAGCAAGAAAGGAGGAGTTCTCTTACTTGTTGTTTTTTTTATCATTAGTTTTAGTAACAGAGTTTAGATTATTATTCTGTGACTCTATAGGCTGTTTGACTACCATGTTTTTAGGTAAAGAGTCTCTCATAGCAGGAATCTTGAGTAGCTCAAACAGAGATATGTTTGCTTTGACTCTTTTTAGGTCTTCAACCAGGTTGTACTCCATTTGAGGGAGGACTGTATCCTTCTATGGGACAGTCTTGTTACTTGTGGGAACCAGGGAAGAAGATGAAGGTTCTTGAGGTGGTTGCGGTCTTGACCTTGTATTATAAGGATGTTGTGTGTTAAACACCGCCTCAGGTTCTTCTTCTTCTTCACACATAGGAAGTTCCGAAAACCAACCCACATCATCGACCTGTGGATCATCTTCTGCTTCTTCTTCAGGTAGTGGACGATCAGGGGTAGTATGATCGTTAGAAGTGTCGGGATTGACTTGAGATTCTGTTGTCAATGCTCTAAAAATGGAAAAGAGTTCCTCGTTTGTGAGTGCATCCCCTAGATTTGGTGGTGGTGGATTTTGTGGAGGCGGGTAAGGTCTCCTGAATGGTGGCCTTACAAAACCTCTGTTCTGATTCTGATTATCATTAGTGTTCTTCTTCAAATCTACCATCTCATTTGACATCCTCTGAAGGAATTTTTTCATCTCAGTCATATCAAATGTATCCTTATTCTGAACTGTGGGTTTAGGGACATTATCTGTTTTCTTCCTAGAAGTAGAAGGTTGCCCTTCTCAAGTTTCAGGGTTGTCTTCCAAACAAAAGATGTCTTTCTCAACTTGGATTTCTTCATCAAAAGCTTCCAGTAAAGTACCCTTTTGTGCCCTTTTGACCCATATTGCAATAGGGGGAGGCAGACCCTTTTCATAATAAGCCACCAATAACTCTTCAGCAGGAAGGAGATTGGCAGGAATCCTGTTTTTGAGATATGAAAACCTTTGGTTAAAGTCTTTTACCCTTTCTTTTCCTTTGGCTTTCATGGAGGACAACTCTAAGACAAGATCTTGCGGTGTTTTGTCATCCCCAAACTTCTGGGTAAAATGTTTCTCGAATTCATCACAGGAAGTTATAGATTGAGCAGGAAAAGTGAAATACCAAGTGGCGGCTCTACCCTCAAAGGTATATGGGAAACGTCTGCATACTACATCCTCATGTACCACACTTCTAAGCCTAATTGCTTGCATGAAAGTTTTTATGTGGTCCAACGCAGGTATCTTGTCATCAGGGTTGTATTTAGGCAGTCATTTCTCAGGATTCTTTGGTAATCTGTGTTGATCACCTAGTATGAAAACTACACCTTGGTCAAGCCAAGGTCTATTTTGACCTTCTCCAACCATTGGAGGTTCTTGTTCTTCTTCTTCAGATGGAAAACTAGAGGAATTTTCTTCGTTTGAGGAAGATGAAGGAGGGGACGGTGGTGGACCGCATGCTCCAAGATTTGGTTTTCCTTGTGTTGCTGTGTGAGTGGTCTCACGATAATATTCAGGAGAATCTTGTTGATTAATTTGGTCCTGATTTTCAGATTGATGATTAGTTGAATGTTGATCCTGTGCATTAAAACTATCAGTCGGTTGAATCGGTGGATCAGAGGTCTGTGAGGTGGGAACTTGTTGTTCTTCCCGATCGCTAGCCTACAAAACACCTTCTAAGTTTAGAGCTGCCAGACCGCGTCTTCTTTGATCGACAAGACATTGTTGTTCTACTCTTAAAACCATATCGGCGGATGTTTTGAATTACTGTTCTAACGAAATGGGTCCCCTTGAGGGAGACGTGAAGATGATTTCTCCTCTGTTCTCCTGTCGCACCACCGGTGTAACGGGTATAACTGTAGGTTGAGCAGATGTAACAGGGAGAACTGTAGGTTGCGAATCAATTGGTTGTTCAGATGTTGAATCCCTAGTCTGGCTTTGGGTTTGAACCATTGAAGTATTGGCTGGAGGAGGTTTATTAATAGCTTGTTTAGGCATGCTTTACTAGCTTCCCTCCTTCTAGCGCCATTTGTTGATGCCTCGGGGGTGCAGGGTGAGTGCAAAGTGTTGGAATGGGTTCCAAGGCACACAATAGGGGATGAAAACCCAGCCAAAGGATTTAGTTAACACTACGCAAGAGATACCCTATCCTCAAGCTGTTTGGTATGGTAATCACCCATGGATATTTGGCCTTCGTTGGCACTCTAAGAGTAAAATGTTTGATATTCCAAAAGATCAGTTTTCCTGTTTAAGGAAAACAGAGTGTAAAAACTGGTTAACAAACCTAACCTAACCTACCTAAGGAAACAATCTATCCTAAGTCAGATTTGACCTAAAGATGGAAAGTTGATATTGTGCAGATCAGGTTTAAAATGTGATTAATAAGTATTAGATACCTTAAATAGAAATGTCTTTGGGTTCTTCCACTTGTAGCTTGAAGGATCATCAATCAATAAAAATTAAGAGACAACTCTTCTACGTGCTTTGAGCTTATTCAAACAACTGATCTGTAATCATTGTGTTAATTGAAAAATTAACAATTGATTATACATGTTCAATTGCATCGAATCATTTGCAGAAATATAAATATGAGAACTGTTCAATTAAAGAAATTTAATAGGACAATTTAGAACATGGGTCAAAA
Source organism: Larix kaempferi (assembly GCA_027924585.1). NCBI lineage: Eukaryota > Viridiplantae > Streptophyta > Pinopsida > Pinales > Pinaceae > Larix > Larix kaempferi. The sequence continues at coordinate 6,455,126 of BSBM01000020.1, read as the reverse complement.
ACATACAGAAAAATCAATATGAAAGACCATGTACATCAACAGGTGACCTGCAATAGATTAAACGCATAACTGATGACAATTTGAAACATTTAACTCAACGATTCTCAAAGAAATTTGAAGAACTCAAGAAGGTGGAGAAAAGATAACTTTGCTGCATATAAAAGTCTTGTACAAAAATTACAATAGCTCGAATAGACAGAGCATCTTTAGTCCATACTCCTGCTGAATGAAAATTCCAAAATTCCCAACCCTTTGTTAAGGGTAACATTCCTCCTTAAATACTCACATTTTTTCCAAAATCCCAAAAGGAGAAATTATACAAAATAGAAATTACAAAATCGGCTCCAACTGTCGATCCAATAAAACTTGCTATTTTCCAGCTTGAAGGATTTTCCACCACCTTATCTCCTTAATATCTTACAAAGAATTATCCTTTAGTTAGGTAAGGTCTCGTGGCACCATAGAGATTCAATAAACGATTGCTCATTATCTTCGACGAATGGCATGGTTTGTGGGACATCTGGTGTAAGAAATTCGGGGTCAGATAATTCATGGCCAAAAATAGAGAAATCCATTAAAGGATTTACTTTAGAAACAGTGGCCGGTACTTCAGGTTCTCCATTGATTATAAAGTCTCGTATGAGATCGTCATCAAAGTCAGTTGATTCTTCCAGAACTTCCTCGCTCTGCTCCATGGAATTTTTGCACATAGGAAGATAACGCTTCAAAGTCCTCTTCACTACTGTCGCTGCTAAAATCAGGAACACCTGCATCAAATAGTGGTGACAACGTTTCTTGATATAACAAAGGGAAAAGTTATTCATCATCAACAAGAATATTAGAAGGTTCACCTCCTGCATGAAAATCACTCATCCTTGGAAAACCTTAGATAACAAGATGCCCAGAACGCTTAAACATAATTTTTCCTATTACAGAAAGCAATGAACAATGTAGGATATTCACGTTAATTGCTACTTTAAGACCAATAGGCAGGGTGATATCGATTGAGAGGGGCGATTTGCAATAATTAAACTTACACAACTAACCCATTATAATTACTTCAACTATTATGAAAAAGCGAAGATTTGAGTTTAAGCTTGTGCGAAGTACAGGCTCAATTACTGCTTGCATGATGTTTAAATGCTTTTACGATCACATCATTATAAGCAATCCCCGATCAATAATTATAATTGATAATTAACAATGGAAACGGAGGCTGCGGTGACAGAAATGACCTGTGAAGAGTCTCGATTAGAAGTCTCGGTACACTAGTGATCAGTTCTTCACACGTATCAAATCGGATTAATCTGAACCAACTCCCATGAGAAGGAAAAGAAGCTTTGAAGTCAGAATTTAAGTGATAAGAAATAATCATTAAGAAGCGGAAGAATAGCGACAAATTGTCAAGACTTGAGATCAGACATGACGAACATAAGGAAGAGAAATGGTGTCCATCCAACATGAAGCAATTGATAACCTTGTAGTAGTATCCACTGTTACAGAAAAATGATGATTTGGGAGAACCAGTTTTCAACAGACAAAGCAACGCATCCTGACATAACTGATTACCCAAAATCAACATAACCGCAAGTTCCTAGCAATGGACATTGAGATTAGCTGGAGTGGGATGCGAAATCGAATTCAATCACGTTCATGAATTTTTATTCAAGGATTCCGCAAGCTGAAATCTGAAAGTGAGGGTTTGCGGGTTGCGGGTAACAAAAATGAAAATAGAAAAGGATTCCCGAAAGCCGAAAACCGAACATGCGGATAACGGGTCTCAGGAACCTCACACTGTGAAGTGGTATAACCATACCGAAAGCTGCATTCTGAAATTCACGAATTGTGGGTTTCGGGAGCGCATAGAAAATAAATGAAAACGACTATCCCGAAAGCTGAATGCTGCCATTGCAGAGTTCGAGTTTCAGGATACTTATTCCTTGATCTTATTCTCGATCAATTTCGCAACTCACAATGTCGGGTTGCAAATTGCGGGATCACCAAACTCCAAAATTTAAAATAACAATGCCGCAACCCGCACATGTCGGGTTGGAGGTTTCGGAGACTCCAAACACTAATTTTTAGAGTGATGATAACAATCTACAAAATAAGCAAAAGTTTAGCTTTCCTTTCCTTTCAAACCGAAATACCTTGGAAAAAATGAACAACAGTTGCAAACAAGAAAATCAAAGGCATAGGTGACAAAACTCTAATATTTACAAAATGACTGACCCAAACACCTTAGTGTTATTAAGATTGGGGCTCCCGTGCTTAAATAAGCATGGGATCTATTGTTGCCACAACAAGCCTTCAATGCTACCACCACCAAGTTCAGTGGTCACTTGACCTTCCATCACTGGTTGTAAGCCATGTTTGTAAGGTTCGAGTTCAACGAAGAAGTCATTGTTATCATGATGGGGTTCTGAGCAGAGTGTTTTTTCGTTGAACAATAGTCTATGCCATGAATTCGAAGGTGAGTTTGGATGCCATGGGTTTATGCTGGACAGCGTGAGGATGTCGCCATGATTGCTTTGCATGCTGGGTAAGTTGTAACACCCAAAACACAGCGTAATTTGTTTTCCATGCTTGCTTAGTTTGTAACTTCTTCGTCCATTACACATATTTGTATTAACCCTTGTGTTAATTATTTTTAATTGCAACAGGTGGAGCAAGGTCTGCCTTCTCGCTTCGCTGACAGGTAAAAGTTCCAATGCAAACTTTGTTTATGCATTGGTAAATTATGTTGCTTTTGGTTTCACTTATTACGTTTTGAATCCTTCTTATTACGTTTTTAACCACGTATTATCGTTCTGCAGGTAAGTAGTAGCGTGATGGAGGTTGGGCACATGCTGTGGCTCCTTAACCGTCTCCTAGCGTGGGTGATGTCTCCCCAAATGCCAGGTAACCTGCCGACCGAAAGATGCCCTTGGGTTTTTCTTACCCTACGCCTTAGGCTGAGTTACTCAAGCATTGGTAAGGTTTATTGTTAGGCCTTCATGGTTTTAAAAGAGGTGGTCGTAGGCCCAAACAGCAGAAGCTTCACTTACTGCTTGCGCACAGTCGTTCTTCACGAATTAGGGGTTTAGGGAAGAAGAGCGAACTCTCTGGACTGTGACACTCAGTTTGTAAATAATGAATGCATCTGTAAACGTGAACGTTTGGCAGTAATGAATACCGCTCATTTTGATACTATAATGGCATTCTAAAATGCTCTTGGCCTTTTCCTCTTTTTATTTTATTAATGAAACAATATTGTGATAAATCGTATGGCATTAAACCTTTTAAAGGATTCAATGTTTGGTTTCAGTTACTCCAACAATTTACCGTTGATTATATATAATGTTTTCCATAAACTCACAATGTAAATTCACTGAACTGAATGGTAGTTGCATAGCATTAACTCTTAGAGTATAAAGGAATACTACAACATTTAAAGGGTAGTCGTGTTCCCTATTTCCTTCATGATTAAATGAACATGTATCCAACTGTTTTGTTTCAATGTTACATCACTCCATTAAAACACACTCAAAACTGACTGTAAGGTCATAGCATCATAATGTTCAGTTTTTGATATACAATAATGTGATATCCAGTTTGATGGCTGTTCGCCGAGCTTAGCCGTAGGCATCAGTATTAAACTAGATGCATATGATACTCAACATAGATTAAGATGCTCTGTTGTGTAAATGAATATCGGTATTGTGATCACAGTGGATCCATGAAGTATAGCCCTTGGCATTCACATTAGTTTATGACAGTGTAGTAACACATTACTGTGGATTCGTGTTTTAACAATGATATTCAAGCAGCATTTAAATTCGTTGTCCCATGCGCTATGTGTAGAAAATCATGACCATGCATAAGATGTTTAACTTGAAGCATGCGTGAATAAACACACAGTTTATATTAATCATTAACATGAAGGTTTAAACCCTGGTTCACACAGAACTATTAACTTTGTATGTTTAAGCTATTAATGTGGTATCGATCCGTAGACCACGAATCAATCCTGAGATGCATACAACGTCTCAACTTGACTCATATCGGGGTATTAAATGAATAGTGATGCCACTGTACGTACATGGTAGTATGCATTCGAAACTTACTGCATATTTGTAAATACAATAGCGGTGTGTGCAACACTTAGGAAACCCTATTCGATACATCAATGAAGTCTGGAATACATATGCATATTCAGAACTTAGAGTACAATCTTAAGCCCTATACGGAAAAATAGTTTTGTCATAAAAATTTTTACATGAATGTATAACAACTTCATCTATAATCGATTCATTTCCTCAGTTAGGAAAATACCTTAAGCATAAATAGTCCCTTTCTAGGTTACTCTATAAAAATAGAAAATTAGGGTTTATAAATATTTTTGGCTTGACATGTAAACCCTTGGTTTACATGTCTGCCTAATTTGCACAATATCATATGTATAAAATGAATATACAACTAACCCTAGGTTAGCATTTAAATCATATCCATTCTAGTCATGCCTCTCTCAGGCTTGCAATCTCTGTTTTAAAACAATAGATCTGTTAGCTTAAATACATATGAACCATAGCCATGCATACAGCAAAACATGAACTGTGAATATTCAATCATTTAAACTTAGATCATAAAGTTGCTTCAGATTACAGAGATCTAGGTATTATAGCAGATCTATACTCAGAAATTAATATAATAGTATACATATAAGCAGATCTGAAAATAGTGAATCATTTGACAGTATTTCCAGGAATACACATAAAACTTTTCCAATACTGTCCATAAAATAAACATAGGGGTTCAGCAGATCTACTTATCTGAAGTCTGATGACCAATGGAACGAAGCAAAAACCTCCCAGCTTTTGACCAGCAAGTACTCCTTGCTTTTAGGTCACCCCCGAGCTGAGTTCACAGTCCCCCAGGTCATATTATAGATTTTAGATTACCCTTAACTTTTTTTCCCCAAGTTGTTCAGGATATTTCATTGGCAGTAGGCCACCCAACATCCAAATCAGTATTCCTGAGCTCCAGGATGCTCCAGGGGCTTTTAAGCCTCATCCATTAAGAGAATAAATTTAAAAACAACCTATTCAGAGTAAAATGCAGTGCTCCTTCAAGCTTGGGGTAGTTCTCCTACCTGCACACAATTAAGTGGCCAAGCCAATACTCAGTTGCATGATTCCTCTTAATCTGGACCAGTTTGGTTCTCCCAAATCTGTCCTCATTCACTTGGCTTTAGGACCAGTTTGGTTCTCCCAAATCTGTCCTCCCTCACTAGTATTCATTTGTCTTAGGTTCATGTGTCATCCCAGTTCCCATTTCTCTTGTGTGTTCAACTCATGAGATTGTGAATAATGAATGTGATAATGTGAGTGTTTCAATGAGTTTTCACTTTTTATTCTCTTAGGTATGAAATTCCTCATTTTATGAATTCTTTTAATTCATTAGTATCTCAAATATTTTCTTTAGGGTTTTCCATTTTTCTCCAATAGTAATTTCTTATTATTATTATTATGTGTCATTTTCCCTCGAACCCTTAGGGGACTGTGACTCCCATCTCATTAATGTGCCGGTCCACATGGTCAACAGAAATCAATTTATCAGATTTCTAATGTCAACTAAGTAAACTGAAATAATACTTAACAAAATATAATAGGGGTTCAAAGTCCAAAATTGGGGTATTACACATTTCTATCTTTTAAATGCACTGGTGCATCCGGTACTCAGGCACACCAGAATAGGGTAAATAAAAAGAAATACCGTATGGAAAAATTATTTTTACCAACCTTCAGTGTTGTAGACCACCTAAGCATTGCTGCTATAGTTGACTCCTTGAAATTCCATGCCATTGGTTCTTCCCTATGGTTAGATTTCTCCCATCCATTTTTTCCTACATGGATTTGGAATAATTCCAAATGGTGGGAACATTTTAGTTTTTTTTTATGTATGTGGCAACCATGCCTCCTCAATGCGCCAGTGTCCAGGTAATGTTCTTGTTAGCTTCTAATTTAAAATTTTAGTGGATTGCAATTGGAAATTCAACTAGGTAAGATTTGTTGTGACGAACGAGAGGGAGGAAGATGATGCAACGATGAACACGAGGTTTTCCTAGTAACTTAAGCAAGGGTTGGTTGCAGGCGAACGCAGTGGCCGTTAGGGCCTCCTCTGTTTGCGGGTTGTGAAGTGACATGAGTGAAGCTACCAGAGGTGAGGCCATGGCCTCTCCCTTGACTATTGAAAAAGGAAAAGGGACTGAAGCGGGACCCAAATATGACCTTCTGGATGGAAAGGGAGGAGAAGGAATTAGCGGAAATTCCAACCTAAATCAGGCAGCAGGAGAACCAAGGAGACCAGGACAGTGTCTACCGAAAGCCAAAAAGGTTCCTAAACTCCATATTAACTCGGAAACAGTTAGGATTGACATCCAATATATTAAATACCATGCGCTTATTGGGAAATTTGTAGGAATCTAGCCAGCGGAGAAGGCTCTCGTCTGGTGGATCAACACAACATGGAATCCTCAAGGTCACTATGACCTACATCTTGGATCCAAATGGTTATTTAATGTGATATTCTTTAATGAGGATGACCACACACACATATTTGACAATGGGCCATATTTATTTAACTTTGCGGGCTATACCTTCGCCCTTGGAAGGAGCGCTTCAACCCAGATAAGGAAAATTTGATGATCGCCCTGGTTTGGCTGCATCTTTATTCCTTACCCACCGAATAATGGAAGGAGGAAATACTCACTGACATTGGAAATACGCTTGGAGTGTTTGTCAAGGTCTTTGAGCAAACAAAGAAAATGAGATACACCTTTTATGCTTGCATCTGTCTCTATATGGATATATCCCAAGATCTTTCGGAGGGGATTGATTTAACTTGGGAGGATGAAGATTGGTTTCAGGCAATAGAATATGAACAGATTCCATTTTGGTGTCGGTGATGCCATGAATCTGGACATATTTTTAGAGACTTCCTGCTAAAAAAACAGCGAGGAGGGAATACCAATTCAGAAGGAAAAGATCCAGAAGGGTTCACCAAAGTAGCAAACAAGAAGCAACTGACCAAGAGAGGATCCGGACCAAAAGTTCACAAGAAAGCTTAGACTCACAACATGTATGAATTTCTGCAGGTAGTGGAAGAGATAACCGCCAGGGAGGAGAAACAACAAAAAGAAATGGGGGCTATGACGACCAAACCCGTTTCGGATAGCATAGCCCAAGACTCAGAGAAGGAAGCAGTGAGAGAAGACTGCTCCATGCAAGAGGAATCCAGAGAAGAGATGGAACTGGGATATCTAGACCTGGATGGACTGGAGGTGGCATGCACAAAAGAAGATCTGATCTCCATTCCCCAGAAACAGGTATCCATGTTAGAGAAAGCTATTATAAAGACAAAAAATCTCAAATATATAGGAATAGTCTCGGAATCCCATAAGGAAAATGAAGGATAAAAAGAAAGGCAGGGGGGAAAAAAGGGGACGGCGAAGCAATATCCAAAGAATTCAAATGGTTGGGAAGAAACTGGTTGCTTCTGGCCAATATCTAACTATCGATGTGGCCCTAGATTCCTCCACCCCCAAATTTTTATAAGATGCAGATTACATCCTGGAACATTAGAGGCTGCAAGAGCCTTCTAAAGACCCTTCTTTTGAGATGGAATATTGAACTAGAAAGGCCACGGCTATAGTTTTCTCCAAGAAACCAAATTTTCCGGAGCGGACCTATGATCCCTCGGGAAAACAATCTGGAAACATTGTGAAGTTATAGCTACTGATGCCATCGGAACGACTGGGGGAATCGACCATCTATGGAATCCCAAGGAGGTTAGTCTGACTGATTGGATGGCCTCTAAGTTCATCTTATCGGCCTCCTTTCATGTAATAGGAACTAGAGTCAAAGGTTTCTTGTCCAATGTGTATGGACCGTCAACAACTAATTTGAAGAACTATTTCTTGGACTCTTTGCTCATCCTTAAAAGAGAGACTAGTATACGCCCATGGGTCATAGGAGGAGACTTCAACTTGATCAAGAGTCTGGACAAGAAAAGTGGGGGAATCTGTTTCCTGTACCCCAATAGTGATTACTTCTCAGAGGTGATTGAAACGTTGGAACTAATTTATGTTAGAACCTTTAACGGTATGTTCACTTGGAACAATAAAAGAGCAGGGGATAGAAGCATAGCATCCATGATTGATAGGTTCCTTGTATTTGAATCCATCATGATGGGAGGGGGTGAACTGTCGACAGTGGTGCTTCCCTCTGCTAGTTTTGACCACTGGTCGATCAGCCTTGATTGGAAACGAATAGGGGAGAACCTTCGAAGGATGTTCAGGTTTGAACAATTTTGGCTCCTCCATCTCGATTTTCCGGATCAACTAAGACATTGGTGGCAGAACTGTCCCCCCATTATGGGAACCCTGATGTACCAATTCCAACAAAAGCTAAAGTACTTAAAAGGTAAAATCAAGCAGTGGAATACAAAAACCTCCAGGAACATTTTCCAATGTAAAAAATAGTTAGATCTTAAAATGCGGGAGGTATAGAGTGTCACCATGTCCTAGGGAGGAATTCCTTCAACACATCCTGAAGTTGGTCACAGAGTACCATAATAAGCTACTCATGAAAACAAGAAGTATGGAAGAACTCGATGAAGCAATCAAGCAGATGGCGGCTGACAAAGCTCCTGGTCTGGATGGATTTACCACCAATTACTTCCATACCTACTGGGACTGGTTGAAATAGGAAGTCCTAGCAATTGTGGAAGATTCCCGTCGGTCAAGAAGCATCCTAAAAGCTCTCAATGCCACTTTCCTGACACTCATCTCAAAGGAAACGATCATGGAACACCCAGGCAAGTTTAGACCCATAGCCCTTTGCAACTTCATTTATAAAATCATAACAAAGGTCATTGCAAATCGGTTACATTCGCTCCTCCCTTTGATTATCTCTCCAGAGAAGGAAGGCTTCGTGGAAGGGCGTCAAATCCTTGATGGTATAATTCTGGTCCATGAGTCCATTCATTCCTTGAAGAAGGACAAAATACCAGGTATGCTTCTTAAAATGGACTTGTCCAAAGCCTATGACAAGCTAAATTGGACCTTCTTAGCAGAGATGTTAAGGGATTTTGGATTCACTAAGATTTGGATTGATTGGGTAATGAGCCTGGTCTCCTCCCCCTTCTTCTCAATTCTGGTTAATGGTAGACCCTCTCAACCCTTTTCAGCTTCTCGAGGAATTTGTCAGGGGGACCCCTTATCCCCGCTTCTCTTCATCATTATAGAAGAAGGGATGGGAAGAATTTTATGAGAAGCTCAACAAAGCAATGGCATTCGACATCTAAATCCATGCAACGGGTTAGCCCCCCAAACCCACCAGCAATTTGTTGACGATACCATGTTGATGGGTCCCTCTTCAGTTTAGGAAGCCAAAGGCATCGAAAGAATCCTAGATACCTTTCTCAGTGCCAGTGGTTTGGAAATCAATAAGGAAAAATCCCAGGTCTATTTTTTTAACACGCCGAGAATTACCCGTAGAAACATTCTGCGTATCTTGGAATTCTCAGAAGGACATCTCCCGTCTAAATATCTGGGTGCACCCCTGACGGAATCCACAATTCAACAAGTCTCGTGGAAGGACCTCCTAGACAAACTCAAGAGAAAACTTGAATTGTGGACGTACAGATCCTTGACTTTTCCTAGCCGCATCATTCTAGTTAAGTCAGTGGTTCAAGCCATGCCTGTCTATCTCTTCTCGATGCTAGATACCCCAAAAGCGGTCCTCAAACAAATCCACAATATTCGGAGGAACTTCTTGTGGGGGGGAACCTAGGAACAAAGGAAATGGGCCCTGGTGAAATGGGATACTCTGTGCACACCCAAAGAGGCGGGGCCTTGGATTACGTGATCCGTTGTGTTTTAATGGGGTGATGGGAACCAAAATCTGGTGGAGATGGACCACGCACATAGAGGAACTGTGGGCATTACTTTGAAACAGGAAATATGCTCTCAATTGGCCTAAGCAGGACCTTATCAGATATGGGGAGGGCCTACCTGGTTCACATATATGGAAAGCAGCTCAAATGAACCGGGGATTAGTTCAACGACATAGCTTTTGGGAGATAAGAGACGGAGCTTCCTTTCTCAGGGATGCGTGGCAACAATCTCCCAGATTAGATGAAATACAAGACATTCAGGAGCTAATGCAGTACATTCAGAGCAGCCACTTGGAAAAGGTTCGGGACTTTTGGGAACCTGCGTTGGAGGGGCATCATGTTAGGATTTGGAAACCGAAACAATGGTGGAAATCCTTGGCCCTAGATGAGAACCTGGACAACTTCTACGAGGAGATAATTAAACATCAAATCCCACTAGTGGAGGGACTGGATAAATTCCAGTGGGGTTACACTAACACTGGGAAATTCAACATTGCATAAGCGGTTAGTCTTCTCGAAGGGCATGATAGAATGCCACAGGAGGAGAAATGGAAAAAGGTCTGGCAAAAGAATCTCTGGCCTAAAATTGCCACCTTTGGATAGTTTCTTCTTCACTGTCGCATCCTAACCTGGGAAAATCTATGGAAAAGGGGCCTTTCAGGACCTTCTCATTGCTGTATGTGCCTTCAAGACAATGAATCCATCAATCACCTTTTGGATGAATGCGGCCCACTGGCCTCTTCACTCTAGGTTAGGGGGGAAGAAAGATTCAGAAAGACAACAAGGGTTCGAGGTCGTCCTGACCTCTCTCTGGCCACATGGCAGTCTCAGCCATTCAAAAATGAACTCCTAAACCATATTTGGGAATTGTTCCCTGGTTTCGTGGTTTGGGAGGTCTGGAAAGAATGAAATCAAAGAAATTTTGATGGAAAGGAGTGTAGTACTGAGGCAGTCTGGTTGAATATAGAAGTACACCTTAAGGAAACTTTGCAACTTAACCATTGTCCCCCAGATGCGGGGAATGCAGATCCTGTAGAAAGATTAATTCTAAACGATTAGGGAATTTATAGCTTACCTGAAGGTATTGATGAAGCATGCGAAAGGAAAGCTTAGCCCCATAGTCCCGACTTCTGGAAACCTCCTCCGTTTGGAACTTTCAAGCTTAATTTTGATGGTGCAGCAAAAGGGAACCCGGGTCTGGAAGGTTTCGTGGGTGCTGTCAGAAACGACTCAGGGAAGGTGCTCGACGTCTTCTGGGGTGACCTAGGAGAATCCACGAATAATGTAGCTGATTTAGAAGGACTTGTGAATGGAATGAGATGGGCGATTCTTCAGAATTGGTTACTTTGATAGTGGAGGGAAACTCCAGTACCCTGATCGTGATGGCTGGTCGCATCTAGAGGGGATCTGCCATGGCAAAAATTTCGCATAACTGGAGATGGGAATGCAGACTATCTCAGCTTAAACAACTTCTGCTTACCATCCTGGCCATCCAATCTTGCATGTTCGACGTAAAGGCAATCGGTTGGCGGATGATTTGGAAAACAAAGGAGTCGAAGCACGTGTAGCCTTCAAAGAAGGCACGCTAGAAGGTGCATGCGATCACGTGGCGAGAAGATGATGCCTTGAGATTGAAACCGTCGATCTTAACCTCCTAGATGGTTCCACTCATCATATAGGTGAAGAGGCACATGGAAGCGAGGACGCAAGGACACACGCAAGCCCAAGATCGCCTCATACTAATGATCATCCGTTAAGTGATTCCACGTACCTAGTCGGAATTATTCCTCCAAGTAAAGAATAGGATGGTAGGCCTGCTGAATTTATTCACACAAGTAACCCTTTCCATCTGCTTAATTGCCATTAAGTTCATTCTTCAGTGTAAGGAATGGTGCAACGAACGAAAAAAGACGAGAAGAAGGATCAAGCACAGTAGTGATGCAAGAAATGATCTCAGTAGGTGGGATCGTACCAGGTTCAGACTGATTCGAAGGCTCACAACATCCCAAGCATGTGAGGCCTCGAGAAGGGATGGAATGGTAACGATTTTCATTAATGGAAACTCAAAGCCCTATACGATGACCATATCTAATTTCAGACCTTGGGATTTTAAAGCCAAAAAGGAGGACCGTTGCAGACATGTTTGCACTAATAAATTAACCTGCCTTACCCTGAGAGACGATATGTTGTTTTTTATCCATTTCAGGAATAAGTGGTTACAGATAGTTGGGGGCATACCTTTCTCCTCGGGAACCATCTTCTTGTGCATTATGGCCCCTCGCATGCGTCTATGCAGTCATCGCGACTCTAGGTTGAACTCCGGTGCAAGAAGAAGGCAAAGGGAGGAAGGCTCATCCAACCAGGCGAACATCCCGGAGGATGACCACCCTATTGAGTTTGACTGGGCGTACCATTATTTGGAGGAAAATCCCGAGGCTACGGAGGATCAAATTTCTCACTTGGAAATTTCGCTGCAGCAGGAGGTCGAAGAGAAGTAGGGGCGATAGATCGCAGCCAAACCATTCTGGATGGGTATAATTCTTCTTGCTTGAGAAATTCAGGCATGAGCAAATTGTCAAAAACATCAAGGATATCATCGAGGAACTGAAAGTAAATCAACACAATGGAATGGCGGGTACACGCACTCTGGAGGCCTTAGTGGAGGAGCTCAGCATCCAAGACCCGCAGGAAGCCAGGAGTCGGGATCAGAGGAGGGCCTTTTAATCCCGGCTCGTTGTCTCGTTGATCTCCACGCAGAGTTGGATGGCTTCTTTACTCTCTTCACTGTGTTTGTGGAAGTGCTTGTTGTCAGTGTTAGTTTCTAGTAATCTTCTAGTTCGATATGTTGTTCTCTGTTAAGCCGGTATCTAGATCTCATTGTTTTGTAGTTGGGTTGTACTTTTTGCTCCTTGAAGTCTTTTTCTAGTAAGATAGGTTTTGAGTTCCTGGTAGTTCTCTATGAAGTTGTCATGCTATCTTGTGATGTTGTTAAGCTGAACTTAGGGAGCCCTGTTTTCCCAACTCGGGAAGGGACTATGTGAGATTTTTGCCTCACTCTAAATGTAACTCTGTACCATTTTTGTACTATATTAATAGAATTTTCCGGCTCTGCTTACTTACAAAAAAAATTGGAAATTCAACTGGAATTTTCCCATTTAAAAATAAAAATAAAAAGCTACGTGGTGCATTTGAACTGTTCAGCTCGAACCGTACACTTCCGTACTCCCTAAAATTTTGCAGGGTGCACCGCGAACGGGGTAGTCGAGACTTATTACCATATAGTGCACCATATTACTTGTGCATTCCATATTAACTAATGCACTGCTATGACTAAATAAAATATTTTCACAAAATCCCATATAGGTGCGTTGCACTACTCATAGGGAATTCTAAGCGGCGTGGTAATATTAATTAACACACTGGTGCTGATAGTCACCTAGAGCACCATCTAACCGGTGTTGTATATATTTTTAGTCGCACTGTAAGGAGTAGGAATGATTTTTATTTTTATTTTTCACCACATAGTCTAGTGTGGGTTAATAATCAGTCTGCACCATATATGGTGCATAATTGTTTGTAAACTCATTATTCAAAATGTGTAATTAGTGCACAGTCACACAGGTGTGCTTATTGTTAACATATGCACTGCCCTTCCTTTTCAAAAGAATATTTTTTTCACCACATATTCTATAATATTTTCACACCATCATGTCGATAATAGTGCATTGTATGAAAATGTGTGCATTGAGAATGGTGCATACATGTATTTGTAAAGCACTAGTGCTCCATACTATGGGATGCATCGATTTAATATACTACATATGAACCCTGGATCGTTGGTGTGTTGCAGTATCACATACACATCGTATTCATTTCTAATAAATCATATACCGCACCAATTTTGTGTAGTTAACAAAGAACACCACTTTTTTCTATTGTTAAAATAATTTTTCCACTAGACGATGCGTTATGATCACCATTGACAATGCTTATATGCTATATAACGCACCATGGGTTAAAGTTATTACAATGCAACGATGTTTTTGTAATGTGATTATATTTTTTTTGCGTTGTCAATGCATTGTAATTATTGAAGTGCATCGTTGTTGGTGCACTATAGTTACAAAATAACCGCTTATGGTGCTTTCCTGCTATGTTTGCACACCACTTATGAAATTCATGTATTTTGAGAAAAAAATTGTTTTTTATCTTAATATATAAGAGTTATTTAATAAATTTTTTGTATGTTTTATATATACATGTGTGTGTGTATGAGACTGATGGAATTTGTATATGAGTCCAAATCGTCAATGATAAGAGAAATAGAAAAAACAGCAGGCACGATTAGACCTATACAATGTTGTACGAGAGTGGGAGGCTCGAAAGAGGGAGTGGGATTTGTACCTTCACCCGATTAAAACATAGACTCGAGTCCTGTTGAGTTATTTTTTCCTCATCAAGTTCCATGAGGAGGATAAATACCTAAAGGGGAATTTGACATTACTGATGTAGTTGATCTGTCATTGGGATCCGTGTAGATGGGAATTTTGGTTCAGTTCTGATCTGTGGTTCTATCCCACAAAGGAGGATAAATATTTCATCACTTGGCCATCCAAGAGAGGGGATTATTTTCCCTAGTTCTATATTGTCCCACATGTTGTTGCAGTAGAGAGTTAGATCAGTTCCTCTTAGATATATATTAGTTAGTGTGTCATGGACATTGCTGATTTTTAGTTTTCTAGTGGACAAATGTGGATAGATTCTTTCAGTGCAGATGAGGTAACATGCCTCTTACTTTTGGTGATAGCATTGACCCACTTCACCATTGATGGGAATCACATTAGTTTCCCTCTATTATTTTATATAGATTTTTTAGTTCAAAGACCTAGATGCATTAGGTGGTTTGCCATTTTTTTGCAGTAGTTTTGTTTTGATTTGGATTGATCCTATGCATAATTTGAGGGGATGGTAAACTTCCCTTTTTCTTCAGATTTATTTTGTTTATCTTTAAAAAGGTTTCTGATCACTAAGTTGTCATCTGACCGCCGCTATCCTAGGATGATGACTAAGGTGTGTATGCACATGTGTGGACAACTGTTTCCCAAGAGGGGCTAGCCAGAGTTCCTAGGTAGGATCACCTCGAATACACTAGAGTTACTTACCAGTGAGGATGATCACACATTAGATCTTGTGTCATATACATATGTGGGTCTAGACTAGCGAGGATGTCCTAACATCCTTTTCACCCAAGATGAGCCACCAGGTTCAAGAGGTAATATTAGCATTATGTTTTAATTAATATGGTTGCATTTTATTGTCTTACTTAATGCAAATGTAATTTATTCTAACATTTTATTTAAAATATTTTATTAAATTATTTAATGAAATTGTATAATTATTGTTGTGTACTATATAGTTTTCATACATTGGCACTTATATTGGGTGGTGGGATCCCTAGGTATCGAACCAGGATATGGCTAATATTGAGACAGTGCCTCAGTTGCAAAGACCTGGCCTGCGACACATTCCAGATTTTATATTCTCCCAAGAGTTGGCAGATCGATAATATACATTGTTGGCTCGATAGGTTTTCCACCCTGTATAGTTTCGAAATATCATGTAAGACCCTGAGTTTGTAGAGATATGGAGGATACTTCCACATGATATGATGAATTTGATGCATCATATTGTTATTGGAACCAACCTTCTAGCTGAGAGGAGGAGGGATGGAAATGATAGTCGGTCTTCATCTGTAACTTCATTTGATGAGGGTGGTTATCCTCCACATCCTCCTTCTCCTCACCAATCCAACCAACCACCATATCCTCCACCTTCTCCTCCACTCCTCCTTCTCCTCACAGAGATGAATGACCATCATATCCTGCACCTCCTCCTCCTCACCATGACGCCTAACCACCATCTCCTCCTCCACAAGTTATTCAATCACCCTCTCCTCCTCACCCAACCGACCAGACACCATCTTTGTCTCATCCATAGGTCAACCAAACACCCTCTCCTCCTCAATGAACCAACCATCCACCATATACTACTCCATCCCTCTCAGTTCTAGATAGGATGGTCGCATTGGGTCGCATATGGTTGGAACATACAAGTGGTTTCATATGGTTGGTTGATTATCATTTGAAGAGTTGTAGTGCGGTTGATTTTCTACTTACATAGTTAGGGCACCAAAATCCGGTTGACAATAGAATGTTGTGAATTTATTGAAACGACCTTTTCTTTTGTAGTACAAGTCTCGAAGAGTGGTTTCCTAGGTCTAGACACAATAATATTAATCTAGTCTATATGAGGTTTCTTTCGAGTGGTTTATTTGGTTTGATAAATTAAAGTTAGTTCTGCATATATTTTGCATGGCACCTTGTCAGTTTACTGACCCTAGTTGATAATTTATGTGAAGTAAAGTAAGCAATTATTTTACCCAACATGTTGGCTTTGTTGTCGGGGAGGTGTCAAAGAACTAGTTCTTAGTTGATGTTTGTTTTCTTGTGAAGATTTCATTGTTTGTAGAAATTTTAACAGACTCTCTTTTCAAAAAAGGTAATTGGTGACCTAAAACACAATAGGATGGTTTGGTAATATGAGAGGTAATAACCTACGTGATAGCTTTCTTTGGTGAGTATACAATCTTGTTGGATTTAGATGATGACTGCTACTATATGATTCGAGATATAGACAATAAGGAGATATTTCTCAGAAATAAGATTCCTACAACCATTTATTTTGGTAGCACTATCAAAACCCCATTATCTGCTAACATGTTGGAAGGAAAGAATATTAAAGGGTATACATGGAAAACTCCAATAAGCAGAATTGAAAATCCCTCTACAACACATAATCCCACCACAACTACTAAGGTGGAAATTTTGAATTATTTCGCATATCCTATAAGTGAGGAAATCATTGTCGGTAATACATAGAGGTATATCGAGGAGGTAATTGTTGAGCCATATTCCCCCCATATAGAAACATGGCATAGTTTAATTGGGGAATAATATATGGCAGAAGGTGAAGGATATAGACACAAACATAGCAAGGAGGTACATACCAATGAGGAAGAGGCACTAGCATTTTTTAACCCAAAATCCGACAACATAGATGTCCGATTTTCAACATCTTGTTGTCGACTATCCGACAAATCCCATCTTTTTTTAATGTCGGTTGGAATTTGGATACAATCCGACATCTTAAATGTCCGTCAGATATTCGACGCCTCTTCTGTCAGATAGTAAGTCGGATATTTGACGACAAGTCCATGTTAACATGGCCGATATCCGACGTTATGTGCCGTCGGAGGTATGGAAGGAACGTCGGACGTCAGGGTGGGTAGAGTCAGATATCCGACGTAATGTTCGTGTTAAGATGGCTAAATTCTGACGTTTGTAGCCCTCGGTGGTATGGCATGAATGTCGGATATCTTCATATGTAGAGTCGGATATCCGACAGATATAGGTAATTTAAAAAAACAAATACACTATTAATTTGTCATCGTGATCATGCCATCCATCAAATTGAAGACAATTCCCGAACCATTTTTTTTATATAAATTTTATTAATAACCATTTTGGTACTTTGGTCCAAATGTTTTTTCTAACTCATTGTTTCTCAATATTGTGTGCCTAGTGCCACCTCTCTATATCAATGCATAAATCAACCTTTGCTTGGTTTATGGTTATAGATGCATTCTATTATTTGTAGTTGCATGCCATTGAGTGTTGTTTAGAAATGAAGTCTTGTAGAGGAGGACTAGTATGTGGCAAATATATATTGATTCTTGATGGTTATCTCATTCACTACTCAGTAGTCAGTACACATTCATAAACATTCATCCTACTTAAGCACTATGATGATAGGAAACCCATAAGGTGAAACACTGGGTTATATATATGACTCCTTTCTCCAAGATCTACTATAATTGCTTCTTCACATGATTGACTTCCAATAAAAATTGTTGATACAATCCAATATAGGGAAATGGAAATTCTAAAAACTGTATGGTGGAAACTACAAAAGATTTGTAAGATGCTACTAATTGCACATGACATATCTCATTTAAATATATCTAGAGGATTTGAGACATATCTCATTCAAATATTCTCAAGGAGATTCCAAGGAATTTAAAGAGAAGGTTAAAGATACTGGTTCCAGTGCATCATTTACTCAGCCTTTGAAGTTATGGAAACTTGAAATTGGTTATGATCAGGAGCAACCAAACATCACAACAAGCTACAAGAAATTGTCAAAATTTAGATGACACGGGAGTGGGTTGTAGAAAGGCAGCATCGTTGCCATCCATTGAGCTCCTCTCTGTTTCGAGAATAATTTAATATTCTCTACTGAACAGGGCCAACCACGTGAAGGTGGAAGCTCTTATGCCCCCCCCCCTCACATCACTCTCAATTCTCCATACCCAAACATCTACCATTCATTCAATAAAGGCTAAAATCCATTAAACCAATGTTTCATTCTGTCAACACATTCATTCAATAAAAGATAACATTCAATAAACCATCCATTCATTCAGTGAACACATTCATTCAATAAAAACTAACATTCAATAAAGATAACCATTTACTACACTGAAACATAAAACAATTTCTTACCTTGATTTCAAGAGGCGGTTGTGAAGACGAATAGTCATAAAGCATCGTTTCATATATCTCTGATTTTCTTAAAACTCGAGAATGAAGATAAAGAGTATTTCCATGGTAATTTGTTCCATCCAAACTCATCAAGTGTACTTTTAGGTCAACAGTATTCTTGTCGCCGAACTGTAGCAGTTATTTGGCCATTTTCACCCCGTGACATCTTAGAAGCAAATGTAACAAAGCCCTGAAATATCTTAGAAGAAAATGTAACAAATCCTTGAAAGAAGTTCGCATAACATAGTGATTTGTGTTTGTAGGAATCCTTCAATTTACAGGGTGAAAATGGCCAAACAACTGCTACAGTTCGGAGACAAGAATAATGTTGACCTAAAAGTACACTTGATAGGTTTGGATGGAAACAATTTTCAATGTTGATGCCACTGCTGACCTAAAAGTACACTTGTTGTCTCTTAATACTCTTTGCATCTTGACACATCTAATATTTTATGGTTGTCTCTGCATCCTGACAAAGGAATTTAAAGAAAACATATAATTTGCATCGAAAAAATAATAGGGTACGAACTAACTGAGGAAATTCGAACCTGCAACGTATGTTTAGTCCCAATGCAATCACCTTCGAGCTTGAAGTGCAACTGACAATGGAAGACACAAGTGTAGTTTATTACCACCGTGTGAATTTAATTTGACCTTATCAATCAATTCCCATCGCCATTTCCTCTCATACGACGTCCCACAACCATTTCTCTCGACACCCACTCTTGATTCCTTATGCATGCATTTCACTATGCAACCGTCTCAGATTCTCACTGCGTTTTCCCTCAATTATTTTCTCAATTCAGTATGACCCACACCCGCCGTCCGAGGAGTGTTTCCAGCGGTCTTGAGTTTCATCCTGGAAACGGTGACGATTCATGGTATTATGTTTCCCTTCGGCTGCAATATGGAAAACTCATATTTCGACTACGAAATATGAGTTTTCCATATTGCAGCCGAAGGGAAACATAATACCATGAATCGTCACCGTTTCCAGGATGAAACTCAAGACCGCTGGAAACACTCCTCGGACGGCGGGTGTGGGTCATACTGAATTGAGAAAATAATTGAGGGAAAACGCAGTGAGAATCTGAGACGGTTGCATAGTGAAATGCATGCATAAGGAATCAAAAGTGGGTGGTGAAAGAAATGGCGGTGGGACGTCAACTTTACGTATCCATTTATATGTTTTCTGCAAAACATATGAAAAATGTGGATTAAGTGAGAGACACCTAAAATCATAATTACTATGCAAAACATATGAAAAATGTGGAGTAAGTGAGACACCTAAAATCATAATTACTATTGAAAACATATGAAAAAAGTGGAGTAACATCACACTTGTCCTTGGTATCATATTGAGGTTCATCTACTCATGAATCCAACTTAGGGAGCAATACCAGTTCCTCCCTCCTAGGTAGCTCTTTCTCGACATCAAGAATGATAACATTCATATTGTTAGTGGACACTTCAATAACCATTAATGACGCAAGAGCATGTTAAGAATTCCAACAATGTATTTGAGGCCTCTCAAAGCCAAGTAAACTGTACCCACTTCTTGATCACTGAGTATTAAATTATTAATACAATACTTTTCATTTGTGATCTCCGTGGGTGTGTATCTAGCAAGAAACCTTTTGAGAGCATACATGCAATCAAATTGTCCTACAAATTTGTCTTTAAACTCATCGCGAGGAACATGAGAGGTGAACAAGATGACATAATAATTAAGAAAAGTTTGAGGACAAGGTCATGGATGGACAAGGTCATGATTTAAGTCGACTTTGGTGCTAGAGGTGCCTCCTTCAACATAGTTTTTTTAATCTAGGAGTCCCAAATCTACAAGATGCTCATGTATGAGTTGTAGTATTTCCCTGTAAATACATAAGGCATCTCACCAATATATAATGAGTGGTAGATAAGTAAAACAACCTAAGCTACAAAGGCTGCTAAAATTATACCATAATGTTCTGTTGAAAAAATAATAAAGTACTTTGAATGATAAGTTAGGGCACACAGAAATATGAACAAGCTATAATTGAAATTTGAGGAATGACAATAGATAATAACAGTTAATAGAGTGTTGCAACCCAGTGCATACAAGATGATAGTCCGCAAACAAAATGACAAAATAGTTTGCTAAGTTGTAATTTAAATTTGAGGAATGACATTATCTACTAACAGTTATAGTGCTGCAACCCAGTGCATACAAGTTGGTTTCCACAATCAAAATAACAAAAGAGTTTTCTAAGGGTGAACAATGTTTCATTCCCCAATGTGATTCGATGGAGGGATTGAACATTCGTGCGTAGAGGAACAAAAACCAGCAACAACATAGTGCTGCAGTTCATTAGATGAATTTGCAGATGTCTTTCAGGATCTACCGCATGAATTTCCAATTTGACAAGGCCAATCATGCTCAATCTTCATTTGTGGCAAAGTTGTATGTTTGGCTTTCAATGATATTCTCTATTATCCAGTTTCAAGTGCATTTGCATTGTGGTATTGTTGGTACTTGATGTATACTTTTGGGGCATTGTTTAATAATTGTTATCAATATGGTGTGCATCAAAGCAATGTTTTGGTTGCCCTTTGATAATTACCGCAACAATTATATTTGACTAAAAGATGTCAATTTTTCCTCTATATATTTTCTTGCACCATTTTCAGTATGAATGTGAAAGGAGTGGTATTATGAACCCCAGTGCACATATACCTTCTCTGTGGAACATATGAGTATGCGACAACAAATTGAGTAGTTGATGGATGCCAAATAAGCCTTCTAGCAATTTTGATAGCCCAATAGAGATTTCTTCTAACCCAATTTCCCCTCAGCATTTCAATTCAAGCTACACATATGTCGTTATTATTATGACCATTTTCCTTCACCATGCCCATTAGGAACATAAAATTTGCCAGAATCACTGACAAAGATGGAAGCCACATCAACTCAGAAAATGTTGGGAAGCTTGTGCATATAATGCAGTTGGTCAGAAACTTAGAAGTTATGATGGTAAGAAAGGAATTGTGGCTTCGTGGCGTACATCCCTTGTAGGTGTGATTGCAACCACCAATCAAGATGGTTTTCACAACCTATTTGTGTAGCTCGGGTGCTTTCCTATTTTGGATCACACCATAGGAAATCAAGCTTAGGATCACACCATAGGAAATCAAGAAATGGAGTTTTGGGATCTAGAAAATTGGGATGCCAGAAAGAGGCCAATGGAGGGAAGATAATATGGAGTAAAAGTGAAACATGTGAAAAAGCATCACAATCGGGTCACACATATGACAATCATCATTTGAGGTCTTTACAACTATTTTCGAGTAAAAGTTTGATAATGATCAGTCCGTGGGGTAGTTTTGATGCATGAAAAGTAGTCAACGATGTTGAGATTAATAAGGGAATTTCCCTGGGGATTGTTTAGAGAAAATAGCATGATGATGACTATCAACAGTGCTGGTATAACATTCTATCATCATCAATCTAACCTTAGAGGAGATTAAGGTCATTTGTAGCCTTGGAAAGGGACTCCTTGCATCTTGCACTCATTATAATAGAAGTACCCAACAATAAATGATGTTTTAGGGTTCCATTCCAATAAGGAGATTGGTCTTCTATTTGAAGTACTTCTTGCTTATTGTAGATGTTTATATCATTCGTCCACCCTATTTACAATGGCATTTGTCTCATGATCACCAGTTCCCTCTAGGATAGTTAAGAGTGAGATATCACTAGCTTTGTATTGAGTCAGACCATCGTATTTCTCATAATGATAGGATCCACTGACATTGTCTCTTTACGAGATTGGGACTGAAAAGCACTACATATTCATGTTCCCCTTATATTATGTGATCCAAGGTATATTTTATTATCTCTATAGAGACTTGGTAGGGCCATTATCCTCATTTTTATGTTACCCCAACCATATATGCATAGCTTGTCCCTTAGAGAGGTAGTTACCTTTCAGCAGCAGGACCTTCCAGGCCACTATAGATCCACTAGATTGATTCCATCTTTATTTCAACCCATCTATCATTTGCCTAAGAGGAAACTTGAAACTACGAATTATATTTAATGTTTTAATGGGTTCACCTCAGAGGAAACTTGAATTAACGTATTGTATCTGGGTCCTGATTCAACAGGATCGACATAGAAGCAAATCCTGAATTTGGAAATGGATAGGATCTTCCTGGGAAACATATCCCACAGACTTGAAGCATAAAGTACATATGGAAACAAAATTTCCTTTGATTGTTGAAACCTTGAAAACATTGATGCCCTAATCCTCATTCCAAATCCCATAAAAATCGAAGTTGCACAGACACACATATAGATACAATATCGATGAAAAATATGGTAACTACAACGGATACAACTATTATAATAGGATATGATATAGTTGTTGGTACAGGATATGATACAGTATGTCGGGGGTAGTATAGTAGTATACAGAATATGAACATGAATAGTTGAACTTATCCATGGGTATTATAGTAGTATACAAAACATGAACTTGATGGAGTTTATTAATATTCAATACCCACAAAAAGAAATCATGGAAATGGAGTCTTCGTTGAGAAATAAATCAATGTGTTTCTTGAAAATGGTGTCCAAATCAGGGAAACTCTTTCTATAGAAGCTCCATGATAGAACCTTTAGTAGGGGTGGCTCATCGTCATGATATATTGTAGGATCCACAGTCGATATGAGCACATTGATATATAAAAACCATAAAACTTAAATCCACAAAACTCAGAATTTTAAGCCTTCCAAGAGTGATTGGCATGATACTTGTAAAATGGTTTCCAAAGAAATCTATCTCAGTTAAACTAGAGCAATCATCCAATCCCCAACCGAATTCAACGAATGTGCCAAACGTGTTTCTCAATTTCTTGCTAGAGGAAATATAATAAAACCCTATCCCAAACCGAATTCAGCCAATGTGCCAAACGCGTGTGGAAAATGGGCAATTGATGAACTTACCGGATTTCTTGACATTGTGAGGCACATTGATTGAGTTGAGTATCCTCTGCTAGCACTGCATCCTCTTCTTGGTGCTGCATGAAATGAGGGATAGCATGATATCCTCTTATCTCCCCTGTCTCCTCTGCTAAGATATTTGAAAATGGAACCCACGATTCGGGTTAACTGTGCAAATGGAACCCGTGGTCGTCTCCTGGGTTATTTGTGCGAATGGAACCCGCGGTCTCTTAGGTTATTTGTGCAAATGGAACCCTCGAACTCCTTTGCGGCCTCCTCAACCTCTTGTATGACCTCCTCAACCTCCTTTGCGACTGCCTCGGTGACCTCTATGACCTCCTTAGTGACATCCTCTACGCTGCAGTCTCCTAGGTTATTTGTGCAAATGGAACCCTCGAACTCCTTTGTGGCCTCTGCAACCTCCTATATGACCTCCTCAACCTCCTCCACGACTTCCTCAACCTCCTCCGCGACTGCCTCGGTGAACTCTACGACCTCCTCAGTGATGACCTTTGCGACCTATAGTATTGGACGTTCTTGCAGGGTGAGGTAAGTGAAATGTGTTCATGCGGGCTGGGAGGGACGTAAGTTCTATATTTTGAGTGAGGTTAGTTTTTTTTATTATTGTTTTATGTTTCTTTTGTATTTATATATATATATATTTTTATAGTTAGTATTTATGTATTATTATTTATTTATTAATATAATATGTATGCAAATGTGTGTGTATAAAACCTAAAATTCTAACATATAAAAATAGATGAAAAAGTAGGCCACAAAATATCGATGGATTGAAAGAGATGTATGTTCCGTAGAATTGTTGTTGATTTTGATGCACAGTGGATTGAAAGAGATAACATGATCGTTGGGAGTCGGGAGGTGCTACTAGTGTGATATTGGACCGTACTATATGAAAGGAACTATATGACTATTCGGAGGTGCAGTAATATTTGTTCATAATTACCATGAGATATTATTCATCACAACAAACTCATCAACGTCATGTGCGCATCCAAACGGTCATAAGTAAGTACAACAATTTCATCATGTGTGTGCCTCCAAACGGTCACAATCAAACAAACTCATCAACGGGTGCGCATACAAATGGTCATAAGTGTGTACAACAATTTCATCATCTCTGTGCATCCAAATGGTCACAATCACAATGTCTCTTTCGATCAGTTTCGACTCCCGAGTCCCTACACAGATTGTCACTATTTTGGACAGTGATTTTCCTTCCTTCATTTTAATACTATGCAATTTACAAGTAGTTGCTAAGTGCTAAGTTTCCACAGTTATAAACAACCATGAAACATATTTTCAACATAAATGGACTATATTTCTCTTGTTCAATTGTGTTTACGTAGAGTCCAGTAAACAAACACAACACGCTTTCACACGTCGGGCAAATATCGTTGTCCTTGAGCATAAAATCTACGTTAATATGTTTAACTTTACGTTAATAGTTTAGCTTTCAACAAGGAAGAGTTGTGTTGGTTATGCATATAATAGCACTAACAATAGCCGAAGTGAGAGAAAAAGTTAGAAACAAACTGGTTTCAAGCTCAGTTGGTATCATGATATATTTGTTTGTAGTTGTTCAGATTCAACTACCATATTGTCTTAACCTAGCCTGTATTCTGGGTCTCAAATTTGGACAACCAACATTATGGTCTTTGGTAAATGCGCATTGAAATATTTCGTTATGTTCCTACAAAGTGAATTCCATCCAAATGATTTTTGTGATGGCAGGGTTTTAGTACGTTCTTGGAAAGTGCATTAGATAAAACAAGATTTGCAAAATATTTTTTATATATATTTTGATATTTTCAATACCCGTTGGATATTCGACATCCTCGGGCATAATATGATGTCGGATATCTGACATCCTCGGGCACAATATGATGCTGGATATCCGTTGTCCTCGGGCATAATATCCGTTGGATATTCGACGAGCAATTCTATTAATTTAAAAAAAATTATGAAATTTCATAATTTTGAAGGTGAAATCCGATGACACAGTCCTTTTCGTCGGATGTCGTCGGATTTTGGTTTCAAATATTGTAGTGAGGTAACCTTCATTTTTCCCATTGCTGACGCTCTTGTGAATGTGTAGATGAAGAAAATTCCTCTTGCTGCACTCCCTCATTTCTATGGCCGGGTAAGTGACAATATTGATTCCTTTTTGTTTGAGTTTGATATTTTGTGTAGAAGTTATGATTACTCTAGTAATGCACATAAATTCAAATTGTTTCCCACCACTCTCAAGGATTCAATGTTACATTGTTTCATGGGATTGGGGGGTGACACAATAAGAATTTGGGATGAGATAAGAAGGGCATTCCTTCAAAAGTACCAGAAATATTGCAAGGAAAGGGAGCTGAGAGAGGGATGTTTTTGGATGACACAAGCTGAAGATGAGATTTTGGAGGATTACCTTGAATGATTTTGATATAACCTTCAACACTCTAAACAACGTAAATTAGATGCAGAAATCATAAAAAATATTTTACTAAGGGGAATTTCAGATGAATCCATGAATGTGCTCAACTTAATGGGGGATGGATATGTTTCTTGGCTACCTCTTAAGAAAATTTGTGAGTTATGCATGAAGTATTCAGGGGAGCAAGCCCCAAAAGATAAAGGACCTTGAGATCCCTTTCCTAGAAATATCAAGAGCACATAAGGTGGGGTCACTAGAACATAATTGGGTAACCTTTTAGAAAGTTTTAATATTGATATTCTTTGCACCCTCAGCACACAATTAGATGCATTTCAGGATAGAAAAAGGCAAGATGAGGAGAATGTAGCCTTAGTTATATTTTGTTCTAGGTGTTGTAAAAAACATCCATTAAAAGAATGTCCTCTGAATAAACTATCATATTTGTGTAGATGATCGCTCCATGGATCAATGCCATTCGCTACCTAGATTGAAAGTATTATATCAAGGATAGGAGGAGGATACATAAAAATTATGCACTCTAGCATCTAAAAAGACATGGCATCCTTGTCCATCAGGTATTCCTAGTGATCCTCTTATTTCAAATTTTTCACATTTTCCAGGAGAACATTATAATTGGAATCAAACACTCCCTTAGCACACATGGCCCCAACACCTAAGTCAAACCCATCCTTAGAAACAAGGATGGAGAGGATTTGGATTTGGGGTTGTGCCTCCATATCCTTATCCCATGCAAAAACAACCTCCTATGCAGCCTCATCCACCCCAATAGTATCAGCCTCAGTCTTGTGTGAAAATTCCTATGCAGCACCAACCACTAGCTATGTAACCTCAACATATTCAATTTCCTACCCCACATCCCTCTAGGAAAAACCAACTTCCTGTCCAACCCATATCTAACCCAAACAATAAAGAAACTCAACCTATTCTTCAATATGAGATGTATCCCTTCCTAACATACACAGTCACTCCTGTAGGATTGTAGGATATTCATCTATGCTTTGGGAAAGTGTTCCAAAATTCAAACCCCATCATTTTCGAGGAGGAGGAAGAAGATTTGATTCCTAATATAGTCATCGATGATGAACCTCCAGCTATATCTAATTAGGCATTCACCCATCCATAGCAGTCATCTTCTTCAAGAGAATCACCCTATCTAGAGAGACTACAATTGAGTAAACCAGTGGTTACTCCAGAGTACGACTTGCTAAGTGAACTTAATAACGTTTGCATAAAAATTACCTTACTTCAAGTTTTATAAGACATACCTATCTATGAAAAAACATTAAATATTTGTGTGTAAATTAGTGAGGGAGGAAAAGAAAGGACCCACCCACCATTCACTTTGTTGGAGGAACTGTTGATCTCATAAGTGGAAGGAACCTCATTGAAAAGTACATAGATCCTGGAAATTCTATCGTCTTTATACAAATTAACAGGATCTGTATCGGTAACACATTGATTGATCTTGGAGCAGCAATCAACATTATGACTATAGGAACTATGAAACGTTTAAATTTGACAAATATTCTTCCAACTCCTATAGTCCTTGAACTTGTTGATTGCCCCAAGATTAAATCAGAGGGGATTCTAGAAGATGTGATAGTAGCCTTGGACCTTGGACATATCCAATATATTTTATGGTGTTGCATCCTAAGAGTTCCTCAGGAGGCCATCATGTTATTCTTGGGAGGCCTTGGCTTGCTACTGCCAATGGCTTTATAGGATGCATATCCAGTACCATGATCATCTATCAAGGGGGTGCAGTCAAACAAATAACATTGTTCCCACCAACAATACCCTTGGAAGAAACATAATATATTCCATGGATATATAATTCATCTGGTGATGATCAATATGTGATTCAACCTATTTTCACCATTGACAGGTAATAAAATTTCAAGAAGCAACAGGAGATAATCAGGTTCATACTTTTCTTTGTGGTTCTGATTTTTCGTAGTTAGTCGATTTATTTTAATTTCCTTTAGATCATATTGTGGAAGTTGATATTCAAGAGACAAGTGAATTGGTGACTTTTTCCTCATTTAACAGTACTACCGTATCCACCCCGCAGATGGAATATTGTTCCAGTATTCTAGTGGAAATTCAAATAGGTAAGCTTATGCATATTAGTACTCATCTTTCTACTCATCAACAAGAAAAACTAGTTCAAACTTTATGTAGGAATTCTAGATATTTTTCCTGGGATTATCATGATATGAACGGAATTGACCCTAAAATGTGTTCACATCATATTTATATACAAAATGATTCCCAAGTTGTTAGGAAAGCCCAGTGAAGAATGAACCCATCTCTCAAGGAAGTGGTTAAAGAAGAATTGTAGAAACTATTAGACACCAATTTTATCTCTCCCATATATGAAAGTAGGTTGGTTTCACCTCTAGTTGTAGTCCCCAAAAAGAATGGAAAATGGTGTATATGTGTATATTATTGAGAATTGAACAAGGATACCATGAAACACTATTTTCCCTTACCTTTCATTGATTAGGTCCTAGATACCTTGGCCACGAAAAAGTATCTCTCGTTCCTAGATGGGTTTAGAGGGTATAATAAGATCCAAATGGCACTGAAGGACCAGGATAAAATCACATTCACTTGTCCATGGGAACCTTTTCCTATTGTGTTCTCCCCTTCAATTTGTGTAATGTTCCCACTACCTTTCAAAAGGAAGTATTAGGAATCTTTTCATATCTCATCCATGACTACGTAGAGGTATACATGGATGACTTTACCATCTATGGCAATATATTTGAGGAATCCTTGGAAAATATCGAAAAAGTGTTGATTAGATGCCAAGAAGTAAACCTTGCTTTGAGTAATAAGAAGTGAAAAATGTTATTAACCAAGGGAGTAGTTTCATGACATGTTATCTTTGTTGCAGGGATTGAGGTATACCTTGATAAAATAGAAGTCCTTTCAAAACTGCCAGTCCCTAAAACACAAAAAGAGGGGAGGATTTATCTCAGCCACATCAGGTACTACAGGTGATTTATTGATAAATTCACTCACTGCTACCCCTCTGTTTAAGCTACTATCTAAAGATGTTAGTTTTCTATGGGATGATAATTGTTAGTGTGCTTTTGAGACTTTGAAAAAGAAGCTTTCTGTCGCTCTTGTACTGAGAGGGACTAATTGGTCCCTCGTGTTCCACATATCTACGAATGCTTCTGACATTTCTCTATGGTATGTCCTTGGACAAAAAGAAAACTAGATTAATTATGCCATTTATTTCATTAGTAAAAACCTTGCACCTACCGAGTTATATTATACCGTTACAAAAAAAGAATTCTCGTAAGTAGTGCGCACAATTAACAAATCCACGCATTTTATTACAAGATACGAAGTCTATATTCACACTGATCATTCTTCTATAAGGTTTTGATGAGAAAACCAGTCACGAATGGAATAATCATGCGATGGATCTTACTGCTATAGTCATTCAATATTACAATCGTGGATTGTAATGTCCCTTATTAGGAATTTTATTAAAATGACAATTTTTTACTTTTTTCCCCTAGATAGACCTTTGACTAGTTTTGATCTCTAGGTCCCAAATTGGCCCCAAATGATCCCAAATATTCTGAAAAGGTATATGAATCACATTAGAACATAAATATGTGTTTCAGGGATTCCTTTGTAGCTTTAAAATACTTCTTCAAATCCTCTTTCAATTCTGATCAATGTAGGTAACTTTACTAGTGATTTTCCTTTGACTAGTATTGGTCTCTAGGTCTCAAATTGACTCCAAATGCCTTCAAATATTCAAGGAAGGTGTATGAATGATATTAGAACTTGAATATGATGTTTATGGATGACATATGTCCACCAAAAGACCTCTGCAAACTCTCTTAAGATTCTGGACCAATTATGCAATTTTACTAGTAATTTGGGGTTCAAATCCCCCTGGGGTAAGTACTGAAAATGGCTTCCCAAATGCCTCCAAACCCACTCAAATTTATGAACAGAGGTATGTAATTTGTTAATTATTTTATTAAATTCTCATATGAACCATTAATGGATTATTACAACTGTTCTCACCCTCTCCCATTCAACTGCAAAAATCTCCAATTCGACCCTTGGGGAAATGGCACTATTTCACCTCTCAATACAACTAAATTGAGTAAAAATGCTTCAAATGCTCAAGTAAAGTACATGAAACTTGTATAAGACATCCATGGTAGTATATTTATCACAAATATATCAGAGAATCATCCATACATTCGAAATCATCATCAATACATTGGCTCATAACAAGGTAGTGGAGAAATGGCATTGTTCTTCCATTAAAAATGAGATTTATACATTTCTACTTGGAATTTCGACCTAAAACGTTTTGGATATGAAGAAAAGAGTATTTAATTCATATTTAAAAATAAATGGGGCATTAAAAGCTTCCCCAAAGAGTACAATATCTCACCAAAAACGCCCTCCCTCAAGGATCAAGAATATGCCATCAAAACTGGAAATGGTTGAAGGAGTGAGCTGCAATAGAAGAAACCATGAGATGCCCTTTAGATTACACCTGCAAATAAAGACTCCATTAAATCTCCAAATGAAAGTTCTGAATGGCCTTTCCAATTACCAACTTGGATGGGAATCTTTCACCCTCGAAATTGGCTAAGGCAAGAAACTAGTCATCCACTAGCTCTCCCTCTTCACAAATGCAATTGCAAATTCTACAAATGATCAAAATCCATTCTCATACTTCATTTCTACATTTTATAACAAACATTAGCCTTCTAAGGGTCGAAATACTCTCAATAGATTCAATAGATTTTCATTTATGAAATATTCCACATTTTCCACTTGTCTCCTAGTTCCAACCTTCCATCTTCTCCCAAATTCGATTTTGAGTCTCTTTGGCTTCTCCAACTCCCAAATTCACCTTATTTGAGCCTATTTTTGGGGCTTACATGTCATAGTGGTCAGATGTCAGAGGTCAGGTCTGCAATTTTTCATAGTTGTCATAGATGCTCCATCATTGGTGTCATAGGGGCTAGGGAATCTAGCCCAAGTGTCCACAAACTTCCACTTTGACTCTTTATCTTCCATGGAGGTTACCAATCCTTCCCAATTCGATCTAATATGCTCAATGACATGTGTTATGACTTACCAACTCACCCAAGAGTGTTCACATTCCCATTAATTCGAATTTGCAAAAGAGAGATACCATGTATTATGAAAAATCAAGCTAGTGTGGGTCCCACATCCTCCATATGTCTCCAAAACCATTTGTCATCTATGATTTCTCTTGAATTTTTTTATTCACTCTATTTATTAAATACTTGAACCCTTCTAATGTCTAAACATCATTTATTATCCCCCTTATTCCAAATCCCAAAGCTTCCACCCCAAACCTAGGAAACTAGTAATTTTCCTCCTTGGCAATTATTTGACTCTTAACATCAATTTTACAAACTCTAATGAATATGGCTAATGTGATTAGGCCATTGTGACCCAATTCCAAATTTGGGACATGACAAATCCTCCCTTCTGAATATTTCTTGTCCTCAAGCAATTTCAAACATGGGTGTTGAAGAACCGGCTTTCTATATAATTCTTTGAAGTTGCCATTGAATTGCCCAACCTTGAGTCTTTGAGTTTCCATGAATATTTTAGAGAGGAACCACCATGCTTGATGCTATACTACTCTGATAAAAATCACTTTATTAAATGGGAAATCCATCTCCCATACTGCTTGTTTCCCCAAAAAATTTCAAACCAATGAGATAAAAATTATTCCAGGGTCCCATTGCTTGTATTGCACCCCAACAATGAAGAGTGATCTCCAACCCATACCATCAGATAAGATGATTCCTTGATCCCATTTTCTTGTATGAATTCTTCCAAGCATCATGAGTACAAAATATACATCATCAAAGTACATAACTACATAATGAAAATGTACATCAAGGAGCTTCCTCAAAGAATCATGAAAGTGCTTAAACCTCCAAGCAAGTAGACCACCATTTTCCAAGTGCATGCAAGCTTCAAGTGACCAATCAAATCTGCTCCAATGACATAGGTGAGGATCCCATGTTCTATAATGTTGCTCCAAAAGGATGTGATATGCATAAAAATGTTCAATCATGTATTCTTTCATCCAAGAAGTGAATGAAGAATCTCCACTAAAATCTGAACCAAATAATGAGCAGAAAAAACAAGGAGACTTCAAATGACTCAAAGAAGTCTCACCCATACATCCATGAATGTGAGAATAATAAAGATGTAACAAAGTATGTGGCTGCCAACAAAAATTTTCTCCCATCATAAATCTATTCACCCAAGTGTTGGATGAAGTTCCTCTAACATCAAATGAACCCAGTGTTGAGCAAGAAAAACCATGAGTCTTCAAGTTACTCAAATCCATATCATAGGTGCATCCATGTAGATGTGAATCATCATAAAGTGACAAATGATGCTGCTGCAAATGTGAATAAGAATGTGCTCCAACCATATTATCATAAAAGTTAAATCTAGGAGTTCCATACTCCTCATGTGGCACCATCAAAAAGAACCCTTTCACCCATACTTCATTGAGACTAATGTTGCAAAACATGGAATTGTATGATGTAGGAGAATGAACTAACTCACCCAAATGATAAAAAAGTGCAGAAGTTTCATCATGGGAAGGATCCATAGGGGTAGTATCATGCAACTCCTTCAAAAGTATGAACTCTTTTTCATAGTTTGGTTCCAATGTAGAGGAATCATGCTCTTCTTTAAAAATTGCATAACCTTCATCAAGAAACAATTCAAGTTCCTCTTCCACCACATCAAGTGTTTGGATCTCTTCAAGTTCATCTTCAAACACATCAAGAACATTCAAATTTTCACATTTCACATGATCCACCACGTCATGAGAATCCTCCAAACAATCTACCATTTGACAATCTGAAACATAGGAGGAAAAACAAGTATCTTGCAACTTTTCAAGAAGTTGCTCATTTTGAATTGTGAGCTTATGATTATCCTCATTATTCTTCAAGTATGCATCATGTAACAATTCATTAAGCTCAAACAAATGGTTTCTATCAAAAAGCAAAGACATGAAATTACCTTTGATGTGGCACATTGCTCTTTGAATCTTCTCCATGTCTTCAAGGAAGGATGTTTCCTTCAATGAAGTAGCTCTCCAACAAGAATTTGACACCAATGCTTGAGTGTCATGGAGAATTTTGAGGGACTCTTGGATCTTATTTTCATTTATCTTTAAGGACCCTTCAAGAAAATGAGGCTCTTGCAAATGAACCTCCTCATCTTCTTCAATTTTGCTTGGACCAACTTCATGAAGCTCAAGTGGTGATGGGGAAGTTGATCTTGGTTCTTCTTCAACTGCTACAAGGTCTTCATTATCATGCTTAATGGAACTTGGGCTTACAGCAACACTTTCAAAAGTGATCTCTATGTCACCAACATATAGGTGTGAGCACCCATCAGTAGGTACTCCTTCATAGTTTAAGCATCCATCAGTAGATGCTCTTTGGTTCATGTCTAAGCTAGAAGGTGTCTCGAAATGATCTTCCATATTTTCAATAGAATCTTTCATGCTCTTATGATGTCTCTTCATTTTTATCCTTTAAGCAAGATTATGAATTTTGCCTCTTGTTTTCCTTATGATCAATATCTTTGGAATCTCTTTTTGAAGAATTCCCAAAAGCTCTCCTCAAGTGGGACATAATTTCATGCACACATGTATGATACTCACTCCAAGGTTCTTTACAATAAGGGCATAAACCTTTCTTTACTAACTCCACATCTTCATTTTTGGGCCTATTTTCAAAAACATGTTCAGCAAAGTACTCAAAAGACATGGCATTTTGTGTATTTTTGCTAAAGTCAAGATATTCTTGATATTTTTGATATTGTTGGGGCAAGGTTTTATATTTTGCTCTCCATCTTTGGAACTCACTCATAGAATTATCCTTGGTTGGTGTGACACACTCATATTCATCATATTTAAAGTCATAAGAATAATCTTCATTTCTCTTGAAGCTGTAAGAAGTGTTGCATCATGGCACCTCTTCCTCGTACCATTCACATTCTGCTTCATATTGCTCATAAGCATCTGCATATTCCTCATAAGAATTGTACTCATAGGATTCATCATAATAGTAAGACATGGCTTCCTATTATTCTTGAATGTGTGTACCTAATCCACAGGTGCAAGGACCATGCTCTGATACCACTGTAATGTCTCTTATTAGGAATTTTATTAAAATGACAAATTTTCACTTTTTTTTCCCTAGATAGACCTTTGACTAGTTTTGATCTTTAGGTCCCAAATTGGCCCCAAATGATCCCAAATATTCTGAGAAGGTATATGAATGAAATTAGAACATAAATATGTGTTTCAGGTATGCCTTTGGACCTTTAAAATACTTCTGCAAATCCTCTTTCAATTCTGATCAATGTAGGTAACTTTACTAGTGATTTTCCTTTGACTAGTATTGGTCTCTAGGTCTCAAATTGACTCCAAATGCCTTAAAATATTCAAGGAAGATGTATGAATGATATTAGAACTTGAATATGATATTTATGGATGAAATATGTACACCAAAATACCTCTTCAAACTCTCTTAATATTCTGGACCAATTATGCAATTTTACTAGTAATTTGGGGTTCAAATCCCCCTGGGGTAAGTACTGAAAATGGCTTCCCAAATGCCTCCAAACCCACTCAAATTTATGAACAGAGGTATGTAATGTGTTAATTATTTTATTAAATTCTCATATGCACCATTAATGGATTATTACAACTGTTCTCACCCTCTCCCATTCAACTACAAAAATCCCCAATTCGACCCTTGGGGAAATGGCACTATTTCACCTCCCAATACAACTAAACTGAGTAAAAATGCTTCAAATGCTCAAGTACAGTACATGAAACTTGTAGAAGACATCCATGGAAGTATATTTATCACAAATATATCATAGAATCATCCATTCATTCGAAATCATCATCAATACATTGGCTCACAACAAGGTAGTGGGGAAATGGCATTGTTCTTCCATTAAAAATGAAATTAATACATTTCTACTTGGAATTTCGACCTGAAACATTTTGGATATGAAGAAAATAGTATTTAATTCATATTACAAAATAAATGGGGCATTAAAATCTTCCCCAAATATTACAATAGCTCACCAAAAACGCCCTCCCTCAAGGATCAAGAATATGCCATCAAAACTGGAAATGGTTGAAGGAGTGAGCTGCAATAGAAAAAAAACATGAGCTTCCCTGTAGCTTACACCTGCAAATAAAGAATCCATTAAATCTCCAAATGAAAGGTCTAAATGTCCTTTCCAATTACCAACTTGGATGGGAATCTTTCACCCTCGAAATTGGCTAAGGCAAGAAACTAGTCATCCACTAGCTCTCCCTCTTCACAAATGCAATTGCAAATTCTACAAATGATCAAAATACATTCTCATACTTCATTTCTATATTTTATAACCAACATTATCCTTCTAAGGTTCGAAATCCTCTCAATAGATTCAATAGATTTCCATTTAGGAAATATTCCACATTTGCCACTTGTCTCCTAGTTCCAACCTTCCATCTTCTCCCAAATTCGATTTTGAGTCTCTTTGGCTTCTCCAACTCCCAAATTCGCCTTCTTTGAGCCTATTTTTGGGGCTTACATGTCATATTGTTCAGATGTTAGAGGCCAGGTCTGCAATTTTTCATAGTTGTCATAGATGCTCCATCATTGGTGTCATAGAGGCTAGGAAATCTAGCCCAAGTGTCCACAAACTTTCACTTTGACTCTTTATCTTCCATGGAGGTTACCAATCCTTCCCAATTCGACCTAAGATGCTCAATGACATGTGTTATGACTTACCAACTCACCCAAGAGTGTTCACATTCCCATTAATTCGAATTTGCAAAAGAGAGATACCATGTATTATGAAAAATCAAACTAGTGTGGGTCCCACATCCTCCATATGTCTCCAAAACCATTTGTCATCTAGGATTTCTCTTGAATTTCTTTATTCAATCTATTTATTAAATACTTGAACCCTTCTAATGTCTAAACATCTTTTATTATCTCCCTTATTCCAAATCCCAAAGCTTCCACCCCAAACCTAGGAAACTAGTAATTTTCCTCCTTGACAATTATTTGACCCTTAACATCAATTTTACAAACTCTAATGAATATGGCTAATGTGATTAGGCCATTGTGACCCAATTCCAAATTTGGTACATGACATGGATAGACCAGGTAAGGAAAATATGGTTGCTAATTTACATTCTAGATTATAGAATGAAGGTAATGTTGTTCTTGTAGGTGATAGTTTCCATGATGAAAATTTATTTTCAATTTATATTCATTTTCCTTGCTTTGTTGACATTGCCAATTATTTAGCCACAAGAAATTTTCCTTCGCATTTTTCATCAAGAGAACAGAAAAATATTATTAGAGAAAGTGTTTCCTATTCATGGATTGGTGGTGATATGTTCTGTACAGGTCCAAATATCATCATCAGGAGGTGTGTCCAAGGGGACAAAACATTTTACATTTTAAATGATTTCCATGATGAGCCATGCGGTGGGAATTTTGTGGATCGAAGAAAAACCTATAAGGTACTACATGTAGGATATTATTGTCCTACACTCTTCCAGGATGCCAAATTTTTTTTTAAGGGTTGTGATAGTTTTCAAAGGATGGGATGACTAGAAAAATCCAATGAAATGCCATTACATCCTCAGGTGCTGGTTGAACCATTTGAAAAATGGGCCCTGGATTTCGTAGGGCCCATTACCCCAATGTCAAAGAGAAAGAAGTACATCCTTGTTTGTACTGACTATGTGAATAAATGGGTGGAATCCAAGGCTTTGTTTCAATCCAATGAGAATTTAGTTGCATACTTTTTGTATGAAGATATTTTTACTAGATTTGGGGTGCCAAGAGAGATTGCCACAGATCAAGGGACTTAGTTCACTTTGAAAATTATTAACTCCATCTATGAGAAGTATTATATCAAACATAGAACTTCGACTCCATATAATTTGCAGGAAAATGGTCAGGTAGAGTCTACAAATAAGGTTCTTTAGGCCATATTAATAAAGACCATATAGTCACACCACAAGGATTGGGTGGATCAGCTGCTAGAGGCATTATGGGAATATAGAACCTCCTGGAGAAACACTACAGGTTTCACCCTATGTAAATTGGTATATGGAAAACAAGTCCTACTCTCCATAGAGTTTCAAATTAAGACTTTCATAATTGTAGTGGAGCTAGGGATGGACTTAACAAAATCACATCAATAAAGGATATTGCATTTGAATAAGTTGGATGAGATTAGGAAGGATGTTGTTTAGAAAAATACCCTCGTTCAACAACAAAGGAAAAATTGGCATGATAAATTGATTCAAAAGAAACCGTTCCAGCTCGGTGATTGGGAACTCCTCTTTGATTCCAAATTAAAAAAAAATTAAATGGAAATTGACCACTCATTATATGGGACCATATGAGATAGATACCATCTTTGAGAATGGATCGTTTCGAATTAATACCATTGATGAAAATCAGACTTTTTTTCTTGTGAATGCACACATGCTAAAATTGTATCACAAATCGATGTACAAGGTAGAATTCATTTCAAGTGTGCTCTGAAAAAATGAGATGGAGGTGGTAAGTAAGGAAGGTAATGTCCTTACCTATGCTTCTCCACTTTGAATTATTTCAATAATGGCTTGAATAAAACTAATAATACATAGAAAAACATAAAAATAAGAAAAACATAAAATCATAAAAAAATTATTTCATATTTAATAAATTTTGAGCTTGCTCTATTCCTTCCAATGCTCATTAAACCATGAGAGGGACATCCACTGAGTATAGGTTTATCTCTTTATCTGGACTTCGTGGAATACTTACGGAAAATGAATTGTGTCGAGCTTACTATTAAATATTTGTTGTGCTTGGTCATTAATCATGACAAAGATACCCCTTGGATTTTTCTTAAGTATTTTCAGACTCCCTAAAAATGAAATATCAATGAGCATTAATTGGCCCAGTCTTATTAGTATTTTTTATGATGAGGTTCCCATTCCAAGTTATATTTCTTTATTGTAATAAATTTTATCTTCTTGGTCATGTTGGATTGATGAAGGATTCATTAAGGCCTTCTATCCAATAGTCTTGACCCATATACCACATCACATCATCTAGATTCCATGACTAAAGATCATGTGATGCCTTGAGGTATGTATGCCTCAATGACATGCATTCTCACCAACAACAGTGGGGATACATTAATTCCTCTTGACTATTGGATCCTGCAAGGGGTTCGATATCAGTTCATTCATTCATACCTGCTAGGATGCATCAGGGATGTGTTGGTTCCCATTGAAATTATTGGTGGTGAACATCGCATTGGTTAATTCCATTCATTAAGGGTCGTTAATCCAAAAAATATCCTACACATTCGACATCATCCCACTTCTTCGGGTGTAAGGAGATTGCACAAAGAAGGGATGAGATGAAGAATCCAAATATCCTACAACATAAATAAAGTCACATTGGAATAAACTAAAGTAAGGGACAGAAAATATATTTGACACCGATAGTTCTTAACAGTACACCAGGATAGGTTATCAAAAGAACAAGTTCTGATAATGTCAAAATGACCACCACCAGCACTGAAGGCCTAACAAAGGAAAACATATACAAGGTTTTGGTTGCATGGTAGTTTCGGTATATACCCAATCCCTACAGAAGATATCACATTTATGGTAATTTGGCACAAGTTACAGTGGAGCAGAGGAACTATTGGAACATTCTCTTTCGGTAGCGTGATACCTTATCCTACACGATCATTGGAATAATAGAACACCTTCTTCTAGTAGCACGCCTAATTGTGTATTGGAACAAGATGCTACTAAAATAACTGTGCGTAGTGATCTGCTTAGTTCCTGTCAAGCTATCTTGCTAATGAACAAACATTGTTTCCTGTTACGATGATGGAATTAGATGTAGATAGAACACATGATCTGAGAAGTGTATATAGAACACATAATTTCATTAAGCACATATAGAACATATAATTGGATGGAATCTTATTTTTTGTCCCCGATAGACATGGTTTGGAAATGCGGTTTCAATATGACAACAACTAAAATTTCTAAATTCAATAAGGTCGACCAGTTTGCAGGGGTCCTGAGTTTCAGTAACTTGAAACAACATGTAGTAGGACAGGGGATTATTAGGAATTCTATTTTTAAGAAGTGTTATGACGTCCAACAGATTAAAAAGTCACAAGTTCGCCATGCGAAAAAGGGGAGCTAAGCTATGCCAATGACATGATAGACATATCATGAAAAATGGTTGAGTACGCCTCAATTCAAAAACTTAAAGTCTTGTCAACTCAAATCTCGTGGCGACACCATCATCAGACCTTTGAGTTAGAATCAGTATTGAGTGTCTTCATGATGTTTTGGTGTTTAGCACAGTACTAGGAGATTTAGAAGGGGTAAGGATGTTCGAATTTCAATAACCATTAGCCTCAAATTCTGGTGGTAATTTAGCACGATGACTACTAGCCTAATATGACCTGGAAGGTGCGATAACTCCTTCTCACGTACCGAGGATTATCGGATTCGAAAATGTAAGGTCTGTACCTAGGTAAATTATGGTAAGACAATCCTTTATTTTGGGATTTGTAACAAATGTATGAAGCATCATTGTTTTAATTTGGTAAGCTACCTTACTAATTTGGTTCATGCATGATACCCATTATGCTGTCATCCCGTCCTATCAATGTTGATCATCATTGCAATAATGACTTCACATAAATATATTTTTCTTACTAGTGAATGATTTGAATCACATTTAGGATTCAAATCATTCAATTTTACGTCCCTATTGATTTGAGAAGAGAAGGATCTAAGACCTAGTCCCTATCCTTTAGCCTATAGAGCACATATTGTGAGAATCTAAAACTAACAGACCCCTGAAAGCTGTAGAATATGGGTGATAAGAAACAAAAAAGTGGAAAAGGGTCTGCTATATCTATATATGAATCTATAGGAGTAGATCTCTTGGAGAACTTCCCGGTATGCAAAGTATATTTTAGGGACACGGGGTGGTTATCCTTCTATGAGAAATTACATGGGTATGATATTAAGGTAACCAAGGCATTTGCAGAGGTTTTTGACGACCATGTAGCACAATTAGGGAAATTGACCTTGATCGTAACTGAGGAATCCATTTCCAAATGCACTTAACTCCCACAAGAAGGTGAGATTTGGTTTAAGAGAAAACCAGTTAAATATTGTGACCATAATTAGTTACTGGTCAAAGAATATGCAAATCCTGATTGGAGTAAAGGGATTCCTTGTTCCTGTGATAGAGGAGAATGGAGGGATGTCTTATACGAAGTGCATAAATATTTCACATGTGAAGGCATGCATATGATTACATTCCAATATTATCTTCATTTCTTACTACATTTTAATGGAACTAAGAAAATGAATATGCATTTTTACTTACTGATAAGTTTGAATAAGATGGAAACCCACGTCCAATTACACCCATAGAATGTAGAGACCAGTTTGATTCACCATGTTCTCATTAGATTGCTGATAAAGGAGGAATTGAAGAAGAAAGAGAAGACCTGGGAACATTTTCTCTCCTGGGGGGGGTTTAAAAAGTGTACCCTGCAGAACCCTCACGGTGCTCAAATGGTAGTTCCTAAAGGAAGAATAAAGTTGAAAGAGAAGGGAATTCCAACAAAGAAGACAAAGCTTTGAACATTGAGAGTGCGCAAGGTCCTTCTTTAGAAGTCACCAGGAGTCTATTGGAGAGGGAACAAGCAAATAAATATCAGGATTCCCAAGGTAAGAAAGACTATGAGGAGAGGGGAATGGAGATAGAATTAATTAATAAATCCAAAATTTCTCTTACCATTGAACAAGGAGATGATGCATAGGAAAAATCTTCGAAGATGTTAGAATTGGAACTTATGAGGAAGTTTAAAACCCCTTATGCTAAGAATAAAGGGATGGAGGTATGAGGAGACTCTTCAAGGGGAATGGAAACATAAGCCATGAAAAAGTATAAATACACTCCTACTAGGGAAAAATGGAAGGATGTACAAGGATGTGAGGAAATTGAACCCATGGCCGAAGAGGGAATTACTAAAAAATTATCGGCAGGTAGATCTTCTACTAAAAACTAGGATTCACATAATAAAAGAAAAATCCAAGAAGTCGGAGAGAAATACCCGGATAAGGGAATTAGTGACTCTAACTTCCAAAGAGAGATTTATGTAGAAACCACACATTTGTTTAAAGAGACGAGGATAATTAACACCAAGAAGGAACCCTATATCAATGGTAAAATGCACATTAAAAAGGAAGAGTGAAGCAAAGGAAAATCCAAAGAAGGAGGGGACACCAGAGGTAACCTCCAGTGTCACAAGTAGAGCCAAACAATTATTTCAATAGGATATACAGGAGTCTCGGGAAGAATATGAAGTGGTGATTGTATGGAGTTCAACAAGGAAGCCTCGCACTAGGTCTTCTAGTAAATAATACTTTGCTCATCCTTAGAGAACAAAACATGAAGAACCAAAAAAGACCATGGGGGTGTAAACTGAAATGGAATCTAAACAGTACATAGAGATAATAGAAACTAGAGGTGAGCATGAAAACCATGAAATCATGACTGGTTATGTTTTTGACTTTCCCTTATTGGAATTTGAAATAATTGAGCCTGAAAATCCTCTTGCACAACCTGTTGTTGAGGAACCTTCTGCTCCTCTGAAGGAAGGAGAATAGGGAATTAAGTTGGGACCTGAACATCATATGTATATAATTATTGTAGATGAATAAATTAAGGTTCTTGAGCCTATGGTTGGTTCTGTCTCCAAATTAACCACAGAGGATGAAATGATAGAACTCAAGGAACCTATGGAAATAAATCCTCTCAATTTACCTTATTCAGATTTAGAAGAAGAGGAACTAGTACTGGAACACATGGTATATTAAAAATTCTCCCAGTAAGTTCAGAAGAAGAAGGGGAGTAAGACGCTAAGAAGTATCAGAAGGAAGTTAAAAGAGTATAAAGTAT
Organism: Larix kaempferi; assembly: GCA_027924585.1. NCBI lineage: Eukaryota > Viridiplantae > Streptophyta > Pinopsida > Pinales > Pinaceae > Larix > Larix kaempferi. The sequence continues at coordinate 6,412,982 of BSBM01000020.1, read as the reverse complement.
TGGATTCCTACATGAAGAAGGAGAATGTGACCCTCAAAGAAAACTTTAAAAAGAAGGATGCTAAGTGAAATTTTGTTCAGAAAATCTAGGAAGTGGTATCATCAAACGGAGACCTTGAAAAGATATAATAAGATACTCAAAATAAATATATTACAGAAGAAGCATCGACCATCACAAGACGACTCCACCACTCTTGATCTCTTGACTAGAGTTGGAGAAGTTTTAAGGGAGCAGGAAACTTGTTGTTGCTGCAACATCTCCCCCAAAAAATTTTAAATATGGGGGTTCGTCCTTTTAATTTTTGAAGAAGTCCTTTGGTATTTTTGGAGCTTTTCTTTCAACCCTTCAAGTCTCCTTTTTTCTTCAGCAATTTTTTGTTTTTTTCTGCTAAGGCAAATTTTTCTTTCAGCGGCTTTGGTCGCAGCTTTTTAATGATAAAAGCACCAACCACTGCGCACATTTTAACCTTAACTTCGCCGACCATTGCACAGGTGTTAAGTTTAAACTTGCACCGACCGGTCGTAAGTTTTAAATCCAAAAGCGTCGACCGATCACAAGTTTCCCATTTCATCTTTGTCGATTAGTAGTGCTAAAGTCGGCCTTGGTCGCATTCTTTAGGATTAATTCTCCCGACCGTTGCGCAAATCTTGACCTTAACTTCCCTGATATTTTGCGCCACACTTTGGCCTCGGTTTGTAAGTATCGGTCGCAGTTTTTAGGATTAATTCCCTCAACCGTTGCGTGCCCTGCTTGCTTAACCCTTGCCGACCTTTGTTTCAGCCCTCGTCGCATCGTTTGGTTGCATGGGTTAACCTTAAAATTGTCGACCGTTACGTAGGAATTACCTGTTGAGTCGCCAACCACAACGCAGCCTAGTTTTTTGGAAAACGGGAAAGGTTAGTTGGTGAAAATTCATTGTTAGCCCTGTGTGGATTTATTGTTGTTCGCATTCAGCCCCGTGCACATTTAAGTCTCCAACTATTCACCCCGCGGGAATTGATTTCCCCTGTTATATCTATCTATCTATCTATATATATATATATAAATATATATATATATATATATATATATTCCCAACGGGGTTTTCATTCCATCCTTTCCAAGACCGAGAAGCATTGTTGTTTTCCATTGGAAGCTCAGACTGTCACTTACCAGGGTGCACACATCGATCGCAGTGAGCCGTTCCAAGACTGTCAGGTAGGTCCTCGTTTTCCTCCCTTCGTTTTTATCCAGTAGGAAACCCCGTTGAGGTGCTCATTGTTATCTTTAAAGTTGTTTTTTGGATGTTTCTAAATCACGAATCCGCATAACACCCAAATGGTTGTTGTTTTTCGTGTCGCTTTTTGAACCCTATACCCAATGGGAGCCTTCTTTTCCTTTAACTTGATAGGAATACCTCTCGTAAGCTCGAAAAACACAATTTTTTTCTCTATTCGTCCCCGACAAGTCGATTTACGACCCAAAAGAGTTGTGCCGCAATTACCATGCAGTGTCCTCCGCACGCATATAGCCTGGCCTATCAGTCGTTTTTTTTTTTGTATTGTGAAAAAAGATCTCCCCTCGCATTCTTTTGATTACTGAAAGCTAAAATTGTGAAAATCCAAATAATGTTTTGAGGAAACACCTTATCCCATAGCGACATTCTTTACATGTTCATGTTTTCTAAAGGCTAGCCCCAACAGGATGTTTCATCTCATGATGATAAGACATTGTTAAATGCTAGCTATCGGCTCTCGGGTTTTCATTTAAATGCATGGATGACTTTGTTTAAATGATCCTTTTCGTTATTGTTGTCTTCAAACGACTAATTTTAATTGAGAGCTAACACCTGTGTGTACTCAAGTTCTGTTAAACATCATAAATTTGAATGTTGTGGTGACTCGCTAGAAATGTGTTGCTCATAGACTTGTAAACTTCTCATTCGTACTCTTCTCACCATTGCAGGCTTGACATGCACAAGAGATATGCCAGACAGAAGGATGAGCTTGCGGAGTCAAATTCGTAGGTAGAAATCTTGCTAGATACTTCGCTCGAGACAATGTTCGGTGATACAAAAACTGTCACAGGAGTAGCTCCAGGAGATGCCCCAAAATTTCAGTGGGGTGACGTATACAGATTTATCAGAGATTAGAAGTACCCTGATGCAACCTTAGAATAAAGCATGGTATACTTGAACATCAAGAAGTATGGCCTTCACAAGGCAACAACTCGTCCCGAGCTATTCCCATGCTCAGAAGTTATTGGCTGGATAATTCCTCACGTGAAAACTGACACAAGATTCATCAATGATAACACTGGGATGAGCCTCGCGTCCTTCGCAGCAGAGCATATCATGGCTACCTACAGGTTACCTGATCCGGATCTTGGAAGCTGAGAACCGGAAGGCTTGAATAACGAGAGAGGAGGAGATTAAGCATGCAAATCTATCATAAAATTCACATGAAAACCTAATGTTGCATAAGAATAAGCATGAACAAAAACACATGAAGTGAATGGGAGGTGAGGCTCAAAGAGGAGCCCCACCTCTAAAACTAATTACCAATAACTCACTCAGATCTAAATAATCTCACAATGAACAATAGAAAATATGATAGAAACCAAATGAGTAACTTGATATCATGAGAAGGCTTGCTAGGCCTTTATATAGCATTATTACAATGTGTTTTGAGGCTATACCATGGGCCAAAACTATGTGCTACTAAATACCATGGATGAGAGAGGGTGGCCTCTCTATTTAGTACTTTTATAGCTTATACATCCAAATTTAGACCATATGCCCCCTAAAATTCGGATCATTCCTCCCCCCTTAGAAAATGATGGTCCCCATCATTTCATGCTAAAAAGAGACCCATGATTACAATGTGCTAGCTACCAATGAAGAGAAGGGTTTTGTGTGGTTGACCCATAACCGTGGGTTTTGTGAGGTTGACCCATAACCGTGGGTTTTGCAAGGGTGACCCATAACCATGATGGCAATGACAAGCTTGATTCCAATAAAGAGAAGAGTTTTGTGTGGTTGACTCAAAACCATGGGTTTTGTGTGGTTGACCCATAACCGTGGGTTTTATGTGGTTGACCCATAACCATGGTGGCAATGACAAGCTTGTTTCCACTGAAGAGAAGGGTTTTGTGTGGTTAATCCATAACCGTGGGTTTTGTGTGGTTGACCTACAACCATGATTACAATACATAACTATGGGTTTTGTGTGGTTGACCCATAACCATGGGTTTTGTGTGGTTGACCCATAACCATGATTACATTAAGATTTTTAAAAAATCAAAAATTCATGATCTTTGGTGCAGTTGATGTCTTGCTGTAAATCCATTCATAGATTCTGATGCATGTACTGAAATTGAATTCCATTGAAGACCCATTTGAGATCTCGAAGAGACCTTTCCATCGATATAACATACTTGCTCTGGGGTGGCCCAAAGATTGATAAAATGTTTGTTGAAGCTCAAGAGACGCGCGCACACTATTTTGCAGACATCTTTGCTTCAATCGATGATATCTCTCAAACCAGAAAGCCAAATAAAAAACTGTGAAATACCCATTTTAGCTGACAGAAAGAGCTTTCCAATGAGCTATGGTAGAGCCTCTGAAACGTTAAATGGAGTCTATAGCACTTGTTTAAAGTGTATGTACGTCCGGCCGCATTGTGTACAAACATGTGTTACTTCAAACAAGCATATCTCACAAACCAGGAAACAAAATGAAATTCCGTAAAATACCAATTTTAGCAGACGGAAAGAAATTTCTAATGAGTTATGGTAGAGCTTCTGAGATATTCTATGGAATTAGTAGAACTTGTTTAAAGTTGTTGTACGTCCGGCCGCGTTATGCACAAACATATGCTACTTCAAACAAGCATATCTCACAAACCGGGAAACAAAATGAAATTCCGTGAAATACCCATTTGAGCCGACAGAAATACCTTTCTGATGAGCTATGGTAGAGCCTCTGAAACCTCCTATGCAGTCCATGGAACCTGTTCAAAGTTTGCTGAATGTGAGAGTGTTGAGTATAGAGATGCCAAGGGTTTGTAGAGAAGCATGGGTTGTTGTAGAGGTTGTGGAACCTCCGTTGAACCCGCATAATCCTTCAAAATATTGTCCCAATGGAGAGCGTACCCGCTCTGATACCACTGATCCGGATCTTGGGAGCTGAGAACCGGAAGGCTTGAATGCCGAGAGAGGAGGAGATTAAGCATGCAAATATGTCATAAAATTCACATGAAAACCTAATGTTGCATAAGAATAAGCATGAACAAAAACACATGAAGTGAATGGGAGGTGAGGCTCAAAGAGGAGCCCCACCTCTAAAACTAATTACCAATAACTCACTCAGATCTAAATAATCTCACAATGAACAATAGAAAATATGAGAGAAACCAAATGAGTAACTTGATATCATGAGAAGGCTTGCTAGGCCTTTATATAGCATTATTACAATGTGTTTTGAGGCTATACCATGGGCCAAAACTATGTGCTATTAAATACCATGGATGAGAGAGGGTGGCCTCTCTATTTAGTACTTTTATAGCTTATACATCCGAATTTAGACCATATGCCCCGTAAAATTCGGATCATTACCCCAGGCAAGGGATTGGCTAAACAATAAGTGGCTAGCAAAGCAAACAATGGACCCCCTAGAATCCTCCAGGAATATGCTAATAATTGAAAGGCAAATAAGGCAAAGAGACAATGGGGAGTATGAAAGTGTGCTTCTGAGGACTCCTTACAGACTCATTGCCTTAATGCTGAGTCGAATTTTCGGCATGCCAAATGGAAACGTCTTCAGGATTGGCTGGGTGCCAGTGATGGTCCATGTAGCCACGTTCGGTACAATATTCAATTGGGACGACATAATATTAGACAAAATGGTCTCACTCTTAACTGCTACCCAAGGAGGACCGACCCAGAGGAAAGATGATTTCTTCATGTCTTCATATTTGATAGATTGCTTATTAAGAAAACACCCTTTTCCTAATTTGGGATACGTTTGGAACAAAAAGGATTCCCCTCTCTTTGTAGCTTATCAACTCACATGGGCAAAGAAATACGCAAACCATCACATGGGCAAAGAAATACGCAAACCACTACAAACAGATTTGTGAAAAGTTCATCATGCCCCTGTATTAGCTCATTTTTAAAGAAGAGCCAAATTGTTTGTCTAAAAATTCCATGCCTATCATAGAAGAATTTGGGGACTATTACTTCTTCCCTGAGGGCACCTATATTAGAATGAGTGGAGGAACTAAACCTCCCTTTTTGTTTCCTCGTTATGTCACGGACTTTGTAGTGCACACAGAAGCTATAAGGAATCTCTTCATCAGTGGAGTTAGCAAGATTCTCAGTGAGAAGAAGAAAGTTATGTACCCACCATTGCCCTTCACCATCAGTGCATATAGTCTCCAGAAAGCAAAGGAGGGTGAAACCTTTGCTCAAGACTTAGAATTTTTTATTTTGGCACAAAGTTTTTTAGGAGGCACAATCCTAGTGGCAAAGTCATTCAGCACTGCATCTCGGTCAGAGCTACTTTTGATTACGCACATCTTTGGGACAAGGATGAAGAATTTTTCCAGAGTGCCAGGAACTTGACCGAGTTGGGAAAGCGTTACCGCCCTAAAAGAGGAGCAAGTTCCAGCCCCAGACCTGTTGGGTTGATACAAAAGGAACAAGAAGCAACAACATCACAATTAGAAGAGTCCATGAGGAAGGAAAAAGAGGAAGCAGAAATACTCCAAAAGGAGAAAGAGGTAAAGCAATAGCAGGATGCAGAAGCGGCTAGAGCTCAGCAGGCGCAAGAATCAAAAGCGCGGAAAGACGAAGAAGAAAGGATTCGGAAGGAGGAAGCTTCTAGATTCCAGCAAGAAGAGGCCGAAAGAATAAAAAAATAAGAGGTCGAAAAGTTGTAGGCAATGAAGGAGAAAGAAGAGCGAGAGGCATCAGAGCTAGAAAAACAAGCAAAGAAGCAAGCAAGAGAGGAAGTAGAAGAGTCTAAGAGAGCTATGGAACAAGGCATGTCTAGCCCACAAGCCATGGACTTGGATCTATCAACAATAAACCAATCAAGGATAGCTAATGAAGGGGTTATCACAACTGAAGATTTAGCACTTACCCCATACACTCCTTCAAAGCAGCGCCAAGTGGCCAACCTGGATTCCATTTATTTTGATGAAAGGAAGAAGGTTATTGTAGAAAGATCAGAGAAGAAGATCAAAATTGGAGAGGGCCGATTCGAAATTAGAGTATCATAAACCCCACTTATTAAAGGGACTAGCAACGACCCTGTGTTCATGGCAACATGCACTGTGGCTTCGGCTCCAGCAAGTAAAGATAATGTTGATCGTCTGGTGGAAGAAGTTAAGAAGTACAGGGAATTATGTTTCAAAGTAAAAAGTAATATGCAGAAGGAGGTGTTAAAAGGTAATGAGTTGAGGTTGAAGTAAAAAATGCTTCAAGAGGAAAAGAAAGAAACAACTTTTCAAATCCTACAGCTCGAAGATGAAAAGAGCACACTAGAGATGCAGTTGGCAATCTCAGAAAGTGAGAAGAAAGACTTGGAAGCTCGCATAGGAGAATTGGAGAAGCATGAAGCCAATATCCTGCAGCAAATTGAATTCCTTAAGCCTCAGTTTGAAGGGTTGGTGCAACTATTAGAGAAGATCAAGGTTGCAAATGAGAAGAAGCAGGATTTAACTACATTTCATGAGCAAGCATGTGACATACGAGGAAAGATTCATCAATCGCTAGTACTGATCGCAGAAGAGGTCTGCAGGGTAAAAGGAATGATAACGAGGATGACAACCATTGAAGTTGAGGTGCTGAAGCTGAAGAAGAGATATGTGCAACACTTGGGAGAGATGTATGAACATTTTGAATGGAGGAAAGGGAAATCTGGATTCGCGACAAACTTACGCGTTAATACCACTGAAGAAGTGGACTTGGATGCATGAGTCCTAGAGTTTGGTAGAGATTGTGGTGCAAAGCTAAGTGTTGAAATCCAGAAAACTGTCAAGAACTCTCATGCTTTCTACTCAAAAATACAGAACACCCATGAGAAATGTAACATGGTTTTACCACAAACTATTTATGAGTTTCCTGAAAGAGAGCAGTGGTTGGCAGACCTGCAAGGTGATCTAGATGCAGAATTAGAATACTTGAAGAAGATAGAGGTCCTAACTCCAGAAGACCTCCACCGATTCATTAGGAAGACTGCCATCAACGTTTACTTCCTAGAAGATATCGCTCAAGCGACTCAAGCATGAGCAGTAAGCATCAAATCAGACTGGCATAAGCATGAAATAGCACTGAGAATGATGGTTTCTGCACATGGAAACACCATTCTACGAGAAATCAGCCAATGGGACAACTATATTAAAGAAGAAGACAAAGCAGCTGAAGCGAGCATGCCTGCTGAAGTGGGTGCCCCGACAGAAATAGAAAGACCGGCTGAAGTGGCAGGACCATCTGGGCTTTAATTTGTTTTATTGTAAATTTTGTAAAAGACAGCTGGAATTATTTTATTGTATAAATGTTTTGTAAAACAGCTGGAAATTTCTTTTGTCTCTTTAGGCACTAGAAGACAAACTTCTGTGTCTCCCTAGGGTTAGGTTTTGGGAAGAGGCAAATTTTGTAAAATCTATAAATATAGAGATAAAAGATATGAGACAGGACTTTTGGCAGGTGAAAGGACAGACTAAATTTTGTACGTGAATTACTTTGCTACATCAATGAAGAAAGCTCCATTTTTCCTAGGAAAAGTTGCACTAGGTTTTGCTTTGGAAATGTTTTGAATGTTTGCCGAATTCTTTTTGCGTTGTTCATACATTTACTGTGAGATCATTCTTAACTAATTCGAATTATTTTTCTGTTATGAATGCTTTCATTTTCCTTTGCAGAATTTATGTGCTAAATGACTAATGAAATGTTTATTTCTGTCAAAGTTATCTTTGATAATCTTTATTTTCTGCTGTAAGTGCATCTATTAATTGGAACAACTATTTGTAAATTTCTTAGTTGCATTTCCAGTATATTACTCATTCTTTCAGTTTGCTCCTTGCAAGGATAGATTAAATTTGCTTAAATAGTTTTAGATCCGATTTGTTTAATTGCATGCATTTAGATTACAACACTTGCATATCATCTTTAAAGTAAAATACATAAACGGTGGATCGGGCCGCAACTGGTGCAAGGAAAACAAATCTTTAAATATTACACGGTAGTCGGACCATTAACCGGACGGATTCTCTATACCAAATGGTGAGCGATCTAATTGGGCTTGCTTACCGTGGAGAATCCCTTGCTAATTGATGCTACGATTTTTGGGGCATCAACAAAACGCAAGGAGAATTATGAAGGGGCATGTTGCATGAGGGAATGCAAAGGTTTAGGCCTAGAGAAGATGTTGGGATTCATTTTTTACCAATTTTGCACTCAAATAGGCTACTCCTTTTTTATCATATGTTATCCACCATTCTACCTATTTCACTATCTTTTCCTATTTTCCCTATGTTTAAATGGTCTAAGACTCATCTTGATTATACAAGGTAACTTTGCTCAATTAGACATGATTTGTGCGTTTTGTTGCTTATTTCAAATAAAGTGTGATTGACATAATCATCGTGGTGATTTGCAACATCCTTCATATCTTTTTGAAGTCATTGGTCTGGGCGCTACCGGAATCATAGAAGTGTTTGTGTGCTACCATAATCGCAAAGGCGTTGCGTGCTACTAGAATTGAAGAGGATCATTTCATAATGGATGGCGCTACCATAACCACATAACCAATTTTTACGATAGACATGCTACAACAATTCTAGTAACTTAACGACATCATCATTAACCATTGTGCAAAAGCAGAGTTGCAGGATCAAGTCATTCATAGACTAATCCATTTTTGGATACTCAAAATTCGGCCAAAGACATAAGATTAATATCATGATTTGTATTTGTATATTGATTGCATTTCATGACTAGGTCTCCATTAGCTATGCTCAATTTGGATCTTCAATATGATTTCATGTTGTAATTCATGAAATCGACTTAACGAAATATCATCAAATATTCTATGTGTATCATTGTATGACCAGGATACCTGTCCTTGGTGAATTGAGATCCAATTTATGTGGAATTTTCATTGTAACTAATTCCCTATGACTGTTATATATTGAAAAACATTTTCATGTTCAGGTTAGCTCATATTTTGTGTTTGTACTTGGAGCACATGGAGTGTTGGTGATAGAGTTTAGATCCATTGAAGTGTAGATCATGCAGTCCTTCTATAGATAACATTCCCAAATTAATTTCTAAGTGTGTCAGCTTCTTTGCACCTTCAGTGACTTAGTCTGATGGAAATATAATATTTTTCGGCTTGATGCGCACCACCTGAAGTCGCATCGTTAGTGCAGGTGATTTCCTTTTTCTCCGGCTTGTTTCCTCTGATCTATCTTCAGATTCTGATCCTTTCATTATATCCCTATGTACTTTCTCTACTCTTTCCATCATATTCTTCAGCTCGAGGATCCTCTCTGCCATGTTTGTTTGAAGCTACTCCTGCTTCTTGTATTTCTCTACGAGTGTTTCTTCAATATGGGCATGGACTCTGGCTGCGATGCAGCATAGTCATCATCTTCCAACTTCGCATCAAGCGGAGTCTTAGTCACTTTTTGTTTCTTTCTTTTTGACCCCTCTGACACATCTGTGGCGGGGTTCTTTATTTTTTCTCCTACTGGCGGATCGACAGTCTGCTGTTGTTCTTGTTCCTTCTCTTCTTCCTGCTGATCATCGCCTCCTCCACCACCATCTTTAGCTTTCTTGTAACTGTCACTATTGCTATCATCAAATGTCATAAGCAATTCCTCTGGAAAATCAAATTTCCATTCCAGCGTCCAATCCTCAATCATGAGGTCAATATTTTGTGTTTGCAGTTTATATTGACCCTCATACCAGTGCATCTTTGTTGGATATCTCGGATGTATAAATATAGAATGGATATCGACCATGAATATCATCTTCCCAATGTACACTGTTGCCACATCTTTCGGGATCCGCGAAGTTCGCGTAATCACCTCACATAACTGTTGGTAGAATGTGTATAGATGCACATTGTTCAAACTTTGTCTTTTCGGCTTTGTTTTACTCCACATATTTGCTTACCGAGGTCCGCAGTAGTATCCATGGAACGTCGATACGTTCTGTTGGTACTGTGGCTCTGTCCATCCCACACATGCGATGAGGACTATCATCCAACTATAATGAAACCGATAGCAATTTTCCTATGCATCTGCTACATCATCCATAAATTCATTTAACAGGTAGCTTTCCCAGTTGAAAGGTATCCCCTCCGTAGCCTTAACATCTAGGGAGATCACAACAGCCGAAACTTCTGTCGATCTACACTTTCTGAGTATCCTTCCTATGAGCAATTGCATAGTGAACCTCGTGGCACCATCTTCATTATGTTCTACTTGATAGCCCCAAGTTCCTTTAACTAATCCTAAGTCGCTCTTCATCTGTCTGGAGAGGTCTCTATCTTTGTTCTTACCCACAAATTTCATTGCAGGGTCAGTACCTTGTTTGCTGATATGCGTGATCCTGTAGATTAGATCAATGTTTATGTCTATCTTGCAGTCTAGCCACAAGTATCCATAGTGTTTGCATGCCAAAAACACACGCACGATGACTGTTATCTTTGGAATTCACCCGAAGTGTGGAATTCTGAAGAGGTTCAATAGTCCTGAAGACTGTAACGGTGCAATCCACTCCTTTGTTTCTATGGTCGTCTACTTAGTGACTTCGTCGAAATTTCTGCACATATATTGGTCTGGATGGAACTACGGATACTTGGCAGCATTCATCATATTGTAGTTTGTGAACTTAACGTCCAGGATCTTTCCTAGCAAGTTGTCCTATTCTTGAACATGGCTTGACATCGATGGTAGAGGGATGTCATACTGTGGGTTCTTCTTCAACACTACCTCCGGTGCATCATCTTTTCATGGTGGAATGTACTCAGGTATCAATAGATTCGACCTCTCATGAGGTCGCTCTCTCTGGTGCTCTCGTGATGTTTCTGTAAACTGTGTCTTCTATTGTTCCTTTTCTTTATTCTTATCCTTTTGTTTAGACTCTTGTGTGTGCCGAGGTGAGATCCTAGAGGACCCACCCTTCTCATGGGTTGCTTTCTTCACAGGTGTTTTCATAACTGCTTCTATACCGGACTGTTGGAATTTATTTAATACCTCTTGTAGTTCTTCTTGCTCAAACATGTACTATAGGAATTTTCTGTTCTACACTGGGAAAAGCTCATAATTTACTCACCGTAAGAATAAAAACCACAGTAAAACAGGTAACTGTGTGCTTCTGTTCTATATATAGCCATAACTCAAACTGAGACGTGCCCAAAAACGGATAAGTTACCATTACATGTTATGTCTGTTTTCCAAATATAGCTTAGATATTTCTCTTTCCTTGAATTAAATGTGTCTTCAACGGACAAGTAATCCTTAAAGAGGAAAAATCCGATTTCCTGAAAATACTGTATAACGACTAGTTTTCAAACAAAAATTGTAACAGCTAGCTTTCAAACAAAAAACTGTAACTGTTAGTTTTCTCTAGATTTGATGAAGGTTAGGTGAGTGGTGAAGATCACTTCATGTTTCCCTTTTCTTGATGGAACTTCGCAACACTACCCCCTTCTTTACTTCACAACTTGACTTACTATGTGTGCTTCGCAGCATATCTTCATATCTATGAACTTTGCATTATGGAAAAAATGTTGTGTGCAGACTCTGCTCTCTGTTTAGTGTCCAATTTCAACTTCTCATGAAACTTAAACACCATTGCGTTGTTTAATTTATGGTTGTATAAATAGGTCCATCCCTGTAAGGATTTAACCTACTCCCATTGACAATTCCTTGTAAGTTTTTTCCAAGTAATGTGGCTAATTGCACTGCACCACCGTTAGGAACATGTTTAACAGTGTATGGCCCTAACCAATGCATTCTAAAATTTCCAGGAAATTTCAAAAAAAATCTATGATAGAGGAGAACAAGGTCTCCTACCTGGAATACCTTGTTCTTGATGTGTCTATCATGCCATACCTTTTCTCTAGATTTCTGCACTTGTTGGTGAAATCCTACAATGAAGTGGTCTTCCTCCAATCCAATCAACTATAATAATATTTCGTTCATCGTTTCAGCATCAACCATGTCTATGAATGCTACAATTATCAAGATTGGTACTGTGTATTCCATGTGCATGACAACTTCCTGACATATGCTAACCTGAAAGGTGTATGACCTGTCAAATGTTTACAAGTTGTTCTATATTCCCATAATACTGCTGGTATTATGAGATCCTATTCATCCATGTTTGTATTGCATACCTTGGTCAATGCATTCTCCAATACTTTATAAAGGCCTGCAGAGTGCCATTATCTTGTGGATGATATGGTGTACTCTTTTGATGATATATCTGAAATTCTTTTGTTAGGGATTCAATGGTTCTGTTCAGGAAGTGAGTTCCCTGATCACTCATCAAAATATTTGGACATACAAACCTTGTCAAGATGTTCTCAAAGATGAACTGCGTATTTGCATCTACGCTATAGTCCTTCACTGGTTTTGATTTTTCCCATCTAGTTAGATAATATGTAGTTTTAATGATGTATCTCGAGCCAGTTCCCTTCCCTGGTGGGGGAATAGGTCCCATAAAGTCAATATCCCATTTATCAAATGATTGTAAATTCAACTGTGGAATCAATGGCATCTCATCTCTACGATATGGATTCCCTGTTCTCTGGCATACATCGCAACTCCTGCAATGATCCTTTGAATATTTATGTATAGTAGGCCACCATAGTCCTCTCAAAATATTATGTGCAATGGCTTTCCCTGCATACTGTCCTCCAGATAATCCTGAATGTGCTTCAACAAGTATGATAGGTCTATCATGATCTAGTACACCCCTATGCAACACTTCATCTGGTCCCAATTTAAATAATTTCCCTGCAATCAATGTAAAATCAGTTGATCTTACCACTAACTGTTTCTTCTGGTGCATAGTGAATTCCACAGGTGCTAACCATGTGGTTAGGAATTCTACAATGTCTCTGAAGTAGTCATCTGCTATGTGAATAGCAAACAACTACGCATCTGGTAGATTATCCTCCAAACTACTAGGTTCCTCTCCTGACTCAATCCTTGACAAATGGTCAGGTCCTGCATTCAATCCTCCTAGCTTCATTACGATCTCAAATCATATTCCTGAAAAAGTAGAAGCCATCTGCATATTCTTCCCCTAACACTGGCTTATTGACCAAGTACTTTAAATTTGAATGGTCAGTGAACATGCAAAAGTGCGAACCTAGCAAATAGTTCTTGAATTTATGCAATGCGTACACCATGGCTAAGCCTTCTCGCTCTGTTGTGGTGTAATTCTTTTATGTTGAAGATAACTTTCTACTAGAAAATGCAATTGGATGGTCGATGCCTCCATCACCAGGTTGTGCTAGTACAATGCCAAGTGTTATAGATGAAGCCTATACATGTACATGAAATGAATTATTCCAGTCAAGAAAGACTAGAATAGGTGTTGTGACCATATTCTCTTTGGTGTATCCAATCCTCTTTGGAAATCTTCAGTCCACTCGTACTTCACTTCTTTTTTCGATAGTTTCTCCATAGGCACAGTTATCTGCGCATATCCCTTAATTAATTTTCTATAATATCATGTGTGTCCCAATGTAGTGTGTAGTTGCTTAACTGAATTAGGCAGTGGGATATTTACTATTATAACTATCTTCACCAGATCAACCATAAATCCTTTTTTGCATACTATGTGTCCTAACAAAATTCCATAAGGAACACAAAAGACACACTTCTTTAAACTCAAGGAAATATGATACTATCTAGGAAATATGATACTATCTACACTTTGATAACATCATCCTTAAGTTCGCATGATGCTCCTTCAAAAGGACAAATATTGTCCAGTCATCAAAGTAAACCTCCAGGAATTTATGGATATAATCCTTAAATGTAACTACAACCACCCTTGAAAAGATTGCAGGTGCGTTCTTCAACCCAAAAGGCATAACAATGTACTGAAATGATCCCCATTTAGTAGCAAATGTAGTCTTGTGTCTATCTTCCGCAACAATTCTAATCTAATGGTATCCAGAAAATCCATCAGTGAAAGAGTATGCCTCCTGTCCACCTACATTATCTATTACTTGATCTATGAATGGAGTAGGAAATGGGTCATGCACAGATGCATCATTCAACTTTTTGAGATCCACACAAACTTTGATTTCTCCTTTAGATTTCTTGTCTTGAACCACCATGGGACTTATCCATTTTGACTCTTCTACTGGTTCAATGATCCCTGCCTCCAACATTTTATCAATTTCTGCTTTCACTCTTTCTTTATATCTAGGGTTCAATATGTAAGGTGTTTGTTTGATAGGCTTCACATCATGCTTGAGAGGTATTTTCATAAATCCCAAGTCACCTAAAATGCCTTTCATTTCAGAAAACTTGGTAGGAAACAAGTCCTAATATTCATGTAGTAGGTTTGCGATCTGTCTCACTGTTTCTTCATCCCAGTAATCTCAAATAGAGGTGAATTTTGGTTCTTCATCCATGCTAATATTTATCATTTTAGTCTTAATGGGGTTACTCATATCTGGAATCTCCAAGTCAGGTCCTTGTACATCGCGTTTTCCTTCAGTTTATGGTATATTCACATCGCGAGGGAATTCATTTTCAACTTCATCCACTGTAAAATTATAATACTCAAGGGCATGTTCCAACTGTATTTCCCAATCTGGTTGACTATACACAGGCAATGGGACATCATCAAATATCTTCTTTTTCATGATCTGTAGAGCCTCGTTAATGCTCAGATAGTCATCCTCAAAACTGAAAGTTAGCTGAAATCTCTTTATCATCATGTGCCAATCTGTTGTACCATGTCGAAGTTTTGTTTCTATATACCAATTCTTTGCTATTGGATCCAATGTGTGCACAAACATATGGACCCACTGTGTCTTTGGTATATGCCTCCATGCTTTCAAGCAAGATTCTATATGATCTCTAGGATCAGTCTGTCCATTGTATTTTTCTTGTACATTCTTAGTTTGTTCAGCAAATATAACTTCCATTAAGTGCTTACATTCTTCCCATGTGCTCAACATGTCCTTGTGCACATCCCACCACCTAGCAAGTGTATTTCATAATGCTATATCTAGAGTTGATAGCCTATGTTCATCTGAAAATGATTCTGGATTTTCGTGAAAGAATGCATGTATACTACTCAAACTATCATAAGCAGGAATTGGACTTACCTCTGTTCCAATCCAATGGAGTGAATTTTTCATTCTCGCACATCGTCTAGTTGATACTTCATGCATTCTACTCTGTCAGTTCTCCAGTCCTGTGTCTGAATCTGATACGTAGAAACGGTCGCATATCCATATCAACATTCCATCTTCTATAGGATTAATGTAATCCTCTTGATTAACTATCATCTTGTAGATGTTATCTAGCTCTTGAGCTCTATATTCCTCTCTTATTATCTCAACATACCTCGGTCCTTGTGAAGGATCCAAGGGTGCAATGGCATTGATATCCTGTCGTCCAAATATCATTTGTTTTTTCTTCAATTTGATAATTGCAAGGTTATACAATTCCCATTAAATCCCTAATAGTGCAGGATAAGGATTGTTGTCATCTATGATCTCAATCACCTCAAAGTCTGCTTTACTCCGCACTCCATCAATGTCAACAGGAACACCTGCTAGCCTCCAAAAAGGTATAACCTTATGTTGGTTAGATAACCTCAAATATATAGGAGACCAATATAGCTTTGGTTTCCCCATCTGCTCCCATATTTGTTTTGTCAGCACGTTCACCTCTGAACCCAGATCGAGGATGACCTGTTTCATTTCAAAATCTGCAATCTGCGCGCTTAACCTCATTTCTCTTCTTGTCCTTTTATGGTTCTTAATGTGATGGATTGCTCTATCTGCATTGTTTACTGTACCACGCTGCTCGTAATAGCCCATCACATTTTGTAGTTCCCCTAAGGCATGCTCATGCCTTAGCATATTTATGCAACTCTGTAGAAACTGTGTTACATGACTTGTCTGTTCTCTCGAAGCTCGCAACCCATCATACAAGAATGGAATATATAGTACAGTTGTTTGATCGCTTTGCAAAGGAATCCTTGTATTCGAAGCTCCCAAGTCCTGAAATTATTTTCTTGCTTCCATGAATACTTATTTTTCCCCGTTAGGGTCAAATGCAGGTATATTTCAAACTTTTTTCCTCACCCAAGCCCATCAGTAGGCTTTGGTCTGTTTATGTGATTACCATAAATCAAGACTTCGTTTGTCCTATCATCTCTTGTCTAAGATCCACTTCACGTCACAACATGGATGTTGCAATCTTCATTCCTTTTCTCAGTTGCGATCATCTGAATATTCTGGTTATGTCCTTGTGGTCTCTTTTCTTGCATTTTGCTTAGAAAAATGGGACATGCATCAATGATAAGGTCATAATATTTAGAATACTTACAAGTAGTGAAAGGGTTCTGAAAATCCTTTTCCAAATGTCCACGTTGACCACAGTTATAACAGATAATCTGACCTCTACCTCGTCCTGGGCCAGTATTACGTCCTCTATATGCACCCTGATCATACTGTGCATTCTCATTGTTGTTGTGTTTCTCTCCTTGGACTCTGTAGACATCATGCTTTCTTTTTATCATGAGGTCATATGCTCTACAGTTGGTGTCATCATGGCCAACCGAATTACAAAATGTGCAGTACAGGTTCTTTGGTGTCTGAGATGCACCTGCAACAATTAATTAACAAGAATACGCGAAATAACAGAAATGATAGAACTCAGAATCACTTTTGTATTGATCACAGGCCACTTCGAGGGGGCAACCTCCTTTGAGCAAGCTCAATACAAATAACTTCACAGTGCCTTCATAGGTCTCGACACACACTTATATACTAATTCTAGGCGCCAATACTATGGGTCAAAACCATGGGCCGTTACAAACTATGGATCAACAATACTACGAGCGACTTACAAAGCATATGCGCCAACAACAATAACACAAACTATTGATCAACAAATACTACGGGATGAATTACAAAGCATATGCGTCCAACAACAACATACTAACAAAGTAAAGACATGGGTTCCTAACATCCCCTCCCCCTTAAAAAAAACTTTGTCCTCAAAGATTTATATGTGGAAATTGTTGTTGAATCTGAAGGAGTGGTTCCCATGTAGCATCCTCTGGTTGCATGCCATGCCACTAAATTAAGACCTTTGTGATAGAGCGAGAGCGAAGCTGACGTGTGCGCCGATTGAGGATGGTCTCTGGCTCCAAAAGGATGGATCCTTCATTATCTAGTTCGGGTAAAATCATTTGTCCACTGATGTTGGTGCCAAGAACTTTCTTCAGACAAGAGACATGAAAGACTGGATGAATGCGGGAAGAAGGAGGAAGTTCCAATTCATAAGCAACGGACCCAATCTTCTGAAGAATCCGATATGGCCCATAGAACTTTGGAGCGAGCTTATGATTCCCTTTGAGTTTCAAGGATGATTGTTTGTACGGCTGGAGACGAAGAAAAACCATATCGCCGACTTGAAAAGTGCGCTCAGAACGGTGCTGATCAGCTTGTTGCTTCATGTGATTTCTTGCCATGTGAAGATTGTCCCGCAAAATGCGAAGAATCTGATCGCGGTTTCAAAGGACCGTGTCAACTTCCTGAACTGGTGAACTGGTGGGGGTGTATGGAAGAAGAGTTGGAGGTGCCTGACCATAGACTGCTTCATATGGGGTCATTTTAGAGGCAGTGTGGTAAGAGGTATTGTACCACCATTCAACAAGAGGGAGCCATTTTTTGTTGATGTATATGTAACTTCGGAATGTATTTCATATATGTATGTTGTATGTACTCCTATAGAGATGGTATTATTCCTCTATATGGAAGTGTCGTCATTTATATTGTAAGTGTCATAACTTATACACTATGGGTTATTAGACCACCTTGTTGGGGTCGGCCCTATATAAGTCATGTGGGTCGAAGGGTTATTAGACCATCCTATTGGCGGTCGGCCATGTGGTTCAAAGGGTTATTAGACCACCCTATTGGGGGTCGGCCCAGTCAGCATTATATTATGTGGTTAAGTTCGAGCCTACATGAGTTAGGTAAAAAGGCAAGTCAAGTCAAGTATAAATAGAGTGCGGGAGGCACTCTATTTACTCACTCACTTTTCACACATGCACTCAAGGAGAAGTGGCACACTTATGGAGGAGGAGTATCTTCTTCTAGGTTATGGCTATCTCTCTTGGTTGGTTGTATCATTGCTCTATCTATCTCTGAGGAAGTTATTGGGGTTTTTCACCTTTATGGTTTTCCCCAAGTAAACTTTGTGTCTCTTGTGTGCTTGCATTATTGTCTCCATGATTGATATGCTGTAGATATGCTGTACATGTTATTCTCTCAGTTAAGATCCTATATCATATTGAATTAAATTCAGAAAATTTAACATGGTATCAGAGCTAGCCTGAAAGAAGGCATGATATGGCATGTATGACACTTGTTGCACTTACGATGCTAGGGCTTGATATAGCAAAAACCAGTCATCGTAGCACTTTCGCTATAAATCCGTTTTGGCAAATTTTTCGGATCTGAAATTGTTACAGGACGAAGATAACATCTCCAGGTACCTTGTGTCCAAAGGACAACCTATAATTCATTGTACTTTGTGATTTATGATCTGTACAATATAGGGCTTCTGCCTCTTCCAGATCTGAGTCAAAATCAGGTGACCTTGGGAAAAAGGTCATATCTTGGGATAGCAAGCTCCAAATGAAATTTCGTAAAAAGTGACGGGTATTACACCGTCTTTACTATCTCAGAAAACTTTTTCAGAGGCCGAAGTTGAACCAGTGACACGTGGCATGCCGTACAAGTTCGCTCTCCTGTATTATCCCATAAACAGGTCATGTTGCGACACTTGGCATAAATCTCTCTCAAAGAGTCCAATTGAGGTCAGACCTGTCAGGATGGAAAGATAACAGGCCGAGCTATGTCAATAAATTTTTTCAGAGGCCTAAGTTAAAACAGTGACACATGGCACGCCGTACAAGTTCGCTCTTCTGTTTTATCCCAAAACAGGTCACGTTGCGACATTTAACATAACTCTCTCTCAGAGAATCCAATTGAGGTCAGACCTGTCAGGATGGAAAGATAACAAGTCAGGCTATCTCAGAAAACTTTTTCAGACCCTGTGGATTGAAAAGTTTGGAGTTACACCAGAAACAATCAGGTACATATTTCTGTCAAAACAGAATTATTTTGAGTACCTTCATTCATGGCTTCCGGAATTTAGGGCTTTGAAGAAAGTTGGAATTTTTGTAATCGGAGACCACGGCTGAATGCTACTCATAAAAATAGAAATTTAGAGACCAAGATCAGAATTTTTGGTTGGGAAAAAGGCCGGGCTTGATCAAACCCTAGTTTGGGACTTTGATCAGAAAAGTGGAAAACTAGGGCTTCTGTAAAAATGAGAATTTTTGCAATCTGTGACCACGGCTGGAAGCTCCTCAGAAAAATAGAAGCTTAGAGCTTTGGATCAAACCTTTTGATGGGGAAAAAGAGTGGGCTTCATCAAACCCCAGTTCAAGGTCACGTCCAGTGAATCCGGAAGTTTCAAAGGCAAAATTGAGGAGTGAAACTTTGCAGTTTTCAAATTCTGAATATACCAGTTTGATCAGCTCATCAAGGCGCATATTTCTATCCTTTCGGAAGTTTGAAATTCAAAGTTTGAATTTTTGGGGTTTCTCTGACAAACCCATATCCAGCTCCAGGTCCAGTTCTTGCAAATCAAGTGGATTGGGTTAATCCTAGAAGAAGATGGATTGATCATCTGCATGAGTGAAGAAGTTCCTGTTTCAGAAGGGAGATGAGGCTAAGGCCTTATATAAGAAGATTACAAGCGATCTCGACAGGTATGACTCATCGAGGTATGTTTCGATATTTGTCCATGATTAAGTTTATGGTATGTTTGTCTTCATGTTATTACGGTTAGTACAATTTTGATTTTAGATTTGTCGTATCACCTTAACAAAATTATGAATGCATGATAGAAGATATTCATTGGTTAGGGTGTTGACACTTATGATTGTACTAATGCATTATGGTGTTGTATGAGGTTTATGTTGTCTACTAACATGAAAGGTACACCAAGAAAGACAAATCATGTTCTGGTCCAAGAACATATGATCATGATAACATGAGGACAAAGATTCATCCATTGTCATGGATCTCATAGAAGATCCATTTACAAGGTATGTATAACTTGGTTTTGTAATAGTTAACCTATGAGATATACAGGTTACTAGCACAAGTCATTGAAGAAGAACAAGAAGACATCATGTGAGTATGTTAGACATAAATAGCTAGCATGCTAATCCAGGTATGTTTTTCCTATATCAAGTTAGAATCCTACCTTGTGTTAGGATCTTATACTGTTGTTGATAATGATTATTCATGAAGTCATAGGTTTGAATAATCATGGTTGTATGCATATTATGTTTCTTACCTTAATTGATGATATGACTAACCAGAAGAATCATGAAGGTATAGGTTTGAATAATCACAGGTTTTATGCATAATATATCTCTTATCTTGATTGATGATTCAACTAACCTGAAGAGTCATAGGATTGAGTAATTATAGGTTTAGACATGTTATGTTTCTTATGATTTGACTAACCATAAGAATCCTACATAAACCTTGAATGATAATGCTTATTATTTCTGTTTGAAATGATCATGAGTATACATGCTTGAGATTATTGTGTTTTAATAGTATACTATTGAATGTATGATTTTATATGAGTTCACAAGGATAACACAATCATGATACTAATAAGCATGCATAGGGACCAAGGATGAATATGAGCTCAAGAACAGGTAATTTAGGAAGCAAAGATCAAGAGGGAACACACTCTAGTTGTTCCTGCAAGAAAGCAAAGGAGCACACTTCAGTAGTTTCTGCAAGGATGCAGATATTCAGAGGGAGTTGACCATCTTTCTACATTCCATAACAGAAAGGTGTAGAAGAAGCTACTTCAGCAGCTCCTACAAGGAAGCAAAGACTCAGAGGGAATCCACCCAGTAACCAAACAAAGATAAGTATTTTTAATTATCATTTCTTGCATATGTGCTTGTTTAAATAATACTGTTCAATGATGTATATACTGATGTTCCTAGAATTAGGTTGTGTATTATGCACATTAGAATAATTGCATTGATGAACAATATACTACTAATATGCATGGGTAAGTAGCCTATGGCACTATACAACATTCCATCGCTACTTATCTAGAATGAAACCTCTTTGCTGACATGTTGGGAGTTGTGCACACTCTTAACAATGTTCTGGTAGAGATTGGAAGGCATCTAGAAAGTTACGGGATATGGATAAATGTTGTATTGAAGCATTGGCTAAGATAATTGCATGACTGTATGACATATTTCTTTATGTGTAAGAATTTGTTCTGAAAATTATGAGATGTTTCTAATCATGCAATTTAACCTGTTTTGTAGGAAAGACCGTATATCTTCACCTACAAAAGGACTACAACATTTGTTCCAGCAACAAAGATATATATTGAAAGTATTGAAGATATTGAAGTTCCCAGGATCTGGGATGAAGAAATGGAATGCCATGATCCGTCGATCATGAAGAATGATGTTTGGGATGTAGTCCCAAGACCTGAAGGGAAGTTTGTTATGACTTCCATATGGATCTATCAAGATCAAGCATGTTGCAGATGGCAGCATAGAGAAATATGAAAGTGATGAAATAGAAGATACACTAGATGGATTTCAAGACACCTTTCTTGAATAGTTGTATGCGGATAACCTGTTTGTTACAGGTGAAGATAGATTGATTGCCGACATGCAGCGGAAGCTTACTGCCAAGTTCGAGATGAAGAACTTGGGGTTGATGCACTATTTGTTTTTGGCATGGAGGTGTGGCAGAGTGATGGAATCTTCCTTGGACAAGGGAAGTATGCAGTAGAGATCCTGAAGAGGTTCGGGATGATGGACTACAAGGCTATGGCGACACCTATGGCATCAAACCTGAAGCGCCTGTGTGATGCTTCATCTGAGCCGATTGATATCACTATGTATCGTCAGATGATTGGGTCCTTGATGTACCTGACAAACACGAGACCAGATATTTGCCTTGCAGCGAACACATTGAGTTAGTTCCTGATGGATCCGAGGAGTGTTCACCTGGTTGCTGTAAAGCATGTTCTGAAGTACCTGAAGGGTACAGTGGATTATGGGCTCAAGTATGAGGCAAATCAAAAGTTTAACCTGCAGGGTTATGTTGATTCAGATTGGGCTGGCAGTGCTGCATACAGGAAGAGCACATCTGGGTGTTGCTTCAGTATGGGATCAGGTGTGATCTCATGGTTTAGCAGGAAGCAGTCCTGCGTGGCACTGAGTACAACTGAGGCAGAGTATGTTGCAGCCTGTTCAGCTAGTTGTGAGGCAGTATGGCTACGGAAGCTACTGTCTTAGTTATTTGATCTCCCGTTGGAGGCTACTGGTATCTTCTGTGATAACCAGAGTTGTGTGAAGCTGTCCGAGAACCCAGTGTTTCATGACAGGTCGAAACACATAGAGATCAAATATCACTATATCAGGGATATGGTGCAGAGAGAAGCTGTGAAGCTCCTGTATGTTGCGACAGACGAGCAGATTGCAGATGTGCTGACGAAGCCACTAGCCAGGGTGAAGTTCGAGTACTTCAGAGAGAGGCTTGGCGTTCTTCAGATCGAGGACACTTCGAGGAAGAAGTGATGGACACATTTGTTGAAGCCATTCCAAGCATGTTGGAAGGAGGATCCTTCACATGGCTGTGGATGTAAGCGCTGGATAATGGGCATCAGGATGATGTTCTAGTTTTTGCTTGGATATGATCAGTTGGATCATTTATGTATGTACGCATCATGTTGGATGCTGGATATGATCAGTTGGATCATTTATGTATGTACGCATCATGTTGGATGCTGGATATGATCAGTTGGATCATTTATGTATGTATGCATCATGTTGGATGCTGGATATGATCAGTTGGATCATGTGTATGTATTTTGTATATGCATCATGTTGGATGCTTGGACCATGTATCTGTATATGTATCAGGTAGATACTTGGTATGCATCAGTTGGATGCATTGATGATCAGGTGGATCATGTAGCAGGATGTTGCAGTGATGATCAGGATGATCATGGATGATGAGCTTCAGGATGTTGCTTCAGATGACATGCAGTAGGATGTTGCAGTGATGATGATCAGGATGATCATGGATGATGAGCTTCAGGATGTTGCTCCAGATGACATGCAGCAGGACGTTGTAGTGATGATGATCAGGATGATCATGAGTACATCAGGATGATGTATGGTGAGTATCAGGTTGATACTCTGTGGCTGTGGATCAGGTTGTGCAGATGAGCATGTCTAGGAGATCCTATAGGTTGGAGTTGTGTACCCGTAACAACCTGGGATGCTCTTTCGAGACATTGCTCTGGGAGGACATGTAATTTGTGCCCTGGGATATTTCAGGTCGGAGTTGTGTACCCGTAACATCTTGAGATGCTCTTGCGAGGTTTTGTCCTATGGCATGTAATTTGAGCCTTGGGAGATTTCAGGTCGGAGTTGTGTACCCGTAACATCCTGAGATGCTCTTTCGAGGTTTTGCCATGACCACATGTAATTTGTGCCCTGGGAGATTTCAGGTCAGAGTTGTGTACCCGTAACATCCTGAGATGCTCTTTCTAGGTTTTGTGGTGGACCACATGTAATTTGTGCCCTGGAAGATTTCAGGTCGGAGTTGTGTACCCGTAACATCCTGAGATGCTCTTTCGAGGTTTTGTGGTGGGGTCACATGTAATAGCGCCCTGGGAGATCCTACAGGTCGGAGTTGTGTACCCGTAACATCCTGGGATGCTCTTTCGAGGTTTTGTGACGTACGTAATAAGTCCTGAGGATTCCACAGTATGGCCAGTGATGACAAAGACCTGCAGGTGGTGGGCCTACATCCAGTATGAAAAAGGACTGGCTCTATAGAACTTCCTATGACGAGTAGATTCAGAGATTGATTGAGATAGGAGCAGCAGTGACGATGATGATGACTCGATGACGATTATCCAGTGACGATGATCTAGAGAAGATGACTTGTGCTAGAAGAACTGTGCTGAGAAATACCTTCCTAGTTAAGAGGGAGTGTTGATGTATATGTAACTTCAGAATGTATTTCATATATGTATGTTGTATGTACTCCTATAGAGATGGTATTATTCCTCTATATGGAAGTGTCGTCATTTATATTGTAAGTGTCGTAACTTATACTTGATGGGTTATTAGACCACCTTGTTGGGGTCGGCCCTGTATAAGTCATGTGGGTCGAAGGGTTATTAGACCATCCTATTGGGGGTCGGCCATGTGGGTCAAAGGGTTATTAGACCACCCTATTGGGGGTCGGCCCAGTCAGCATTATATTATGTGGTTAAGTTTGAGCCTACATGAGTTAGGTAAAAAGGCAAGTCAAGTCAAGTATAAATAGAGTGCGGGAGGCACTCTATTTACTCACTCACTTTTCACACATGCACTCAAGGAGAAGTGGCGCACTTATGGAGGAGGAGGATCTGCTGCTAGGTTATGGATATCTCTCTTGGTTGGTTGTATCATTGCTCTATCTATCTCTGAGGAAGTTATTGGGGTTTTTCACCTTTATGGTTTTCCCCAAGTAAACTCTGTGTCTCTTGTGTGCTTGCATTATTGTCTCCATGATTGATATGCTGTAGATATGCTGTACATGTTGTTCTCTCAGTTAAGATCCTAGATCATATTGAAGTAAATTCAGAAAATTTAACATTTTTCCCACTGATGTTATTGTTCCGAGGTGAAGCAACGAAGATAAGTTTTCAAGCATTTATTGACAATTTCAGTCTAACCATCTGTTTCTGGGTGATACCCTGAACTCATATTCAGTTTGGTTCCAGTGTGGCGAATAGTTCTGTCCAAAAATGACTGGTGAAAGTCACATCACGATCCGAGACAATGGAAGAAGGGATGCCATGAAGACGAAAGATCTGGTCCAGAAAAATTTGAGCGACGGAGGAGGCTGTATAGGGATGGTTGAGAGCACAAAAATGACTATATTTGGAGAGGCGATCAACCACAACGAGAATCACTGTCTTTCCGCCATATTTAGGGAGCCCTTCAATGAAATCCATAGAAATATCTGTCCAAATCCGTGTAGGTATGGGCAAGGGTTCAAGCAATCCTGGAAGGAGTGTTGTTTCACCCTTATTGCGCTGGCAGGTATCACATTCGGCCACCATCTGTCGAATTGTCATTTTCATGCCCTGCCAAAAGAAGTTACGCTGTGCTCGTTCATACGTTTTGAGGAACCTAGAGTGCCCCGTCGATGGGGAAGCATGGAGTTCATAGAAGATAGCCTGTTGAAGATCTGTGCTCTGGGGAAGCACCAGATGACCCTTGTATCGTAGAGAAGCACCATCCCAAGAGTAATGTGGTACAGTAGAAGGGTTGTTGGTCAAGCATTGGATTATTTGAGATAAGGAGGAGTCATTGACATAACCCTGTTGAACAGATTGCAACCAATTTGGAACAGGCATAGAAATATCTGAAAGAGAACCTTGGGCATCAAATGTGCGAGAAAGAGCATCTGCCACAATATTGTCTTTACCCTTCTTGTAAGTGATCTCATAGTCATAACCCATGAGTTTCCTAACCCATTTCTGTTGTGCCGGGGAGGAGACACGCTGGTCCAAGAAATATTTCAGACTCTGGTGATCAGTCTTGATGCAGAAATGATTACCTAATAGGTATGGGCGCCACTTCTGAACTGCATGCAAAATAGCCATCATTTCCTTCTCATAGGTATAGGTAGCTAAATTGTTACCTGAAAGGGCTTTGCTGGTGAACGCAATGGGGTGTTCATCTTGAAGGAGAACAACACCAAGTCCATTGCCGCAAGCATCACTCTCAATAGTGAAGGGCTTGGAAAAACCGGGCATAGCTAGCACAGGTGTAGTACACATAGCTTGTTTTAGTTTGTCAAATGCACACTGAGCAGTAGGTGTCCATGTGAAGGCATATTTTTTCAATAGAGCAGTTAATGGAGCTGCAATCTTCCCATAATCCTTGACAAACTTGTGGTAGTATCCAGTCAACCCCAAAAAACCATGAAGGCTCTTGAGTGTCCGAGGATGCGTCCAATTGTTCATGGCATCGATTTTGGCAGGATCCACGCGAACCCCTTGTGCTGAGATAATGTGCCTAAGATACTCAACTTCCTTCTGTCCAAAAACACATTTAGACTGCTTGGCATGGAGATGATGGTCATAGAAAAGTTGCATGACAAGATCCAAATGCTGGAGATGTGCATCCCATGTTTTACTGTAGATGAGGATATCATCAAAGAATACCAGAATGAATTTCCGCAAGTAGGGTCAAAATATTTTATTCATTAAGGCCTGGAATGTGGAAGGAGCATTAGTGAGGCCAAAGGGCATGACCAAAAACTCATAATGGCCATCATGTGTGCGGAAAGCTATTTTAGGGATATCATCCTCATGAACCCGAATTTGATGATACCCAGAACGAAGATCCAACTTGGAGAAAAAGTGAGCTCCATGAAGCTCATCAAGAAGCTCATCAACAACAGGAATTGGAAACTTATCCTTGATGGTGAGGTGATTAAGTGCTCGGAAGTCAATGCAGAGGCGCCATGACCCATCTTTTTTGCAGACAAGAATAATTGGATAAGAAAAGGAACTAGTGCTTGGGCGAATAATACCTTGCTTCAATAAGTCACGAACGAGCATTTCAATCTCCGTTTTTTGGTGAAATGGATAGCGATAGGGCCTGATGTTGGGAGGAACGCTTCCAGGAAGGAGCTGAATACGATGGTCTTTTGTCCTGGAAGGTGGCAATCCCACTGGTTCAGCAAAGACACCTGTATATCGATCCAGAATTTGTTGTAGATCCAAAGGAGTAGTGGAGACTGCTGATGATTGCATCTAGATGGAATGGATCTGAGCGATGACACCATGTGAATTCTTCTTGAGGATTTTTTCCATGCGATGTGAACTGATGATGCTGAGAGAACCTGGTTGTAATCCTGTCAATGTGTGTTTTTGTCCATTGAAGGAAAACTGCATCCAAAGTTCAACAAAATCCCATAAGATAAGGCCAAGTGTGCGTAGCCATTGAGCGCCCAAAACCACATCACATCCGCCTAAGGGAAAGGAAAACATGTCAGAGCACAAGGTATAATATCCCATAGAGATACGCACATTTCAACAATTCCCTTTGCAAGGTAAGGTGCCCCCATTGCAAACCATGACTTCAAAGTTGGAGCAAGGATGGATAAAACAATCAGCTTGTTTGGCGATCCGAGGGTCAATGAAATTATGAGTGCTCCCAGAATCAATGAGTATTGTAAGAGGAAGCTTCTTGAAGTAATCCCTGACCCGCATTGTTTGGGGGGTGGTGATTCCAGCTAAAGCATGGAGAGATATCTCTGGCTAGTCATCCTGAGACGGAGGGTCAATAGGGAGTTCCTGAATGTCGACCGGAGCATCCAGTGTTTCTGGATCTTCATCACCAATTTCAGAGGCAGGTGGAGACTCCACATCCAAGAGATAGAGCTTTTGTTGAACACATCTATGTCCCCGAGTGAATTTCTCATCACAATTATAGCAAAGCCCCTTTTCTTTGCATGTTTGCATCTCTGTTTCAGACAAACGCTTGATAGGAGTCGGTCGAGGAGCCTGCGGTATAGGTGGTCGCTGAGAACCCATATTTCGGAAGGGAACAAAAGTGGGTTTGGAGCGTTGTTGGGATGCAATCTTGTCTTCTGCCAACTTAGCCAACCCTAGTGCTTCCATCATTGTGTTGGGACAGAACATTTTGACCTCAGAGCGGATGGCATCCTTTAGACCACTGATAAAACAACTCCGGTAAAATTCATCAGACAATCATTCGGTGTGGTTGGCTAGATTCTCAAATTCAGTTTGATACTCTCTCACAGTGCCAGTTTGGCGAAGTTTAGTGAGGGCTCCTGTGAAGTCATCAAAAGCACTAGGACCAAATCGTTACAAAAGGAGCTGGCAAAAGTCTGTCCATTTGGGCTCTGGATGAGCCTTGATGTACCAACGGTACCATTGAAGAGCTTCCTGTTCCAAATGAAAGGATGCCAACGGAACTTTGTTGACATCAAAAGTATTATGCAGACTGAAATATTGTTCTGCACGATAGATCCATCCAGTTGGATCGGTACCATTGAAGCAAGGAAAATCAAGCTTCGGACCACAAAAATTGCTGGAAGAAGAGAACCCATTGTCTGTTGAAGACTCGAACTGCCGTTTGTTGTTCATAGTTGAATGTTCAAGATGGAGACCGAGAAATTTTTCATCCAGATCCTGGAATTTGGCTTGGATGGTTGCAAGTGCGTCCTCCATGGTTTTTGCTCCTGCACGGGTGATAACCATAACCAAGATTTTTATTTTTTTTTTATCGGTTGACTGGGTAGGAAAACAAAAACAGAAGCTACTTTAGTAAAGGAAAATCTAGACTTGGGAAAAAATCATAAGGGTAATTGGGGTTTGACTAGGTTTTGGACACTGTTGGATATACAGGGAAGCAAAAATGAGGATTTCTGAAGCGGGGTGCAAGAATGGGAAAATTTAGCAGAGGGGAACAAAGAAGCAGAATTCAGAAAGGAACTCTATGGTAAAATTTGAAGGTGATTGGGTGAAATCTGAGGAAGTTATGGCAAACCCTAAAAATAGACAAATGTGGGATTTCGGGCTTTGGGAAGGGGAATTGGGGATAGGGTCCTCAGGACTCAAATATGCAGAAGGGGATGACAGGGGTTCCCTGAAAATTTCAAGGGAAACAGAGTAAAAATAAGGGAGATATGGAGAAAAAACTGAAAACGGCTTTCAAAATGGATCTGAAACGGCGCAGCAGTGATCGACAATAGTTCAGCTAAAAGTAGATATGGAACCCAGGTATGTGCGGCTTCCTAACAGTTCAGCGGTTTCACTCGGCCACCAATGCTGTCTGACGGCTTGCGTATTGGGGCAGTACCCCTCACTCCACGGCTCAGGTAAAACTGATAACCGCTTTGCCACAAACGACAGCTCTTGGTTTACCTCATGGGTGGGAACTAGTCAATCAGGTAGGGGTCGTTGCCCTTTTCGCTGGCAGGTTCTCTCAATGGGCCAGCTACTTCGGAGTTCCTGTGGTACTCCTCACAATGAGTTTTAGGGCTTATGCCCAAGTACTTCCCACAGTTACGTGGATAGGGATTATTCCCAAATCCGAACCTGCAACAGATGCGAAAAAAATTTGGCAGAAATTTCACCCAGCGAGCCCAAGAAAGTGCTCTGATACTAGATGAGATGCACCTGCAACAATTAATTAACAAGAATACGCGAAATAACAAAAATGACAGAACTCATAATCACTTTTGTATTGATCACAGGCCACTTCGAGGGAGCAAGCTCAATACAAATAACTTCACGGTGCCTTTATAGGTCTCGACACACACTTATATACTAATTCTAGGTGCCAATACTATGGGTCAAAACCATGGGCCGTTACAAACTATGGATCAACAATACTACGGGCGACTTACAAAGCATATGCGCCAACAACAATAACACAAACTATTGATCAACAAATACTACGGGACGACTTACAAAGCATATGCGTCCAACAACAACATACTAACAAAGTAAAGACATGGGTTCCTAACAGTGTCTGTACATACTTCTAGAGTAGGTAACAGTCCTCTGGTTGATGTCCTCTACATTGAAAAATATTGCACCATGGTCCTTGAGGTTGATTTAATGGGTTTGGTGCCCCACTGGCGAGGTAATCTCTGAATACAGGGTAATGTTCCTTGGAATGTCCTCCTTTACATTTAGTACACCAAACCTATTCTCTTACTTTTTTTCCTTTTTGTATATCATGTAGCTGTAATTTCAGGTTCGTTAGTTGTGTCTGTATGTGTACCATACCTGCGCTAGTTTCTCCTACAGGCGAAGCTTCTAGATTCATCGCAATTTCCAATGCTTCTGTTTGTGAAGCAACCTTCTGTTGAATCAATGGTAATCTAATGTGGGGAAACATCGTAGCTATAAACCACTCTTAGTGCTATTGTGGTGTAATTTCAAAGCTAACTTGATCCAACAAGTCTTTGAACTTCTGATCAAATTCTCACACATTCTCATTAGGTTTCTATTTTATCTCTTTAAACTTTGTAATGCATTGAGACTCTTATTTAGGCTTCTTAAATTCTCTAATTAATGCAACTCTGATGTCAACTAGTGTTATGTTCTGTCCAACATAATATTTCATGAACCATGTTGAATCTCTATCTTTGAATGTAGTGACTAGTTGGGCTTTCTTTATATCATCGTCTTGTACTTGTTTAACGTTCCAGATAGCATCGCAAAGAAAACAATGTTGTTCTGGATATTGTAGACCAATTCCTTTAAAAATAGGTAGCTTTATATCATCTACCATCCTTCTTATAGGAGGTGTAGGATTCTAAAACACTACAGTACTACCTGAGGAGTGAAACGGTGGAGGCACACCACCACTCTACTGATTCTTTGTACTTGTTCCTGCAGTATTACTGCTACTAGTGTTCTGTGAACTAGTAATATTTCTTTTAGCAGCTATAGGTTTCTGCGGAGTGATAGGCTGATAACCAGTATGTCTAGGTTATGTCTCACTATCAGACTTAGCTTGAGACAAGTTTCTATCACTCTCTAACTCAGTTTCTAGTAATGTGCGAGGCTCACCTTCACGAGACCTCTTTGTAGCGTTAAGTTTGTATCTCTTTCCATTATGTAGAATGCCAGTGTCTTTGTCTATGTCACTATCTGTGTGTTTTAACATTATAGACTCAAACCCTAGGAATCTCACTGCATTCTTAACACACCCTGTTCAGCTAATAGCATTTTAATTCATAAAATATGTTTTTCAAGTACTTACCTCTAAATCCCTTGAAAAAGTATCTTTCAGCTGCGTTGTAGGACTTCAAAGTGTCCACAAAAAAATCTATAATATAGCTTTCTAACAAGCTATCCAACCAAAAGTCTACTGCTCTGGAAATCTGGTTATTAATCCCTTTAAGCCTCTGAATCAACTCTGGATTCCAAACTGTAGGTCCACCCTGAAAATAGTTCTTTCTTTCTGCTACCCTAGATATCCACTCATGTAACTCGTTAGCAAAAGATGGGAAGAAAACTTAGTGCATCTCAATAAATATGTATCTATGTAGCCAATGTTATGTAGTAAGGCAAGGATGTATGTTTTCTTTATTCGCTAACTCGCGTTCTTTCTGACTCACCCAATTTTGTATTTCACTCTTCTCTAGATTCCACATCAACATGACACATCACCGAAATGTCAGTCCAAAGTCGGCAACGGAACCATTTGTTGGTTTGTTTTGGGCAGACCCGGGTTCGGCTAAGTTAACGCAACAACAACAAAACCCCTCCATTGGTCCTTTTGGCATCACCCTGTAAACTGGCTGAAATCTCACCCGAAGCAAAGATGGGGGGTTATAGAATCAACCTTCTGTAACCGTGGCGATGTGCAGATATGGTCAACAACCTCTTTAAAATCCCTACTTAACATAAACTAATAAAATTAGAATGAACATGTTACTTCGCACTTCGCAACTTATCAACAACATACAGAACTATGTTGAATCTCTACAGTATTCACTGGTTAGCTACACATTCATCATTCTAAGTGTTCTCCATAGCATCCATACACATGTATTCCATTTACTCAGCATACAATTACCATTCACATACATACGAAAGAAAATACATAAACACACCATAAACTCATATACATAAACATGTGGATTTACGTGGTTCACCCCAGGAGGGAGCTACGTCCATGGGAACTGTTCTTCTATTAGCTTGGAAGGGTAACAGTTTGTTGGCCGGATTTTCTGACTAAGGCCAACTAAGTATAAATAGTCCACACAAGGTGCTTAACACAACCCCCTGTATGTTTGGGTTAGCTAATTCTCGCAGGTTAAGGTCCTGCTACCTTTTGATTGATGCTCTCGAAAGAGTCTCTAGACTTTTTAGGGATTTTTTTTGTGGTTCAAATAACCTAAATTAATCCTGATAATTTACAGATAGAAAATCTAATCTAATCTAATTAGTCCCATCTTAGCCAAGAGCAACCTAGTAATTATGCTAACATTCTATGAAAATATAGATAACAAAAAAGTTAAATGATATAACTACAAGAAAAATCATCAAAGTCAATATTGTATTCGGGGATTACATTCATATTTAAAGAATAATAAATATCATGGAACATGTTAACTCTTAACATTTTAACATTTGAAATTTAAAATAACTGATTAATTGATTGAATATCTGTTAGAAACACAGATGTTTCAGTAAGAAAATCAATACAATAAAATATTATATAACCAAATTTAATTATCAAAATTAACTAAATATGACTCATACAATATCATAAATCAAATATAATAAAGAGTATAGCAATTCATAAATGATTCACAAAATTATAACAAAATATAATAGCAAATGATAATAACAGAAAAATACAATAAAGAGTATATATAATAAGTATTCTCAAAAACTTAGTTCGAAATGATACCAATTTTTGAAAGAGTGCTTTACAGTGCCACATAGATAAAATCTAAAAAAAACCTCAGCATAATTGGTGTTTTGACTCCTAATGTAAAGAGTATTCTTCAACATACTAGAACCCCTTTTCATCCCTCGATCATTACACATAAAACAAATAATAGAACCCGTGAAAATAATTTCCTCAGGCTCCATACAGTGTTCCCCTAGAAGCAGCGTCTCCCCTTTGCAAACATGAAGATTACAAAATAGAAACAGAATATAGAAGAAAAAAAATCTATCTATTCTGCAGAGACCCCTACCCGGTACATTGAATTTGCAGCTTCTTTAATAGGCCACGAAGGCCAATAACAACCTGCTAAAAGGCAGCTGCAACAATTATTTACTCCAATGTGTTGGCCGATTAAATTTATCTTTATTGCTCATTTGGATCATTGGGTCGTAAGTAAAGCTCTGGTAATTATTGTGAGCTTCATCGTGAAAAAGTCTGATATGGTAAAACTGATCTGCATTCTCTCTTCTGTTTCTTATAGGAATGATTTCGACAGCTTTCTCAACTTCTAAATCCTCCTTATCATATTAATTCGTATAAAAGAAACTCATGCAAAATAATAGAAATGGAGATGCATCATATCACCTCACGCTAAACCTGCAGAATAAAAATAAGAAAATGAACAAAATAAGTTTATCGTGATGAAACTTAACCAATATGATACTTCCCTTTTGATCTGAAGAACTCGTAGTAGATTCTATTACTTCGTGGTAACTTTCATGGAAGATCATTTGATGCGAGTTGGTAGTTCCTTAAAAATTGCGTTCTGGCTCATCTTCCGTAATTATTGCAGGGAATCAATCCTTTCTCATAGTTGATATGGTAAATGCAACTGCTTCCTTGCCTTGCGATTTGGTAGATGAAGTGGCACCCTTCTCCTTAATTTAGGAATGGCGCCGAATCTCCACCATTTCTGGCTTCTTAACCGGTTCTTTGGGTGACCGGATTAGCTTAATACCACGTTGCTGCGATCTGGCAGCTCGACGGATTAAGAGTTTGTTTGAGGGGGGAAATGAGATTTCTCCCACAATCTTAGCGATTTGTTGATGAATTCCCAGCTGGAGATTTTTCTTCAACAATTTTTTGCACATCTATAACATACGCGTGGAGCGTGACATTAATTTCAACGATACAGCTTCCTTTCTCGGTAATGGAATGAATTTATGCATGATATCTACGATCTGGTGCAAATTCTGACAAAAATAATACTGATTTCCTTTCCGTTCTTCATAATTGATCCAAGAGGAGCATCAATATCTTTCTCACCGCCTTAATGGACATTCTTCTATCTTCCATATTCAAGATCCTTTTCCTCATGAAATTCTATAGGTTTCCCGTAATTCACCTGTCACAACATGACGTGGAATTTTCTAAAATAGTGTATGCAATAATGAAACAAAGCAAAATTTATTATATTAACTAAAAAATTAAACTATTGTCTTATTCATTAGCACATTCATCAAAATATATGGAATAGAAATGAATTTTACATGAATGAGAAAAGAGAATAAAGTCATTTTTAGATAAAGACTTGTTGAAAACTTGGAATGATACTATTTTTTAATATCTTGCTTTCAAAAATAAATAAATTTTGATTAAATGAGCAAAACATTTAAGGTGCTTGTGTTCATTTCAATAAGTAAAAGGAATTATTGATATATGTAGTCCAATAATCATATATTATAAATGGAGAGAACGCATTTAAAAAAAAAGAATAATGGTAAAGGAAACCATGCACCACTTTAATAAAGTCTCCCATTGCATTATACTGGTAAATGAAACTACACTTATATCCTATTGTGAGTTAATTAATGAATAAAGTCTCCTAAATCATAATAATAATGCACAAAGTTTAGAATAGGAGAAGCTTCGCTTAATAGTTTTAATTCTTTTTGATATTTTTGGTTTAATGTATTAAATTTAATGACCAATTGGAGCATAAAACCAATATATATATGTATTCCTTTGTGTAGCTAGGGTTTTACCCCTAGCTTGTGCAAATGAGCACTTATTAAGGAGAATGGACTCCTTAGTAGCAGTTCAGTAAATGGAAATAATTAAGCTAAAACAGAAATTAAAACTACTCTAAATCATGTGCATGAAACATAAACAACAAATTTAAATAATGGTTTTTGTATTGATATTACCTCCAATGTAGAGGTTGATGAAGCCCTTGCAATGTCCAAAAGGGTTGCTCCAAGCTCCAATGTGCTCCTTCTCTTTCTCCAATGGTGGGGATAGGCCAAAAGTGGCTCTCAAGGTGAAAGTAGTTCAATGGTGAACTAGGGTTTCGAGAGATATTTTGGCAGAGTAAGGGTATGCTTGATTGTGGATGTGAAATAAGGGATCTCCATCACCTATTTATAGTTTTTTGGTGGTGGAGTGCTGACCCATGGTTTTGGGAACCATATGGTTTAGGGCAGCTGTATAGAGTTTTTTTCTCCTTTTCCTCATTATTTTATATTTTTTATTCCCTTTTTAGGGGATTTTTGCTATTTTTGGAGGAAAATGGTGTTTTTTAGCCTTTTTGAGGCTATTTTGATGGTTTTGTGGCCTTTTGGAGGCATTTTAGGCATTTTAGGCATTTTGGAGGCTTTTTAGTGGGATTTTTTGGGTTTTTAAGGGAAATATGGTAGGAAAATGGACAAATGAGCCATATAATGTGGTAGATGAGGTAGTGAACACTTTTTGGGTGTTAACAGATTGCCCCCTGATGTGCGAGGGCAGGAGCTCATCGTATGGCCGATGGACATCATAAGTCATAAATGGTTTTCCTGGGGTGTGGAGAGAAGAGAAGAAACAAACTGAAGCCCGGAACAACGATCCCGAACAAACTGCAAGAACTAAAAGTACATAACCTCAATAATGGATGAGGAATCATCTGATCATATGGACGAGGCGGGCATACCCATGCTCGTATCAGGATATAACATAACAATAACAATGGTGTCCAAAAAATGGGGACCTGACATATACATGACCTCAAATACTGACTGAGGAATAATCTCAATATATGGACGAGGCGGGCATACCCATGCTCGTATCAAGATACATAAAAAGAACTGTGAGACCCGAAAAGGGGGACCTGTAAGATACATAGATAACCACTGTGTACATCATAAGTGTCCAGAGGGGACACAAAATCTGGGACATACTGCTGGGCTGACCATGTGGAAGCTGGTGCACTGGAATAACATCAATGCTGCTGACAGGGGTACCAGAGGAACTGATGAGCTGCTGGATCATAGTGATGGGGAGCCTTGACCTCAATGGTACACTGAACTGGGTACTCAAGGAAGCGTATAACTGGATGGCTTCCGAATACAATCGCCAACACAGCCCGGACATCCACGGGAACATATAACTGGGCGTTCCTAAGTGACTCACCAATGTGCTAGAGTCGGGGGAAGTTCGGGGTCTTCGACTAAAAACTGATGGGATATAACCCTACGCGATTCTCAACGATGCGATCAAGGTGCTGAAGTCGAGCATGTGAGAAACAACCACTCGGAGAGGCAATGATGACTCCTCTCAGAATGGTCCGTAGGAACTTACCACAGATGGTGATAAGTCCAAGGCGTAGGGACCTCTGGGCCTATCCTCTGGAATAGAGGGGCTGTCGTCGACAGAGGGAGACCTGCAACTATCAAGGCAATTATGTTTCCTTGACAGGAGCGCGAGGTGGAGAACCGAAATCTGATAGTACTGATGGTAGGACTGATAAACTGTGGGGGGATAACTGGGCAAGTAGAGTGGGGGGACTTCAAACTTCCTTTGTTCAGAGTATGATAACGGGAATGATCGGG
Source organism: Larix kaempferi (assembly GCA_027924585.1). NCBI lineage: Eukaryota > Viridiplantae > Streptophyta > Pinopsida > Pinales > Pinaceae > Larix > Larix kaempferi. Next base: position 6,376,317 of record BSBM01000020.1, on the reverse strand, counting down.
CAGCATATGAAACTGACTGAGGGGAAAGGGAGCATAGCTGTATTGGATCTGGGAGGGTGACTGGGATGAGGGAGACTCAGACTGGTGTAAACTGACAGGAGACTGCAGAGTACTCTGAACAAAGGCGACCTGATTGGGGGTGCTGCCGAGATGATCGATCATAGTGCCGAGAGGCATGGGGGAACTTCTTCATGGGTTAAGGAACTAGAAGAAGTGTGTGTAGAATGGTACTGTCGTGTGGATTTATACGAGCCCAAGACAGTTCATGCTCGTGGTTGCTTTCAATTTTAAGGAGTCTGAAAGCGGTAAGAAGACTCTGAAGTACTGGAATGGTACTGTCGTGTGGATTTAACGAGCCCAGGACAGTTCATGCTCGTGGTTGCTTTCAATTTTAAGGAGTCTGAAAGCGGTAAGAAGACTCTGAAGTACTGGAATGGTACTGTCGTGTGGATTTAACGAGTCCAGGATAGTTCATGCTTGTCAGAACCCGAAATTTCTGAAAAATTTAAAATTTTATTTATAACAATAAATGTTAACTAAATAGTATTTCTGGTCCTGTTTAATTTCAGTAACTAAACATAATCTGGTTTAAAAGACTCTGTCTTATACGAGTTGTGATTTCTGTGATTGTAATTATTGACTGTTTTGTTTCAAACTGCAAGGGAAGAGCTAGTCATAGCTGACTGGCTTACTTAGCTTGCGAGCTAATGCCTAAGTTGTCTTCTGTTTCGCAGGCACGCCGGAAAGTAAGGATCACTGTATTTTAATCTTGGTAAGCATCAAGCTCTACTCCCTCGACATGATATTTCTTATTCGGATAGTATCATCAGGTTTTGCGATGAATTACACTGTTTCAGTTATAATTATTGTGTTATGAATATGACTCTATGTTACTGCTGTAACTATCACTGGAACAATTGTTTGTATCATAATTATTGTCTGCATAAAGCGACGTTAGCGTCATGTGATATGTTGTCAACTAATACCGGTGATTACTGTTGTGTTCACGTATTATTAACGTGAGTTGGAAATGTGGCGCCTCTAGCGTTGTTCCATTATATTAATCTATATATCGAGATCCAATGTCTACTTAAAGTTTAACTTATGTCACCTGATTGTGCCTTGTTTTTAAACTACATTCACGGTGTGAACCAGTAGATGAAATTATATTTCAACATCTTAATAATAGAGATTATTATTCTCATTGTTTACTGTTTAACAATAGTATCGGTAGAAATACGATGATAGGTTATAATGGCAAATGTGTATCCCGTCATATAGTTTTGGTAACATTTCAATGTATTAAGTGATAATGTGTTTTCATTTGAAAGTTGACTTCCTCATTGTTTAAATGATGGTAGAAATGTAATGTGCTCATGGCATTAATCTATGACTTGGTTTCAATATATATATATACATTATCATGATTGTGCAACAATCATAATGTTTTCCCTACCATGGACAAGATTTATATCCAATATAGTGTTAAGGTAGTATCTACCATACTAGGTTAATAGGACCTCCATATTTGATGTTGACTATATCTCGTTCCTATCATTATAGGGAATATACATACCATGTACTTGGAACTATCGATGGTTCGGTTGCAAGGCATGCACTATATGCTAATTGAGTGTATATCATAGTGTTATTTCCATACGTTTGACTTATATCTATACAATGATTTTGAAATCGGTGAATAATGATTTGAATGGCAACTGAACTATATGATCTCGACCCATATTACGTTGATATATTTCCATGCTACGTGTTTGACTCTCCTCCATGCATTTGGTGATATATAAGCTGTTATCGAAACCCTACCAGGTTATTGTCTTTGCCTTCGGGCTCGGTCCTAAGGGTGAAACCCTCCATGTCTGAATTTCGTCGTTGGGCACTGTAACAACATGCAAGGTGCTGTGGTTCTGGCCTCGTGGTTTCATTCTGTGGTAGGATAAGTCCTCGGCTCTGCTGATAGTGTCTGCTACAGTTTCATTGTTTTCTTGGTCTCGTTGCCATTATTTGTTTGAGTCCCAGCTACTTACAGTCTTCCACTGTTGCGGGTGTAAGCTTGAGGTAGGGTTTCGCTGGGTTTTGCTGTTGTCTTTAATTTATGAGAGGGTTGAGCATTTGAGTTTGGGGGTGTGCTTCTCAACTGGTTCAATCCCAGCTTGAGGGTTTCGTCTGGAATGTTACCTGTCGCGGCTGTCAAGAAATGTTATGAAGGTTTCCCTTGCTCATCCAACTGATGAAGATGATGGGGTTTCAATGCTTGTTCAACTTGTGACTACCAGGTTGTCCGCTGTTACATTCCTCCATTGGCTCGGTAAGATAATGTCCATATTTTTCACAGTTTTTATGTTTTACAAATATTGTTTGGATTTACATCTGTATTACTACCCTCGGCATTCGTTAATGTGACTAAAATCCCTCGGCATTCGTTAATGTGCAGGTCACGCGGCTCTGAAGGTGTACAGGGCTTTATCTCCAACGCTGGCTCCTCCGGGTAAGCCTGGTTATCCACGGCTGTCTCTTCCTTTGTTGGTTTTGTGGTTAGGTTTGAGTCTTGGAGGGAAACTCCTGTATAATGAGGTCGTTAATGTCTTTGTGACATGGGTGCAGTCACTGGTATAAATTTGTTTTGTTTGCAACGGAAAGGGTTTTGATACCCTGTTATGTTTATGGAGGGCCATTCACGGCTCAGACTGTATGAGGCCAGGGTTTCGCTGGTATTGTACTTGTATTTGCTAGGCGTAGGGTTCTATCCACGCTGTATAAATTAATGTTTAATATAATATTGGGCCTGTCACGGCTGTGTTTCATTTTTGTGTTTTGTTAAAATATTAGAATGTTTGAAATGTAAGGATGATTGAGTTCTCCGATACCTGCATGGAGTGATAACTGTATGAAATCCGTATATCGTTCCTCTGTGTTTTCTTGGATTTTGAATGTTTAATAAAAGAATGTGGATGTTTTTCGACTATAACTGTAATAGTTAATTAGTATAGGGTTATTCTAGCGAATTGGGATTCTGTTTTATGTTTTAAACATATATATGGAAATGTTAACTCGGTGGTAACTGGAAACAGGTTGTAACAAATTTATTTTGGTTCTGGTATAATTATTTGATATAACTGTGGATAAAATTATATACATAAAACTATGTATAAACCCACTGTAGGTTCTGTCTGTCGTATAAGGAATTCTTTTCATTTGTTTTCAGTCTGTCAAATGGATGTTGTAAGGCTACGGCCGTGTAGGGTTTGTGGACTACTCTAAGGGAGAATATTTATAATGAGATAAATATTATTACAGTGTATAATTATGAAAGTTGGTAACAGCCAATAATGGTTGAGTTTGTTGACAGTTTCACTGTGTGTTAATATGTTTGTTTAGAGATAGGAATTTCTTCAACAGTGCTTGTGTAATACATGTATATGAGTTCGATAACGAACAGAAATCTATGCCTGTATAATATTTAAAGAAACATTGAAGTCTCTTGAGTCTTGGCTTCGAGCCATTCAATAGATTTGTCTTATTTAAAACAACTCAGTCAACCCTATTATGATAATATGGCTATTAAATTCTAATACTAGATTGAAGGGGAAAAATACTCTACAGTTTTATGTGTTTGTATTTGACTACAATGTTATTGAATAAGATTATATGGAAGTTTGTAAACAATGAAATATTGTTACAGTCACACCCTTTAGTTAGTCGATAGCTGTCAATAATATTCTGAGTATAAACTATATAATAAGATGAGTTTTGTTTATCGGTTAGCTCTATACAAGAATGACCTGTAACTAAAGTTGACTGAAATATGAAACAAATATATATATATATATATATATATACAGGTATATTGCTCTAATAGGAAATATCTCAAAGTAAAAACTAAGACTTATCTATATCTGTTCTTATGATTGTTTAATAGCTATAATTCTGGAATAGCTACTGTTTAATATTCTGTCTATTATTTAACTATTAACAGAAATTCTAGAAATACCTAAACATGGTATTTGATAACTGTAACAGTAACAAATATGTTCTGCATAGGATAATTACTCTATTTAAATAAAAATAGGGAAAATTCTAAAACATCTGAGTTCTGAAATTTATACCAAAAGAAAATACAGAAAGACTGATCTACTGAAATTGAATACAGTCAAAACATAGTTGAACTAGTCCATTTCATATAAAAATTAATTAAACCAACAGCAGGAAGAGTGACAGAACTTGTAGCTATGGTAGACAATAACAGCAATGGGAGGCTGTTCCTCCCTACCAATTCCTGGAGAGTGCCCAGACAGCACTTCTCAGGACCCCCGAGCTTGCTCTGGTCTAACTGGCTGGAGCTAGGTACAGTCAACAATTCCCTCAGCCAAAACAGCTATACTGGAACCAAGTTACTGCAACTTCCTGATTCAAAACACTTCCTTACTGTTTTCCCACTTCCTCAATGGGACTCCTGAATAGCATTCACCTGAATGTATTCTCCCTCTAGAACAATTGCTGAACCCCCAGCTCAGTTCATTGAGTAGTATTTAAAAGATTGCCTAGGTCTTAGTTGGGCTAACTGTCATTAATGAGCCACCTGCTCAGATTCCACTTTCTTGGGGAATCATGACCCCAAAATATAGGGAAGTTGCCACCTGCAACTCAGGAAGTGTTTGAGGATGCTGCCACTTGTCTTTTGTCCTTCCACCTAATTCCATCCACCAGTTAGACCAGTAACCTCTTTTAACAGCTCTCCCATGCTGTTGTCTCCATAATTTATTTATTAATAATAATTATTCAGAATTTACATTCCATTTCTGGAGACTCTGCTGAGTCATCCATTCCTACTTAGTATTAAATTTAACATAATGTCTCATGAATATTAAAAATAATTACATTATTTTAATAAAATTGGGGTATGTGACAATGCTCGTGGTTGCTTTCAATTTTAGAGAGTTTGAAAGCAAATAAGAAGACTCCAGGGGGTTGCTTTTTCGTATGTTTAGTCTTCAAGGCCCAAAGAAGCATAAAAGGATACAATGAAGAACTAAGAACTCTTCTAGCCGGTGTGACTAGAGTATTCATTTTTCGTAATTAGTCTACCAGGTCTGGAAAAGGGTTAAACTTATACCAGATAGACGCCCTTTCAGGTACTTTAACGAGCATGAAAGGAAGCAAGATTGCTCGGCGATCTTTTCATTGTTTTAGGAGTCAGAAAAGAGCTTAACGGAAACTCCCTAAGTGCCTTTTTCGTAAAGGACTTGTCCGGCCTGAAAAAGGGATAAAATTATACCGAACAAAAGGAATGGCCAGGCAAGGAGGAAGTGTTCAATCAGGGATCAGTAATGATGACCAAGAACGAAGGTAGGGGGGAACACTAATGGGTCTCCTTGCGGGGTGAATGAAATGGTGGCAAAATAACGAAACATTTGTAGTATGACAGGAGTGAATGGCTCATGTATAAGTGTGGAACAATCCGATGGCGGCCGATGTAGCACGCAAACCGAGGCAACAAGAGGTCGGGACACAATGTTAAAATTGTACCAGGTGAGAGCGAGAAATGATCTCAAGCATCATCACGAGCACGGGAAAATGAATCCGGCGATATAAAGGGTGTCAAGAACGGATAACGGCCAATGTGGCACGTAAACCGAGGTGACTGGGGGCGTTTTGGAAAAAATACGTGAAAAATCTGGGGGTGAGAGCGAGAAATGATCTCCAGCATCATCATCGGCTCGAAAAAATTAATCCGATGATATAAAATATGTGAAAAATGGAGAACGGTCGATGTGGCACGCAAACCGAGGCGACAAGTGGTGTCTAAAAAATAGGCAAAAAATGACGGGGCAAAAATAATGCAACGAGTTGACCATCATGACGGTCGCGTCGTGCTGATTCCATTGGTGGAAATGGGTAAAACAAAAAGAAAGTAGACTGTACAATGCAGACCAATGAGGCCGCGGGTTTCATTTATGGATAAAAACGCTTAAGGTACAACCCATTACGGGGGTTGCGCAAAGGACGGCCTTCGGAGTCGGCTAAGATGTATTCCCCCTTGCCGAGGTAGGTCTGCACGATGTAAGGGCCTTGCCACATGGATTCAAACTTTCCTTTACCGGTTTTGTCATGGGCTTGGTCGTAGGCGAGAACAAGGTCCCCTTCATGGAAAGTTCGAGGGTGAACATGTTTGTCATAACCAGCTTTGGAGCGGTTCTTGGCAGCTTCGATGTTCTGGAGAGTGGCACGACGGTCTTCATCAGCTTGTTCGAGTGTCAACAAACGCTGCTCGAGGGGAGACGTATCAGGGAGAAGCTCAACGGCGATGTGTAAGGCAGGAATCTGACATTCGATGGGAAGGACAGACTCAACGCCGTGAACTAAGTGAAATGGGGTAAAACCAGTGGCGGTCTTAGTGGATGTACGGTAATCCCATAAGGCAGGGAACAGCATGTGGTGCCAATTGGATTTGTGCTTGTCAACAGTTTGTTGGAGGATGGTTTTTAGGATTTTGTTGATGGCCTCTACTTGGCCATTCCCTTGGGGGTAGTAAGTAGAGGAAAATTGGTGTTCGAATTTGAGGAGGGTGGATAACTCACGCCAGACGGCATCTTCGAAGTGTGAACCATGGTCTGAGACCAACTGTTTAGGAACCCCGAATCGAGTGATAACGTGGTTAAAAAAGAAACGGCCAGCGGTACAATTAAAGGTGGGCATGGCTTCCGCCCATTTGGTGAAATAATCAACGGCGACAATGATGTACTTATGGCCATTGGCAGACGGGGGTCTACATTCCATGAAGTCGATGGCCCACTTACAAAAGGGACCAACGGTAACGACTGGGTGTAACGGAGCGGGAGGTGTCCGAGCCTTGGGGGCGAAAAGTTGGCAGTTATGGCAATGCTTGACCGCATTGATGCAGTCGGTGAAGAGCGTGGGCCAGAAGTATCCGGTGCGGACGACCTTTTGGGCGGTGGCCATCCCAGAGAAATGGCCGCCGCAGGCACTGCTATGACAGTCATTAAGGACGTGTTCAGCTTCCTCGTGTGTAAGGCAATGACGAAAAATTGTGTCAACCCCTCGCCGGTAAAGGACATCGCCTAAGAGGAGATATCGAGAGGCCTGGTGACGGATGCGACGACATCCATTATGGGTGACTTTGGGTCTGAACTTCTGCGTGCGCAGGTATAACAAAATATCACCGTACCATGGGTCGTCCGACGAGATAGTGAACAGGTGATTGTCGGATAACTCATCGGAGATTGGTTTGGCCGGGAGAAGGGAAGGGAGATCAGTAATGAGTTGGGCAAGCGCGAGGGCTTCGAATGCAGCTTCTGCTTACTCATCCCAAACAAAGGGTATATGGGTATGGAGCAGGCGCAGGAAACCATGAACAGTAGTGGCGTAATCAGGAACGAAGCGTCGAAGGAAATTGGATCGCCCCTGCAGACTTTGGAGCTGTCGGAGCGTGCGAGGAGAGGGAAGGTCTAAGATGGCTTGGACTTTCAGAGGATCAACAGTAATTCCTTTCTGGGAAACAATGAAACCCAACAATCAGCCTGCCGGAACGCAAAAGACACACTTGTGTGGGTTCAAGCGGATTTGATATTTGCGACAACACAGAAAAACTTGTCGAAGGTCGTTAAGGTGGTCCGATCGTTTCCGGGAACGAGCTGTAAGGTCATCAAGGTAGACTAGCAGGATATGGACCAAGTCGTGAAAGCAATAGGTCATGGCCCGCTAGAAGGTGGCACCAGCATTTTTGAGGCCGAAAGGCATGACGCGATAGGCAAAGGTGCCCCATGGGGTAGTAAAGGCGGTTTTGTACTGGTCTTCCTTACGGATCTGAATCTGGTTATATCCAGAAAAACCATCCATGAAGGAGAGGACTTCATGCCCCGCACACGCATCGATGAGTTGGTCAATAAATGGCGTGGGGAAATTGTCCTTGGGACAAGCGCGGTTCAAGTCGCGGAAGTCAGTGCAAAATCTAATGGTGCCTTACTTTTTGTTAACGGGAATGGGGTTTGAAACCCAAGTGGTATAGGCAATAGGATAAATGAACCCTGCCTTGCGCAATTTCTCAATCTCGGCTTTGACAGCTGGGAGCTTTGAGGGATGAATGGGACGCTGTTTCTGACGAACGGGGGGTACATCAGGCCATGTGTCAATGTGGTGCTCGATAATGGCGGGGTCAAGACCGGGCATTTCGGTATAGGACCAGGCAAAGACATCACGGAATTCTCGGAAGAGTTTTTGGTACTCCTCAATCTCTTGTTCACTGCAGGAGGCTCCTAAGGAAATGCATTCATTAACGCCAGGTGGGTCAGAGATATCGATGTGGATGACGGGTGAGATGTTGGCCATGTTACCCTCCTCGAAGGCTTCAGGAGTAGGAATAGGGTCCTTGAACTAGTCAACCTTGGTGGGAAGGAAATCTTTGGATTCAACCGCGAATTGGGTAGTTGTGCTAGAGGAGGATTCTTCTGGGATGAAGTAGGAACGATGATGCATATCATCCCAGGGATAATCCGGGGCAGTGAGGGCCTCGAGAATATCCTCATCAGTATGGAAAGTTTGTGTCGTCAAATCGGTTGATGAAGGAGTAGTGGTCGAAGAGATCATATAGATGGTATTGACCTCCCTGGATGGGGGTGAGATTGGGGGGTGAATCTCCTCAATAGTGGTTAGTGTCGTCTCAAGATCCAGATTGTTCATCTCATAGAGAGCCGCTCTGTAATCTGGGAGATCGGGACAATGATGGGATTAATGCCCGTAAACACCGCATATGGCACAGGGGTGGTTAGTGCGTAGGGATTTATCTTTAGGCTTGGGAGTGGGGTTTAGTTCGACAGTTGGGATGTTGGGGTCATCGTCGAGCATCTGCATATGCTCCTGTAATGCTGGTAACTATGGACATTGGTGAGTGGCGTGGCCTAACTCATCACACAACGAGCATTTGGGAGGAGCGCGAAACACTGGACGGTTTTTTACTGTCTTGGGAGGTGGTACAGTAGTGTAAGGTTGTGGCCCTCTGCCCCCAGTGGGTTTGGGAGGAGGAGGGGGAGTCAAGGAGGTCGAAGGGGTAGAGACACCGGGAGGTGGCTGAGTGGTAGTAGCCATGGGTTGCAGTGGTTGGAGGACGACATCTGGTGTCGGCGGGAAAACGGGAGGCGAAAGATACCAGACGGGTAATCCCAAAGTTAACCCAGGAAGGCTAAGGGTAGACATGACCGGGGTGCTTACTACTCCCGAAGGAGGGACGAGGAAGGGGATCGTATCGATAGGTGTAACACCAATGTGGCTAGGTACCAATGGTGGTTTAGGAAACAAGGGCGGTTGATTATTAGGTGCTAGGGCATCATGGGACAGGGTACATAGGTCAGACACGTCCGTGGGGGCTGATGGAGGCGGAATAGATTGGAAGGTGGAAGTCATCGGTGCGTCTGAGTAAACTCCAGGCCCCATAGAGGAAACAAACGAGGTGAGGGCACCTGAAACGGGTTGTTCAACCATGGGGAGAACATTTTCTGGTGCCGCGAGAGCACTGGGATCATAGTAGGTGAGCTGGTCAACCTTGACCACGCATCCCTCATGGGGGAACATCATGGTGCGAAAGACGGAAGAGGCAACTACCCGCGTGGCATACATATAGTTGCGGCCAAGTAAAAGGTTATAATCTAGCTGGGCATTGATTACCTCGATGTCTATGAGAACGGTTTTACCACCTAACTGGACGGGGACATTGGCTAGGAGACCTTGGGGCTGAGCCGAACGACCGTCGTAGGAGCGCAACGCAGTGGTGGACTGCTGGAGGGTAGGGGATCCCAACTTCTGCCATACGAATGTAGACATAATGCATGTAGAGGCACCTTCATCGATGGATGACAAGACTCCGGACAGAAACAGAAACTTGGAACGCTAAGGAGGAAGGCAGGCGTGGTTCGAATTGGTCCAAATCAAATGCCATTAAATTCGAATCATTTGGGTCAATAGCCCAAATGGTTGAGAGTAAAGTCTTGCACTGGGAAGGGCAGTTCTTCAAGACTTCCAATGCAGACATGGCTGCGAGCGATTGGGCTAAATCATCTATAATGTTGTAGTTTGACGCAGCACGCGCATTGGGGTTGTTGTTGATACGGCGAAGTGGGAAACAAGGTGCTTTGGAAGCACCATCTATGGGAGGTGGAGGTATACGTAATGCCTGATCGGTGGGATGAGCGTTAGTGGGTTTATCCGAGGGAGGGGCTTCATAGGTGGAGCCATATTGGTTCCGACGGGTCTGGAGGTTGACGTCAGCAGATGACATCATCAACAAGTGGTGGGTTCCCAAGTCAAACATGGGTTGATCAGGAGCGGCGTACGTGATCTGTTGTTGGGGTTGCACGTTGGCTTGCGGGGGAGCCAACGGCTGAGTGTTCACTACGCCTTGGGTTGGTAAGGGGTTTTGCAGCACCAAAGGGGGTTGCTAAGGTTGGGGGGGGTTGGGCGGTGCTTGGGGAGCCGCATGCCCTTGGCGATGGGCCTCATCAACCCAGAGTTTCCGAGCTCGCTCCAAGTGTGGGAAAGCGTGTGTGTAGTGGCCATAGACCCCACAAATAGAACAAGGATGGTTTGTTCGCAAGTTGGGTTTTTTAGCCTACTTAGGCGGGCGATCAGGGTTTTGGTTAGCAGGGGCCGCATTATTGTTGTCATGGGGATTTGTCGGTTGACCAGCTTGGTTATTCCCACGATTACGGCCCTTGCCGCGGTTTTGTTGGCCCTGGTTGCATTGGTTGTTCTGGTTTTGCTGCGGGTTTTGTTGGGCGTAAACTTGTCCTTGGGCAGCAGGTGGATTTTGAGGTTGTGCAGGTGCGGGAGCAGGCTGTGGTGGATGATATGTAGGCGGAGACTGCGCAGGTGCAGCAACCTGAGGGGGTGGATGGTATAGCTGCGTAGCAGGTTGTGGGTGTTCCATAGGGGCTGCCTGTGGCGGGTAATAAGCGTGTTGGGCTTGTGAAGGCGCAGGAGCTGGTGCAGCCTGCTGGTGGTAGTAGGGCTGAGGTGCGACTGGGGGAGCATAAGCAGGAGTCGCATGACCGAAGCACTGAGGTGGACATGAGGGTCCATGGGAATGGTGGTGATATGTCATGGGAGCATATGAGTTGGTTGCTCCAGAATGTGAGGTAGCCCGTGAAAGGTCGGGGCCAGGGTTAGGACGTGCTATGGAAAATGGTTGGGGATGCGAAGACACACGGCCAATGATGCCGTCAGCAGCATGGGATGCCCCCGGGGCATCATGCTAGGAGGAATCTCCGCGAGGGGCATCCGGTATAATGGTATAAAGGTAACCCGACTGGGCATAAATGAGGTCCAACTGCTGTGCCTTAAGGATGGCTTCTTCTTCAGACTGGGGTCTTTCTAATGCCACATCCTTAGCAATGATAGGGAGAAGGGATTTGAGGAACCAATCTAGGAAGATACGGTCGTCTAATTTGATCTTGCATAAGCTACGGCATCGACGCCACTCATGGATATGGTCCGTGATATGGGTAGCCGTGTTTTGTCTACAAGATAGGAGGATCTCAACGCCCGCATCGTAGCGGACAAGCAACTGGAAGAACTGCAGGAAGGTCGAGGCAAGGGAAGCAAAGGTGGCATGGGTCCCATGGGGTTGCTCGATATACCACTTGGCTGCAGAGCCAGTAAAGGTGCGTTGTAAGAGACGGAGGCGAACAGAGTCGTCCACTATGGAGTTATAGGAACACCATAAATGGAAGGACATGATGTGGTTTTGTGGGTCCTCACCTGCCTTGCCCTCGAACTTAGGGATGTTAGAGGGGAGCTTGGTAGGCATACGAGGCCACGCAGGGTCGTGTCGGATAGGGTCGTTGGTCAATCTGGCCAGTTCAGGTAGGTTGAGGCTAGCCATGAATGGCAAACTGGAAGAAGGATGTGACACAGTAGTGGGTTGGACCAAGTTGGGGCCAATGCCCCCAAGTGGAGGGACAGGGTTAGGGATGTTTCCCCCAAGTGGGGGAACTAAGGTGGTATAGGAGGGGCCTGCACCACCATGGGTAGTGTGAGCCACTGATGGAGTGGGGATAGGTATTCCTGCTGTGGGAATAGGTACCGTGAGTGGAACAGTAGATGGGGTCCCCATGGAGGGCATACCCAAAACAGGTGTAGTAACAGGTGTAGTGGTGGATGTGCCACCAATGGTCCCTACAACGAAGGGAGTGGAAGTCATGCCAGCCATGAGGCTAGTAGGGGCAGTGTAAATAGGGTTCTCGGACTCTTCGTCAGAATCGGAGGTAAAGTAAGGTGCGTCAATATCTGGTGACGAAGTCCTATGTCGTTGACGAGTGGAGTCAAGTGACAAGGCTCTAGATCTGTGATGAATGGTATCAAGGGATGATGATCTGTGGCGATGACGGGTGGTGTCAAGTGAACCGTGCTGTGGGGGATCGCCCCTGAGGCACCGAGAATGTCTCGAGGACTCAATGGTGACAGATGGTGTCAAATCTCTGTGGGTTGAGGTGAGTAAAAAACAGCTCAAAAAACCCTAATGCAATCGAGTGTGCAGAAGGAGAGCTCAAAAACAAGGCACTCAGGCCAACAACCAACTCAAAACACCTACTGTAACAGCTGTACTACAATAGGTGGAGTATCAACAAAGGTGGTCAGAATACCAACAAGCAGCAGGTTTCCTAAAAAGAAAAATAAATGGTGGACTCACTAGACCAAAGGGAGGTGAGGGAGCATGCAAACACCTAACTAAAAGTATTCTGACTCAACTAAACATATCCTCTGCAAGGTGATGAAATCCAAGTCAGACAATATGAGTAGGAAATCCAAGTGGCTATGATATCCCCCTACCGGGAGGTATACCGGGTAGTCAATCCTAGAAGAATGGCAACTAAGATACCCCGTTCATGACATGTCCAGAAAGGTGAATCTGTCGTTTAGTCCTTTAGCCGCAATACCCCTATACAGGGATATCCCGAGAACCACGAAAGGTAGCCCTTCGGTTACTGAATGGAGTGCGGTATTCCACTCAGGCCTCCGGAACCAGTCTCCTGACTTCAACCCTCCTAAGGGAGAGGCCCTCTGATAAACTGGTCGTGACCGTGCCAAAAAGTACTAGGGGATTTTGGTTCCCTAATTGGACAACAACTATGTCTCAAGTGTAAGTAATCGAGGGGTGTTATTGGAAGCCTATCCCCCCGATCCTACCTAACTACAAAGATTCTTTTGTGTTCCCCAAGTGGGGTTAGAATATTGGTTGAGTTAGGTACTTTTTAAGGCTCAATTGATTTATGTGACAGAGTGTGTGCTCGTGAGATTATGATGAACCCAAAATAGAAGTGCCACAAGGGGTGCAACTTCTAACTATCAATAATACTGAAATTGAAACTTTAACTTGCAAAATTTTCTGAATTAAAAATACTGAAATTTTAAAAAGATTCTGTAAAAGGAACAGAAATTATGTTGCAGAAAGGCTGTAGGGAAGTGGGGCTACAAGTAGGACAGAGGGCTATTCATATGCAGAAAATATTGCAGCAAAAGGGGCTAGGCTCAAATTAGGGAAAAAATGCAGAAATCAGACTGCGGGTCTGCGACGAAACTGAACAGGCAGACCGCGGGTTATAGGGAAACCGACGCGGACGGGTCGCAGCTTTTAGGCCGACAGACGCAGTCGGTACGCCAGAAACAGGGGAAAAACCGCAGTCAGGTCGCAGGAAACAGGTTCACAGACGCCGTCCGGACGTAGGAAAAGGGAAGTTTGACGCAGTTGGGTCGCAGCAAAGGGGCTTATAACCGCAGTCGGGACGCAGGAAGATGGCCGACAGGCGCAGTCAGATCGCGGCAAATAGGCTGATTAGCCACGGTCGAACCGCAGGTAACAGACGTAAATCCGTCGGAAGGGCGCCGGAAAGAGTCTGAGAGCTCCTTCTCTTTCTCCAATGGTGGGGATGGGCCAAAAGTGGCTCTCAAGGTGAAAGTAGTTCAATGGTGAACTAGGGTTTCGAGAGAGATTTTGGCAGAGTAAGGGTATGCTTGATTGTGGATGTGAAATAAGGGATCTCCATCACCTATTTATAGTTTTTTGGTGGTGGAGTGCTGACCCATGGTTTTGGGAACCATATGGTTTAGGGCAGCTGTATAGGGTTTTTTTCTCCTTTTCCTCATTATTTTATATTTTTTATTCCCTTTTTAGGGGATTTTTGCTATTTTTGGAGGAAAAAGGGGTTTTTTAGCCTTTTTGAGGCTATTTTGATGGTTTTGTGGCCTTTTGGAGGCATTTTAGGCCTTTTGGAGGCTTTTTAGTGGGATTTTTTGGGTTTTTAAGGGAAATATGGTAGGAAAATGGACAAATGAGCCATATAATGTGGTAGATGAGGTAGTGAACACTTTTTGGGTGTTAACACCTTGGAAGTCCTTTAATCATGATAGCTAAAATGTTTATTAACGCGCATTGGTATTTTAAGAGAGGATTATATTCAAGGATATTAGTGTGAAAATCATCTTCATAAATGTAACACTTGAATTGAAAGATTCTTTGGCTCACCTCAATTCATCAATAAATAAGTTTTAATTGAATTATTAAATTTGTTAAAATTACGAAATTGTATTAAACGACTAAAGCTTTAAAAAATTCGATAGATCATTCAAATTCAAAACTGAAGGCTCAGATCTATTTTTTAATGTGCACTCTTTGAGGACGTGAACTGAAACAACAAAAATATGTCATTAATCAATTTTTTAAGATCTGCCAAGATGCTCATTAATTCATTTAAGTATTAAGAACCGCAACTTGGCAAGATTGTTGAAAAGTCAATATAATTCAATTCCTTCAAATTGAAGCATACAATCAACTCGGGTAAGGTCAAAGAAGGGCATGCAAGTATTAATCAATAACCAGAAGGCATAAAGACTCAAATGACGGGATAATAACTTGTCGACAAAACAATGACGCAATGAAAAATAAATATTATGAACTCTTGCTAATTGCTTTAATATAGTAATCTTGAAGTCGTAAAGTCATCATTACAAGAAATGCAAGGAGAAACATCAATCGTAAATCATTCAAAGTGAAATGTTCGTGAAGGAAAACGACAACCAAATCACTTTTCCATGGAAACCAATCCAAAGAAAAAGGCAACGCGGAAAGTCAAGTATCCAAAAGAGTTCATCAAACAACTAACTGGATTAAGAAAGATAAGATGAAAATCTACGTATTTACAAAATTCTAATGGGGGCCACTTCAGTTTTCAAACCAAAGGGGAAGTTGTTGGGGGGAAACACAGTTCCAGTCTGCGCACTTAGCTGCAAACTCTTCTCTACAATCAGATCTCTATGCACTCAGTTGTAGAGTATGTTCTCTCTCTGATCACTTAATTCTCCTATTACAATACCCCCTAAAACAAACCCAAGCTACCGTTCCAGTTCCAACCCTTCCTTGTACAAAAATACCCCTATATATAGGTGTGCCCGAAGATGACATATTACAATAACTATGGGCTAACACCCATAGTAACCAAAAACCTAAAATACCATGGTTCTCATGTATACCACGGTAAGCTTTAACTTTGTTTTTCCTTTGGCGTTTCTTCCTCCAACTCTGTCATTTTCTCTAATATCGCACCTCTGACTTCTGTAGTGGCATGTCCTTTACACCATTCTACTTCTTAACTTCATGTTCCTGCAGCAGTCAGGCCTCCACTGAGCCCTTAACTACCCCAACTACCTCTGTTTGTCCTTAGTACTTTGTCTTTATTAAGGAAACAAGTCATTTTCTCCCAACTGCACTTCACTCCATACCCTCTTCTCGGGATTTGCGGAGTCTCCTTTCTCCCATAAATGGTCAAGTTAGGCCTCACCTAACTATACTTTCCTTCTTAACTTTCTCTTCTTGGGCCACACCTAACAAAACTATGATTTGAAAGTGGGAGTGGGATCAATAGGGTCTTAATACTCTATAGAAACTTGTGGAAATTAATTTCGATTCATAGAATATCATTTAGGACCGAAACAATAAAACTAATAAAAAATTCATGCATAAAGAGCTAGTCTTGAATTTTAACCATTCAAATGACTCGGTAAAATTAATAGTTATGCTAAAATGGACATTAGGTGGTTTGATTACTTGTAATATAGCAGCAGCAAGCTAGAATCATATATTTATAGGTTTCTTCATTCATTTATTACATCAAAATGGGCAGAAACCCCCCAAGGGCTGAGGATTTTACAATATATAGAGAAATTTGAGAACTGTAAGAGGACAAAGAGAGTCTTCACCACCAGATTTGACCCATGGGATGTAGGATGAAATTATGGATATTCCTGAACACACCACTGGTTCTTAAACTCATTAAATGCGCCCTCTTGTAGTGGACCTCTCACTAAATGAAACTCTTGTGTTGGAGCAATGAGTAACTGGACTTCTTCTTCATCTACAGGGTTGGCAGGTGCGGGGGGCATTCTGATGGACTCCGAAGGAAGCAAAGTGGAAGAGTACACCATGGGAATAGTAAAACAAACCAACAATCAGGCGGAGTGGCTCGCCATGATCAAAGGCCTTGATATCACTCAGGAGAAGAATATCTGAAAGCTTGTTGTGATAGGCGACTCTCTCATTGTCATTAAAACCGCCAGGGCTATCATAAAAAAACAAAAAATTCCAACTTCAAAATATCGGACCCTTCTCGCTCGCTCGATCAACTCCTACAATTATGACTCTCTTTTTTTCATGTCTTAAGAAAGAACAACGCTGCGGCCGATATCATGGCCAACCTTGGGGCTAGGAAAAATTGCGGTGTCTTAATAAAAAATGGAGCACATGAAACATTGGTGTGGGTGACTTAGTGGCATGAATGGAACCATTGGATACCTTAGTGGAACAGGCGACGTGTACAATCGCGGTTAGAGAAACATTAAATTCAAATCCACTTTGGATTTTATTGAGAATTCCCAAGCTCAAAGAGAAGGTATGGCTTGTCAGGCCACACCTGTTCTGCATGCAGGAGGTTTAATTGACATGAAGGCAAGGTGGTTTATTATCAGGGGAACGTTGGCGGTCGACTGGATTATCCTTCTGCTGCTTCTCTGCCCTCCATCTTTGTGTTCTGGTAGCTCTGCAGTTATACGCTCCAAGATGGACAGAAGGAATGTCGGGAGCAAGCAGGATTATGCCTTCTGACACTGCAGTGCAAGAATTGTCTGGAAAATCTGCAGGTCTCTGCAGGAGGAACTGGGATGTAGCGTTTCCCGTTGACTATAGATTCGGTTCAAAGTAATGGAGAGAAATATTTGCAGGGGGATTTGGGCATTCCGGCCAAACGTGTTCATCGTCCAAACAACGAAATTGGTGGAGGTAATCAGCAGATGGAAACGGCTCAGAGGAAAAGGCTACTTCTCAATGCAGGATACATTGGCTACAAGCAGGAGAGTGAAAAGAACTGGAAAAACATGGAGGAAGGTCTCGGTCATCAGAACAATATGGCTCTGCATCTGGTCAATGAAAATCTCGGGGAAACCAAGCTATGGAATGTGAATGGGAGTGTTGGAGGCTTTGGGAACTTTGAAGCTCCTCGCGGCCCGGAAATCCCTCCGCCAGGAGTGCTCTCGCATTTGCACGATATTGATGCTCAGGTTGGGTGGTTAAGGGGGGAAAGCAAGGACATAAAGAAGGCCATTTCACAGTTAGCCACCTTCGTTCAGATATCTAATTCAGACGTCAGAGGAAACACAGTCAAAATGCAGGAATTCTTTGAAGGGCTGGTTAGCAAAATGGATTCTCTACACAGTGGGTTAAGAATAGTGGAGGCCAAGGTAGACTGCATTCGCACCAGCATAAGCAATAGCCCAGCGGTTTTACTGGGCATAGAAGACAATGAAGATACTACGGTCGGAAAAAAGAAAAAGAAGAACCTGTCTCCCAGAATATAATGAAGGTCTAGTTACCTGTGAAGCTGCTCTGTTCTATGTCTTGTTTATATAAAAGTCCAGTCCGTCTGTCTGAAATTAAGAAAATTATAGAGGTTTCATTTCCCCTCGCCTGCTATGTAAGGTTCATTTATGTTATGTCTGAAGTTAAGAAGTTTTCTGAGGTGTCTTTTCCCCTCTTATGCTAAACCTCTAGTGGGTCTGGAAGTCAGTTTATAGGTGTTGGTATGTAGTTCTGAAAAGCACAGAGGTGTCTAGTTCCCTCTATTGTCGATTTTTGGTGAAGTCGAATTTCTGAGACTGGGACAGAGGTGAACTCCCCCTCTTCTTTTTTGGGAACATCTCCCAGCATTTTCTAACCTCTTATCGATTTTTAATATATATATTCCAACCGTTACTGTAAAAAAAAAATGAGTAACTGGACTTCTTCTTCATCTATTGAATTCGATCAACAATACTGGATAGAATATCATATCTACAATTAAAATAAAATGGATGCACTAGCTGCACTCACACTGAAAGAATAGATATGGAACAAGATTTGCAATGGGGTGTGTTGTAGGTACAACAGATCCCATGTTCACATGTAAACATGGGAGCCACGATTTTTAATTTGCTAAGGTAATGCTTGAATTTCTTATTCAATTTTGGGGTTTTCATCACTGTTAATATTTCATTTTATTTCTTGGTCATGATTAGGTCCAATAAAAAAATTTTCCTTTCGAAAATTCCCTTGATTTTGGGTGTTTTGTGAGTTCCGGAAAGCACAGATTCTTCCTAAAAGTCAGTCTTTCCGCAACCCGCAATTTCACAACCTGCAAATTGCGGATTGCGAAAGCTTGGTTTTCAAGTTTTGAAACATTTTTGTTCCGCAACCCGCAATGCGGATTGCGGGTGCGGAATTGTTTGTCTAATAATCGCGGTTGTTTGCACCCGCAACCTGCAATGCGGATTGTGGGAAAACCTTTTAAATTAGTTTTGCGCTTTGCGATCCTTCAACCCGCAACCCTCATTTGTAGATTGTGGATTGCAGGAACTTCTTGTTTGATAATGTTTAGATTTGCGATTCCGCAACCCGCAACCTGCAAATTACGGATTGTAGGAATGATGTATATATTTTCAAAATAAAACTTCTGCAACTGTGCTTCCGCATGTTTAATCTTGACCATTGATTTGTCTTGATCCTGCGGATGAGATTACATTGCATGATTTGAATAATTATTTGGATTGTTTCCATTTTTCTTTTTTATTCATTTGAGTTGGTTCCATGATCTTAGTGGTTAATTTACTATGTTGTTCTTCACATACCCCACCTAGATTTGGTCTTCGTTGCACAAACTGATTATTCGAGATGATGGTTGGTTATTACCTTCATTCTGGGATTAGTTTGATATTTGACCTTGATGGGGTTTTATTTTCAGTGTTGCATGCCTAGAATCATAATGTAAATATTGTAAATAATCTTAATCTTTGGGTTTGTTTGCTTATATTAGTTTAATATTTTTAATGTTTAAATTAAGCTTGTTTGAAATCTTTTAAATATTCATGGTCATGCTTTGACTTTTATTAACTTAATTTGTGTATTTGATTAAATCCATATATTGAACTTATACACAATTTGATGTAATGAGAATTAAAAGAACACGTCTTAGTTTGTTTGAGTTCTAATTTCCCTAATTTCTATGAGATTTGGTTTTATGATTATTTGGAAATTAGTGGGATTAAAATTCAACATTCACGAATATGAAATTAGTTTGATCATGTATAAGTCTTTTATTTTCAATAAGCTAATTTGATTTTGAAAATATAACTTATATTTTTTCATTTTGCAATTTGAAAGGATTTTCACTTATTATTGTGCAAAAAGAAATATTATTATTATTTTCTTAGTTTTTTATTCTTGGAAAATGATTATGTTAGAAACCTATTTATGAAATTCATTAACTCTCCTATATTATAGGAGTGATTATTTTCCTATATACGTAACTTGTTTCCAAAAATTATTTTCTTAAAAATTAACTTGTAAATGGTTTTGATTTTCACTTTTAGGTTTTATGTTTTAATGATATTTTTCCAATATTGGATTCTTGTTTACTTTGTAAATATTTAAAAAAAAATCTTAGACTTTTATCCATTGTTATTTCCTTACTTCATTCAATATTTAAAAAAAAATTGCATTTTTCAATTTTTTTTATCATTTTTATGCACATTTGCATACTTCAGAACCTTTACATTTGGTGATTTAAATTTCTATGTTTCTACAACCCAATTGCGGATTGTGGAAGGTTTAATTTTCTCATTTAAAAAAAAATGTTTTCGCAAATGCGAAATGTTCTTATTAAAATTTGATATTTCCTCTGTAGATTGCGGAAATCACTTTTTTCTAATTTTTACTGTCATTTTCGCAATTTTCAGACACTAAGCTTATCTTATGCTATGTTTTAATTTAATTTCGGGTCCGTAAATTTTGGTAATTTTATTTTTACTTAGGATTTTAATTTGTTTTTAATTTTGGTTTTTCCCTATTTTGATTTGTTTAAAAATTCAAAATTTCTTTCCAGACATGCGATTTCCGATATTTTGGGAATATTCATTTTGGATTTTTGTTTGATTATTCTTTTGGAAAATAATTATTATGGATAATGGATTTAATTGTTACATCAATGGCCACAATTCACTCCGCAATGAAATCAACGGCTACTGACTCTTAACTTTCGGGAGCAATATCTTGAGATTTATAAGTTCAAATCAAGCCCGAGATAACTCGTTGGAAAGTTGGAAGGATGAGGAATGATTTGGGAAGATTATGTTTTCCAAATGAATAGCTTAAACTCCCCGAAAATCTGTCTGAACAGTCAATTTTGTATTTGCATGAGATTTGTTTGTTTTCATTATATTTTGGTTTGCAAATGGCTTTTAATTAATTTTGATTTTTTTCATTAGATTTGGAATTATGTTTTGATTTATCTTTTGAATTGTGCAGGTGTAGATTGGGATTTGGAGGAATCAAATTGAAGAATTTACATCCCAAGTTTGGAGTGATCAAACCGTGCCAAATGGAAATCAATGATCTTTGGACGTGATTTCTGGAGTGATGGAGATGAATCTGGAAAATCCGAGACATGGGTGTTGTGCAGAATATGCCCAATTAGTTTGGCACTATACAGAATCCTCATAAAGTTCTTCATTTGGGAGATCCAGTTAGTTTTTCAAAATGGAATTTCCCATATTTTTCTCATGGACGGATTTTACTAAATGGAACAACTCGGCTACTTAGTTCAGCAATTGGGGAAACTAATCTGATCTTCTCTTCTCATTTATTTTGTATAAATACATGTCTTCTATGATTTGATGAGGAGGGGGGGAGGCATTCTCCACAGACCAGAAGGATTGTAATTTTTCTGCTAAACTATTTTCCATGTATTTTTACTTGGAAGAGCTAGACTGAGGAGGCATTGCCTGGAGTGGTTATTGATCATCAATTTCAGCTTTGTAAATTTCTTTATGAAATTGAAATGGTGATATGAACCTTTTCCTTTTTCTGAAGTTATTCTTCATTTGTTCATTTTTGTCTAATAAGATACCTCTGTTACGCACTTTTGGATAGTAATCAGATTCATTTTTCTGCATGTCTGTAGTATATTTGTTAATCTGATTATTTTTAATGATTTGTAGAAACAATTCTATGTTCAAACAGTTTTAGCATAGTGAAGATAATGTTTTATTTCTCATGTTAGAATTGATATGCTTATGACATCAATGCTTAAATGTTTTTAAATCATTGACAATCCAATTATTCTTTTGAGCATTAGATCATTCTCTCCATTTCAAACTTTTGGCTCCCAGGATAGGTTATTAATTTAATTAACATTTGGATAGGTTAGTATTTTATTTCAAATATGTATTTTTGTAACTATAGAATTTCTTCTAATAGTTGTAGAATTATTAATTGTAGATTCATTCAAATCACATTTAGGATTAATTCATATCTAATTCAAAGTCTCACTTTCGAGGAGGAAACTCACCGACTCAAAGAGTGCCAACGGAGGCCGAATATCCGTGGGTGTTAAACATACCAAACAACTCGAGGATAGAGTAATACTTGCGTAGGATTATCCGAAGCCTTTGGCTGGGTTTTCATACCCTGTTGTTTGCCTTGGACACCATTCCTGCACCTACACAATGGAGGCATCAACAAATGGCGCTAGAAGGAGGGACATACAGTTAGTTTTTCAGAATTTACTTCAATCTGATCTAGGATCTTAACTGAGAGAACAACATGTACAACATATCTACAGGATATCAATCATGGACATAATAATGCAAGCACACAAAAGAAAATAGACACACGGAGTTTCACTGGGGAAAACCATAAAGGTGAAAAACCCCACAACTTCCTCAGAGATAGATAGAGCAATGATACAACCCAAGCATAAGAGATATACTCCTAGCAGCAGCTTCACCTCCTCCACTAGTGTGCCACTCTCCAATGAGTGTAAGAGTGAGTAAGTGAATGATCAAATAGAGTGCCTCCCGCACTCTATTTATACTTGGCTTGACTTGCCTAATAACCTTTACTAGGTCGGCCTTAACTTAACCACATAACATAATGTTGACAAGGCCGACCCCCAATAGGGTGGTCTAATAACCCTTTAACCCACATGACTTATACAGGGCCGACCCCAACAAGGTGGTCTAATAACCCATCAAGTATAAGTTATGACACTTACAATATAAATGACGACATTTCCATATAGAGAAATAATAACATCTCTATAGGAATACAATATACATATATGTGAAATACATTTCGAAGTTACAATTACATCAACACTCCCTCTTAACTAGGAATTTATTTCTCGACATAGATCTGCTAGCACAAGTCTTCTTCTCTGGATCATCGTCATCGAATCATCGTCATCGTCACTGCTGTTTCTATCTCAATCAATCTCAAATATACTCGTCATAGGAAGTTCTACGGAGACAACCCTTTTTCATGTTGGATGTAGGCCCACCACCTGTAGGTCTTCATCATCAGTGGCCATACTGTGGAACCTAGGACTGATTACATGCGTCAACAAAATCTAACGCAGACTATAGGTTCTTTTACTTGTTGACCTTCACAAAACCTACTCATAGCATCCCAGTATGTTATGAGCACACTGCTCTACCTGTCTGGATCTCGATAGAGCATCCTAGGCTATTATGAGCACACCGCTCTACCTATCTGGATTTTAAAGGATCTTCTCTATGTGAAGTTTCGCAAAACCTACTCAGATCATCCCAGGATGTTACGAGCACACCGCTCTACCTGTCTGGATCTCAATAGAGCATCCCAGGCTGTTACAAGCACACCGCTCTACCTGTCTAGATTTTAAAGGATCTTTTCTATGCGAAACTGTAGCAAAACCTACTCAGATCATCCCAGGATGTTACGAGCACACCGCTCTACCTGTCTGGATCTCGATAGAGCATCCCAGGATATTACAAGCACACCGCTCTACCTGTCCGGATTTTAAAGGACCTTTTCTATGCTACTTGCACAACCTGTCCACGGCCATAGAGTATCAACCTGATACTTCATAATACATCATCCTAATGTACATCATCACATTATCAAGATGATCATCATCATATCATCAACCTGATGCATATCATCTGGAGCAACATCCTGAAGCTCGTCATCTGTGATCATCCTGATCATCATCATAGCATCAACCTGATGCATATCATCTGGAGCAACATCCTGAAGCTCGTCATCTGTGATCATCTTGATCATCATCATAGCATCAACCTGATGCATATCATCTAGAGCAACATCCTGAAGCTCATCATCCATAGTCAACCTGATCATACCATGCATCCACTTGATGCATACAATGTATCTGCCTAATACATATCATCATACATGATTCAGCTGATCATACAATGTATCCACCTGATACATATCATCATACATGATCCTCCTGATAATACAATGTATTCACCTGATATATACACAAATACATGATCCACTTGATCATACAATATATCCACCTGATACATATCATCATGCATGATCCTCCCGATCATACAATGTATCTACCTGATACATACACAAATAGATGATCTACCTGATCATACAATGTATCCACTTGATACATATCATCATACATGATCTACCTGATCATACAAGTATCCACCTGATACATACAAAAGTACATGATCTACCTGATCATACAATGCATCCACCTGATACATACATAAGTACATGATCTACCTGATCATACAATGCATCCACCTGATACATACATGATATACAAATGCATGATCCACTTAATCATATCAAGCATTGAACATGATGCATATACAAATACATGATCCGACTGATCATATCAAGCATCCAACATGATGCATATAAAAGTACATGATCTAACTTATCATAACAAGCATCCAACATGATGCATATACATATACATGATCCAACTGATCATAAAAAGCATCCAACATGATGCATATAGAGCAGTAACCGGAGCATCGTCCTCAGACTCATCACACAGCGCTTATATCCACAGCCATGGGAAGGATCCTCTTCTCACCATGCTTGGAATGGCTCCTTCAAATATGTCCATCACTTCTTCCTCGAAGTGTCGTCAATCTGAAGAACACCAAGCCTCTCTCTGAAGTACTCAAACTTCACTCTGGCAAGTAGTTTCGTCAGCACATCTGCAACCTGCTCATCCGTCACAACATATAGGAGCTTCACTGCTCCTCCTGCACCATATCCTTGATATTGTGCTATTTGATCTCAATGTGCCTCGACCTATCATGGAACACTAGGTTCTCAGAAAGCTTCACACAACTCTGGTTATCACAAAAGATACTAGTAGCATCCAACGGGAGATCAAATAACTCTGACAATAGCTTCCTTAGCCATACTACCTCACAACTAGCCGAACAAGTTGTGACATACTCTGCTTCGGCTGTACTCAGTGCTACGCAGGACTGCTTCCTACAAAACCAAGAGATCACACATGTTCCCATATTGAAGCAGCACCTAGATGTGCTCTTCCTATCTGCAGCATTGCCTGCCCAATCTGAATCAACATAACCCTGCAGGTTAAACTTTTGATTCACATCATACCTGAGCCCATAATCAACCGTACCCTTCAAGTACCTCAGAATATTCTTTACAACAACCAGGTGAACACCTCTGGGATTCGTCAGGAACTCGCTCAATGTGTTCACTTCAAAGCAAATATCTGGTCTCGTGTTCATCAGGTACATTTAGGACCCAATCATCTAACGATACACAGTAACATCAACCGGATCAGATGAATCATCACACAGAAGCTTCAGGTTCGATGCCATAGGTGTGGCCATGGCATTGCAGTCCATCATCCTGAACTTCTTTAGGATCTCTACTGCATACTTCCATTTTCTAAGGAAGATTCCATCTGCACTCCGCCACACCTCCATGCTTAGGAAATAGTGCATCATCCCCAATTCCTTCATCTTCGTGTCGGCAATCAGTCTATCCTCTCCTGTAACAAACACGTCATCCACGTACAAAAGTAGTATCACTGGATTTCCTTCCTCAACCTTGTAGTAAAGGTTGGATTTTGTTTTACTCTTAGTAAAGCCCAAACTGGATAGAAAGCTATCTATCCTACCATACCAAGTCCTAGGAGCTTGCTTCAAGCCATACAAGGCTTTCTTCAACTTGCACACATATGAATCCCTCTCATATGTCTCAAAACCAAGTGGCTGCTCCACATACACTTCCTCTTCGAATGCACCATTCAAGAAAGTTGTCTTGACATCCATCTAGAGTATCTTCCATTTCATCATTGTAGCCAGGGCAAGTATTGACATGATGGAAGTATACCTGGCTACAAGAGAAAAAGTCCCTTCATACTTTATTCTCTCTTTCTGGGAGAAGCCACGAGCTACAAATATCGCTTTGTATTTCTCTATGCTGCCATCTGCAGCATGCTTGATCTTTGGAAGTCACAAATTTTTTTCCATCTGGTCTTGGGACCACATCCCAAAAGTCTTTCTTCATGATCGACGGATCATGGTATTCTTCCATTCCTTCATCCCGGATCCTCGGAACTTCAATATCTTCAATAGATAGCTTTGTTGCTGGAACAAATGTTGTAGTCCCTCTTTTGTAGGTGATGGTATATGATCTTTCCTACAAAGCAAGTTAAATTTCATGATTAGAAACATCTCATAGTTTTCAGAACAAATTCTTACACATAAAGAAATATGTCATATAGTCGTGCAATTATTTTAGCCAATGCTTCAATACAACTTTTATCCATATCCCGTAACTTTTTAGATGCCTTCCAATCTCTACCAGAACATTGTTAAGAGTGTGCACAACTGCCAACATGTCAGCAAAGAGGTTTCATTCTAGATAAGTAGCAATGGAATGTTGTACAGTGCCATAGGCCACTTACCCATCACATGCATATTAGTAGTATACTGTTCATTAATGCAATTATTCTAATATGCATAATACACACCCTAAGTCTAGGAACATAAGCATATACATCATTGAGCAATATTATTTAAACAAACAAGTATGCAAGAAATGACAATTCAAATACTTATCTTTGTTTAGTTATAGGGTGGACTCCCTCTCAATATTTGCTTCCTTGTAGGAACTACTAGATTGTGCTCCCTCTTGATCTTTGCTTCTTGGATTGCCTATCTTTTAACTTATATCCATCCTTAATCACTATGCATACTTACTAGTATCATCATTGTGTTATCCTCGAGGTCTCATACATACATTCATTAGTATAATCTTAATACTTATCAAAAACATTATGATTCTAAGTAATCTTAAACATGTATGGTCAAGATCATTTCATACACAGATAATTTATCACAATTCTTTTACTCATGCATATTCCTATTTGACCATAGGACTTTTCTAGTTAGTCATATCATCAATCAAAGTAAGAAGCATAATATGCCTAAACCCATGATTACTCAAACTTATAACTTCATGAATAATCATTATCAATCATACCAAGTATACTTATATAAGAGATCCTATCACAAGGTAGGATTCTAACTTGATATAGGAAAAACATAACTGGATTAATATGTTAGTTGGTTATGTCTAACATACCCACATGATGTCTTCTTGTTCTCTTAAATGACTTGTTCTAGTAACCTGCATATCTCATAGGTTAACCATTATAGAACCAAGTTATACATACCTCGTAAGTAGATCTTCTATGTGATCCATGACAATGGATGAATCTTTGTCTTCATGTCACCATGGTCATATGTTCTTGAGCTAGAACATGATTTGTCTTTCTTGATGTACCTTTCATGTTAGCAGACAACATAAACCTCATACAACACCACAATGCATTAGTAGAATCATAAGTGTCAAAACCCTAATCAATGAATATCTTTTATCATGCATTCATATTTTTATAAAGGTGATACGACAAGTCTAAAATTAATCAAGATTGTATTAAACTTAATGAAGACAAACATAAACTTAATCATTAACAGATTTCAAAACATACCTGTAAGTCATACCTGTCGAGTTTGCTTGTAATCTTCTTATGTAAGGCCTTAGCCTCATCTCCCTCTGAAACTTGAACTTCTTCACTTATGCAGGTGACCAATCCATTCTCTTCTAGGATTAACCCAATCCACTTGATTTGCATAAACTGGATCTAGAGCTAGATTAGGGTTTGTTAGGGAAACCCTAAAAATTCAAAATTTGAATTTCAAACTTCTAAAAGGATAGAAAGATGCGTCTTGATGAGCTGATCAACCTGGTATACTCAAAATTTGAAAACTGCAAAGTTTCACCCCTCAAATTTGCTTTTCAATGTTCCAGATTCACTGGGGAGGACCCTGAATTAGGGGTTGAGTTTCCCGTAGATTCACCCAACCAAATAGTTTGATCCAAAGCTCTACACTTCGATTTTTCCAAGGAGCTTCCAGCTATGGTCACAGATTTCAAAAATTCCCAATTTTGCAGAAGCCCTAATTTTTCACCTTTCCGATCAAAGTCCCGAACTAGAGTTTGATCAAGCCCGGCCTTCTTCCCAACCAAAAAATTCGATCTTAGTCTCAATTTCGATTTTGATGAGTATCATCCAGCCATGGTCTCCGATATAAAAAATTTCAACATTCTCTGAAACCCTAAATTCCTGGAGCCATGAATGAAGGTGCTCAAAATCCAATTCCGTTTTGACAGAAATATGCACCTGATTGTTTCTGGTGTAACTCAGAAATTTCAGACCTACAGGGTATGAAAATGCTTCTTGTGGTATCCTGACCTGTTATCTTTCCAACCCCATAGGTTTGACCTAAAATGAATTCCCTGAGAGAGAGTTCTTCCGAGTGTCGCAACGTGACCTGTTTATGGGATAAAACAGGAGAGCGAACTTGTACGGAGTGACACGTGTCATTAGTTCAATTTCAGCCTCTAAAAATCGATCGTGTGAAAGTACAGTCCGTTCCCTACTTTCCACTTTTTACAAAATTTCATTTGGAGCTTCCTAGCCCAAGTTGTGACATTTTTTCCTAGGTCACCTGTTTATGACTGAGATCTGGAAGAGGCAGAAACCCTATATTGTACAGATCATAAATCTGAAAGTACAACGAATTAGAGTCTCTCCTTCAGACACAAGGTACATGGGGATCTTATCTTCGACCTGTAAAATTTTCCGATCCTGAAACTTTGCCAAAATGAGTTTATAGCGAAAGTTCTATGATGACTGGTTTTTTCTATATCAAGCCCTAGCTTCACAAGTGCAACAAGTGTCATAGATGCCATACCATGCCTTCTTTCAAGCTAGCTCTAATACCATGTTAGTTTTTCAGAATTT
The DNA here is from genome assembly GCA_027924585.1 of Larix kaempferi. Lineage (NCBI taxonomy): Eukaryota > Viridiplantae > Streptophyta > Pinopsida > Pinales > Pinaceae > Larix > Larix kaempferi. Next base: position 6,347,542 of record BSBM01000020.1, on the reverse strand, counting down.
ACTTCAATCTGATCTAAGATCTTAACTGAGAGAACAACATGTATAGCATATCTACAACATATCAATCATGGACATAATAATGCAAGCACACAAGAGACAATAGACACACAAAGTTTTACTGGGGAAAACCATAAAGGTGAAAAACCCCACAACTTCCTCAGAGATAGATAGAGCAATGATACAACCCAAGCATAAGAAATATACTCCTAGCAGCAACTTCTCCTCCTCCACTAGTGCGCCACTCTCCAATGAGTGTAAGAGTGAGTAAGTGAATGATCAAATAGAGTGCCTCCGGCACTCTATTTATACTTGACTTGACTTGCCTAATAACCTTTACTAGGTCGGCCTTAACTTAACCACATAACATAATGTTGACATGGCCGACCCCCAATAGGGTGGTCTAATAACCCTTTAACCCACATGACTTATATAGGGCCGACCCCAACAAGGTGGTCTAATAATCCATCAAGTATAATTTATGACACTTACAATATAAATGATGACACTTCCATATAGAGGAATAATAACATCTATATAGGAATACAATATACATATATGTGAAATACATTCCGAAGTTACAATTACATCAACACATATGACATGTAAGGTCATTTGAGCTATCTTAATTAGATTATCTTAAAATGGCTCCAGCCCAAAAATCTGTATATAGTTCATATTCTGTTCATGAATCTGTATTTAGTTGTTTTATAGACAAATTAGTTTTCATTTTCAAACAGATTTGCTAAAGCAATTGATAGAAGTAAAATTCGACGGTAAGGGAGAAATTTTAGCACAAGAACATGTTCTTCAATTTACTTATAATTGTCTTGTTAATAAAATTTTGGATCAGGATGTTTTGTACAGATTGTTAGCCTTCACATTCGAAGGACGAGTCAAAGAGTGGTTTGTAACCTTACATTTTTCCTCTGTCCATTCTTTTGAACATTTTGTAGATCTTTTCATACTTTATTTTGGACATTATGACTTTGTTAGATTATGCAATGAATCAAAACAACTCACTAGAAGAAATGGTGAATCATTAGAAGATTTTGCAATTAGAATTTTAATCTCTATTATAGATTCCCTATAATGGATCGTCCTATGATACTTGAATGATTTCAGCACACTATTTCTGTTTCACATCAATATGATCAATTAGTAGATGATAAATCTGAATTATACATCGATAATCATCCACCCCTTAGTTTAGATTTGCATGAAGAATATAAGGATTTAAAAATTGTAGAAATGAATTCCTTCTCTTTCTTAGATATGGATCATAATCAATATGATGATTCGGATGAATTAAATGTTGATATGCCCATGTCTGTTTCACATAAAATTCAAAGTCTAACTAATCATGAAGGAGATCATTTTTCTATAAAAGATTCTTCTAAAGTAAAATAGAATAGTTCCAATCATAATGTCGAACAATCTTCTTCTAACATAAGTAAAGAGCTTCAAGATTCTGATATTTATTATTCTGTTAAACCTTTGATAGATCTTAAATCAACTAATTGTTCTAAAATTTGTGATATGTTTTCCCAATTACTATTTTCTGACCTAAGTGATTCTATAGGAGAACATATTTCACGAAATGATGATACTACATTAGAAGAAGAAGCAGATCCTGATTTGAAACCTTTCATACATACCTCTCTTGAAGAGAAAACCTTTCTTAAGGAATCTCAATCTGAAAATATTCTACTAAGAGACGAATTTCATGCACTTATTCCCTCTTCATATTTTTCTTTGTATCCTGATCTATTTTATAACAATGACATTCAATCATATATTTCAGATTCTAACTCTCCCTTGCTAAGTCTTAAATAGGTACAAGCTAATTATGAAATACATGAAGAAGATCAAAAATATTTTTATCTTTGTCATCAATCTATGTTTTCTTGTCATTCTTCTTTGTTGGAAATGAATGTTATTTCTAATTATTATTTTCAAAATTCTTCCTTTTATGATTCATCATTCAATGAAGAAACATTGTCTTCTTACAATCAATTACTTGATGGAGAAGATTCTTATCAGAATGTTAATGATACTAGTTCTACACCTATAACATCTCATATCTTTAATTCTTCTCAAGTAAATACTAAAAAGCAATTTGATCTCTATGAAAGTTTCCAATTAAATCAACCAATTTATGATGATTTTTATGATAATAAATTAGAACAAATTGGATCTAATTTTGCTGATCTCATTCAAGAAAATATTTCTAAGGTGAATTGTTCAAGAAGAAGTTCTGGATTCATATAATATTAATGTTAATTTTCTTTCGAAAAATCCATTTCATTGCATAAATTTTTCAAACTCTTTTTGTCATTCTTTTGATTTTCATTGTACATACCATGATTGGGTTGTTGATTGGATTGAAAAATCTTTCTCAGCGAGATTTCATCATTATGGTGAAACTCTGTTTTCCTTATTTGTATATAAATATGGTAAGGCTCCATTATCTTTATTTGTAAATAAATTTTATTTTATTTGCTTTAATGCATTCTTTTTTTTATTTTTATTTTCAAGCATTCATGTCATGCTTTCTGATTATTCACTTCTTCCTTTTTGCAGGTTTTCATATGCTTTCATGTTTGCATTGGAAAGTTGATTATACTTAGTCTTGTTTACTTTTTAGAGTAGTGTAGGAGTAGGTGTAGAATAGATTTGTTTTGTTCATTTATTTAGTAATTAGATTACTCTTTTGGTTTTCTTCAATAAAATATTTGCAATGACGGACCAAGTTCAAGTTGGAAATGACACTTCTTCACATGCATTCAGGGAAGTATTTTTTATCCTCTTTCACTTTCTGTTATTCATTTTCTCGCTTATTAGTTTATTGGTTCAAGGCATTCATGTATGAATTATGTCTTTAGTTTTAAATTATAATGATCTTGTCATAAATGTTTTGAATTGACTATTTTCAAAGTTTTAAGAGCAAGAATATTTTGACATGAGACAAAGTAATTTAAATTTAGAACATCTTCATTTCACACGAATTTTGATCTTTCCTAGATTTTCACTTGAAGAAAGAGGTTCTTTGTCGAAAATTGCACACAATTTAGTTTAGTATTATTTCATTTTATTTATCTTTGTACATAATCTTTAATAAAGAAAAGCCTCATTGTCTTAAACAATTTTATATGACAAATAACATCACTTTTTCGCATAAGACAAATTGTTAATGTTAAAATTCAATATGCTAAGACAGAAAATAGCAGCATTACATTCCATTTCACAATAATAGCATATACAGGATCACTGAAGAAACAACAAGCACAGCATAAACACAAGAGACAGAGATTTATCCTGGGAAACCCTCATGGGGTAGAAAACCCAGCAAAGCTTCCTCAATATAGATGACCAGCAATATACAAAGATGAAACCCTGAGACATGATCTCCTCCTCCACAATAGCAGACCTCTCCTCCACAAGTGCGCTATCCTCAAGTGTGTGAGTGTATCAAATGAGGAACACACCTCCTCTATTTATACACTACTCTGATATGTATTTTACACAAGTACATGTAGGCTCGTATTTAACCATTAGGTTAAATACCCCATTATAACTGACTGGGCCGACCCCCACATGGTGGGTCTAATAACCCTAGTTACCACACCCAACTCGGAGGAATAAACATCTCCGGATTTATAGTATAATCACATCGTAGGTATGGAACATCTCCGGAATAAATAATATACAAATATAATATTCTTTGAAGTTACAATATTTCAACACTCCCCCTTAACGAGAAGGATATTATAAAAACATCTGCACGAGCAAGGAGTCATCAACATCATACATGATACATCTATATATCATTGGAAGCTTTCTCAACATCATCAGTAACTCAGGCAGTTACTGGAACATCTTCAATACTGGAACATCAACATCTTCAGTACTGAGTCTTTATCTTCTGCAGTACTCGAATAGCTACAACAACATCAACATCTAGATCCTCACGATCATCAGTATTGTCATCTCACGATCATCAGCATCGTCAGCATCGTCATCAGCATCGTCATCACATGATCATCGGCATCATCATCACACGATCATCAGCATTGTCATCACACGATCTTCAGTATCGTCATCACACGATCATCAGCATCGTCATCATACGATCATCAGCATCATCATCACACGATCATCAGCATCGTCATCACACGATCATCAGCATCGTCATCACATGATCATCAGCATCGTCATCACACGATCATCAGCATCGTCATCATATGATCATCAGCATCATCATCACACGATCATCAGCATCGTCATCTCACGATCATCAGCATTGTCATCACACGATCATCAGCATCATCATCAATACAGGTATCCATAACAATACAAGTATCCACATCATTAGTACACGTATTCATGCTAATACAAGTGTACATATCATCAATACAAGTATCCACACTGATACAAGTAACCATATCATCAATACAAGTATCCTACCGATACAAGTAACCACATCATCAATACAAGTATCCTACCGATACAAGTAACCACATCATCAATACAAGTATCCTACCGATACAAGTAACCACATCAAAAATCACTTTCTCGGAGACCATACGTCTACGGATCAATTCAGGGACCGAAGTCCGGGGATGATACAATCCCCACTTCTCGGAGACCATACGTCTACGGATCAATTCAGGGACCGCAGTCCGGGGATGATACAATCCCCACTTCTCGGAGACCTCACGTCTATGGATCAATTCAGGGACCTAAGTCCGAGGATGATACAATCCCCACTTCTCGGAGACCTCACGTCTACGGATCAATTCAGGGACCGCAGTCCGGGGATGATACAATCCCCACTTCTCGGAGACCTCACGTCTACGGATCAATTCAGGGACCTAAGTCCGGGGATGATACAATCCCCACTTCTCGGAGACCTCACGTCTACGGATCAATTCAGGGACCGAAGTCCGGGGATGTTACAATCCCCACTTCTCGGAGACCTCACGTCTATGGATCAATTCAGGGACCTAAGTCCGAGGATGATACAATCCCCTTCCTGTTCATTCAGGACTTCATTATCGGAGACCCACTCTACGGCTCTATTCTGGGACCTCATTCCGGGGACGATACAATCCCCTGCCTGTTCATTCAGGACTTCATTATCGAAGACCTCACGTCTACGGCTCTCTTTAGGACTGAAAGTCCAGGGATGATCCAATCCCCTCAACTGTCCACTAAGGAATTCATTCTCGGAGACCTCACATCTACGGCTCTCTTTAGGACTGAAAGTCCAGGGATGATCCAATCCCCTCAACTGTCCACTAAGGACTTCATTCTCGGAGACCTCACGTCTACGGCTCTCTTTAGGACTGAAAGTCCAGGGATGATCCAATCCCCTCAACTGTCCACTAAGGACTTCATTCTCGGAGACCTCACGTCTACGGCTCTCTTTAGGACTGAAAGTCCAGGGATGATCCAATCCCATCAACTGTCCACTAAGGACTTCATTCTCGGAGACCTCACGTCTACGGCTCTCTTTAGGACTGAAAGTCCAGGGATGATCCAATCCCCTCAACTGTCCACTAAGGACTTCATTCTCGGAGACCTCACGTCTACGGCTCTCTTTAGGACTGAAAGTCCAGGGATGATCCAATCCCCTCAACTGTCCACTAAGGACTTCATTCTCGGAGACCTCACATCTACGGCTCTCTTTAGGACTGAAAGTCCAGGGATGATCCAATCCCCTCAACTGTCCACTAAGGACTTCATTCTCGGAGAGATCACGTCTACGGCTCAATTCAGGAACTGAAGTCCATGGATGATACAATCCCTCTTCTTTCTCGGAGACACCTGTCTATGGCTCACTTTAGAACAAGTGTTCAAGGATGATACAATCCTCACATGTATTCTTATCAATACAAGTACAAGTATCCTCAACCATACAAGTACATTAATCAATACATGTATCATCAAAAGTATGTATTCTTACCAATACATCTATCATCAAAAGCATGTATTAGTAAAACTAAGTATTCTAAGTATAAGAGTCCTAAATCTAAATATTTCTAAGTATCTAGGTGTAGAGAACAGGTTACCTCATCATCGACCTTGTTGTTCGATGAGACAATCTCATCATCAGTGACTATACTACTCCCCCTTTTGAGGAGGGTCCTTTCAAGCTGATCTCGAAAGTATTCAAATTTCACTCGAGACAGAGGCTTGGTTAGTATGTTGGTAACTTCTTCACTTGAGGTAGAGGTTTGGTTAGTACATCGGTAACCTGTTACAAATTCAAACTTTATAGTTCCTTTCTGTGTCATATCTTGTTAGATCCCTATGTTCTTTGACTTATCATGGAACAATGGATTCTATGTCATCTTGATACAACTCTATTTGTCACATAGGATCACAGTTGGTTCTATCTCTAAGTCAAGCAATCCTGAAGCCAAACTTCTTCACAACTAGCAGAGCAAGCAGCCATATATTCTGCTTGTGCTGAGAGCCACACTAGACTGCTTCCAGCTAAACCACGAGATCATGGCTAATCCCAGACAATAACATCCTCTCGATGTGTTCTTCCTGTCTGATACAATTCCTGCCCAATCAGAATCTGAATAACCATCTGAAGTCATGATCTTCAAGATAGCATAGATCAAATTCTATTGTGTCCTTTATGTGCCTCATCACATGCTTTGCAACTATCAGGTGAACACATCTAGTTTCCACTAGATACTGACTCAAGGTGTTCACAACAAAGCATATATCTAATCTAGTATATGTTAGATACATCAATGACCCAATAATTTGTCTGTACAGAGTTATATCCACTAACTCTGATGAGTTATCCCCTAACAGCTTCAAGTTGGAATCCATAAGAGTGGCCATTCCAACACCTCAAGTCATATTTCTCATCATACTTTCCCTGGTTGAGAAATATTCCTTCTAAGCCTTTCCATACTTCCAGACCTAGGAAGTAAAGCATCAATTTGAGATCTTTCATTTTTTTCATTTCTGCATTGAATGATCTTCTGCATATCTATCTGTGCCATCTCTCGTTAGATGGGTCTACTGATATGAACCTCAATATCATTCGAAATCTGTGGTGAGTTCCTTCTTGCATCCATGTCATATGTGTATAGAAATCATATTCAACCTTGTAGCAAAGGTTGAGATCCACATCACCCATGGTGATCATTAATCTTATCAATTTATTATCGATCCTAGGTACCTATACAGAACCTGATTCACACTTCTTCTTTAATTACACCATACTTGAAGCAAACATCTTGTCATGATTATAGTTAATAAACATTAGTATTCAAGATTTCAGGGAAGTCTTCTTTTACTCATGCATATCATCAATCAAGGTAAAAGATATAATATGCATAATCCCTTGATTACTAACTTTATGAATAAGCATAACCAATCATTCCAAGTATACTTATATAAGGGATCCTAACACAAGGTAAGATTCATGGGAAACATACCTGGATTAGTATACCTACTTGGTTATGTACAACACACCTAAACAATCTCTTCAATGATTTAGAGATCCTGAGCTAGAACCTGCATGTCTCATAGGTTAAGCATAATATAACAAAGTCATACATACCTCGTAAGTAGAACAAAGATTATGGATGAGTCTTTGTCTTCATGTTTTCATGGTCATGGAACCTGATTTGTCTTTTGTGATGTACCTGTATCTTGTTAGCAGACAACATCAACCTCACACAACATCATAATGCATTAGTACAATCATAAGTGTCAACACCCTAACCAATGAATATCTTCTATCATGCATTCATAATTTTGTTAAGGTTATACGACAAATCTAAAATCAAAATTGTACTAACTGTAATAACCTGAAGACAAACATACCATAAACTTAATCATGGACAAATATCGAAACATACCTCGATGAGTCATACCTGTCGAGATCGCTTGTATTCTTCTTATGTAAGGCCTTATCCTCATCTCCCTCTTGAGACAGGAGCTTCTTCACTTATGCAGGTGACCAATCCATCTTCTTCTAGGATTAACCCAATCCACTTGATTTGCAAGAACTGGACTTGGAGCTGGATATGGGTTTGTCAGAGAAACCCAAAAATTCAAACTTTGAATTTCAAACTTCCGAAAGGATAGAAATATGCGCTTTGATGAGCTGATCAAACTGGTATATTCAGAATTTGAAAACTGCAAAGTTTTACTCCTCAATTTTGCCTTTGAAACTTTCGGATTCACTGGACGTGACCCTGAACTGGGGTTTGATGAAGCCCACTCTTTTGCCCCATCAAAAGGTTTGATACAAATCTCTAAGCTTCTATTTTTCTGAGGAGCTTCCAGCCGTGGTCACAGATTTCAAAAATTCCCATTTTTACAGAAGCCCTAATTTTCCACTTTTCTGATCAAAGTCCCGAACTAGGGTCTAATCAAGCCCGGCAGTCTGCCCAACCAAAAATTCTGATCTTGGTATCTAAATTTCTATTTTGATGAGTAGCATCCAGCCGTGGTCTCCGATTGCAAAAATTCCAACTTTCTTCAAAGCCCTAAGTTCCGGAAGCCATGAATGAAGGTACCAAAAAATAATTCTGTTTTGACAGAAATATGTACCTGATTGTTTCTGGTGTAACTCCGAAATTTTTCATCCACAGGGTCTGAAAACGTTTTCTGAGATAGCCTGACCTGTTAGCTTTCCATCCTGACAGGTCTGACCTCAATTGGATGTTCTGAGAGAGATTTATGCCAAATGTCGCAACGTGACCTGTTTTGGGAAAATACAGGAGAGCGAATTTGTACGGCGTGCCACGTGTCACTGTTTGACCTTCGGCCTCTGAAAACGTTTTCTGAGATAGCTTGGCCTGTTATCTTTCCATCCTGACAGGTCTGACCTCAATTGGATTCTTTGAGAGAGAGTTATGCCAAGTGTCGCAACGTGACCTGTTTATGGGATAATACAGGAGAGCGAACTTGTACGGTGTGCCACGTGTCACTGTTTGACCTTCGGCCTCTGAAAACGTTTTCTGAGATATCTCGGCCTGTTATCTTTCCATCCTGATAGGTCTGACCTCAATTGGATTCTCTGAGAGAGAGTTATGCCAAGTGTAGCAACGTGACCTGTTTATGGGATAATACAGGATAGCAAACTTGTACGGCATGCCACATGTCACTGGTTCAGCTTAGGCCTCTAAAAACGTTTTTTGGAGATAGCTCGGCCTGTGTACTACCTGTCACTTTTCACGAAATTTCATTTGGAGCTTCCTAGCCCAAGTTATGACCTTTTTCCCAAGGTCACCTGATTTTGACTCAGATCTGGAAGAGGCAGAAACCCTATATTGTACAGATCATAAATCACAAAGTACAACGAATTAGAGGTTGTCCTTTGGACACAAGGTACCTGGAGATTTTAGCTTCGTCCTGTAACAATTTCAGATCCGAAAAATTTGCCAAAACGGATTTATAGCGAAAGTGCTACGATGACTGGTTTTTGCTATGTAAAACCCTAACCTTCAAATTGTCGTAAGTAAAGCAAGTGTCTTTAGTGCCATACCTTGTCTTCCTTCAGGTTAGCTCTGATACCATGTTAAAATTCAATATGCTAAGACATAAAATAGCAGCATTACATTCCATTTCACAATAATAGCATATACAGGATCACTGAAGAAACAACAAGCACAGCATAAACACAAGAGACAGAGATTTATCCTGGGAAACCCTCATGGGGTAGAAAACCCAGCAAAGCTTCCTCAATATAGATGACCAGCAATATACAAAGATGAAACCCTGAGACATGATCTCCTCCTCCACAATAGAAGACCTCTCCTCCACAAGTGCACTATCCTCAAGTGTGTGAGTGTATCAAATGAGGAACACACCTCCTCTATTTATACACTACTCTGATATGTATTTTACACAAGTACATGTAGGCTCGTATTTAACCATTAGGTTAAATACCCCATTATAACTGACTGGGCTGACCCCCACATGGTGGGTCTAATAACCCTAGTTACCACATCCAACTCGGAGGAATAAACATCTCCGGATTTATAGTATAATCACATCGGAGGTATGGAACATCTCCGGAATAAATAATATACAAATATAATATTCTTTGAAGTTACAATATTTCAACAGTTAAGGCCTATTTTTACATTTCTTTTAATTTAGTTTTACTAGATAAAGACGCTTCAATTGGATCAATATTTCATGTGGTGAATAATACTATTAATCAAAGATTCTTTTCTACCACAAAACTTTAAATGCATATTCTTCCACATGATTTGATAGTCATAATCGCAAAGCCTCGTTTGCTTTAATTTTATTTTGATTAGATCACTTTTCATTTCATTTTCAATTTGTTTGCTTAGGCTTGGATTTTCTCAGTTTGATAATCATTTGAATTTGGGTGAAAGGTTGAAATGTTAATTATCGAAAAATCGATTCCAATTATTTTACAAATCTTTATTTTGAATCATGTTTTATTTATCAACCTTTTTTTCTAAAAAACATTGATAGGGGATTGTTGATCCTTAGTTAATGATACTCTGGGGCAAGTTAGTCATTCCAAGCCTACATATTTTGAAGTCTTGTATGCGAAGGAATATTTTCATGGTGGTTTTCAAGAAGAGACTTTCATTTCTCCCATGGTGAAACACTTTCCAAGTTTTACCTTCATACATAAACTTAGCTGCATTGATTATATTTCTAATTATCAAAAATCAATACGTAGAGCTATTTTACTAATTTCCGCATTATGTTCTAATTGGATCCTTCTTTAGGTGCAAATGAGTGAGGCTTGCATTGTTATCATTTCAAACCTCTTAACGCCATCCTGCTCTCTTAAAGAGTATAGTCGCTTCCCCATCCATTAAGTAATCTCTTATGAGGTTAACATAACATAGCCCAATCCTTTTCTTTAACATCTCTAGGAATAAGTTGGGAAAAATGAGGTCTTATTTTAAGTTGACTTGTTCATGATCATACCTTCTTATGGAATGGCTCTATCAATACCTGGTCACCTAGCCAAGATACTGGCTTGTAGCCATAAAAATGGTTGCAAGACGGGGGGTCTCATCACGAGCTAGCCCGCTCATTATCTTTAAGTTGGTGTGAATGACACTGTCACAATATGATCACCAAGTCATGACAGTTTTTTCTAACTTCTTTCCAAGGATGCAAATATTTAACAAGGATTGATAAGCTTCACATATTTAACTAGTGGATGGAATAAAAGCAACTTATTGGGTTGAAAGGTAACTCTGTCGAGGCTATAGATGTTTGCTGGCAGTAGGGACATGCCTATGGTATTAGAGATAAAACATTAAGATAACATCTTCTTGTCATCACAATTTGTTCATTTAGAGCATGTTTCAATGAAGACCATATTTTGTTGGAAATTTAATCAATTTGTATTGTTCTTTGCAGTCCAACTAATAGTTAGAAGGGTATCGTTAAAATCAATTGCAGCTGAGTAAATCTTTAAAAGGTTGACTTGTTAAAGCGGTACACATGTTTTAGGGAAAGCTTTCTTCTTGTTAAAAGCCTCATCTTTTATCTCCTTATACATATACAACTGTTATCTTTTCAAGGTAGAGATAATTACTTCGTCCCAGCGTGTTGCTATTTGTTGTAGGTACAAAAGATCCCATGCTCACATGTAAACATGGGAGCCCCGATTTTTAATTTGCTAAGGTAATGCTTGAATTTCTTATTCAATTTTGGGGTTTTCATCACTGTTAATATTTCATTTTATTTCTTGGTCATGATTAGGTCCAATAAACAAATTTTCCTTTAGAAAAATCCTTTGATTTTGGGTGTTTTATGAGTTGCGGAAAGCACAGGTTCTTCCTAAAAGTCAGTCCTTCCGCAACCCACAAATTGCGGATTGCAGAAGCTTGGTTTTCCAATTTTTAAACATTTTTGTTCCACAACCCGCAATGCAGATTGCGGGTGTGGAATTGTTTGTCTAATAATCGCGATTGTTTGCACCTACAACCCGCAACCTGCAATGCGGATTGCAGGAAAACCTTTTAAATTAGTTTTACGCTTTGCAATCCCGCAACCTGCAACCCTCATTTGCAGATTGCGGATTGCAGGAAATTCTTGTTTGATAATGTTTAGAGTTTGATTCCGCAACCCGCAAATTGAGGATTTTGGATTGCGGGAAGGATGTATATATTTTCAAAATAAAACTTTCACAACTTTGCTTCTACATGTTTACTCTTGACGTTGATTTGTCTTGATCCTGCGGATGAGATTACATTGCATGATTTGAATAATTATTTGGATTGTTTCCATTTTTCTTTTTGATTCATTTGAGTTGGTTCCATGATCTTGGTGGTTAATTTACTATGTTGTTCTTCACATTCCCCACCTACATTTGGTCTTGTCACGTACCCACCCATCCATCCAAGGCAAGGGAGGGAACATGATACCAATCTCTGGGGCTTTCACATAAAAACTCAGCCAATTGATTAGATTCATAAAACCAAAAAAAACACATGTGCAGGTGTATAATCCAAATAAGCACAGCAGAAGCAAGATCCACTACATGCACTGCTCTTCATAAACATAACAGTCAATAATGAAATGACATTGCAGAATTAAATACACATAAGAATATACTCATCTTCATTGTGCAATTGTCCCAAACAACTAGCTATGTCACTGCAACGTTCCACCCAACCATAGACCAGTTGTGTTCATCAATCTCTCAACACAACCGCCACCCCTGAGCTGGGATTGATTCTTAAAAGGAAAAGGGGACATTCATACTTTCACAACCAATTGGTCATTTCATCTAAGCCAAGCCAGTCCACAGCTGGGTTTATCAGGCTACATATGAACCCTAGAGGCTTACACTCAATTTCAAGCCAAAGCAATGGATTTACCAACAAGTTGGCCGTGGGTTTTCCCAAATCGTTTCCAATCAAAATTGGATTAAGGGATGGGAAAAACAATCACAGGGGATAACGAATTCTTCCCTAGCTAATCAGGCATTCAACGGCCCAAAACGACCTCTATGGAACCCCAAGTCAATTCCTCTTCTTCCCCACTGCTAGACAACACAAAAACGCACTTCTCCTAACTGAGGAAACAAGGATAAACAGAAAAACGTGGCTGCAAAGCACCCAGGTATCTCTAAACTCGTGAGGGAGGAAGACTGGTTGATGGATAATGGCTTGAGAGAGAAAATCATGGTTCATTTCTTGCCCAAGAAGCAAAACGTGATTTCCCATGCAGGGTGGCTTGCCCATACTCGAATTTGGACAGCCATACCTCTCATTCCCCAAGGCATTAACTACCTCAACCAACTCTTGGGAGAAAATCAATGATTGGGTACAAAAGTCAAAATGGGTAGTTGAGGGTTTGATGGGTTCTCTCATTGACACTTGGCTTGACTTGGTTGGCTCAAGGGTTTAAATGTTTTCCCTCCCAATTCCTTGTAAAATCATGCCCCCATCTCTTTGTTGCATTGCATAGCTAGTTGTGGGTATTTTTATTAAAATGCATATTACATGATGTTGAAATTCCAATGTGCCTGGCTAGCACACAGGCCATATGCATCACTAAATCGATGGTGGGGCCTTGGCCTTGAGCTCCTCACCATGATTTCATAACAATATTACATCATTTACAATTTTAATGTGATAGGGTCAAGATGGGGACGTGACATTCCCCTCCCCTTGGAATAACACCGTCCTCAGTGTTCCAATACTTCAGAGTATATACCCACTTTACACATGCTTCAAAATTCACAAATGGTAGCAGGTCTGTCCTACATTTCACCTCTTTACTTGGGTTTTCAGGACCAAGTCCTTTGGTCTTCACAAGCTGCTCCCACTAGCTTTGCTCTTCCATCTCTGCAGGTGGGCATCGCTCCACAGCAATCCCTTCCATTTGTTTATCTTTCAGCTGATCTACAAGTCTGAAATTTCATGGATTTCATCTTCCTTGCTGTCCTGGAAACTATTTGAGGAAGATCTTTAGCCAAAACAAATAGCTTTTGGTTTGCTGCCATGTTCAATGTACACAACGGGTTCTCACTTTGCTCACTATCAACACTTGGCTGGTAACAATTGCAACCAATGGCTTTCAATGTCTCACCTGTGAGACTCATTATGGCAATTCCTGTTAGGACAAGCATAACACAATATCAAAATTAGTCAATTATTTTTCCAATTGACTTGGAACATCCATGCTTTACTCATGAGACTTCCACACAGTTCATGCTTTCCCAACATATACATGAACTCATCCATGTTCATCCTTTCATAGGGAAATAACTAATTCAGCATTCACAATTCATTTCAAGCAATTAAACACAATCTATTTTCAGCTATGACATGCACTCAACAATCCTTTGTTTTTAAGATGCATCAGTCAAAAAGGAAAGAGAAGAGTAAGAGTTTCCCCCTCTTAGTCTTGTTCCAATCCGGAGCCACACCATCACTTGTAGTTCTATGCTCCTTAGCCTCTTTCACATCAAGGTGAACGCTTGACTTGCCCTTTCTTGGCTATGACACATAGTGTCTAGGGTCTGTCTAATGTTTTTTAGCTAGGGAACCCTTCCCCGTTGCTACTTACAGAACCTTTGGCTGCTAGGACCCACACATGTCCACCAGCACCATCTTTCATTATTGCTCATATTGAGCTCTCTTTAGGACAATCACATGTCCACATGCATCCTCCATATGCTTTCATAGTCCTTGCTTCCAGCAGTACCTACACTCAAACATTGAATCAAATCACATGCTTAGTGTATTTTTATAAGGTTTATCTCTAAACAAGAGTTTAAGAAATCATAATTAAATCATATACACATGTATATTCATAAGCAAGAGTTACAAGATAACCAAATACGTATCTGTATTGGATGTCTTCACTTTACTCCACAGGATCCTTCTTTGCTTTCCAAGCATTGGATTTCCCGTGGATACAACAATGAATGTTGGTCCTGCATGCAGGCTACTCCACAACCATTCGAATAGGCAATTCCAGGCCAGTATGCTGACTGGTTTTATCAATTGTTTAAGGGGTATTGGGCCAGCATACACATTGTTTCACAATATTAAGTAGTGAATGCCCAACCAGTTACTCTCTGGATTTATCAAGGGTTTCATAGTGCACAACCAGTTACTCTCTGGCTTTCTCAAGGATTTCATAGTGCACAACCAGTTACTATCTAGCTTTACCAGCAATTTCTAGTCTTTCAGGGTCTTTCCTTCCTGCAATGGCCAAGGTTTCCAACAAGGAAAACAATAGTGTATCAGCTTAGCTGTTAAAATATTTATACCTGAAATCTTCATTATTTCAAACAAGACATAAATGAAATTGAATACTTATCTGTATTGTGTGTTTCCCCTCTGGTCCACAGGATCCTGCTTCGCTTTGCAAGCCTTGGGATCACCTATGGACTTGGATGTAGTTAATGCTTCACCAGTACACCTTCACGCCGACTGGATTTACCAAGCATTTGGTGGTGCCCAACCAGTCCCATACCTGGTTGGCCCTCTCCATTGCCGAGCCAGCACATTCGTCTGGGTCATCAACCAATGGAAGGAAACTGCACCACCTGACCATTATAGGTCAAGGCTCTACTATGGAGCCATAGGCATCTCAAGGTTTTCAGTCAGTCTTTGGCGCCCTCCCTCCCACTGCTGACCCAATAGAGATTTTATGCCTTTACCAATGTCACCACACCTTCTTGCACCATAACCTTTCACACACATCCACTCTTCATTCTTACAAGGACATCACTCCTTTTCTTGTGCAAATTGGTGGTTCCTTTTAGGAACTTTGTAGGTGACTTTCTTGACTGCAGGTTAACATGGTCCCACTCACACAAAGGTGATACCCCTTCTTATTACACAGCTCTTCGGGCCTTTCCATCCCTTCTGGTAATATTTCACGTGAGCATAGAAAGGTTGCCAATTCCCATACAGTCCTTTTGCGTACCCTTCTTTACTTCACCTCTTAATGTGCAGTATCAATCTGCATCTGTGTAGGCTGACAACACAAGAAGGATAAGCAAGCTCATCAGTATTGTCGTTCAAATTCTTAACCACATTTCATAACATTCACTATCAAGTATTGAAACACCAGGAATGCATCCATTCCCTTAAGGTGTAGTCAATATTGAAAACCCTATCATGACCCAGCACCAGAAAAGGTGTGCACCCCCTTTCCGATGTGTGCCATGTAGGCCCTAATCATACTCAAGCAGTCTGCAATGATATAAATAAGATAGAGCATGCTCTGCATATTAACCCTAATAATTTAGACATGCATGTTCTAGTCTAGGGTCTCATAATACTCATTCATTTTGCATATGTGTCTCACATGCCTTCTTGGCATAGCTTTACCATCTCACTCTCATGGCTTACCGACATGCGGTTTGGCTTAGACATTGTCACATTTACAATGGCGTTTCACCCGAAACCCATTTCCAAAGGATGGGTTCATTCCCATCTAGTTTGTCTTCTGCAGGCCATCACACATGGTCTTCCTGCAATGTGTCATCCTGGCACACTTATCAAATAGCCAAACAATCAACAACATTTAACAATAACTTCAAATATGATTGTTCCATAACCAATCAATAACATCAATAATTAAATTCAACATGAATTTACAATTCTGTCCCCTACAGAAATTGATTTGCTTAGCAATGAGGCTATCCTCATATTGTTTGGCTCTTGTAAGTGGTGTCACTCTGTCCATTATGGTTTCACCCTTGCTACCATACATGAACATCCACCTACAACATGTCTTTCTGACACAATTCTATATAAGCCAAATAGTCATTAGCAATTATAGGCAAATTCTCAAATTTGAAGTTTGTAAATCTGTTTTCCTACAGAAATTAGATTTGCAACCATGAGACTATTCTCATAAACTTAAACCAGACAATTTTCAGATTTGTTTCATGCATAAATTACAACCATGAGAACCTTCTCATAACCTTTGGCTTCTGCACATCTCGGTCTTTACTATGGACTTATCCTCATTGCCATACGCAAGAATTTTTCTACTTGAAAACTGAAACTTCGATCAGCCAAACACGTTGTGAGTATCTATGCACATAATCATTCATTGCCATAACAGTCACTGAAGTGATCTCAGAATTATAACACTCAATAATTCAAACACCTTCAGTTGTTAACCTTTGAAATGCAATGAAATATATACATTTCTATATATGCATCATTATCACAATAAAATTGCAAGACAGAGCCACACTATCTAGGCAATTTAAATAATGGTAAATACTCATTACTTCACATTCCATGCAGCTATGTCCTTCCAATAGAGTGCTTGGGTAGCCTATCACATGTCTACCTTCTTCATGCAGTCCTTCTCCTGCATTCATAGGAGCTCATGAAATGGTCTCAGGATTAGCAATGGTTCACCATTTCATCTATTATCAAATTGCATTGAACATATATATATCACAACCATGCATTCTCACAATTCATCTTAACATGTGCACCTACACATGCATGCATATTTACAACATTTACCGAATATTTCAATGCACATCTCTTCAATGCAATATTGCATTATTTCATGAATACTATGCATTCAAACATACTATTGCCTAACCATGATTACCACACACAGCATGCACTATCATGACAGGTCCATAAGTCCTCAATTGCTTTGGTTGTTAAACTCACAACCAATATTCACAAATGGCATGATATGAATTCATATGAATGCATTGAGGTTTCTAAGAAACTATAGGGTGTAAGGCTCCCTGCCTTCACCTACCCACACCTCACCATACTTGGTGGGTTGGCATTCACATTGAGACACTCAATGCAAACCAAATCACCATAGTTTAAGCATAGTTGAAGAGACTCACCAAATCCTCTTTCAACATTCATGCAATTAAGCACAGTTAACCCTTATCTGCATGGTTGTTATTAACATCGCTTGATGTTACCTGATCAGTTGGCCTCTTACCAAGGCTACACAGTCCTTTTCCAACCTCATGATCACAGATTTGTTGCACCATCCTTTCTTCACAAGGTTGTTGGTTATATGCAACAACATCATCCTCATCTTTAGTCATGCTTCGGTTTTCTTTGGTCCTACAACCAATGCGAACACAACTAATTATCAACAACCACCCTAATGACCTTAAGTGGTTTATTGCATATGTAAAACCTCACTATTTTACCAATATGCAGAATCATATACATGTACAAACGTTTTCATATGCACTATGCAATGTCGTTTAGTATTCCAACTAGTGCATATTCATCTCATTTATCCAATATCTTGCATTTTCAAGTATGCTTCTATGATATGGTTCCTACAACATTAGTTGCCATCAATCATAGGCACTACCATTAGTGGGCTATGGCATGTGTAACTTCACTATTTTATCAATATGCAACATTATGCTCATGCATAAGCAATTCACACGCATTACAGAATGACTCTCTAATCATGCCCACTAATTCATATGCATTATTCTCTTGCATTTCCAACATCCCTATGCCATAATTTCCAGTATATAAGACTTGACATGGAGTTCCTCCTCCACATCATAGGTGATCCTTTTCTGGGCTTCCCTATCAAGCACACAAGGATCCATTATCTATAATCTTCTCACAAATTAGCAATTCAGTATATACATACGTGTATAGCATTCATTCTTGATATTTTCCAAATATGCAATTCTTATGCTATAAACAAAAATAGTTTAAGGTGAGGAATTTCCCTTTTATCCTCCATAATGGGTATTACAACCCATTACTCTTACTGATATTTCACAACCCCTTTCTGCAATTCATGGAACACATTACAAGCATAGAGAATGCATTTCACACTTTCAACGACTGTCTCCGGGGGACGAAGGGGGTAAAGGGGGATTTCCCCCTTGTGGCTTCCCTGCGCCACTACAGGGCGGGTCGAGGGCAGTTCCCTCGTTTTTTTTTGTTTTTTTGTTTTGTAAATCCTTCCATTTAGTGCAATCTGGCGCACAAGTTCCATGGCATTTTTCAACTTTCGGGACCTGAAAAATCTCCCTGGAAAATGGCTGAAATTCCTTGTTTCGGAGCAACTCAGCGAGTTCTTCCGACCTGTTTCGGGCCAACTCGTCGAGTTCTTCCGGTTGAAGACTCAGTTTTTCCTTCTGATCTGTTGCGGACCAACTTACTGATTCCTTCCTCCGTTGCGGGGTGAATTTCTGAGTTCTTTCGAAATTTTCTCTTGGACGCTGAAAAATACTTAGAAAAACCTTCCACCAATTCGGACCATCTTACTGAGTTCTCCCGTTGTTTCGGAGCAACTCGCCGAGTTCTCCCGTTGTTTCAAAGCAGCTTGCCAAGTTCTTCCGAAATTTCTTCTTTGACGCCGAAAACACTTAGAAAAATTTTTTGGACCAACTCGCCGAGTCCTTCCGCCATTGCAGGGCGACTTGGCGAGTTCTTCCGATCGAACTCAGCTTTTCCTTCCAAAAATTTTCCATCTTTTTCGCCGAACTTAAAATTTTCGGGCAATCCATTGCAAAGCAACTCGCCGATCTCTTCCACCATTGCGGACGAACTTGCTGAGTTCTTCCACCGTTGCGGCGAAAACTCACAAGTTCCTTCCGATATAGACTTAGACAAAATTTTCAAAAAAATTACTAAGAACAATTTTTGAAACTTTTTCCCGGGCATCCCACAACTCGCTGAGTTCTTCTGCCATTGCGGATGAACTCGCTGAGTTTCTCCGCTGTTGCGGACGAACTTGCCGAGTTCCTCCGTCATTGCGGACGAACTCGCCGAGATTCGCTGGCACAGTTTTTGGCAGAAACTCATAACACTTAGAAAAAATTTGAAAATTTGAAATTTTTGAAATTTTTCTTAACTATCAGTGCTGAGCAGGAAGCATACTTACCTCTGCAACTATGATAGGTAGCCCATAAAGGCCCAATGCTACAACCAACAGCTCTGATACCATCTGTCATGTACCCACCCATCCATCCAAGGCAAGGGAGGGAACATGATACCAATCTCTGGGGCTTTCACATAAAAACTCAACCAATTGATTAGATTTATAAAACAAACAAAAAAACACATGTGCAGGTGTATAATCCAAATAAGCACAGCAAAAGCAAGATCCACTACATGCACTGCTCTTCATAAACATAACAGTCAATAATGAAATGACATTGCAGAATTAAATACACATAAGAATATACTCATCTTCATTGTGCAATTGTCCCAAACAACTAGCTATGTCGCTGCAACGTTCCACCCAACCATAGGCCAGTTGTGTTCATCAATCTCTCAACACAACTGCCACCCCCGAGCTGGGCTTGATTCTTACAAGGAAAAGGGGACATTCACACTTTCACAGCCAATTGGTCATTTCATCTGAGCCAAGCCAGTCCACAGCTGGGTTTATCAGGCTACATTTGAACCCTAGAGGCTTACACTCAATTTCAAGCCAAAGCAATGTATTTACCAACAGGTTGGCCGTGGGTTTTCCCAAATCGTTTCCAGTCAAAATTGGATTAAGGTATGGGAAAAACAATCACAGGGGAAAAAGAATTCTTCCCCAGCTAATCAGGCATTCAACGGCCAAAACGACCTCTATGGAACCCCAAGTCAATTCCTCTTCTTCCCCACTGGTAGACAACACAAAAATGCCCTTCTCCTGACTGAGGAAACAAGGATAAATAGAAAAAACGTGGCTGCAAAGCACTCAGGTAGCTCTAAACTCGTGAGCGAGAAAGACTGGTTGATGGATAATGGCTTGGGTGAGAAAATCATGGTTCATTTCTTGCCCAAGAAGCAAAACGCGATTTCCCATGCAGGGTGGTTGTTAAATTTTCAGAATTTACTTCAATATGATCTAGGATCTTAACTGAGAGAACAACATGTACAACAAATATACATCCTATCAATCATGGACACAATAATGCAAGCACACAAGAGACACAGAGTTTACTTGGGGAAAACCATAAAGGTGAAAAACCCCAATAACTTATTTAGAGATAGATAGAGCAATGATACAACCAGAATACAAGAGATAGTCTTCTCCTAGTAGCAGAGCCTCCTCCTCCACAAGTGCGCCACTCTCCCAAGTGTCAGTGAGAGAATAGAATGTGTAAAATGAGAGAGACACACTCTCTATTTATACACTAACTTCACTTGACCTTTACTCAACTAGGTCGGCCTCAACTTAACCACTTAACATAATGTTGACTGGGCCTACCCCCACTAGGGTGGTCTAATAACTCTTTGACCCACATCGCTGACCCCTAATAGGGTGGTCTAATAACCCTTTGACCCACATGACTTATACAGGGCCGACCCCAACAAGGTGGTCTAATAACCCATCAAGTATAAGTTACGACACTTACAATTTAAATGACGACACTTCCGTATAGAGGAATAATAACATCTCTATAGGAATACAATATACATATATGTGAAATACATTCCGAAGTTACATATACATCAACACTCCCTCTTAAATAGGAAGGTATTTCTTGACACAGGTCTTCTAGCACTAGTCATCTTCTCTGGATCATCGTCACTATTGCTGTTATCTCAATCAATCTATGAATCTACTTGTCATAAGAAGTTCTACAGAGCCAGTCCTTTTTCATACTGGATGTAGGCCCACCACCTGCAGGTCTTCGTCATCACTGGCCATACTGTGGAAATCTCAGGACTTATTACGTGCGTCACAAAACCTTAAAAGAGTCTCTTGACTAGCAAGAACCCTAAAGAGCATATGAGGCCTTTTTCAACCTGTCTAGATCTCCAGGACTTATTACATGTGACCCCACCACAAAACCTCGAAATAGAATCCCAGGACTGATTACGAGCACAACGCTCAACCTATCGGATCTCCCAGGGCACAAATTACATGTGGTCACCACAAAACTTCGAAAGAGCATCCCAGGACTGATTACGAGCACAAGGCTCAACCTATCAGATCTCCCAAGGCACAAATTACATGTGGTCATGGAAAAACCTCGAAAGAGAATCCCAGGACTAATTACGAGCACACGGCTCAACCTATCGGATCTCCCAGGGCACAAATTACATGCCATAGGACAAAACCTCGAAAGAGCATCTGCCAGATATCCCAGGGCACAAATTAAATGCCATTGGAAAAACCTTGAAAGACTATCTGCAGATCTCCCAGGGCACAAATTATATGTCCTCCCAAGCAAAACCTCGAAAGAGCATTTTCCAAATATCCCAGGTTATAAATTACATGCCATAGGAAAAACCTCGAAAGACCATCTGCAAATCTCCCAGGGCACAAATTACATGCTTATCTACACAACCTGTTCCGCGGCCATAGAGTATCAACCTGATACTCACCATACATCATCCTGATGTACACATGATCATCCTAATCATCATCACTGCAACATCCTGCTACATGTCATCTGGAGCAACATCCTGAAGCTCATCATCCATGATCATTCTGATCATACAATGCATCTACCTGATGCATACCAAGTATCTACCTGATACATATCATCATACATGATCCACCTGATCATACAGTGTATCCACCTGATACAAATACAAATACATGATACATATCACCATATATGATCCACCTGATCATACAATGTATCCACCTGATACATATACAGATACATGGTCCAAGCATCCAACATGATGCATATACAAAAATACATACAA
The DNA here is from genome assembly GCA_027924585.1 of Larix kaempferi. Taxonomy (NCBI): domain Eukaryota; kingdom Viridiplantae; phylum Streptophyta; class Pinopsida; order Pinales; family Pinaceae; genus Larix; species Larix kaempferi. Next base: position 6,324,899 of record BSBM01000020.1, on the reverse strand, counting down.
GTGATCCAACTAGTCATAACCAACATCCAACATGATGCGTACATACATATACATATAAATGATCCAACTGATCATATCCAGCATCCAACATGATGCATACACAGAGCAGTAACTGGAGCATCATCCTGATGCTCATCATCCATGATCCTCCTTATCATCATAGCATCGTCCTCTTCAGATCATCTCATCGTCCACGAAGCACAGCCCAGATGCACATCATCCAGCACTTACACCACTGACATGGGAGAACACATCTACCACCATTCGGGGAAGGCTCCAGCCCTTACTTTTTCACCATGGGAGAACACATCTACCACCATGTGAAAAATGGCTCAGCAATTACATCACGACCAAGGGAGAACACATCAACTATGTCAGAAAAGCTCATGTGCATCTGCATCTTTCAGACTCATCACTTCCCTTTGGAAGGAACCTCGATCTGAAGTGCACCAAGCCTCTCTCTGAAGTACTCAAACTGCACTTTGGCCAACGGCTTGGTCAATACATCTGCAACCTACTCATCCGTCGCAACATACTCTACTTCAGCTGTACTCAGTGCTACGCAGGACTACTTCCTGCTAAACCAAGAGATCACACCTGATCCCATACTGAAGAAGCACTCAGAAGTGCTCTTCCTATCTGCAGCACTGACTGCCCAATCATCTGACAATACATCATGACATCAACCGGATCAGATGGAGCATCACACATAAGCTTCAGGTTCGATGCCATAGGTGTGGCCATAGCCTTGCATTCCGTCATCCCGAACCTCTTCAGGATCTCTACTGCATACTTCCCTTGTCCAAGTAATATTCTATCTGCACTTTGCCACACCTCTATGCCAAAAAAAAATAGTGCATCATCCCCAAGTTCTTCACACATATATGACTACACCTTTCAAGAAGGATGTCTTGAAATCCATCTGGTGTATCTTCTATTTCATCACTTTTATATTTCTCTATGATGCCATCTGCATCATGCTTGATCTGATAGTTCCATTTGAAAGTCACAATAGACTTCCCTTCAACTCTTGGGACCGCATCCCAAACATCGTTCTTCATGATTGACGGATCATGGCATTCTTCCCGTATCCTGGGAACTTCAATATCTTCAATAGATAATTTTGTTGCTTGAACAAATGTTGTAGTCCTTCTTTTGTAGGTGAAGGTATACGGTCTTGTCTACAAAACAAGTTAAATTGCATGATTAGAAACATCTCATAATTTTCAGACAAGTTCTTACACATAAATAAATATGTCATACAGTCATGCAATTATCTCAGCCAATGCTTCAATACAACATTTATCCATGTTCCACAACTTTCTAGATGCCTTCTAGTCTCTACCAGAACATTGTTAAGAGTTTGCACTACTCCCAACATGTCAGCAAAGAGTTTTCATTCTAGATAAGTAGCACTGGAATGTTGTACAGTGCCATAGGCCACTTACCCATCACATGCATATTAATAGTATACTGTTCATTAATGCAATCATTCTAATATGCACAATACATATCCTAAGTCTAGGAACATGAGCATATACATCATTGAACAATTTTATTTAAACAAACAAATATGCAATAAATGATAATTAAAAATACTTATCTTTGTTTGGTTACTGGGTGGACTCCCTCTGAGTCTTTGCTTCCTTGCAGGAGCTGCTGAAGTAGCTTCTTCTACACCTTTTTATTGTGGAATGTAGAAAGATGGTCAACTCCCTCTGAATATCTTTATCTTTGTAGAAACTACTGAAGTGTGCTCCTTTGCTTTCTTACAGGAACAACTGGAGTGTGCTCCCTCTTGATATTTGCTTCCTGGATTACCTGTCCTTGAACTTACATCCATCCTTAATCACTATGCATCTTTATTAGTATCATCATTTTGTTATCCTTGAGGTCTCATATATAATCACACATTTATTAGTATAATCTTAATACTATCAAAACACAATAATCTTAAACATGTATAGTCATGATCATTCACAGATAATAAACATTAGTATTCAAGGTTTCAGGGAAGTCTTCTTTTACTCATGCACATTCTTATTTGATCATAGGACTCTTCTGATTAGTTTAATCATCAATGCATAAACCCGTGATTACTCAAACCTATACCTTCATGATTCTTCTGGTTAGTCATATCATCAATTATGGTAAGAAACATAATATGCATACAGCCATGACTATTCAAACCTATGACTTCATGGATAATCATTATCAACAACACAACAGTATAAGATCCTAACACAAGGTAGGATTCTAGCTTGATATAGGAAAGACATACTTGGATCAGCAATGCTAGCTAGTTATGTCTAACATACCCGCATAATGTCTTCTCGTTCTCTTCAGTGACTTGTGCTAGTAACCTGCATGTCTCATAGGTTAACCATTGTAGGACCAAGTTATACATACCTCGAAAGTAGATCTTCTATGTGATTTATGACAATGGATGAATCTTTCTCTTCATGTCACCATGATCATATGTTCTTGAAGTAGAACATGATTTGTCTTTCTTGGTGTACCTTTTATGTTAGCGAACAACATAAACCTCATACAACATCACAATACATTAGTACATTCATAAGTGTCAAAACCTTAATCAATGAATATCTTCTATTAAGGTGATACGACAAGTATAGTAATTAATCAAGATTGTACTATAATGATATGAAGACAAACATATGATAAAATTAACCATGAAACATACCTGTAAGCCATACCTGTCAAGATTTCTTGTAATCTTCTTATGGAAGGCCTTAGCTTCATCTCCCTATGAGACAAGAACTTCTTCACTTATGCAGGTGACCAATCCATCTTCTTCTAGGATTAACCCAATCCACTTGATTTGCAAGAACTGGACCTGGAGCTGGATTAGGGTTTGTCAAAGAAACCCCAAAAATTCAAACTTTGAATTTCAAATTTACGAAAGGATAGAAATATGTGCCTTGATGATCTGATCAAGTTGGTATATTCAGAATTTGAAAACTGCAAAGTTTCACCCCTCGAAATTGCCTTATAGATTTTCGGATTCACTGGGAGGACCCTAAATTAGGGTTTTAGTTTCCTGGAGCTTCACCCAACCAAAATATTTGATTCAAATCTCTAAGCTTCGATTTTTCTGAGGAGCTTCCAGTCGTGGTCACATATTTCCAAAATTCCAAATTTTGCAGAAGCCCTAATTTTCCATCTTTCCGATCAAAGTCCCGAACTGGGGTTTGATCAAGCCCGACCTTTTTCCCAACCAAAAAATCTGATCTTGGTCCCTAAATTTCGATTTTGATGAGTATCATCCAGCCGTGGTCTCCGATTACAAAAATTTCAACTTTCTCCGAAGCCCTAAATTCCGGAAGCCATGAATGAAGGTGCTCAAAAATAATTTTGTTTTGACATAAATATGTACCTGATTGTTTTTGGTGTAACTCCGAACTTTTCGATCCACAGGGTCTAAACATTTGTCCTGAGATATCCCGACCTGTTATCTTTCCATCCCGACAGTTCTGACCTCAATTGGATTCTCTGAGAGAGAGTTATGCCAAGTGTCGCAACGTGACCTGTTTATGGGATAATACAGGAGAGCGAACGTGTACTGCGTGCCACATGTCACTGGTTCAACTTTTTCCTCTGAAACATTTTCCTGAGATAGCACAATCTATGTACTATCTGTCACTTTTTACGAAATTTCATTTGGAGCTTCCTAGCCCAATTTATGACCTTTTTCCCAAGGTCACCTGATTTTGACTCATATATGGAAGAGGCAGAAACCCTATATTGTACATATCATAAATCACAAAGTACAATTAATTATAGGTTTTCCTTTGGACACAAGGTACATGGGGATCTGATATTCGACCTGTAAAAGTTTCAGATCCAAAAAATTATCCAAAATGGATTTATAGCGAAAGTGCTACGATGACTGGTTTTTTTCTATATCAAGCCCTAGCATCATAAATGCAACAAGTGTCATATATGCCATATCATGCCTTCTTTCAGGCTAGCTCTGATACCATGGTAAATTTTCAGAATTTACTTCAATATGATCTAGGATCTTAACTGAGAGAACAACATGTACAACAAATCTACAGCATATCAATCATGGACACAATAATGCAAGCACACAAGAGACACAGAGTTTACTTGGGGAAAACCATAAAGGTGAAAAACCCCAATAAATTTCTCAGAGATAGATAGAGCAATGATACAACCAGAATATAAGAGATAGTCTTCTCCTAGCAGCAGATCCTCCTTCTCCACAAGTGCGCCACTCTGCCAAGTGTCAGTGAGAGAATATAATGTGTAAAATGAGAGAGACACACTCTCTATTTATACACTAACTTGACTTGACCTTTACTCAACTAGGTCGGCCTCAACTTAACCACTTAACATAATGTTGTTTGGGCCAACCCCCACTAGCGTGGTCTAATAACCCTTTGACCCACATGGTCGACCCCTAATAGGGTGGTCTAATAACCCTTTGACCCACATGACTTATACAGGGCCGACCCCAACAAGGTGGTCTAATAACCCATCAAGTATAAGTTATGACACTTACAATATAAATGACGACACTTCCGTATAGAGGAATAATAACATATCTATAGGAATGCAATATACATATATGTGAAATACATTCCGAAGTTACATATACATCAACAGTGGCTTGCCCATACTCGAATTTGAACAGCCATACCTCTCATTCCCCAAGGCATTAACTACCTCAACCAACTCTTGGGAGAAAATCAATGATTGGGTACAAAAGTCAACATGGGTAGTTGAGGGTTTGATGGGTTCTCTCATTGACACATGGCTTGACTTGGTTGGCTCAAGGGTTTGAATGTTTTTCCTCCCAATTCCTTGTAAAATCATGCCCCCATCTCTTTGTTGCATTGCATAGATAGTTGTGGGCATTTTTATTAAAATGCATATTACATGATGTTGAAATTCCAATGTGTCTGGCTAGCACACAGGCCATATGCATCACTAAATCGATGGCGGGGCCTTGCCCTTGAGCTCCTCACCATGATTTCATAACAATATTACATCATTTACAATTTTAATGTGATAGGGTCAAGATGGGGACGTGACAGGTCTTTGCTGCACAAACTGATTATTCGAGATGATGGCTAGATATTACCTTCATTCCCGGATTTTGATTGATCTTATGGTTTCTTCTCTCTTGATTTTAAATATTGCACTAGTTTGATATTTGACCTTGATGTGGTTTTATTTTCACTTTTGCATGCCTAGAATCATAATGTAAATATTGTAAATAATCTTAATCTTTGGGTTTGTTTGCTTATATTAGTTTAATATTTTTAATGTTTAAATTAAGCTTGTTTGAAATCTTTTAAATATTCATGGTCATGCTTTGACTTTCATTAACCTAATTTGTGTATTTCATTAAATCCATATATTAAACTTATACACAATTTGATGTTATGAGAATTAAAAGAAAATATGTTTAAGTTTGTTTTAGTTCTAATTTCCCTAATTTCTATGAGATTTGGTTTTACGATTATTTGAAAATTAGTGGGATTAAAATTCAACATTCACGAATGTGAAATTAGTTTGATCATGGAGAAGTCTTTTATTTTCAATAAGCTAATTTGATTTTGAAAATATAACTTCTATTTTTCCATTTTGCAATTTGAAAGGATTTTCATTTATTATTGTGCAAAATGAAATATTATTATTCTTTTCTTAGTTTTCTATTCTTGGAAAATTATTATGTCAGAAACCTATTTATGGAATTCATTAACTCTCCTATATTATAGGAGTGATTATTTTCCTATATACGTAACTTGTTTCCAAAAATTATTTTCTTAAGAATTAACTTGTAAATGGTTTTGATTTTCACTTCTAGGTTTTATGTTTTAATGATATTTTTCCAATATTGGATTCTCGTTTACTTTGTAAATATTTCTAGATTTTTCTTAAACTTTTATCCATTGGTATTTCCTTACTTCATTCAATGTTTAAAAAAATAAATAAAAATTTGCATTTTTCAAGTTTTTTTATCATTTTTATGCACCTTTGCGGATTGCAGAACCTTTACATTTGGTGATTTAAATTTCTATGTTTCCAAAACCTGCAATCCGCAATTGCGGATTGCGGGAGGTTTAATTTTTCTCATTAAAAAAAAAATGTTTCTGCAAATGCGGAATATGGATTGTGGAAGGCAATGTTTTTCTTATTAAAATTTGATATTTCCGCAACCCGCAATCCGCAATGCTGAATGCGGATTGCGGAAATCACTTTTTTTGAATTTTTACTTTGTCATTTCTGAAATTTACGAACCCTAAGCTTATCTTATGCTATGTTTTAATTTAATTTTGGGTCCGTAAATTTTGGTAATTTTATTTTTACTTAGGATTTAATTTTTTTTGTGAAATTAAGCACAGCAAATCACTGTGTTTAAGAAAGTATTAAGCTTAAATGACTGATTCACAATCTTAACATATAATCAAAATGTTCGCCATTCATCTGTTCACGTGGAACTTAGCATATCATTCCCAAACTTCGCCTATTGGTAAATGTATATCAAAGTTCTCCTATTACAGCATGCAAGGAAACATTCAAACATTCATTCTACAAATAGACAGTCATCCATTCATAAACATCATCACATAACACAAGATTTAACGTGGTTCACTTCCCTGGATGGAAAGCTATGTCCACAAGAACGGTTGGTAATATATTTCTTTCAAAAGTGATGGGGCAACCGTTCTTAGTCTGCGCACTTAGCTGCAGACTCTCCTTTCTCTCGGCTAGGTCTCTGCACACACAGCTGCAGAGCTTTTACAATATTCTCAGCTCAGAGAGATTTTACAATACAAAAAGGTTATCTCAAGATTACTCTAATAACTAGCATCTAGTATCCAAAATAGAGCAACCCCCATCCCATACAAAAGTGTCTTCTTAAATAGATCATGCGTGAAGGTCATGTCTGTACAATGTCGAAGACCTAAAACCCAAAACCCTAAGGGTTTCCAAAAATGCGCCGATTTTCCATGTTGTCTTGCTGGCTCCTAGTAAAGTCTGCTTGATCATGGAGGCTCTCCACGTCCTCATTCTATCGCTATCGACCTTCCTATCGCACGCGTCCCTACAAGCTGCTTCTTCCAAACCGTTTCTCTCTAATTGTTTTACCTTCTAAGCGTGCCAAACGTCGCTTTCCTTAACAACCCATGCGTGGCTGCCTTCCTGTTTTGCCTATGTCCACCACTCGGCAATCCTGGAATATCTTTCCAAAAATGGCTGCTACAGGTCGAGCCGGTAGCTACACTTGATACTTGTCCAGCACACCATTTTGCTGGCTCCACGTGGCCTCCTAACTCCGCAGCACTGCTTCGACGCAGTACTGGTCTTTGCATCACGGCCAAAACTTCGATGCTGTGCGCAACTCCGCAGTCTGGTCAAAAGTTGGATGCTGTGCACAACTTCGCAGCATCCTCAATACTTAGCCAAAATTGTATTCCTGAGCTATGCTCAACTCAGCTTTCCCTGCTTGCCTCAAAAAGGTGCTTCCACAACTTTTATCTCAACCTTGGCCCAACATGCCCCTAACACTTACATGTGGCTCGTCCCCGAGCCACTGATTGTTTCAGGTGTCTCACTCTACGCTGCGACCGGTGGAACGAACTTGGCTACGAACTCATCATATGTACCGCACAACTGCACCACTGCTTCTCTTGTATCGTGCTCAACCTGTTTAATTGTCTCAAGCAATGTTGGAGTTATTTCTTGTCCAATTTGGTCTTGTACTTGCTCCTGGTTATCGCGCAATTCTACTAACTTATCTTCAATCTACTGCGATACTGCCATGGCATTCTCCAGGAGATGTTGCGACTGATTATCCATCTCAGACTCTTTTTGTCGTAATTCTTGTACTTATTTCTTTAAGCCGGATATCTCCTTGTATCTCGGCAGCCTCTCTCTGGGTGGCAGAGCTTTAACCTTTGCGTTCAACTTGTCCAGCACAGTCTGTTTTTCTTGTACCGCGGTTTTGACCTGCAACAACCCTTGATCCTCTTCAAGGGTCATGATTTCCTGTGAAACCTTATCCAGGAGCGATTGGCACTTAGCCATATCACTTGTAATTCTTTTCGAGGCGGCGCTCACTGCTTGCTCTCTGACTTGTTGTTCAGTTAATGATGCCTGCTTATTCAGCTTATCCTTCAATGTGGCAATATCGGCCTCATGACAAATCTCTGTATCCTGCATCTCCGACTGTAAGGATCTTACATTATCTCTGATCCTCAGAACTGTGTCTGCAGGATCATCCTAAATTTCTATGCGTTCAATATCCTTTGCCACATTGGATATGGTAGTCTCCAAATTTTGTCGGCGGTCCAGTTCGTTCCATAGCTGTATTTCTGCTTGCAGCTGAATTTGCCTGTTTGTTGCGGTGAGCTCTGCTTGTGACTTCATCAATTCAATTGTTCGTTCATGCATCTCCTCAACGATTTGCATGTGGATGAAGTGCAATCCTGGTAATGGGATTTTGGCTAAGTCGAGCTCTACCCTCCCGACTCCCTTTGTGTCCAAGACAACTTGTTCTACCATCGGCAATGCAACATCCAATGGGTCCACATGGACAATTCTAGTATTCGATGGCAACGTTATTGCTAGCTATTGGCTTCCTTGCTGCGAGGTCCCTACCGACCTCTCTTCAGCCCCTGCTTCCCACGGCAAAATAAGGATTTTCTGGACATCATCCATTTTCTTCATTAGGCCTTGCATTTCGAGCCGCGTCTTGTGCAGGTCATCTTGGATGGCCATATCCTTCTTTTATTTAGCCGCCATAAGATCCTTCATCTGCTCTGAGACTGTTTCAGCTATCATCTCATAGTCATCATCATTGAGGACTGCCTCCGATTGAATCTTTGTGGCCTTCACCTTTTTCCTCGACTTTGGCTTCTCTGAAGTCTCAGCTTCTTTTCTCTTCCCTGTTTCTTCAATGATTGGGCATGAGAGCGGGATCGTCTCATCTTTTGCTGAGTCTGTCTCTATGTCCATAAACTCTACACGGAACTCTAGTGGCCAATCTTTCATGAGGTCCTTAATATCCTGCTCATAAATGATGTAGTTCCCTGGGAACCACTCTGGTTTCTTCGTTTGTGCTTTCGGCGATATGAAGATACATTTCATATCTGCCTCAAAGTCAATGATGCAGATATACTTCGCGGTGACCTTCTTTGTAATGCGGGGTGTCTTCGTGATTGTGTAGCGCAACTGAATATAGTACTGGTAAAAGAATTCTACTGTCGCATGCTGGTGCTCTGCATTTGTGTTTGCCCAGAGGTTGATGAACTTGGATCCTTGGTGTCCATAATGATGCCCGCATAATCTCGCGGCTCCTTCCATCCACACAAAGCAATTAGAACGATGAACCAGGTGAAATGGAACTGGCCGCCATTCACCTATGTGTCGTTGAGTTCTTCAAGGAACTCATTCAATAGAAACTGACACCAATTAAAGTTGTTTCCTTCGGCTGCTGCGACACCAAGGTGTATTGCACCCGCAGGCACCTCCGAAGGCCTAGCTGTGTTGAGTATCTTGCCTGCAAGCAACTACGTTACAAATCTTGTTGCTCTGTCCTCTATATCTTCTATCGGGAAACCTCTTTTTTCCTTCACCACCGGATGGGTTTTCTTCATCTTCTCAACAACCTCTTTTTCTTTGCTCTTCCCCTGGAAGAATTGCTTAGGATCCTTACCACGCTTGCTTATCCCGGTGATGTGTTGGATCAAATCGATGTTAATATCAATGTTCCTATCCAGCCACAGATAACCTTGGTGGATTCGCACCATGAGTGTGCAAACCACGATATTAAGTTCTGGAGAACGGTCAAAATGTGGCAATCTCAGTAAGTTCAGTAGCCCCGACTGAATGACAGGTGCTAGCCAACTATCAGCTACCAAGTTCAAAGTTCCCTTGGCATCCTTTTTCCAGCACATATACTGGTCTGGTTGAAAATCTGGGTATTTGGGAACATCTGGCTCGTCTTTCTTCATTCCCAAGAGGTCATAATCCTCCCATTTACAATTTGCTATCTTTCTCAGCAGATTCTTAGCAGTGTTTACATGCTTTGAGATAGGTGATAGCGGGATGTCGTATCTCACATTTTTGGACAATTTAAACACAGGGGCATTCAGTGCCCATGGGGATATATATTCGGGTGTCATCTTCAAAGGTTCTGTTTGAAAGACTGGCAATTTCTGTGCCGAGAAGCCCATCTTTATGATGTTGGATCGAGGTGCAGTTACGACTTTTCCTTTATCTTTTTCTTTTTCCTGCATCGTCGGATTAATTCTTGGTGATCTGCGGGATCCTTCACCTTGTTCTATGGTGACCTTCTTAACTGGAGTTTTCATTAACTGTTGAATCCCTCCGTGCTAAAAGATCCTCAGTGCTTCTTCAATGGTCAGTTCTTCGTCTCCATAGGAAGGTTCGGACATTCACTAGTGAGGTAGCGGCTAAGGCAGACAGAATACAGATGGCTACTAGCTCAGAGAGGTTAATCACAAGAAAATTATAAGTGCTCGGTAACGCCCATGCGTTTCCCAACGGTGTTATTTATAGGTGTAGCAGACCCTCTCCCGCGCCCTTCAATGGCTAGATAAGCAATTAATGTGGTGTCCGTTGGTGAATTTGAGCGGATCCTTCGGTCTTTTCTGTCGTCAGCGTGCTCAGAACGTCTATCTTCTCTTTAAATGCTGAAGCGGTTGCTGCAACGGTCATCTAACAGCTATTTTTCTGAAAAGCCATGCAATGGCTATTTTTGTCTGAGTGTTGCGTTGAACTGCACGGCAAGCCATCTGCAAACCTGCACGGCTACTTCGCAGTGCCAAAAATTTCCAACTGCGCAGCTTCCACTATAAATATATATATATATATATATATATATATATATATATATGTATGTATTCCTTCCGTGCAACTTCAACAGTGATGCGCGGTGCATAGATCATTCTTCTTATCATACCTTCTTCCTTTTATCATACATGTACAGACTCCTTTACATTTCTAGTGTCCATGTTAGAACATTTTTACACCTATGTACATTAATCATTTATTAATGATGGTTAATTAGTGCCCAAGTGATTAATGATTACATCCCTAAGTTGGTTAGCTACTAAATGGTCAATTATCATGAACTAGTTAGCAAATGTGAACAAGTGCTGAGTCAAACCAGCTGTTTGGAGCGCTCCCCAGGGCAATTAATGCATTCAGCATTCCTAGAGCGCCCTCCTTAGGTCAATTAATGCACTCAGCATGCTTCTCTTCTACCTAGGGCGCATTTGCTCAGTTTGTGGACAATCTTGCCAACTTTGTCATATTTTTGGCCAATTTTAGCTACCAAACCTCTAACCAACCAGTTTCTTCACATGTGTGAGGTCACATGGGCCTGTCCAGTCATTCCTAGCATTCACACAGCTGATTCGAACCAGTTTGGGATGGTTTGGGATATTTTGGTCAACCTAGGGGGGTTTTGAGCTATTTCTAAGCTAGATCAGTGTGAACACTCCAGATGGATTCGAATTCTTCCAGATTTGTATATATGGGTGTTCTTAACCTATTTTGAGGTTGGACAGTTAATAATATTGACATTATTCACCAATTTCATGTGTATTGTTCTTCATTTTTTTATAGATTTATGCTATTCTTGCAAATGTTGTGCAATCTTTCACTAGTGAGGAATCCATAGTAGCTAGGTTCTGCTGTGATTGAGATTTTACATGGTATCAGAGCTCTTGGAGCTAGAATTCGAACTAGTAAGACTGTTGTAGTGGATTGCCAGAAGCAGTGGAGAAACCACATAATTCCTGAGGCCATTGCCTTGAGCTTACTGGAGAAATCTAGTGGCTCCTCTCAGGTGTGATGCTCTCCCGAATGCACCCACTATCCATACAGGGTTCGAATCTGTTAGTGTAGATCCCTCCAGATTGATTTGAGAGTTGTTTGCAGGTATTGAAGACCAACATTGTCAGCAAGTGCGAATTGCAGCAGAGAAGAATGGAGCCATCTCACCCAAACGTGCTCACTCCCTTCAACTATTTCGATTGGAAGGCAGAAATGGTGATTTTGCTGAGATCTAAGGGTCTCTACAGAATTACGATGGGCACTGAGGTTGAGCCAAACTCATCTGTGGAGAAATCCAAGTTTTTTAACAGAATGGATGAGGCATTTGGCCTCCTTTGTCTCAGCATTTCGAGAGACCTCCTGTTTCATGTAGAAAGTCTAGCAACTCCAAATGAAGTGTGGCTCAAGCTTGAGACACTGTTTGGAAAGACTGATGAGATGAGAGGCCACCAGCTCGAAAATGAGCTTGTCTCACTGAGCCCAGGGAATTTCGATTCCATCCAGGACTTCTTCACCAAGTTCAAGAACTTGGTCTTGCAGATCAGACAATGTGGCATAGAGAAGAAAGAAGAACAGTTGGTGTTGTCCATTCTCTCCAAATTGGGTTCTGAATACTCAGTTTTTGTGTCTTCCTTCAACTCCACAAGGCTCACAGTCAGAGGTTGGAAGATGCCATCTTTGGCTGACTTCATGGAGATGATAACTCAAGAGAAAGACAAGCTGGTCTTGATGGGCTCCATCAAGCAAAAAGATCAAGTTCTTGCAGTTGGAGATTCGAAATGTGGAAGAGGCAAGCAAAAACCCAGGGGGTCGAAACCTCAAGAGAAGAAGAGGAAGGATGAGAGGCCCAAATCCTCTGAGGGGGTTTCGAATCCTGTCAAGAACAAAGGAAAGAAGGCTGAGAAGACAAAATGTAGCTACTGTCAAAGAGGTTTTCATCCAGAGAGCTCATGCATGAAGAAAACCATAGACACCATGACCCATCTCCTACAGAAAAATAATATTCCTCTTCCTGAAAGTTCCAAGAAGAAGGAGTGCGTTTCTGAAGACAAGGAGAGGTGCCATGCTTTGGTGGCTAGTTCATCTCATTCACCTTTGTTCATCATTGATTCAGGTGCCTCAAGGCACATGGCTTCCTCAAGAGACTCGTTTTCTGAACTTGCACCCTACAGTGGCCTCTCCATTCGAATGGGAGATGACTCAGAAATCCCTGCTCATGGCATTGGGAAAATCTCTATGGAGAATGGCTTCTTCTCCAATGTGCTGTATGTGCCAAATATTGCAGCAAACTTGCTCTCTGTATATCAAATGACACATACTGGAGCAGCAAAGAAGGTGGTCTTCACTCAGGACGATGTGGAGATATCAGAAGTTTCCACCGGGAAAATTGTTGCATTGGGTGTTGCAGACCATGACATGAAGATGTACAAGTTCTCCCACTTCCTCGAATTCTCTTCACCAAGTGTGATTCTGTCACATGGGAATGATACCAGCAAGGTATGGCATCAAAGGTATGGGCACCTAAACTACAGATATCTTCAAGTTTTAAGCAAAGAAAAGATGGTAGAAGGGCTGCCACAAATCAGTTTTTCAAGTGGAACATGCAAGGGTTGCATGATTGGGAAGCATCCTGAAAAGAAGTATGACAAAGGGAAGGCAAGGAGGGCTGATCAACCACTTGGAATAGTGCATTCTGATCTGATAGGGCCACTCCCCACACCCTCCTATGGCTGCAGCAAATATGTGCTCACCTTCATCGATGACTACTCAAGGTACTGCTGGTTATTTTTCCTTAAGCAAAAATCTGAAGTCTTTGAATGTTTCAAAATTTTTAAGAGCATGGTTGAGAACTTCAGTGGGAAGGCCATGAAGGTTTTGAGGAATGATAATGGCAGAGAGTATGTCAATAACAATTTTCAGCAGCTCTGTCAAGAGCATGGCATTCAGATGCAACACTCAGTGCCCTACACACCACAGCAAAATGGTGTTGCAGAGCGCAAAAATAGAGCACTGAAAGAGATGGCAACTTGCATGTTGCAAGCAAGGGATTTGTCTCCCAAATTGTGGGCTGAAGCTATGAATTGTGCAGCATATGTTCAGAACAGAGCACCACACAAAGCATTGCAAGGAATTACTCCATTTGAAGCATGGATGGGCCACAAGCCCAATGTCTCACATTTCAGAATTTTTGGCTCAAGGGCTTGGGCCAGAATTCCACCGGAGAAGAGAAAGGAATTGCAGCCCCAAAGCAAGGAGTCAATCATGGTTGGGTATGCAAAGGATTCCAAGGGCTACAAGCTCTTTGATCCATCCACTCACAAAACTTTCATTGAAAGAAGTGTCAAATTCGAAGAGGAAGAATTCTTGCAAGCTAGTGAACAAGGTGATGGGGAATGCTCATTCCCTCGTCTTGATGATGAAGTAAGTAGTGATTCTTTCTCTGATATTTCTGATTCTGATATTTCTGAAGATGATGTTGATATGGATTCTGAACATATCCCTCCTTCAAGGCCCAAGTGGGCAGAGAAAACAATTCAAAGTGCCGGAGAGCTTGTGGGAGATCCCCAAGATGCTAGGAAAACTAGATCTCAATTTCACAATTCATTTGCATGTGATAATTCTGATCTGAGTGAGGCATGTTATTTGATGGTTGGATCTGATCCAATTTCATATTCAGAATCATGTACAGACCCAAGATGGAAATCAGCCATGCAAGAGGAGATGAACTCACTCCATGAGAACAAAACTTGGGATTTGGTCCCTCTTCCTCCCAAGAGGAAACTAGTGCAATGCAAGTGGATTTATAGAACCAAAATTGGATCTGATTGCTCTGATCTGAAGTATAAGGCTAGGTTGGTGGCTAAGGGTTACTCTCAGGTCCAAGGAGTGGACTATACAGAGACATTTGCACCGGTGGCAAAGATGGACTCCATAAGACTAGTTTTGGCCATTGGGGCTTCCAAGCGATGGGAGATTCATCACATGGATGTAAAAAGTGCCTTTCTTCATGGGGATCTGAATGAGGAGATATATATGCAGCAGCCTGAAGGTTTTATTTCTGATCATACACTTGTTTGCAGGTTGAACAAATCACTCTATGGGCTCAAGCAAGCTCCTAGAGCATGGTATGCAAAAATGGACAATTTTCTGCTATCTTTGGGGTTTGAGAGGTGTAAGTCTGATCCAAATGTGTATATGCAGCATGTTAGTGATCTGATATTGATTATTGTACTGTATGTTGATGATCTTTTGATCACTGGTAGCTGCACCAAAGAACTTGACTCAGTTAAGAAAGCATTGCACAGTGCATTCTCCATGACCGATCTAGGATTGCTAAAACAATTTCTGGGTTTGGAGATAGATCAAACTGTGAATGGAATTTCTGTATGTCAGTCAAGGTATGCTTCAGATTTGCTGCAGAAATTTAAGATGGCTGAATGTAAGTCTGCAAAATTTCCATTTCTTTCAGGAGTTAAGCTTACAGAATGGGGTTCTTCACCACTAGTTGACAGTTCACTGTATAGACAACTAGTTGGGAGTTTGTTGTATCTTACACACTCTCGACCAGATTTGTCTTATGCTGTTGGGGCTGTTGCAAGGCACATGAAAGAGCCTCATGAGATCCATTGGAAGGTAGCCAAGAGGATCCTTCATTATGTTCAGGGTACTAAGTCCTTTGGTATCCATTATGCTGCTGGTTCATCCCTTGAACTAGTAGGATTTACAGATTCTGATTGGGCCGGTGATTGTATCGATCGGAAATCAACTTCCGGTTATGTTTTTATGCTTGCACATGGACCTATATGCTGGTCAAGCAAGAAACAAAGCACTATTTCCTTATCTTCAGCTGAGGCCGAGTACAGGGGAGCAGTCAATGCAGCCACACAATGTGTTTGGCTGCAAGGTATTCTTGCAGAGTTCGGGATTGTCTTTGATTCACCCACTATTATTTGGTGTGATAATCAAAGTACAATCAAGATTTCTACCGATCCAGTACAGAGACAGAGGACCAAGCACATAGAGATACACATGCATTACATTCGGGGGTTGGTGCATGACCGGACCATAGCATTGCAGTATTGCCCATCCAGTGAGTAAACTGCTGATATCTTCACCAAGTGTTTTACCGAGAAGACCTTCACTCACCTTAGATATTTGCTTGGGGTGAGTGATGCATGGTGATGATTGGTGTATTTTGATATATGCCACATGTCCATTTTAGAGGGGAGGTTTTATTTCCCATGTGGTTTTCCTCCTTACCTTGGTTACATGGACAAATAAATTTTCATGATGTAAAAGGTGACTTGAGCCTAGTTGCCAAGGCCTTAATTTTTGATATTTCACTAAGTCTAGCTTAAGAGGGGGTGTTAGAACATTTTTACACCTATGTACATTAATCATTTATTAATGATGGTTAATTAGTGCCCAAGTGATTAATGATTACATCCCTAAGTTGGTTAGCTACTAAATGGTCAATTATCATGAACTAGTTAGCAAATGTGAACAAGTGCTGAGTCAAACCAGCTGTTTGGAGCGCTCCCCAGGGCAATTAATGCATTCAGCATGCCTAGAGCGCCCTCCTCAGGTCAATTAATGCACTCAGCATGCTTCTCTTCTACCTAGGGCGCATTTGCTCAGTTTGTGGACAATCTTTCCAACTTTGTCATATTTTTGGCCAATTTTAGCTACCAAACCTCTAACCAACCAGTTTCTTCACATGTGTGAGGTCACATGGGCCTGTCCAGTCATTCCTAGCATTCACACAGCTGATTCGAACCAGTTTGGGATGGTTTGGGATATTTTGGTCAACCTAGGGGGGTTTTGAGCTATTTCTAAGCTAGATCAGTGTGAACACTCCAGATGGATTCGAATTCTTCCAGATTTGTATATATGGGTGTTCTTAACCTATTTTGAGGTTGGACAGTTAATAATATTGACATTATTCACCAATTTCATGTGTATTGTTCTTCATTTTTTTACAGATTTATGCTATTCTTGCAAATGTTGTGCAATCTTTCACTAGTGAGGAATCCATAGTAGCTAGGTTCTGCTGTGATTGAGATTTTACAGTCCACTTTCAACTGTACTTGACACTTAGAACTTCCTTCCTTTGTTCGTTATTCAGGGTTCTGCGAATCAGTGCTATCATGGTATAGCTTTAGCTTCCATTTATCAAAGTTGGCAAGGTATCACCAGCTAAATTGGCTAAATGGATTGCACCAGTGTTAGTAACATGTATCACAGTATATGGGCCAAGCCAATGCATCTTAAATTTACCAGGGAATTTCATGAATTTGCTATCATACAGGAGGACTAGATCACCTACCTGAAAACAATTGTTCTTTATATGGTGATCATGCCATGCTTTCTCGCGGTCCTTCTGAGCTTGCTAGTGGAAGCCTCCAATGAAGCGATCTTCCTCCAAGCCCAATAAGTGTAGCAATCTTTCTTTTAGAGCTTCGTAATTTTCCATCCCTATGAATGCAGCGATTCTCAAACTAGGGACAATATATTCCATAGGCATTATAGCCTCCTGCCCATAAACCAATCGAAAGGGTGTCTGTCCTGTCAATTTATTGCATGTGGTCCTCTATGCCCATAGCACAGATGAGACGCGCAGGTCCCAATCGTCTCTATTTACATTGCACACCTTAGTGAGTGTGTTCTCCAATATTTTATTGAAATCCTCTACAGTACCATTCTCCTGTGGATGATATGGAGTACTGCGCTAATGACGAATGTGGAATTCCTCTGTAAGCCCCTCAATCATCTTGTTCAAAAAGTGAGTACCTTGGTCACTCAACAAAATCTTCGGACAGCCAAATCTGGTGAGTATTTCCTCAAAAATAAACTGCGTTGCAGCCCTTAACTGGTTTTGCTTCCGCCCATCTGGTGAGGTAATCCGTAGCAGTAATAATATACCTTGCACCCGTTTTTTTTCCTGGTGGGTTTATAGGACCCACAAAGTCTATTTCCCATTTTTCAAATGGTTGCATTGTCAACTGTGGATTCAATGGAATCTCATCTCGGTGTGATGGTTTTCCTGTCCTCTGACAAACATCACAGCTCCTGCAATGTTCTTTGGCATATTTATGGAGCGTAGGCCACCATAGCCCTGCACACAATATCTTCTGCGCAGTAGCCCTTCCTGCATAGTGACCTCCCGCGATTCCTGAGTGTGCGTTGGCTAGAATAAATGGCTTCTCATGATTGAGTACGCACCTGTGCAGGACTTCATCCAGCCCAAGTTTGTATAACTGTCCTGCAATTATAGTGAAGTCCGCAGCGCATACCACTAACTGTTTTTTCTGCTGGACCTAGAATTCCTGGGGTGCCAGCCCTGTAGTTAGGAAGTCAATGATATCCTTGTAATAATCATCGGCAACCTATATACTAAATAACTGGGCATCAGGAAGACTATCTTCAATATTCGTTGGCTCCTCTCCTCACTCGATCCTTGACAGATGATCAGGTCCCAAGTTCAGTCTACCTGGCTTGACAATAATTTCAAAGTCATATTCCTGGAATAGCAGTAGCCATTGGCATATGTGTCCCCCTAACACTGTCTTGTTGACCAAATATTTCAACGCAGAATGGTCAGTAAACATAAGGAAGTGTGATCCCAGCAAGTAGTGTCTAAATTTTTGTAGGGCATATACCATCGCAAGGCCTTCCCTCTCAGTAGTAGTATAGTTCTTCTCTGCTGTTGAAAGCTTTCTGCTAGAAAATGCAATAGGGTGGTCAATACCTCCCTCTCCTAGCTGAGCTAACACGATCCCCAGGGAAATACATGATGTGTCAACATGGACATGGAATGGCTTCGTCCAGTCTGGAAAGACTAGAATAGGCGCAGTGACCATCTTTTCTTTTAATGTGTCAAAACCCTGTTCGCATTCTGCGTTCCAAATGAACGGTGCATCTTTCTTCAGCAGCTTTTCCATTGCTGCGGTTATCTGTGCATAACCCTTTATAAATTTCCTGTAATATCCAGTATGGACTAATGTAGATCGCAACATCTTGACTGAAATTGGTGTTGGTAAGTTTGCAATAACTGCAATCTTCGCAGGGTCTACCATCAATCCTTGCTTACAGACAATGTGGCCAAGTAAAATTCCGTAGGGCACACAGAAAATACACTTTTTCAAATTCAAGGATATTTGATGCTGTAGACACTTCTCGAGCATCATGCGGAGATTCGTGCAATGATTTTTCAATAGACCAAATACATTCCAATCATCAAAATACGCTTCCAAAAACTTGTGCATAAAATCTTTAAATGCTGCGACGACGACTCTAGAGAATATGGCAGGTGCATTCTTCAGCCCAAAAGGAATGACGGTGTACTGGAATGACCCCCATTCTGTAGCAAATGTCATCTTATGCCTATCCATAGGATCAATCCTGATCTGATGGTAACCATAGAAACCATCAGTGAAATAATATGCCTCATTTCCTCCAACGTTATCAAGCACTTCGTCTGTGAATGGAGTAGGAAACGGGTCGTGCATGGAAGCATCGTTCAGCTTTCTGAGATCAACACAAATCCTGATCTCACCTTTTTCTTTCTTGTCTTGAACAACCATGGGGATAATCCATTCAGATTCTTCGACTAGTTCAATGATTCCTGCTTCTAGCATCTTATCCAGTTCTGGATGGACTTTTTCCTTATACCACGGATTCAATCTGTATGGCCTCTGCTTGACAGGCTTAGCACCTGGCTTTAAAGGTATTTTCATGACCCCTAGGTCTCACAAAATTCCTTTCATCTCTGTAAATTTTGTTGGAAACAGTTCCTGATACTCATGTAAGGTATAGGCGATCTCTGCAATAGTCTGATCGTCCCAATCATCTCCTATTGATGTGAACTTCGGCTCTTTGTCTGTGCCAATGTTCACTTTTTGTGTTTTTACTGGTCCACTCATATCTGGGATTTCCAACGGAGGTCCTTCTACCTCACACGCGCCTTCTGACTCTGGCATATCTATGTTGCGTAGGTCCTCCTCATCGTCTTCATTTGTATCATTGGTATCTTCAGCTAAGTTGTAACACTCGATAAAGTGCTCTTCATGTTCCTTCCATTCTGACTATAGGTGCGCAGGAACGCACTCTGTCCCAAAAAACTCCTGCAATTTTATGTTTTGATGAGGACAGTCGTCCTGGAATATGCGCTTCTTGATTAGCTATAATGCTTCATGGATGAATGGATTCTCGTCTTCAAAACTGAAGTCCTTCCGGAAGTTCGCAGCGAGTAGCTCCCAATCAGTGAGTTCACTGCGCAGCTTCAAGTTGAGGTACCATTTTTCTGGGATACCCGCATCCAATGTATGTACAAATAAATGTACCCATTCTGTAAGTGGTATTTCCATGCATGCCTTTGAACAGACTTCAATATGTTGATTAGGGTCTGTCTGTCCATTATACTTTTCAAAGGGTAAAGTAACCTTTTCGGCGAGCCGGATCTGCATCTTAGTTCTGCATTGATCCCAAGTGGTCAATGTTTTCTTATGTGCATTCCACCATCTGGCAGGTGTATCGCACAACGCTATATCTAAAGTTGGAAGTCTATGCTCATCTTGTATAGCTGTAGTATATTCCCTTATGAAACTGTAAACATTAGAAAAACCATCATATGTGGGAATGGGACTCACCTCTTTTCCGATCCAACATAGTGATTTCGTAACCTGCGCACATCTTCTTGCTGATACTTCATGCATGCGGCTTTTCCAATTCTCCAGTCCTGTATCCAAGTCAGAGATACAAGAAGTGTCACATCGCCAACTGAGTGTACCATCCGCAGTAGGATTAATGTAGTCTTCCTTGTTCGCAGTCAGCTGGTATAGTCGGTCTAAATCTTGAGCGTGGGATTACTCTTGAATCGGCTCACTATATCTATCACCATCTTTAGGATCCAATGGTGCGATGACCCTAAGATGATTCCCTTCAAAGATCATCTTCTTTGTCTTCAATTTTATGATAGCCAAGTTATCCATAGCCCAATCAATTCCCAATATTGCTGGAAAAGGTTGACTATCATCCACAATTTCAATAACCTCGAAGTCTGCATGACTGTGTACTCCGTCGATGTCAACTACTATATTAGCTAAGCGGCCAAAAGGTATGACCTTCTCCTGATTAGCCATTCATAACTGGATAGGTGACCAGAGCAACTTTGGTCGACCCATCTGCTGCCATGTCTGCTTAGTCAAGACATTCACTTCTGATCCCAGATCAAGGATGACTTCATCCATTTCAAAATCTCATATCTGCGCAGTAAGCCTCATCTCTTGACCGGTTCTTTTGTGCTTCCTTATATGATGTACAGCGCTATCTGAGGTTCATACTGGCTGATGAGCTTCTGGAGCTCTACTAAGGCTTTTTCGCTTTTTAGTAACTTCATGCAGCTTCGCAAGAACTACGCAATAGAAGTACGGACATCTGTTGCAGTGATTTTTTTGTCATAAGGAGCCGGCATGTCTTCAACATGCGGTGTTTCACTGCGCAGCAGGATCCTTGATGACTTATCTGCTGGTTCTCTAAAGGTTTCCCATGTGTCAATGAAGATCTCCTTGTTTTTTTGTAAGTTAAGAGGGGGTGCTTTTCCTGGAGCTTTCCTTATCCATATTGTTTCAAGGGGATCCTTCTTCGTATGTGCCTCTCCTGATGTTGAATCTTCTGCTCCTCTGTTGCGGCTTGTCTCAGCACCACTGCGCGTAACCACATTAATTCTCAGATCCACTGGTCTATTTTCTACTGCGATCCACTGGACATTTGGATTCGGATCCTCTGTTCGTCTTCTCTTCTGCATTTCCACCTCTAATACTGGGAAATCTTCAATGACATGCTCAAACGATTTACAATAATTGCACGTAGTGCATGGGTTAACACAATCTCTAGATACGTGCCCAGGTTGGCCACAGTTATAATAAATGACTTGGCCACGGCCTCTTCCTTGTGTCGGACTAGCATTTCTTCCTCTATCGTGGTATCCACCACCATGACCTTTGTATCCTCCTTGGTCATATTGTGCATTTTCTTGTTTCGGCTAGGTATCTTCTTGTACGTGGTACAAGCCAGCACCTCGCATTGATTCCATATCCCTTTTTCTTTCATTCATTAATTCATATGCGCGGCAGTTGGATTCATCATGTCCAACTAATTTACAGAAATTGCAGTATAAATTCTTAGGAGTTTTCACATATTTCTAGATGAGGTAACGGTCTTCAGGTCTATGTCCTGTGGTTCTGCAAATTTCACACCATGGGGCCTGATTCTGATTTAATGGGTTAGGCGCACCACTATTAAGATAGTCGCGGAATAGAGGGAAATGCTCGCGGTCATGACCTTCTCCTTTACAACTTGTACACCAGACCTCCTGTCTAGGTTCATATCTTTGTTCTTTACCATTTTTCATACTTTGCAGTTCAAGAGTCAGGGTAGTCAGCTGGTTCTGGATCTGAGACATCCCAGAACTAGTATCACCAATCAGTGAAGCTTCCAGCTTCATTGCAATTTCCAAGGCCTTTGCCTGGGATAGAACCTTCTGCTGCATCAATGGTAATCTGATATGAGGTAACAGGGCAGCAATGAACCATTCTTTATGTTGTTCTGGTGGTATAACAAAACTTACTTGGTCTAGTAAGGTCTTACATTTTTTATCAAATTCCCAGACCGTTTTAGTTGGTCTCTGTTTTATTTCCTTCAGCTCAGTTATACACTGAGACTCAGACTTAGGTTTCTTGAACTCCACCACCAGCGCGGCTTTAATTTCTGTGAGGGTTCTCGGATGTACGGTAGAGTATTTCATAAACCAATGTAGCGCTCTATCCCTGAAAGTGGTGATGTGCTGTGCTTGCTTCATGACATCATCCTGGATTTGTCTTACACTCCATACAGCTTCACAAAGGAACCAATGCTGATCAAGGTCTTCTAGGCCAGTTCCTCTGAATATTGGCAGTTTCATATCAATGTTTTCCATTGTGCTACTAGGTGGTGGAGCGTTGGGATTAGTGCGCGGCTGGTGTAAAGGGATCTGCACAGTAAATACAAATGGGACTATCGGGAGAGATGGACTAGGCTGAGTCTTCTGCGGGTTGGGCTGCGTAGCGGGTGGGTTCTGCGATAAGGGTGGCGCGGTTTGTGCAGCCGGCGGATTCTCAGGGGTAAATGGTTGTGCAACTTCGCTATCAAGATCGCAAGGGATCTCAGTATCTATATGAAGTTTAGGGCCTTCCGGATTCTTATTAATTTTATATCTCTTACCACTTCTAAGAGTATGTGTCTCTTCATCAAAATCAATATATGTATTGTTTATCATGACAAACTTCAAGAATATTACTGCATTCTTAGAACACCTTTCTCAGCTAACAACATCTTAATGTATAGACTGAGATTGTTCAGAAACTTACCTTGGAATCCTCCGAAAAAGTGTGCTTCTGCTTGGCTGTAGGATTTGAGTGTGTCTACAGCAAATTCTGTTACAAATCCTTCTAGCATATGATCAACCCAATAATCAATTGCGCGTGACAATGGGATGTCTAACGCTTTAAGCTGCGCCGTGAGCTCGGGAGTCCACTCTGTAGGAACTCCTCCTTGGAAATAGTTTTTCTTCTCTGCGAGTTGCGAGATCCACGCATGCAGCTCGTTTGGAAACGATGCCCAAAAGATCTTGTGAATGTCGTCCAACAGATATCTATCCGACCACTGCGTGTCGCTTAGACGCAAATGTCCATTTTCTTGTCTGTTAAAATCTCTTATGGTCTTATCCCACCAAGCTTGGATTTCTGTCTTTTCGGGATTCCAATAGTCAGATTCTTCGGGGAACTGATATTCTTCTTCACACATCGTGATTGCAACTCATCATGGTTTCTAGCGCAGCAACGGAACCATTTGTTGGCTTAAACTGACCCAGAGGTTTCCAATTAGACCCAGGTTCTTTGCGGTTCTCTATTCGACCAACAAAACCCCTTCGCACCGGCCCTTTCGGAAACAACCTACGAGCAGGTTGAGGTCTCACCCGAGGTGTATCTTATGGGGTACTACGGAATCAGGTTTCCACAGTAAATGATGAGTTGTTTATATGAACAAGCTGCACAGCGCAGGACAGAAGGAGTGCACTGCGGGGCAAAGTGATGCGGTACGCAGCAGGATCTACGCTGCGAGCAGTACTGCGCGGTGGAGGCAACACTACGGGCCTCACTAAGGGTTTCTTACTGCTGCGGATCTTCTACTGGAAATGCGAATCACCCACACTTATCCTCTACTTGGAAGATCTCGAAAACGTTAAGGCACTGAAATGAATATCACTCATCCATTCCTTCAGGCACTTACTGGTTATCTTTCTAGCATTCGTTCAAGAACTTGGGTTATTACAATGTGAACTAGAATGATAGACATGACTAACTGTGCCACGTTCCTTCACTGTGTTTAAGAAAGTATTAATCTTAAATGACTGATTCACGATCTTAACATATAATCAAAATGTTCGCCATTCATCTGTTCACGAGGAACTTAGCATATCATTCCCAAACTTCGCCTATTGGTAAATGCATATCAAAGTTCTCCTATTATAGCATGCAAGGAAACATTCAAACATTCATTCTACAGATAGACAATCATCCATTCATAAACACCATCACATAACACAGTATTTAACGTGGTTCACTTCCCCGGATGGAAAGCTACGTCCATAAGAACGGTTGGTAATATATTTCTTTCAAAAGGGATGGGGAAACAGTTCTTAGTCTGCACACTCAGCTGCAGACTCTCCTTTCTCTCGGCTAGGTCTCTGCGCACACAGTTGTAGAGCCTTTACAATACTCTCAGCTCAGAGAGATTTTACAATACGAAAAGGTTATCTCAAGATTACTCTAATAACTAGCATCTAGTATCCAAAATAGAGTAACCCCCATCCCATACAAAAGTGTCTTCTTAAATAGATCATGCCCGAAGGTCATGTCTGTACAATGTCGAAGACCTAAAACCCAAAACCCTAAGGGTTTCCAAAACTGCGCCAGTTTTCCAAACCGTCTTGCTGGCTCCTGGTAGCGTCTACTTGATCATGGCGGATCTCCACGTTCTCATTCTGTCGCTATCGGCCTTCCTGTCGCACGCGTGCCTACAGGCTGCTTCTGCCGAACCATTTCTCTCTAACAGTTTTACCTTCTAAACGTGCCAAATGTCGCTCTCCTTAACAACCCATACGTGGTTGCCTTCCTGTTTTGCCTATGTCTGTCGCTCGGCAATCCTGGAATATCTTTCCAAAAATGGCTGCTACCGGTCGAGCCGGTAGCTACACTTGATACTTGTCCAGCACACTGCTTTTTTGGCTCCACGTGGCCTCCTAACTCCGCAGCACTGCTTCGGCGCAGTACTGGTCTTCGCATCACGGCCAAAACTTCGATGCTGCACGCAACTCCACAGTCTGTTCAAAAGTTGGATGTTGCGCACAACTTCGCAGTATCCTCAATACTTAGCCAAAATTGTATTTCTGAGTTGCGCTCAGCTCAGATTTCCCTTCTTTCCTCAAAAAGGTGCTTCCACAACTTTTATCTCAACCTGGGCCCAACACAATGACTGAGCAATTCGAATTAACCAAGGATTTCATTCGAATATACTGCATGCAATAGCTTGGCTCCAACTAGGAGTCCTCATCATCATATCAGTGGAGTCATCAATGCACAAGTAACGGTCAACCAGGTGTCAAACTGAGTCTAACTGAGTGTGGTAGGTGTAATTGGTACATGTAGGTACTAACTGAATGAAGGAGGCTCAGTGGAGGTCACATGAGGAGATAACTGGAGTCAGAATAGGGAATCTAGTATCATTGGAGGTCCAACGGAGTGATACAATCAGTTAGGAGTCAATCTAGCCTTAAATCAAGGAACGACAACTAACTAATTGAAGTGAACTGAGTGGTAGGTGAAGAAGTGCGCCTTTCTCAAGTGGTAGGTGAGAAGTGGGTTCCTCCCTAACTAGGAGGACAAAAACTACAAGGAAAGAAGCTCCCGAGTGTTGGCAAACTAGGGATAAGGTGTTGGAGGCATCAAACTGGTGACTGGCATGCATGCATGCAAAGTACAAAACTGAATGATGAGATATCCTAACACCCCCCCTCAAGCTATACTATGATGTAAAAAATAATAACTGAATAGGGCCATGGCTACTGAGACCAAAGATCACCCCAATACAATAATAATCCAAATAAAGAACAGTTCATGAACCGAGGAAATGGAGAAAACCTCATGGGAAAAACCCCCCCTCAAAATGGCCTGTAACACACCAAAATATTTAACTGCTCCAAGAAATCAAGTAGATATGTCTGGAGGTATCTTACTCTTGGGAGTAAATGGATCATGCTCCAAAAACATGTGCTTGAATTCTCCATCAGTGGATGCAATCGAATGTGGAGACTTTATGAATTTTCTCTTCATACCGAAAATGGTGAGAACAAATCTGAAAATATGAGGATGATCCTGGAACCTGTGATTCGAACCAAGTGAGGTAGGAATAGCTACAATCGGATCAAATAGATCTTGAAACTTGAACTTCTTATCAGTGGAAGTTAAATCAGCTCCAAGATTTGACAAATGGTTTCTTGAGATCTCCTTTGAACCAACAGGGGTGAGATCAAAACCAAAATCAACAAAAATTGCATGAGAATTGAACTCAAGCGATTGGTAGTGCTCTTCATCTTCAGTAAAACTCTAAGAAACTGTGCAAATGATAGAACAAAAGTATATAGGGGGCATGCAATCAAGGAGGGCGAATGCTTGACCTCCAAAATAATATTTTACGTCCAAAACATCAAGTAGATCATTATTTTGCATACTGGCAAACTCATGTGAAAGGGAGGATTCAAGAACCTCTTCGGATTCTAGAGTATGAGCTGGTTTTTCGGATAGTGAGAAAATAAGTGTTGAATCTATAGTTTCTTCTTCATCTTGAACAATGGTTGAGGCCGAGACATAATCGGAGAGAACACATAAGGAGGTCTCACTAGGCTTGTTCTCCAAATGGCTAGCATGATCCTCTTCTTCTTGCTTTCCAAATTCTCTATTGATTTGGGCCCATAGATCTCTTGGATTTTCAGCAGTAGTACTGAGGTAGCGCATACAAGGAAACATACCAAGACATATTGTCCCAAAATATCTGTCACAATCATTAAGCCAATCATTCTCCTCTTCATCGGAATCAAAATATCTTGTAATACCAATACACATATCAAAGAGACATTGTCTCTTCAAGCATGCAATCATCTTTGGTTTCCATTCATCATAGTTGAATGGAGTAAGAATATTTTGTGAAGAAGAATATTCCATATCTGCAATAGCGAATGCAAATGGAGGAAGTAAGAAACCTGCAAATCACAAGCAAACAAGAACCATTATGGAGCAATAGTTGCAACTGCAGAAAACTGCTGCAAAGTGAGCAAAAATTGCTCAATCTTCATGAATAATCCCTGCAGAAAAGAAGTCTTGTCCCTGCCATGGCTCTGATTCCATGTGAAATTAAGCACAACAGATCTAATGAACAAGTAAATCAATTACAATAGATGAAACTCAGAAAATATGTGTCAAACTCTGCAAAAGGCTTGCAGCAGTTTCTATTGAACTCGGAATGGTGGAATACAATACAATACAGTAACAATGACTGAGCAATTCGAATTAATCGAGGTCATTCAAATATACTGCATGGAATAGCTTGGCTCCAAATAGGAGTCTGCATCATCAAATCATTGGAGTCATCAATGCACAAGTAACGGTTAACCAGGTGTCAAACTGAGTCTAACTGAGTGTGGTAGGTGTAACTGGCACATGTAAGTACTAACTGAATGAAGGAGGCTTAGTGGAGGGCGCATGAGGATCTAACTGGAGTCAGAATAGGCAATCTAGTATCACTGGAGGTCCAACGGAGTGATACAATCAATTAGGAGTCAATCTAGCCTTAAATCAAGGAAATACAACTAACTAACTGAAGTGAACTGAGTGGTAGGTGAAGAAGTGCACCTTTCTCAAGTGGAAGGTGAGAAGTGGGCGCCTTCCTGACTAGGAGGGCTAAAAATGCAAGAAAAGAAGCTCTCGGGTGTTGGCAAACTAGGGACAAGGTGTTGGAGGCATCAAATTGGTGACTGGGATGCATGCAAATGCATGCATGCATGCAAAAATGCATGCAAAGTACAAAGCTGAATGATGAGATATCCTAACAGTTTTTAATTTTGGTTTTTCCTGATTTTGATTTGTTTAAAAATTGAAAATTTCTTTCCCAACATGTGATTTCCGATATTTGTGGAATATTGATTTTGGTTTTTATTGATTTTGTATTGTTGTTTGGTTATTCTTTTGGAAAATAATTAGTATGGATAATGGATTTAATTTTTAGATCAATGGCCACAATTCACTCTGCAATGAAATCAACAGCTACTGAGTCTTAACTTCCGGGAGCAATATCTTGAGATTTATAAGTCCAAATCAAGCCCGAGATAGCTCGTTGGAAAGTTGGAAGGATGAGGAATGATTTAGGAAGATTATGTTTTCCAAATGAATAGCTTAAACACCCCAAAAATCTGTCTGAACAGTCAATTTCGGATTTGCATGAGATTTGTTTATTTTCATTATATTTTTGTTTGCAAATGGATTTTAATTAATTTTGATTTTTTTCCTTAGATTTGGAATTATGTTTTGAATTATCTTTTGAATTGTGCAGGTGTGGATTTGGATTTGGAGGAATCAAATTGAAGAATTTACATCCCAATTTTGGAGTGATCAAAACGTGCAAAGTGGAAAGTAGTGATCTTTGGACATGATTTCTAGAGCTATGGAGATGAATCTAGAAAATCCGAGACATGGGTTTTGTGCAGAATATGCCCAATTAATTTGTTGTAGAGTAGAATTCTCATAAAGTTCTTCATTTGGGATATCCAGTTGGTTTTTTCAAAATGGAATTTCCCATATTTTTCTCATGGATGGATTTTACTAAATGGAACAACTCAGCTAGTTAGTTCAACAATTGGGGAAACTGATTTGATCTTCTCTTCTCATTTATTTTGTATAAATACCTGCCTTCTATGATTTGATGAGGAGGGGGGAGGCAGTCTCCACAGACCAGAAGGATTGTAATTTTTCTGCTAAACTCTTTTCCATGTATTTTTACTTGGAAGAGCTAGACTGAGGAGGCGCTGCCTGGAGTGGCTATTGATCATCAATTTCAGCTTTATAAATGTCTTTATGAAACTGAAATGGTGATGTGAACCTTTTCCTTTTTCCACATTTATTCTTCATTTGTTCATTTTTGTCTAATAAGATGTCCCTGTTACACACTTTTGAATAGTAATCAGATTCATTTTTCTGCATGTCTGTAGTATATTTGTTAATCTGATTATGTTTAATGATTTGAATAAACGATTCTATGTTCAAATAGTTTTAGCATAGTGAATATAATGTTTTAATTCTCATGTTAGAATTGATATGCTTATGACATCAATGTTTAAGTTTTTTTAAATCATTGATGATCCAATTATTCTTTTCAGCATTAGATCATTCTCTCCATTTCAAAATTTTGGCTCCTGGGATAGGTTATTAATTTAATTAACATTTGGCTAGGTTAGTATTTTAGTTCAAATATGTATTTCTGTAACTATAGAATTTCTTCTAATAGTTGCGGAATTATTAATTGTAGATTGCGTTCAAATCGCATTTAGGATTAATTTCATATCTAATTCAAAGTCTCCCTTTCGAGGAGCAAACTCATCGACTCAAAGAGATCCAGCGGAGGCCGAATATCCGTGGGTGTTAACCACAGCAAACAACTCGAGGATAGGGTAATACTTGCGTAGGATTAGTCGAAGCCTTTGGTTGGGTTTTCATCCCCTATTGTTTGCCTTGGACACCATTCTAGCGCCTACACAACCGAGGCATCAATAGAGCGCATCACCCAAATCTAGTTGAGGCACATCACTCAAACTCTGAGAAGCAAAGGTCTCAAGACAATAAGCAAAATGACCAAAAAATGTGAAATGGAGTTCTCCTCCTTCTTTTACAGATTTTTATCCTCATGGTTGAGCTCATCCTCTTACAAATTTGAATTTGAGGAGGCATAGATGTTTCCTTGATTAGTTGGATTGGGTTTGGACCCACTTAGCCTCATGGATGAGTCCTTACTTTCCAAACTTGGACCTTGTAGATTTTCTAGTTGTTTCTATTCCTTCTTAATTTGCACAAATCAAGAAACTTCTTTATTTTTTTCTTTTGATAATTGTCCTGATTTTCCAACTTTCCTTGCTTTTAGAAACTATACCTCCTTGCTTTCTGGATGTTTCCTGCTTTTCAAGACTGGTTTCTTTTCTGCACTTACCTACTTTTCACTCCTTTTGTCAGTTTCCTTCTTTTTTGTTGTCACCTTGATTTTAGGATGATTTTTTCTTGTTTCTATCTTTTTCTCAAGTAAGTGAGGTCCACCTTATCCTTTTGTGCACCCTCATGAGCCTTAGGCCAATTATTCTTCAATTACTCTCTTGGGCATCTTACTTAGGTAAACTTCTACACTTATCCACCAATTTAATAATTTTAATCCTAGGTGACTTAGGCCAAAATTATGTCTTAGACCATAGAAAAATTTGGGAACATGATAGAAACTGCAATGTCCTCATTCAAATAAATCTCAAGAAGAGAAAATCCCACCAATCTACTAGTTTCCTAGGTTGGGGTGGAAACATTAGGTTTGGAATAAGGAGACTATAAAACCCCAAATGGACATTAGTTTGACTAAATATATTAAATAGGGATAAATAATTAAGATAGGAAAATAAGGTGGCACTTGTTCATGAGGGCACATTGGAGGTGTGGGGCACACTTAAGCAAGATTCTCCATGCCACATGGCATTCCACTCTCACCCATTTGAATCCTAGGTGGATTCCAACATTCTTGGGGGATTTGGAAGGGAATAATACTTGGAATGACTCAATGAGGGTCTAATTTGAGATGAATAGTAACTCCCATGGAAGACGAAGAGGCATCTTGGAGGTATAGGGACACTTGGGCTAGATTCCCTAGCTTCTATGACAACAATGATGAAGATGATACGGCACTTATGACACAAATCAGACCTGAATGCTGACATCTGACATATATGACATGTCAGGGATAAACATAGCCTCCAAGAAGGTGCACAATGGATTTAGGGCATCCAAAGAGACACCCATTCGAATTGAGTGAAGGAGGAGGCTAGGAATTGATGGACAAGTGGCACACATTGGAATCTCTTTCCAATTTGAGTTGGAATGAATCTCATGGAGGGAATTCGAACCATGGAATGATTGGGAAGTTAATAAAATACAAGAACCAAGAAGGAGAGTAGCTTTTGATCATTTCTCATTTTGCAAATTGGAGAGCATAGCTTGTCCAAGCTATTAGAGTGTTATTCTACTTGCCTTAGTGCCAATTTCGAGGGTGAAAGATTCCCATCCTAATTGGAAATTGGAGAGCCTATTCAAACCTTTCATTTGGAGCTACAATTTAGTTATTTTTTGTAGGTTGAAGCTATAGGGAAGCTCGTGATTCTTTCTTCTTCAACTTGTTCCCATCTCTATCTCACATTTCTCTGCATATTTTGGCTCTTGGAGGAAGGGCGCCTTTGGTGAGATGATGATATATTTGTGAGAGTCCAAGATACACCATTTATTTATATTCTGATATATATAATCTATATTTAATGCTCAGAATACTCTCAGGTTTAAATACCAAGTGAAACTATGTAAAAATACCAAACAATGCATAAATGGTGTCATTTTCCCTACATCTTGTTGTGGGAGCTTGAAGTTGCTTTATTTCAATTTGTATCAGTTCATCTCTGTGATTTTTATGATGTATGGATATTAATTAATGTCTTGAAGAAGTTTCATCTGCATTATATAATTATTTGGAACATAAATATCGAATTTCATAGCAAGTGGTGAAGTTTCCTATCATTTCCCCCTATGTGAAGACATGTCCACAAACCTCTGATTTATGGGAGTTACAGAAGCCTTTAGAAACTGAATAATGAATCATTTTGGTGACCATTGAAGTCCTTTAACTAATCCATGTCTCTTTTATGAAATTTTGGATGGTCGTACTGCATTTGGGAAGCCATTAGTGACCTCTGCCCTTGGGGGTTTGAACCTCGAAATTGCTAGTAAAATTCCCCAATTTCTCCTGAAGTTAAAGAAATGTTGCAGAAGTATTTTGAGAGTGTCCAGACACCTATCAGCCTCATTTTTATGTCTTTATACCTTTCAAATACCTTCATACCCAATTTGGAATCATTTGGAGCCATTTGGAAGCATTGGAGTCATAGCTAGTCTAAGGGTCAAATTGGCCAAAAATTGCATTTTTTCAAAATTTCTTAAAAAAGGACACTACAGAAACCGACAAGTTAGATGACTAGTCATGTGTGAGAAAGAGAAATGAATCATTCTCTTCAGAAGTAAAGGTAGTGGCTCATTCTCTTGCTCGCTTGAATTAGGGAACTTGTGTTTTTTTTCATATTATGGGTGACAACACTATTGGAAATTGATATATTAGTTTTTGAAAATTCACAACTTAGATATTGGAAACCAACAACATCATTATTGGAAACTGGTATATCAGTTATTAGAAACCGATATATCAAGTATTGGAAACCAAGAATTCAAGAATTGGAAACCGATATTCATAATAAATATATGTTCGTTTAGGTTGAGATTAGTCCAAATTTAATGAAATGGGGGTTTTAAGTAGTAATAGAGGCTTAGTTGTGTGAGGATTGCATAGATAAATTAAATGTGAGTTATGTTTATCTCAAGGATTTTTTGGATGAATTAGTAAATTCAAAGAGTCCAACTTTACGTTTATAAACACCCATAATAGGATATAAAACATTATTTTTCAATGATAGGCTTCAAGAAAACTAGTGGTGGTCGAAACCACTTTGGAATATCAAATACTCTCTAAAGGAATGGGGCTATCCATAAGGAGAAAATCCCTTACATAGTAGGTATTTTAAAAGAGGAACCGACAATGCCTAAGCCAATGAACTTTATGTAAGGAACATGAGGAAACCATTCACCATATGCTTATATCATATCCTTGTTTGTTCAAGGTATAGGTTGAAACATAATTCCTAAAAGGGGTAAGGGATGCATGGAAAGGGGAATCAATTACAAAATGATTTAAATAGTGGTATTAGAATCCATCATTTAAGGAATTTAAAGCTCTTCCTTTGATATTATCATGGGGCATTTGGCTTGCCACAAATGCTCAAATATTGGAAGGGAGATTCTTTCCTCCATTTGAATATGCATCCCAAAGTGAATCGATATTTTCCCATTTCAAATTTATTCCTAAGGCCATCCCTTAGAGGTAGCTATCTCATGAGATCATTGACAAATCTAGGGCATGGGGATATTTCAATGAAGCCAGGTAAACAACTCCACCCAAGAGTGGATTAGGCGGCATAAGTTTTATAAATGGTTCTCATGTATTTATGTTTAAGGCATGGCTAGTACAGGTCTCAAACAATAAAGCTGAACTTATGACATTGAAATTACTCATCAAATTATCTTCTAAGAAAAGGGTATACGAGCTATAGGTCTTTGGTGATGCACAGGTGGTCATAAAGTAGATGACATGGGAATACATAATGGAAAATCTAGTTATGAGTCCTATATTTAATGAGATTAAAAGAATGAGTATTGTTTTTAATGAAAAATCATTTTTCAATGTCTACAAAGAACACAACCCTAAAGTTGACACACCTTCCAAACAAAATGTTTAGTTGGATGTTGGTAACATAGGACAAGTATTATAAATAATTGAATAAGATAGATAATATGAATTACAATGCCATGTGAAGGTGTATGTATAACATTGACTAGTCATAATGGATGATAAGTTTTTATTTATGTTTTTCTATTGGATCTATAATGTTTCTTTTCTCCAAGGTATGGATTTTTACATTTGATGACTTCTCTATTTCAATGGGATCAATCATTGTTTGTTTATCAAAAGTTGAGTAATTGCTAATAAGTTTCTCCATTGTTTCTTGTAACGACTTCTTTTCACTTTTTAACTTCTTAATCCGTGCAATGTGCAATCTGTGCAATCAAGTTTTGACTATGACTCTCAAGGTAAGAAATTTCTTCATATTTATTAACAACAATGTTGTGAAATTATTTTTGCATCTTTTGTATTGACATCTTATTATCCTAAAATATCACCCTAAAACATATTGAAAAATCTTCATAGGTGAATCTTCATTTCTTATTTTATTAAAACCCATTTTTAATATATTAAAATTATTTTTCAAAAACATAAATACCAAAAAAAACATAAATACGCTTGAAACATTTTTATTTTTTTTACAATATATAGTGGTCATGTTAAACTAAAAATACTCTTACACCCACTTTATGAGTACTTCCCTCATTTATTAATCACATGAATAATTTACCTTTCCGTTATGGTATTTTTACCTTTAACTTGTATTCACCTTTCTTTTTCTTTCATTGAAAAAATATCACAGCCCATATCTTTTATTACTATGAAAAAATTGAACCGTATTGTTCAATTGGAATTCTATGCCATACATATAATGTTATAGATCATATACATATACAACCATCATAGCTACTTAATTATTCCATCTTATCTGTAATGAAATAGTAAGAAACGCCTAATATTTACATGACATTTTAAGCCAAAAAAAACACCAAGATATATGTTGTGCCTCGAACTAACAATAATTTTCACCAAAATAACAGAGTCTACATTCATAGAATGATATTCAAAAGTAGAGAAGTATGAGACTGTACTATGGGCCCCACCATATCAAAATGAAAGAGTTGCTAACAAGAAACTTCCATCAATAAATTATAAAGGAAATGGGTCAGGGTCATATTCCTTTATCCTATCATTTTGGGCCTCGTGGACGTGCCAATTACCTTCATCTATCAAGAGGCCCTCTTTTACGATGGTATTAGCACCAGCGTATCTGCAGAGGTGCCCCAGGGAGAGGGTGTTTTTTTTCTGACCAAGAGGGGTGTTTAGCCATCTCATTCTGTGGTAGGGGCATGGCCAGACCCTCTAGTTTCTATTTTGGAAGTACTATGGCTTAATGGCATCGTTGACTGCCTCATGAAAGGGTTTGAAACCCTGAGGTTGGTGTTCGGGTCTTCTAGGGGTGGGTCACTGGGTCACATGCCCCCCACCTTGTTTCAACACTCCAGTGGCATTTGTTACAGCGCTGAGACTCGTTCTTATCTTCCAGAGCACATACAACACCCTCCTGGTCCTCCAATTCAGCAGCGCCCTCCCTAGGGGCCCTCCTTCAGAGGATGACGTCATCCTCTTGGCAGACTGTTTGATTGCTAAAAGGGGGGGACGTTGAGGGTTTTCATCACTATTGGGGTTAGTTGGGGCATGACGACCCCCCCTGTATAGTCTGGCTTTTCTTTTCGTCAAATTCGGCCTTGTTTAGCCATTTTTGCTCAAGTAGGGGTCAAATATAGGAAAACACCCAATTTACCCACTACTTTGATTATTTTAATATTATTTTAATTATAATTTTAAGTTGACATTTTTAATGTTAAATTTACCTTATTTTGTGCAAAGTGAGTGTGAGATCATATAAATAAGATCTCCTCACTTCATTTTTAGACAACAACTTTTGGGATAAGATCATTATGTCTACTATTTTCCCTAACTAGGGATCTTCGAAGGAAGGCTCTCTTTGAGGAAGGTTATTTTACAAGTTTGAAGCATCTCTTGGAAGTTTTTCTTTTGTTCATGCCATTGCAAAGGTGAGACTAGATTTGTTTGCTTAACACTTGCACTTGGAGGTATCTATACTTTTTTGTTTGATGTCTCTCTGTCAAAGGTATGGAAGTGATGCTTGTTAGGGTTGGATGGAAATCACTGTTGCTTCATTTTCTCTTGATTTGCATGTCATTTTCGTCATTGATCACCATTGTGATCAAGCTTGAGCTTTAGGTCTTCAAGTCTTGCTAAGCTAGGCTTCTTCCACGAATCTTAAAGATTGTTGAGGTTGCTCCCTAGTTTGCTAAGCTTGCCAAGTACCATCTCAAAGAGAGTTGTTCCTCTCATTGATGCCCTAGGTTTGGTGATTAATTGCATTTTGATAAAACCCTAGTTGTTCATCTTCATTAAAACATATTTTTTGAGTTTTATACATTTATAAATATTAATTTTCTAACCTACTTATTTTATGTTAATTAGTCTATTACATTATTCATTCTGAGTTAGTTTTTTAATTTGTGTTAATAAACCTTAATTTCTGATTATCTAAGTTAGTTAGTTTATTTTAATTTCTGAGTCATATTGATGTTTTTATTTGGTTAATTATATATGTTAATGAGACCTAAGTTTCTAAGTTGTGCATGTTTGGTGTAATTATTTGCTTTTTTGTAAAATATTAAAACCTAAAAACAATTTATGTTGCCTTCCCCGAGCTTTCCTCACCCGCGGGCTGTCCTTTACCCTTTCCTGCTGTCTTACCTGTGGGCTTTCTTATCCACCGAGGACCTTCCCTTCCAGCATCCCACTTCTCTTACCAATCCGAAGTGGATGCCCTTTATCCTGCTAACCTTACCTCACGGCCTCTCCCTCGGATCCCCTCCATTTTCGCAGCGACCTCCTCCATCCCCTTGCACCGAGCTCCCCGCTCTACTCCCGAGCTTTCCTTTCGCGGTCGCTCCTCCATTGACCCTGCAGCTCCTTCTTTCCTCCACTGCGCATCGCACAAACCCGCGTCCTCTCCATTCCTTTACGCGACTCCCTGTCTCCCTACTACACCTCCGCGACCTCCTCTGCGGGCTCCATCCCGAGTTTCCTGCCCTAATCGCAGGACCTTCCCATCCTGCCCGCTGCTCCTCCTTCTCTCCCTAACCCGCGACTCCTTCCTTCCGCGCTAATCCCTACCCCCGCGCGGACCCATCTCCACCTTCCTTCGACCTTCTACCTTGGTCTCTCCATACCCTCAACGTCGATCCTCAACCAGGTCTGCCCTTTGGGCAGCCCATGCGCCCCCCTATCTATCCTCTCTTGGCCTTACCTGCACACAAAAAACGAACAAAACAACATGTGAAATTAGGTAGGTTAATAATTTTGTTTAGTTATGTTCACTTTTATTTCTGGAGTGTTTAATATGTAACTGCCACTCTGATCCGTTTAATGAAGTTAAGTTATAGTTGGAAATTATCTCGCTTAGATGATAAAGGAAATATAAATTTGCACTAATTCTCACTTACTACGATATCTATTGGTATGGTTTTATAATGCTTGGTTATTAATGCTACATTATTGGTTGACAGCTATAATCCTTTTTTATTTTTATCTTTTGTCTTATATTTGATAAATGAACGACATTGACAATTGTTACTAATGTCATATTTGGTTTGGTGCTATTAAAAGTCTTGATGGTTGGTTAATTATTGATATTAAATGCTAAAGGAAAATTGATTTGAATGCTCAACACTAACTTGAGTCTTATAATACTATTGCTAAATAGCAACATTGGGATGATATATGCTAATTGACGCTCCACTGATGTATTAATATTATCTTTTTCTCTCATTGAAGCAATAGTCCTTACATCATTTCGATCATTTGCTTATACTCGTATGCTTAATTGCTAAACCCGTTATGGTCATAATTAGCTAATTGATTATTGAATTATCATGCACAAACCTATATGTAATGAATGAAGGATATTGAAACTACACTTAAGGCATACTTGGTGTTGGTTAGTGATTACTGGCAATATAGTATTTTGATTCAATAATGATTATTTGATATACATTTCATTGGTTCATTGACTAAAGTTGAATGCATTGACTCCATTAGGCACTGGTCTAATTAACGCTTGCATAGAAAATATAGTTTTGGGTTGTATCAGTGTTTCTATAGGATTCCATAAGGATACTTCTCCTTGGAGGTTTCGACTTCCGGAGAAGTTAGAACGGTGACCGAGGTGACATTGGGTCATTATTCTTAGTTTTTCTTACCGGGAATTATCTCTGCTAATTTGCCCGGTAACACCCTCCTTTGAAAGTTGATCTGCAACTACATTACGCTCCCCATATATATGTTGAAATGATGTTGAAAGCTTCCCAAAAGTTTGCTTATGTCGTCATAAAGAAACTTTAGATATATATTTTTAGGTGATCACTTCAGCTTGAACCAATTAATAACCAATAGAGAATCACCGAAAATCTGTATGTGGTGGATCCCTTTTGAAACATCCATCTTGAGACCCAATCTCAATGCAATGAGATATGCAGCATTTCCAATGGAAATGCCAATACCACCAGAGATCTTAAAGCAGTGGTTTTCATAAATGTGCAATAAACATCCAACACCGCCCCTAGAAGGAGTGCCTTGTTCCAATTCGTCGAAGAAAAACCATTCTATCAACTTATCAATTTCCACCATCACCCTCAAAATTTGGTGTTCCTCCACCTGTTGTTGTGGAAAATAGTCCAATATAGAAAGTCCCTTTTTTCAGCAAAAATATACAGTGGAATAAATGTGTTGTGAAAGACCAATTTATTCTGGGCAAGCCATGCCCTCCATGCAATAAGCAAAGGAAGCATCTTGAAGAGTTTATATCTTGGATAGATCATCCATTTATAAAGAGCATCAAATAGATCTGCACCATTCCAACAAAAGTGTATACCTATAACCGCTGAGGAAAATCTCCACATATCACCAACGTAAGGACATGTAATAAAAATATGGTTAATGGATTCACCATCCTTTATGCATAGTAAGCATATGTTGGGATCAATACCAACCTTTTTGAGCTGATATTCCCTCATAGGAATTTCATC
This sequence comes from Larix kaempferi, assembly GCA_027924585.1. Lineage (NCBI taxonomy): Eukaryota > Viridiplantae > Streptophyta > Pinopsida > Pinales > Pinaceae > Larix > Larix kaempferi. Next base: position 6,286,182 of record BSBM01000020.1, on the reverse strand, counting down.
CACTAATGCCAATGAAAAGAACAACTTGGTCTTTAAAGAAAAATTGATAGACCATATAATCTTATTCCACCACTCCAGAAGAGGGATGTCCTCATCTTCTCTTAATACCTGATAACCAATGTTTGGAGAATAGGCCCCTCATTCTGAATTCCTGATCCATAACACTTTTCTACCTTCGGAGAGAGGGAAACATGGTATTTCTTTAATTCATAAATATACTTATCACAAATGCTTTTCTCTTCACCAATGAAACCCATTAAATCGGAGGATAGCCACTCTTGTTGATATGGGTTTGAATTAATAGGATCCTAAATGTGGTAAAGAAAAATAAAGCCCTTTTCCAACAAAGAGGAGGTCATCCACACAAGAATCTTATGAGCCTTCAAACATCCAATCCATGGATTGATCCCAATCCAAAGAAAATTAAAGCAAATATTTCGAATGCAATCAAGAGTACATATAGGAATATGAGCAGTGGAGACCCAAAAGATAGGTATTTCCTCTAGTACCAACTTCATGAGTACAAACCTTCCATCCTTTGAAAGCCATATGTTAACCCATAACTATAATTTTTTGTCAACTTTACAAATCAGCCAATACCATACCTTCTTGGTGTAGTCATTTGGTTTAATTACAAATCCCAAATATTTATACCCTCAGATAAATCAGTAGTTACAAAATAAAATAGGGAAGCTAACCATTCCACCAAATCATCCTCAATATTCATAAAATATATAGTAGAATTTCTATTATTACATCACATACCTAAGGAAGCAAAGAAAAGATCCAAAATGGCCTTAATATTCAGATATTCCCTTCTTGATCCATCCGTAAAAAGAAAAATGTCACCAACAAAGAGAAGATGTGTGATTTACACAGAGTTACCAAAATGAATTCCTTTCAAATTTTTGTTTTCACGGCCAAGAGAAATGTGTATGTTGAGTCCTTCCATAACAAGTATTAAAAGGAGAGGGGCGAGTGGGAACCATTGTATTAGGCCTCTCCCGGGCCTAAAAAAGGAGGATGCAAGGCCAATTACTAGAACAACAAAAATCACCGACTCCACACATGATAAAATCTAGTTTACAAAGGGGAGCTCAAAACCAACATAAACCAAAATCAACTCTAGGAAATTCTAATTAACATGATTGTAGGACTTCGAAAGGTTGGATTTAATAACAACAAGAAGAAGATGTATGATTTTTTGTGAGTGGAGTTTCTCTTGTTCTATTCCAATAGCATCTTGGATATTTGACCTTCCAAGAAAGCAAACTACTCCTGAGATATAGCTTTGGAGAGAATACCCCATATTCTTCTCGCAATGATCTTTTCTATCAGCTTATAAATGGAGTTACAAAATGAGATAGGATCAAACTCATCCATATTTTGCACTTTATCAGTCTTCGGTATTAGGTAGATGAACGTAGAGTTAAAAGCATCCAGAAATCTTCCACTTTTCCTTGATTCTTCTAACACACATAATAAATCCTTGCCAATAATATCAAATAAACTAGAGAAAAATTTAGTCGGCCAGCCATCTAGGCCCAAACTCTTGTCATGCTGCATAGAACCTATAGCATCTAACAGTTCCTATCCGGATAATGCTTCATTCACGGATGTGTTATGCTCATTTGTGACAAATTTGGGGCATAAATCAGTAAGTTCCAGCATCGCAACAAGGATTCCCTTGAATTAGCTTTATACTAAATGATTTACCCCAACTTCTGTAATATCCTGAAATCCTATCACTTCCCTCCTATATTCATCCTCTATTTCCCAAATAGTATTGACATTGATCCTATGTCTGATGAAATTGTGAAAACAATTTAAGTTATTATCCGCATTTTGCTTCCAAAGTGCTCTACTTTTCAGTCTAAGATTTGCTTCCTCATGTAGGAGCAATTTCCTTCTTTTTGTTTCTAGATCCATGATATAAGCCTTCTGCTCATTTGAGATGAAGCCAACAAAATTTTGTGAGTGGAAAGAATCCATCTTATTTTCAATCCTAGAGAGCTCCAAACCATTCCGACTTCTTTTATCCTCCACCCAAGCAATTGTAATTTTCTTTAGTCTTCATATTTTTTGGAAATTTATAGCTACAGAAGAATAACTATTCACATTGAAAGGAACCCATGTCCATTTAACCAGATTGATAAATATTCATCCTGGAGCCATTGATCATTAAATTTAAAGGGGCTCAGAGGTTGTATAGAGGCACCCTTAATCTCCCAAAAAAAAGGATTGTGATTCGAATATGCACTACCCCCCACCCATTGTTTTATACATGGGGAAGAGAGCAAAAAACCTTCATTAATAATAAAATGATCCAACCGCTTAGCCACAGCTTGTGCACCACTACACATATTACACCAAGTACTCTTTAAGGACACTAGAGGTAAATCGATGAAAGCCACTTCTTCGACCTTCCTTGAGAAAAAATCAAATAAGTGATATTTATGTGCACATGAGCCCCAAGTTTCTGCCTCCTCCATAGATAAATTGAGGTGCTCTCCTAGTATGAATCGATCATCCAAGTGAAAACTAGAGCCAAAAAAATGTTCCCAATACTCCATTATTTGAGAATGAGTCCCATAATAATTAACCAAAGTAAAGGAGACACCAAGGTCCCTGGAGAAAAATTCATCACCCAGGAAAGAAACAAAACCCCAACTATTTGAGCAGTAACAAGAAAAATAATTCCATCCAATCACCAATCCACCTGACCGACCAATAGTTTCAAGGGAGATAAAATCCCAACCACGCAACAAAGATTTTAAATCTAGAGAAACCAAGTCACCTATAGCCAATTTTTTTTTAAGTAGCAGAACATCCAGATAGTAAAGAGCAACCACACATTTTAGGGCCAACTTCTTATGTTGGTTCCCTAAATCCATGACATTAAAAGACATAACTAACATTAGGGAAACTTTTACCTATGGTTGCATTCTCTTAAGACACCTTGATGTTTTCTTGCTTTCCCCTTCTCAAATATAAAGCAGGATGGAAACGTGCAGTAGCCATGATAGAAAAATGACCCCTGAATCTTGCCACCCCAACACCATCATCTTGATAAATACCCTTTCCAGAACGAACCCCAACAACCTTCTTCTTAACAGTACTAGGCCCGAAGTCATAACTAGATGAAGAAGAAGCCATAACAAAAGGAACTAGGCCCAACATAAACTTGGAAAAAGGACGTCTGGAAGAATCTTGTTGATCTCCTAATGAAATAGCCAAGGAATTCTCGGAGGTAAATGACCCTACAAAGTCACTATCAAAATGTTCTAATGAGATGAGGGAAGGAATATTAAAAGGTTTAACCCCAACAATATCATCCGCAAAAAAATGAAATACTTTCGAATCAGACATGACAGATGAGGAGGACGAGACTAGACAAGGAATTTGTTTGATGGGAGCATCAGTACCTAGATCTAATCCCTTAGAAGAATATTTCTAGTCCAATAATCTCGAAAACCCAAAGGGAGAGGAAAGAGGAACAATATCTAGGGAAGACAAGGGTTAGGTACATCATAATCCCTCATATCCAGAGGCAAAAGATTAAGAACAAAGGGAGGATAAAAATGGCAGATAACATTAGAAACATTATTTGCAAAGGGGGACGACCTCCCTCTGTAACCCTTGCTTTCTAGGGAACTATCAAAAGGGGAATAGATGTTGGAATCCCAATAGAACAAGCTACAAATAAAAGACTAGGAGGTAAATCGAAAACACCATGACTTTCATCAGAAATAGATATGCAAGGGTCACAAGGAAAGTCCTTACCAGAATCCTTCGCAAGCTGAAACCCCTTATCAATTTCATCCAAATCCATATGATGCTCCTTTGAATTTTCAAAAAAAATATCATTAGAAAAGAGACAGACTGATATCACGGGAACATCCTACCAATACCAAACTTGGGATAGAACCACTAATGGGTGATACTTCAATAGATGGGCCTGAAACCAACAGCTTGTAATTTTTCAACAATGGAGGTACCAATGGATCAGTAATGAGTAATGTATCCCCTTAAGAACCCACAAAGGGATCAACTGGTAGCTTAGATTTCAAAAACTTATTGATAAATGACTTAGGAAAATACAGAAGCAAATGGTCATATTCCTGACAACGGTTACAACAGAAAGGTAACCCGATGTAGTCTAGAATCTAGGAACATAAGTAACCATCCTTCGTTATGATCATAGTTTCAAGTAAACCATCACAAGTGTCCACCTCCACTAATATTTTGGACATGGTCATTATAATAGAGGATTCATAGCTGTCATTTGCTAAAATATATTCTCCAATAGGTACTCCAATAAGGTATAATATCTCTTCCATCCATAGTTCAGGTGGCAAGCCCAGAAGCTTCAACCAAGTAGGGTGGGTAAAATACCTTTCCCTCCTTGCATCAAAAGTAGGGACCCAATGCTTAGTATTGAATATGGTCCTTTACTAGAACTAAGAACCCTCCAAAAATTTGATAACATCATGAGACAAATGGAGTATGGCCCCAAGCCACCCTTTTGCAAGGTAAAAACACTCCATAGTGTAGCCCAACAGGACCCCCCACTGAGACGTAACACACTGCCTAAAGGAATATAATGCCATATTCTCCCCTCTAAATATTCAACCACTGCCAATTCTAATAATGAAAATACCGCATACATATTAACGGCAACTCCTAGTGCGAGGTTAACCTCATATATTTGCTTGATACAACACTATCATTTCCTACCTCTACTACACCTCCCTCTACCTACTTGGAAACCAACTGTCGAGGGAGATACTTCATTCATCGGCAAGGAATATTCCACGAATTCAAGAATAACCTCATCATGCACAATATTTCCATCTGCATCCACACCATCTGCAACATCAATCCCTTGAGAGTGGGGACGGTTTCCAAGTATAGAGCCACAAAGGACCCCACCACACAAAAAAGATGGGAAAGCACCGAAACTCAGAACATATGAAGGAACCACTAAGGAACAAACTACCAAATCAGATAGGATAAAACATAAATAAAAGCTATGAAGGAACACTCGAATCCCAAAGACCGAAAGATAATCATGCCTAATAGGAAGAAGGACTGAAGTGACACTGGCAGGAAAGACCTGGAAATATAAGCAAAGTGAAAAGAAAGCATACCCCTGTCAAAACATGAGCCGCAAAAAGATCCAAACTATACCTTGCAATATCCTGTCCACAGAACACTTAGGATACCAAAATAAATCCACCTTCAAACAATCAGACCGCTGCCATACCAAATCCTAAACAACACTCGGCTCTCTACCATACTGAGCCCACTTATCTACCGACCATACCAAACACACTCACCTTTTTGTTATGGCCTTTTAACTTTTAACTTTTATTCACCTTTATGTTACAGAATTTTAACTTGTTTAATTTTTTTAACTTTGATTCATCCTAATCAAAGGTCCATTTGGAGGGTCACAATTGTTATTTTCAATGATGCTCCCTGGATCTAGCAGTGTTTGGATGGAAATATTGGTAGCTCTTATTTACCAATATTTCCTACAAGTGGTTGGGTTATTGACTCAATGATTGCAGCTCATTTTTTACGACTATGATAAAAATATACCATTTTTTGTGGCTCGAATTCAGCTCTGTGCTTTTACAAAAATATTATGGTACTAATGGTCGAATAGGTGGTATTCTCAATGATCATCGATAATAATCATAATTGTGGTGATTCCTTGTAGATGTTATTAATTTTTTTGTTGACATGACTCTAAATCCATAGATATTATTTACATGAACACGTTTATAGATTTGTGGTGATTCGGTGGCTTTAGTATGCAATTGTGATTTAGGTTTATTATTTATTTATGTGTGTATTAATTGAATATTCTCTTCAACAATTTTTTTTAACCTTATGGCACAAAGAATTTGGTTGTGTATAAAACAATTAACCATGTTCATTTATTGAATTCAATGTAAAAATTATAATAGTTTATGTGAAATATTAATCACAATAGGATCTAGTATCTAAATATTACCTCACAATCAATAAATTTGGCTTAGTATGCAAGAAATTAGTGCACAATAATTCTAGAAAATAAATGATCAAAAACCAATCATAAATGATAAAAAACCAGTAATATAAATGATCAAAAACCAAAGATACAAATGATCAAGTAGCAGGTTTATTATCTGTCCAACCCATAAATGAGTTGTGAACATCCTTATATAACATTTGGAAGAATTTGTTTGCCTTTGGAGGCAACTACAAGTGGCTAGCTTAGATTGGACCTCAATCCCCCCTAGGTTGACCAATAGGCTCCCAAATCACCCCAAACTAGTACGAATTGTCCATGTGAACATTGGGTGAGAATGGGAAGACATAAATGAGGCTCACACATGTGGTTGATAATATTGGGTGGAAGTTAGGTAGCCACGGATAGGCCAAAACAACCAAGAAAGGGCCAAAATGTCCACATTCATTGCATGGGCACCTTAAGTCAAAGATAGCTTCCTTAAAACGGGGAAAAAGGGTGCCTTTTCTCAAGAGTTGGTAATAAATGTTGGAGGTGGCCATTAATAGGGAAACCAACAGCTATATTTGACCATATTTTGGCCCAGAAGTTGTGGAATAGCCATAATTATCCCCAACTAACTTCTAACAAACCGGGATTGTGATTATTAACCTATTTTGGACCAATTAATCAACAAATTAATGTATGACTAAGGTCCTAATGTGTAATAATGTTCTAACACCCCCCCATTAGCTAAACTTTGGTAGTCAAAACAAAATTAAGGCCTTGGCAACTAAGGCTCAAGTCACCTTTTACAACAACAATTTTTATTAGTCCATGTAACCAAGGTAAGGAGGAAAACCACATGGGAAATAAAACCTCCCCTCTAAAATGGACATGAAACATATCTGGAAAATGTACCAGTCTTCACCATGCATCACTCACACCAAGGAGTGATATAAGATAACTGAAATTCTTCTTAGTGAAACTCTTGGTGAAGATATCAACAGTTTGCTCAGCAGAAGGGAAATACTGCAAGGCAATAATCTGGTCATGCACCAATCCTCAAATGTAGTGCATGTGGATCTCTACGTGCTTGGTCCTCTAGCTTTGTACTATATCAGTGGATATTTTGATTGTACTTTTATTATCACACCAAATTACTGTGGGTGAATCAAAGACAAATCCAAACTCCCCAAGAATGCCTTGCAACCACACACATTGTGTAGCTGCATTCATTGCTCCCCTGTATTTGGCCTCAGCTGAAGATAGGGAGATGGTGTGCTGCTTCTTACTAGACCAAAAAATGGGACCATGTTCAAGCATAAACACATAACCAGAAGTGGACTTGCAATTAGAACTATCTCCATCCCAATCATAATCAGTAAAACCAACTAGTTCAAGTGATGAACCAGCTGCATAGTGTATCCCAAACTGATTGGTACCTTGCAAATAATGCAGGATCCTTTTGGAAACCTGAAAATGGACCTCATGAGGCTCTTGCATGTGCCTTGCAAAATCCCCAACATCATAAGACAAATCTGGTCAAGAGTGTGTGAGATACAGCAAGCTCCAAACTAGTTGTATATACAATGAACTGTCAACCAATGGTGAAGAACCCCAATCAGTAATATTAACTCCTGAAAGGAATGGGAATTTTGAAGACTTACATTCCATTTTGAACTTCTACAGTAGATCTGAAGCATATATTGATTGAGAAATGGTGATCCCATCAACAGTTTGATCAATCTCCAAACCCATAAATTGTTTCAACAATCCTAGATCTGTCATGGAAAAAGCATTATGCAATGCATCTTTAACTGAGCCTAGTTCTTTGGTGCAGCTACCATTGATCAATAGATCATCAACATAAAGTAAAATAATCAAAATAATATCACTAACATGTTGCATGTAAACATTTGGATCAGACTTACATCTCTCAAACCTTTGTGATAACATAAAATTGTCCATCTTGGCATACCAAGCTCTAGGAGCTTGCTTGAGACCATAGAGGGCCTTCTTCAACCTGCAAACAAGTGTATGATCTGCAATGAAGCATTAAGGATGTTGCATATAGATCTCCTCATCAATATCCCTATAAATAAATTCACTCTTCACATTCATGTGATGAACCTCCCATCGCTTGGCAACTGCAATGGCAAAAACTAGCCTGATTGGGTCCATCTTTTCCATAGGTGCAAATGTCTATGTATAGTCCACTCCATGGACTTGAGAGAATAATTTAGCCACCAAACTGGCCTTATAATTCATATCAGAACCATCTTCATCCATCTTTCTCCTATACACCCACTTGCATTGCAACAGTTTCCTCTTGGGAGGAAGAGGGACCAAATCCCAAGTTTCATTGTCATGGAGGGAGTTCATCTCTTCTTGCATGAATGTTTTCCATATTAGATATTTTGATGCTTCTGCACATGATTATGGATCAGATCCAACCATAAGGAAACATCTCCATGAGTATCCGGATCACAAGAAGACAAGGCATTGTGAAACTGTGATATAGTCTTCCTAGGATCTTGAGGATCACCTGCAAGCTTAACAACAACTTGTATGGTTTTCTTAGCCCACTTGGACCTTGTAGGAGGGCCTTGACCTGCAAGCATATCATCATCTTCATCCTCCATATCAGAATCATAGAAATTAGAGAAATAATCATCACTTACATCCTCTTCATGCAGGGGGTTTGAGCATTCCCCATCACCTTGTTCTGTTGCATGCATGGGCTCTTCTTCGAACTGAACACTCCTCTCAATGAAAGTATTATGAGATGAGGGGTCAAATATCTTGTAGCACTTTGAATCTTCTGCATATCCAACCATGATGGAATCCTTTCTTTGGGGATTCAAGGATTTTATATTTTATGGAGGTATTCTATCTCATGCTCTTGAGCCAAACACCCTGAAATGAGACACATTTGGCGGGTGTCCCATCCAAGCCTCAAATGGAGTCATGCCTTCCAAGGATTTGTGTGGTTCTTTGTTCTGAACATATGCAACACAATTTATGGCTTCATCCCATAGTTTAGGATACAAATACTTAGCCTCCATCATGCATGTGACCATCTCCTTCAATGCTCTATTCTTGCGCTCCACAACACCATTCTGCTAGGGTGTGTAGGGCACATAATGTTGCATTTGAATTCCATCTTCTTCACAGAGCTGCTGCAGGTCCTTATTCACATATTCCCTTCCATTATCAGTCCTTAAGAACTTCATCTTTCTTCCACTGAAGTTTTCCATGGAAGCTTTGAAAACTTTGAAAGATTGGAAGACTTCAAATTTTTGCTTGATAAAGAAGAACCACCAATATCTTGAGAAATCATCAATGAAAGTAAGCACATACTTTGAGTCGCCATAGGAGGGTGTAGGAAGAGGACATATCAGATCTTAATGGACCAAACCAAGAGGTTGATCATCTCTTATTTCCTTCCCCTTCTCATACTTGCTCTCTCCATGCTTCCCAACAATGCACCCTTTACAAGTGCCTTTGGAAAATATGATTGTTGGAAAGCCTTCAACCATGTCTTCTTTGCTCAATGCTTGAAGATATCTGTAGTTGAGGTGTCCAAACCTCTCATGACAAATTTTTCTGAATTCATTAACATTTGACAGAAGTGCAATTGGAGAGGAGTACTCAAGAAAATGAGAGAACTTATACATTTTTAAATCATGGTCTGCAACACCAACTGCTATGTAACGTCCCCTTCCATCACCAAATGCAGGGAAGGAAACATTAACAACACACCGGGGCTTTTGGCAGACTTAGCCCCAATATTACATTAATCATAAATTCATAACAATTAAAAACTTCTATATGCAGATTCATCTCAATATAAGCACAGCGGAATTAAACATAATAGCAAGCACACAAACAGTAGTGCCTAACATATATATATATATATCACAGCGGGGGATGATTCAGCATATAGAGACTCAATCTCGTTACAATGCCATGCATGGATTCCAAATTAAGATAATCAATTCATTTCATTAAACATGGGCAATTTAACATATTGCAGAACACAAAATGCAAATAATTTATAACACATAGAACACTTATCTTGAAGATGAAGCTATCCAACGACTGGCTACATGAGAGCAACGTTCCACCCAACCATAGATCTCTGTCCAGCCTGTATTCTTTCAGCTGAGAGATCACCCCCGAGCTGGGTTGTGTATCCACTAAGGAGGAACTAGCTGGGCTCACTCACAGCCATGGTTTCGGTCATCAGCTATGCTAAGCCAACACACCGTTGGGTTTATCAAGCATACAAATGACAAATGAGGAGGATGCTAAGCCAGTGAGCTCAACCACAGAGCTACAGGCATCTCAAATGAACTCAGCAGTCATGGCACCCACAATACCTACCGCACCCAACACAAGGAAGGTCCCCTTCTCTGCTGCACAGTCCCTCAGGCGTCCCTTCCCTCCAGTGCTCTTCAGGGTGGGCATAGAAAGGTCCAGCTGCTAATTCCTTGAGATTCTAGCCTTCACTGGGTTTACCAAGCAAACCAAACCTCTGCTCAGTCATTCACACTTGGATTTCTCACAGTTCTGTTATCCAATAACTCAATCCCGTCACTTCATTTCTGGGCTATAAAAACTGGGATTTCCCATGGATTTCGGGATAGCTAATGCTCCCAAATTCACCCCAAGGTTCATACCAATGGATCCCCCATTGGATTTCACTGTCCAATACCAAATCTGGGCGTTTTTGGCTCTTCAAAACGCGGGTTCTTTCAAAGTCGCGATTTCTGGTTTTTCCCTCTGCTGGCAAATCGTTTTTTGGATAGAAAATGGTGCTGGTCAGTTTCCCAATGGAATGGGGATGAGGAAGAAGCAACATCCATGAGGTAGAGTGGCTTGTGGTACAAGAAAACAGAGCCCATACTCTGCCATACGAATTTCTGGGCTGCCCATGCTCCATTGAAGCCATGGACTGAAATCCTCAACCACTTCCTTACAACAGAATTAAATGTCATCAAGGAAAGTCAAATGGGTTCTCAAGGTGACATATGGCAGCCTATGGTTCAATCCCATAGCCCCCTCACCACTCCCTAGTGGATACACATGGCCCCTTCTCATTCGTTGCCTCCGTAGCCAGTTTTGGTATTTTATTGCATGATGTTTATTTACATCCTATTACAATTTCCATGGCTTAAGAGCACATGGGCATCAAATATCAATGCTTGCCCTTTTTAAATCAAATTCGGGCTTTCACTAGCGGGGCCTTGGCCTTGAGCTCCACGCTAGGAAAACATACATCACATGTACACATTATTTACATTAAATGCTAATATATCCTAAGGGTCAAAATGGGGTATTACAATCCCCTCCCCCTTAGAATAACACCGTCCTCGGTGTTCCAAGACTTAGGCACACATATACAATTTACACATGTCCAAAACTTCAAAAAATTTGCAGATCTGCCCTGCATTCTGTTCTTTACTTTGAACTTTCAGGACCAAGTCCTTTGATTTTCACAAGCTGCTCCTGCTGATTCGGATCTTCCAGCTCATCCATAAGTCTGAAAACTTTATGGCTGCTACCCTCTTGAGGTTCATCTCGTTCTGCTGCTTTTGCATCTTGAGCAGCTCTCCAAGATTTTCTTGGGTCTTGGCACTTGCTTGAAGAAGACTTTCAGCCAATTTCAACAGCCTATGATCTGCTGCCATGGTCATTGTGCACAGCTGGTTCTCACTTGGCTCACAAGCAACACTTGCTCATAACAACTGCAACCAAATGATTTAATTTCCACCTCAACGTGAATGCTTGACCTGCCCTTCTTGGCTATGACACGTAGTGTCTATGGTCTATTCCAGACCTTTCAACCATGGAGTTCCTCCACTCGGTTGGTCTAACTCTTGGCTGCTAGGACTCACATAGTTCCACTAGCCCCATCTTTCATTACTGCTCATGCTGAGCTCTTTGGGACGGTTACATGTCCACACGCATCCTTGAGATGCTTTCATAGTCATTGCTTCCAGCAATACCTACACTCAAACATTGAATTAATTCACATGTTTAGTTTATTTTCATAGGGAATCATAACCAAATCATATACACATGTATATTCATAAGCAAGAAATTACAAGATAACCAAATACTTATCTGCATTAGATGTCTTCACTTTATTCCATAGGGTCCTTCTTTTACTTTGTAAGCCTTGGGATCCTCCTGCGTACTAGGATGTTTGGCCAGCACGCAGGCTGCTCCAAATCATCAAATAATTAATTCCCTACCAGTACACCTTCACGCCGACTGGGTTTACCAAGCATTTGGTGGTGCCCAACCAGTCCCATACCTGGTTGGCCCTCTCCATTGTCGAGCCAGCACATACGTCTGGGTCATCAGCCAATGGAAGGTAACTGCGCCACTGACCATTACAGGTCAAGGCTCCACTACCCTTTGCCTTAGGCTTGCATCAGCCTTTCACATGTATCACAATCCCTCAATGCGCATAACAATTCTTCACCCACACAAGGGTGGCACTTCTTCTCTTGTGTAAGCCGGCGGTTCCATTAAGGAATTCTTTAGGTGACTTTCTTAACTGCAGGCTATCATGGCCCCATGATACCCACTCACCCTACACAAGGGTTACCACTGCTCATACAGTCCTCTTGAGTATTCTTTTCTTCACTTTTCCCTTTAATGTGCAGCATTGAATTTCATATGTATAATCTGCCAACACAAAATGGATAGCAAGCTCATTAGTATTGCTGCTCTAGGACTGTAAACATATTTCATAACATTCACTATCCAACCTTGAAACACCAGGAATGCGTCCATTCCCTTAAGGCGTAGTCAATATTGGCATCCCTAACATAACTCAGCACCAGAAAGGCGTGCACTCCTTACTGATGTGAACTATGAAGGTCCTAATCATACTTCAAGCAGTCTGCCATAATGGAAATAAAATCAAAACATGCGCTGCATATTAACTCTAATAATTAGACATGCATGTATGTATATATATATCATTCAGGGTTTGTGGAACACTTATCCATTTTGCAGATGTTATTTCTCTTCTTTAATGAGGAATGGGGGCTCCTTCTCTGAGTTGACAGTCCCTCGGTTTGCCATCCCAATTCCTTTTGATGTTACATGCCTCTCACATGTCTTACTGACATAATCTTCACCATCTCACTCATATTGTTTACCAATCATGTAGTGCATATGAGACATTAATAATGTCTTATGGCGTTTCACCTGAAACCCATTTTCAAATCATGGAATCTCTTCCCATGAAGTTTGGCTTCTGCAGGACCTCTCTCTCTCGATCTTACTGCAACGTGTCTCCCTGGCACACTTATTGAACAGCCAAACAGTTAGCAACATTTAACAATACAATTCAAATCTGATTGTTTCATAACCAATCCATGGCACTAATAATTAAATTCAGCATGAATTTGCAACTCTGTCTACTACAGAAATTGGTTTTCTTATCCATGAGGCTATCCTCATATTGTTTGGCTCCTGTAAGTGACACCACTCTGCCCGTTATGGTCTTATGCCCGCTGCCATACATGAGCATCCACTTACAGCATGTCCTCCTGACACATTTTCATGTAAGCCAAACAGTCATTAGCAATTATTAGCAAAATTTCAAATCTGAAACACTTACAAATCTGATATTTACAACCGTTCTTACTAACAGAACTTAGAGCTCTCAACCATGAGATTCCTTCTCATAAGTTCTAGATCAAATTTCACAGTCATATCATTTATACAACTCTATCATTCCAACAGAGCACTCTAGCAGCCCATCGATCATGATTGGACTCTTCATGCACTTACTATTCTGCATTCATAACAGCCCATGAAATGATCCTAGAATTATCATCAATTCATCATTTCATTCATTATTTATTTTGCAATAACATATGCATCAGTTCTATGCATTCATACAATGCATCACAAGATTTATAAAATCTCTTAATGCACATCTACTCAATGCTACCTTGCATTGTTTCATGAGTACTAGGCATTCAAGCATATTATGATCAAAACATGACTATCTCATATAACTTGCATTACCATAATCAGGACCACCAGTCCTCACTTGCTTTGGTTATTAAGCACATAACCAACATACACATGGCATGATATAAATTCATATGAATGCATTGGGATTTCTAAACAGTCATAGGGTGTAAGGATCATTTCCTTCACTTACCCACACCTCACCAAGCTTGGTAGGTTAACAGTCCCAATCGGTATTCAATATCACATGCAAACTAACTCATCATAGCTCAAACATAGTTGAAGAGATCTTACCAAATCCTCTTTCAACATTCATGCAATTTGGCACCAATAATCATTACCTGCACGGTTACCATTAACATCATCTGATGTTACCTGATCAGTTGGCCTCTTACCAAGGCTGCTCAGTCCTTTTGCCAACTTTATGATCATAGATTTGTCGCACCATCCTTTATGCTTAAGGTTGTTGGCTTCATGCAACAACATCCTCAGCACATTTAGCCATGCTCTTTGTTATCTTTGGTCCTACAACCAATACCAACATCAATAGTGCTTATCAACCACAATATTCTCCATTAGTGGTTCATTGCATATGCAGACTTCATTATTCTACCAATATGCAATATCCAATTTATGTACAAGCATTTCCATATGCACTATGCAATGTTTGTTAAGATGCCATCTAGTGCATATACATCTATGTAATCCCTTACATTTTTAACATTTTTATGCCATGTGACAATTTAATAATTGTAAGTATGGTAACAAACAGGGGTTTAAAGAATTCTTCCCTTTTCGATCCCTCACTGTAACATGGAATTCTTCTTCCATATCATGCAATTGTAGAAATTGCCCACATTGACAACAAAATTTTGTTTGTCAAACAGCCGCTGGCACTCTTCTGCGCTAAATATCTATGATATATGTAGACCTCATTCAAACTCTGGTCATGCATCATTGTTCCCTGCTGGACAAGCTTTCCAATGCCTGTCTTCATGCTCCATTCCGACATCGGGTGCGGGAACTGCATCTCTTCAAAAATGACAACTTGTACTCCAATTCTGCACATTTTACACAGTTGTATTTTGGTCCAGAATGCCAACTTCAGCCACCTGTGGAAGAAAATCTATGAAGAATCGCAAAAACTTTTATATCGGGCAAAGTTAGTCCATATAACCAGGAACAGTCGGCACTTCGCGGATCTCAATTTCGATGCACCATTCATCTTTTATAAAATTCTGGGTTTAACTACTTCTTACTTTTCACATTTTAAACTCCCTTTGCATCCTGTGCTCCACCTGTGCGCCACCTGCGCACAACCTGCGTGCAATCCGCGCACTATCCGCACGCAACCTGCACGCCATCTGCGCACAACCTATGCGCAATCTGTGCGCGACCTGCGCGAAATCCGCGCGCGATCTGTGCGCGCCCCGCGCGCAATCCGCGCGCAATCTGTGCGCGACCTACGCGCAATCCGCGCGCGATCCGTGCGCGCCCCGCGCGCAATCTGCGCACAATCCACGCGCAATCTGTGCGTGACCTGCGCGAAATCCGCGCGCGATCTGTGCGCGCCCCGCGCGCAATCTGTGCGCGACCTACGCGCAATCCGCGCGCAATCTGCGCACAATCCGCGCGCAATCTGTGCGCGACCTGCGCGAAATCCGCGCGCGATCTGTGCGCGCCCTACGCGCAATCTGCGCACAATCCGCGCGCAATCTGTGCGCGACCTGCGCGAAATCCGCGCGCGATCTGTGCGCGTCCCGCGCGCAATCTGCACACATTCCGCGCATCGCGCAGATTTAAAACTGTCGCCGCGCACCTTGCGTTTCCTGTAACTTCCGGGGTCCATTTCTCCTTCGTCCCTTAACCAAATTGGACAAATTTGGTACCGTTGGAAAGCTCTAGAAGAGGTCTATGCACCTATGTGATCTTATTCTTCATCTGAGAAGTCTGACCCTGTCATTTTTCTCAATCAGCATGCCGCCCCCAACTTCCCAATTCCACATCAAAACCATTCTGTCTCTTGCCTGCAACTGCAACTTCTCACAACAGTTAGAAAATTTTCTGGAATGTGCCCTTTCATATCCTTACAGAGGTGAACTACTACAGATCAGATTTACATAAAAACTTGCATAAAGACAGTAAGAGAATGACAAGAACTTGCATCTCTAATAAGGGATTTTCTTTTCATTTCACATTCAACAATCCAACCAATGGATTCACAATTAATCTCCAAGCAGCCAACAAGCATGGGTAAGGAGACTCATGAGCATAAGGGCATAATTTGCAGGCTTTCCTAATTTGCAGGCTTTCCTCATTTCTGAAAACCATCAATCGGCCACACAATGTGGGTTCATTGTAATTAACAATCATCATTAAGACATGGGGCTGTAACAACTGATTATTCATGCTTTTAAACAAACAGAACTCATTTCCAGCCATGCTCAACATTCAAGTTCATGCATTCAAAGCATCATGGACATTCAAGGAACATGGATTCATCATTAATCAAGGTCTCAAGCACATGATGCATCATCTCCTATGCATAGCAATTAACAACAACAACAACAAAACAATATAAGATGGCAGAGGTTGCCCCTCCTTTCTCTCCTCCATGGAGGCAAACAAACAAATACAAACTGAATGCTACAGCATTGGGGACAATTAGAGAAAGCATTCAACCTAAAAATGAATTTTTTTCCTCCTTCCTCTATTTCATAGAATGCAATCAATGCAAGCAACTTGCAAAAATCCCCAAACAATCATGGAAATGATTTCCCATTCCAACAAATAGAAGCCATGCAATCTTGAGGTTTCTTTAATGCATTTTAGTTCCAAATACAAAATGCATGTACACACAATGATTTATATCTCTGTGAAGGGCCCAACAGCCGTAGTGTTGAACCTAGAGCTCTGATACCACTCTGTAACGTCCCCTTCCATCACCAAATGCAGGGAAGGAAACATTAACAACATACCGGGGCTTTTGGCAGACTTAGCCCCAATATTACATTAATCATAAATTCATAACAATTAAAAACTTCTATATGCAGATTCATCTCAATATAAGCACAGCGGAATTAAACATAATAGCAAGCACACAAACAGTAGTGCCTAACATATATATATATATATATCACAGCGGGGGATGATTCAGCATATAGAGACTCAATCTCGTTACAATGCCATGCATGGATTCCAAATTAAGATAATCAATTCATTTCATTAAACATAGGCAATTTAACATATTGCAGAACACAAAATGCAAATAATTTATAACACATAGAACACTTATCTTGAAGATGAAGCTGTCCAACGACTGGCTACATGAGAGCAACGTTCCACCCAACCATAGATCTCTGTCCAGCCTGTATTCTTTCAGCTGAGAGATCACCCCCGAGCTGGGTTGTGTATCCACTAAGGAGGAACTAGCTGGGCTCACTCACAGCCATGGTTTCGGTCATCAGCTATGCTAAGCCAACACACCGTTGGGTTTATCAAGCATACAAATGACAAATGAGGAGGATGATAAGCCAGTGAGCTCAACCACAGAGCTACAGGCATCTCAAATGAACTCAGCAGTCATGGCACCCACAATACCTACTGCACCCAACACAAGGAAGGTCCCCTTCTCTGCTGCACAGTCCCTCAGGCGTCCCTTCCCTCCAGTGCTCTTCAGGGTGGGCATAGAAAGGTCCAGCTGCTAATTCCTTGAGATTCTAGCCTTCACTGGGTTTACCAAGCAAACCAAACCTCTGCTCAGTCATTCACACTTGGATTTCTCACAGTTCTGTTATCCAATAACTCAATCCCGTCACTTCATTTCTGGGCTATAAAAACTGGGATTTCCCATGGATTTCGGGATAGCTAATGCTCCCAAATTCACCCCAAGGTTCATACCAATGGATCCCCCATTGGATTTCACTGTCCAATACCAAATCTGGGCGTTTTTGGCTCTTCAAAACGCGGGTTCTTTCAAAGTCGCGATTTCTGGTTTTTCCCTCTGCTGGCAAATCGTTTTTTGGATAGAAAATGGTGCTGGTCAGTTTCCCAATGGAATGGGGATGAGGAAGAAGCAACATCCATGAGGTAGAGTGGCTTGTGGTACAAGAAAACAGAGCCCATACTCTGCCATACGAATTTCTGGGCTGCCCATGCTCCATTGAAGCCATGGACTGAAATCCTCAACCACTTCCTTACAACAGAATTAAATGTCATCAAGGAAAGTCAAATGGGTTCTCAAGGTGACATATGGCAGCCTATGGTTCAATCCCATAGCCCCCTCACCACTCCCTAGTGGATACACATGGCCCCTTCTCATTCGTTGCCTCCGTAGCCAATTTTGGTATTTTATTGCATGATGTTTATTTACATCCTATTACAATTTCCATGGCTTAAGAGCACATGGGCATCAAATATCAATGCTTGCCCTTTTTAAATCAAATTCGGGCTTTCACTAGCGGGGCCTTGGCCTTGAGCTCCACGCTAGGAAAACATACATCACATGTACACATTATTTACATTAAATGCTAATATATCCTAAGGGTCAAAATGGGGTATTACATGCTACCACTTTTCCAGTAGAAATTTCTGAAATTTCCACATTCTCTTGAGTGAAGATCACTCTCTTGGCCGAACTAGTGTGGGTCATTTGGTAAACAGAGAGTAATTTTTCTGCAAGATCTAGCACATACAGTACATTACTAAAGTACCCATTTTCTAGAGTGATTTTCCCAATGCCTCTAGATGGGATTTCTGAATCATCTCCCATGACAATGGAGGGACCATTGTAAGGAGAAAGAGTAGAGAGAATATATTGCAAAAGGCATGTTCCTTGAGGCACCTGAATCTATGATGAAATAAGAAGCTTCTGAGGTACTAGCCATCAATGCATGGAACCTCTCCTTATCTTTAGAAACACCATCTTTCTTCTTTGAAATTTATGGAAGAGGAATGTTATTCTTTTGCAGGAGATGGGTCATCATATCAATAGATTTCTTCATGCATGCACTCTCAGGGTGCCAACCCTTTTGACAGTAAGTGCATTTGGTCTTTTCTTTCTTCTTTCCATTGTATTTGACAGGATTCGAACCCCCATCAGAAGATTTGGGCCTCTCCTTGTCTTTCTTCTTCTCTTGGTGTTTCGAACCCTTGGGATTTTGTTTTCCTCTATCTTGCCTTGAATCTCCAGCAGCAAGAATTTGGTCCTTTTGCTTAATGGAACCCATTAAGACCAGCTTATCTTTCTCTTGAGTTAGCATTTCCATGAAATCAACCAAAGATGACATCTTCCAATTGCGAATTGTAAGTTTGGTGGAGTGAAATGTAGAGACAAAGACAGAGTACTTAGGACCCAACTTCGAAATGATGGATAGAACCAACTGTTCTTCTTTCTTATCAATGCCACACTGTTTGATTTGCAAAACCAAGGATTTGAACTTGGTGAAGAAATCCTGGATGGATTTGAAGTTGCTTGGACTCAGTGAGATCAACTCATTCTCAGGTTGATGCCCCCTCGTCTCATAAGTATTCCCAAACAAAGACTCAATATTGATCCATACTTCATTTGGAGTAGTAAGACTATCAATATGAAACAGGAGGTCTCTTGAAATACTGAGACAAAGCATGTCAAATGCTTCATCCATTCTGTTGAAGACCTTGGACTTCTCTACTGCAGATTTTGGCTCAACCTCAGTCCCCATGGTGATTCTAAAGAGACCCTTGGATCTCAGTTGGATAACCATTTCGTCCTTCCACTCAAAATAGTTGAATGGAGTGAGCAAGTTAACATTAGATTGCTCCATCTTCTATAGTGTGCGCACTTGGTGACAATGAACACTTTGAACCTGCAATGCAAACTCTCAACACTCAGGAGGGGATCCTAACTAACTGATTCGAACCCTGCTTGATAGAAGGAAAATTTGGGAGAGCATCACACCCTGGGTAGACTCAAAGGATTTCTCCAATGGCTTCAAGGCAATGGACCCAGGGACTTATGTGGTTTCTCTACTGCTTCTGGTGCACTTCTAAAACAGTCTTGGTTCGAATAGAAGCTCCAAGAGATTTGGTACCATGTGAAATATTAATGACAGTAGGATCTAGTAGCTACAGATTACCTCACAATCAAGAAATTTGGCTTAGTATGCAAGAAATTAGTGCAAAAAGAATTCTGGAAAATAAATGATAAAAAACCAGTCACAAATGATAAAAAACCAGTAATATAAATGATAAAAATCCAGAGATGCAAATGATCAAATAGCAAGTTTATTATATTTCCAACCCAAAAATGAGTTATGAACATCCTTATATAACATTTGGAAGAATTCGTTTTCCTTTGGAGGCGGCTACAAGTGACTAGCTTAGATTGGACCTCAATCCCCCCCCAGGTTGAACAATAGGCTCCCAAATCACCCAAAATGGTACGAATTGTCCATGTGAACGTTGGGTGAGCATGGGAAGACATAAATGGGGCTCACACATGTGGTGGATAAGATTACGTGGAATTTAGGTAGCCAAGGATAGGCCAAAACAGCCAAAATGTCCACATTCATTGCATGGGCACCTTAAGCCAAAGACAAATTACTTAAAACAAGGAAATATGGTGCCTTTGCT
Organism: Larix kaempferi; assembly: GCA_027924585.1. NCBI lineage: Eukaryota > Viridiplantae > Streptophyta > Pinopsida > Pinales > Pinaceae > Larix > Larix kaempferi. Next base: position 6,265,568 of record BSBM01000020.1, on the reverse strand, counting down.
CAAGAGGTGGTAATAAATTATGGAGGTGGCCATTAATAGGGTTGCCAACAACTATATTTTACCATATTTTGGCCCAAAAGTGGTGGAATGGTCATAATTAGCCCCAACTAACTTCTAACAACCTGGGATCGTAATTATTAACCTATTTTGGACCAATTAATAAAAAAATTAATGTATGACTAAGGTCCTAAGGTGCAATAATGTTTTAATAGTTTAAAATCCATGATTGACAAGTAATATAAATAATTGAATAAGGTAGATTATATGAATCACAAAGTTTTGTAATTGTGTACGTATAACATATAATAGTTACAATTGTTGATAAAGTATGTATTTTGGTTACGTCATGTTTTTTCACTAAGATGTATCTCATCATTTATTATTATTATTTATTTGATGACTATGTGTCTGTGTGTTCATTACAATGGATTATCTAAGAAAACAAGGATGGTCATGCTAATAAGAATTATACTCTTTCAATATTTGATTAAGAAGCAATTGGGAAAATATTCTTATCAATTCTTATATTTCTATAGCCTTACGTTAAATGATAAAAGTAACATCCACTATCTAGTATGCTTGATGGTTTATCCATATACTTGTTCAGAATGAATGTTTTCATATCATTTTTTAGTATGCTTGATGGTTTATCCATATAGTTGTTCATAATGAAAGTTTTTTTAGGAAGGACTTATGATTTACTTTTCTGGTAATATGTGATAATTTAGGTTTGTAAACGGAAACTTTATGAAGATTGGAAATATCAAGCAGGAATTTATGTTGAACAATTATCCTTTGAAAATGATAGAAATGGTATCATTCTTATGGAGGTTAGATGTAAACTTGATGGTTAGTATAGAGGCTAGTTATGGGATCCTTTTTGGACATGCCTTGAATTTTTTTATTGGGAATCTATATGACATCTTCAAATTTAAAAATAATAATCCTTTTCACCTTTACATGATCTCCTTTTCTTCAACGAATTGGCCTTTTCACTATTTTTTTATTTGTTTTTCCTACCTTTGCTTTCAAAACAGAGATGGTCTGGTGTCGGTGGTTTTCTTCACAACTCACAGATTTCTCCACATGAATCTTCACTTGTAGGACTTTCTCCCTTTCTCCTCACATGGATATCCCCTCACGTGAATTTCTCCTCCCAATCTTTTACAAGATTTCAAACATAATCATCCAATGAGGTCTTTATCCAACACTTGTTCTTTCCTCAGGCGACTGATCTTTTCAATGCAAATTGGATTCTCTTTGCAATTTTTCCTCACAATTTCAACGGAAATGACTCTCTTTGATTCACTTCTTTAGCCTATGATTTATATATCTCTCGATCGTCATGCACTTGTGCACATCGATCTGCGACCATATCACTTCTCGATGAATTTTTTAACTTTGTCATGTTTGGTCATACTTTTAGGAATTGGTACCCACAACCGTACATTTATGGTTGCCCCTTTATCTTTATTTCAACCAGAGGCTTGGTAGCGCATTCAACAAATTTTCTCACCAACAAGCTTCACACCACACAAGCATATTTCAATGCTTAGCCTACTCTTTTCTCTGAAGTGGTGGATCTACTCTTTCTGCTCTCCAATATCTATCGAGGCTTCTACTTGCTCTTCTGCTCTGATACCATGTTAAAATCAGAAGCAAAGGCATACAACACTCAATTATATTTTCATTACTTCATAACATGCTTAAATGCATATGTGGAGACTTCTTTAGAATGATCTAATTGTCTAGGTTCAATGCACCGAGTTTGCCTATGTCAATTTCGAGACTCACATAGCGCCAACTACTTCTTGATTCGTCAACAATGACTAGCATGAGTAATTATTGTCCTTCAACACGATTTGGTTTATGACTTCATATAGAAATGATTAATTTCCATGTATCATTGGGTATCATGAGGCTGGTTGGGGGTTATGGTTTGAGTTCAAATCGGGGTTTTCCTTCATCTTAGTGGAATAAATACTACACCAAAAAATAACAAAAGAATTTTAGAAACTATTTAAATTGGTATAATTTAACAAATATAATATACCATTCGACACAAAGCCTACCTTAAAACGAGAACTTATCTATTTGAAGGTTAAATGTCATTGATTCCAACCTCCCTCTTACTTGTTATCATCATATTAGGGTTAAATCACTAAGAAAACATATATATCCTTGTAAAATGGAAAAGAGAGAGTGGGGGTGATTAATTTTAGTGTATCATTGGATATCATGAAATTGATTGGGGTTATGATTTGAATTCAAATGAATGTTTTCTTTTGTTTTAGTCGAATACATGTTACACTTCAAATATAATAAAAGAAAATTTAAAATTATTAAAAATATATAATTTAATAAATATATCCCTATGGAATGGAAAAAAGGTACGGGTTGTATAAAAATTGTAGAATAAAATTTTTGTTTTGTTTTATTTATAAATATAATTTAAAAAAAAAAGCAAACATTAATAACATAAAACATAAAAAGAATGAATAAGTATGCTTAGAAGTTGGGCAAAGAAATAATGAAACATGAAATCTACAATCATAATATAATTATCTAAAACAATAAAAAGAAAGAAGAGTTAAAGATTCAAAGTGAGTTTCACATAACACCTTATTCTACTTCATATGTGGCTATTTCAACCCCAAATCATGAATACTAAATCATTAGATACTATGACCACAAATCCTAATGAAATCATAAATACTAAATCATTAGATACTATGACCACAAATCCTAATGATGTTGAGCAAATGGCTTTAGAGGAAACTATATCCAAAATAGTAACTAGATCCCCAATAAATTTGCAAATGTTTGCAAATTGCTTAGTCGTGTTGACTTTATAGCATTATGTAATCTTTGAGTCAGTTTGTTCTTAATATCTCTATTAAAATTGAGAATATTATGGTCTCGTAGATTCTCCGAATTAAATTAAACTAGAATAAAATACTTGAAATAGCTGTGGTTGCTTGGACTATGACAACACACTTTTTTTAAGTACGTTATATAATTTACTGGGTGTTGACAGTTAACAGAAAGTCTCAAACCACGCCACCATTTGTTTCCGTCGTTGACTTGAATTTCTTTGGTATCCGCTGCTGGTTGTTAATGCATACGGTGGCATATACAGACAGCCGGACATACGAGCCCTTTGCCATTGCGCAGTAGTTGTGGTGAACGTGTCCAATTCCAATTAAAATAATTGATTCCTAATTTCCCCAACCATATTGTTTGGTCGGATTTTGTCCCGTAGTAATTAGTCTGTTGTTGATTTATACCTGAAATTCATGGAAGAATAGAGACCAACTATTAGTGCATGAGTTTCATGGAAGAATAGAGACCGACACAGCCGGGGAATTGTTTCGTCTGCAACTATGGATTCCGACTTTAACTGGTTGCACTTCGTAACGGAGCCGGACAATCTGACAGGTGGAATTGGAGACGCCCATTCTTTTACTGCTTTGCTCACTCTTCCGGGGAATTTGGTGCAGCACACCCAGTTTTGCTCGGAGGATGGTGTCCCGGCCGATTGGCGGCAGGTCACGCCTCAGAATTCCAATTCTGTGGATAATGTCAAGTTCGGCGTGACGATGTTTCCCTCAGATGTGGCGTTTGTGGAGCGAGAGGCAAGATTCTCGTCGTTTGCGAAGGGGGATCAGATTCCAAAGGCGAGAGATGTGAGGGGGAATGAGATTCCAAAGGCGACAGATAGTGAAGCCGAAGATAGGGATGCAGAATCGGCCTCTTCAAAGAAGAGAAAAACAGAGAAGAAGGTATAACTCTGCTTCTTCCATGGTAATAGAAGGTATAACTCTGCTTCTTTCATCTTCTTTTGCGGTAATAGTAGTATGCAGTACTGGACTTATTATATGGACCGTGTCCCTCTCAAGGCGGTCAATTCCGAGCCTCTTGAGAGTGCCAAAACCAAAGACGTCCTAAATAGGAAATCCAAGGGCAAGGCGGAGCAGAGGAAAAGAGAGAATGACAGGAATTTAAAAGCTCCGGCGGTGCTTGAAAAGCAGAATTACATCCATGTGCGGTCACGGCGTGGCCAAGCTACCGATAGCCACAGCTTGGCGGAAAGAGTAAGTTTTAGCCTTTTCTTTGTACATGAAAATGTTAACATATTCCTTATAATTTCCAGTATAAATGTTCAGGCCTGCTCACAGGTACGAAGAGAGAAAATTAGCGAGCGTATGAAGGTTTTGCAGGATCTGGTTCCGGAATGTAACAAGGTACGGATTCGTTGTTTAACAAAGCTAAATCGTTTTTTATTTTGTGATGCTAATTAATTACCTTTTATATTTTATGTTCAGATTACAGGAAAAGCCTTAATGCTTGACGAGATTATCAACCACGTTCAATCTCTACAGCATCAAGTTGAGGTAGAAAGCAAGACGGTTATATTTTACATTTTATAAAGGTTGTGTTATCTCACGTTTCTTGGCTTTCTTTTCAGTTTCTGTCGATGAAGCTAGCAACAGTCAATTTTAAGTTTCACTCGGACAGGGACCAGGTCTGTACTCTGTTTTGCATTTTATCGATTGGATACAGAGAAAAGTCGTGGAAACGTTCTTGAGATTTTCCATACAAATTGAAGGAAAAGAGATATTTCATCTTCTTCGTCCCATGAGATATTTAATATTTAATTGGACTTTCCTCCATGTAGAGCTAAATATTCCTTGGCATTGTGAGCAGATGATCGCGGGAGTTTCTCCAGCGTTTACAGGACTGCCGTGCCATCGTTTTGAACCTTCTTTGTTGCAGACAGTAGCAGATGTACCGTGTGCTCGAGACACTGAAGTGCATCATTCCAGATTACAGCCCCCATTCCCATCCGGCCAATCTATTCCTGGTTAGACCCAGCCTGGCTTTGTTCTTTTATGTTAAATTATTCATTCTTTTAACAAAAACTATCCTGACGTGGATTTTGTTTTTTGTTTTTTTTTGTTACAGGTCATTTCCCATTTTCACATCTTATCTGACTTAGTACGGAGCATATCATTGATTTCCGCAGGAACGGCGTTTCAGTGAAGGTTAAACAGCTTCCTCCACCAAAATCATTGACCACATAAATAGTAGGGTTAGCAATGTACACATGTGATTTAAGAGGGGATTGGCTACGCCATGCCAATTCTTTTTTCTGCCTCAGGCAGATTTAGAGAAGCTCTAATTATCCTGTTATTAAAAAAGTATTCTCCAATTTAGCAGTGATATCATATGTTGTCTCCAATTTAGCAGTGATATCATATGTTGATTTCTCTTTCTCGTAAGAATGGCTGCCGTTAGCTTTTCCTGTCGTCCGTGGTGATGGTTCTCAATACTTATAAGCTGTCGGTTTGAGGAAAGTATCGGTTGGGGTGTTGGCGTCACGAAAGTAACGAAGTGGACGGATTCATAACTTTGAAACTCGAAAAATCACGGGAAAGTTGAATGAAAACCATAGTACACGGATAAGGCGGAGCTCTGTCTCCTTATGCAGTCTCTCGTTAAATGATAAAGATATTTTATTTCTAATTTACTTAACTTCACACCAAAAACTTTGAGGAAGCCACATGGCTCATATTGCTCTATCTGTGCATAAAACAAAGAATCACATATTGAATAAAATTGTACTGTACTTGTTCAACTCTTACACCAATACTCTATTTCTTATATAATTCTGTCGCATGCTTACATCAATACTCTATTTATTATATAATTCTCTCCATTTTTATAATGTAGAGTGGGTAATCCTTCACAATAAAATCTAGTTTTATTATTTTAGTTGCTGGTTTATGCAACTAGGGAAAAGCTTTTTCAGTTATACTACATAAAACCATTGTAAAGTAGCTTAGATCTGTTTTTTATGGATTAAAACACTAATTACATGAGCCTCATTTTCTCTCTTAGTTTTATAATGCACCTAAAACTCTTCTTTAATGAGAAAGAGAGTGTTTGCAATAATACTAAAATAAGATATTTTTAATGATTTTTTGAAATTTTGTATTTCCATTTACATGTCCATGATTTTGGGTAATCCATGGCATTTTCACATGGTTGTGATTGAAGCTTATTTAAAGGATTGAGTAATTCCATTGTAATATGCCTAAAGTTGTTGAGCAATAAATGTTCTATTATTTCCATTTACATGTCCATGATTTTGGTTAACCCATGGTATTTTCACATGGTTGTGATTGAAGCCTATTTAAAGGCTTGAGTAATTCCATTGTAAGATACCTAAAGTAGCTGAGGTTGGTAGGGGTTTTCAAGGTATTATTCTTTTGTAACATGTGGTATCAAAGTGAGGTTAGCCTGGACTCCTCACAAGATTGGAATACAGTGGATGAAGTTCCAAGTTAAGGAGTGCGATGAATGCATTTGAAGAAGCACTATATGTTTATTGCATAGCATACTCTTGTAAGATTTTTCTATGGAGTTAGAATTAATCACAATGTAAATGGGCGTACAACTCTAAGATCTGTTTAAGCATGTGTACCCAACAAATTTAGGTAGATTAAAGAGGGGGAATGTTGTTATTCGAGATACCTTGTTAAAAAATTTAAGGGTTGTTAGTGCTTACCCCAAGTCAAGTTTATAGGGAATGTTAGGTTTAATTTTGACTTAATTATAAAGTGATTAATGATAACCTTGATTTGGTCAATAATGAGTTTACCATTAGTGGGGCCCATAATTTTTACACTAATAGTGTTGTAATTACACCTATTCATGTTATTCTCTCTGCTTTTCTTAAAATGGAAATCCATCTACACAAATTCGAATTTCAGGGTTTACCATTAGTGGGGTCCATAATTTTTACAATAATAGTGTTATATTCATCTTATTCTCTCCACTTTTCTTAGAATGGAAGTCCATCTTAAAAAAAACGAGCTTCAAGAAGAATTTAACAGGTGTACACTTGTACGAACCATATTATAGTAGTTTTGGTAGTTTCCTTTGGCGCTCAACTGTTCTCAAAGGTTTTTGAAGAATTTGTTATCTATTTCGCCAATGAACCTGGAAATCCTAGAATGAGTTTGTTCCATATCATAAGCGTTTTGAGCTCAGGTAGGCCTGCAATTATGCTCGGAACCCTCCTGAGATTGTGGTGCAGAAGCCAACGATTGCTTTCAAGACTGCATTCTGGTTTTGGATGACTCCTCAACCTCTCAAACCCTCTTGTAATAATGTCATGATTGTGAAATATGTTCCCAGTTCCACGGATGTGCAGGTGAACAAATTGTCACGAACATCATCAATGGCAGCCTCAGTGCAAGAAAGGGAACAATACTAGCATGGCGGATCGCATTTGATATTATCTGAGATATTGGGAGCAGACATGGCTTCCAATAGTATTTTTCGGTAGATATTTTAATAAAACCTTTATCTATGCATTGTTGGAAATTGTGGACAGTTTTAGTATGGTTGTTTAAATACAATCTATAATTTTTCAATTTAGACACACTACAAAATTCCAATAAATATTACATGTATATTAATGAAGTTAATTTCTGTAATAAGCTTATCATAATTTTATTTTAATATTACATGTATATTAATGAAGTTAATATCTGTAATAAGTTGATCATAATTTTATTTAGTGTTAATTTCTGTAATAAGTTGATTAGACTAACATGATAGAACAGGGAGGAGGTTCAAGGGGGATGGCGGCGAGGGTTTGAACAGTGGTAGAGGAGCCAGCAAAGCCCACTGCAGATGGCAGCAGGCCGTCAGCCGTGTCAGGGGCTGGCATGGTTCCCTAGGCAGCCATGCGATGGTTTCATGGTCAGTCAAGATGGTGTTACGGTGGTAAGTTTTTTTTTACAGTTTTCTTTCTACCCTACTTTCCCCTTCGGAAGCTTCATGGATCTCCCGGTATGGAGCAGCTGGATGAAGTGGACTATGGCAGCGACACGCTGCGGCATTGTGATATATGGAGCTCGCCACCTGGCATTTCTTGGTTTTTGAGCGGTGAAGGGGGTTTTGGGGGAGGCAGATTTACGGAATACCACCTGACCGAGGGTTTGTCTCTTCCTGGCGTTAGGGCTTCTCCGGTGTATTCTTCGGTGCCTGCCCAGTCGGCATCACCGTTTTGGGACAGGAATGGTGGGGGGTACGTATCGGAGGGCGGCGCCTGTAACATCTGGAGTGTTAAGGTTCCGTGCACATTCTCCCCGGACCCTGTAAGTGCAGGGCTTGGTGATCTTCCTGATTTCCTGAATTCCTCGGGCGGCTCTCACGAAACTCCGGTGCGGGAGATTAGCAGTGTATCGATTACAAGGGAGGATTTACAGGTGGAGTATGGTAGCGGGGCCACACAGGGTGGTAACGGTGCAACAGCTCTGGACTCGGCGGAACAATGGGGGTTTTCAAGCCCGACTGGAGACTCAGCACGGAAGGTTTTAGGGTGTGGTGCAGGTCATGAGGGTTTTAGGGGTTCTCGGGTGAAGACACGCAGGAAGTGGATCAAGAACACGGGTAAATCCTCGAACTACGCTCTGGGTGAATACATCGGTTTTCAACAGATTGTTGAGATGGTAAAATCTGTACTGGTGGGCAGGGCATTAGAGAAATTTTGAGGTCAAAAAATGGCCTCAAAACAAAGAAAATGTACTATAAAATACAACCAATCACATTCTAGTAGATGACATCATCCCCCTTGGTGAGGTGGCATTGCATGAGTTAAGAATGTTTATTTGTCAATTTTTCTATGGTGGATGAAAACACATAGTTAACCAAGGTAGTGGTGTAAGTACTTTTAAGTCATAAAGTAAAGTACTCATAATGATAGTCTTTTCATAAAATAATATTATTGTCATTTTCAAGTAAAGTACTCATAATGAATGTCTTTTCACACTTTCTCATAAAATAATATTATTGTCATTTTCAAGTGAAGTACTCTTAATTCATAAAGAAAGTCCTTTCAATTTTTTTTATAAAATAATATATTATCATTTTTATGTTTTTAATTTTAAATTATATATTCACTCCATTCTATTTAATAACATAATGTCAAACTAATAAAGAATAATAATAGATTTAATAGACAAAAGGGTGTTGGATGACCTGATATTGCAAGAGGCTGAATTAAACATTGCAAGGATAATTAACAGTCTGGGCATGGGATTCCTGGATGATCTGCAGAAAGGTGAGTTGTTGGAATGGGAGAGACGCAGGAATGGGATTCTGTGTGAGAGAGAAGAGCTGTGGAGAATGAAAAGCAGGGCGGTTTGGCTTCAGTGCGGTGATGAGAATACGAAATTTTTTCAAGCTTATGCTAAGGGGAGAAAATTCACAAAATCTATCTGGGAACTATCTGCAGATAATGGGGAACAGGTTTCCAGCTTTGATGGACTAGCGGAGCTGGGAGTTCGACATTTTGGAGATTTATTCTCGGCTCCATCTGGAGTCTCCATCGCTGAGGTAATTCGGGTGACTCAGCTATTTCCCAGTTTTGTGGGGGAGGACGATAACAGTATGCTGATGGAGGAGGTAACGCAGATTGAGCTCGAGCTGGTTATGAAATCCTTTAATAAAGATAGCAGCCCGGGGCCTGATGGATGGCCTATAGAATTCTTCATAGGATTCTATGATTTCTTCGGGGAGGAGATTTTGAATGTGGTGGAAGAATCACGCAAGGCTGGGTTTGTCCATGGACCCTTCAACTCCACCTTTTTAGCACTTATACCGAAGACAGACAAGCCTGTCAGCTTTGATGAATTCAGACCCATATCCCTATGCAATTGCATCTACAAGATCATCTCTAAGGTTATGGCGCGCAGACTCAAGAATATCTTGTCTAAGCATATTTCTTGTGAGCAATTTGGCTTCTTGGAAGGACGCCAAATTCATGAGGCAATTGGAGTTGCACAGGAAGGATTACACACTCTCAAGGTGCAGAAGCAGAAGGGTGTTGTGATTAAGATCGATCTCTCCAAAGCATTTGACAGGGTTAGCTGGCTTTATATCCGGATGCTTCTTACACATCTGGGGTTCTGTTATGAATTTATCAGATGGATAATGGCCTGCCTCACCACGGTGGACTTTGCTGTCCTGATTAATGGTTCTGCTAGCCCTTTCTTCCAGGCTGGGAGGGGGCTACGACAGGGATGTCCCCTGTCTCCGCTGTTGTTTCTCCTTGTTGCAGAAGGACTTAGCCGATTCATACTGAAAGCTAAAGCTGAGGGTTCTTTTAGAGGCATTTCTATATCACAGGTACTGTTCATTACACATCTCCTTTTTGTTGATGACATTCTGATTTTCTGTGATGGCACGAGATCGGATATTGAAAAGGTGGTAGAAGGCCTCCATTTAGTGCAATCTGCAGCGGGTATGATAGTGAATATTGACAAATCTACTATCACATGCTTGAATATATCCGAGCAGGAGGTTCTTAGTATGGTTAACAAACTACCATATAGGATTTTGGATATAGACGATGGATTAAAGTACCTTGGATTTCACTTAAAACCGAATGCATACATGAAGGCTGATTGGTGCTGGTTAATTGCAAAATTAGAACAGCGTCTTCATGGTTGGAGTCACAAATGGCTCTCTCGGGCTGGGAGGCTGGTTTTGATAAAATCAGTATTGGAAGCTGTTCCGGTGTATTGGATGTCTCTGGCTTGGATACCCATAGGAGTGCTGGAGCAGATTAGGAGACTGTGTTTTGCCTTCCTTTGGAAGGGTACGAGTGAGCATCGTGCATTGGTGTGGGTCAGATGGGAGAAGATTGCTGTCCCTAAAGCATTGGGAGGGTGGGGATTAAAGAATATTTTTATGTTTGCCAAAGCTTTGGGGGAAAAAGTGTCATGGCGATTAATCAACACTCGGAGTCTCTGGACTAGAGTGGTATATCATAAATATATTGCCCCTTTAACTCTTCTCGAATGGATCAGACTGAGAAATAAGACGAGGGCAAACTGCTCAGTGGTCTGGAAAGCAGTGGTGCAGCATTTCTCTTTAGTCGGATCTGGATTAGTGTCGCGGATTGGCGATGGGCGTCTCCTTCGAATTGGGATGGACCCGTGGGTTGGTTGCAGGGGTGGTCATATCCTTTCTGAGGAACTGAGGTCCCTTTTGGCTACTAGCGGATGTCTTTATCTGGATGATTTAGCGGATCCAGGAGCTTCTACTATATGGAAACAGGGGTGGAGTACTGCTCGACATCTTGGGATCTCGGCTGAACTACAGGGGGCATGGGAGGATTATTTACGGATATTAAAACATTCTCATATTCGATTGACCGATAGGACTGATGTACTTATCTGGGATCACCATCCCTCCGGAGTATATACACCTAAAAATGGATATATCCAGCTCAATCTGGAAATACATAACAGGGAATTGGTGTGGTGGTGGAAATACTTATGGAAGCTAAGATGTCCGGGTAAAGCTAAATTACTTTTCTGGGCGATCCTGGAAAATAAGGCCCCTACTTGGGACATTCTGCAAAAACGTTTTCTCCAGGGTCCGGGGATTTTCCCACTTTGTAGGGCTGACGAAGAGAACTTGGCTCATCTTTTTATACACTGTCGTTTTTCACAGGCGGTTTGGAATGAAATCTGCAAGACATTGTGTATTAAGGTGAGGTGGAGTGGAACGAATGTGCTGGAAGCTTTCCAATTGTGGTGGTCTGTTCAAAATTCCTCCACTTTCTGGGCATTCCCGTGTATTTACACTTGGGGCATTTGGATCGCACGCAATAAGGTGTTATTCCAGGACTGCAGGGTACCTCTGGAATCTGTCGTGGCATAAATGGTGGCGGTCTATCTTCATTATGTGGTCCCTGTACAAGTGAACAGAAATCGACCTGTGCGGGTAGAAACGATAGATTTCTCCATGCCGTGGGCTTTTTTTGACGGCGCCTCCATAAACCAACAATCGGTTTGTGGAGGGGGGGGATTTCTTCACAAAACAGAGGAGCATTATTTCCATCTGGTGGCTGGTTTGGGCAGAGGAACAAATAACTATGCTGAACTCATGTCTCTTAAATTGCTGATGTTATTTGCTCTGGAACAAGGATGCTTATCGCTTCAGATTTTTGGCGATTCCTTGTTAGTCATCAACTGGGCAAAGGAGATCTCACAGTGTCATGTGATGGTTCTATTACCTATCCTGGAGGAGGTGAACCGAATTAAATTATCATTTAACCACATCACATTTACACATGTGTACAGGGAAAGGAATGTGATGGCAGACCAGCTTTCCAAGGTGGCAACGCAGCAGAACTTAGCACAGGGAACCTGGAGGATTACTATACATTCTCCGGAAGGCACTTTCAGATATAATCACAGTCCATTCTATGAGGAAAATGTTGAGGCACTGCCTTAAACCACCACGCAATTGAGGACTGGGGATAGGGTTGGCTGAAATCCGAATTCACCCAACGGGAGGCTGCCCACAGGATATAATTTAGAGGACAGGCTGGATCTATTGATCGCTGCTATCTAGCGCGTATCAATCCACTGTCACATCTGTTCACGGGCTGTTTAAATGAAGCACTATGGCGGGCTGTATGGACAGCAATCATAGATCAGAGTTGAACACGACCATCATTATATTGAGAAATAGTATGTTGAGTTGCAGGCTGGAGGACAGCTATGGTTTTTGAATTAGTATGGGTTATTATTTGCAGGCTGTATGGACAGCAACATTCTGGTTCTTTGAGACAGTAGTCGGAGATGCAGGCTGGAGGACAGCCATATCATCACTTCTGAATGGATATCAGCTGACAATTATATGGGAGTTAATATGTGAAAATGTAGGAATCTTAGTGATTCTATTACATATGCAGAATGTAATTTTGTTCCTCTTTTGAAATAAAATTACGAATTTTTCTAAGGAAAAAAAAATAATAGATTTAATAAATAATAATAATAATAATAATGCAATGTGGATTATAATAATATTATTGACATTTTACATGTAAATAAATTCTCAATTAAATTACATTATTAAATTCATGAGAAAAGTACTAAATATAAAAAGTCAACATAAAATTAAAAAAATAGCTCTTAAAAATGTTTATTATTATTTAATTTCATTTGCAAGTTCAAGACAAATAAATGCTAAAGGACAATAAATTTTTGGGAATTTACAATGAATCTTAGTCACATCAATGTAGACTTATTTTATTAATTTGATTTCTAGTAAATTTTGAAAAGTAACTCAACCATGGTTATTTATATTGTGCATAGAAAATAGTGTGGGAGGTGACTTGTCATATATACCTACCCCATAAAACCCCCAATTCATAATATTTTAATATATCTCATATTTTTGTAGTACATCTCTTAGGAGGCCATTTTTTGACCTCAAAATCTCTCTAATGGTGTATGGTAAGGCAGTGAGCCTTAAATCGATGATTCAGTGGGCTACTGGAGTATGGCTGGGACACTGTGGGTATGTACGGCGGATTGTGGGTCTTTCGGGAGGCTGGTTTGAATTTCATTTTACCTCTGAAGCTCATGAACTGGTCGATTTATAAGGCTCCACTCCTACTTAAGCTGTGGAATCCGTTGTTTGATGCGAGTCGTGAAAGAATGGATACTATACCTCTTTGGGTAAGGCTACCTGGGCTACCCTTATAGTATTGGGCTGAGGAACACTTTAGGAGGATTGGTAATCTTTTGGGGATTTATTTGGAAGCCGATTTCTCTTTTCAGGCAACGGCAATACAGAAGGTGGCCGGGATTTTGGTAAGCATAAATGTAAGGGAGGGTTTATTTGAATGCATGGATTTGAAATGGGGACCTTACACATTCACACAAACATTGGACTATGAAAATGTGCCGTATCGTTGCAGAAGGTGCCATGAATATGGGCATCCGGCCATTGAATGCTCCTTACCGGTTCGTATGAAGATTGGAAAAAATCTGAAAAGGCGGTTTGTGGAGAAGGAGGTAGGGGAAGTATGGGAAGAAGAAGCATCAGGTGCGCAGGGCAATGAGCGTCCATCTGAGAAGATTCCCACCGGGGTAGTGGAAGTAGAAAACATTCTGGTGGAGGATGGCAATGTCTCGGAGACGAATGAATATTTGGGCACTGCAGAGAACGAATGCTTTCTGCCATTGGACAAGACATCAGAGGTTTCTTTGCTTTCTCTTTCTCAGGCATCAGACACTGTGGCTGGTACTCTTTTTGCTCCTTTTTTTAACCCTTCCTTCATTCTTTTTATTAAAAACTTATCGTTTCCTGGTTTTGATTGGGTGGATGGGTTTAGGAATTTACATATTTTTGCAAAGTTGTTGGCTTCTCTTCCTTCCATACAAGGTGATGTTGGTTCTCTCCCTGTTTTGGAAACCCTTCGGATTGATTGTCCTCCCCCTATTTCTCTTGAAGATTCCCCTGTACTTGTTCAAGTTGTGGTTGAGCCTTCTTCACCCACCGGCTCTTTGGAGTCTGGTTATTTTCTGCGTTCCATGAATAAAGCCAATGGGGGAGGGTTAGGGAAGGAAAAACCTAAACAACTTAAACCCAAAGGAAGGAAGTCTTTCATCTCACATGCTAAGTCCAGAGCACGCTCGGATCTTAGGAATGGCAAACAACTCTCAATTGAAAGGTCACTTAGAGCAGTGAATTCCCATAAGGATGGGCTGAGATGAAGATTATGTCATTTAATTGTCGAGGTCTTGCTGGTCCCTCCAAAAGACCAGCATTGCGACGGATGCTGCTCCTTGAGCATCCTGATGTTTTGCTTTTACAAGAAACTATGTGTGGTGGTGGTGAAGCTATTGACAGGCTTAAGGCTTGGTTTCCAGGGTGGTGCTTTGAAGCCTTGGATGCTAGGGGTCGTTCCAGAGGTTTGGCGATTGGCTGGAACGAAGCTAAGGTTTGTGTATCCTCTCGGTGGGGGATGCAGTCGGTATTGGGAATTTCTTGCAAATTCCTGGATTTTGATAGAATTTTTACTATTATAAACATCTATGGCCCATACTGTGAAAGGGAAAAATTATGGACCTCTCTGCTGGATAGAGAGATGCTCAGTGGGGATTCTATGATATTGGGGGGTGATCTTAATTTCTCTTTGGGTCATGCTGAGGTTTGGGGGCCGCATGCAAATGTGGATCCCCTCACCAATTTTTTTGTTCGAAAGTTATCTGAAGGCAACTGGATTGATGTGTAGCCTGTTCAATTGAAGCCATCCTGGAGGAATAAGAGAATTGGTCTGGACAGAGTGGCAAAGAGGCTGGATTGTTTTCTCCTTTCTGAGCAATTAGTGGAGGAAACTTTCTTCGTTCGTCAATGGATTGGATCGGGGGGTAACTCAGATCCTATATTTATGGAGATGAAAGATAGTCCAATTAAACCTCCTGCTCCTATTAAATTTAATAAGGTATGGCTGGAAGATTCAACTTTCTTGGAGCTTATTCAGCAGCATTGGATACCTTTTCATACTGGGTCGTTACATTCTGCAGCTTTCCATTTTGCGGAGAATATTAGAACACTAAAGGAACCTATTAAATCTTGGGCTGCTGAGAAGAGGAGGAGGGACGATAGGGTTCTTAAAGCTATTGAAGGAGAAATAGCCTCTATTTCTAAAGAGGCGGGTGGTGGTTTCAGCTCTCAGACTTCTAAGGACCATTTAGTTCAGTTGGAGAATCAGAGGAACATAATACTTCTACAGAATGAGGAGACTTGGAGATTGAAAAGCAGGGCCATCTGGCTGGAAAGTGGGGATGAAAATTCCAAATTCTTTCATGCTTATGCAAAAGGAAGAAGGTCCGCTAATACTATATGGAGCCTTGAGGATGTAGAAGGCAATTCTATGTCTACCTTTGAAGGGCTGGCTTCTGTTGGGGTTACTCATTTCAGGGATCTATTCAAAGCCAGTGAGAGAGTGAACATTGAAGAGGTGATTCGGGTAGCACAGCTATTCCCAAGGTTTGTTGAAGTGGAGGATAACAGGAAACTGATGGCCCCCATTACCGGGGAGGAATTAAAGGAGGTCTTGGGAAGTTTTCAGAAGGATAAGAGCCCTGGGCCTGATGGGTGGACTATAGAATTTTTAATAGCTCTTTTTGATACCTTAGGAAATGATCTACTACAACTTGTTGAGGAATCGAGGAGGAATGGCAGGGTGCCAGCCAGCATCAACTCCACATTCATAGCCCTTATACCAAAAGTGGATACTCCATCTTCCATAAATGATTTTCGGCCTATCTCATTATGTAACTGTGTGTATAAGATAGTTACTAAAGTGATTGCTAGTAGGCTCAAACCTATCCTATCTACTCATATATCAGAAGAGCAGTTTGGGTTCTTGGAAGGGCTCCAGATTCATGAGGTGATTGGAATTTCCCAGGAAGGGCTACATAGCATTAAGACGAAAAAACTGAAAGGAGCAATACTCAAAATTGATTTGTCAAAGGCATATGATAAGGTGAGCTGGCTTTATATCCGTCTCATGCTTACCCATTTAGGTTTTGAGATTGGCTTTATACGTTGGATAATGAGTTGCATTACTACAGTATCTTTCTCTGTTTTAATGAATGGAGCGGCGACCCCATTTTTCCATTCTGGACGTGGTTTACGTCAGGGCTTCCCCCTTTCTCCATTATTATTTTTGTTGGTGGCTGAGAGCCTGAGTAGAGCTATAAAGTAAGCTAAGAGGAATGAAGAATTTGAGGGGATTATGGTGGCTCCAGGCCTTTCTCTTACTCACTTGCTCTTTGTGGATGATATTTTGATCTTCTGTTCTGGCTCTAG
This sequence comes from Larix kaempferi, assembly GCA_027924585.1. NCBI lineage: Eukaryota > Viridiplantae > Streptophyta > Pinopsida > Pinales > Pinaceae > Larix > Larix kaempferi. The sequence goes on along the minus strand of BSBM01000020.1, from coordinate 6,248,870 downwards.
AAAGGATGCAGACAGCCTCAAAGAGATCCTGAATCTTTTTTCAACTGCAACCGGAATGGAGATTAATGAGGGGAAATCCTCTCTTACTGTTTCTCTTTTAAGGGAGGAGGAATATATTTTATATACTAATTAATTTCCTTTCAAGATTCTTAATCTCTCGGATGGGTTAAAATATCTAGGATTCAATTTGAAGCCTAATGACTACTTAAAAAAGGATTGGTCCTTGTTGTTGGAAAAGCTGGAAAAGAGGTTGAAGTGTTGGATTTTTCGGTGGCTTTCGTGAGCAGGGCGGCTTGTGCTAGTTAAGATGGTGCTGGAAGCCATCCCGGTATACTGGATGTCACTTGCTTGGATCCCTAAAGGGATTTTAGAAGCAGCGAGGAAGATCTGCTTTAATTTTCTGTGGAATGGAAAGGAAGATGTTCATGTTACCCCATGGGTGAAGTGGGACAGAATTGCAGCTCCAAAATCCCTAGGGGGGTGGGGTCTAAAGAATATTTTTCACTTCTCTAAGGCTTTGGCTGCCAAGTGTGGATGGCGTTTAATTAAGTCCGAAGGATTTTGGGCTAGGGTTATGTTGCTAAAGTACGTTGAGCCCGACACTGTGGAAGATTGGATCAGGTCACCTCAAAAGGGACATTCTGGCGGATTGATCATTTGGAAATCCTTGGTCACCTCTTTTGATGTTATTGAACATAATCTAGCCTGGGATGTTGGTAATGGACATAGGGTGAGGATTGGCCGCGATACCTGGGTAGGATGTGAAGCACAACACATACTGTCGGAGGGTTTGATGGAGGCGTTGAGGCAACAAGGATTGCTCTTTCTTAGTCAGTTGGTGGATGAGGAGAATGTCTGGATGGGAAGACCAGCTTGGAGGAGGGCAGATTCTTTCGGCTTAGGAGTGGAGCTGGAGGAAGAATTTAGACAGTACTTAAGAGCACTTTGTAGGGAACAGATCTTCTTGAACGAAGAAGATGACACTCTTATCTGGGATGGGGACCCGTCCGGGAATTACACACCAAAAAGTGGGTATCAGTGGATCAGTGAGAACTATGTGCACAAAGATCTGGTTTGGTGGTGGAAAACTGTTTGGAAACTTCAATGCCCGCCCAAAACCAGATTATTCATGTGGTGTGTTTTGGCAAATTGGATTCCGACGTGGGATTTTTTGCAGAAAAGAAGCTTTCACGGTCCTAGCAAATGTTACCTGTGCAATTTACATGAGGAAACTGTTCCTCATCTGTTCCTTCAGTGCAGTTTCTCAAAAGAGGTTTGGATCACTATATCCAGATTATTAAAAACACCTCTGCCTTCAGTGTTGGGGTTGTGGGGAAAACCACATGCTCAGATATTTCCCAACTGCAAAGAAGAACCCTAGGAGCTTGCACAATGTTAGAGGAGCAGCTACATTAGGGGACATGGAAAGAGAAACACCTAGGATTTACGCAGCACTGGATGATCATCAAGCAGACCATCAATCGACAATGGTGGAGGTTGCAGGTAAGATTACTGAGCAACCTATTTCTGTTTTGATTGACCCAAGGTATACTCATAGTTATATATCTCCTGAGGTAGTTGAAAGTTGTTCTCTTGGTAAATTAAAGCATGATAAGGATTGGATAGTTCAATTAGCCATAGGCACCAAGAGGAAGGTAAGTGAAGTAGTGAGGGAGTGTCCTATAAAATTGAATGGACTTCTCACGCATGCATAATTAAATGTCTTACCATTGGGGTCATATGATGCCTTAATTGGCATGGATTGGTTGGAAAGGCATAGAGCCATGGTGGACTGTTATGAGAAAGCATTGGAATGCCTTGATGATGAAGGCAAGCCAAGGTTGGTTAAAGGAATTCCAAAGCATGTTTCAGTAAGGCAAATTTCAGCTCTGCAATTGAGGAAGTTTTATAAAAAGGGTTGTCAGTTATATGTTGTGCATATATCAGATTCAACAGAAGATAAGGGACCCAATATAGAAGACTTCCAAATATTGCAAGAGTTTCAGGATGTGTTTCCAGATGAAGTTACAGGATTTCCACCCAAGAGAGACATTGACTTTTCCATTAATCTTGTTCTAGGAGCAGCACCCATCTCCAAAGTTCCTTATAGAATGGTTGTTCCAGAGTTGGTAGAGTTGAAGATATAGCTGCAGGAATTAATGAACAAGGAATATATCAGACCAAGTGTATCCCCATGGGGTGCACCAGTGTTGTTTGTTAAGAAGAAGGATGGGACATTGAGGCTGTGTATCGATTACAAGAAGCTCAATAAAGTGACAATTAAGAACAAATATCCCTTGCCAAGAATTGATGACTTGTTTGATAAAATGAAGGAAGCTAGAGTGTTTTCAAAGATTGACTTGAGGTCGGGGTACCATCAAGTGAGGATTAAGGAAGAAGACATTCATAAGACATCCTTCAGGACTAGGTATAGACATTATGAATTTACAGTGGTGCCATTTGGTCTTACCAATGCACCTGCTACATTCGTGTGTCTCATGAATAGTGTCTTCAACAAATATTTGGATAAGTTTGTGATTGTGTTCCTGGATGAAATTCTTGTGTATTCCAAGAATGAAGAAGAGCATGATGAGCATTTGAGGATGGTATTACAATTCCTTAGGGAGCACCAGTTGTATGCTAAGCTGAGTAAATGTAACTTCTATCAAGAGAAGGTGTAGTATTTGGGTCATATTATATCAGCAGAGGGAATTGCAGTAGATCTAGAGAAGATTGAGGCCATCATGGATTGGTCTTCTCCAAGGAATGCAATAGATGTTAGATATTTTATGGGCCTTGTTGTTTACTACATAAGGTTCATTGAAGGCTTATCCAAGATAGCCCATCCAATCACTTCATTGCAGAGGAAGGACATCAAATTCACATGGTCTGAAACATGTGAAAGAAGTTTCCAGCAGTTAAAGGAGTTGCTTACTAGTGCACCTGTTTTGAATATTGCAGATCCAAGTAAAGATTTTGTGGTATGCACTGATGCTTGCATTGAAGGACTCGGTGGAGTACTAATGAAAGAAGGTTTTGTAATCTATTATGAGTCAAGAAAGCTGAAGGAGCATGAAAGGAACTATGCCACCCATGACTTAGAGCTAACAGCCATAATTCACACTCTCAAGAGATGGAGGCATTATATTTTGGGAAGAAGATTTGAGCTTAGAACTGATCATATGAGTTTGAAATACTTATTTGACCAGCCAAATATGAAAGCAAGGAAAACTAGATGGATGGAGTTTCTTTGTGAGTTTGATTTGGAAATTAAGCATGTCAAGGGAAAGGAGAATAAGGTTGTTGATGCACTCATCAGGAGATTCCACATTGCAACAATAAGTAGGTGTGAATCAGACTTGAAGGGAATAATTTTAGAGGCTCAAGATAGTGATGAAGTCTATCTTTAGATCAAAGAGAAATTGCAGCAAAGTGTTATAGAAGAGAAGCATGCAAGATATCAGCTGGGTGAGGGTGATGTTCTCATTTATCAAAACACCAGACTATACATTCCAAACAATGCTGAGTTAAAGAAGTTGGTGATGGATGAGATACATCAAAGACCATACTCACAACATCCAAGATATCAAAAGACTATAACAACAACAAGGGAGTAGTACTTTTGGCATGGTATGAAGAAAGACATAGGTGAGTACATTGCTATATGTCAAAAGTGTCAATAGGTCAAGGTAGAGCATCAACATCCAATAGGATTGTTGCAGCCATTTCCCATCCCAGAATGGAAGTGGGAAGTGATCTCTATGGATTTTATAACAGGATTGCCAATGACATTGAAGAAGCATGATTCAATCATGGTGGTGGTGGACAAGCTATCAAAGGTAGCTCATTTCATTCCAGTCAAGTCCACCCACAAGTCTAATGACATTGCAAATATCTTCATGAGAGATATATTCAGATTGCATGGATTGCCCAAGGCAATAGTTTCAGACCGTGACACAAAGTTCACATCTACTTTTTGGAAAGGATTGTTCCAAGAGTTGGGAACTCAGTTTAAGTTTAGCACAACCTATCATCCTCAGATAGATGGTAAGACTGAGAGAGTAAATCGGATCCTTGAAGATATGTTAAGGATGTCTGTGATGAATAATCCATCTAAGTGGGAAGACTACTTACACTTAGTGGAATTTGCTGACAACAATGGAAATCAAGCATCACTGAAGATGAGTCCTTTTGAAGTATTGTATGGCAAAGGATGCAGAACTGCAGTGAGCTAGGACAACCCAGTGAATAGAGTAGTACTTGGTCCATAAATGATTGAGGAGATGGATCAAGAGATTGTGAAGATTAGGAAGAATTTAAAGGAAGCACAGGACATGAAGAAGAGTTAAGAAGATCTGAAAAGAATGCATAAGGAATTTCAGATTAGGGATGATGTATACTTGAGAATGAAACCCACGAAGAGTTCCATGAAGTTGGGGAGTTGTGCCAATTTGGCACCCAGATATTGTGGGCCATTTGTAGTCCTTGATAGGATAGGGCCAGTTGCATATAGGATTGCATTTCCTTCTAACATGAAAGCTCATAATGTTTTCCATGTATCTTTTCTTAAGAAATATGTATATGATCCTAATCATATCATTGATTGGCATGTGATACAGGTGGAACCAGAGGGAGAGTTCTAGGTAGAACCTACATGAATCCTCGACAGGAAGGTTACGTTGCTCCAGAACCGAGCCATAGGGTAGGTAAAGGTTCAATGGAGGCACCTTAGTCCAGAAGAGGCCACGTGGGAGCTGGAGGATGCCATGAAATAGGCATTCCCATTTTTGTTCAGTTTTTAGAACACCGAGGACAGTGTTATTTTAAGGGAGAGGGAGTTGTAATACCCCATTTTATTCTTGATGATATTTGGCTTCAATGTAAAGACTATATATATATGCAGTGTGTGTATTTTCCCTAGTGTGGAGCTCAAGGCCAAGGCCCCACTAGTGGATGTTTAAGTTTATTGCTTAGGCAAGTATTTGGATAGTTTCATTATTCATGGGCTATTAAGCCATGAAGAAATGTAAATGATGTAATTATTTATCAATGAATAAAATAACCAAGAAGCTGTCTAAGGAGACAACTAATGATAAGGGGCCATGTGTATCCACTAGATAGAGGTGAGGGGGTTATGGGATTGGTTTCCCATGTTTCCACATGCCTGACTGTGAACTTGTTTGAACTCCCTGATGAAATTAATGTGGTTGCAGAGGGTGGTTGAGAACCCTGTTGCTGAAGCCGATAGAGTATGGAGCATGCCTATGATTCCGTATGGCAGGGCATGGCTCTAATTGCTTACCCTGGAAAACACTCAACACCTGAAACTGGCAGAGCCTGTTTGACTACCCGTGGGTGGAAGGAAACAACCACCACATTCATTCAAAACATTCATTCATCCTTGTACGCACTTGATACCTATGATCCATCAATATAGAGAGAGATATTACTCCTACATCCTTGTATACGCAGAGCCAACAAAGTGGAATAACCTGAAGATAATCGCTTTTTCCTTGTGTGATAGAAATACCAAAGAGTTGATAGCCGCGGAAACTGGGTGTGTGAAACCAGTCTGCCGATGACAGAGTCATAGAACCTATGAGGAAACTGCAAGCTTAGACAGTGCAGAGAAACCGTGAGGACTAGAGCTTAGATCACAGAAGACAGATTGCGGAACATAACTCGTCTGCAAGCCAGGAAGGAGTTTGCCGTTGAACTGTGGAAGAAGGTTGGGTTGCTTGATAAACCCATTGAAGGCTAAAGTCTCATAGAAATAGCAACTGGACCTTTCTATGCCCATCCTAGAATAACACTGGAAGGGAAGAGGCCTTGAGGGACTGCGCAACAGAGAAGAGGGTCTTCCTTGTGTTGGATGTGGTAGGTATTGTGGGTGCCAGGTCGACTGAGCGTTGAGATTCCTGCAGCTCTATGGTTGAGCTCACTGGATTAGCAACGCCTCCCTTGCTGTCCATGTTCGCCTGATAAACACATTACCGGTTGGCTTAACATGATCAGCTTGTCTGATATGTTTGATAAACCCAACGGTATGCTGGCTTGGAATGTTTTTGTTGCTTGGTATGCCTGATAAAACCACTGCAGGTTGGCTTAGCTTGATCAACTTGTCAGTATGCTTGATAAAACAAACTATATGCTGGCTTGGCATGACCCTGCTGTTGGTATGCTTGATAAACCCAACTGAAATTTGGCTTGGCATGACTAGTGAGTCCCTGAATGCTTGATAAACCCACTGTAGGTTGTCTTAGCATGGGTAGGTGCCCTGGAATGCTTGATAAACCCAACTACAAATTGGATTAGCATTGGGATGGAACCTTGACCGTGAGAGAACCTGTTAGCCCTCCTTAGTGGATACACATCCCAACTCGGGGATGATCTCTGAGCTGAAAGAGTATAGGTTGGACAAATATCTAAGGTTGGGTGGAACGTTGCTCTCACTTATCCAGTTGATTTAGAATTCAAAGATAAGTACTCTTGTTATGTTAAGTGATGGTGTTTCATTGTTATGAAATGGTTGCTTATGTTCAATTGTGCAATTGTAGAATATATGTTTATATGAATTTGATTGACATGAATTCATGTGCAGGCCAGAGTAAAGGGATGAGTTTATTGTTATATGTATATCATTGCATTGCATGAGTTTTATGCCTTACAAGTCTTGTATGTGATAGATGCTTGTTAGATCTAACTCTATGCACTTTATATCTTATGATATGCTTGATTGACTTGTGTATGAGTAAATTGGAATGAGTTGTATGCTTACATATGATCCTTGGAAGGAGGGAATTCCCTGGAGATGTTTCAGAACCTCCCTGTGGGTTGGATGGAAAGGAAAGTCCTGACAGGATGAAGCCTTAAGTCCTTTTCGACAGAGTTATGGACATAACTTCAGTGGGAAATTTGATAGGGAAGGAGTGTTTTGGGCAGGGATTCCACCATTGGATAGAGATCTCCAAGAGATTTCCAACGGTACCGACCTTGTCTCATTTTGACTAAGGATAGAGAATTTATGCACCTCAGAAGTTTGTGTGGAAAGTTTCCATGATAGGGGTATGGTTCCGCATGCCCGCATCCGCAATTGCGGATTGCGGATTGTAGAAGTGACCATTGATGGAATTTGGGATTGGGCACTTCTGCATCCGCAATTGCGGATTGCGGGTTCACCATTGCGGATTGAGGGTTGCGGGTCCACCGTTGTGAATTGTGGATTGCGGAAAGGTAAGATTTCCAGTTATGAAGTCGGCGCTTCCGCATCCACAATTGCGGGTTGCGGGTTGAGGGTCCTCCGTTGCAGATTGCGGATTGCGGAAAGGTAATCTTTCTAGTTATTAAGTTTTGTTGCTTCCACATTCACAATTGCGGATTGCAGATTGTGGGTCCATGGTTGCAGATTGTGGACTGTGGATTCGCCATTGTGGATTGCGGATTGAGGAAAGGTAAGATTTCTGGTTATGAATTCGACGCTTCTGCATCTGCAATTGTGGGTTGGGGGTTGCAGGTTTGACGCTGCGGATTGCGGACCCGAGCTACTTCGACTGTGGGTGTAATCGGTCGGATTTGGAAAAAAAATGTATTAGGGTCTCCCGTGGCCATGGAGGTCAGTGGGGATGTGACACCACCATTAATGGAAATTCTTGCTTTGATGCTTAATTCAAATTTGCTTCCATAGACTTGCTATACCATTAAAATTTTAACAGTGGAAGTAAACATGTATAGCACTCTAACAACTAAATTTCACATTCTGAAACCTGTAGACATTCCTACCATGAATGCATCCATACAATACCCATTAAATTCATGTATAATGATATTTTGTCATGGGAAATTAAGTATACACATACCATAAATTATAACCATGGCATTCACATGGAATTGAGAAACTTATCTCTTTAAAGGGAAATAGTCCCAAATCGGATGCAGACAAAGGATGTTCCTCCCATCCATGGGTGCTCTGATATAATTTCCCTTTCTATGGAAGAGGCCACCCTTGAGCTAGTGATATCGATCAACAAGGGGTGAAGTCTCCCAAGTCCTCTACTTAACCCATAACTCGTCTTGCACAACACAGGGAATACCCAAAACTCATATCTATATCCAATGCCAAATCCATTTACATTTGTTACAATCCATAATAGTCCTCCCCCATCATCTTACAAAACACCAAAAATGGTTCATTATCCCAATTACCTTTCAATGCTCCAACACAAGCTTGCCATAGAATATCTATGCTAGGATTTATCTAGTTCCAAACACCATCTACAAGCATCCAAACCCACTAGCCCTCATTACAAATGAACCTACACAACACAATGAATGTGAAAACCTTATCTGCTCAACAAACCCTTAGGTTGTCCCCATCTCCTTCCAGTGCTCCAGCACAGGTTTCCTAGGGAATCTTCAAGCTAGGGCTCTAAGGACCTCAATTTCATGATAATTTTTCTCTTGTCCAATCTCAAATGGGTGATGGATAAAATGAATGACCAAATCCAAAAAATGAATGACCAAATCCAAAAAATGAATGAGCCTCTAACTTAATTCTCACATTATATATGCATGGCTTTAACTTGCCATGTGGCACTCAAGAGGAGCCCAACTTTCCCCTCTTATTCCCATATTAGGATAATTAATAAGGTTAAGGATAATAAATCCACTCTCATAACATGGCTTTAGGAAAATTAGGACAAAATAATTATATAAGGTTTTCTAGCAAGGGATAATAACTTAGATTAATATCTCACTAGGGTCATCTCCTCCTTAGAATACCCTTTCTCACTTCCCCCACTTGTGTAATCATAGCTCCCCATATCTTCTTTTTCCTTCTCCATCTGTAGCAGCTAGGGACTTTATATTAATATCATTGTACATCACTACGATACATTTGGTCATCCTGGACCATTATGTTCAGCTTCTATCCATTTCATACATCTTACATTATAAGGTAAAAAATAGGGTGTTACGTTCCCCTCTCCCTTAATTTATGCACCGTCCTCGGTGCATTATCAACTCTATATATACAATGGAAAAATTTAACATGTCTTTAGACATGTACAATATGCCTTCGTATTGCATCCTTTAGCTCCCAAGCTACTTCCTTAGCTTCATTCTCCACAACATTATTGGTCCATGCACTCTAGTATAGCTATTAACCATCTCGTACACAATGCACCAACATTGATTGTCCACTTCCCTAGTTTCCTTCCCAACCTTTGTTGATGTATTTGTAACTTCGGAAGATATTCACTTGTATATTATGTTTGTATTTTATTGTATCCCCAACGGAGATGTATTATTCCTCTGATTGGAATTGTCGTCATTTGTATTTGCAAGTGTCGCAAGTTATATTGTAAGTGTCGTAACTTATATTTGATGGGTTATTAGACCACCTTAGAGGGGTCGGCCCAGTATGGGTTAAAGGGTTATTAGAACACCCTAGTGGGGTCGGCCTAGTGACAAGTGGTGATGGGTTATTAGACTCTCCTAAGGGAGGTCGGCCCAGTTAGAGTAAAAGGCAAGTAAAGGTAAAGTATAAATAGAGAGGAGCACCTCTCTATTTATCCATTCACTCACTCACTTTTCATTAGTGAGAGAGAGCAGGAGTGCACACAAGTGGAGGAGGAGCAACTGCAAGGAGACTATCTCTTGTTTTGGGGTTTCATATTTGTGATCTTTATATTGGTGCTAATTCTATCTCTGAGGAAGTTGTGGGGTTTTTCACGTTCTTGGTTTTCCCCAGTGAAATGCTTTGTGTCTCTTGTCTCTTGTGTTTGATATGTTGTACATGTTGTTATCTCAGTTAAGATCCTATATCATATTGAATTAAATGATGAAAAAATAACATTGTATCAGAGCTAGCCCTAAGTAAGGCATTGTATGGCATTTATGACACTTGTTGCACTTGCGACAAATTGGAAGCTAGGGCTTAGTATAGTAAAAACTAGTCATCGTGGAACTTTCACTATAACTCCATTTTGGCAAAGTTTCAGGATCTGAAACATTTACAGGATGAATATGAAATGTTCATGTACCTTGTGTCCAAATTTCAGCCTCATATTCGTTGTACTTTGTGAGATATGATTCGTACAAGTTAGGGTTTCGGCCTCTTCCAGAATGCAATCCTAAACAGGTGACCTAGGAACAAAGGTCATATCTCGGGCTAGGAAGCTCCAAATGGAATTCCGTAAAATGTGGCAGTTAGGGAACAGACTGTAGTTTCACAATCTGGGTTTCAGAGGCCGAAGTTGAAAAAGTGACAGGTGGCACTCCGTACAAGTTCGCTATACTGTTTCATCCCATAAATAGGTCACGTTGCGACACTTGGAATATCTCTCTCTCAGAGAATCCATTAAATCTCAGATCTGTGGGGTTGGAAATATGACAGGTCATTCTACCGCAGGAAGAATTTTCAGACCCGGGGGATCCAAAATTTCAGAGATACATCAGAAACAATATGGCATATATTTCTGTCCAAACATAATTGGATTCTGAGCACTTTCATTTTTGGTTTGTCACTGCCGCGGAAAATAAGGGTTTCTGAAAAAGTTGGGATTTTTGGAATCTGAGACCATGGCTTGATTCTCCCCATCAAAATCAAAATTTAGAAACCAATATCAAAGTTTTTGGTTGGGTAGAACCTCGGGCTTTATCAAACCCTAGTTCGGGATTTTGACCAGAAAACTAGAATTTGACAGAAGCTGCAGATCCGAAACTCGCAAGTAAACTTTGAGGGGTCAATTTTTGGAGTTTTCAAAATCTGAGCACACCATCTTTCTCGCCCCATTCATCTGCATCTCCGTGTCCAGACATAAGTTTAAAATTCCAAGTTTGGATTTTTAGGGTTTCTCTAACAAACCCTAGCCAGCTCCAGATCCAGATTCAACAAATAAAGTGGATTGGGTTAATCCTAGAAGAGAATGATTTGTACACCTACATAAGTGAAGAAGTTCTCATTTCAGAGGGAGATGAGGCTAAGGCATTACAAAAGAAGACTACAAGCAATCCCGACAAGTATGACTTGAGGAGATACAGGTATGTTTTGAAATTTGTTCATGATTAAGTTTGTCTTCATATTATTGAGGTTAGTACAATCTTGATTAATTTTAGACTTGTCTTATCACCTTAGTAAAAGTATGAATGCATGTGAATGATAGAAGACATTCATTGATTAGGGTGATGACACTTATGATTTTACTAATGCACTGTGGTGTTGTATGAGGATGATGTTGTCCGCTAACATGAAAGGTACATCAAGAAAGACAAATCAAGTTCTAGATCAAGAACATATGACCATGGTGACATGAATACAAAGACTCATCCATAGCCATTGATCACATAGAAGCTCTACTTATGAGGTATGTATAATTTGGTTCTACAATGTTTAACTTATTAGATATGCAGGTTACTAGCACAAGGTCTCTAAAGCATTGAAAAGAACAAAGAAGACATTGTTTGGGTATGTTAGACATAACTCACAAACATGATAATCCAGGTATGTTTTCCTATATCAAGTTAGAATCCTACCTTGTGTTAAGGTCTCATATAAGTATACTTTCTTGTGATTGATAATGATTATTCATGAAGTTATAGGTTTGAATAATCATGGGTTTATGCATATTATGCTTCTTAGTTTGATTAATGATATGACAAACTAGAAAAGTCCTATGGTCAAATAAGAATATGCATGAGTAAAAGAAGTACTCCCTGAAACCTTGAATACTAACGCTTGTGATATATTACCTGTGTATGAAATGATCATGACCTTACATATTTAGAATCATAATGTTTTGATAGTATTGAGATTATACTAATGCATGTATGATTATGTATGAGATATTGAGGATGACACAATGATGACACTAGTGCACACTTAAGCATGCATAGTGGTCCAGGATGGATATAAGTTCAAAGATAGATAATCCAGAAAGCAAAAGTCAAGAGGGAGCACACTCCAGTAGTTCCTGCAAGGAAGCAAAGATCAAGAGGGAGCACACTCCAGTAATTCCTATAAGGAAGCAAATATTGAGAGGGAGCCCACCCAACAACCAAACAAAGATAAGTATTTGAATTGTCATTTCTTGTATATATGATTACTTAAATAATGTTGTTCAATCATGTACATATTTATGTTCCTAGATTTAGGATGTATATTATGCATATTAGAAAAGTTGCATTAATGAACAAGATACTACTAATATACAAGTAATGGGTAAGTGGCCTATGGTAATGTACAACATTTCATTGCTACTTATCTAGAATGAAACCTCTTTGCTGACATGTTGGGAGTTGTGCACACTCTTAACAATGTTTTGGTAGAGATGGAAGGCATCTAGAAAGTTACCGTATGAATACGGGATATGGATGAATGTTTTATTGAAGCATTGGCTAAGATAATTGCATGATTGTATGACATATGTCCTTATGTGTAAGAATTTGTTTTGAAATATATGAGATGTTTCTAATCATGCAATTGAACTTGTCTTGTAGGAAAGACCATGTACCATCACCTACAAGAGAGACTTGTTTCGAAGAACAAGCGACGAAGACTCAACAAATCCAAAAAACTACTTGTTGAAGATATTGAAGAATCTGAAGTTCCCAGGATCCGGGATGCAGTAACGGAAGGATGCCATGATCAAGGAGTACCAGTCGATCATGATGTGGTCCCAAGACTAGAAGGGAAGTCTGTTGTGACTTCCAAGTGGATCTACAAGATCAAGCATGTTGCAGATGGCAACATAGAGAAATACAATGAAAGGTTTGTGGCTCGTGGATTCTCTCAGAAAGAAGGGATAGATTATGGAGAAACTTTTGCACCTGTAGCCAGATACACTTCCATCGAAATAGTACTTGCTCTAGCTGTAGTGATGAAATGAAAGATACACCAGATGGATGTCAAGACAATTTTCTTAAATGGTGTAGTCGAAGAGGAAGTGTATGTGGAGCATCCAATCGGATTTGAGACACATGACAGGGAGTCACATGTGTACAAATTGAAGAAAGCCTTGTACAGTTTCAAATAAGCACCCAGGACATGGTACGATAAGATTGACAACTTCTTGACTAGTTTGGGCTTTACCAAGAGTAAAGCGGATTCCAACCTTTACTACAAGGTTGAGGAAGGAAATCCAGTGATACTTCTACCGTATGTATATGACATGTTTGTGACAAGTGAGATTGGGTTGATTGTTGATACGAAAAGGAAGCTTGCTGCCGCGTTTGAGATGAAGGACTTGGGTAATATGCATTACTTTATAGGCATGGAGGTGTGGAAGAGTGCAGATGGAATATTTCTTGGACAAGGGAAGTATGCAGTAGAGATCCTGAAGCTGTTCGAGATGATGGACTACAAGGCCATGGCCACACTTATGGCATTGAACCTGAAGTTATTGAGTGATTCTTCATCAGAGTCGGTTGATGCCATGATGTATTGTCAAATTATTGGGTCCTTGATGTACCTGATCAATACGAGACTAGATATTTTCTTTGCTCTGAACACATTGAGCTAGTTCCTGATGGATACTAGACATGTTCACTTGATTTCTATTAAGCATATTCTGATGTACCTGAAGGGTACGGTTGATTATGGGCTCAAGTATGATCCGAATCAAAAGTTTAACCTGGAGGGTTATGTTGATTTAGATTGGGCAGGCAGTGATGCATATAGGAAGAGCACTTCGGGGTGTTGCTTCAGTATGGGATCAGGTGTGATCTCTTGGCTTAGCAGGAAGCAATCCTGCATAGCACTGAGTACAGCCGAAGTAGAGTATATCGCAGCTTGTTCGACTATTTGTGAGGCAATATGGATAAGGAAGCTACTGTCTGATTTATTTGATCTCCAGTTGGATGCTACTTGTATATATTGTGACAAACAGATTTGTGTGAAGTTGTCAGAGAACTCGGTGTTCCATGACAATTCAAAGCATATCGAGATCAAATATCACTATATCAGGGATATGGTGTAAAGAGGAGAAGTGAAGCTCTAGTATGTTGCGATGGATGAGCAGATTGAAGATGTGTTGACCAAACCACTAGCCAGAGTGAAGTTCGAGTACTTCAGAGAGAGGCTTGGTGTTCTTCAAATAGAAGATACTTCGAGGAGGTAGTGATGGGACACATTTGCAGGAGCCATTCCAAGCATGGTGGTAGGAGGATCCTTCCCATGGTTGTGGATGTAAGCGTTGTGTGATGAGCATCAAAACGATGCTCCAGATGATGCTATGTATGATGATGATCAGGAAGATCATGTGTGATGAGCATCAGGATGATGCTCCAGATGATATGCATCAGGATGATGCTATGATGATGATCAGGATGATCATGTGTGATGAGCATCAAGACTATGCTCCAGATGATATTATGCATCAGGATGATGCTATGATGATGATCAGGACGATCATGTGATGTGATGATGTGCATTAGGATGATGTACTATATGATGATGATTAGTATGATCATGAGCATCAGGATGATGCTCTGTGCGAGGATGATCAGGTTGATCATGAGTATCAGGATGGTACTTTGTGGCCATGGACAGGTTGTGCGAGGGTAGCATGTAATCAGTCCTGGAGATCTGGACAGGTTGTGCTAGGCACGCAAAAGTCCTCGGATGCTCTTTAAATATATTACAGGTCGCAAGACACTCTTTTAAGGTTTTTTTAGACCACATGTAATCAGTCCTAGAGATACGGACAGGTTGTGCTAGGCACGTAAAAGTCCTCGAATGCTCTTTAGAGATCTTGCAGGTCACAAGACACTCTTTTAAGGTTTTGTGGAGACCACATGTAATCAGTCCTGGAGATCTGGACAGGTTGTGCTAGGCACGTAAAATTCATCGAATGCTCTTTAGAGATCTTGTAGGTCGTAAGGAACTCTTTTAAGGTTTTGTGGAGATCACATGTAATCAGTCCTAGGTCGTAAGTGTTGTGTGATGAGCATCAGGACGATGCTACAGATGATGCTATGTATGATGATGATCAGGAAGATCATGTGTGATGAGCATCAGGATGATGCTCCAGATGATATGCATCAGGATGATGCTATGATGATGATCAGGATGATCATGTGTGATGAGCATCAGGATGATGCTCCAGATGATATGCATAAGGATGATGCTATGATGATGATCAGGACGATCATGTGATGTGATGGTGTGCATTAGGATGATGTACTGTATGATGATTATTAGTATGATCATGAGCATCAGGATGATGCTCCGTGCGAGGAAGATCAGGTTGATCATAAGTATCAGGATGGTACTTTGTGGCCATGGACAAGTTGTGCGAGGGTAGCATGTAATCAGTCCTGGAGATCTGGACAGGTTGTGCTAGGCACGTAAAAGTCCTCGGATGCTATTTAAAGATATTACAGGTCACAAGACACTCTTTTAAGGTTTTTTTAGACCACATGTAATCAGTCCTGGAGATACGGATAGGTTGTGCTAGGCACGTAAAAGTCCTTGGATGCTCTTTAGGGATCTTGCAGGTCGCAAGACACTCTTTTAAGGTTTTGTGGAGACCACATGTAATCAGTCCTGGAGATCTGGATAGGTTGTGCTAGGCATGTAAAATTCATCGAATGCTCTTTAGAGATCTTGTAGGTCGCAAGGCACTCTTTTAAGGTTTTGTGGAGATCACATGTAATCAGTCCTAGAGATCCAGACAGGTTGTGCTAGGCATGTAAAAGTCCTCGGATTCTCTTTAGAGATATTGCAGGTCACAAGACACTCTTTTAAGGTTTTGTGTAGGTCACATGTAAAAGTCCTGGGAGATCCGATAGGTTGAGCAGTAAGCTCGTAATCAGTTCTGGGATGCTCTTTCGAGGTTTTGTTGATGCGTGTAATCAACCCTGAGGATCCCACAGGATGACCAGATCATAGAGATGATGAAGACCTACAGGAGGCCAGGCCTACATACAACATGAAAAAGGGTTGGCTTTATAGAACTTCCTATGATGAGAAGAATTGATAGATAGCACCAGTGATCGAGATGACGAGTACAATAGCAGTGACGATGATGCTCTATGATCTAGTGACAATGATCCAAATCCAAAATTGAAGACTTGTGCCGATATGTATTGATGACTTGTGTCAAGAGAATACCTTCCTAGTCAAGAGGGAGTGTTGATGTATTTGTAACTTCAGAAGATATTCACTTGTATATTATGTTTGTACTTTATTGTATCCCCAACAGAGATGTATTATTCCTCCGATTGGAAGTGTCGTCATTTGTATTTGCAAGTGTCGCAAGTTATATTGTACATTTTGTAACTTATATTTGATGGGTTATTAGACCACCTTAGAGGGGTCGTCCCAATATGGGTTAAAGTGTTATTAGACCACCCTAGTGGGGTCGGCTCAGTCACAAGTGGTAATGGGTTATTAGACTCTCCTAAGGGAGGTCGGCCCAGTTAGAGTAAAAGACAAGTAAAGGTAAAGTATAAATAGAGAGGAGCACCTCTCTATTTATCCATTCACTCACTCAATTTGCATTAGTGAGAGAGAGGAGGAGTGCGCACAAGTGGAGGAGGAGTAGCTTCTAGGAGACTATATCTTGTTTTGGGGTTTCATCTTTGTGATCTTTGTATTGGTGTTCATTCTATCTCTAAGGAAGTTGTGGGGTTTTTCACCTTCTTGGTTTTCCCCGGTTAAATGCTTTGTGTCTCTTGTCTCTTGTGTTTGATATGCTATACATGTTGTTCTCTCAGTGAAGATCCTAGATCATATTGAATTAAATGATGAAAAACTAACAATCTTGGAACATATACATGTACCTATATCAATCATTAATAATAAATATACATGTTATAACCTTGTTATGAAACAATCATAATATCCATAGGAATTTGTTCAATACCACAAGGTAAGCACAAGTCTTCATTTCATCTAATAAGCTGATTATCTCTATCCAATACTTATTTGCATGCATTTTTGTTTACTTTCACAAGGTTTCCATGGGAAACAATTCAACTCACTGCTTGTATTGACATATCATCTATAGTTGTCCCGATCTACAACACTCTTCCCCTATTATCCTGCACAACACAAGGAATGTGATCCCTTCTTTGCATGCATTCCCTCAAGATATCCCAATTCCATTCTTGTGCTCCAACATAGGTTGGCCAAGGAATCTCCATACCGAGACTACAAGAAAATCAAGAATCACTCATGTTATATTGATCCTAGTTTCCTCTTCTCTACACTCACCCACTCTCTAGGATTATGCATCCCCTTCTTTGATAAGCAGTCCCTTAGGTGACCCATCATTTGCCAAGGTTTTCTTTCACAATAAAAACACAAATTATAGGGTTCCTATGTCCTCTAAGTGGCCTTCTTCCTGATATTTCTAGATTACAATAGCCATCATTGGTTTGTACTGGGTAGATTCACAATCCACTTGTGTCATAAACATAAACATACATGTGTTTGAAATCATGCTTCTATCCATAAAACCTATTCTGAGAACCATTATTACAACTATTAAATCCCTGATAATAACACAAGACCCACACATAATACTTAGCTTTCAATGGTGTGAGAAATAGTCCCTGTCTTCATTATGACTCACGTTCATTACCATATCTAAGACATCATTTTTTTACTATATAAATCTATTCCCCTAGCATAGCATTCTCGTAGGCCATCCAACGTGACTACTTTTTCATGCATTTATTTCACCACATTCACAACATCACATGAAATGATCTTAGAATTATGCATTACCAATAATTCCATCATTTCAACTATTAAAATATTATGTAGTGTTGAGCTAACTACCTTTCTCTGGTTGACCCGGGTTCTGCGAATTTCTGACTCACATTCCCAACAAATCCCTTTTCATCGTCCCTTTTGGAAACAACCTACGAGCAGGCTGAGGTCTCACCCAAGGCGGAGTTATGGGGGATTACAGAAGTACGTGTCTGTAACCGTGGTGATGCACGGATATGGAATTGGCCTCTAGCGAAGTTACTCTTACTTCGCATATGCTTCTATTACAACAACGCTAATATGTGACTGCGCACTTCGTAGTTACCAACAATATAGAATCCATTGAATCACTGTTATTCCTTAACCCTTAACTATGTAACTATGTATTCATCACATTCATTAACACTTAGCATATTCAGATATGTGTTTCCACCACTTAGCATGTTATTCTCATTGACATACACATGGAAATACATATAAAAGTATAACATACATGAACACAAAATACTCATAAACACAATCACACAACACAGATATTTACATGGTTCACCCCAGATGGGATCTACATCCACATAAACTGTTGTTTATATTAGAAGGAAGAGTTTAACAGTCCCTACCTGCGCACTCAGCTGCAGACTCTTCTCTACAATAGATCTCTGCACACACAGTTGCAGAGTATTTTACTCTCTTTGATCTAGCACAAACTCACAAAAGTTCTACCTAGATAACCAACCAACCAAATAGCTAGCTAACTAACCCTTCCTTATACACAATTTCCCATTTATATAGATTGTTCCCGAAGGTCACTAATTTACAATAATTATGGGATGAATCCCCATAGTATCCTTAAACCCAGAATGGAACAGTTCTCCTATTGACCATGCTTTGTCTTTACTTCGCTGGAGCTCTGCTGTCCTTTCGTGCGGTTTCTCTGGCTCTGATGCTTCTTCTCTCTGTTGCAGTTCTGACCGCGCGGCTCTCACGCTGACATGGTGTGTCCTTTACACCATTCTGCTTCTTTACTCTTCGCTCCAGTAGCTGACAGTATGTCGCTTCATACATAACCTATCCAACTACCTTGATTGTCCTTAGTACTTCGCTTTTACTAAGGGGACAAGTTCTTTTTTGCTGACTTCACATCATTCCACGCCCTGCTCCCGGGAATTGTGGAGTTTCTTCTCCCAAAATTAGCCAATGTTAATAATTTCCTAACTTGTAGTTCTGCCATCAAAACTGTTGTATTTGGGCCTCACCCACCAAGCCCCTAACACTTGCATTTGGCTCACCCCCGAGTCACTTTCAGTTGGATTCTTCGATTGCGCATCCCCTGGGGTACTCAACTTTGCAGTGAAGTGCTGAAGAGTTGTGCTCAAATTCACATCTGCTTCCTTAGTTTCTTGCTTAAACTCCTTAATTGTTTCAAGCATCTCCTCTGAAATGGAAACTTGAAGTTGCTCCTTTATTGTATTCTTCATGGTGCATATTTCTTGTAGCTTCTCCTCAATATCTTCCGAAATAGCGAGCGCTTCTTCCTACATGGGATTTATCTTCTCCGAAGTGTCAACCTCCTTCATTCCCAATGCTTCCAGCTCTTTCTGCAACTCCTTTGTCTCTGCAAACTTCTGGAGTCTTTTCCTTGGCAGAAAATTTTTCATAGCCATGTTCATAGAATCAAGCTCTTTCTACCGCTGTTGTACTTCATCCTGTATCTTTTGTAGCTTAGGGTATTCCTGCAGCGTGGCCCGTAATTTGGTGATTTCTTCAACTAGCTCTTGGCATATTGTCACTTCCATGGAGATGTTTTCTATTGACGCCTTCAACTCTTTTGTTCTTGCTTCCTTTACTTCCTGTGGAGTGCCAGGTTGTTGCTGAGAATCTAAGTCAACAATATTTTCTTGGTAGGTGATCTCCATGTCCATCATTTCCGCCTTAATATTTTCCACATCGACACCAATATTAAGTATGGTTGCTTCTACTTACGGTTCTTCTTCACATTCAGGTATCTTCGCACAAACTGCTGCAAATGTTTCTTTTAACTTTCGCTGCTTCTCTTGAACACTGATGAGCTCTTTGGTTTTCTATGTGGATTCATCCTTCAATTCCTTATAGCTTTCCTCCAGCTGCAGATGCTGGTTATAAGAGAAATGTCTCTATCCCAAATTTCCTGCACAACCTGCAGATGCAGATTATGTAATTCTTCTAGGGGTAACATCCCGGCATTAATATATATGTGCACGAGCTTGTTCGCACCTTCAACAAGTTTGTCACTCGGGAATATGATATTGATGGGTTCCATTCGGACTAACCAGGGTTTCATTGTCAAGGGAGGTGCTCTCCTCTTCCATTGGCTTGACTCGCCTGATTTACCTTCAGAGTCAGATTCCCATATCAAGTCCTGCTGAACTTGTTCCATACTTACTACCATGCTTTTAAGTTCTACGAGGTTTTATTTCAGGATCACTTGGACTTCTTCGCTTTTTCTCTCCTTCAGGGTGAGCGTCTCTTGCAGGTGCTCACTAACTCGTGTTGCGATGCATTCATAATCATCCACGTGTAATTGTGCATTGAGCAGGGCTCTAATTTCCTTATGCTTCTTATTTTTCCCTTTTTCCAGCACGGCGGTGTCGGGGTCCTTACGCTTTTCTCCTGCTGATACTCCAGTAGTGTATTGCTGAACCTCTTCTAGGTCTGGATCTTTGACTTGCGCACTTGTCGTTTCTTCTTCTTGGTTCTGTGCATTTCCATATTTTCTTTCATCTGATGTAGTGATGAGCGCTTCTGGCACATCATCCTTCCATTCCTGTGGCCAGTCTTCCATAATCGGTTCAATTTCCTGTGCATCCAATTGGTACAAACCTTCAAACCATTCAAGACTCCCTACTTGTCCTCTTGGATGAAAAAATATGGAATGGAGACCAGCTATGAATGTCATATTGTGGATGTACGTAGTCGTTACCTCCTTGGTAATACATGGAGTGGTATGGATCACTTCGCATAACTTCTCGTAGTATGTGAAGAACTGTTCATTATTAAGATGTTGTCTCTCTGGCCTCTTGTACTCCCACATGTTTGTAAACCTGGTTACTTGGAAATATCCCATGATAACCGGTACATTCTGTTGGTACAGAGGCTCTTTCCAGCC
The DNA here is from genome assembly GCA_027924585.1 of Larix kaempferi. Lineage (NCBI taxonomy): Eukaryota > Viridiplantae > Streptophyta > Pinopsida > Pinales > Pinaceae > Larix > Larix kaempferi. Next base: position 6,228,015 of record BSBM01000020.1, on the reverse strand, counting down.
TACAAATGCTATCAGCACCAGCAACCAACCAGATATAGTGGAAGTGATTCCCACTCTCTTGACTTTTGTATACATCGTCCAATAACTCATTCAACAAATTAATTTCCCAGTTATACGAAATTCCATCCTTAGAATTTGCAGCTAAAGAAACTACAGCGGCCGACACCTCGGTCGACTTGCATTTCCTTAAGACATTACTTGCGATCAATTGGATTTTAAAGCACGTAGCTTTATCTTGGATTCCAGATGTGATATACCCACAACTTCCTTTGACCAAGCTGAATTCTTCTTTCATTCTCCTCGCAAGCTCCTTATTTTTGGTTTTACCTATGAACTCCGCTGTGGGATCAACACCTCTCTTGCTTAAGTGTGTAATCCGGTAGATGAGATCGATGTTAATGTCAATCTTGCGGTATAGCCACAAGTATCCCCAATGCGTGCATGTGAGTAGGGTGTGCACAACCGCAGTGATCTCAAGACTGCGATCAAAATGCGGGATGCGCAGAAGGTTTAGCAATCCGGACAGTGCTAGAAGCATAATACAATCTTGTGCATGGAGTGTGGATTTCTTTGTTACTTCGTTGTACCTTTGACACATGTACTAATCGGGATGAAACTGAGTGTACCTGTCCTGCTGCAACAAGTCGTGATCCGCAAAATTGCAATATGGAATCCGACCAAGCAAGTTATTCTGCATTTTCACATGGATTGACATGGGTGGCAAGGGGATGTCATAATATGGATTCTTCAGAAGCTTGATAGGGGGTGCATCATCTGTTTGCGGAGGGATTTACTCAGGTGTAACGAAGATGGGCCTCTCGCGAGGTGGTTCTTACGGTCCTAGATTTGGAATCCTCGGCCTCTCTGGCTCAGTACTCAACTGTTTACCCTTTTTCTTTGGATCTGGTACATTGCGTGGTGAACTTCTAGCAGGGGTGCCTTTCTCAGGAACGCATTTATTTACGGGTGTTTGCATGACTCCCTCTAGACCTGACTCACAAAAGTATTTCAATATGTTGTCTAATGTCGAATGCTCAGACATTCACCTCAGATCGCTCTTGTCTTATGAATGGTGAAAAATTGGAACTTACAGGCAGTAAAAATTAAAATCACGGTGAAACCCATGAGCATGTGGTCCTCACCCATTTATAGGTGCAGCAGCACGAAAACACACCCAAAAATGACTAACTAAGCATTAAATTCCATGTTCATTGGCCAAATATCGCTGAGAACTTGGTCCTTTCCTTCATTGAATGTGCCTGAAACGGGCAAATATGCCTTAAATGTGGAAATAGCCGGTTCCTGAAAACACTATATAACGACTACTTTCTGACCAAAACTGTAATGACTAGTTTTCTTTGACTTTACTAGCGGCTAGGCTAATCGCGAAGTCCAATGTGCATTTTCCTTTTTTCAATTTTAACTTCGCAACACGACTCCTTTATTTTTATTCACAACTTAGCTTGCCTTATGTGCTTCGCAGCACATCTTTCTATTTTATGAAACTTCGCATTTTATCAAAACTGTGTGCAAACTCTACCTTTTATTTTTAGTGTCCAATTTCAACTGCACTTGACACATAAAATTTTCTTTTTGTTGTTCAACTGCTACTTGGAGGAATAGGACTATCCCTGTAAGGATTTAGTCTACTTCCATTAACAATTACTTGTAGGTTTTCTCCCATTAATGTGGCTAACTGAACTGCGCCACCATTAGTGACATGTTCGACAATATATGGTCCTAACCAATGCATTCAAAATTTTCCAGGAAATTTCATAAATTTACTATCATAGAGGAGTACAAGGTCTCCTACCTGGAAGAATTTGTACTTGATGTGCCTATCATGCCATTCGTTTTCTCCATCTTTCTGCACTTGTTGGTGAAAATATGCAATGAAGCGATATTCCTCCAACCCAACCAAGTGTAGTAGTATTTCATCTGTTGTCTCTTCATCATCCATATCTGTGAATGCTGCAATTCTCAGGCTTGGGACTATGTATTTCATTGGAATGAAAAATTCCTGTCCATATGCTAATCTGAAGGGTGTATGACCTGTCAACTTCTTACAAGTTGTTCTATATTCCCATAACACTGCTGGTATTCTTCGATCCCAATCATCACTGTTTGTATTGCATACCTTGGTCAGTGCATTTTCCAATACTTTGTTAAAATCTTCTACAGTGCCATTAGCATGTGGATGATATGGTGTGCTCTTCTGATGGTAGATATGAAATTATTCGGTCAGGGATTCAATAGTCCTGTTCAGGAAATGAGTTCCCTAATCGCTCATTAGGATGTTTGGACATCCAAATCTTGTCAGGATGTTCTAAAAAAATGACCCACGCGATAGTGACTACGCTACAGTCCTTTATTGGTTTTGCTTATTCCCATCTGGTTAGATAATCTGTAGCTGTGATGATATATCTCGAACTAGTTTGCTTCCCTGGTGGGTTAATAGGTCCCACAAAGTCAATAGCCCACTTATCGAATGCTTGCAAGGTTAGTTGTGGCATCAATGGCATTTCATCTCTACGAGATGGATTTCCTGTTCTTTGGCATACATTGCAACTTCGACAATGTTCTTTTGAATCCTTGTGTATTGTAGGCCACCATAGTCCTGATCTTAAAATTTTATGCACAGTAGCACTTCCTGTGTAGTGTCCTCCTGATACTCCTGAGTGTGCTTCAACAAGTATCATAGGTTTTTCATGTTCCAATAGACATCTTTGCAATACTTCGTCTGGTCGTAGCTTGTATAATTGTCCTACAATTAGAGTAAAATCAGTTACTTTTACCACTAACTGTTTCTTCTGTTGCGTATTAAACTATTTAGGTGCTAGACCTGTAGTCAGGAATTTTAGAATGTCCTTACAGTATTCATCTTCTATGTGAATAGAAAACAACTTCACATCTTGTAGACCATCTTCCAAATTACTAGGTTCTTTGCCTGACTCAATTCTAGAGAGATGGTCAGGTCCTTAATTAAATATTCCTATCTTGACAATGATTTCAAAATCAAATTGTTGAAAGAGTAAGATCTACCTACATATTCTCCCCCCTAACACTGGTTTATTGACCAAGTATTTCAAAGCTGAATGGTCAGTAAACATACAGAAATGGGGTGAAGATGACCCTGATATCCGGTCCTTCAAAGGGTCCAAAGGTGCGATGACCCTGATATCCGGTCCTTCAAATATCATATTTTTCTTCTTCAAATTGATAATCACGAGGTGATCAATTTCCCAATCTATTCCCAGTAATGCATAATACCAATTGCTATCATCTATGATCTCAATAACCTCGAAGTCTGCTTTACTTCGCACACCATCAATGTCAACTAGTACATTTGATAATCTCCCAAAAGGTAGAACCTTTTGTTGATTTGCTAGTCTCAACTGTATAGGTGACTAGGATAAATTTGGCTTTCCCATCTGTTCCCATGTTTTCTTTGTCAAGACATTCACCTCTGAGCCTAAGTCAAGAATGATCTGGTCCATTTCAAAATCCCCAATCTGCGCACTTAATCTCATTTCTCTTATGGTCCTTCTATGGCTCTTGATATGATAAACTGCGCTATCTGCATTATTTACTATATTACGCTGCTTGTAATTTCCTAATAGGTTGTGTAATTCTCCTTGCGGTATTTTCATGTCTTAACAGCTTCATACAACTCTGTAGGAACTATGTAACAGGACTAGCATGTTTTGATGAAGTTCGCGCTCCATCATACGAAGTTGGCGTATCAATCACAGGTGGTGTTTCACTTCGCAATGGGATTCTTTTAGTCGAAGGTTCTAAGTTCTGTAGAACTTTCCTTGCTTCCACGAAGACTTCTTTTTCTTTGTTAAGGTTGAAGGTAGGATTTTTTCCAATCGCTTTTCTTATCCAGGCCCCTTTAGTAGGATTTTTTCTGGCTATGTGATATTCAGAAGTTGAGGCTTTGCTTCTCTAGTCAATTTCTGTCATGGATCCACTTCATGTCACAACATGAATGTTGCAATATTTGTTTAGTTTTTCCATTGCAATCATCTTTATATTCTGATTCTATCCTTCTGGTCTTCTCTCTTGCATTTTTCCTTGCAAAATGGGACATGCTTCAATGACATGGTCAAATGACTTACAGTACTTGCAAGTATTACAAGGATTCTGAAAGTCTCTGGCTAAGTGTCATGGTTGAGCGCAGTTATAACATACAATATGATCTCTTCCTCTTCCTTGGCCAGTGGTTCATCCTCTTCCTTTGAATCCACCATGTCCTCTTTATGTGCCTTGATCATACTGCACTTTTTCATTATTGTTATGTGTTTCTCCATGAACTATGTAAACATCATGTTTTATTTCTATCATGAGGTCATATGCTCTACAATGTTAGTTTTTCATCATTTAATTCAATATGATCTAGGATCTTAATTGAGAGAACAACATGTACAACATATCAAACACAAGAGACAAGAGAGACAAAGCATTTCACTGGAGAAAAACAAGAAGGTGAAAAACCCCGCAACTTCCTCAGAGATAGAATGAGCACCAATACAAAGATCACAAAGATTGAACCCAAAAACAAGATATAGTATCCTTGCATCTTCTCCTCCTCCACTTGTGCGCACTCCTCCTCTCTCTCACTAATGCGAAGTGAGTGAGTGAATGAATGAATAAATAGAGAGGTGCTACTCTCTATTTATACTTTACTTTTACTTGCCTTTTACTCTAATTAGGCTGACCTCCCTTACGAGAGTCTAATAACCCATTACCACTTGTCATTGGGCCGACCCCACTAGGGTGTTCTAATAACCCTTCAACTCATACTGGGCCGACCCCTCTAAGGTGGTCTAACAACCCATCAAATATAAGTTACAACACTTACAATATAACTTGCGACACTTGCAAATACAAATGACGACACTTCCAACCAGAGGAATAATACATCTCTGTTGGGGATACAATAAAGTACAAATGTAATACATACAATATACAAGTGAATATCTTATGAAGTTACAAATACATCAACACTCCCTCTTAACTAGGAAGGTATTCTCTTGACACAGGTCATCAATACATATAGGCACAAGTCTTCAATACTGAAGCTGGATCATCATCACTAGATCATAGAGCATCATCGTCACTGCTTCTATACTCGTCATCTCGATCACTAGTGCTATCTCTCAATTCTTCTCATCATGGGAAGTTCTACAGAGCCAACCCTTTTTCATGCTGGATGTAGGCCTAGTCTCCTGTAGGTCTTCATCATCTCTGTGAGCGGCCTGACAGAGGTGGAATCTCAAGACTGATTATGTGCATCTGCAAAACCTGACAAGAGCATCCCAGGATCCTTTATGTGCCTTAGCACGACTGGAAAGATATCCCAGGACTGATTACATGCAGCCTTCACAAAACCTTAAAAGAGCATCTTGCAACCTGTTAGATCTCTAAAGAGCATCCCAGGGCTTTTACGTGACTAACACAACCTATCGGATCTCCAGGACTGATTACATGTGATCTTAACAAAACCTTAAAAGAGAATCTTGCGACCTGCAAGATCTCTAAAGAGCATCCCAGGAATTTTACATGAATAGCACAACCTATCGGATCTCCAAGATAGATTACATGTGATTAGGAAAAAACCTTAAAAGAGCATCTTGCGACCTGCAAGATCTCTAAAGAGCATCCCAGGACTTTTACGTGACTAGCACAACCTATCGGATCTCCAGGACAGATTACATGCCTATCTCGCAAAACCTCGAAAGAGCATCCCAGGACTGATTACGAGCTTACTTCTCAACCTATCGGATCTCCCAGGAATAAATTACATGCTACTGCATAACCTGCCACATATCCATGGCCTCGGAGTATCATCCGGATACTCATGATCAACCTGACCATCCTCGCATGAAGCATCATCCTAATGCTCATGATCATACTGATCGTCATCATACCGTGCATCATCCTAATGCACATCATCATCACATGATCATCCTGATCATCATCATACATAACATCATCTGGAGCATCGTCTCGATGCTCATCACATAACACTTACATCCACAGCCATGGGAAGAATCCTCTTACCACCATGCTTGGAATGACTCCTGCAAATGTGTCCCATCACTTCCTCCTCGAAGTATCTTCTATCTGAAGAACACCAAGCCTCTCTCTGAAGTATTCGAACTTCACTCTTGCTAGTGGTTTGGTCAACACATCTGCAATCTACTCATCTGTCGCAACATACAGGAGATTCACTGCTCCTCTCTGCACCATATCCCTGATATCTTGATATTTGATCTCGATATGCTTCAACTTGTCATGGAACACTGGGTTCTCACACAACTTCACACAACTCTGGTTGTCACAGAATATACAAGTAGCATCCAACAGGAGATCAAATAAATCAGATAGTAGCTTCCTTAGCCATACTGCCTCACAACTAGTCAAACAAGCTGCGACATAATCTGGTTCGGCTGTACTTAGTGCTACACAGGATTTCTTCCTGCTAAACCAAGAGATCACACCTGATCCCCTACTGAAGCAACACCCCAAAGTGATCTTCCTATCTGCAGCACTGCTTGCCAAATCTGAATCAACATAACCCTCCAGGTTAACCTTTTGATTCCCATCATAGTTGATCCCATAATCAATCGTACCCTTCAGGCACCTCAGGATATGCTTTACATCAAGTGAACATGTCTATGATCTGTTAGGAACTGGATTAAGGTGTTCACAACAAAAAAAATATTTGGTCTCATGTTCGTTAGGTACATCAAGAACCCAATCATCTGACGATACATCGTGGCATCAACCGACTCCGATGAAGCATCACACAATAGCTTCAGGTTTGATGCCATCAGTGTGGCCATGGCCTTGCAGTCCATCATCCCAAACCGATTCAGGATATCTAATGCATACTTCCTTTGTCCAAGGAAGATTCCATCTGCATTCTTCCACACCTCCATACCTAGAAAGTAATGCATCATACCCAAGTCCTTCAACTCGAACTCGGAAGCAAGCTTCCTCTTTGCATCAACAATCAATCCAATCTCACCTGTCATAAACAGGTCATCTACATATAGTAGGAGTATCATTGGATTTCCTTCCTCAACCTTGTAGTAAAGGTTGGAATCCGCTTTAGTCTTGGTAAATCCCAAACTAGTCAGGAAGCTGTCAATCCTACTTTACCATGTCCTGGGTGCTTGTTTCAAACTGTACAAGGCTTTCTTTAATTTTCAAACATGTGACTCCCTGTCATGTGTCTCAAATCGGAGTGGCTACTCCACTTACACTTCCTCTTCGACTACACCATTCAAAAAATCTGTTTGGACATCCATCTGTTGTATCTTCCACTTCATAACTGAATCCAGAGCAAGTATTGTTCTGATGGAAGTGTATCTTGATATAGGTGCAAAAGTTTCTTCATAGTCTATCCCTTCTTTCTAGGAGAAGCCACGAGCCACAAACCTTGCCTTGCATTTCGCTATGCTGCCATCTGCAGTATGCTTGATCTTGTATATCCACTTGGAAGTCACAACAGACTTCCCTTCTGGCCTCGGGACCACATCCCAGACATCATTATTCATGATCGACCGGTACTCCTCAATCATGGCATCCTTCCATTATTGCATCCCGGATCTTGGGAACTTCCGATTATTCAATATCTTCAATAGGTATTTTTCTAGATTTTTTGAGTCTTCGTCGCTTGTTCTTCGAAACAAGTCTCTCTTGTAGGTGATGGTACACAGTATTTCCTACAAGACAAGTTCAATTACATGATTAGAAACATCTCATAGATTTCAGAACAAATTCTTACATATAAAGACATATGTCATATAGTCATGCAATTATCTTATCCAATGCTTCAATACAATATTTATCCATATCCCGTAACTTTCTAGATGCCTTCCATCTCTACCAGAACATTGTGAAGAGTGTGCACAACTCCCAACATGTCAGCAAATAGGTTTCATTCTAGATAAGTATCAATGGAATGTTGTACAATACCATAGGGCACTTACCCATTACTTGCATATTAGTAGTATCTTGTTCATTAATGCAACTTTTCTAAAATGCATAGTATACATCCTAATTCATAAGTATGTACATGACTGAACAATATAATTTAAGTAATCATATATACAGGAAATAAATACTTATCTTTGTTTGATTGTTGGGTGGACTCCCTCTCAATCTTTGCTTCCTTGTAGGAACTACTGGAGTGTGCTCCCTCTTGATCTTTTCTTCCTGGATTATCTGTATTTGAACTTATATCCATCATGGACCACTACGTATGCTTAAGTGTGCACTAGTGTCATCCTCAAGATATCATACATAATCATACATTCATTAGTATAATCTCAATACTATCAAAACATTATGATTCTAAACAATCTTAAACATGTATGGTCATGGTCATTTCATACACAGGTAATTTATCACAAGCGTTAGTATTTCAAGGTTTCAGGGAGGACTTCTTTTACTCATGCATATTATTATTTGACCATAGGAATCTTATGGTTTGTCATATCATCAATCAAAGTAAGAAGCATAATATGCATAAACCCATGATTACTCAAACTTATAACTTCATGAAAAATCATTATCAATCATACAAAAGTATACTTATCTAAGGTCCTAACCCAAAGTAGGGTTCTAACTCGATATAGGAAAACATACTTGGATTATCATGCTTGTCTAACATACCCAAACAATGTCTTCTTTGTTCTCTTCAACCTTGTGCTAGTAACCTGTATATCTCATAAGTTAAGCATTGTAGAACCAGATTATACATACCTTGTAAGTAGAGTTTCTATGTGATCAATGACTATGGATGAGTCTTTGTCTTCATGTCACTATGGTCATATGTTCTCGATCTAGACCTTGATTTCTCTTTCTTGATGTACCTTTCATGTTAGTGGACAACATCATCCTCATACAACACCACAGTCCATTAGTACAATCATAAGTGTCACAACCCTAATCAATGAATGTCTTCTATCATTCATATGCATTCATACTTTTACTTAAGGTGATAAGACAAGTCTAAAATTAATCAAGATTGTACTAACCTCAATAATATGAACACAAACTTAATCATGAACAGATTTGAAAACATACCTATATCTCCTCAAGTCATACATGTCGGGATTACTTGTAGTCTTCTTTTCTAAGGCCTTAGTCTCATCTGTTAGAAAAACAGGATCGCAGAGCAATAACAATAAACAAAAATGAAAATATAATCACACATACACATTACAAGAGAGACACATATATATCGTGGTTCACCCAACTTGGGCTACGTCCACAATGAATTTGCTAGTCCTTTATTATTCCGTCCAACAAAGTGAAGGGATACAACCTGCAGCACAACCGCTGCACTTCCTCTTCACTGTCTCACAGTCTCTCTTCTTGATATCAGAGATCTTTTCAATGCATAAAACCTAATACATCAACCCTAGCCATGTTACAATGTCTTTCTTTTATAAGGGAAATATAATGGGGAAATATCATGAGTTACCCAAAACCATGGGGTTACCCCCTGAGCATCGTGTCAGGATCATAACCAAAACTGGGGTACGGACACGGCTGAATAATAATATCTCTGAATCTAGAGATCAGGCTCCACAACCAACATCATCTCCCTCTGGAACTGTAACTTCTTCACTTATGTATATTTCCAAGTTTTTCTCTTCTAGTACTAACTCAATCCACTTTGATTTGTTGAAACTGGATCTGGAGCTGGCTAGGGTTTGGTAGAGAAACCCTAAAAATAAAAACTTGGAATTTCAAACTTCTGTTTGGACAGGGAGATGAAATTGACCGAGGTGAGAAAGATGGTGTGCTTAGATTTTGAAAACTCCAAAAATTGACCCTTCAAAAATGACCTACGAATTTCGGATCTGCAACTTTTGCAAATTTTGGTTTTCTGGTTTTCTGGTCCAAAACCTGAACTAGGGTTTGATAGATTCCGAGGTTCTACCCAACCAAAAAATTCAATCTTGGTCTCTAAATTTCGATTTTTCTGAGGAGAGAAATCCTATGCTGAGAGAAATCCAAACATTAGAGAAATTTTGAGGTCAAAAAATGGCCTCAAAACAAAGAAAATGTACTATAAAAAACAACCAATCACATTTTAGTAGATGACATCATCCCTTTGGTTGAGGTGGCATTGCATGAGTTAAGAATGCTTATTTGTCAAATTTTCTATGGTGGATGAAAACACATAGTTAACCTAGGTAGTGGTGTAAGTACTTTTAAGTCATAAAGTAAAGTACTCATAATGATAGTCTTTTCATAAAATAATATTATTGTCATTTTCAAGTAAAGTACTCATAATGAATGTCTTTTCACACTTTCTCATAAAATAATATTATTGTCATTTTCAAGTGAAGTACTCTTAATTCATAAAGAAAGTCCTTTCACTTTTTTTATAAAATAATATATTATCATTTTTATGTTTTTAATTTTAAATTATATATCCACTCCATTCTATTTAATAAAATAATGTCAAACTAATAAATAATAATAATAATGCAATGTGGATTATAATAATATTATTAACATTTTACATGTAAATAAATTTTCAATTAAATTACATTATATTAAATTCGTGAGAAAAGTACTAAATATAAAAAGTCAACATAAAATAAAAAAAATAGCTCTTAAAAATATTTTTTATTATTTTATTTTATTTGCAAGTTCAAGACAAATAAATGCTAAAGGACAATACATTTTTGAGAATTTACAATGAATCTTAGTCACATCAATGTAGACTTATTTTATTAATTTATTTCTAGTGAATTTTGAAAAGCAACTCAACCATGGTTATTTATATTGTGCATAGAAAATAGTGTGGGAGGTAACTTGTCATATATACCTACCCCATAAAACCCCCAATTCATAATATTTTAATATATCTCATATTTTTGTAGTACATCTCTTAGGAGGCCATTTTTTGACCTCAAAATCTCTCTAATGATTCCACTTCTGTCAAAAACCCTAATTTCCCGCGGCAGTGACAAACCAAAAATGAAAGTGCTCAGAATCCAATTATGTTTTGACAGAAATATATGCCATATTGTTTCTGATGTATCTCTAAAATTTTGGATCCTTAGGGTATGAAACTTCGGCCTATAGTAGAATGACCTGTAATATTTCCAACCCCGCATATCTGAGCTCCAATGGATTCTCCATGAGAGAGATATGCTAAGTGTCGCAACATGACCTATTTATGGGATGAAACAACATAGAAAACTTGTACGGAATGCCAAGTGTCACTATTTCAACTTCGGCCTCTAAAAACCAGACCTATAAAACTAAAGTCCATTCCCTAACTGCAAACTTTTACAGATTTCCATTTGGAGCTTCCTAGCTCGAGATATGACCTTTTTTCCTAGGTCACCTGTTTAGGGATGCATTTTGTAAGAGGCAGAAACCCTAACTTGTATGGATCATATCACACAAAGTACAATGAATCTGAGGCTGAGCTTCAGACATAAGGTAAATGAACATTTCATATTCGTCCTGTAAATGTTTCATATTTTGAACCTTCACCAAAACTGATTTATAGCGAAATTTCCACGATGACTAGTTTTTACTAAATCAAGCCCTGGCTTCCAATTTGTCGCAAGTGCAACAAGTGTCGTAAATGCCATACAATGCCTTCATTCAAGATAACTCTGATACCATGTTATTTTTTCATCATTTAATTCAATATGATATAGGATATTAACTGAGAGAACAACATGTACAACATATCAAACACAAGAGACAAGAGACACAAAGCATTTCACCGGGGAAAACCAAGAAGGTGAAAAACCCCGCAACTTCCTCAGAGATAGAATGAGCACCAATACAAAGCTCAAACCCAAAAACAAGAGATAGTCTCCTAGAAGCTTCTCCTCCTCCAGTTGTGCACACTCCTCCTCTCTCTCACTAATGCAAAGTGAGTGAGTGAATGAATGAATAAATAGAGAGGTGCTCCTCTCTATTTATACTTTACCTTTACTTGCCTTTTACTCTAGCTGGGTCGATCGCCCTTAGGAGAGTCTAATAACCCATTACCACTTGTCACTGGGCCAACCCCACTAGGGTGGTATAATAACCCTTTAACTCATACTGGGCCGACCCCTCTAAGGTGGTCTAATAACCCATCAAATATAAGTTATGACACTTACAATATAACTTGCGACACTTGCAAATACAAATGACGACACTTCCAACCAAAGGAATAATACATCTCTATTGGGGATACAATAAAGTACAAATGTAATACATACAATATACAAGTGAATATCTTCCGAAGTTACAAATACATCAACATACAGTTGCTATCATCATGGCTAACTAATTTACAAAATGTGCAGTACAGGTTCTTTGGTGTCTATATATACTTCTGAAGTAGGTAATAGTCCTCTGAGCGATGTCCTCTGCATCGGAAAATCTCACACCATGCTCCTTGCTGTTGATTCAATGGATTTGGTGCTCCACTAGCAATGTAATATAAGAATACATGGCAGTGTTCCTTGGAATGTCCTTCCCCTTTACATTTAGTACACCAAACCTCTTCTCTGGTTTCTTTTCCTTTCTTCATGTCTTGTAACTGTAATGTCAAGTTTGCTAGCTGTGTCTGTATCTATACCATTCTTATGTTATTTTCTCCAATAGGCGAAGCTTCTAGTTTCATTGCAATTTCTAATGCCTCAGTTTGCGAAGAGACCTTCTGTTGCATCAGTGGTAATTTGATGTGGGGAAACATCACAGCTATAAACCATTCTTGATGCTCTTGCCGTGCTATATCGAAACTAACTTGATCTAACAATGCTTTGAATTTATGATCAAATTCACATACAGTCTCATTAGGTTTTTGTTTGTTTTCTTTTAGCTATGTGATACAATGAGATTCGGATTTAGGTTTCTTAAATTCTCTAATCAGCACAGTTCCGATCTCTGCTAATGTTCTATTCTATGCCATAGAATATTTCATGAACCATGTTAAAGCTCTATCTATGAATGTGGTAACTAGCTGATCTTGTTTTATGGCATCATCATGTACTTGCTTAACATTCCACACTGCTTCTCAGACAAACCAATGTTGCTCTAGGTCTTCTAGACCAGTTCCTTTAAAGATCAGTAGCTTAATGTCATCTATCATTTTTCTTCTAGGAGCTCTAGTGTTCTGGAGCGATGGAGGTATACCACTACTTGGAAAATTCTGAGTATTTTCTCTTGTGGTGTTACTGCTACTAGTGTTCTGCGAACTAGTAATATTTCTCTCGTCAACTGGAGGTTTCTGTGGAGCGATAGGCTGATATCCAATCTATCTAGGCTTTGTTTCACTATCAGACTCAACCTGGTATAAGTTTCTATCACTTCCTAACTCAATTTCTAGGAATGTGCGAGGTTTGACTTCATGATACCTCTTTGTAGTACTAATTTTATATCTTTTTCCACTTCTTAAAATACTAATGTCTCCATTTTTGTCACTATCTGTGTTACTGAACATTACAGACTCAAACCCTAGGAATATGACTACATTCTTAAAACACATTTTTCTGCTAACAACATTTTAATGTATAAACTGAGATTTTTTAGGTACTTACCTCTAAATCCTTTGAAGAAATCTCCTTTTGTTGTGTTGTAAGACTTCAGAGTGTCCACAACAAATTCTGTAATGTAGCTCTCTAGTACGTTATCCAACCAAAAGTCTACTGCTCTTGAAATTGGCTTATCAACCTCTTTAAGCCTCTGAATCAATTCTGGAGTCCAAATTGTAGGTTCTCCACCTTGGAAACAATTTTTTCATTCAACGAGTCTTGATATCCACTCGTGTAGCTTGTTAGCGAAAAATGTGAAGAAAACTATGTGCAAGTAAGAAAATAGTTATTTTGGCAACCATTCTTCCGTAGACAAACGCAGATGTTTGTTCTCCTTCTTCGCAAACTCCTTTTCTATCTGAGTGACCTAGTTTTGTATCTCTGTTCTCTCAGGATTCAAATTATTAGAACAAATCACCATTTCAAGCGCGACAATAGAACCATTTGTTGAGATAAATTCCTTTCTCTGGCTGAACCAAGTTCTGCGAAATTCTGACTCATAGGCCCAACAAACCCCTTTTTACCGGCCCTTTCAGCAACAACCTGCGAGCATGCTGAGGTCTCACCCAAGGAAAAGTTATGTGGGATTACAGAAGCAGGTTTCTGTAACCGTGGTGATGCACGGATATGGAACTGGCCTCTAGCAAACTTACTCTTACTTCACATATGCTTCGATTACAACAACGCTAATATGTGATTGTGCACTTCATAGTTACTAACAGTACAGACTCCGCTGAATCACTGTTATTCCTTAACCCTTAACTATGTAACTATGCATTCATCACATTCATTAACACTTAGCATATTAAGATATGTGTGTCCACCACTTAGCATGTTATTCTCATCGACATATACATGGAAATACATATAAAATTATAACATACATGAACACACAATACTCATAAACACAATCACATAACACAAATATTTATGTGGTTCACCCCCAGATGGGAGTTACATCCACAGGAACTACTGTTTATATTAGAAGGAATGGTTTAACAGTCCTAGTCTGCGCACTCAGCTGCAGACTCTTCTCTACAATATATCTCCGCGTACACAACTGCAGAGTCTTTTCCTCTCTTTGATCTAGCACAAACTCACAAAAGCTCTACCTAGATAACCAACCAACCAAATAGCTAGCTAACTAACCCTTCCTTATACAAAATTGCCCCTTTAGATTGTGCCTGAAGGTCACATATTTACAATAACTATGGGCCGAAACCCCATATTACCTTTAAACCCAAAATGGCATGGTTCTCCTATTGACCATGCTTTGTCTTTACTTCGTTGGAGCTCTCTTGTCCTTTCACACCGCTTCTTTGGATCTGACACTTCTTCTAACCTTCATAGTTATGACCGTGTGGCCTTAACACTGACATGGTGCGTCCTTTACACCATTCCGCCTCTTTACTCTTCGCTCCCGTAGCTGACAGTCCGCCGCTTCATACATAACTACTCCAACTACCTTGATCGTCCTTAGTACTTCGCTTTTACTAAGGGGAGAAGTCCTTTTCTACTGACTTCGCATCGCTCCACGCCCTGCTCCTGGGAATTGCGGAGTTTCTTCTCCTAAAATTGGACAATGTCAGGCCTCTCCTAACTTGTACTTCTTCCATCAAAACTATTGTAATTGGGACTCGCCCAACATGCATGAAATATGACACAACCTGCCTCCAACCAATGTATTCAAACATATGTGCCACATACATGTGTGCATAAGAACAAGAATTACATAATCTAATCAAGCACACCCACTCAATGCACCCTTGCATTTATTCATGCCAATACCATATCAGGTCCACAAACTATGATTTTCCTTCGTTATTTTCTCATAATCAGAACACACATGGGGTCCTATTTTATTCATAGGAATGCACTCTAAATTTTGGACAAACATAGGTTTGAATATTTCATCAATCACCCTACCATATCCTACCACACCCTACTAGATGGATATCTTTCATGTAAATGCATGCAAACATTTTAATCATGGAAGTTCAATATATTTAAATACAGCTAAAGGGTTTCTTATCCAATCTCTTTTCCATCACTTATGAAATCAACATAAATAAACCCATAGCTGCATGGTGTTTACCATACCATCATTTTGATGATACCTGATTAGTTGATGTTTTATGAAGGCTTACACACTCCATTAGAAGGAAAATATCTTGCAATGGAGGTCATAATGGAGGTTTTTAGTGTTACAAGATTGACCAAAATTGGAAAAAAACCTCCTCTACAACCTCCGCAAATGGTATCGAATTTTTTAGTAGAGGTTTTTACAAAAAAATATTATAACTAAAAAACCTCGGTGGCTGGAGACTTTATCGGAGGTTTTTTTTATTAGTGTGCTTACAAATGTAAAACATGTTAATTCTTTTAAAAGCAACATATGCACTAGTGCGCACAAAAATTTGAAAGCATTATATGCACCGGTGCTTGATAAGACTCTATAACACTGGTGCACACCAAAAATTTTAACTGAACCAGTGATTTATAAAAATATATGCGCCAGTGCTTACAAACTATTAAAATCACCAGTCTTACTAAATATTAAAAAGAAGTGGTGCAAACTAACTATTACAAACCACCAGTGAGATAAGTGAAGGAAAACACATCGGTAAAGTTGACTAAGACGTTGACTGTCGCTATGTTTTTAAAATTTAATGGTGTGGTTAATATACAGTAGCACACCAGGGCATAATAATAAAAAATACATTGGGGCATGCAATGAATATTATGTTTCACTAGGACTTTGTTGTTTTTTTTAGCGTACCGGTGTGATTGAAACGATTGGAAGCACTGAATATATTTTCTATTTGGTGAACAATGACTACCAACATTGCCGATCAGAAGCACCGAAGATATTTTATGTTTGGTGAGTAATTACTACTAACATTGCACCATAATATCTATATTTTATTTTATTTTGTTTAATTCTATTATTGATCAGAATTAAAATATTTTTTATAGCAATATTCATTTGAATTTTAATTATTGCATTTGGATATAATGTTTGGATTAATTTCTTATATCATACATTTTCATATATATTGTAATATTAAATCATCCATGTATTTAATTAGCGATGCAACTTTCACAACGACATTGCAGAATACAATAGAATAAAAAACATTATTTTATTATATATCAATAAGAGGCCCTTTGGCATACAAAATGGAACAACATAAACTCCACAATAATAAAAAGGCGTTGTCTAAGAAAACAACGTTTTGCACCTTGGTGGCCGAAATCCAACAACTCGATTTTGGTAGAGTTCCCATCGATCCAGAACTTTGCTCGATTTTTCGAGCATCTGGGTCGGTTTAAAATGGGACAAAACCTCCAGGGGCAGAGTTCCATAGTGGAACTCTGCCACCACACCCTTGGAAATTTTTGTCCACCTAGAATTTCACCGGATTTATAGAGGAACTGTGCCAGAAAAAGTCACTTGAAAAGGGGCAAAAATGTTGTGGTTTTAGACTACTTCTAATAAAAAATGTCAACGTGCATTTAATTGTTGCACTTATTGGTAACACATTGTCATTCAATTGGGACACCATGTCCAATACATTATACAAAATGTCTAGTTTTCACAATCAACTATTTCAAAATATACAATATATTGCATTAACATCCAAAATATATGGATCATCATTCTTCTCTGGAACTATTGTCAGTGCTCAAGCCACTTACATGACTTGGGTTATTTCGCTGATTGTTTTGTTGATTGACTCAATTGGTTTCCTCCTATTCAAATTCCATATACAAACACAAAAATAAAGTATAATGAGTGTATCTACATTGCCGGGAATACAAAAAATTAAAATAGATAATATATACAAATGCAAATTGAAAAGCGATGTATCATAGAAAGAATTGAGTCCTGGATGATACACATTAATTTTAAAGAAAATCTCATGCCTTCTATATCATGTCCCTTCCTTAGTATCCACTTGGTCAAGTATTGTACCCTTTGATCCCTAAGGGTCTAGGAAGAAAATAAAGATTGGAAAATTTTAATTTCTTGGGATAAATTTTGATACAATCCTTTAATATTTAAATTTGGTAATTTTTAATATTTGAAACATTTTTGTAATAGTTTAATTATCATTATTACTTAACTTTTGGCAAAGTGATAATGTGCACATGGTTAGGATGGCGCATGCAGATAAGGTGTACCTCATCCACTCAGTTGGAAAAATATATAAACAACAACAAGGCAACTAAAAGCAAGGTGACAACAGAAAAAGGAGGAAACTGACAAAAGCAAGGAAAATCAGACAAAGCACAAAGCAGGAAAGTGGACAAAGCATAAAAGTGCAGAAAAGCATCATGTTTGAAAAGCATGAAACATACATAAATATAAGGAGGGAGCATTTTCCAAAATAAGAAGAAATCACAAAGGATCAATTATCTAGAAAAGCTAAGGAAGTCGCAGTTGCTAAAAGAAGAATAAATCACAAAGTAAGGAAGTTGCACAAAGCAAGGAAGTTGCACACAACAAGGAAGTTGCACAAAGAAAGTAGATTTTTCTAATTCTCCTAAGGAAAGAGCCCTCATCCTCACACATGCCAATTACTTGTTCATGAATCTAATTCAACCTATTAAAGAAGGCCAGTGCACTCCTCTCACATCTTTTGGTCAATTTTCTTAGTGTCTAAGAGCTTTCGCTTCTCAAGGTTGAGTGATGTGCCTCAACCAAGCTTGGGAGATGTGCCCCAATGAAGTGTATGTCTAGTTTTTACATGAATCGATCCATATTTTTTTTATTCTGATATACATATAAGTATTATCCACCATTGAAGAATATAAGACATCCAGAGAGATCATTAGTGTTGGTGCAATTGAAGAGAGTTCTTGAGAAATATTCATCTAGAAGAGGAGATACAGTTCAGTGAATGCACCCAGGATCATACTCTGAAGCTTGGTGAACTTCCCATGAGAATCCATCTACTCTGTATGTATCACATGTGCATATCCATTGAATAAATCCTCTTCATTCCTCTTCATATCAGTCCTATACTCACAGTTTTGTAAGAATCCTATGTATTGGAGATCTTCTGTTAACTTGAGACTCAAATAATTACAATTAATTCTCTGAGTGCTTAATTTTGGTTTTATTTTTTTCTTGAAATCAATTCCGATTCATTTTATAGTTCATAAGAGAAATTTGAAAGCCTTAGAGGCTGTTAGGATTAAGTTATAGCAAGACTATCTCTTTGTGCACTATTTCTTGACTAGTTTTACAGTTTTTGATATTAAAGTTTCATGTGAGTCAATTTTCAGTTCTGATGGTTATTTGTTATTCTTAAGAATCTACTGAAGACTCTCCAACATTTTTCTTGATAATTCGTAGGCCTATCATCCTGTTTGGGAGAGCTTGAAAGTCAACTAGGTGAGTTGTCCATCCTAGCGCCCTTTTTCCTTTTGCTCCAAACCACTACTACATATGGCTCAAAATTTCCACGAAATATTGCCACAAATAAGTTAAAATCAAAATGTTCGAGGATAAACAGATACAAATTTTGAAAAAAAAAACGTTTTGGCCTTCGACAGAGTAATTTTTAGGGGCGAAATTTCGCCAATTGGCTATTTTTGGGGTTTTTTTTCAAAAACTAATTCATTTTTAGTCTCTATTATAGCCTATCTTTACATAAGATATGTTTTTTTGTCATAATATTCGCCAAAATTTACATATTTCAATAGTAAATTGCATACTTCATTTAATTTTCGCCTACCTATCTATATAGATGTTTTTTTCAACCTAAAATAATCGCCTATGATACTATACTTAAGTATAATATTAGAATCCTTAAAAAATACCCTGGCCCCCGATAATCGTCTCTCTAGCAACGAAAGTAACATTTCGTCGCTATAGTTCCATATATTAGTTCGTCTCTATAGCAACGGTAAAAGTTACACGTGCAACATCAATAGTTATCACAGTAATGGTCATTGACTTTTTGCTATTTTTGAAATTTTATCGTTGTGCATTTTCACCGGAAGTGCGATGCTCATTGATCTATAAATACATGTTCTTAAGGCATATTTCCGCAAATTATTTGCTATAGTTGCAACAATTTTTTTGTTGATTGTTCGTTCTATGATTTCAAGAGTCCGGTATTGGTTTGACACATCGAATTTTTATCTCCTTCGGTTTCTAGGTTAGTTTGACTGCAATGCACTAGTCGATTTTGTGTTTGCGCCCTTCGTGTTCCAACTAGGGCTTCAATGCAATGGAAAAAATGTTTATATAGTTTGGGATTTTTGTGTCAAAATGTAATTTTTAAAATTGTCATTTGTGTTAAAATGTAATTTTTAAAATTTTCATTTTTGTTAAAATGTAATTTTTTAAATGGTCGTTTGTGTTAAAATGCTTTTTTTTTTTGCTCCTTTATGTTTTTTATTTGTAGCCTTTGGTTCTCTCTAGGTGAATGAAAAATAATATCAAGGAGGTCTCCAAGCTAGGTAGATCTAAAATTAGCTATTTCAAGGAAATTATGGATTATGCCTCTTTTGGATTCATAAATTGTTATAACATCAAGAAAATCCTAGAATATACTTCTTCCCATTTTAAAATTATTTACATTGACCTTGGGCGTATAAATTTGAATGTTTCCCATGCCCTACTTTAGAACATTGTACAAAAAATTACAATTATTGATAAGTCACATATATAACAAATCACAAGAAATATAGCACCCATAATCCATGGAATTAATACCATTTCCAATGTTAGTACTCAGATTTGAATGTTTTGATACATAACTTATGTATTGATCACATTTTATTTTCCATCCCTTTCCTACAATCGTTTAACAATTTATCTAGTCTAGTGTATAACTAGCAACAAGTGACACATCAACCTAGCAACTTGCAACACGATGTTAGTGATGGTGATGCTATTGACATCGACGTCGATGAAAATCATCATAATAACCATCAACACTATCCTAATCATCATCATGATAATCATTGTCATCATTATCATCATCATCATCATCATAAGCATCTTCGTCGTCGTCAGTAATCATCATCATCATAAAAAACAACACCAACATCGTCGTCGTCATCATAATCATCAGCAGTGACGATGATGTTGATAATGAAATCATCGTCATTTTAATCAATATGACCATCATCGTAGATTTCAACACTATCTAATTAGATTTAACTAGCCCCCTCATAGATAACCAATGAGACCACAAAGGTGTATCCTTTCAAAATTTGATAGTCATTTCTACTAAAGTCAAAGTTTCTAACAAAAATTACATAGTATATGGAATCCTTGGGAGGCCATTAATCTGTTCTATCCTAAAGTGAGATCTCTCCATTTGAATGGGCTTGTCCTTCACTAGTGTGTTTCCCATCCAATTCCTTTGTAAATGGAATCATCACTATACCATGAATAAATCAAATTGTTAATTATGCACTTAATAATTGTAACACCCTTCCAGGATGACGAAAAATAAAAAAATAATTTATGTCTACTTGGGTGGGTCTACATCTATATTCATAATCCCATGTGACAATATCATTACAATGTGTTGAAACATTTTAATCTCTAGTATAACGAACATGAACAATATTAACGACCCCTCATTTTCTTCTACATTAGATCCATTGGCACCATAATGTAGACCTCCTTGCAATTAATAATTATAAACCAATGTAGGGAACCAATTAACAAATCAATATCCTATGGGTATTACCACTTGGAAAAATAATGTAACAAATCCTTTCACAAATACAATTACAACCCAACATACTAACCCGCTTGGACATTTAGATAGAAATTCATTACTTTATAAGGAAACCCCATATCTATTAACATACCAACACATGAATTGAAGTAATATGTAAACTCCTAATTTGTAACATCATTAACACAATTCCTTATCCCTTTTTTTAAGGAAATATCTAAATTCATGTTATGTAGAATCAATAACCATTACCCACCATACGTTAATTCTTATTGGAACAACATGTAGTAATCCAAGGGAATTACTTAGGTAATCCTCTACACATGCTTAGGTAATCCTCTAATCACGTCCTTTAATATTTTGTCTCCTTTAACATATATATATATACTCTATTCAATTTACTTATATATTGATTGAGTTTTTTTTGTTCTTATAGACTATCAGAATGTCAAACAAATATACTTGGGAAGAAAATAATAAGAGGCATGCTGAGTTTAAGCAAGCATTGGATGCGAAGGGTGATGGAAAGTGTTATTTCCCTTGCAATGATTGCAGAGGTTTGCAAATGAGAAGAATTTTAAGAACAACAACTGAAAAAAAATTGTGAGGAGAAGGGGCATGCTGAAGGGGGGTATGAATATCCTCCCTTGGTAAGACATTATCCATTACATAATGTACTTCTTGTAACAGTATTGGTCATGTATTCACAAAATGTTTTATCCTTTTAAATATATGTGTTGTATATTATACACTAATGTTATTTCATTTTTTGTAAATATAAATACAACGCCCCCTAAATGTGTGAAATTTAGTTTTCACACCAATATCTGATCAATAAATTACACAATCTCACAAAAGATCTCATACAACCAGTCAAGAACACATAAAATTACTCGCAGAAGATACAAATTGTATTACTCAAATGAATAATAATACATCATCCAAACTTATGCAATTAAATGGTTTTTAATATATAAATTTACATCAGAGATTCGAATGGCTAAATATGCCATTTGAATCCTCACAAAAGCAGACTTACTAAAATAATGCAAATCCCCCCCCGGTGGCAAGTGTGTTCTCCAAGTCACACCAAAGGCTCACGAATTTTTGATTTAGTGATCAGATAGTGAGGTATGATGAAAAAAATGCCAAATCCAAAAAATGGAAATAAGAAACATCATGGAGAATGAGGGAGCCAAAAATCAGTTTCCCTAGACAACTAGCTTTTACCTTTCACCCAAAATATGGTAAAAAGAAATAAACGCATCATGTGCGCCTATCTAGCTCAAAATAGTCTATAAATAGCTAGAATCTATTTTTGGATTCCCAAAAATAGCTTCTAGTGAGTTTAGGAAACTTGTGGTCCACACAAAGATGCTTGTGGTCCACACAATGACTCATATGCCAACTATCTAGTCTAATACATAGTAATTAATCATGGAATGATTAATTAATGCTACTAATGCATTAATATGACATAGATGAAGGATTTAATTATTCCAACACCCCCCCATAATTCTGACTTTATGTGCTAAAAATTAGAAAATAAAAATACTAAGGGCCCAGTAACAAGACATGGTCACCTTGTACAATACTGCCTGGTCAACAAAACAAGGAAAGAAGGAAAACCTCATGGGAAAAACCTTCCCTAAAAAATGGACATCATCAAAATTGAAAGATTGATGATCAATCATTCACTCCACCACATGTTCAACCATCCCAAGCAGTGATCTCAGATAGCTGAAAGTATTCTCAGTAAAATCTTTGGTGGATATGTTTGCAGTTTGCTCACCTACTGGGAAATATTGCAAATCAGTGATCTGGTCATGCACTAAACTACTGATGTAGTGCATATGGATCTCAATATGCTTGGTCCTCTGTCTCTGTGCTGTATCACTTGAGAACCTTATAGCATTCTGATTGTCACAAAATATGCCAGTAGGAGTACTAAAGGAAATATCAAACTCTGAAAGAATACCCTGCAACCACACACACTGAGTAGAAGCATTCACTGCTCCTATGTACTCGGCCTTTGCTGATGATAGTGCAATTGAACTATGTTTCTTGCTTGACCAGGAAACAGGACCACCTCCAAGCATGAATACAAATCCAGATGTGGATTTTCTGTCAAGGCTATCACCAGCCCAATTTGAGTCAGTAAAGCCAAGAAGATCTAGGCTAGAATCTGTAACATAGTGAATCCCATCAGTATTGGTGCCTTGCACATAATGCACGATTATTTTTGCATCCCTACAATGGATCTCATGTGTCTGCTCCATGTATCTTGATGCCACACTCATAGCATAAGAAATATCAGTTCAAGTGTGAGTCAAGTATAGCAAGTTTCCTATACAAGGTGTTGTCCACCAAAGGTGTATATTCTGCTTCTTCAAGTCTAACTCCTGGAAGGAAAGGAGTATTTTAAGGCTTGAAACCAGCCATATTGAACTTCTTTATCAGATCATATGCATATTTGGACTGAGATAACTTAGTCCCATTCTCTGTTTGTGAAATATCAAGCCCCAAAAACTGCTTAAGAATTCCCAAATCACTCATGGAAATGCTTGATGCAAAGCCGTCTTTAATGAAGCTATTTGATCAGTAGAGATACCTGTGATTAGTAAATCATCAACATACAACACTATAATAATTATCGAACCATCAATCAGATTCATGTGAACATTAGGATCATATTTGCATCTAACATAATACTGTGACAAGAGAAAGTTGTCCATTTTGGCATACCAAGCCCTGGGGGATTGCTTAAGCCCATATAAGGAATTCCTCAACCTGCACACATAGTTAGGATCAGATGTATAGCCTTATATATACTGCATATAAATATCCTCCTCAATATCCCCATGGAGGAATGCACTCTTGACATCCATGTGGTGCACTTCCCAGTGCTTGGATGCAGAAATTGCCAGAACTAGTCTTATCGAATCCTTCTATGCAACTGGTGAAAAAGTCTCATTGTAGTCAAGGCCTTGGACTTGGGATAAGACATTTTCCACTATAATATCCTAATATTTCACTTATGTACCATCAGCTGCAAACTTTGTTTTGTAGATCCACTTACACCTTACCAATTTTATGCCGGGGGGGAGCATGACTAGCTCCCATGTTTCATTCTTCTGCAATGAATGAAACTCCTCATCCATGGAATCCTTCCATCTTCGTCCATGTGAGGCTTCATAATATGTTTGAGGATTAGAATCCACCATCATATAACATCTCTCTTACAAGTAAGGATCATTCACATTGAGAGCAGTCTCAAATTGTGATCTAGTCCTCCTTGTGTCCCGAGGATTTCCCAGTAGCTCACTAGATGCTTGCAAAGTATTATCAGCCAATTTGGGACGTGTTGGTGAATTAGTTTCTCCAATAAAATGTTCCTCATCATCAAAAATATCAGAATCAAAAAATTCAATAGCAGCATCACTTACTTCTTTAGTTGGTGGCGAAGATGGTTCTCCAATTTCAACATTTTGAGAGGGCTCTTCTTCGAATTGAACACTTCTTTCAATGAATGCTTTTTGAGTGGCCATGTTTAGAAACTTGTAGCCTTTGGAGTCCTCTAAATATCCAACAAAAATACATTGTTGTATTTGGGGCTGCATAGCCCTCCTCTTCTCCAATGGAATTCTAGCCCAAGCCTTGGATCCAAAAATCCTGAAATGAGAAATATCAGGTTTGTGCCCAGTCCGAGCCTCAAAAGGAGTGATTCCTTTGATATTTTGTGTGGCACTTTATTATGAATATATGTGGCACAATTTATTGCCTCATCCCAAATTCTTGGAGACAAATACTTTTCCTCAAGCATACATGTGTCCATCTCCTTAAGAGACCTGTTCTTCCTCTCATCAACCCCATTCTGCTGAGGTGTATAAGGAACTGTGTGTTGCATCTGAATGCTTGAAGAAGCACAAAATTGATGAAACTATGATTTTATTTACTCCCAACCATTATCATATTTGATAATCTTGATATGTCTACCAGACTGGTTCTCAACTGAGGCCTTGTAAAGCTTGAACAGACCAAAAACTTCAGACTTTAACTTGATGAAATAAATCCAACAATACCTGGAAAAGTTATCTATGAAGGTAAGGATGTATTTAGCATGGTTCAAGGACTCATGGGGGAATGGAACTGATATATCAGTGTGAATAAGATTCAGAGGTGCAGAGTTTCGCTTAGTTTTGGATCTCCCATACTTATGCTCAGGGTGTTTTCCTAGGATGCAAGATTGACATAGACCTTTGGAAAATCTGATATTGGAAAGCCCTATGACCATTTCTTTCTCATGAAGTTGGGAAATGTATTTATAGTTTAGATGGCAAATTATTTCATGCCATAATTTGCTTGACTCATTGGCATGGGTTAAGAGAGTAGAAGGTGAGGGGAATGGCACAAAATGAGAAAACTTGTAGATTCTAGAGCTATGGTCAGTAGTGCCTATTGCAACAATTCGGCATGTTGACATTTCACATATCTCAACATCATTTGGGGTAAATATTACCTTCTTGGGTGTACCTATGTGGGTCATCTGATATACTGACAATAGGTTTGCAGCAAGTCCAGGAACATACATGACATTATTGAATGAACCAAATTCAAGATCTATGCTACCTTTGCCTTTGCTATAAGTTTCAGAATTATCACCCAATATAGTATTAGGACAACAAGAAGAGTCAAGTGAAGTAAAATACTCACTTGTATACACCATGTGTCTTGAAGCTCCAGAATCAATAATGAATGAGGTAGGCTTGGATTTGCTTGCCATCAGTGCATGTACTCTCTCCTTATCATCAAAATTTTGTCCTCCATCCTTCCTCCTTGCGCTCTCAGGAAGAGGAATGTTGGATTTCTCCAGGAGTAGAGCCATTTGATCAATGGTTTTCTTCATGCAGGATATTTCAGGATGAAATCCCCTACTGCAATAAGTACATTTTTCCTTCTCATTCTTCTTATTTGGATTATTCTTTGAGTGGTAGGAGTCTTCAGAAACTTTATGCTTGTCTTTCTTCTCACCGGTGGGCTTCTTGAAATTGCCCTTCTTCTTCCCTTTCGAACCCTTTGAATATCCAACATTTAGATAGTGGTATTTTGATGGATTTTTAATGGCTCCCATCAAGACCAACTTGTCTTTTTCTTGTGTAAGTGATTCCATGAATTCTGAGAGAGTAGGACTCTACCAGTTTCGAACTGCTTTCCTTGTGGCATGAAAGGTCGAAACAAACACTGAGTAATATGGGCCAAGCTTGGAGAGAATGGCCAAGATTAGTTTCTCATCCTTTTTATCAATTACACATTGCTTCAATTGTAGCACAAGTGACTTGAATTTAGAGAATAAATATTGTGGGTTATCGAAATTCTATGGACTCAATGAAACTAATTCATTATCCAGTTGGTGGCCTCTTAATTCATCTATCTTGCCAAACAATTCTTGAAGTTTTAGCCAAAATTCAATGGGAGAGGTAAGACCATCAAGATGGAATAAAATATACCTGTATGTAGTGAGACAAAACAACCCATAAGCTTCATCTCTTCAATTATGCCACTTTGATTTCTCAATTGCTGAGGTTGGCTCAGTCTCAGTTGCCATAGTCACCCTGTAGAGGCCTTTGCTCCTCAACATGATCTCCATTTGTGATTTCCAGTCAAAGTAATTGAATGGAGTGAATATTATCTAATGTGATTGATCCATGGCAGCTCTGAAATAAGTTTTAGACTGATTTGGGTGCATTTTTGGATGATAGAATGCGCCCTATGGATGGATTACTGCGCCCTCCTTGAGACTGGTTGGATCCTGCAAAACAATAGAAGTATAAAGGAATAGCTTGAAAGCCCTGACACCATGTGAAATTTAGTTCACACAAAGATCTGATCAAGAAATTACACACTCTCACAAAAGATATCACACAACTAGTCAAGAACATAGAAAATTACTCACAGAAGATACAAACTGTATTACTCAAATGAATAATAATACATCAGCCAACTTTAGGAAATTAAATGGATGATAATATATAACTTTAGATCAGATATTTGAATGTCTAAAGATTCCAT
Source organism: Larix kaempferi (assembly GCA_027924585.1). Lineage (NCBI taxonomy): Eukaryota > Viridiplantae > Streptophyta > Pinopsida > Pinales > Pinaceae > Larix > Larix kaempferi. The sequence continues at coordinate 6,200,657 of BSBM01000020.1, read as the reverse complement.
TTGAATCCTCACAAAAGAAGACTTATTAAAATAATGCAAATGCCCCCTAGGTGGCAAGTTTGTTCTCCAAGTCACACCAAAGGCTCACGAATTTCTGATTTAGTGATCAGATAGTGATGTATGATGAAAAAAAATTCCAAATCCCAAAAATGGAAATAAGAAACATCATGGAGAATGAGGGAGCCAAAAATTAGTTTCCCTAGACAACTAGCTTTTACCTTTCACCCCAAAAATGTTAAAAAGAAGTAAAAGTAGCATGTGCACCTATCTAACTCAGAATAGGCTATAAATAGCCAGAATCTATTTCTGGATGCCCATAAATATCTTCTAGTGAGTTTAGGAAACTTGTGGTCCACACAATGACTCATATGCCAACTATCTAGTCTAATACATAGTAATTAATCATGGAATGAGTAATTAATGCTACTAATGTATTAATATGACATAGATAAAGTATTTAATTATTCCAACAAAATGTCGATCGCCAGATAGCTATTTGCCACATAATAGTAGAAATACTACTTTACAAGGTGACGAACATGGATATCAGGATATTGTAGATCGAGTTCTTAATGATCCTATGGACGAAGATGACGTTATTGATAGAAATGGAAAAGATGAGATAAATATATTTCTCCAAGACAGATTTGCTCCATTATATGAGGACAAAATCCATGATATTCATGATGTTCCTCTACTCGAGAAGTCCCAAGAACCTCTTTATGAAGGCTCAACAACCATAATATTCTATCCACTATATTGTTGTTGGTGAAATTGAAGGTTTTGAATGGTTTATCAAACACTTGTTTCACACAGCTCCTAAGGTATGTAAAGTTTATTATTTTCCTCTATTTTAGTGTTAATTAATTCGTAAATTAGGGATATGCAATATTTATGACGTATATTTTTTACATTTCATTTTTTTGTCAATGTTGTAGATTGTTCGGTGAATTTCTATTACCACCATCAAATAATTTACCACGCACATGTTGAGAGGTATTCTTGATTATGAAATAAATTGGAATGGAGTATCAAGCTATTGATGCATGTTCCAATGATCATATTATATATTATGGACAATATGCATCAGAAAATAAATTCCCACAATGTGAAATTAGTAGATATCGAACAGATCAAGTAACAAATGAGGTGGCTCGCAAAGTTCTTCGTTGTATTCCCATAATTCCATGTTTCCAACGACTATTCAGGTGCCAAAGTATAGCACAATTTATGGATCACCATGCAAAGAACATAAGTGAAGATGGTGTTCTTCGAATGCTTGCAGATGGTTCTGCATTGAAGAACATCGAAGAAAAATGGCCAATTTTTAAAGATGAACCTCGTAATGTTATAGTTTCATTGGCAGCTGATGGTTTCAATCCATTTGGTGATCTTCGTTCTACTTAATAAGTGTGGCCTCTTTTCGTCATAAACAATAACCTACCTCCTTGGATGACAATAAAGAGAGAGCACACAATGTTGGCAATGATTATTCTAGGTATGTTTTTGAAAGTCATTATAGTATTTCATTAATTTATTTGTTTAATTGTTGCATGAGAACACCTTTTATATATTGTGACACATAACTAAATAGAAATATTGTATGTTGAATGATCAATTAGGTAAGTACCAAGTTAAATATATGAATGTATATATTGAGCCTCTTATCGATGAGCTTTTGAATTTATGGGTTGGCATCACTATGTATGACATCTCCAGACCAATAGGGCGGAAACAATTTCAGTTTCATGGAATACTTGCATGGACAATTCATGACGCTCCCGGGTTAACACATTTTTTATGGTATGTAACTTTCTGTTGCACATCGTTAAAATTATATGTTTTTAAGGTAAATAACATGCATTTTATTTTCTAAATTAATAATACTTTGATTCTATAAAATTAATACATATATCTTGCAGGTATTCAAACAAAGGGAAAATTTGCATGTCTACTATGTGGTCCTAGGATAAAATCTCATCGTTCAAGAATTTTAGCAAAGGAGGTGTTTGATGAGTACAGGAACTTCGTCCCTAAGAACCATAGGTATCGAACTAATGAGAAAACAAAATTCAATGGTAAAGAAGAGAATGGAAAGAAACCACGAAGAATGACACCTCACCTATGGAAGTTGGAATATAATAGAAATCATCGAGGTATGCAAATTGTATATGTATCATATATAAACACGTATTATTATGATTTTTATATTTTTACTGAATTTTCTCTACCATGGGTGTCATGAATTATTGTTAACGTGTTTTCGTTTATGTTTAATGAATGTATTTAAGGCATGAATGCGATTCCAGGAGGAATGAAGAGTTATCCCATACAATTTAGTAGGTTTCCTTACTACGAGCACCTACAAATAGCTCATTTGTTCGATAAAATGCATATCAAGAAGAATGTAACAGAAATGATATGGCGAATATTAGATGGAAGGTCAGACAAAGATAAAATTGGAAAAATTTGTAGTGACATTGCAAAATCCAATCACGCATTGCAAAGTGTAATTATTTCCAATGCCGAATATGGGGACCGAAATATTAGTCTTCCATGGTTATTGACAAAGCAACAAAGCAATGCTATAAAATTGGTAATTCAGAAAATAAGGTTTCCGACGGGGTTTTTGTCGAACATACAAAATATATTAACCAAAAAAAGGTGATTTTGGTGATGTTAAAACTCGTGACTGGCATACATTCATTAAGGTAATTATTTACATATATAATTTCCATTTAGTACATCATTTTAGTAATTGTTCTCTCCTATTTGAAAACATTAAATAATGATTTTCTTTTTGCTACAGTACGTTCTACCTCTATCTCTCTTAGATAAATTTGACGACAACATAAAACAAGTTATATATGATCTTGGTAAATACATGAGGTAAGTAACAATTTATATGCTTGAAAATGTTTTTTTCTCTTTGTTACATAGCTTATTGACATATTTTGTTTTATAGCTTGGAAATTTATTATATATGCCTCAATCTTGTTGATCACTGTTATTTTCTTGCATCTTTTGTAGGTGGATTTCATCTAAAGAAATCCATAAAGAAGATATTAGGTATTGGAAGAGAGAAATTCCTTGTCTAATGTGTGAAATGCAGAAGTATTTACCTCCATCATTTTTCAATGCACAAGAACAATATATC